>CM077023.1:136068126-137318126 GCA_039090855.1 Macrothele yani
AATTACCATGGGCACGCGAGAGTTTTTTTTTTTTTAGAAGTTGTCGCTAATTTGGGCACATACTCTCAAAAAGATTCGCCAACTCTCTGTCTTAGGGAATTACTACTATGTCGTCTTCGAAATGAAGTAGAGAAGAGCTTTCAGCGAACTCACTGTTACTCTGCTAAAACATGAAAGAATCTCAAATCCCGAACGCCAAACGTTAAGTGGAAATTCGATCAACGTTCTCGACGATTTCACGGGAAAGCTGTATTCATGTTTTTTCTCTAGTATCGAAAACGTACTTTCATGGTCTCGAGCATCTAAGATTCAAGCCGAAATAAGAACCTCAACAATCTGTTGAGTGAGGAGGTTTTTCGTGTAGTTCAATAAAATGCGCTTGGCATGTATCTGCGATTTTAAAACTAAGCAACGTATGTACTATCGCAAGCGAAGCTATTGTTTTTCCATTTAAACACTCGACGTGGATCAGAATCGCCAAACAGAAATCATCGCTCTTTCCACGTTAATAAGAGAGTCTCGGAAAAATTCTCATCGGCCGCCACCGGGAATCGAACCCAGGGTCTTCCAGTTGCGCGCCGCACATGCTACCATTGCACTACAGCGGTGTCGAATGTGAGTCTGGAGAATTCAAGGCCGCAGTGGTAGCATGTCCGGCGCGTAACTGGAAGACCCTGGGTTCGATTCCCGGTGGCTGCCGATGATAATTTTTCCGAGACTCGCTTATTAACGTGCAAAGAGCGATGATTTCTGTTCATTGTTTTTCTTCGTGGTTGTCTTCGAAACAGTTTTTAGTCGAATTTTTCGACGTGTTTTTTTTTTCTTTTACGTAAGACACTAACATAATTTTTACTTACCTATATTCTGGTGGAATTTTCATCATTTAAGTCTTCCGTATTATTGTAGGATGATTCAACTTGTTCGCTCAAAGCTTTGGTATCTCAAATGTTTGGAGACACCCATGAGGATTTTTGTTTTATTTAAGAATGTCTGTTTGCTTATAGTTGATTTTAAATGGACCTTCAATTATACTTTTTAAATTAGGTATAGGCAAGGCCTTTTTTCCTGCCGGAACGGCGTTCCAGCACCTTTTTCTAACAATAGACTTTTTAGTTGTGAATCTTGGAATAATTATTTCATTGAAACACCATTATAACCGCAACTTGTGCACTGGTGTGCAAAAATTAAGGACCAAGAGGAGAAATTAGCATAACAGCGGAACGAGCAGGCAGAACGGACTGAAAGGCCACTCAGGAGATAGACTAGGGCCCGGTACGGTAGGGCATGCGCATATATGCAACATGACGTAGGGGGTGGGGGTGTCGGAAGGGTATAAAACACACGGGCGGTGTACGCTCAGCAATTCGGGGCCGCGGGTGACCGAGTGAGCAACGTTCGTGACTGCCACGGGAAGGGCCTCGGGTTCGATCCCAGGCAGGTACGAACGCCCGATCCACCAAATACCCGCCGTGCGTCGGATGGGCACGTTAAGCCGTCGAACCCAGGGTACTGGCCCCCGGTAATAAATAAGGGCGTCTTCCTCCCCTTTTCTACTTCGCTTCCGTGTCACTTTCCTATCAGGCGCTCTAGCCCAAATCTCCTAGTTTCCTATTTCTAAGGGTTGTTTAAGACCTGGGATCAGACACTCCCTTCCTAAAATCCTCTACGTATGATCATGATCATGCTCAGCAATTCGGTGAAAGCTAATGCACGGTGTACATCGGTTTGAACGACGTCCAATTGCTGCCACCGTGTGATATGGCCAACAGGCAATCAAGTAGACGACATCTGGATGACTTTACCCGAGGTCGCGTCATTGGGAAGTCGGAAGAAGGTCGAAGTGTAACTAGTGTGGCCGAGGAGTTCGGGATCGCTCACAGCATCGTTTCACGAGCTTGGAGAGCATTTCAAACGACAGGAACAGCTGTTCGAGAGTTTAGCAGTGGTCGTCCACAAGCAACCACGGCGGTGGACGACCGGTATATTGTCCTACAGGCGAGAAGGGACAGACGGCAGACAGCGGAAGAAATCACAAGGCACACGCAACAGACAACTGGACGTCCGTTATCGCGTTTTACCATGGCCAGGAGGCTACACAAAGTGATCTATTAGCACGACGACCAGTACGGCGTGTGCCATTGACGCCTGCTCATCGGAGACGGTGGTTTCTGTGGTGCCAGGAACACAAGAACTGGACACATCAGCGATGGGGAAGAGTTCTCTTTACGGATGAGAGCCGATTTAGTCTGACGAGCGATTCTGGACGTATGTATACACATCTGGAGAGAGCAGGGAACACGCAATCACACCTCCAACATCATCGAAAGGGATCGGTTTGGAGGTGGAGTTCTCGTTTGGGGCGATATCATGCTTGGTAGCCGTACTGACCTCCACATCTTCCAAGGAGGTTCAGGCAGGTTCTCTTGCCTCACGTGCGTCTGTTTAGAGGTGCTGTGGATCCTGAGTTCCTCTTCATGGACGACAACGCAACACCTCATCGTACAGTGGCTGTCGCAGAGCTGTTGGAGAGTGAAGATATTCAACGCTTGGATTGTCCCGCACGGTCCCCGGACCTAAATTCAATCTAACACGTGTGGGACCTTCTCGGGAGACGCTTGGCAGCACGTCACCAACCGCCAGCAACGATTCCGCAGCTGCGATTGGCGCTACAAGAGGAATGGGCCGCGATCCTCAACAGCTCCTTGACAACCTCGTCCTCAGCATGGACATACGTTGTAAATCCTGCAACGCAGTCAGGGGTGATCATATCCCCTACTAAAGACTGGATTTTTCTTGGCAGCCGCCTGTCACATGGACGTTTCTGTCTGCTGTCCAGTTGTGCTCGTAGCTACCTTTTCAATAAAGTGGCTTTGTATGCTTTGGATTCCTTGTTTGGACGGTTTTGATCACTTGTCCCATATTCTTACATCTTGGGGATCTTATGCTATGATTTGAGTTGATGTGGAGCACTTCTGCACGACGTGACATTCGAAAAACAGTCTTATCCTTAATTTTTGTAGGCTAGTGTAATAACGTGTAATTACCGAAACATGTAAGGGAGAGACATCAGGAGTTAACCCCTTGAGTTTGATTCTTTTCCAAGTTGTACACAGAAGTTTTTCCCTGTACATAATGTGTTATACAGCATTTGTACAGCGATAGAGTGTATACATACCATGTTCCAAAATAACTGAGGATGTTTTTATAAAAAAAGGGGCAGTACTACGTTCGAATTTGGCACGAGTCTCATAAAAACGGTAGTGGTTGTAGTTACCATTGCAACCGATCACACCTGTTTATCACGCAAGCGCCATCGATAGTGCGCAGTTTAATAAGCGGCGTTTCGTGAACCCCTAACAAGTGTTTTCGCGCTGTGATTTTTCGAAAAAGATGGATGTGAGAGAAGAACAAAGATGCACCATTAAATGTTGCTGTCGACTTAAGAAGTCTGTCGGAGAGACTTTCCGTCTTATGCAAGAGGCGTATAAAGATGAATGTCTAGGAAAATCAATTTACAGATGGCAATTTACGGATGCTCGTGAGTCGGCGGCTTGAATCGCGCAAGGAGGAAGACCTTCAACGAGTGTGGCAGAGGTGAGCATCAATACAATAGGTGATGATATACGGGAAGACAGACACCTATCAAGTACAAGATATCGAAGATATGGTTCACATTTCAAAATAAGCAATTCACAGAATTTTAACCAAGCATTTTGGGCATGAAAAGAGTTTGTTCAACTTGGTTTCCCCATTTCTTTTCATGTGCTGCCCAATGCAAGGCCGCGCATGGCCAGTTCTGTCGTTTCTTATTTGGAGAAAATAAATATTAAGTTGATGCCCCAACTTGCATATATAGTCCAGACTTATCACCATGTAACTTCTGGTTGTACCCCATTAAAAAAAAAAGACATTATAAGGACAAAAATTTGAGACTAATCGATAACTTATTACAGCTGCGCAGGAGTGCTTCTACAGCATTTCGGAATTCCAGAAGACTTTCAAAAAGCGGGAGGAGAACTTTAGGAAACTTGTATTCTACGCAATGGACAGTATTTCGAAAAAGATGACTGACCACTTCCTTGATAATTAAGACAAGAAATCTGGAAGTTATCTAAGAGGTTTCAACTTAACGAAAGAGACATGATTGGTGGTTTTGGAGAATACCTACAAGTTGAGGTAAAAGAAAAACCTAAGGAACTTTTAGAGCTGAAGTGAACTTTGCAAACCATTGCTGTATTTTCAAGCGAAAGTGAATTTTCTATGATGAATTTGATACCCCCCCCCGTTTAGGTCTTAAATACCAATAAAACACTCTTATACCAATAATAAACTCTGACATATACCAATACTAAACTAATAATACATACCAATAATAAACTCTAATCACAGTAGTAAACTCCTTGTTATTTATAAAAGTTGTTGGACCTCCGCCAACTCATTTTGATCTTACAAAATACTTCCGCTCGTGACGGACACCATTCGGCGGTGGATATGAAAGACAAGGAGCGTACGAGAAGGGTAAACATTTCTTGGGAGTTGAGCAAAATTTTCGCCGTGTTTAAGGATCAAAATGCAGTTCCCTTCCATTCCTCAGTATAACGTAATCCTTAGCGCAAATTTACTCTCATTTGTCGTAAGCATGACAGATTTTAATTTCAGCATTTGCTATTTATGTAGGTTATACCGAAAGTAATGAGCAAAGCTGAGTTACACAGGCAGATTGCGCATTGGGAGAATTATAGTTCATGGACAGGTAGTGCCATCTCTGTTTTGGCTATGATTTCCAAATGGAGTCACCAGCGTCAGTTATGTCCCAGAGGAGGAGAGACAGAGGTCCAACTCTCGTGTTTAAGACAGTGCCTCAGTGGTCGGACATGAAACTACGATAGCGTCTGTCACGTGATACGGTACCAGTGACTATATAAGTAGCATCGCGGAGAGAGTTGTAAATTTGGGCCGTGGGTGAACTAGTAGTCAACGTTTGTGACTGCCACGGAGAAGATCTCTGGTTCGATCCCAGCAGGTACGAACGCTCGAACCCCTAAATAACCACCGTGCGTCGGATGGGCACGTTAAGCCGTCGGACCCCGGGTACTGACGCCCCAGTAATAAATAAGGAGTCTTCCTCCCCCTTTCTACCTCGCTTCCGTGCGACTTTCCCATCGAGCACTCCAGCCCAAATCTCCTAGTTTCCTATTTCTAAGGGTTGTTTAAGACCTGGGCGAGACACTCCCTTCCTAAAATCCTCTACATATGATCCGAGTTGCAAACTCTTGAGAAGAAAAAAAGCAAGTGGTTACAGTTCGACGTTTCAGTTCCATGTCCGTCCACTGGCGCGCTGTTCTATTGAGATCTTCGAGACCAAATTGTTGTCATGAGTCTCTATGGAAGATTAACCTCAGTCTACTGCTCTGTGAGTCATGTGACCAAACAGACGCGAGAGAAGATGGCTGGCAGTGATGCATCGTTCTGTCCCCGTGGTGCGATTCAGTTTCTTGTGAATGAGGAAATTCTGGCTGCTAATATTCACCGTAGGCTTCAGCGTGCATACGGAAATGCGTGTATGGGTGCCAGCAGTGTGAGAAGGTGGGTGAAAGATTTTAAAGACGGTTTCATGGCCATTAACCATCAGCCTCGTAGCGGTCGCCGTCGAACAGCCTCATCAGAACACAAGGAAAGGGTTAATGCCTTAATTCGTGATGACAAACGTATGACTGAAAAGGAAATTACGGAGAACTTGGGCATAGGACACAGTGCGGTTCAAGAAATGATTAGTAGCTTGGGTGGGATATCGGAAAATTTGTGCTCGCTGTGTCCCACGTTTACTGGCAGAAGACCACAAAAGCCAGCGCAAAAACATCTCGTCATAACTGTTGGAGGGGTATCGAAAGTATGGGGCCGATTTTTAGCACAGTAATGCGTCAGGTGACGAAAGTTGATTCCACCATTTCGAATCTGAAACAAAATACCAGAACGCGGAATGGCATCTTCTCCATTCTCTAAGTAGGAAGAAGTCTAAGACAGTTCAGTCATCTGCAGAGGTTATTGGAATTGTTTTTGGGACGCAGATGGGTGCATTCTGGTTGATTTGTAGAGCCTGGGCAAACCATAGATGCAGCTCGTTATGTCCAAACATTAAAAAAGTTCCCCCGTGCATTGCGCGATAAACGGCTGGGAACGAAAGTCATCCTCCATCACTACAATACTAAACCACACTGCTAGGTTGACCTCGAAAAAAATCCAGAAATTCGGATGGCAATTTTTACCTCGCCTTGCTTACAGTCCGATATTAATTTTGTATTCCTAAAAAACCAGATGCGCTACCAACACTACGGAAGCAATACAGCAAAATGTAAGTCGGTGTCTTCGCGCAACTGGAACGGAGTTCTTTCGCAAGAGTATCTTTAAACTGCCAAAACGATGGGATATATGTGTCCACAGAAACGGGGATTTTGTAGAAAAGTAGATTAAGGTGTCGTACTTATTTCTTCAATCATTACAACTCGCAATTTTTAAAACATTGTTGCTCATTAATTTCAGGAATTTCGTAAGACTAGAAAAAACAAAACTGTAAGGGTAGAAAAAACAAAAATTCTAGCTATGGGAAACTGCTGTTATAGTAGATTTTTTTTATGGCTACTACTGGGAAATTGGCGGACAAGATTCGGCAAGCCACCAGTTACGTCATGTGGTAGCCCGTGACGTAACTGGTGGCTTGCCGAATCTTGACGTAAGTGGTAGACGAGACGTAACTGGTAGCCCATTGAGTTGCTCACGGTGGTGCAATGGCCCAGTGCTGGCCCAGCAGGACTGTTTTTGCTAGGTATCTAATTCAAAATACCTTTTATTCCATACAATTGTTTCTGAACATTTGATTGAAAAAATTATTTCTTCCATTTGATACCATTTATAATGAAGACTATTTTGGCCGCCCCGGTGGCGCAGTGGTCTAAGCGATGGCCTCTGATCATTCGTCCACAAGGGGTCCAAGTTCGAATCCCGATGAGACATGGATGCTGTGTTCGTCTTACGGCACTGGCTCTCTCCCTTCCCTGGAACCAGTGACCCTAAATTAGGGACGTGAGACTTCTTATAGCCCATTGAGTTGCTCACGGTGGTCGTTAAAACTCTAAAAAAAAAAAAGACTATTTTGGGTGTGCAGTTTCTTTTTTCAAGTGAAGCATAGTTTTTCCGCTAGGGGACGTAAAGTTAAATTGCTGTTTCCTGATGTCTTTGCTTCTAAACGTCATACACTGCTGGACAATTGCTAAGGACGGATCATAAACAGCTATATAGCGCATAAAAAAGTAAGTGTGGTTGGATGCCAAGTGAAATAAAATAATGTCAGAATACCAGGACATTACAAGAAAGACAATTTATTGTGCTCTGAAATCCAGAAGGCTTTCGAACGTGTTTAAGGGACAAACAGGCCATTTTGTGCAGAATACGTAAACGTGAAAAAAATGCAATTACCGTCCGCAGGCGTTCCTGCGTAAGATGTCAATACGGGATATGGCCACCATGGAGGGCGATGCAAGATTCCACACGTCGTGTCATGCTTTGCACAACATTATCAAGCAGCTGTTGGGGTAATTTTTCCCATTCCTCTGTCAGTGCACGGATGAGGGTGTTCTTGTTTATTGGAGGGCATTGGCGACCAGCAAGACTCCTCCCCAAAGCTTCCCACACATTTTCAATGGGATTCAGATCTGGAGAACGTGCTGGCCATACGAGGTGTTGAATATCCTCGCTCTCAAGACACTCCTGAACAGCGACTGTTCGATGACATGTTGCGTAGTCGTCCATGAAAATAAATCTATCACCGACAGCACCATGGAACATGCGAACATGAGGTTGCAGAACATCATTAATGTATCGTTGGCCAGTCATAGTCCCAGTTGGAAGCCCATAGAGGGATGTACGGCCATTGATCATGATGCCAGTCCATACCATGACACTACATGCCAGATATCGGTCCCTTTCCTGTATGTTTGCTGGACAATATGCAGTACCACTATCACGCCAGATCAGTTGTCGTCGACAATCAGACGATAGACTGTATCTACTCTCATCTGAGAAGAGGACAGCGGACCAGTCGTTATCAGTCCAATTGCGATGTTGATGGCACCATTGCAAACGGGTGGTACGGTGACGTCTGGACAATGGGATGCACACAACAGGACGGCGGGCGTATAGTCCTCCTTCATGCGAACGTCTAGCGACAGTTTTTCGGGAGATCCGCTTGCCAGTAGCAGCCATAAACTGATTTGCTACCTCACTAGCTGTGCTGCGCCGGTGTCTTTTTGTTGTAGCACTATGTACCGATCTTCTGCAGGTGTCGTACTGTGAACACGACCTCCCCCGTGACGTTTGCTACACTCTCCATTTGTTTGAAATGATTTCAAAAGATTTGAAACAACACTGTGGCTGACGTCGAACTCCCTGGCAACATCTGTTATTTTTTCGCCCTTCTTTAATCTTGCCAATAATACGGCCACGCGTAAAATCATCTAGGTGATGTCGGGAAGACATACTGAAACTTGCAAGTTCGTCAATTGATTCTTTCCCTTTCAACTTTGCGTTTGAACAACAACGGTCAATACGCGTCAAATCCTTTATATCTCTTATCAGCGCTATGACGTTACGAACAAGTTTGGCAATTCAAAATTTGCATACGCACAACACATCTTACTGTATCCCGCACTTATGCTAATTTCCACATTTTCCTGCCTTCCATTTTATGGTTGCTATCGTTGCTATTGTCATCCGTCCTTAGCAATTCTCCGGCAGTGTATTAAAAAAATCTTTTAACACCGGATACCATTTAACTTGTGGGACACTTTAGGTTTGAACTTACGGAGTTTTTCTAGTTCACAGTTCCGTCGCTAGGTGGTGGTGAACTTCTCTTTGCAGCTGAACCGCCGCTTTGAAAAACCCTACTGAGAAATTTCTTTTTTTTTACTGTATGCTATTTGCTACAAGATGGGGAACATTATCCTCTTTAAATAATTCACAGCTTTCTCGGTAGGGGCGTAAAGGTCAAAACCAGTTTCTATCTTTGCTTACGAGAGGCGTATTTGAAAAGTTTTTCTTTATCTTTTGCCATGAAGAACACTTTTCGCATATTTTCAACTTTTCCATTATGCAAAATTCTTCCGCTAGGAGGCGTAGAGAGTTACATCATGTTTTCTTTTGACTGTTCAATTTGAAAATCTGTCTCTGATACCTTCCTCCTCCGAGAAACATTTTGTGCACCATTTGTTAATTTTCCTAACATACTTTTCAGTCGCTGATAGTAAGTGGCTGTTTCTGTTGTTTTTTTATCGATTGTAGAAATCTAGTTAATCATTTTGCTGACCGGTTTAATTGACCATGAATAACTTTGATAAATTTTATTCGCGTCGGAAGGGATTCGAAAGACATGCTCATTACAACCAAAAATTCGGTGTCATTTTTCTTGTTTCGGGGTTTAAAGACCACCGTGAGCAGCTCTAAGGACTGTAAAGCAGTCGTCCGTCGCTAATGTGGGACCACTGGTTCCAGGGAGGAGAGGTAGCCAGTGTCGTAAGACAACACCACCCATGCCTCCGACGAACGCCCAGAATCCAGCGCTTAGGCCACTGCACAAATGGAACGGCAATCATCTCGTTTACTCTGGGTCTTCCAGTTCGTGGCATCTCATTAACAGAACTAGTTACTTTTTAACTTCATTCAGTTTGTAATTTAATTTGTGTGCGGTTATGCCTTCTTGTAATGAAGCGTAGATTTTCTTTTTAGCTCTGTTACGCACATTAACTCAGCTAACCAGAGGATTCAATCAACCTGCTTTTCGACTGAAGCCATTCACTACAGTGAGGGTAGCTTAACTAAAAGGAATAATTGGATCTCTTTTGCAGATTTTCCGCATTAAAAAATGAAATTGCGCTTCTAATGCATTTTACAGATTGTTTTTATTTGGAATAGAACCAGAGTTATTAATATTTGAAACTACGCAGGGACGCTGTGGATACTGTGTTTACACTGAAGAGCAATTGAATTAGAGATACCTATCTAGTAACGTGTAGCACCACCTTTTGGCTTGATGACGGCGGCGATTCGTCTCGGCATGGACTCGACAAGACATCGGAAGCGTTGGGAAGCCATACGGATCCTCGACCCCTGAACAAGCTCTCACAGTTCACGAAGATTTGTGGAGGGGCGGCAGAGCCTCAAACATCTCTCTATGGCATCCTAGATGTGCTCAATGGGATTGAGGTCAGGTAACCTAGCTAGCCAAGGAAGCGAGGTCACGTCGGTGGAGCGTTCATCCAACCATTCGGATACAATTCGGGAGTGATGGCACGGTGCATTGTCTTGTTGCACGATGAGGTCCCCAGTGGGATGTTGAAGATACATAAACGGGAGCAAATGGTAGTCCAGGATATCCCGGTACTGTTGACTTGTGAGGGACGATGTCACACGTACCAGGGGTCCCATTTCAGTCCACGTAAACAGTCCCCAGACGAGAATACCACCCCCACCAGCTTGAAGAGAACCCTGCTGGCAAGAAGGATCCATCGCTTCATGTGGTTTGCGCCGTACTCGTATCCTGCCATCCGCATGTACCAACGTGAATCTCGACTCATCAGTCCAGGCAACATTTTCCCACATGTCTAGGGTCCAGTGGCGATCTTCCCGCTCCCATGCTAATCTTTGCACCCTGTGATGTGCGGTCAGCAGAGGTACATTCGTGGGAAGATGGCTTCTGTACTCCATAGCGAGGAGATGGTTCTGGATAGTGTGGCTGCTTACACGGTTTTGTGCACCAGCGTTAAATTGCAGAGTGATTTCTTGCACTGTGGCCCGTCTATCCGCTGTTACAATGCGAGCTAGCCGACGATGACCCAGCTCATCCACACGCTGTTGTCCACGGCAGTTGGCCCTTGCAGGGATGGTTTACCTGATTCGATGTACTCACGGTACACCCGTGACACAGTTGCTCGTGAAAATCCCAGTGCCTGCACGACTTCCGAGATGGAGTGACCTATTAGTCGGGCCCCGACAATTTGCCTAGGATCAAATGCGCTTAGATCCTTCGTTTTACCCATACTGCGTCAGACGCTTACCGATTCCCGTCGCATCACTCCTTATATTGCCGGATCGCTGCATACGTCATGTCGTTTCCGCTTACAGGGCCGCGCACAGCGCCACCTTTGCATGACGCCAGCTGTCTAATTCAATTGCTCTTCAGTGCATAAATATGTTCTTAAATCCGTACGAATGCTGCGGTGTTAAAAATGACCGCCGCTTCCAGTCTTAAGCAGGCGCGACGTTACCAACTTTTTGTTGAGCTCACCCTTCAGCCGCCCCCCTTCCCAAGTATTTAAGCAGGGAGAGCGCAGACTGGATAAAAGTATGTGAATTTTTCGAGTTGATAGAAATTTTAAGTTGAGTTCACAGAAAGGGTGTCCTATAAGCGAATGTCTAATACAGTAGCAGAATGACACCATTATCGTACTTATGGTTTAAAAGGATTGACAATCTAAACAGCCTTATGAGTGCAAATATTAAAAAGAAATATGGCGTAAGTAAGCTAAATCTGAGCTCGTTTAAAGGCCGCAATGCACGGTTCGTATGCATTGAATAAATATTACATACAGTGGGTACCTGAATACTTTTGCTACTGGGGATAACTTCATCAGCGTTGGGTAAAACGCCTATGTGAACGGATTTTTTTGGCAAAATTTCTGCCCCCCCACATCTGAGTACTGGCGTCACCACTGTTCTCAAGAAAGCGGCAAATATAATAATTTTGTTTATCTATAGATACTCTATGCTGAGTAGATATTTCACCAGAGGATCCGGCTACGAATCATTAATAACTTTTTAGGCAAGTGAGTTCGAAAGCGCCGATTTAGACAATGGGTACTTTACAAATTTCGTGGTTCAATCTGGCAGTCATTTTGGAGGAACACATCAAGTATACCTGTTTGATCGCATCCTCGTCATGTGTCACAACCTTTACTTACATCGCGTACGTTTCTTTAATGAAAGTGTGACCGTAAGAAAAATTACTTTGCCACAACTATTTATGATATCGGCGAAACTTTGGCCAGGTTATACTAGTCAGCGTACTTTTTTTGGCGCCTTTGTGATGCATTTCCTGTTATAAAAGGCAATCGAAATACAGTCATTATAAGTGATTTATGGCATGCGGTTTTGCATCACACAGCGCAACTAAAAGCGAGATTCAATTAAAATAAAATCTACGATGCATACTGTAATATGTTAATTTTTTATTTCACACGAAATAATAGCAGATGTAACAAATAAACATAGTTTTCTTGTGAACTTCAGAAAGACTCTGGTAACTTGCTCCCGTGATGGTGCTAAACTCTATAGTAACGATCTTTGGAATGCCAGCAATCGCACCACATCTGCGACCTTTCAGTTTCAACTTGGAAACAAAAGGAATATGTGGAAGCCAGATCGGAAAGCGAGTCCTGCAGTCCCTTTGTGGGGAATGGGCAGAAATGTCTTTACGCTTCCTAGTGTTTGAACAAGTTCAAAATTTCTTACATCTTGGGTAATTAACCTTATCGCTTCCAAGTTCACTTGCTATAGTTTCGAGTGCCAATCTGCAGTCCGGCGCAAAACACTTTCGCACTTTGACGGCCATTTCTAGAATGTTGGTCGTCCACCACCTTCTCGCTGCTTTTAAAAACGCTTAAACTATTATATTTGGAATGGTGCAAAGTTTAGTCATCAACAGCTGTTCAAAATGGTAGATATCTCTCTGTGGAGCATTTCTACAGCTTTACGCAAAACTATATGGGCACACTATTCCACTGCGAAATTTCTAACTGCAGAGGAATGCGTAATGCAAAAAACATGTCCTTGAAAAATAGCACAATCGCAAGCGGTTACGGTTGGCAGAGCTATCAAAGTCAAGGAAGCTTCGCAAGTAACGATACACCAGTTTTGCTAAAAAAGGTTGTGAAGACGGGCTGGAATTTAAAATAAGGAAATATAGACAATGAGCCCTAAGCAGTTATATACTTGACTGTCAGTGACTGTACAGTCGTTTTCAGTTTTCTTATGTCCTATTACTTTTCTTACGATGATTTTATATATTCTTTCTCAAAGCAAACCTATTCCTAATGGCTCCCGGTTACGCAGCAAACCCATGCAGTGTATATTTTACAAGCGAAAAAACGTTCATGTGGATAACAAGGATCTCGGTGTAATTGATACAAGGCTTAATATTCGGGTGTGTAAGTAACATACTGTATTTCAGTCAACACAAGAGCGAACCCTTTAACGCTGGGCTCGTTGCAATCTTACATCGCAACCTTCTTTCTCCCTAATCGAAGCCTTCGAAAGATACCACTTTGGCTGTTTTAATAGGTTTACGGGTTATCATTGTCCTCCGTAATACATAGGGGCTTCCAAATATTTTTTTAAATATTCAGTTTCAGAATTTCAGACTAATAGTATTGGAAGGCAAGGGACTGTTCTTGAATTGTAGCATCTTTAAAATACCAACAAAACCTGTGCTTAAAAAAGGTATTGAATACTCATCTATGGATAATTTTTTTTCGGGGTTTAACTACCACCGTAAGCAACTCTGAAGGCTATAATAAGATGTCCCCCGTCCCAAATTTAAGACCACTGGTTTCAGAAAACGGAGAGAGCCAGCGTCGTAAGACAAATATATCAACCATTCCTCACCTGTACTCGAACCAGGGCCCACCTCGAACGAGTTGTCAGAAACTTACGCCTTCGACCACCAGGGCGGGCAATGGCAGTTAACACTGGAAATCACTATCCATGTAAGAAGTCCATGGGGTGAAAAAACTATGATTACATGGATCGAAATGAGAAAACTCGGGTGTTGTGGCACTACCATGTAGCTTAAATAAATATTCGCCGTTGTTCAGATTTTTGTTAATAATAGTAAGGTTCATTGCAGCACTCACACATGTTCCAAGCCCCAATGCATCCATTCACATGGATAACCCATTCTCGGTTCTGACACACAGTGTGGCCGCCCCGGTGGCTCAGTGGTCTAAGCCAAGGCAGTCTAGAAAATACAAGGCCATGACATTAGAGAGAAGAGTCCCCAAGGCCATGACATCACGCGGAAGCCAAGGCTTCCGATTGGTTTCTAACGCTGCCGTATACACATATAACGTCAAACACGACAGCGACGTATCAGACAGTGTAACATGAGAGTGACTTCACAAATGGAGGAAACTCATTTCTCTAATGTCATGGCCTTATTCTTTCTAGACGGCCTTCTCTCAGCACTGGCTTCTGATCATTTGTCCGAGATGGCTCTGTGTTCGTTGAGTCATGGATGGTGTGTCCTACAGAACTATAGCTCTCTTCCTTCCGCGGAGCCGGTGGCCCTAAATTAGGGACGGACGACCGCTTATAGTTCACGGTAATCGTTGAACCCCCAATAATAACAAATAAAAAACAAAAAAAACCGTGTGCCATGAGCGGAGTTGTCTCCTCATATTTCGTTTCACGACAATTTCATGTCCACCGTTATGTGCTTGTTGAACACCTCACACTAATTTCGACATATTTACAAAGCATTGATTGATTTTGCTGGAAAGAGAGCCTCAAAATAACGTAGAGAGTGCCAAACATCAGTTTAACCAGAAAAATTGAAATCATAACGTAAAATCAAAACTCAAAGAACAGTAATGAAATGGAGTCGGAAAACGCAAACATTACACTAAGTAATGTAAGAGGACAACACAAGAAAAGGACGGATCACACAAATTGAAATACACCAATGCAACATGAAAAAGACAGCACTTAAGACATCACACTGGCCCTATAAAAAGGTAAACAGAAAGTAAAAGAAATCGCACATTCTGACGAGAAAAACTATGACACACACACAGTGCATATGAAAAACAGTAAGTGGTGAATTGAACTGCCCACGTATAGTGACAGTGCTACCAAGCAGCAGTGAGGAAGAAACTACAATGCCCAGTGAAGAAACCTGTAAGTACAAATTCCTTCCAGGTGCGGACAAAGACTTAACTGCCAGACATTTTAGTGTCCGATGTATGGGTGCTCCTATTATTATTATTTGGGGGAGGAGGCGACCATCGTGAGCAACTCGATGGGTTAATAAGCATTCACCCGTCCTCAATTTTTATTTATTTTTTGGACTGGGGGTTTAACGACTACGGTGAGTAACTCAGTGGGCTATCAGCAGTCGTCCCGTCCCGTCCCTAATTTAGGGCCACTTGTTCCAGGTAAGACAGAGAGCCAGTGCCGTAAGACAAACAGTATCTATTGCCTCACCCGGGATTCGAACTCTGACCCATCTGGGACGAATGACTAGAAGCAAACGCTTCGCACAAACAACCACTGGCGGCACTCCTACGCTACTGCGGTGTCCCGTAGATAGGAAATGCCAGATACAATGGCACTTAGTTTTTACACGTTTAAGGGCTTTTGAACTATAGAGATTTACTTCCCAGTTCTTATTTTCCCACACATGCAACATTGTTTACTCATGAACTTTCGCAAGATGGACATCTGTGGAAGCTATGGATCCACCGTATTAACGGGCAAACCTGTTGCCAATCGTGAAGCATCACGACTGCTTCTACACATGCCACGTCTCGGACAAGACAGCCTGAACATTAAACATATAGGAATAAATGGGAAGCGAGTTTCAGGAAGAAATAAGTCTCCACAAATACATAAAAGGCATATACAAGTCATTGTTGTCGTATATATATATATATATATATATATATATATACTGAAGAGCAATGCTGAAAACTAAGGAAAAACTTTAGAATTTAAAACGAAAGTTGCAAAATTAACCTGAAGATCGAAACGCGCAACGCAGCAGTTACGAAAATTCAGAATTCACACTCTATTAAGAAGAGACCTAAGCAAAAAAAAATATTATATATTTTTGACCCATACCAAGTACAACATAGAAAGGGTTATATGTCTACCGGTGTGAGTAAAAGGAGAAAAGATAAAAAATAAAATAAAACAACTGAATGTAGAAAGTGTCGAGAATACTGAGCCTTGGCTTTATCAAGGACCAGCAAAAACTCTGCATTTTCTCACTTCCACAAAGACCTAGTTGGAAATGGGTTTCTGCAAAGCCATGGATGCAAGTAATAAGCCCACCAAAATTTGTTTTAAAATTTATATATATGTCATGACCTCCGCAGAGTTGCATGACCTAGCGCTAGTTAACAATTTAGCTTACATCCATAACTTCCATGGCCCGACCCATGCTCTTCATCTGTTACTATTAAACAGAGAGAAGAAGATTAAAGAGAACTCAAGTTGTGAGAGTGACATAATAATTAGAAATAATTTTCAGCTATAACGAAACGCCAAGTTCGCCTGAGAGAGAATATAAACCTGAAAAGTAATACAAAAGAATTCCAAATTTTTACATTGCAATTAAAAAGGAAATATTAATTTTTTAAAACTCAGATTTTTGAAAGAAAACTTGATTCTAAAACCTCCTACTCCGCAACTTCTGACAACACAAAAACGAGAATAAATTAAAGACAATAATTAACTAAAGAAAAGCTTTGTGAAAGTTATATGACATAAACAATTAGTTGCAATATGTACAAAGTATTTCAGCAGTGCTTTAAGTGCATAATTAAGTAGTTATTAAGACCTTAACTACTTTGAAAATACAGCGCAAAGTAAAGGAACTATGCTTAGCCAGCTTCTGAGCCTAAGTTTCCTAAAAGACGCGCAAAGTTACCAAGAAAAGAAAGAGTTAAAACCCGCAAAAATGTTAACAGTCTGGCCAGTGCCTAAAGGCTAAAAAGCGAAAAACAACAGAGAAAAAAATACAGGAAGTATAAACATTGAACTTATAAAACCTAAAACCCTAAGACAATGAAGAGAGCTTACCTCTTATGCAACTAAACTTTCTCCACTCAAGAGGAAACATGGCCGACTTTTTTCCCCAAACTTCCAAACACGACTGCCACTCCCTAGTCGCTGGGGGGCAGTGTGGGTGGGGCTGATGGCCTCCTCTCACTGAAAGAAGCCAACTCGCGGAGATTTTATCCAGAGAAAAAAATATATATACTTAAATGAGGATTATATTTCGGTTTCCGATTACAATTACACTTTTCTTTTTGTGGTTTGAACCCCCCTCCCCCGAAAATTATGAAGAAACTTAATTTTCAGTGCTTCATCCTTAAATGTTCATCGTTAAATAAGAATTAAAATCAGAGATGTGAAACAGTACACACGTTCCCGTCTCACTCGGGAATCGAACTCAGACTTTCGGAGTGAAAACTGTAAAAATGGCTTTGCCACCCAGCGACGAAAATTCTGTAGCAGTGTCCTTTAAAAAACAAGAGGTCACGAGGCTGTTGCCAACAATAGGCTGTTCGGGATACTAAAATTCTACTTAGAGTAGAAGTAACAAAACTTCAGTTTATTAAAGACCCTGGGCTTTTTTTTTTTTTTAAAGGGGAAGGGGTCTTCTGTAGTTTGAAGACTCTCATAAACAATGCTAGCTAAAATCCTGATCCCTTATTTGGGTTACGGTCTCCAGTCAAAGGAGAGAAGAACACCAACATCTCTAGAATCTAACCCAGACTCTCAGCCTGAAAAAAATAAGTTAGTAAAATCATGCAATGCATTGATTGTGATACGCTTTCCAACATACCATAAAGCATTACTCAAGTTATGAGGATAATGGCTGTGGAATAAATCTCGCTCCTGTGTCCTGACCTTTGACCCCATTTCGATCATATTAAGCCCAATTGGTTTAGTATACCTCCGGAACAACCTACTAAAGTTTTGTCGCAATAGAAGCATTTTTAGTCAAGTTATGAGGATAATGGCGGTGGAATAAATATGGTCGCTCCTGTGTCCTGAGCTTTGACCCTATTTCGATGATATTTAACAGAACCGGTTCAGTATATCTCCGGAACGACATGATAAAGTTTTGTCGTAATCGAAGCATTTTTACGTAAGTTATGACGCATAAGGGCGATGGAATGGATCCCGCTCCTATGTCCTGACCTTTGACCCCATTTCCAATAGGGTTCGTTCCCAGGTGGTCCCCTACCACATACTAAAATTTTATCGAAATCGAACCATTTTTACGCGAGTTATCGTACGGATGGACGGACAGACGGAGAAAGCGGGAGCATATACGCTTCTTGCCAGTCTCGACGAGACTGGCAAGAGTGGTGTGCTTGTATTATGGCGCTGGTTTCGTTCCCTTCCCTAGAACCAGGAATGGGAAGTCCTTGTAAGCTCAGATGCTCACAAGGATCGTTAAACCACAAAACAAAACCAAAAACTCACAGTAAAACATCTGTGCACAAGGATTAGTAATCTTGGATCATTTGTAAAAGTAAGAACTCCCTCTGAAATGGCCAATTTTTCCTTTACCTTTTTCTTCCAGACAATTCACTACTACTAAGTAGTTAATGGAACTACGTAACTTAGATGAAATTGTTCCCACGGTGCCCATCCACACGCATTACCATTCCATTTAGCTGGGACTGCTTGAGCGTTGCAAATTCAAACTGGTAATACTACTTACACGGTTAGTATTTGGTTTTTCATGCAGATTTATGTAAAAATGGACTGAGGTGTTCATGGAAATCAGAGACATTAATTCAGTGAGGCATATACGAAATCTCGGACGGCACAAGTAATCTAAAGATATTGCGTAAAGCACTGAACATGTGACTTAACAGCAGCAGGTTTCAGTCGCAGCAGTGGATGAGTGCAAATCCGTATAAAGTGGTAAACCATTTGAATCCGTGCGACACCGGAAACAGGTTCTTCTCACCGCTTAAGACTTATGAGCTGTGCTGAACCTTAAAGAAACTGTATTGCTTTTAGATTAACTTGTTATGAAGTCTCATAAGTAGCTTTTTCCCGCGACATATGCAACCCAAATAAAATTAAAAACCATATGGTATTAAATTACTTTTCGTAAAAAAACTACGACGGATACAATACAAGAACTTTATTGGTCTCTTCATGGAAAACAAGATTTTAACCTGTCACAGCAAGGATTTGGGAGATTCGAAACGTGAGTTATGTATATTTTACGAGAGACTAATCTGGGACAAACTGTCTTTTGTGCCAGATACTCCTGGAGGTGCAACACGAATATACACAAGTTTATAACTAGTCACTTATGCCATTGTGGCGAAGTTCGATACTTCCACCTTTTACAAGTTTTGCGTACTTTGCGGGAGGAGGGAAAAAAGGTTCAGCGTTTGAATTGTTCTTTCCATTACATGCGTAGAACCACTATTAAATTTTGCTTGGTAAAACTGACCCAGAGGTTTGACACGATGTCTCCTAGTATAGTAAATTCAGCAACTGAACCAAAACAAATAAAGTTTAGAGGACAATTCTTTTCTTTTTCCGCTTATTACTAAATTTTAGCTGTCCCAGATTTGTCGTGATGAATTAAGACTGAACGGAGAGCAATACAGAATACCATGTGCCCTGAAGAACATTTGTACAGCAAAGCTGCAGGAGGAGAAAAACGAAAACAGCCTAATTTTAGCGCAGTGTTGTAATGAAATAATTTACCCTACTCTTCTGTGTTTTTGTGCGGTGGAATCAGTTTCAGTCAAAAAGAATAAATGGTTAAGTAAACTCAGTAGTTACTAGATTAGACTCAGTGCTTTAGTAAAATAAACTTAATCAGTGGTAGTTTACTCGAGTCGACTCATCCGCCTTACAGAATAGATGTAATGATTTTGTGGAGTGAACTCAACGGTCATGCTTAGTAGATTCAATCATTTTGCAAATATATAATCGGCCATTAGGTCCAACTTTGTGGATCACAAACTCTAGGCCTTTACAATTACTTCTTTAAAAGTAGGATGAAACTCCATCGAATGATGCCCCAACTTTAGTGTTAGATTAAACCGAAACAACGATAGCTAAGAAAATGCCCATAATTTTGTACTAACTTAATTAACAACAATGTTCAGGCAGAATAAGTTGGATTTCCATTGTTGTACACTTCAAAAGAAATTTGGCCGCCCCGGTGGCGCAGTGGTCTAAGGCGCTGGCCTCTGATAATTCGTCCGTAAGGGGTCCGGGTTCGAATCCCGGTCAGGCATGGGTGTTGTGTTTGTCTTACGGCACTGGCTCTTCCCTTCCCTGGAACCAGTGACCCTAAATTAGGGACTGGCGACTGCTTATAGCCCATTGAGTTGCTCACGGTGATCGTTAAAATTCCAATCAAAAAAAAAACGTATGAACTGTTCCGGATTTAGTGGATAGAATGTTTGCTAAATTTCCAGTGGCGATTTCATTTCGTTCACGTGGCATCTCTTTGCGTATTTTTGATACGTAAAAAAATAAACCTATTGTATAGGTCTAGGGAAAAGAATTATTCTAACAATGTTTACGTTAAACACAATAGTTTACGTTAAACACATGTGCAGTACTCGTCGGCCGTACTGAACTAATGTCACAAAAAACCGGTCCGTTTTATGTAGGCTAAGTCATTACGCTTTTAGATTTAAAATATTTGCATAATATTGCAATGTGCAAAGAACGGAGATTCATCGATTCCTGATACAAAATCTACAGTCCCCTGGGGAAATAAAAAGGACCAACAAGGAACCATCAGCATTTGCTATAAGAACCTTAGAGATAGTGACGCGCCACAAGTTGTACTCTGGACGAGATGGCTGAAGTCCTCAAATCCTTAAGAACTATTGTAAACATTGTGGAGTGGCGCAGTCAACTTTTTACACTACCATTCGGCAGGATTTGAGGTGAAATGCTACAAGAGCCGAGTGCACAAATTGAAATTGCCTGCTTACCACGTGAAACAGCGCAAGACGAAATGCAAGTTCCTGGTAACACGCAGGTGACCAATGTCCCTTCGCTGTCGCTCTAGATAAAACCTGAATCAACCTCAGCAAGGCATTTGCCATTTATTGCATCTCAACAAAAGCTACGCATAATAAAAAATGTTTCAGGATCTAATGACTACAAGACGTAACCCGTCCCGAATTTTGGACCACAGATTCTAGTGAATGTGGTGCAACAACATCACCGGTCCCTCTAGAACTCTTTCAACTTGGACGACTAGCCACAATCCCGGGGCTCTGACCATCCAGTCACCTGGATGGTTTATCAAAGGTCGTACAAAGTACGTCCTAGAGGATTTTTTGCACAGTTTCTGATCACGACAGGGTTTTTATCAAGTTGTAGATCCGAAAAGTCGAAAAAAGTTAAAGTATATTCTGCATACTATGAGATTAACATTCTTACCTACCTTTATCGAAACGAGATCCTTACCTTTTACGGCAATACTTGAGAAGAGGTGTGGGCGCATCAGGATAAGGCTTCCATCCGAATATCGCCGGCAACGCAGACCTCACTTCAGTGTTCGAGCAGGAAACAGGAATACTCGATCACCTTCGAGCATATTCCTGTTAAGACACCAGATGCGCCGCTAACGTACTACTACTGCGCCTTTCTTCTACTGGAACATACCTTAGGATACGGGCAACCGACGACCCTCGCTGGATATAAAACATGCAAAGAGGGGTGAGATCGATTGGAGCTCTACCTTTTTCCGCAAATGCAGTGCTCGAAATGGGCCGGTGTACGCCGGAATGGCATACCGCCACTAATTTTAGTAGTGGGAACTGTAGAAATTATTTTTTTGTCTCTGATTTACGAGAGCGCATTCGTGCCCCGTGACCTTGAGAAATAGCTGTGTGGGAACAGTAAAGTGTAGGAGAGTGGTATACACTTGAGCTATAAGTTCAATCCTTCAAAGCATAGAAATGAAGCTACCCAAAGCGCACGATCACATCTTGCCCAAGCCCCAGATCATCCCACTATAAAGATGTCTAATTTTATTTTTACAATATCATTGATTTAATATTAAATTTGAAGAGCTTCCTCATAAAATGAAGAATCGGGAGTAATAGATTAAACATAAATTTTAGTTTTACAGCAATGAGTATAAACTTTTTCCACTTCGGAATTTTGTGTGTGTGAAGGTGGTGAGATTGCTATTAATTTAAGACTGAATACTCATTCTGATTACGGACATTCTAATTGCCCGACTTTCTACCTTATGAAAGTCCCTTTTGGAAGGGGTTGTCTTTTCGGCTCGGGACCTTAAAAGTTCTGTGTTCAAGTCCAGCTAAATAACAGATGATTAGCCGAGGTTCTGAAGTTTCGTTAATTTGTTGGACCCGGGGGTACAGACTCATTATAAACAAGTCTAAACCCAGTCCTCGGTGTAGCATAAGTAGTGCCCGCTGGATCCAAAACCAACCAACTGAAATCGACCGCCATCCTTTCTGACTTATGGTGCAACAGTATTCCATGAAATTGTTAATTACCTTTTCACATAAAGGTGTTTTGCTTCTAGGGATTTTTTTTTAATTTTTCAGTTTTGGAGAATTTCTGGCGAAGGTATTTTTTCCGGATGATTTTTAGCTAAATAAGAGCATACCGGCACTTCAAAATTTCCATTTCGAGTACTGCGCAAATGTCTTTTACAATGGAAACTGCGAAATCCAGCAAGGGTTCAACACCAGGTCATCAAGGCCAGCACGACAGGAAAAGGCGTCACAACATGTTAACCTTTTACAAACGCTGAAATGGACTCTAATTAATAAGATCAACCCCTGTATTTATTTCGCATACCAAATAATTTGACGAAAAGATTTTTGAACAGTGTTTTATGAGGTACACTTTCCGTGTGTTTAAAAAGAGTAAATCCGGGGAACACTCACACGCCGCCCCGGTGGCAGACTGGTTAGAGGCGTAGGTTTCTCATTAGTCACCCTAGATGGGGAATGAATGGCGTGCTTACCTTACGACGCTGACTGTCTTCTTTCCCTGGAACCAGTAATCTGAAAATTAGTGACGGGTGACTTCTTGTAGCCTACGGAGTTGCTCACGGTGGTTTTGTTCCGGGGTTTAACAAAAGAAAGGTCTATACATAATGGCTTTGGAATGACTTGCCTAAACCAAAAGATGCATAGGAAGTAAAAAGAAAGTGAACTTGCTGCTCTGAAATTCTTGACGAGAACAAAGTCCCCAGAGGACAGAAAACAGGGATTTATAAGTGAATTAAGTTATTAATTCACAAAGAAACTCGTTTAATGCCAAACAGTGAATAACATTCACGGGATTCGATTTTACCTTATTACTAACAAATTTAAGGAATTCATGCTCTTTCGACTCCCAGTTTACAGTCCGTTCCATAGCAAAAGCAATTGTGTCCAGCGTCTCGATGTTTGGGCTCTCGCCAGTTAGGTTTTTCTAACTAGGGAACAAATGATACACAAATGAAAATGCGCTTATGTATTTAGAAGTTCGTAGGAAACACCAGGTAAAAGAATGGAGCCGCTATCTTCTACTCTAGTCTCGTATCTTGAGGTCAGCCATTAAATTGGCAGTTTAAAATATGAGAAATCGACAGTGCTTAGATAAGGGAGCTTCCGCTTTAGGGCTCATTCCAGTGACAGCACAAAACCGGAACTATTTCTCGGCTGACAAATCTGTCCCTGAAAGAAGGTTTTCAAGACACAAATGCAACATCACGACTGCCCCAATGGAAAAATCCTTACTCACTCTCTGGACGGGAAGCTTGTATCGTTTAAATTCGGATACTGAGAAACCTTCAACACAGAGTTATATATTTTTTCTCGGATGCTATCGAGATGTTCTGATAAATATCGCTACACTGTTGGAAACTGTCTTGTAAGTACTTTCTTTAATATCATTGCCGTACCGTGGAGTGCAGAACCTTGAATGTAGTCCTAAAGCTTGATACTTAGCGCGGTAGGTTATTGTATGTACGTTGCTCTTAAGTACTGCACGTCAATTCTACAACTTTTCAGAACAGAAAATCTATTGAAAGTAACCAATAATTAGTTAATGTTTTTTTCAATATAGCATAATTATTCAACAAAATGTATTACTTAACGGCAAAGTTCACAGAAACTAACGATTTTTACATGGTACTTGGCGTAGAATGGACTGATATGATAGTTCTGGTGGCTTCTTAATTAAACAGTAAAACTTTGGTCTTTAGAATTCAGTTTTATTAAAGATGTCTGCGAGTGCTCAGGTGTCAGCTTTTATCCTTTTTTCGAACACTATACAGGGTGATTGTAAACTCCAACAAAACAAGAGAGGTGATAATACACATCAAGACGAACAATATTTGCAATGGAACCTAATACCGCATTCCACTTCTAGTGCCAGGAAAGAGTAAAGATAAATTTCCACGTTGAGCCTTCAACAGTGAAAACAAAGACATACCTAACTTATGAGTTGCGCAATTCCAATCTCATCAGAGACAGACTCAAAGGAACTGCTCAAAAGGGCGTCCAAAGGCGTCGTTGCACAGCCCACACCGGCGAATGAAGGACTGTCGCACTCTCTCGTAGACTCCCGGTGTGGTTTTGATCTTGTCCGCAGCAACAGCGATTCGCGCGACGATATATTCCAGGGAGTCCACAGGTGTCTCGTACACCAATGTTTTCATTGGTCCCCAGAAGAAGTCCAGTGGATTAAGATCCGAGAAGCGTGGAAGCCAAGCCACAGGTCCACCGCGTTCAATCCACGGCCCGGGATATGTCGCATTTAGGAAGTATCGGACCTCGATGGCAAAGTGCGGAGGGGCCCCATCATTCATAAACCACATGTCCTTCCGTATGGTGAGCGGAACATCCTGCAACAGGCCGGCACTAGCTCCAGGAACACACGGTACGCTGCGCTGGCTAGATCTATACGTCAATTCTCATGTGATGTTCGCACGGTAATATCGCTGAACAGGTTCGGCTACGTTTTAAAATGTTTTCTCCTCATCGTCTACGCACGTGTTTAGCGCACCTGATTTGCATCTTGTGCTTCTCATGCACTGGTTGGAACTCCGTGTGCCAGCTGGACGTTTTTTTCTTTTTTTTTTATTGAGTGTTTAACGACCGTCGTGAGCAACTCAATGGGCTATAAGCAGTCGCCCGTCCCTAATTTAGGGCCACTGGTTCAAGGGAAGGAAAGGAGAGAGCCAGTGCCGTATGACGAACACAACTTACATGCCACACTGGGATTCAAACCCGGATCCATCTCGGACGAATCATCATAAGATCATCGCTTAGACCGCTGCGCCACCGGGCGGCGGACGTTTTTCGAACGTGCTCTTTTCTGGCACTAGGAGTGGAATACGGCCCTAGGTTCCATTTCAAATATTGTTCGTCTTGATGTGTACTATCACCCCTCTTGTTTTGTTGAAGGAGTTTGCAATCACCCTGAATAACCTTTCAAGTGAAACCAGTGATCAGCCTATTTAAAAGAGCAACATATCATTAGTCATGACCCAAAACAGGCTTACAGAAGTAGAGGTATATTTTATCAAAAGTTTGGCTTTGTGATACATTGAATGTCAAGGAATATTTCACCAAGGCCTATGACAAATATGCGTGAAGTAAAACAGCAAAAGAGAAATCACTCTGGTTATATTTCGACGCATGAGTGGGGGGGGGGGCTCATATGCTTTAAGAAAACTTAGAACTGTGGCAATATATCCCATGAGGCCGTACATAATTTGGCAGTTGCCAGATACGTGAAGAGTGGGACTGAAACTGCTGTTCGAAGTACCACTGCACCGTCATATTCTGTAATGTCATATTTTTTTTGATTGAGGGCTTAAGGACCACCGTGAGCAACTCGATGGGCTATAAGCAGTCATCCGTCCCTAATTTAGGGCCACTGGTACCAGAGAAGGGAGAAAGCCAGTACCGTAAGACAAACGCAGTATTCGTATCTCACCGGGATTCGAACCCGGACCCATATCGGACGAGTGGTCATATGCCAGCGCTTAGACCACTGGGCCTCCATGGCGGCTCAGAAACATTTATGAATTGAACGGAGTACACATGACTAAGTTCTTGTGCTCTTTAATGATTCGCAAAGTCAACATAGCGATTTAAATAAATACCCCATCATGATTGTAAGGCGTGTATGCCAGCAGAAAAGAAAATGTATTCCTGTTGGTGCAATCACACTGTCAAGCACGCCCCACATCTGCGTCTATGGGAAAATGCTTGCGGGCTAAGTATTTTGAGAGGGCGAAACAGATTGAAATCGAACGGTGCTAGTCAGGACTGTAGGCGGAATGCTCCGAAACTTCCCAAAATATTGCAAAGACCACTCGTTTCTGCAGTGGTCGCATGTGGTCTGGCGTTATCATGCAACAGCACGGCACCTCTGCTGAGCAGCTTATGACCTTTGCGGAGAATGGTATAGCATGGCACGTCAAGGATCTAGCAATACCGTACGGATGTTACACCACGGTCCATACGGTATTGCTAAACTTTGACATAAGACAGTTGACATGATTATTCTGCTGGATGGGGACGTCTTTACTTTTGTAGGTGGAGATGACAGGTGCTCGCACGTCATGTATTCTCATTTGAGTTTTGGCGTCGAATGATTGCAAAAAATTTCATCTCTCGTGACAATGAGCTGAAGGAAGTCAAGTTTGTTTTTCCCATTGTGCCTGATGGATAACATTAAATAACTGTCCATATGAATGTAGTTTTTAATTTTCTCTTCTTTGTCACTTACCGGCAAAGTCAGTTTCTTTAATTCATCAATGGTCAGGGCATCAAACGATATCAATCACCCTCAATCTGTCAACGTCTTCCTTGTCCTTACTAAGCCTCTTCCGCCTCACGAGTTAATACCTCATACTGGTTTGTATCCATTTTCAATAAGAAAATAATTAATTGGAAAGCCTATATCTTTTCCGCTCATCAAACAGCTCTTCAATAATAATTCGTGACTTTCTGGCGCAATTTTCCTCTGCAGTTGCTCTGTGCTGCATGGCACTCACGAAAGCACTGCGGCATTGTCTGACGTAAGAAGACAAACTAAAAACCTTTACCTAAGCAAGCTAGATATTATGAGCATTAGACGATTGGATCCTGGCAGCACTGTCATGTGCATTGCGCACTTTGGCACTGCCTGTAATAGTCCTCTGTTGGCAGACTCGACCGTAACATATACAATTATAAATTAGTTGCATCAATTCCTGGCACTGTTGTGGAAAGTTTATGTTTGGACATCATATTTTGTGTTCCTAGCTAAAGCTCTACACTGCATCATGAATAAGGAAACAAGCTAATGAACACATAACGGGGAAGGGGTTTCCCTAGTTATTTTAGTTTTAAAGGCACTCTTGAGGCTATTCGGTACTTACAAAGGGGAAAACGATGTGACGTTACAAAGCCACATAAGGTGCTTCATTTAATTGAATCACGACGCCACCATCTGCTACATGCATTTAGAAAGAATCCAGATTGAAACTCTGCAAGCATTTAACTACCTACTTAATATCGTGTTGGGTCAACTGTCGTATGATAACCACTCGTAACTAAGTGGCCATGGATTTCGTTAGAAGGCTAAAGACATGGGTAGAAAATCTGTAATCACACACATAACGTGGTCTGCAAGGAATCTCAGTTCCAGGATGGAGTATGGTGGATCGCTACGGCATATTCCAGAGTGTCCCACTAGCGCTCAGTTCCACCTATGATGCGCATTGTGCATTCCTTCACAATTCAGGTCCGATGACAACGCATTATCGTCCTAAAAAAAATCCGTCTCTGTTGCGTAAGCATGTGATACCTGGCAGATTAATTGTGAGGTCTGATAAGAACTTCTCGTAAATCAGATCCATTCCATAATGGTCCATGCTCACCAGGTCTCCTAATTTGGACCAGCAAACGATGGCCATTTCATGATGTCACAGCTATCGGGCGCTACGACAGTGGGCATAGTGCCCTGAGATTCCATGGACTCCTGTTGTTTGCTCCATGTAAGATTGCGTCAGACCTTGCTGCGCAATCAACAATAATACAACCACCATGCCGCAGAAACCTCAGCTTCTGCTGGGTGCAAAGACCTTTGGTGAAAAGTGAAAACTGAGTATCTCTCGTGGGCCTTCATATCCTTAATTCCATAACTCCAATAGAGCAATGTGTAGTCATTTGGGATATTCTGCCTGCTCTTACCATACGGTACTGCTACGTCATCTGCGTTATTTTGATCTGCCGTTCAGTCCATAAGGGAGGTTACACCATTCGCTAAACACAGGCATCCTTCTTGACAGTTTCGTAAGATGAGGTGACTTCGTCTGTTTGTTGCCACTCTGTAAACATCTTGACTATTGTAGGATATGAACAACCGAAAATCATTTTGAGACTCGGAGGAACTTTTATTAATCTATTGTAATCTATAACTCTACAATACTCACAATCGAGAGGGGCGCACACGTTACTCAAGTTGGGCAACTGGTTGTAGGGTAGGGTTGGATTCATAGCCGTGCGACAAACACACCATCTATGCTTCATCTGGGGCTCGGGTTCGCATCTCTGACGACTCTGCCACCGCCACACCCGACAATAAATCTAACGTGAAACAAAACATACGCCTTTGTTTTCGAGTAGTACGAGACGATGGCTTCTAACCATTCGTTGGAGATACGTCCGTGTTGAAATCCAGGATGAGGCATGGATGGTGTCTCACCGTTCTGGCTGTCTCCTTTATCTGGAACTAATGGCCCTAAATTAGGGATGTGCTACTGCTTATAACCCATTGAGTTGCTCATGATGGTCGTTAAACCCCTAAACCAAACCAAGAAACAAATATCGCCGTAACCATTCACACACAAATAAACAAATATTATAACTTCCAGAATAGGCTGCCCGGTGGTGCAGTGGTCTAAGCGTTGGATTCTGACCGTTCATCCGAGTAGGCCCGAGTACGAGTCCTGGATGAGGTATGGGTTGTGTATTTGTCTTACGGCACTAATTCTTTTCATTCCCTGGAGCCGTAGCCCTAAATTAAGGATGGGCGACTGGTTATAGCCTTTAGAGTTGCTTACGGCAGTCATTAACCCGCGAAACAAACTTCCAGAATAGAAACTTAGAGATCTATGGTTGCAACTACTGAAAGCGATGCGCATGTGAAACCATCTTTGCAATGCACTACATGTGACGACAGTTAATGTAGGAGTAGGGGCCACATGTTACGGTGTAGAGAATCACCCAAGTTTGTTGCTATGTAGTAGATCTCGTGGTCCAACCGTGTGCGAAATATAAATCATAAGTACGTACATCACCGTCATCAACCATTCCTAATTGAGAGATGGAGGTCTCCCCAAGTCTCTTCCACAACTTTCTGTCTTGAACAGTTCTTTTCTATGCCACTCCGGCATGCTTTAGAATTGCATTCGCCCATTTCCCACGTGGTCTGCTTCTGGGTATTTTTCTGTCACTTGGTATCCAGCCCAATATTTTAGTTTACCAGTTCTTCTAACAATATGTTCAGTCTGTATTGCCACTTGAGGGTCTTTATTTTGATCATGATGCCATCCACATTTGTCATTTCTTGATCCCCCGAGTTCATTTCCCTATCTTCGTTGGTTACAATAAGCATGCATCTCTCCACGCTTCTTTGAGTTGTCAGTAGAATTTGTATTTCTTTTTAGTTAAGGTCAACGTCTCTGATCCACAAGTAAGTACTTCCACAGAGCTGTACACTATGATGCCTTAACTTGCTGAGAACTGGAAGGTTGCATTGATTAAGTACTTTTCTTTTATACATGATCGTTAACTGCTCTTGAAGATTGTACCGTTTCTTCCGCACTCCAGCCAAATTTTATACGCCTGTTAACTTCTTTGATGTGACCCTCGTTTGATATCTGTTGTCCAAAGTAGATGTAGGCATCAGGTACTTCAAATTTGTCCCATCAATCTCAAAATCCTCAGGTTCAGTTCTGTTTTTTGTGAGTTCATCTTTCATCCCACTTCTTTACTTTTGTCAGCAAGTTCAAGCATCATAGTGTACAGCTCTGTGGGAGTACTTTCAAAATTGAATGTTGTCAGTAAAACGAATTTGGGTTAAACAATCTCCATTAATCTTTAGTCCCTTTTCTTCCCAATTCAATGAATGAAAGATATTCAGCAGGGTGCCATTTAAAGAGTTTAAGAGATAGGGTGCAATCTTGTCTCACTCCCTTCCCAATTTTTTTACGTGCTGTATCGTCGAACATTCGTACCTTTTATCGGCACCAAAATAGGAGTGTTCTGCTAACAGAAACAGTAACTTCTTTGGTAAACTAGAACTTTGATTTGGAACTAAAGTGGAAACCTAAATGTAGAAATTGGTGTTTCGACGATATCTAAACATACAGTACCAATTTCTGACCCAAATTTCTACGTTTATGTTTTCACTTTAGCTAGAAATTACAGAAGTTGCTGTTATTGTTAGAATTTTTAGCTATCTTTGAATTTGATGTTTTCTTTAAGCTCACTCTGACCACAGCCCCATAGATGTGAAACATCAGTTTGATGTTAGATACCAGCTACATATTATGGACACTTTTGATTATAACAGCAAACTAATGTAGGTTGCCAGAGATTCCGACTTCACCTTGTAGAGGAAACGGTGTGGTGCGCCAAGCGACCCTCTGGAAATCGTGCGCGAAGCGACCCTGTTATATTTTACCGTGGACGAAGCGACCCTGCTAATCGAATCATTTTACTTATATATATATACACAAGAATCGTAGTCAAATTACTTACATCTAATTAATTAATTCAAGTTTTTTTACACTAAACACAAGTTTTTAATATCATTATATATATATATATGATCATACAGGTCCACAATCTTAATTATATTTTTTTCTCTAGTTAAAATCTCCGCGAGTAGGATTTTTTCAGTGTGTGGAGGCCTACAGCCCCACCCACACTGCCCCCCGGCGACTAGGGAGTGGCAGGGGTGTTTGGAAGTTTGGGTTAAAAGGTCGGCCATGTTTCCTCAAGAATGGAGGAAGTTAAGTTGCACAAGAGGTAAGCTCTCTTCATTGTCTTTGGGTTTTAGGTTTTCCAAGTTCAATGTTTGAACTTCTTGAACATTTTTTTCTTTTTGCTTTAAGCATTTAGGCACTAGCAAGTCTATTAACTTTTTTGCGGATTTTAACTCTTTCTTTTCTTGGTAACTTTGCGCGTTTTTTAGGGAACTAAGGCCAGTTCTTGTAGTCTGCGCTGTATTTTCAGTGTAGTTTAGGGTCTTAATAACTACTTAATTATGCACTTACTGCACTTCTGAAATACTTTGTACATATTGCAACTAATTGTTTATGCCACATAACCTTCACAAAGCATTTCTTTAGTTTATTATTGTCTTTATTTTATTCTCGTTTTTGTGTTGTCAGAAGTTGTGGAGTAGGGGGTTTTTATAATCCAGTTTTCTTTCAAGAATCTGTGTTTTAGAAAAAATTAATATTTCCTTTTTTATTGCAATGTTTAGAATTTGTAATACTTTTGTATTGCTATTCAGGTTTAAATTCTCTCTCAGGCGTACTTGGCAATTTGTTATTGATAAACATTATTTCTGATTCATTATGTCACTCTTACAACTTGAGTTTTCTATAATCATCTTCTTTCTGTTTAATAGTAACAGATGAAGAGCATGGGTCGGGCCAGGAAAGTTATGGATGCAAGCTAAATTGTTAACTAAAGCTTGGTCATACAACTCTGCGGAGGTCATGATATATATAATTTTTATTATTTTTTTTTTGGTGGGCTTATTACTTGCATCTATGACTTTGCAGAAACCCATTTCCAAATAGGTCTTTGTGGAAGTGAGAAAATGCAGAGTTTTTGCTGGTCCTTGATAAAGCCAAGGCTCAGTATTCTCGACACTTTCTACATTCAGTTGTTCTGTTTTTTTCTTTTTACTCACACCCGTCAATACATAACCTTTTCTATGTTGTACTTGGTATGAGTTAAAAAAATTTTTTTGCTTCAGTCTCTTCTTAATAGAATATATATATATACAAATCGTAGTCAAGGTATTTACATTTAATTAATTAAGTACTTACATCTTCTGAACTTTGTAGCTTTTGTCCTTAGTCCAACTTGGTAAGATAGCATAATTCTTTCAGGCATTTTTTAAGGTATTTAAATTTCCAAATTTGACGTGTGATGCACAAACAATTCAAAGAATTAAGAGAACTTGGTCCAAACAGGAAGAAAATGTGCATACAAGTAAAAGAACGCATTCGTAATATCATGGCGGAATTTGGAAATTCTAAAGACCTTAAAAAATACCTGAAATCATTAAGCTATCAAAATTCAGAAGATGTAAGTACTTAAAAAATGTCTGAAAGCATCAAAATTCAGAAGATGGAAGTACTTAATTAATTAGGTGTAAATAATTTAACTACGATTTGTATATATATATATATGTAAAATGATATTAAAAACTTGTATTTAGTATAAAAAACTTGATGTAAGTAATTAATTAATTAGATGTAAATAATTTGACTACGATTTGTATATATATATACTGTATATATATAAGTAAACTTATGCGATTAGCAGGGTCGCTTCTTCCAGGATGGAATATAACAGGGTCGCTTCGTCCACGATTTTACACAGGGTCGCTTGGCGCACGGTCGCTTCCCGCACGTAATCGAGGAAACACACCCATTAAATTCACTGATTGGCAAGGTAAAGGAGATAGCGAAAATGACACCTAGATATCCTGTAGGAAACGACGAGCTATTTGGGCACCTTAAGGATCATAAACCTGAACACAGCGTAAGGCCTATGGCTCTTCTAAGAAAATTTCTGTAACACACTAACTTGAAGAAGAGTTCTGTCTTCTTATTTAGCTCATTTTCTATTCATACTCAGGTAAAGTTTTGTAAAGTACGAAAGATTTTGTCGAAAGGACAAAATATTGACAGTTTCATGATCTTACCTTTTTGATTCCCCTATACCTGTTACTGAAGCGAAGGAAAGTCTCAAACGATTTTACCCGATTCGTATGAATTTTCACAGAAGTCAAGGATGATCATCGGTTGCTTACTGGACTTAGTAGGTAATCATAATTCTTTAAGCTTTATGATAGCTATTTACAAGCAAACTAATGGAGCACCCGTGGGCTTCTCACCTTCAGCTTTACTCTTTATAAATTACAAAATATTTTTTTTTTTTTTACAAGATTTCGCTTAAACTATCGGCTAGACTAAGATACGCTGACGATATTTTTTTCGTATGGTCTCGCAGAGAACAAAATTTTGGTACTTTTCTGACAAGAATCAACACGTTCCTCCCCTCGATTATATTTACTGTGAAACTTACAACTGAAGGTTCGCTCCCGTGTTTTGATGTTTTACTAAAAAAAACCAGACCGCCTACGTGTTATCGTTGTACTACAGGCCAATATAAATAGCGTGGTTCTCAGCTCTTACTACCTATTTTTCTTTCCGTACCAGTTCATCAGGGCCCGCGGGTGCCACGGTGAAGCTGCTTCGCCAGGATTGCGCTCAGTGTAGGTGGCTGGTGCCAGGCTGCTGGTAAGGCAGTGAGACGGGCGCGCCTACCATGACTGCACCCAGTTAGGATGAGGAATCTGAAGCCCGTGTCTCGGGCCACTCGGCCGCTGCGGAAGCCTGTTCTTACCTTACCGAATACGAAACATCCATCTTTAGGTCTCATATCATGAGTGCTGTCATCGTTTTCTCTGACGAAGAAACAAAAATAAAGGAAATTCAGAATTAACTAAACCTGCTGGTTTCACCCAAATCTAGACGCCAAACATACAAATGTGAATTTTGGAAAACTGAGTTGAACCCAAGAAGTACAAGATTCTGACTAAAATTTATTAGTTCTGTACCGCATTCTCCTGGAAAACGCGAACGCTTAGCATTTGTTTACGACGCTTTTTATACCAACAAACGGATTCGCAGTTCCGCGTTCCTTACTTATTTTAGGCGTATTTCCAGTTTTCTTCAGCTGAAACTGATAAATTTTTTGTTCGTTCAAAACATGATTGAACTCTCACAAAATAATAATTTCTAAGAACAGCAACCTTTTTGCACAAATTTCTTTGTGCCACACCTATGCATAACAGAAACCATGCGATCTGCATATACTACTACGTTCAGAAAGTTCCGGAACTTTTTGAATATTTGCCAAATGTCAGTGAATTACGTCATTCCCCGCTGAGCAAGCGAAGAGCATGATGTGACCGACCAGTCAGAACCGGTTTGATCCAGATCCAACATGTACAGCGTATGTGCGTAGTTCGTGATTACAGGCATTCGAGACTCTCCGTCGCGAGGAAAACGATGTCGAATTTTGAACAGCGTTCAAGTGTAAAACTTTGTGTTAGAATTTTCAAATGATTAAGTCAGCGTACGGTTAGAGTGCAATGAGTCGAACTGCCGCCCCCGGTGGCGCAGTGGTCTAAGCGATGGCCTCTGATCATTCGTTCAAACGGGGTCCGGGTTCGAATCCCGGTGAGGCATGGATGTTGTGTTTGTCTTACGGCACTGGTTCTCTCCCTTCCCTGGAACCAGTGACCCTAAATTAGGGACGGGCGACTGCTTATAGCCCATTGAGTTACTCACGGTGGTCGTTAAACCTCCAATAAAAAAAAAAGAGTCGAACTAGAGTTTATGAGTGGCATCGACGATTCAAAAACGGGCGACAGAGTATCGATCGAGGATTATGCGAGGTCAGGACGACCTTTAACATCTACAACGGATGAACAAATCGCCATTGTCAAAGAAATTGTGAAAAATGAGCGTCGAAAAACTGTTGCAGCAATTGCAGAGGTTGCCGGCATCTCAGTTGGAAGTTGCCATGCCGTTTTAACAGAGAAACGGGGCATGCATCACGTGTGCCAACAAATTGTTCCCAAAAACCTGACACAAGAAAAAACGGATAAGCGCATGCAAGTTCGCAGCGATAACATCGATGCAGTGGATTCAGATCCCGATCTCTTGAATCGATTGATCACTGGCCATGTGACTTGATGCTTTCTGTACGACCCCCAATCCAACAGACAGTCAAAATTGTGGAAATCACCGTCGTCACCACGACCAAAAAGTTCAAGACTGACCGCTCCAAAGGAAAGGTCATATTAACAGTTTTCTTCGATTGCAAGGGGGTCGTACACAAGGAATTCTTTCAACATAGTCGTACAGTCACTAAAAAGAGTACGTCAACGTCCTGAAACGTCTCCGAGAATCGGTGAGACGCAAGCGACCCGATCTTTGGAAGACCAACTCGTGAGTGCTCCATCACGATAATGCGCCGCCTCACAGATCCCTCTTGGTGTCCGATTACCTGTCTAAACATCACATCCCGTGTGCCTTTTTTGCTTTTTCCCCGGATAAAGAATTTGCTTAAAGGGCAACGCTTCTCAAGTTCCGAAGAAGTGCAACGAGCTGCGACGGAGGCACTGGAGGATGTGGCAAAAAAAGGCTTGCAATCTGCATTTAAATATTTGTATGAGCGCTGGCAAAAATGCATAGTTGCACAAGGTAACTACTTCGAATGAAACACCGCATAAACAGGTATTATCTGTACTCATTCTTTTTTAATATAAAAAGTTCCGGAACTTTTTGAACGTAGTAAAACATGCACTCGTTACGTTCTCGTTAATGAGGCTAGGCTCATCCAGTAAACTTTCTACTGGAATGATTTCAATCTAAAGCTAATTATAGGAAATGAAGATTTGCTCATGGTGGTTAACTACCATCCTGAGCAAATCTTAGGGCTGTAAGCAGTTTCCAATCCTTCATTTGGAGCCACTGGTTCCAGCTAAGGGTCAGAATCAGCACTACTAGGCAAGCACACCACCCATATATCATCCGGGACTCGAACCAGCACCCATCTCGGACGAATGGTCAGAAGTCAACGTCTCAGACCTTTCGGCCCCCATGAGTGTCTAGTACGCGTACAAAATAATGCTGCATATCTTTGAAGTAGACCTTCTAGAATGGTTTCCTGTGAGCTGCAGATGACCCTCTCTGTGAATTTCGGTGGCTCTTTAGCATCCAACACTAACAAGTGGCTAGGATAATACAGTAATTCTTAAATCCTTTCAAGACTTGATCTCTGCAGTGAGCTCTCACTGAACTACGACGACCTACTTAATATTTCCAAGCCCTCCTTTCGCTGGGAGAACGGCCACCACTCGGCGTGGTATCGTCTCCGCGAGGTGTCTGTACAGTTGTGGGGATCTGTAACCAGGCTGTTTTTATTGCAGTCCCTAGTTTTAGCGTGGAGAGAGGTGGTATATCTAACTGTCTCAACTGGCGTTCTACAGCCTCTCACAAATATTCAGTCGGGTTAAGATCAGGCGAGCCGCCACGGTGGCGCAGTGGTCTAAGCGATGGCCTCTGATCATTCGTCCGAACGGGGTCCGGGTTCGAATCCCGGTGAGGCATGGATGTTGTGTTTGTCTTACGGTACTGGCTCTCTCCCTTCCCTGGAACCAGTGACCCTAAATTAGGGACGGGCGACTGCTTATAGCCCATTGAGTTGCTCACGGTGGTCGTTAAAACCTCCAATCAAAAAAAAAAAAAAAAAGACCAGGCGAGTTTTGGGGCCATTCGAGATGTATCATACCAGCACTGTGTTCGTCGAACCATTGCTGCACGTTGCAGGCTTGATAATATAGTGCATTATCCTCCTGGAAGAACCCATCTTCCTTTGTGTTGAGGCACAATATTGTGGGATGTACATGGTCAGCAAGCAGTCTCTGGTAGTAGTCGGCGTCCATACGTTGGTCCACATGAACCAGGGATCCCGGCTCATGACAGCTAAACATGCCTCTCATCATACAACCGTCCCCCACTGGCCTGAATAGTCGATGCCATGCGTAGGGGTCCATAACCTTATTCTACTGACGTCAAGTACGGACTCGACCATCGCCAGAATCGAGCACGTATCTTGGGTCATCAGACCAGCAAACCTGCTTCCAATCTTCTATGGTCCAATCTGCATGCCGTTGGCACCAAAAGAATCGTTTACGTAGATGGACTTCTTAGGAGAGGGGGCGTATATGGTGTCTGCTCTTGTAGCCAATCCGTGCCAGCGTGCGACGCATAGTCGCGTGGGAAATTGATTCTGGTTGACCCATATTGCAGCGGGCCATCAACTGCGAAACTGTGCTGCTGCCTTGTACAAGGCGACGCACCCACTGTTCACCTCTGGAATTCACCTTTCGTCACCCTTTCCAGTGGCGTCGGGTTGGCTGTTTCACCATTTCTATTTAACCACGGAAGACTTCGAAGATACCACAAGTGTCGCAGTTTTCGAAATGGATGCACCAGCCCTTCGTGCACCCACAATTTGGCCTTTCGTAAACTCTGATAAATCATTGATTTTACCCATCTGTCCGTAACTTCGCTCTCAACTAAATCACCAACCTCTTATATACACCTCTTTAGCATACAGCCCTTCTCCTTGTTACGCCAGTATCGGTGTAACTCATTCTTGGATAGGGGCGGTCGTAATTCAGAGAGCACTCAGTGAACATAACGAAAGAAAGCTTCAATTAATTAGTTCCCGCATGGTGTCATCTGGAGGGCCAGTTAATTTCTTGAACGGGGATTGCTGCTGAATGTCTTGTGTTTGGAGCTCCTTGCCCCTGCACTATTAAACTTCATAACTCAATCCCCAAAGGTAAAATTGATTTTTCTTTAAGTTACTGGGTGGCTTGGAGGAAACTAGTTAGACTTGAAGACAAAGAGAGAATTGCTACTTTATGATGATACAAGGTTCTACATCATTGTAACGGAGCACACATACAGTTTTCAACCACTTCAATAGGGTTTGTTTTTTAATATACAAGGTGATTCAGAACTCATGGGACAAACTTTAAGGGGTGGTAGAGCACACTGCAACAAACATTTTTTATATAAGAATGTATGGGCGCAAGTGACGCGTTGAGGCACAAACACAAGAAATAGACATGAAAGGAAACATAAATTGCTTACTTACAGCATCGTTGACAAGTGCTTCTTTACAGCAATGTTTACAATAATTGCTCAAAATCGCGTCCACCAACAGTAATATATGCGTGGCAGCGTCGACGGAGTGATTGGCGTAGAGTTTCAAAGATGCCAGGTATTTCTCGCACACGTGCAGCCGCAACGGATATTCGAGCGACGAGGTCCTCAACAGAGTCAACTGGAGTCTCGTAAACGAGGGCCTTCAGATGTCCCCATAAGAAGTAATCGAGACTCGATAAATCGGGCGATCGGGGTGGCCAACGGAATGGTCCACCACGGCCAATCCATCGCGCCCCAAAAGTGGCGTCCAGGTAATTGCGCACATTAATGCTGAAATGGGCTGGCGCCCCATCATGCTCAAACCACAGTCCTTGTCGGACGGCCAGTGGTACATCTTGAAGCAATTCTGGTAAAACCTCTTCCAGAAAAATACGATAACATCTGCCATCGAGTCGCGTTGGTAGTAGATATGGGCCAAGGAGGAAGTCGTTCACAATACCCACCCACACATTCACAGAGAATCGTTCTTGGTACGCATGTGGACGTGTAGTGTGTGGGTTACGGGTTGCTCACACATGACAATTGTGCACATTGAAAACCTTTCGTGTGTAAAAATCGCCTCATCTGTGAATAGCACATGAGCTCGGAATTTCTTGTGTTTGTGCCTCAACGCGTCACTTGCGTCCATACATTCCTATACAAAAAATGTTTGTTGCAGTGTGCTCTATTACCCCTTAAAGTTTGTCCTATGAGTTCTGAATCACCCTGTATATTAGGCATACGTTCTCGATGCTTTACCTACCGGGCTGAAAAAGCGAAACAGTTTAATTTTTTTGTCAGAATTTCGGATTGGTGGGTAAAGGTGGCAAAACTGCGTAGAACGACACGTTTTGGCGGAAATCCCACCCAAGCTGTTATTTGAGTTAGGACATGGTGATCGACAAGATGCTATTTCGTCGCTGTCTGTTGTTCATGTTTAATCTCGGGAGAACCTCTGCAGAAGCACAATAGTGGATTCGTTCGGCATGCGGCAAGAAAGTTGTAGATGCCTTTTATGCCCAAAAATCGGCATCAACGGCATTTTTATTCCCTAAAATTGTAATCATATGTACTGTTTCAGCATGCTCATTCTAAAGACTTTGGAGAAATGGGTTCCAAAATGCTTCTATGTTTTCTACAACCTCCGCTGTTTTCATTCAAACGATCTGCATTCGTTTTTATTTCAGGTTTTATGAAATGCCTTTGTTTCGTAGCTTAAAGACTGCAATGAGTATCGAAGGCTGTAAAAAGCCACCTGTCTCTGGTTAAGGGTCACTGGCTCCACAGAAGAGAGAACCAGGACCGTAGGACAAACGCGCCGCTCATGCTCATTCGGGACTTGAACGCGGGTCCAACTCGGACGATTAGCCGGAACCCTGCGAAAACTGACTACTCGGTTGCCGGAAATGTTTTTACTCAAGCATGTTTTTATTTTGAGTATTCTTTATTTTAATGTTTGATACATTCATTCTCACACCGAAATCCACTTTCACAGTTTATATTTTTTTCGAATTTTTTCATAATTCTAGTGAGAGAATGGAAATTCACCAACATATAACACTGAAGTTAGTATTTCCCGTTCTCATGACTTCAATGACTTCCGGTACTATTGACAAAACACTCTTTCCACGTGCGATCAGAACGGCAGAGCACAGGAGTCTAAGAGCTGGTTTCTGATCGTTCGTCTGACTGGGCCCGAGTTTGAGTCTCAGATGAAGCATGTATGGTCTGCTTGTCTTACGGCACCGTCACTTCCCTGGAACCTGTGGCCCTAAACGATGAACGGGCGGCTGCTTATAGCCCTTAGAGTTGCTCACGGTGGTCGTTAAAAGACAAAGTAATTAAAAAAGAACAGAGGAATACCGTCAAAGCAACTGGCTTACTCAATAATTTAACTTCAATCATTGTGCTTTTTTATACCTCTGAAGGCTCATTATTTTCTCTTCATAAGTTCCTTTCGACTGTTTAGTATTTTCAATTAATTTCGATTCACACAACTATTTGCATATTTTGTAGAGGACTTGGACAGAAATAGTCAAGTTTTAATTGTAATTATTATAAAGACTTAATTACATTTCACGTCGGCTGTTGCTTCGTAGAGTGCGTTATCCTGAGATATTTAGTTCTTAAATTAGTGCCGTATCTAGGAACATATGGCATCGTGGAAAGGATTTATCTTTAAGGATTGCTCTGAGTGGTTTTTTTATCCAGGTCCAATCCTTGGATTATGAAATTCGTAAACGCAGTAGATAAGAGTTGGAAACGGGTCAAAATTCTGGGACCCAGACCTGACCCTGACGTCACATAATTGGACAAAAACCGGACGTCACATAATTAGACCATACCCGGACTTGACCAGGACAAACCTGCGTTGAACTATAAATTCGAAACTTAATTTATAATTACACATAATCATACACGATCGAGTAACATTATTGTGACCTATATAGTAAGTGGTACAAGCAAATTCAGTTTGCTTTGAGTATTCTATTCAATAGGCTTACAATTTTATTTTTTCCATAGGAGGACTTATCCCAAATTGTTTTCAATGCACCGATGTTTTGGAACTAGAAGTTTTTTTAAACTGACAATGACTTTGAATTATGTTTAAGAAAAGGTAAAATATACTACTTCATTTATCATAGTATTATTTCACAGAATCCTTAAATGTAAAATTTACACTTGATAGATAAATTGTAGAATAGCTTTAATGTTAAGGCGCCCACAGACTGATACATACACTGTATCATCAAAAGTATTCGGACACCGCAATGTTTTGGGACAAATGGCTTTATTATCGCAATTATTAGTTAGTCTGTCCACCTTTTGCTTGTATGACAGCGGCAACACCCCGAGGCAAAATATCAAAAAATTCCGGTAGGTCTCTACAGAAATGGCTCGTCATTCGTCCTGCAAAGCTTCTGCCAGAGGGGAGAGCGAAGACGGTCGTTGTGGTAAATTTCGTATCCGTCACTCCAGTTCATCCCAGAGATGTTCTATGGGATTAAGATCAGGACTCTGAGCAGGCTAGTGTAACAATTCCACCTCATTTTCCAAAAACCAGTTCTGCACACGCCGTGAAGTGTGATGGGGACCTCGATCGTGTTGAAAGAGAACGGTCATTTCCATAATAGTGCCGCATTGTTATTAGGGCAGAATTACCCAGAATGTCGAGGAACAGTTCAGAGTTTGTGGTTTGTGGTATAATAACCAATGGGCAGAGTCCCACCCACAAAAAACAACTCCATACCCTGATGGGGCCTCTGCCAAGCTTAACAATTGGAAGAGCACAGTCCGACGAAAATTGTTCCTCCGGGCTTTCGGCAAATCCAAGTACTCCCATCGGATTGGAAGTGTAAAGAGCGTGACTCATCACTCCACGAGAGCATCTTTCCAGTCACCCACAGTTCACGAACGACTGAAGCCGCTGCTCTACCAGAAAAACCCACACTGTGCAACTTTCTGCAGATAGTTATGGTACTAACGGAGCCACTGTAAGCACTTCCTACTTCAGCCACAATGGAAACGGCAGAGGAAGAATGGGGTTTCTTAACATTTCTTACCATGGCTCTTCTGTCACATTCCGTCAGTTTGTGCGGCCTTCCTGAACGTTTTTTTTTGCTGTAATTGCACCGTCCTGCTTCAATCTCTTCACGACATCACTTACAGCCGATTTAGGTACGTTTCGTTTAGCCGCAATGCTCCGTATAGAAACGTTACTAAAATGACATTGTATGACCAGCCCACCCTGGAACTTGGAAAGTTCACGTCCACGCGGCATGTCCGCTTAAACGTTAATGATAACACGACAGAACATCTCAGCTTTATATACACTGCTGGACACCCAAAATGCAACACCAAGAAGGACACGAGATAGCAAAGCCAGATTTACTGGACACATAACAACAGAAACAAAGATGAAACGATTGAGCTTACAGGCCCGTGCGACTTGCGGAACACGCAGGCATCAATAGTTCGTGTGGCCCTCATGGCTGGCAATAACGGTCGCAACATCGAACGAAAGAGGTTTTGGATGTGGGCTTGGGGTATGTCGGTCCAGGCTGCTTCCACACGTTGCCCAGTTCATCAGGCGTAGCGGCGGGTGGTGCTTGCCGGGCCACTCGGTTGCCGATCAGCGACCAGACGTGTTCGATGGGCGACATATCGGCAGAACAGGTGGGGCACGGCAGCAGTGACACCTGGATTGTTGCACGATGCATGCCACGTGCGAGCACGCATTGTCCTGTTGAAACGTGGCCGCTGGCAGGTCTTGCTGGTAAGGGAGGACTACAGGCTCCAAAACGTCGGAGATGGTGCGGTGGCTGTTGAGTGTACCGGCGATGCCTAATAGAGGGGTGCTGGTGTCATATCCAATCGCGCCCCAAACCATAACGCCAGGCGACGGACCGGTATGGCGATGCATAATACAAGCGTCATACAGTCTTTCGCCGCGGTGCCGCCACACGCGGATCTGACGATCGTGGTGTTGCAGGCAGAAGCGGGATTCGCCGGAAAAGACAATGTCGTGCCATTCCGTAGTCCAGGTGCCGCGTTCAAAGGCCCACTGCCGGTGCACTCGCCGGTGGTGTAAAGTCAATTGTAATCGGAGCAATGGGCGCCGTGTGACAAGTCCCCGCTCCTGCAGAATACGTCTAACGGTACGCGCTGACACAGGTTGTTGCGCAACACACCCTAATTCCTGCGCTAACGTTCGTGATGTGGCGGTGCGAGCCGTCAATGCCCGCCGCACAACATGCTGGTCCTCTCGTTCGGTGGTGTGCTGCGGCTGCGGCAATCGCTCATGTCGGTCCGTCCCTCCTGCACCCACCGAATCTATATTCGCCTCACTGTGGCTGGATGTCGTCCCACACGGGCGCCGATGTCTCTGTACGATAAACCGCTGTCGCGATAAGCCACTATTCGTCCTCTGTCGAACTCCGAAACGTGCTGGAATGACTGCCGTATTCTGCGACGAGGCATCAGGAAGTTTCCCACGCACAGGTCCGGCAGCCCAACACACTTCCACTACTTGCACCCCGCCTTCTGTGCACCCTTCTTATAGTGCTTCTCTGTGGCGTGCCTGGCGCACATGATTTGCATATGCCCTGCAATGCTAATCGTTTGCATGTCCACTCGCGGGCGACGCATGCTGCAAATTTCAGGCCAATCGATTGCTTCCTTCTTGGTGTTGCATTTTGGGTGGTCAGCATTGTAGTTATGGTACTAACGGAGCCATTGTAAGCACTTCCTACTTCAGCAACAATGGAAACGGCAGAGGAAGAATGGGGTTTCTTAATATTTCTTACCATGGTTTTTCTGTCATATTCCGTCAGTTTGTGCGGCCTTCCTGAAAGTTTTTATTTTTTTATTTTGCTGTAGTTGCACTGTCCTGCTTCCATCTCTTCACGACATCACTTACAGCCGATTTAGGTAGGTTTGGTTTAGCTGGAATGCTCCGTATGGAAACGTTACTCAAATTACATCCTATGACCAGCCCACCCTGGAACTTGGAAAGTTCACGTCCACGCGGCATATCCGCTTCAACGTTAATGTTAACAAGACAGAACATCTCAGCTTTGTATATGTACTTCCCCACTTACAGCGCACTTTCCTGAGCATCCGTTCTTTGCACTTATAGTAGTGTCCGAATACTTTTGATAATACAGTGTAGACATCATACAGTCAGCCTTACTACATTTCAAGTGTTTGATTTCTTACGGTAAATCAATATAAAATTGCAGGTGAATGAACTGGGGGAATTGGGAGGAAAAACCGTTGCCACAATAACGTTAATATCATGTGATACGTTATCCACAATTACCAGTCTCGCTACAGGACCACAAAATCAGGTTCGCTAACAGAGTATTGAAATTGAAGTTAATCAAACCCTAAGTCTATTCCCGCGAATCGCTGTTATTACGAGTAATTTTGCGTGATATAGATACAGCAAAAGTGAACACAATTTTCCCGCACGGACGGAATCGGTGTGGTTCCCTGATAATTAACGATTTTCTGATATCTCTGGAAAACGGTAATTTTTAGTTATTAACCGGAAAGAGAATAACAGGAGTATTTTTGTCAATTCGTATATGAAAAATCCGTGAAAATCATGTTTCTTTCCGTCATTTCATGGAAAAGTTTGAATCAGAAATATGCTTCGTTAATTCACGAAAGGAATCACGAAAAATAGCTCGTGGATCTTCGGAAATTTTTTACAGTGCATATTAAAAATTTTATAGTGCTGAGTTGTTCGACTGTGTGGGAAACACGCTAACGATAAACATTTTACCCATATTATGGAATAGAAATTTAAAAACAATCTTAGTTTTTTCTGTAAATACTGTTTTTTTCCTTAATAGGCTATTCTTTTTGGAAGCTGTGCATTAATCCTGCCTTAATCTTTCTCCAATTCACTAATTCTAGAAAAAGCAACATATGTAGGTTGTTCAAAACGTAACGAGACGGACATCATAGCGCCAAAACAAACCCACGCAGAAAAATGCAGCTGCCTGTGTCGGAACACCTGAAAGGTCAGGCCCGTTACGACAGGTCGTTACAGCGCTCCGATAGTTCATTCTTGTAGTAGACGGCATAGAGTTCAGACTTATTTCTGTAACCCAGTATGGATTTAAAACTGGAGCAAACAGCAGCTATAAAATTCTGCGTGCGTTTGAACAAAACCCACCACAGAAACGCACGAAATGATTAAAACAGCCTGTGAGGAAGACCCTTTGTCTCGTGCAAGAGTTTTTGAGTGGCACAAGACATTTGTGACTGGTGAAGTGCCTGGAAGATGCGCCACGCTCTGGTAGCTTTCGACATCGACTGCGGAGGTTAATGTAAATGCCACTGAGGCACTCCTGCACGAAGACCGCCGAATGACTGTAATTTGCTCTCGGAAAACAAGGCTGTCAAAAATTCCCCGAAAACGCCCAGAATATGCACAAACTGGTTGGATTTTATACCAATGTAATGCCCCTGCATATCGTGCCTTGCTTGCCCAGCAGGTAATCTAAGATCTAGGCATTGAAATGAGGGCGCACCCTCCGTATTCACCGGACCAGGCGCTGTGTGATTTCCACCTGTTCCTTAAGTGAAAAAAAACAACTTTGTGGGCGTAGGTTTGCATCGAACACTGAACTCAACAATGCTATGATGGGTATCCTGAACCACATGTCGAGGAAGGACTTCGAACACACCTTTCGGAAGTGGATAGAAAGGTGGGACCGGTGCATTCAGGTAGAGGGGGAATACTTCCATTCTGCCCCATGTAAAATCAGTCTCGTTACTTTTGAACGACCCTCGTATAATTGAAGACCTTACTGCAACAATGGGCTGACCAACACAGAACATTGATAATGTTGAAAATGGATGAGTGACCACGCTATCAGCATTTGCCTCAGAGGTTGGGCTAGCTCACTGTTATCCATTGAAATATGCTACCATCCTATCTCTGAATATGTGTCCCCGGTGACTGGAACGGTGTTTTTACAAAATGGGATTCAGCCCACTATTGCAGGTCAGGTCTTCAATCGTTCGTGACTAAATGAAGTATATTCGGCCAATACGCGTAATCTAGCCCTGCCAAGAATCTGACCTTGAGATTTGTTAATGGTCCCGGAGAGGGATAGTTTAAATGGACAAATGTGCTTTAATACAAAAGAAATGCCTTTGTAAATACAACTTTTATCTCACTCACCCGCTAAAAATGCATTTCTACACGGTCGAGTCACATTATTGTTACCACCAGCTAATATCCGGAGTAACCGCCGTCTGCAGCTAGACTGACTGGGACACTCAATAAGCTGCTGGAAGGCGTTCACAAGTATGGGGAGCTATGTTGACTGCAGTGCATATGACAGCTTCTGGAGGGTGCGAAGTGGAAGATCCATACAGCGAACAACACGATCGAGGTGGTCCCACAGATGCTCAATTGGGTTTAAGTCTGGAGAATTAGGGGGCCAGGGAAGTACTTTGAAATCTTCATTGTGCTCTTTCAACCACTCTCGGACTTTCTAGCTGTGTGACACGTCGCATTGTTGTTCTGGAAGGTCCTATCCGCCCCATGGAAGACAAGCAGTATGCATGGGTGTACGTGATCTGCAAAGATAGATTCATAACGAATTCGGCCCATAATGGTTTCCACAGGTATGAGTGGAGTCAAAGAATGCCACAAAACATTCCCCAGACCATAACGCTGCACCCACCAGCTTGTGTTCTTCCAGTAATGGTTGAAGAGTGTTTGTTCTCCGATGTTTCTTGCCTTATACGCCAACGTGCATCCGTTCGATAAAGCAGAAATTGTGACTCATCGGAGAAGGCAATCATTTGCCAATATGCGGAGGTACAATTCCGATACTGCCGTACAGATGGAAGCCTTTTCTGCCGATGCACCTTCGTTATCGTAGGTGCAATTGCCATCCGTCTGCATCGGAGCCCCATACGCAGCAGGGTTTGGGGAACTGTTGTTTTAGACACACTTCCGGTATCCCCCTGGTTCATTCGGCCAGTAAGTTGCTCCACTGTAGCGTGTCGAATTGCCATCACGCACCTTCGCAGCCGACGTTTACCTCTCACATCAATGACACGTGGTGGTTCGCAGTTTCCACGTCGCTTATTCGCAATGGTGCCATTTCTCCAATCACGATTCACTTTAACCACAAGCAGCACGCGAACAGTTCACAAACTGCGCTGCTTCAGAAATACTGCCACCCTTGGCCGGAAAGCAGATAATCATCCCATTTTGCAAATCTGATAAATCGCTCCTTTTATCCATGACAGCAACGAGTGATATGTTTTCAGAATACCTGCAGTACACCTTGTATACCCTCCAAGCCAGCTCACGACATGTGCCTTCTTTCATTGGCTACGCGCTGTTGATGTCAAAAGTAGGTGGTCACAATAATGTGACTCGACTGTGTATTAGCGATGACAAAATTCAAAATTTCACATTTGCTGTTCCACGAATCTAATTTTATCCAAATACCTAAAGACATTTGAAATACTGAAATTTTCTTCTGTGCTCAGATTAGTGTGATTCTCTGCAGACAAAAATTTTGAGCTTTATATAGAACGAAACTGCATGAAATCATATTGGTGATCCTGGAACTAGATCAACAACCTTGATTGATTTAGGTATAATATATATCATATACGTGGAGATAATGTAAATGGACGATGTCATCGCTCTTTCCACGTTATTTTTTAAACAACGCATAGCGACTGAAAAATTGTATTCCGGCACCGCTGGGATCGAACCCCAGAACGCTCGATAACCAGTCGAGTGCGTTCGAATTTACGCTACGGCACCAACAATTCTCAGCGCCATGCGTGGTTTATCAGTCAGCATCTGACTACACGAATACGTATTGATGGTCTCAGCAACTGAGATGTCGTCATCTGGTGGCATTATCTCCTCTCCACGTATTTGATATATATTAACCATTTCTATCGCCCTTTGAATATATCAGCTACAATTAAAATAGCTGTTGCGTTAAATGCCACCAGATGACGACATCTCAGTTGCTGAGACCATCAATACGTATTCGTGTAGTCAGATGCTGACTGATAAACCACGCATGGCGCTGAGAATTGTTGGCGCCGTAGCGTAAATTCGAACGCACTCGACTGGTTATCGAGAGTTCTGGGGTTCGATCCCAGCGGTGCCGGAATACAATTTTTCAGTCGCTATGCGTTGTTTAAAAAATAACGTGGAAAAAGCGATGACATCGTCCATTTGATTTAGGTATGTTATTTAATAAATTAATGGAGACATTGAGTTATGCAGATTATGAACTTTACGAGACGGTGATTTCGGTCTTGCCCTAAAGCTGCAGTCAAAAGAATTTTGCTCTATATCAGGATCCGGAAGGCGAAAGCAATTCATATTTTACGCGTAATATGGCACACGAAATAAGAATGGTTTTCTTTGCCCTATATAAGTAATGAACAAAACATAAATTTGTTACAATTATAGATTGCTGCAGAACTTGGAACATTAATACAAACTGGGGCAAATGATTTATAGCAACAATTACCGCGTTCGTGTAGTGAGTTACCTCTAACGTCAATCTGTGCTAGACCAGAGTTGGAATCCAGGTAAGATGTGGCTGTTGATGTTATTCCAATTATGATTTTCTACCTGCTCTGGAAGCAGTTCCTTGGATTGTTACCATAACCCGCTCAAAATGAAGTATTTAAAAAAGTAAAAACTTCGGTTCGTGAGGTACAAGCAGCGATGAATCTGGGGTCCGCCCAGGTGGTCGAGGGGACAGAAGCGCGGACTTTTGGCTAATCGTCCGAAGTGGTTCCGCAACAGAATGCCGCATGAGTTGTGCGTCTGCCCAACGGCGCAAGCTCCCATTTTTTTGTCCCTAATTTGGGGCCACTGGTTCCAGGGAAGGGAGACAGCCAGTGCAGTAAGACAAGTCATGCCCCACCTTGGATTCAAACCCAAATCTATCTCAGACGAATGGTTGGAAGCAAGAATTTTGTGCCACTGGGGCGGAGGCCAAAATGCAGGACGGGTGAAATTTGGGAAGGGCCCAAATTTGGGACGGTAGATGCTAATGTTGATCTTTAAACCCCTAAACTTGAAAAAAATAATCTTTGAATGAACTACGATAATGTTTTGTGCTGTTTCTGTGTAAAACTGAATAGCAACTGGTTTTCCTGTTAAAAAGATTCCTGTACGAGTATGAACAAGAACTGTGTAGGAAATTTAGGAACAGTTATTTAGTGTGAGTCACCTTGCGTTTCTGAGAATTTTTATGTATTTATGACATCTCCACAATTAGCGTAGTTTGAGTCTGAGAAAAGCTACGTAATCCGATGTTGCTCGTGCATCGTGAATGTGTGAATCCAGGTAAACTCTAACACTTTCTTTTACCGCTAAGAAAATTTCTACACCGTAAGAGCCCTATACCGGTAAACTCCTACACCTTCTCATAAAAGGGACTTTAGACATGTTATTTTTTTCGGAGATATTGTCAAAGTGTAGAAGTTTTCCTAACGTCGTAAAACGACATGTAAAAGTTTTCCAAGAGACATATAAGTGTATGTAAAATCATACTAACGTTAGGTTGCAGCTTAAAAGCTTTCAAGAAGGTCTGAAGATTATAGATGCTTTGTAAATACCTCAGGGCTGATCTCCTGAGTCCCTTTTACCAGCTTTTATTGCATCTTAACACATACCAAATGTTAAAGTCATAACTTAAGATTTAAGGATTTGATAAACTTCTACATGTCCCCATAAGTCACTGGATTTTTACGTACCCTGTTATGTCAACAGAAAAACTTCTACACATCGTTTCATTCCACTAGAAAACTCCTAGACTTTGACAAAATTTCTGTACGAAATGCAATTTGTGTACATTCCCTTATATGAGAAAATATAGGACTTTTCCGGCATAGTTTTCCGCCAACCTAAATGTCCCGGTGTGGCATGGATGTTATGTTTGTATTATGGCACTGGCTCTCTCCCTTTCCTGGAACCAGTAGCCCTAAATTAGGAACGGGAATCTTCGCTTATAGCCCATCGACTTGCTTACGGTAGTCGTTAAACCTTTTTCAATAAAAAAAACAAAACAAAAATCTAAATGTGCGCTCCTACCTAAGTACATCACTTCTAGTAACCCCGCAGACTTCCAAACAGGCTTTGATCCATCGAATGGAATCGCCATAGAGAATGACTGAAATCTCCGTTCGTGTAAACTACTACATACTCTCTCCGTACGCGCGAATAACACATATTCAACAACAGTAAGCTAACATTTCCAGCACCATTGTTTCATCGTCACCTGTTTGATACCTTCAGCATATTTCTTGGGGGAAACTTGGTCTACGCCAAAACTGAGCTTTTGGGGGATCTTCTGTGTGACTAAGGTCACCGATTGCTAATTTTGTTTACCATGAAATTTGCAATAATCCGACAAACATTTTAACTTCGACTTAACTTCACATGTACATTTAAATCTTGGTACTCTGCTTGACGCACATGCTCCATTTATCCTTCTACAGCGAAATTTTAGGTTTTTGGACTGGATTATGTGAACTTTCAATAATGAAGTTTTTGGCAATACTGTGATTCTCCTATTTCTTTTGTATCAACCACTACGTGTTTATGATCACCGGCGAGATGCAGTTGGCTGATCGCTGTGTGGTTGGCAACGCATTGAAGATTCAAATCCCTTCTCGGACAATTCAGTTCACTGTATTCTAAGGTTTCAGAAAAAATAACGTGAATACGTAGATCGATCCCTGAAATCGGCCCTGGAGGTATTAAGCCATTTCTGGAGGTTGCCTTCTTTAGATCATCGTCGGCTACGACAAGGCAACTGGAAACGACTGCATTGTAATAATCCCTGTTAAGCAAAAAAAAAATCCGCTGTCATGGCTACACCTAGAATTGATAAGGATGACCGATCAGCCTGCGGGCAGAAAAACCACACACACGTGCTACTGTATACGTCAACTACCTTGAGTATTAGTTAATATTACGATATATGTTAATTTAAAAATGTATTTCATCCAAGTAACTTCAGAGTTCGAAAGAAACAGATTCAAGCCAGAATTCGAGCGACAAATAGTACTTACAAGCGGAGGTACCCGGCGTTGCCCGGGATAGACAATGTTTGTTCTCAAGTAACAATGTTAATTGCACTACAAAAACAAAAAAAAAAAAAAAAAAAAAAAACCTACCATGATGAACAGCGCTCAGCTTTTATAAGATATCGTTTGCATTTTTACCCCTTTTTCTCTGTGGGCATTGGCCTTTTTCATTGTCTCCCAAGAATATTATTGTAATGAAGGATTTTCCAAATAGAGAAAAGAGAAGGAAAATATACCCAATTTTGTAATATTAAACAAAGACATCGGTCTTCCCACGTTTCAGCAACACATAGCAACCGAAAAATTGTTATTCAGTCACCGCTGGGGATCCGAATCCCAGATCTCTCGATATCTAGCCGAGCGCGTTAGCCATACACCACTGTGGTCAACAATCCACGGTGCTATGCATATTTTTCTGTCAGCTTCTGACATAATAAATCCTTAAGATGGGCTCAGTTACTGAGAAGTCTCCATCTGGTGGGCATTAACGGCACTGGCTATAGTTAATTATAGCAGTTAAATCCAAAATGTGTTGCTAAAACGTGGAAAGAGCGATGTCTTTGTTTATTCACTGACGCTACGTATTTGGAGGATTTTCACTTTGGATCTTGACCTTTGGAATTTTAACTGCTATAATTAATATATAGCCTGTGCCGTTAATGCCCACCAGATAGAGACTTCTCAGTAGCTGAGCCCATCTTACGGATTTATTATGTCAGAAGCTGACAGATAAACGAACATAGCGCCGTTGATTGTTGGCCACCGTGGTGTATGGCTAACGTGCTCAGCTAGATATCGAGAGATCTGGGATTCGAATCCCCAGCGGTGACCGAATAACAATTTTTCGGTTGCTATGTGTTGCTAAAACGTGGAAAGAGCGATGTCTTTGTTTATTCACTGACGCCACGTATTTGGAAGATTTTCACAATGTAATATTATTTATTATTTTTAAAACGTTTTTTACACTTTACAGCCTGTAATTTTTCGTTGTTTATGAAAACCTGTGGACCGCCCCGGTGGCTCAGTGGTCTAAGCGATGGCCTCCTATCATTCGTTCGAAAGGGGCCCGGGTTCGTGTTCCGGTGAGGCATGGATGTTGAGTTTGTCTTACGGCACTGGCTCTCTCCCTTTCCTGGAACCAGTGACCCTAAATTAGGGGCGGGCGGCTGCTTATAGCCCATTGAGTTGCTCACGGTGGTCGTTAAACCTCCAATAAAAAAAACAAAAAAACTGTGGAACATGGAACATTGTCCGATCATACATCGGAATGACCAAAAGATCCCTTACAATTAAGGGAAAAGAGCCCATAAGGGACATTAAAGCAGGAAAAATACAAACGGCGCTTTGCAAAGAAGTAGCCCAGTATGACGTCGTGCCGGTATGGAAAAATATGAAGAAGATCGCTCCATGCACTGACTACAAAGGAACACTGACTAGAGAAAGCATCGGAATATCCATGCATCCCAACCCTTGCAACGAGAGCCCTTCCCTCGAACTCTCGGCTGCGTGGAAGATCCTACTGACATAGAATATTAAGGGAAAATGAGAGAGAATGTTTGAAAGGTAGGTCGCGCTCCAAGATTTCAAATTATCGTCGTTCCCGAAATTATTCTTGTGTTAACTGGCCTTGAAAAAGCCTCCCGTTCGGAGTGTGAAAGCTCGGCACTTAGTCGTTGTATGTTTTATAAATTGTTACACCATTCAATACGGAATAAATACTACAAGTTGTATAATGGAACATAGAATTGTCAGTTGGAACAGCATGGAGGCCGCAAGCACTTGTTTCACTGGGTCACTGTGCTTTATTGATGGGGATACAGAATGCCTGACTGGCAGAATGGCGTGTTCATAGCAAAACTTGTTTATAAACGACATTTATGCTTTTCCCACCTGGAGCAGCCATTCTGACAATACCTTATCACAATTTATAATGGCCGTTCTCAGCCCTATAAACTCGAAATATCAAACATGTACAAAAATGCACTTCCTGCACTCCGCATTCAGCTTTCTAGAGTGTAGATAAGGCACTTTCTACCAAATAGCTTAGAAAACTGTTGAGAATGATGCGTAACCATTCGGACTCTTCCCCGTATGCCTGAACCGAGAAAGCTTGCGAGGAGTGAGGCGTCACCTGACGACCGTTGCTCTGACACGCGGAGTAATGCCTCAGCAGCCGACTTTCACACAGTCTATAGAGAGCCCCGTAAACATACATTTCACCTTTTTTGAACCCCTTAGGGATGGAACTGCGCTCTTTAACTCTCCCTGAAAACTCAAAATAGCAAACATGTACAACAATGCACTTCCTGAAGCCCTACATTAGGGAAATGTGTTTTTTTTTGTTTTTTTTTTCTTAATTTTCCAAAATCGGACCTCTGTCATTGTTTACCTTCTCTCGGAAATCGATTTCTCGGCTTTATTTAACATACATCGCTGGGAATGGGGTTTCCGTATCTTCCGCCACTGACCGTATGTTCCGCCGGGTTTATTTATTTTTTTTAGAAATTTTTAAAAATCTGACTCTTCCTCGTATGCCTGAACCGCGGAAGCTTGCGAGGAGTGAGGTGTCACCTGACGACCGTTGCTCTGACACGCGGAGTAGCAGACTTTCACCCAGTCTTTAGATGGCTCCGTAAAAACACATTTGACCCCTTTTGACCCCCTTAGGGATGGGATTTCAAAACAACGTCCCGCCTGTATTTTAATCTGGGTGATTTTTTTATTTTTTTTTTATTGGAGGTTTAACGACCACCGTGAGCAACTCAATGGGCTATAAGCAGTCGCCCGTCCCTAATTTAAGGTCACTGGTTCCAGGGAAGGAAGAGAACCAGTGCCGTAAGACAAACACAACATCCATGCCTGACCAGGATTCGAACCCGGACCCTTTCGGACGAATGATCAGAGGCCATCGCTTAGACCACTGCGCCACCGGGGCGGCTCAAACCGTTTAGGAACGTATGCGAAAAAAAAAACATACAAATAGACAAACATACTTTCACTTTTATATATAGAGAAAGATTACACATTTCAACATTTTTATCACATAAAAATCCATCATTGTAATGCATGAAGTAGAGGCTTGGGGTGCACCCGTTGCTGATGAAATATGATTTCAGGGGTTTGAAAACCAATACTTAGAATAATATTTGGAACCACAAATTACGATGAAACTGGAGAATGCAGATATGAGAAATATACATTGAGTGATCACTGAACTATGACCACCTACCTAATACTTCGTAGATCCTCCTTTCTCCCGCAGTACAGAAGCTATCCGACGTGGCATTGATTCAATAAGATACCGGAAGCAGTTGGGAGGTATGGCCAACGAAGCTGTGTGTAATGCCGCCTTCAGTGCAGGAATGGATGTGATTGGTGTATCCAGAAGCCTGATACGACGTTCCGTACTCTCCCATAATTGCTTAGGTATTGATATCGGGGAAGTTCGGAAACATATCGATAATGGTGAAAATCTTCCAAATACGTGGAGACAATGTAAATAGACGAAATCATTGCTCTATCCACGTTTTTCATTAACCAACACACAGCAGCCGAAAAATTGACATTCGACACCGCTGGGATTGAACCCCAGATCTCTGGATAACTAGCCGAATGCGTTCCCTTTACGCTATGCAATCAATATTTCCATTTGAAAATAATCGATATATCGGAAGCCAATCGATATGCTGGAAGTGTGAACTGTGTTTCTCAAGCCATTCCTCTGCAGCATTGGACCTGTGGCTTGCCCCATTTTCATCTTGCAAGACATTGTCGTCATTCGGGGAAAAAGTGCAACATTGCTGTATGTACGTACAAAGTGATCAAGAAATTCATGACAGTGGGCACCAGTTATACGTTGTTCCACATGCACCAGAGGTCCAAGTTCTTACAAGATAAACATGCCCCACACCATACAGCCGCCTCCACTGGCTTGCAAAGTGGAGACCATGCAGGATGGATCGAGTGCCTCATGTTGTTTGCACCACATACGTACACGACTATCCACAGAGTGGAGTGAAAAACGCGAATTATCAGACCAGCACACTTTTTCCAGTCATCCGACTTCCAACGTACATGATCTTTCTACCAGGCGAGTCTTTTGCGCCGACGAACCGTGGTTAGGAGACGATGTCGTCGGCGTAGTCTACTGTTATAGCCTATGTGTGCGACGCATGGTCATGACAGATACCGTTTCAGGTTGACCTTTGTTGTATTGGGTAGTCCATTGTTGAACTGTGCTGTGTCTGTTGACCTGTCGGACCTATCGTTCACCTCTCAGATCAACCTTTCGCTGTCCTGTGTAGTTTTGCCTCTGGGTCGTTGGTTGACCATTTTCGCGCCAGTCCTGATACACTTTAACTACGGTGGCTCGCGAAAAACCCACCAGTTAAGCCGCTTGAGAAATCGAGGCACCCGCTCTCCAAGCCCCCACAATCTGTACGTTCTCAAAGTTCGATAAATCCTTCCGTTTATCCATCACGCTCCGAATTTTACTACCTACTGCTCCACTCACACCTTAAATATGCTACGTCAGTCGACTAATCGCGCCTTCCCAGAAATCACGTGGTCAACGTAATATCTAAGAGGAATAACCAATAGTCCTATATATGGATTCAGCTTTAGTGTGGCCGGACGTGTCCTTGACAGAATTAATAGATGTCTGACAAAGGTAGGCCTGCGTTTTTCCTGTCCGGTGATGTGTTTTGCCTTTCCAAGGTATGCGAGTATACCAGCGATGTCAACGGTCACAGTGATAAGACTGAACATGGAGTGATGAATAGCACGCAGCCTTCAAGGAAGAATCTTGGTTCAATGTGAGAGCTCGGGACAGACACACTTACTTTTGGCAGTCCATTCATGACAGTCCAACGCATCCTGTTGCAAATCAAGACTGTATAACGAAGTAAATTCCTCCGTCATTTCTGTCCACGCCAGGATTCGAACCCGGATCCCCTCACTCCGGAATAAGTCACTCTACCAATTGAGCTACGCGGACGTTTGTTCTGACTGCTATCTGCCTTTATGTCGTGTGCGTCCTGCTGGCAGGTACGTCACATCTCCCCCCGAAAGAGGGCCGGGGGCATGGCCCACGGGTCAGCTGTGACCATGAATCGTTGCAGGCAGCCATCCGTTGTAGAACGTGCACTCGAGAACTCCCAGTCAATGTAGTGTGGAATGCAACATCCCACATTTTTATTTTTTTCGAAGCGCTGGAGAAGGAATTCTCTGATTTTTCCTATCTCGCGGTGTGGAAAGAACATCACACCAATGCGAGATTTTGAACGGCCGGGTCATCCGGAAAGTTCGGGCGCCATTATAACGAAGTAAATTTCTCCGTCGTTTCTGTCCACGCCAGGATTCGAACCCGGATCCCCTCACTCCGGAATAAGTCACTCTACCAATTGAGCTACGCGGACGTTTGTTCTGACTGCTATCTGCTTTTATGTCGTGCGTCCTGCTGGCAGGTACGTCACAACTGTCCAAAGAAGATAGGCACATTCGCCGTTCTGTTAAAAAATTCATCAAATAGAAGTAATCGCTCTTTCCACGTTTATAAGTGAGTCACGGAAAAGTTCCCATCGGTCGCCACTGGAATCTAACCCAGGGTCTGGGTTCGATTCCAGGTGGCGGCCGATGAGAACTTTTCCGTGACTCACTTATAAACGTGGAAAGAGAGAAGACTTCTATTTGATGTTCGTGGTGCACGCGAACTGTGTATTTATCCTTCATGTTAGAAAATTTGTAATGCACATTATTCCACGCACATTTTCCAGCTTGATGCTTTGGCTAAAGGATTTTCTCACAAGGCTTAACAATACAAAGCATTGTACAAGGCTTAACAAAGAACGCGGGACTGGTAAAATATTGATGCTGTACAGTTGTCAAATAATACTGCTGCAGGCATGTTCAAGATATCTCCGATGACATAGAAACAGAGCTAGTTGGTAGACTGAAATTTGCCATGAGCTTTCATTTTGATGAATCCACTGTGCTTCAGGACTTGCTGTGCTACTAGTATTTGCCCGTTACACATTTAATACTGTTATTGCAGAGGATCTGCTATTATGCGTATCTCTGCAAAGTAACATGGCTGGTGAGGAGATATTAAACTGCATCAACAGTTTAAGAAAGCATGGAATTAGTTGAGGAAAATGAACTGATGTACAGGGGTTTATCAAAATAATGGAAACTGCGACTGGAACACACAAAATGCGTCGTATGCAAATCACAGGGACGACGTCACCCGCGATGAACGGTGTGCAGTACAATGTTGACTATCATTTAGCAGTGCCACAGTCGCAGGTGAAACATCTATTGAGAAGTAATAGTTGCCAATGTGAGATCTCAGTGACTTCAAAACAAGTTAGTAAAATCATGCAATGCATTGATTATGATACGCTTTCCAACATACCAGAAATCATTACTCAAGTTATGAGGATAATAGCTGTGGAATAAATATCGCTCCTTTGCCATGACCTTTGACCCCATTTCGATGATGTTAAACAAAATCGGTTCAGTATACCACCGGAACAACATACTAAAGTTTTGTCTCAATAGAAGCATTTTTAGTCAAGTTATGAGGATAATGGCTGTGGAATAAATCTCGCTCCTATGCCCTGACCTTTGATCCCATTTCGATGATATTAAACAGAACCGGTTCAGTACATCTCCGGAACAACATGAAGTTTTGTAGCAATCAAAGCATTTTTACGTAAGTTATGACGCATAACGGCGATGGAATGGATCCCGCTCCTATGTCCTGACCTTTGACCCCATTTCACCAATTTTCAATAGGGTTCCTTCCCAGGTGGTCCCCTACCACATACTAGAATTTCATCGAAATCGAACCATTTTCACGCGAGTTATCGCGTGGACAGACAGACAAAGCTGGGGCATATACGCTTCTTCAACCTACGGTTGGAAAGCGTAAAAAATGCATGATCATTGGTGCGCATCTTGTAGGAGCTTCAGTAACTAGAAAGGTGGAAATAGTAGGTGTAACACGAGGAACTGTATCGAAGATTATGACTCCCTATCAAAAAGAACACAGCGTTGCATCCAAACGATGCATGTTGTGAACGCCATGCGAAGATGTCAGATAAGAATAGGAGAACGATTGCACGAATTGTGAAACGGATGCACATGTTCACGGCATTGCAAATCGCAGCAGAGGGACTCCAGTCGAAATTATCCCGTTTCTCTCAAAACAGTTCGTCGGGAATTACATCGTGCCAATATTTATGACCATTCTGCAATCCACGAACATCTGATTACCAACATCAATGCAGCAAAACATGTAAGGTTGTGCAAAGCACATAAAAACTGGGATGCTTAAGACTGGCCGCGTGTCATCTGGGGCTTCACATTGTTTCCCGCAACTGGAAGCGTGTACGTCTGGCGAAAACCTGCAGAAGCGTACCATTCAGACTGTTTAGTTCCGATTGTAAAGCATGGAGGTGGATCCCGGATGCTGTGGGATGCCATAGCATGGCATTAGGGCCATTGGTTATTCTGCAGGTTCCTGTCATATCTGCAACGTACAAATCCATTCTTCCGCCCTCAGTGTTGCAAGCCTTGTTCCCGAATGACCACCCTTGGTTTCGAACAAATAATGTGCATTGTGCGAAACGTGTCAAGTTGTTGCTTGCAGAGCAAGAATATGAGCTACAGCAGTTACTCTGGCAACCTCAATCTCCAGACCTCAATATTATTGAGCATCTGCGGAGATATCTGCTGCGAAAGGTGAGATTATACATTCCACCTCCAACGTACTGGGATATATTTTACAGGAAGAATGGTTCGATTATTGTATGTACATAACTTGCATAAGTTTATTCAAACTGCTTCTGTTCTGAAAACCCGAGGTAAGCCTACAGCTTATTAATAAAAAGTTTTCCCCAAACAGTGTCTCTATTATTTTGATAAACTACAGTATATACAGACGGTGATTGGGAAGATAAAAAGCGCTGTGATGAGAATTAAAACTCTGGCACCAAAGAATAAGGATTTGTGTCGTACACAGACAAGCATTTGTCATTAAAAAAAATACCAGCATGTTTAAAAATTGTACTTGATGAATCAGTAGAAATTAAATTTTCTGAAATCTCGGCCACTTAAATCGAGGTTGTTTAAAATTTTGTGCGGGGAAATGGCTATCGGGAAGTAAAGTACTAATGGGGCTCTTTGAGCTTCGTAGTGAATTACTGGTTTTTCTCCAACACGCACAATTCAGGGCAAAAATTTAAGGACTTTCTAACAAATTCTTCATAGCCAATAAGATTTGCACATCTTGCAGATACATTTGCAAAATTAAAGGAGACTAATCTGTCGCTACAAGGAAACAATGTAACCATTTTTACTACACGGAATAAATAAAATTTCGTAGTTGAAAAAAGAAACTGGAATTCTGGGCATCTTCTGTTGAACAGCATCATTTGTAATGCTGCCCTGCGTTACATGCATTTCTTATTGAAATTAATTGTATACACTCGTGAAGTAGTTTTTAGCTCCAATAAATTTGCGTGTCTTTCAGTCCTCTTTTTTAGAATGTTTTCCTGATACTACTGATGACGATACTTGGATTCGAAATTCGTTTGTAGTTAGTGTCAAACTAGTCTACTTCAGTGCGCAAGATTATGAAAGCTTATTTTTTAATCTGAATTGAAACAGAAGTGCAAAGATTTTCAACTGAATAATTTTTGGAGCAGCCAAACAGAAGAGTACCCTAAAGTGGCTAAATGTGTACTCCGAAAATTTCTTTAAATTCAAGAGCCATTTTCCGTTGTTTCTTTCGCAAATTAACGAAGCATATTCTTAATTCAACCTTTTTTTTTTGTGAAGCGAAGGGAAAACCCTGAATTTCACGGATATTTCATGCATGTATTGACAGAAGTACTCCTGTTAAACTATCTCTAATTAATAACGTAAAATTACCGTTTTTAAGAGATATTACCGGGATGTTTCCGGGATTTTGTCCGCATATTAACGGACAAATTGTCATTTTTTCCGTATTCGTATGACCGAAAATTACCGGTGATAAGAGGTTCGCGGGAATACTTGAGGTTTGATAAATTTTTAAATTTTAATCGTCTGTTGGCGCAGAGACGGATATGCAGCGAAGCCCAGAAGCGGGGGGCCTCGCGATACTGAAGAACCCTAAAAATAACTTTTTTTTTCCACTTTTTTTCTCAAAAGAAAAAGTCATAGGATGAGAGAGAAATTCGCTGGTCTGGGTTTAGGTAACAAGATTCCACCCTGACTCGAAGTATGAGATCAATAAATATCAGTTAAGCTTAAGAATTCTTGTACGAATATTTAGGTCTTTATGTTCTGGATGTTAGTGCAACCCCTTCAGTTAAAATGGGCACCAGATTCATTGTAAAATATATATCACTAGCGTGAGTTGACTGAAGAGATTGTAGTGGCAACCTGCTTCTTGTTTAGTTTGGTTCTTTTAAGGTTTTGGAAAACAGGCCTGCGCATGGATCCATAATGATTATTTTTGCTATCCTTCGAAAAGCACTCCAGCATTTGTCACAGGGACTTCCCCGAAGTTGATTAAATATAGTTACAAATAGTTTTCCCAAAATATTTAGTCCTTTCGATTGCAAAGCTGTTCATAAGCGGTTAGATTGCAAAGCTGCAAGTCATTCTCAATTTCGTCACAATCTCAGAGTTACGGAATTACTTGGGCTCAAGTTTTCGCCATGCTACAGCGTTACCTAACGTGCAGCTACGTGTTTAAATTTAGCTCTTCTATCTTATTAAAACACTGTGCACTAAAAAATGTTCGTAATTTTTGCATCTCCAACGTGGTACCTGGAATGTGAAGACAGATGTGTTGTGAGCGCTCAACGTCTCATTGTCCTCACATTCCATAACAATGTGTGCCCCATATTACATGTTTTCAGGTTAAACGAATTACGTTATCACAAATGTCTGCGTTCTGTGATAGTTGAAACACTTTATACCTATAATGAGAATAACAGTTCAAAGTTTTTTAAGGTTCGTTAATTTACCCCCCCCTCCAGGTTACACTATTTGTTTTGTGTCTCACAAACGTTTGTTTTTTTTGCCTATCGAAATTTTTGGGCACAAATGCTAGAGCTGGCTTTAACCCTTTAAGCAGCCGATGTACTTGAACTAAGCGGTGCCCAAAACTTTCACTCCCTCCAAAACGGAAAGCGACTTTGTTTTACGAAAGCTGCTGTAGAATAATTTATCTTTAACCCCTCTCATCTCAGCAGCAGCGAAAATTAACATACCATAGGTGATAAGCCCTCCCATTTAGCCCTATATTCCCTGTTCCATGACCTAAAACGTAATAAGGAAGGGCTAGTCTCCTTGGAACGAGCATCATATAACTGGGTGAGAAAGGTTGCTCAAATGTCTTCTCGCTCCTTCAATTTGTCTACATCCCCCCCCTATCCTTTTATGTAATTTGTCAGAAGGGATTGGTGTCAATTATACGCCTGAATGATCAGTCTGAAAAACAAATCTAAGGATGAAAACAACTTTTTGCGATGCTCTACTATTGAAAGTAACTCGTACGAGCAGCTTTGGGATCATTAAACCTGAATGAATCCGTTCCAGTAGCGTTCGACCCACTTCTTAGACATCGAATATATTCGTTGGAGTTGAGTTCAGCCCATTTTGTTAACTCGTTCCAGCCGGTTAAAGGGTTAAAAAGCATCATACACAAACAAATCAGTATAAGGTGCTTCAACTGTTGCTTCAGGGCTCCGAAGCCCTATTCACTACAATTGCAACCAAATACTGAAAGGCAGTCTTGTACCGCTGATTACCACTATCCGCCACTGGTCTTGTTCGTACCGATTTCTTCAAACTGTTCGGTCCATCGTTAGACTCCTGTACTGCATAGTGTTCAGCGCATATATAAGGACGAACAATACAACTTGTATGATTAATATATTCCTGTGTTTTATATTTATTTGCTGATTTATTTCCAGGGAATGTTCATACGAAACCCTTGCTGAAGATGTTGGATTAGCTACTTTCTCCAAATTCTTGTTTTGACTTGTAAATTAAATCTTATTACACTGTTTTTATTTTCGGACATATATTTTGTGAATCACTTATGTATAGACTAACCTGTCAGTTCATTTTTGGGTGAATATCAAATGAACAGATTCTTAACTGTTAAAAACGGTTAAAGACATATTTGGTGACTTAAAGAAGAATGTTCTCATTTTTAACTGCAGTTTGATCTCTAACATGACATCAATATAAAAAAGGCAGCCAAAGTGCTGCAAGAATTACATAATAGTAATATCAAGGAAAAAAGTCGTAAAATAATGCTATCGTTCTTCAAACCTATGTGCCATAATAATCATTTCAACTTCCTGCTCAGAATTGTAACTGTGAAGGTGAAAATTTTATATTGATTTTTGTTAAACTGTTAACTCATTCACTACTAAATTCAAAAGGAAAGTCTGTATAATCAAACACATGCAAAATAGCAGTTTAACTGTCAAGATGTGTGCTCGATTTGAAAAGTATATATAAAATTGCCCTTCAGCGGTGCGGCATATGTGTTATAATTTTTCTTTCAGCAACGTAAGACCGTGACAAAGATCTTTCATGGAAACTAATTTTGCTTTAGAATAATTTTTGCGATGTCAAAGAATTTTAGGGATTTAGTGACGTTAAAGATATATTTTAAGTTGGCAGACAAATGTGTAAGTCAAATAGAAGCCTCATAAAATGTAATTATATTAATAATATACTCGTCGTCAAATAAAATAGTTGCACCCAGAAGGACGTGTCGGATTGCAATGCTATTCCGGAGGAAGGTAAAAGTTACCAGTAACAATAAATGATCAAACATTGAGGTATAGGCAATATTTATTGAGCTACACGAAAATAAGTAGTCTCTCAGTATGGCGTCGGGCCGCCATGTTTGCTCACACAGCATGCCAGACGTCTCGGCTTGGAGATGTACATGTTCCTAATGGTATCCTGCGATAAGCCATCTCATGGAGCTTGAATCTTCTCACGCAGTTCCTGCAGATTGTGCGGTAGGGGTGGAGTGTGGATAGCGCGTCCAATAGCATCCTACACATTTTCAATCGGCGATAGGTCTGGTGATGCGGCTGGCCATGACGGAGTGTCAGTGCCTTGAAGGCAAGCTCTGGAGAAAACAGTAGTATGCGGACGAGAGTTGTCCTGTTGGAAAATCGCACCTGAGTGAGCGTTCAGAAAAGGTAGGGCCACTGGTTGCAGGACCTCATTAACGTAACGTTGGGCTGTCAAAATGCCTGTAATGAACACCAAAAGTGACCTGGCATCGTAGGCAATTGCACCCCACACCATGACATCCAGCCTTCAAAACGTGTCACGCTCGACAACAAACCGTTCACCTTGGCGCTGATCACGGTGCCTCCACACACTGATTCGATGGTTGTCTTCTCCATGACAAAAGCGGGACTCGTCACAGAAGATCACCCGCTGCCATTCTGAGTGACTCCATGACAGTCTGGCACGACACCATTGCAGTCTTTGGCGACGATGCAACACTGTTATGGGCAGTCGTCGTAGCGGTCTGCGTGCGTGCAGTCCTACGTTGTGCAGCCGTCTTCCAGTGGTGCTGGAACTAATCGGACGATGCATGGAGGGCACCACTGCTCGCTGAATATCCGCAATCGTGGCTATTGGGTCACTCCGCGCGTGTCGGACAACCCGTCTGTCCTCTTTCTCTTCGTGGTTCGTCTAGCTCTCCCAGACCCTTACTGTCGCTGCTGCGTACCTTTTTCTATCCACTGCCGCCAACAGCATGCCTTGATGATATCGCACGACTGGTATGGTGCGCAATACGGCGATGAGACCATCTCGGTTCCCGGAGCCCGACGATGCCGCTTCTCTCAAACTCCTCCAACTGCTCGAATTGCTTCCAAACTTTTCTCCGAGGCATACTTCACTTGCAAGGGATGCAACCAACACAACAGCAAGAGGCAGAATGGCAAGCACGCGCAACGGGACGACCTTATATAGCCGGTTAGGCACAGCGCTACGCCCCCTTCTTGCTGGCGTCACATGCGCGGCCGAGCGTGATACTTGAACGATTTGCATGTCTCATGATGTCACGATGTCACAATGGCCCACCAAGTTTCATTCCTGTCGGTTGCTTTCTTCTGGGTGCAATCATTTTTTTGACGATGAGTATTTGAGGGAAAATGTTGCAATGTTTTTCCGAAAGTATTTGTTCTTAAAACTGTAACCGATTATATAAATCTCTAATTTTAAAAGACAGTGGATGCAATTATATCAAAGCTGTAAAGCATAAACCTTTTGCTACCCTAATCTTGTATTCCTGCTTCGGCTGGATAAAAGGTGCATTTTGTACTTCAGAATCTCGCCAAAGTGCCTGCTTTGTTTACAGTGCGTGCACTAAATTTCTGCATTTTTCTTTTATTGTAATTAAATAACTCCTTGTGTGTCTATGCCTGAAGTCCATTACCAACTCCTAGAGCGGCGAAGAATCCGAACCGAAGGACAAATACAAGACCTAAACCTCAACGGGTACCCCGAAACCTGACAGTGATGAGAGCATTTAACAATCTGTCGGCTCGACCACCAGGTGACACTAATTTCCATACTCGCGATACTGGTACTATGAACTGAATGTCAGGGCCGGCACAAGCTTTTCTTATAGGGAGGGGGAGGCTTTTAATCCTGCCCCTTCGAGTTCAAAATTTTAAAATTTCGTACTCTAAGAGTACGCAGTTTTTACTTTTTTCATACCTCTGTTATAGGAAAGTATTATGATCGTTCAAAAATCGCACTTCCCGTTTTTCACATAATTTTACTAAAAATGTGAAAACTAGGTAAATATCTAAGAGTCAACGGTTTTAAATATCAAGTAAAACACAAAAGTTATGTGGACGCCGACAACACAGCACTCTGCAGAATAAAAAACGAACCAACACAGAACGAAAGACTGTCAAAAAAGTGAATGTACTAGTAGGAAAATGATTTCGCGATAGGACTTAGAAAAATTCCTTTCAAATTTAGACTCTCAGAGGGAATTCAGCGACAAAGCACAGATGAATAATTAGCTCATTATCCCAATGGCGAATCCGAAAAGGTCATGGAGGTTAGGTATGTTCGCATACCGTATTGTTCCATATGCATCTTTCCGCTGTTTTGGATAAATCTTTTCATGCATATGAGGGATCCATACCTCACAAAGTAAGATACTGTGTACGTTGGTTAGCTGCGCGGAATACTGTATGCGATACATTCATTTCGTCCTCAGAATGGATGGAACACCGTACACATTTTCTGTTTGATGGAATTTTTGTTACTATAGGCAGAAAAAATGGTCAGCTGATATTGCTTGCATGCGATTTTTTCTCCTATAACGAAGTAAATTTCTCCGTCATTTTTTGTCTACGCCGGGATTTGAACCCGGATCCCCTCATTCCGGAATAAGTCACTCTACCAATTGAGCTACGCGGACGTTTTATTCTGATTCCTATCTGCCTTTATGTCGTGTGCGTCCTTCTGGCAGGTACGTCACATCTCCTGGTACGTTACATCATCTCCCCCTTATTTTTTTTTTTTTTTTTTTTTTGTTAATTTTTCGAAGCGCTGGAGAAGGGATTCTCTGATTTTTCCTATCTCGCGGTGTGGAAAGAACATCACACCATTGCGAGAGTTTGAACGGTCGGGTCATCCGGATAGTTCGGACGCCATTATAACGAAGTAAATTTCTCCGTCATCTGTCCACGCCAGGATTCGAACCCGGGTCCCCTCATTCCGGAATAAGTCACTCTACCAATTGAGCTACGCGGACGTTTTATTCTGGTGTCCACGCCAGGATTCGAACCCGGGTCCCCTCATTCCGGAATAAGTTGCTCTATCAATTGAGCTACGCGGACGTTTTATTCTGATTCCTATCTGCCTTCATGTCATGTGCGTCCTTCTGGCAGGTACGTCACATCTCCTGGTACGTTACACTCTTGTTAAAGTTTTTCCATTAAAATTTAATGATTTTAAATGTTATTTAAAGTAAAACAAGGAACTAAACTTTGAAGAGCTTTTTAACACTTGTGTGGTACGATGTCAATCACTATGACATTAATCAAAGTTTATTCCAATGTCCATAAATGTGTTAAACTGAAAAGCTAAGAGCTATATGAAAACAACATACAAGACGTATTTCAAAACATTGAAAAAAATTGTAAAACTTTGATTTATATCATAGTGATTGACATCGTAGCACACGAAAGAGTTAAAAAGCTCTTCAAAGTTCAGTTCCTCGTTTTACTTTAAATAACGTTTAAAATCGTTGTATTTTAATCGAAAAATTTAAACAGGGAAAACAATCGCATGAAAGCATTCCACTGACCTTTTCTGTCTAGTAACAAAAATTCCACAAAAACAGAAAATTTCTACTGTATTCCATCCATTCTGAGGACGAAATCAATGTGGAAAAAGTGATCCGTCACAGTTTTGCCATATTTAAGGCAAAGCGGACGATGTCTCGTTCGTTTTGATAAGGCATTCCTTTTCTATACATTTTGTAAAATATGTCTGAAAGAACAAGTATTGGGTTGACGCATAAGTTCATGCCGTTTTATTTCACGAGTGTTTCCCAGGTCAGTAGTGACAGTGCAGATAGCCAGTTATATTTCAAAATGTAGACAGTAATATCGTGTATCTAAATCATATTGCGTGTGTGATTGTGGCTAATGGTTTTTTTGGTTTTCAGGTCAGGAAGTATGGAGTGTCAAGTAGAAAGGAATGAACATTTCCGACATCTGCTCCTCTACGAGTTTAACAAGGGTCCACAGCCGCCGAGGATACTCGAAAAATGTGTGCTGTGTATGGGGAGGATGCTATTGATCCGAGGACAGCCCACAAATGGTTTGAGCGGTTCCGAGGTGGCAATTTTGACTTCAACGACTCTTCACGCTCAGGTCGTCCATCTCACTTTGATGAGGATCGTTTGAGCCATCTAATCCACTTGAATCCGCGTCAAATCACACGCGAATTGGCCACTGAGATGGACTGGGATCAGGCCACCGTGGTGCGACACCTGGAACCAGGGACGTCGACTTCTCCAAACGATTGAGGGGGTCAAAGAGATAAACTACGAGATTAGAAGTATATTTTAAAATGCAATTGTAATTGTTCACCAGAAAATGAACAAGGAAACAGAAATATTCTTTTGCTGATTATTAATATTTTTAAAAAGAATATTCAACCTCTGATTTTATAAAAATATCCAGAGATTTATTTCCAAAATTTAGTAAAAAATATGAGAAATTCGCTGGGTTACTCAAACAAAGAACAAAAAGCGCAAAAGATAAATACATAAATAAAGGCGCTACAGATTATACGTTCCTGTATTTTATTTATTTTAATTTTGATAATTGTTTTAAGCGTTTACCACATAACACGAGTTCATGTCCAACACTATTAATACGGGGCTGCCAATCCAGTTTCTTATCAAATGAGCAAAGCTGAGAATGAGAAAAAGTTTATTTATTTTGTGATTTATTTTTTGGAAATAAATCCCTCTGGTCTCATAAGGTGAACCTTGGTCCACCTTATGAGACTAAAGCCATTATTTAATTAAACAGGACCAAAAATATTGGGTGGGCACTGCCTCCCAGTAAAATTATTGGAGGGGCAAGTTTTACCTTGCCCCTTATATTCGGCGCCTGTGCCTGGAACGTATGGGAAAGGTCCAGAAATTAGGGTTTTGGGTGCCTCACACTCTCACCCAGGACAACAAGAATCAGCGTGTTGCCATATGTGGTTCCTTGCTTACCAGTTATCGCGAATGTTCTCAGCCACACAAACCCTTTCTGTCACGTATTGTTACTGGAGATGAAAAGTGGCGCCTGTACGTGAACTTCAGGCATCGGAGAGAATGGTTAAGTCTAAACAAGACGCCCGCACCACGTCGAAAACATGACCTTCGAAGATCATGTTTAGTGTCAGGTGGGACATAGAAGACGTTATTCACTGGGAAATGCTGCCGAGGAATCGGGACCATCAACGCTGCACTCTATTGTGAGCAACTCCGCCGTGTGGAGGGAGCAATTCAGCAGAAACTGCCACATCGGCGCTATGGTGTCCTTCTCCAACATAACGCACGCCCTCACAGTGCAAATATGACCAAAATGGCCATTCAGGACATGAAATGGGAGATCTTTCCACATCCTGCCTATTTCACAGATGTCTCTCCTTCAGACTATCACATGTTCCAATCTCTAGCGAACGCACTCCGTGGCAGAACGTTCAACGATGATGTTGATCTCCACAACTTGATGATTTCTTTGCAGCAAAACCTGCACTTTTTTTCAAGAATGGCATTGCAGACTTATTCAGACGTTGGGACACTATCGTAAACAATAGGGGGGGGAGGATACGTAGTTGATTGATTCCATTTTCCCAACTGATGTAATACATTCCTGTAGTGCGGTGAAAAAAACGGAAGGAATTTATGCATCAACCAATACATGTCTGCTTTTATGATTTAGTAAGATGCGTTTGGTTTGTTAGTGGAGAAGTCACGTACATGATAACAAATTTAATTAAGGGTAGATGAAGCATTCGGTTGTCGAAAGCACGAAAATCCCTTGTTAAGCTGTAATGATCTTTCAACTGCTCAAGTAGCCATGTAAATGTTAGTGCAAAGCGTTTGAGGAATAGATCCGTTACAGGAGGATATTTTAAATATTGTCTTGCCAGACAATTCAGCAAGTATCGACACCGAACCATTACAGGCTGAAAATATTTCAAACATTGTAGTGCCAGACAATTCAGCAAGCAGTGTTACATTCAGAGAGTATTTTCCGAGAGGGGGAGAGGTGTGTGAGTGGAGGGGGGGGCAAATACAAATTTTGAGGGGGCTGAAATTCGTTGACTGATTAAATAAATGTAATTACAATTTTGTTATATATATATATAGATAGATACCATATCTTCAAAAGCAAATCAACGGATCCCCTACGTTGTTAAGATGTGCGGTACAGCTGCAAACGGTATAAAACCAAGCCTGCAGCTGACGGCGATCATATCGCACTGTAAGGTTGAGTGAAAATGTCGCGGCGGGAGAGAACTGACTTCGAGAAAGGAAAAATTGTTGGGTGTTATATTAGTGGGTTTTCATAGACAAACCGAGAGGCGTTTAAGCATACCCAAGTCAACTGTTTTGGATGTACTGAATAAGTGGAAGACACATGGCGAGCCTGAAGCAGCAAAACGTACCAGTAGACCAAAGAAAATCAGTGATAGAGGACGTCGAAGCCTAAGGAGAGTCGTTACAGCTAATCGACGGAGTACTGCACAAGACCTCAGTGTACAGGTGAGTAAAAATGCTAGAACTTCGGTATGTACACGTACCATTCGCAGAGAACTTCGTTCCATGGGTTACCGTGGTCGTGCGGCTGCTCATAAGCCTGTCAACTCCACTAGAAATGCTATTCGTCGTTTAGCATGGTGGAAATTTTTTATCGTGGACCGTAGATCAATGGAAACGGGTCCTATGGACTGATTTATCCAGTTATACACGATCCATCAGTCTGATGGCCGTGTGTGGGTATGGTGGCAGCCGGAGGAACGCTGTTTACCACAGTGTACTGTACCTGCGGTCAAGTTTGGAGCTGGCAGTGTACTCGTGTGGGGGTGCTTTTGGTGGTACGGTCCTGGCCCATTGGTTATCATGGACAAACCTGTTAACCAGTATGTCTACCTCGATATTCTGGATAATTATGCCCTACCAACTCTGTGCCAGTACTATGGAACCGAGCATTGTTGTACCAGCAAGATAATGCACCGAGCCATAAAGCAAGGACTGTTACGGCGTGGTTGGACGATAATTCCGTATTATGTGTGGACTGGCCAGCACAGAATCCCATAAAGCACATATGGGATGAATTATAGCGCCGTATAAGATGTTTAGAACAAGGCCTACTACCAAGCAACAGTTAGCGGCAGCATTATGTACTGAATGGAAGCGCATACCTATCGCTGTGTTCCAAAACCTTGTCGAAAGCATGTGTCGAAGGGTTGGTGCATGCATTAAGGCCAAAAGTGGACCGATACCGTACTAATGTATATCAATAAATGCTATGTTGTGTTTCTCTTCTAGGTGTCCAGTGAATTTTGTCAATATAGTATATATATGTATATTTATTCGTCATCGAAGACTACAGAGTGCTAAACAAGTTCAACACAGGTACTGGCCATAAAATGGTGATATGTGAGATGTACCTCAACACTAGACTCGAACGTGGCAAGTTCATAAGACAAAATGTATTGACATAATCAACCTTAAAAAACATCATAATACCTTCAATTTGCAATTTAGGAACAGATTCTCTTCTTTAGAAGGCCTAGCATCGGAAGAAGTGGATATTTATGAAGTTAACAGAGAACTCACCAAATCTCTTATTTAAACAGCACCAAAAATAAGTGGTACAAAGAACATGTTACATATGAAGAAAATTTCAGGAAAAGCAAAAATTTTGATGCATAAGAGAAGAGAGATGAGGACAAATAAAGAATGCGTAATTTCCAAAGTGAAATGTATAGAGCTATGCAAGGCAATACGGAAAAGTATCACTGAAGACATAAGGAAATTCAATTGTGAACTAGTGAGAAAAGCAATTGAAAACAACCGAAGCCTAAAGAGAGCAAAGAGACATCTCGGTAAGGGAAGAAAACAGATTACGGCACTGATTAAAGAAGATGGGACTAACAAGAAACAGACGCGAAATTTTGACTAGGGTGAAATATTTTTACTCAAAATATATGGAAGGGGTGATACATCTATTCCAGACATTACGACAGGTACCAGTACCAAAGTCCCTCCAGTCTTCCTTGCAGAAGTTACACATGCAATTAAAAATATGAAACTCAGAAGAGCTCCAGGAGCAGATGGAATTACAGTGGACATTATACAAGAAGCAAGTGAAGAAATTGAAACTACACTCGCCGAAGTATTCACCAGTTGTCTCAATGAAGGGAAGATTCCGGTGGATTGGAACAATGCTACAATGATCCTGCTACATAAAAAAGGAGATGTTGAGGATCTCGGGTACTACAGGCACATCACCTCTTATCAGTGATTTATAAAATATCCACTAAAGTTATTTCACATGGCTTGAAGCTAACACTAGACATGGCTCAACCAAGAAAACAAGCTGTATTCAGGAGTGGCTACAAAAGCTTGAGACAACCGATACCTGCATTTATCTTGGGCAGCAGATATCAAGTGAGGGTCACATTGATAAAGAAATTAATCTGCGTATAAAACTTGGTTGAAAGCTTTTCGAAGAAACAGTACGATTTTGCATCCTGCCAGTGCTTACGTATGTAGCAGAGACATGGACCTTAACTAAACAAGATCTACAAAGACTGCAGACAATTCCAAGAAGTATGGAGAGGTACATGGTTGGTGTAACCAGGAAAGATAAGAACTTGTGGATAAGGAAATTGACAAGAGTGGACGATATCATAATCAGAGGGAAATCACTGAAATGGCAATGGGCTGGACATATTGCCAGAAGAAAGGACCACCGATGGACAACCGAAATTTTAGACTGGATTACGAGGGACAGAAGAAGTCCCCATGGGAGATGGATGAATGAAATACGAAGGCATGCCGGAGTGACAAGGAGAAGACACGCTCAAAACAGACAATTGTGGAAGAAACTTGGGGAGACCTTAATCCAGCAGTGTACTGATAATGGTTGACAATGATGATGATATAAAAATTATGATGATCATGCTAAACGACTAGTAGCATTCCGAGTGGAGATGAAAAGCTTATGAACAGCCGCATGACCACAGTAACCCATGGAATGAAGTTCTCTGCGAATGGTACGTGTACATACCGAGGTTCCAGCATTTTTACTCACCTATACACCGAGATCTTGTGCAGTACTCCGTCGATTAGCTGTAACGACTCTCCTGAGACTTCGACGTCCTCTATCGCTGGTTTTCTTTGATCTGCCGGTACGTTTTGCTGCTTCAGGCATGCTATGTGCCTTCCACTTATTCAGTGCATCCAAAACAGTTGACTTTGGTATGTTTAAACGCGTCTCGGTTTCTCTGATGGACAATCGACTAATATAACACCCAATAATCTTTCCTTTCTCAAAGTCAGTTCTCTCCCACCGCGACATTTTCACTCAACCTCACAGTGCGATATGATCGCAGTCCGCTGCAGGCTTGTTTTTATACCGTTTGCAGCTGTACCGCGCATCTTAACAACGCAGTGGATCCGTTAATTTGCTTTTGAATGTCCGGTGACTGGTCAATATATATATATATATATATATATATAACATCCGTAGGAAGCAAAATAGAATTAGGTACCAATCAAGAAGCCTGAAATCCAAAAATTTGAGGCCTCAAGTTTGACAGCGAACCAATAATCACTAAAATCACGCGACCCCACTGAAATGCGCGACGCAGCATATAAAGATCGAGGTATAAAGTATATTATAGTCATATTAAACACAAAACCAAAATGTCCAGTCAACACCACTAACCACATGCATTCTCAATCAGAGTGAAGCCTAATTAAAGCCAGGCCAACAGCACCAAATACAAACAAAAGCTGTAAAATGGTAAGTATAGTCAATAAAAAATATCCTGGCCTGACAATTTTGTCTAAAAACACGAATGCAAATACCAAGTCAATTTCAGAATGCCTGACTGGGACCCACAAAGAAAAGAAAAAAACAATAGCACAAACCAAGACAAAAACATAAAGCCAAAAATTCAAACCAAGAACAAGGTTGTATTCATCAGGGGAACACCAACCATTAGTGACATTTCTAAAAGGTCAATGACAGAATTCTCAGAAAAAAAAAAAGCCCTTGTGTTCCCAAGGTCACAAAGTTTTGAAACGAAATCAAAAAAATTTGAACTTTCAGTTATATTCAAAGGAACACTTCAAATGTCAAACAAACAAATAAATCACTCAAAATCAAAGGAAATGCGAAAATAAGGCAAACTCTGAACCCCAACGCATCCCATCGAATAATCCAGCAACACGAAATCCGTCCGCTCTTCGACATTCACTCTGCAACGGAATGACTAGTACATTATGAGTGCGGCAAATCAGCTGTTAACAAAAATACCAACAGAAGATAGGAAGCAAAAAGTTCAGATGTCGTCAAGAAGACGCTTGCGTGTTAATAAAATATCTTCAGCCACAATCGCCACTTAATGCGGCACTTGGAAATACAAAAGAAAATGTAACATTGTCAGGTCTTTTGTTAGCTATATTCCAAAATTGCATGACAGAGTTTTTTGCAAAATAATTTTTTGATGAACTGCTGTTCAAGAATTGACTCAAAATCCTGTATATAAAACTAAAAGGGTAACCTTTATACATTAGTGTGTTGTATAAGAACTTGAGATTTTTTTAAAAGAATAGTGGCAGTGTTACAAACTCTCGTGTATCTAAGACATTCCGAGATTATGAGATTCCTGTGCACAGTTTTTGAAACATTTGAATCCCAGTTAACTAAATAGTTAACCCTAAACTAATAATTTCTTCTTTCGTCAAAAATGTCTATTATCAGCTCACTTTTCTTTTAGTATACCCGCAAGTCTAAGCAGTGCAGATGATTTTGTAATGTTCCCGTCGGCTCGAAATGAAGTCCCTGTGGATAGATATTATTTGCTGCAGTCTCAAAGTTATGATAGTTAAAAACTATGACATCAGTATATCTAAATATAGTTAGTTCCATTGCTATATTTATTCTGGGTAGCATACCTCTTTTCATATACGTGTAAGTATAAGTTCGCTAATGATGTCGAGAAAGAGATGCCCATAGGAATTCCTTTAACCTGCAGAAAAATATGCTCACCCATAGCTACATAGTTGTTGAATATACAGAATGCTGTAACGTGATGCCATTGCTGTTTCGTGATGCATAGTAGACTACCATATTCTTTAAACAAGGAGTCACAAACACTGTTTAAATCCTGAAGATCTATAGATGTAAATAGGTTGGTGAAATCACAGGTCTATGCTTATAGTTGCCCTTTCTTCTCTGTATCGTCAAGAAATTGCAACACTGGGTGATTGCATGCAATAATCCAAGTGTCCTTGATACTCTTTAAAATAATTTTAAGATATTTTTCAAAAAGGTCACTTACCACTTTTCCGTAACAGTTGACAGTCGAAGTGATGAACCTTAATTTCACAAGAACTTTATGGAATTTAAGAATTGCATATAAAATTGGTAGTCTGACCCTAAAAATCTTTTCTGTAAAGCCATCATTTTTTTACAAATATTTTTGCTATGCTGAAAGCGTATATACGTTGAACTTGCGGTTAGCTCATTTAGGACAACTTGATGGTAATACTGTTTGCATATCTTTGCCTTGTCTAAAAAGGTAATTAAAAATTTGTTTTTAAATCTCCTGATTTGCTTAGAAAGGTTGTAACTGTTTTCGTATCGTTTCTGTAGTCCAGTATGGGCTAGTGATCTAAATTCTGCCATGACTTTTGTACTAATCAGGGCATACCAAAGCATAAAGGCCTGGATGAGTAACTCATACCTGGCCAAAATTTTCCTAATAAATCTAGAAAGGTCCACCCTGACGATCTACAGAATTTCTTTTAGGCACAAACGCTTGGTATTTAATCTGAAGTTAGTTCCCTTTTCCATGATACTTCTTAGACCAATATGGTCCACAATGTTCAAGTCTCCTGTAATTATATGTCCACTATTTTGATTTAAGTATTTATGTGCCGGCGCAGTGGTCTAAGTGATGGCCTCTGATCATTCGTCCGAAAGGGGTCCGGGTTCGGATCCCGGTGAGGCATGGATATTGTGTTTGTCTTACGGCACTGGCTCTCTCCCTTCCCTGGAACCAGTGGTCCTAAATTGGGGACGGGCAACTGCTTATAGCCCATTGAGTTGCTCACGGTGGTCGTTAAACCTCAAATTAAAAAAATATATATATATTTCTGTAATTTTGGTTGATTGCAGTGACAATTTAGCACTTTGTCATCTGGTTCTTAAACAAGAGTTTTTGCTAAGTCTTTATAATTATAAAGAAGTTTACCAATAGTGTAATTGTATTTGAAGCTCTTGTATACTCTTATTTCCTCCAATGGCAGTAGTTCCTGACATTCCGAAAAGGTTTTGTTGAAGTTAACTTGATCATATGTTGTTTTATCCAGGAATTTAATTACACAATAATTTATAACATGGTTTTTTGTCTTAATACCAAAGTCTGAGCCCAATCTGACTTTTAAAAGATCTTGTATTAGGCTTTTAATAGTAAGATTTTGATATTCATAAGTACAATGAACTTTCCATAAAGCTTTAACCTTTCTGACATTAATTGAAAAAATAGCGTTTTTGCAATTCCTAACTAGATTATGTCTACAGTTATCTAATTGATTTAGCAATCCCAGAAAGTCAACAACTTCATTTGGGCGACTACCATTACCCCTACATCCTTTTGATCTTAGCGATGCTTTACTGACAGGTTTTAGCTTAAACAGATGATATGTAACAGCTCCTGTCGCCTCCCCAATCATATCGTTCTTTTATCGTTGAAGATTTCGTATAGTCCGTCTGGGTAAATGAATTGGCAATGTAGTATGAATAAGTTTTCCAGCTCTAATCTTTTTTGTAACATTTCTTTTATCGCAAGTATTTTTACATATGCGTAACTAAAATCATATTTTTGATAATGCTGCAATTATATGTCCTTTGCATTTTTTCAAACGCCGAATATCAGACCTATGTCCATGCAGCCTGTTGTTTAGCTGGTTCTCAGTCTGTCCCACATACTTCATGCCACTTTCTCTGTAAATTATTACGTAAATTATATTTTTAGTTTTGCAGAACTTAGGATGTAGTAAATTCTGTAAGTCAATGTATGAAGGGTGCATGACTCTGCATGCCATACATCGCCCGTCTGAACACTTACTGAACTTCATATCATATAAACTAGAATTACGAACAGTAAAGTTTTTCTTAGAATTTTCATAGTTTTTCTTTGAATTGGAACAGAAATTTCTAATGGAGACCGTATAGTGTGAATGAAGACTGACTCCCCTCTTTCTCAGAAGCCAACTCCGGGAACAGTAACCCATTTTGCGTAAGTCTTTTGTCCCAAAAGGCTGTACGCGGACCTTGTACCACAAGACGTCCGATGTAGAAAGGAATTTTCTTCTGTGTTCTTTATTATTTTAAAGAAGTTCTGCAGAAGTACTAAGCAATGATATCAAATAAAATATACAACAGGGCGAACAAAATGAAATAAAGCAAACAAAGTAATGAAATAAGGTGAAACAATGTGCCAAATTCTGCAAAGCGCTGTGCAGCATTTGCAAGGAGGATGACATCTGAATCTTTTGTTTTCCTATCTTCTGTTGGTATTTTGTTAACAGCTGATTTGCTTCCACTCATAATGTACTAGTCATTCAGTTGCACAGTGAATGTCGAAGGGCGAACGGATTTCGTGTTGCTGGATTGTTCGACGGGATGCGTTGGGGTTTAGAGTTTGCCTTATTTTCGCATTTCCTTTGATTTTGAGTGATTTATTTGTTTGGCATTTGCAGTGTTCCTTTGAATATAACTGAAAGTTCAAATTTTTTATTTCGTTTCAAAACTTTGTGACCTTGGGAACACAAGGGCTGTTTTTTTTGTTTTTTTTGAGAATTCTGTCATTGCCCTTTCAGAAAGGGCACTAATGGTTGGTGTTCCACTGATGAATACAGCCTTGTTCTTGGTTTGAATTTTTGGCTTTATGTCTTTGTCTTCGTTTGTGCTATTGTTCTTTTTCTTCTTTGTGGGTCTCAGTCAGGCATTCTGGAACTTTGACTTGGTACTTGCATTCGCGTTTTTAGACAAAATTGTCAGGCGAAGGTATTTTTTTTTATTGAATATGCTTAACATTTTAGAGCTTTTTTTTGTATTTGGTGCTGTTGGCCTGGCTTTAATTAGGCTTCACTCTGTTTGAAAATGTATGTGGTTAGTGGTGTTGATTGGGCATTTTGTCTGATTTGTGTTTCATATGACACACATATATATATATATATATATATATATATATATATATATATATATATATATATACATAAGAGCAAAACTGAAGACTAAGGAAAAATTTTAGAATTTAAAATGAAGGGTGCAAAATAACCTGAAAATCAAAACGCGCAACGCAGCAGTTTTGAAAATTCAGAATTCACATTCTATAAAGAAGATACCTAAGCAAAAAAATACATATATAATTTTGACTCACACCTAATACAACATAGAAAAGGTTATGTATCTACCTGTGTGAGTAAAAGGAGAAAAGATAAAAAAATAAAATAAAACAACTGAATGTAGAAGGTGTCGAGAATACTGAGCCTTGGCTTTATCAAGGACCAGCAAAAACTCTGCATTTTCTCACTTCCACAAAGACCTAGTTGGAAATGGGTTTCTGCAAGGCCATAGATGCAAGTAACATTCCCACCTAAAATAGTTTAAAAAATATATATATAAGTCATGTCCTCCGTAGAGTAGCATGACCTAGCACTAGTTAACAATTTCGCTTGCATCCATTAACCTTCATGGCCCGACCCATGCTCTTCATCTGTTACAATTAAACAGAGAGAAGAAGATTAAAGAGAACTCAAGCTGTGAGAGTGACATAATAAATAGAAATGATTTTCAGCTATAACGAAATTCCAAGTTCGTTTGAGAGAGAATTTAAACCTGAAAAACAATGCAAAAGAAATCCAAATTTTACATTGCAATTAAAAAAAGGAAATGTTAATTTATAACGAACAGATTTTTGAAAGAAAACTTGAGTCTAAAACCCCCTACTATACAACTTATGACAGCACGAAAACGAGAATAAGTTAAAGATATAAATTAACTAAAGAAAACTTTGTGAAAGTTATATACCTTAAACAGTTAGTTGCAATATGTACAAAGTATTTCAGCAGTGCTTTAAGTGCATAATTAATTAGTTATTAAGAACTTAACTACTTTGAAAAAACAGCGCATAGACAGCGCATAGAAAAGGAACAAGCTTAGCCCTCTTCTGTTCCTAGGTACCCCAAAAGACGCTCAAAGTTACAAAGAAAAGTAAGAGTTAAAACCCGCATAAATGTTAACAGACAAACCAATGCTTAAAAGCTGAAAAGCTAAAAAACGACAGAGAAAAGGTACATAAAGTACAAACATTGAACTTATAAAACCTAGAACCCAAAAACAAGGAAGAGAGCTTACCAGGTAGATACATAACCTTTTCTATGTTGTATTAGGTGTGAGTCAAAATTATATATGTATTTTTTTGCTTAGGTATCTTCTTTATAGAATATATATACATTAATACATATAAAAAAATTCAATAGAGTATACAAATTTTCTTATGCTCGTGTTTCGCAAATGCAAATTCCATGAAATCTATACATACAAGTGATTAAAAATGTTATAACTTTGCTTTATTTCAGTAATGTACCACGGATTTCACCATGGAGTGGTGTAAAATATTGAGGATGCTAGTAAGATAACGCTGTGCTGGAGAAAATCCTCCCCCAAAACATTAGGAGTGGCAAAAATGTCCTCGCCTTACTACAAGCGTATTTCTGATTATTAATTAATCATTACAGTGTTAACTGAAAACGTATGGTGTAAACCATTACCCTGCCATTTGGTTTCAGCTCCGTTTAGATTATTTCGATTAGAACATAGTAGTAAAATAATACTGTTTATATGCCAGTTTGAGGTGCCTTATATATATATATATATATATCATCATCATCATCATTGTCAACCATTATCAATCCACTGCTGGACGAAGGTCTCCCCAAGTTTCCTCCACAACGGTCTGTCTTGTGCCAGTCTCCTCCATGTCACCCCTGCATACTTTCGAATTTCATCCACCCATCTCCCATGTGGTCTCCTTCTGGGTCTATTCCTGTCCCTTGGAATCCAATCTAAAATTTCAGCTGTCCATCGATGGTCTGTCCTTCTGGCAGTATGTCCAGCCCATTGCCATTTCAGGGATTTAACTCTGATCATGATGTCTTCCACTCTTGTCATTTTTCGGATCCACGAGTTCCTCTTCTTATCTCTCCTGGTTACACCAAGCATGCACCTCTCCATGCAACTTTGAGTTGTCTACAGCCTTTTTATGTCTCTTTTAGTTAAGGTCCACGTCTCTGCACCATACGTAAGCACTGGAAGGATGCATTGATCAAACACTTTTCTTTTAAGACATAATGGCATATTGTCAGAGTGTAAACCTCCCACCGCAAGGAAAAAACTTTTTACTGGAAAGCATTTCTAACAATTTGCTATTGTTAAAAATTAGGTAGCAGATATTTTGTTATATTGGAAGCCCTAACGTCATATTAGCTACACTGAGGCTTAACCGTATACATGGAAAGTCGGCATTCATAAAACTGAAACAAAGCTGAATGCCAGCTTCCAAAATATGATGTATTGCAGTGCAAATATCTCTACTCCGTGGAATTGTTTTGTTATTGCGGAAATAGTCCGAGCTGTCGGTGCTTGAAAAATTGCCCCGTTAGTGAGGGCTGTTCATTGTTTTTTTGAAGGATGATAGAAATTTTGAAGTCCATGTGGATGTTTTATTTTTATTATAATATTTTCTCTCATTTTCTTAAGTTTTTTTAAATTAATTTCTCCAAATATTCAGCAATAAACGAAAACAGACTAAATATAGGGGAGATCGCCCAAAAACCTACGGGGGGAATTCATGGATTTTCGGGGGGGGGGGCTAAACACCCTCTGAATACATCACTGTCAGCAAGTATCAACCAACACACGAACTGTACATTCTTAGCTCATTAACTTTTCTAACTGATATGGCGCAGCATTTGAATGCGCTAAATACTGCTCTGCAAGGGAAAGACCAAAATATCTATCTTTAGAGTCATACATATAGCTAGTTTTCGTAACGAACTGGCAGTGTTAAATTCAAATCTAGGAAGAAACAGTTTGATTCACTTCGAATCCTGTAAGGAGCTTTCTGCTGAAATGAGAATACTTGTGTGGTGGAACTGTAGATTCTAAATTCTTTGTACCTCAGCTAGGCATCTTATTTAAGAATTTTGATGACAAGTAAATGTGAACAATTTGATGAACTCAAAGTAAGCATAAGTCTGTTCAGCAATCTATTGAATGTTGACATTGAATGCGTAAATCCCATTTATCAAATGGAATTGGGAATCTCAAGCAGATAAATTTTATTAGAGCGCGGACCAGAGACTGGAGTAGAATTGTTTAATTTTTATTTTTACAGAGAAATACTCAAACAGAAGTGATTTGAAAATAAAAATTATTTCAATGTTGAGAAGTTCTTATATATATGCGAGAGGGCATTTTCTGACATGAAATATATTAAGTCAAAGCACAAGGACACTATGGATTACTCTACTCTAGAACAATTACGTATACTTTCAACAGCAAGAAGCATCTTAGCGGACATCAACAATGATTAGCGGGGTTTAATCGTCCACATTAAATATAAGCTCGTTTTCAAATTTTAAATTTCAACTGTTCTGATATTAGGAACTTCAGAGTTTAATAAATTAAATAGGATATCTTTATATTTACATCATCTTATACGTATTTCAAAAAAAGATTTCCTGTCACCTAACCCCTTTTAGAAATCTTGTTCCGAGGCTCCATAGAAGTTGGACAGTATTAATCTAAATCGCGGGGGCGCGCACACACGCACAAGTGAATGAGTTTGTCTGTTTTTGGAAACGTGTTTGATAAAAAAAGCATATTCAACTGCAAAATTACTACGTAGTTGGTGTGTGAATTAAGCTTTGAAAGTCATGGTTGCATTAGAATTCATAGGACTGAAATGTTCTGTAAAAGTTCCTGAATGGCTGTGTATGAAAGTGCGATTGTTCCTGCTTTGATGTACTATAATGAAACCCAGGTACTGCAGGCGAGAGAAGTCTTTGTGTGCTAGAGAGACACATTACTGACTGTGAATTTGTGGGCAGGACTTGTTCTGATCATGTAAGGAACGAAGATGTGTTGCAGATGTGCAAAGCAAGGAAAAGTGCTAGTAGGGCGGAAACAAATATTCTGAGGTGGTTTAGTCATGTTGAAAGAATGAGTAATGAGGCTCTAACTATGAGAATTTATTTAGCTCAAGTGGCGAAAAATAAAGGAAGATAGACAGAGGCAAAAGGAATCGTGGGAGGACCAGATTTACGAATGTCTGCTAAAGAAGAAAAGTACTATGAAGTGCAAATGTTCTGAATGTAGTCCATGAGTGGCAAGATAGAAGATGTGATGTGAAAGTGGTTTCAAAATCTAGAAACGGAGAGGCTGTGCTTAATCTTCTTTCTTCCCTTAAAAACGGCAAGTAGGCTTCCAAAGAAAGATGAAATTTATTCGCTTAGACCTCGATACGTTATCCCAGTGAGTATACAAGTAGAATATTTTTTGTTGTTGTTTTTCCTTTTTTCCGAGACGAAGTTACATCTTTAGAGTACACTAATATTTATTATCGAACTTTTGAACAGCCATGAATGAAAGCAGAACAAATACACTGTAAAATGCTCTCGCAAAATAAGAGCGTAGTTTCAGCCATGACCATGAATACGAGATTACACCAGTGTACAATACAAATTTGGAGTTGATTCCGTCTAATGGTGTAAATTATAACAAGAGTGGTAAATCATATAATATCCGAAAACATGAAAATTTCATCGTCCTGGAGCGGGAATCGAATCCGCGTCTCCCAGTTTGCACCCAAGTTGCTAACCACACCACCATCCAGAACAACCAAGCCTCAAGTTTCCGAGTAATTTGAATTTAACACATCACAGGAACCGCCAGTCGAAGCAACGGCATTCATATTTAACGAATCTGGATGAATAGAATTCATTGTCTCCCGTGATTGTCCGGAGAAGCAGATAAACCATGAATACGGGATTGCACCAGTGTACAATACAAATTTGGAGTTGTGATTCCGTCTATTGGTGTAAATTATGATGAGTGGTAAGTCATATAATATCCAAAAATTTGAAAATTTCATCGTCCTGGAGAGGGAATCGAACCCACGTCTCCCGGTTTGCGCCCGATTATCCTAACCAGGACGATAAAATTTTTAAGTTTTCGGATATTATATGATATACCACTCTTTTCGTAATTTAGATCAATAGACGGAATCACAACTCCAAATTTGTAGCGTAGTTTCAATATTAAAATCAACCGGCCATGATCAGAACCCCAAAAGAAGCAGATAACTGTAGCTCTTAAAATAGGATTTTCAATAACATTATTCCCTTTGATGGTAAGCATATGTAGTCGGGAAATGAAAAAATAACAAAATTACTTTTAATATTGTGCATTGCGCTACAGCTTTTGGTACAAAGATATGGAAAAAGCCCAAAGTACAAACAAAAGAACAAAAAATCAGCCATTTGCTTCACATCCAGACGAACACTCACAGTATCCCAGGTAAGAACTCTGTGTTCAGTGAAGCAACAAATTTCGTGAACACTCGTGACGATTACGTTTTCTCTCTCCACGCACCAATATTCGCATGGCAATGGAAGAATTTCTATACAGTGTCCAGTTGAGTCGCAACTGCCCAGTTCTTTGGCAGATCGCTTTAAAAACTCTGTACAACAAAACCCTCACTCAGGAATTGCATTTAAATCCGAATCTTTTCTTCAGATTTTCCATTTGACTTCTTAGTACGACAAATATTTGAGTACTTCTCCGATATTTCAAACTTCTAAATATTCTTCGCGAAATGCTGTTTCACGTCACTGTATTTTTTGTGCTCATTCTTCGGTAGACTGTGATGCGTTATGTAGTGTCTTTACAGAATATTAGATGTGTATATGTACATACATGTTAGATTTCTGCTGGTAACAGTATGCTGTACTGTTTCTTACTGGCCCATGTTACTGTCGTAAAATAATAAGAGATATCTAGAGCAGTGTTTCTCAAAGTGTGTTCCGCGACGGTTCTCCAGGGGTTCCGCAAGCAATTCGCAAAACAGCTCCGAAATTTTCAAGAAAATTTGTGAATACCATATTTTTCCCGATGACAGCCGTAACTAAGCAATTTCCCACAGCCAATAAAAAACAGTTCAAAAAAATAATACACGTTCGGGTAGGTGTGATCAAGATGTCAAATTTGCGAAAAGAAGAAAGTACGACCAGAGCTATATTAGTTTCGAATTTATGAACGCTGGTGATAACCCGCAGTGTGCCATATGCAGCAAAGTTTTTCATAATAGCTCAATGGCCCCTGCTAAACTGCGGCGCCATTTAGGGAGTGCACATCTACAGCTTAAAGATAAAAATGTTGATTTTTTTGTACGCAAGCATGATGAACTCTTAAAAGTGAAAACCTTTTTTTTTCATGCATCACATATTATACATTGAATGAAAAAGATACTGGGGTTTCCCTTTTAGTAAGCTATCAAATAGCACAAGCAGGTGAACCTTATACAATAGCCAAGAATCTTATCAAGCCATGTGCTATTGACATGGTTAAGTGCATGTTTGGTGAAAATTCGGCCAAAGAAATAGCGAAAATTCCGTTATCAAGCGATACAGTGTCTCTCCAAGTGACGGAAATAGCACAGCCCCGAAGGCGCAGTGGTCAAAGCGATAGCTTCTGATCATTTGTCCAAGAGGGTCCGGGTTTGCATCCCGATGATAAATATAAAACAAACAATGGCTCCTAATTATAAAACAAAAGATGTGATGAAATCACCCAGCATTTGGAAGCTCTCCATGATTCAATGAGGCACTATTTTCCTGATGAGCAGCACGAAAAATTAAAAAGTCAACTATGGATTAAAAATTCATTTGTTATTAATGAAAAAACTCCATGCTTTTCATCTGATTGATATGAAAAATTTATTGATCTGATGTCGGATTTCTCAGTGACATCCCTTTATAAAACAGTGCTAGTGGCAGAATTTGGGTGCAGTTTGAAAGGGGAATATCCAGTATTATCGCACACAAGCTGTGTCAGTATTCTTACTATTTGCGACAACCTGTCTTTGTGAAACGGACTTTTCTGTGTATGCCTCAACAAAAACTAAGCACCGCAATAAGCTGGATGCAAAGCCCGATATGAGATTACAACTTTCTTCGATAGAACCAAGTTTTAAAGAACTATGTGGCAATAAAAAGCAAAGCCATTCAACACATTAATATTTTTCATTAATGATTACTAGCATCATTGGGATAATAAATTTTATTGACTCTACATTACCTTTTTGTAAGTATTATCTTTTTTATTGACCAATTGCTTATTTTTTCGTTTCATTTTTATTTCAAATCAGTGATACATAATTGGCATATAGGTATATTAATTTTAATGGTATTTATAGAGGGGTTCTGTTGCTAGACATTGTAGAAAAAGGGGTTCCATAGAATAAAAAGTTTGAGAACCACTTTTCTAGAAGCTTCTTTTGTATCTATCGGTATCACCTGTCCAGGAGATATTTTTTAACAACCTCCACACAAGCACCTTGTTCAAAAGATGGGAGAGTCAATCCCATGAGTGCAAATAAAATATTCATGTCTTATTAGGATCCAAACTCTTCTTAGCGGTACGAAGATGTGGACCCTAGGTCAATCGATCACTGATCCAACCCAGTTGGTTTTGCAAAACTTAGAAATTAGTTACTTCGCCCTAAGATAGTTAGACATTGAAAAACAGGGTCCCTAATTTTTCGACGTTCCGCTGAGAGTACACGAGCATATTTCACTACACATCCGAGAAGGAGAGAGAAATGGACACACACACCCATACTACGCAACTCCTCCATTACGGTGGTAGAACCCATAAGAGGTTGCCATGGAAACTCGTGACAAGTGCAACTTTCTGGGAGTTGCTTTCTTAGTGTGACTGTAAAAGAATGTCAAAATGCTTTTTTTTTTTTTGTTCTTCAGCCTATGTTTGATTTTTCTTATCTTGGCAGATTAATGGTACATGTAAGTGCAATATCTTGTCTGTCAGCAGTTTGTATTCCCCAAACAGGTGGCCACATTTTCAAGATTTTTACTTTCCAAAAGAGTTCCAAGCATACTGATTGCTTCACCAGTGTCTTCTGCGTCACTTACGCAGTCTGTTCTTTGGAAAGTTGGCTTTCCCTCGGCTGGAGCTGTTAGGTTTCGTAATTATGCTTGTTCTTGGCGCCGCTCCATGGTGGAACCTTGCTCTTGTACCATAAAAGCCTTTAAACCAACCAACCAAATTTGTATTTGTAGTGAGTATGTCTTCAGTATATAGATGACCATGTAAGTGATGTATTCACCTCCAGTACAGTGGAATTGACAAAATTCACTTTGGCTGTACCCACTCAACAAATTATTTTATACCAAACTCTTGGTGATTGTTTCACACAGTAGATTGACTTCTAGAATTTGCCAACTTTATTCTCATTTTTGTTTTATACCCTTCCGGTTCAGTCGCATGTATAACTTCCTTTAAATTTCTATAAAGGAATATAGTCTTGATGTCATCTTCATCCTTTGATGTGCTGCAACCGTAATTAGGTAGGAACTGCAGTATGTTTCACCACTGTCGTATGTATTTCCTCATAATACTGGCCTGGCTATATCCCATTACTTCTTAACGTGATCAATATCTGGCAGGTGTATTTTTTACACGACATTGGGCTTGGAGGACCTTGTCGAACTGCTTTGAACGAATTCGGGTAAAGAAGTTCGCATCTAGGACTGGTTGGTTGCTTTAAAAAGTTTAACAGCATTAAGCCAAATAAGTACAGCTGCAGCTCACTCGCCACACGCGCACCTATGTCTCAAGCAACTTTATTCTAATTCACTGCCAACATATATGATCTGCAGTCTATCATATGTCATGGATCACTTCTTATGAGCAATGTTCATCAGCTATTAACCTGCTAAGGTTCTCACTGGTAGTCACGGTTCATGGTACTAGTAAGACATGGCTTGTGTTTGCTCTTCGGTTCTGGTTCTCTCACTTCCCTGAAAAAGTAAAATTAATTTATGGAACGATGATGTCTCGTCGAATATGAAGGTCATGGAGCTTGTTAAACTGAAGTTCAAAGCAGTATGAGAGATTATTTTTTCTTCACAGCGGACTAGAAATCGTGCAGTGGTTGTACATAAATGACAAACTATTGTCATGAATATTAATAATTTTGGAAGTAAGCCGAAAGGCATTGACTGTGATCGGGATTATTTTTTGTGAGCAACTCCTATTCATTATACGTCCAACACGAGGCGTTAAAGCCAAGAGCCGTGTGTAGTTTATTGTGGCCCAGGTGCAAAGCCATTATCTCCCACTAGTGGATCCAGAAGGTGGATGACTTGGGCAACCCCCCCCCCCAGCAGACTTTTACTTTTTAAATGGCCAAGATCGTAAATATAATGCATTTAGTTTTGTAAAATTATAGTAATAAATGCAGATTTTCGTAAACAAGTTTATAACGATTAAAATTTTCTATGAATTTGAAGATCAAATATTCTGTTCTAGCTTGAGAGAGAGAGAGAGAGAGAGAGAGAGAGAGAGAGAGAGAGAGAGAGGGGACACGATGAAGTAAATGGAAGTTCCTTTCAAAAAAAAGTAAGGATCATGCATTGCGAAAGGATAAACGAATATTTCAAAGTGGAATTACCGGTCGTGTTGCTTAGAAATGAGATTTAATGATTCAAGCTGGATATTATTAAATTAAGCCTCTCGAATAGAAAAGGCTCATTTATTTTGAAAGATTCTATCCAGACTTGATATTTAAAAAACATGGTGCTCGTTTCCTCGCAAAGCAGGCAATTGTATGCCAGGAACATATCGCTGATTTTTTCATTTATGTTTCCCACTTTGTGATTTAAAAATGTTCCCCATTTAATTTTTTTGATGGAAAAGTTAAAAAAATTGTGCAATGCCTGGGAGGGCAGCTCTACCCGCCTGTGTGTGTGTGTGTGTGAGAAAGAGAGAGAGAGTAACACACACACACCTATCCACAAAATGTCTTTTTTTTAGAAAAGAGCAAACCCCCTTCCCACATCAAAATAAAAATATTGAAATCTTTGAGCATGGTTCATATATAGATAATATTTGCACCTACATTCGTAAGTTGTACATTTATTCTGCTTATCAGCTGATTTAAAAGGCAACGTAATCAACTGAAATTTTATTAATGCGTAATTTTTGTTTTATACAAAAGCAGGTTCCATAAAAACTAAATAATTTGCTTTGAGTTGGCAACAGTGCGAAGGGTTAAAATAATCACGCAGACGACTAACTGAATTAAGGAAGTATCTATGGCAACAGTTATTAGCCGTGGCAGAGGATTTTGGTTTTGTTATTGCGCAGTTGTTTAAGGTACGTCTGCATTTCGCCATACAGCTATGGAAGTGAGTGATTCAGAATTAAGAAGTGAAATGCGTTGTGCGATAACATTTTGCTATCGTTTGGTTAAAACGGCTCCAGAAACAGTTGATTTAATGAAAAAGCTTTCAAAGATAAATGTTTGGGTGAGTCAACGTTTTTTAGATGGCACCATGATTTCAAAACAGGGCGTTTGTCGGCAGAATTCCATCCTAGGTCTGGCCGACCTGAAAGTGTTGTTACCGAGCGCATTGTTAACACTGTTTGGGCAAGAAGATCAAGAATGACGTGTAAAGACATAGTGGCGTCAACTAATATTTCAAGAACGTCAGCATTCCGCATTCTACGCGACAAATTACTACTGCATCGCGTGTGTTCCAGATGGGTACCACATCTGACGAGAGAACAATTGTTAGCCAGAGTTGAGGTGTGTCGTGAGTGGAAACAAATGATTGCAAAGGATACAAACTTTCTAAAAACAGTAACAACTGCCGATGAAACATGGATCCACTAATTCGACCCCTTCACGAAGCGCGCAACGATTGACTGGAAACACACATGCTCGCCTCCTCCGTAAAAAGTCAGCCAAATCAGCTGGGAAGGTGATGGTAAGTTTCTTTGATCATAAAGGTATAGTCTACCAGCATGCCGTTCCTCCACAAATTACTGTCAACGCTGAGTATTACATTTCAGTCTTGAAGCGTCTGCGATGACACGTATCGATTAAGCGACCGGTACTTGTGGACAAGTGGACCCTGCATCATAACGCCCGCCCACATGTGGCTGCTTGTGTTCAACAGTTTCTTACGAAATGCAGTATTGAAATCATGCCACAGCATGCTTACAGTCCTGACCTCGCCCCGTGCGATTTCTGGTTGTTTCCAACAATGAAGGAGCAGTTTCGTGGCGCAACATTCAACACAGATGTTGACGTTATTCAAGTTGTACAGGGTTTTGTAAAGCAGCTTCCACAAAATGCCTTCGCCACATGCTTCGAAAAGGGGATTGAACGATGGGACCGTTACATATCATCAGAGGGAAGATATTTTGAAAAAGGATAAAATATATTTTGCTTTACCTAATATTGCTTCATTTTGTGATTTTACTGTTTTTATGGAACGGCCGTTATAGATTACGTTATTGTGTTATTTGCCAAAAATTGATACGACACTCCTTTAACCCAGCATCTGTTGGTTACTGATCAGTCATCACATAAAAATTTTGTCATTCAAATGACGGAGTAATAATAATTGAGAATATGTTGTCCGTTGTGGTCATTAATGAGTTCTGAGTATTTCGACTTCATTGAAATTCCACTGTAAAGAAATTGCAGTTGTTTGCGCTAAAAATCAAGACGTAGGTACCTCTTCAAAAATAGAAATAAATACAACTGGCATTATTGCAGAAAATTATGAAAAGAAAAACTGACTATCGATTTTTGTACTTATCTTTGAAATGAATTTTTTCTGGTAAATTCATATCAATATTTTTCTTCATTATGGATCAGTTTCTTCATTGTGAAATCAAAATCACACTTTTCTTAACTTTCTATGCTTAATATCTCTAAAGTTGAAAAACGTTCTTGGGTCATGACTGATCTTAAACATGTTTTAATTATTTCTTGCTTGCTAGATGATCTTTTGTAACTTGCGACGGTTGCTGGTGTAGTAAAAAAATAGTCGTAAAGCTATCAAGTTTAGAAAAATGTCGCTGTAAGTGCAATCAATTATGTGTTGAAGAAACCTTTTAGGACCTTGAACTTTTTTGTTGTCCGCCAGAATCTTTTTTTATAATTTGCAACTCAGCTAAGTGATCATCGTCGACCCTAAATTTAATGAATTCTTCAGCTGATATTAATGTAGCTTCAATAAGAGCACAACTCATTTTGGTAAGAAATGCATATTTACCATGCACTGATTTAAACAACAGAAGGCCGCCCGGTGGCGCAGTGGTCTAAGCGATGGCCTCTGATCCTTCGTCCGAAAGGGGTCCGAGTTCGAAATCCGGTGAGGCATGGATGTCGTGTTTGTCTTACGGCACTGACTCTCTCCCTTCCCTGGAACCAGTGACCCTAAATTATGGACGGGCGACTGCTTATAGCCCATTGAGTTGCTCACGGTGGTCGTTAAACCTCCAATGTAAACAAAAACAAACAGAAGCCTGTTATATGAGCAAGTTTTGTGTTTACAAAATATCAGAATTCAAAAGGGCAGTGCAGCAAAAATGTTTCTATTAAGTTTAGTTTTTGTTCAGATACTAACTCACAACTGAATTTTTACAGTTTGTCAATCCAGTTGTGTTCCTCCCTCTTTTTCTGTAAGCAATTTTTTCACAGATAGTTTAAATAATGCTTTAGAGCAAATTTGAGGACCCCGATGCATTGCACTCTGCATTCACCTTCCACCACTTCTGGTTACAACATAGCATGTCTTTGCTCATACGAAAAAACTTTGATTTACATCGTATAGCTGAGAAATACTTTCCTTCTTACTTTCCTAAAAACTTTGATGTACTAGTAGTGATATAAATATAAAAATTAAATGCTAGGCTTTCGTTACAAAGATCTTGAATGTACAATTACGAAGAAGAGATCACCGATTTTGAAAGAAATATTTTTCATAAAGTACCTTCTTGCAGTGTAATATACGTTAGATATTTTTCCAAGTATGTCCACATGCCCACGATCTTTTTTATATGGGGAGAGGGGCTAAATATTCCAAACAATAACTGCCGCCAGTTGCTCAGAAAACTTCGAATAGTATTGTCCTATAACTATTGCATCGTAAAATTTTCTCAAGAAAGCTGTACTTCGAAAGTTATCGATCTTCCTTCGAATATGTCTACATATTTAGCACTAATTAAAAAATTCTAAACATTTCAAGTAGTATATAACTTCAACAGTTTGTCACTTTCTCGGGATCTTGAAGTCATTCGGAGATATTAAATGAAAATCGTACCGCGATATTCCTTATGATGTAATTTGAGTAGTGAATGTGTTAACGTCATGGCTTGCACGTTTTGTAAATCCGACCGTTGTACTGATCACGGCTTAAAGTTCTAAAATGTTTGTATGAAGTAAGGTACTCTAAAAATATACACTATATACATAGATTGTGGAGATCTCATTATGTACAATATAAGTTTCATTCAGCTCATAGATCTTATGTTATATTAATATCAGTGTCTGCATCCGTGTGTCCATTGCCATTTCCAAAAAGCGCTAACATAAATGTGTTTATCTGTGAATATATGGATGTTATTGAACTTGTGTTATTCATAGGGGATCCCTTTTATTTTCTATAGAAACAATACCATAGGTTGAGCATCTCTTATTTAAAATGCTTGCAGCAGGAAGTACCTTAGATTTCGGAGTTTTTCGGTTTTAGGAGTATTAGCATACGAGAAACCTAGGTAATCAGATAGCTTTAGATGACAGTCTTAGCGCAATCCATTTATATTTCAAGAAATTTAAGTCGTTCGTGAAATACGAATCGGCAAACTGAGTCGTCCGCTAATGACTCTTGAATGAAAAGAATCGATTCTCAAATGAGCAGATTCTCTCAAATGATTGATCAAAATTAATTTTAACTAGGCGTAAAGTGCTCATGAATGTGCCTCGCTCGGTGAGTATATGTTCCTGTTAGAAAACGTAACCTTATTCAGAAGTGTAAAAATGCTGTACATTTCATGAAGCTTTTGAAACTAAGAAAAAAATACCGTAGAATGTGAAAATGAAGTTAAACTGCAGTATAAAAATCTTTCACTAAACCGAAAGAGTCAAAGGACGACAAAACTAATCCGGCTCTGAATCGATTCGACAGTCATTCCCTGAGGAAATCGTTTACGAAAATGTTAAGAAAGAAAACTAATAAATCAATGTGAACAAATTGCTTTTTTGAGTAGATTCTGTTGTTTCAAAAGAATGTTTGCCCATTCCTACAACATAACAGCGTCAAACCCCAACCCACAGTATCGGAAGTCATGTGTCGGGGTACGCAGAGATCTGCGCAATGCTAGAAACCTTCCTATGGCCTTCTGGAATTTTCCCTCCATGACGTCAGGTCGGATCTCAAAAAAAGTTTCGGATTTCTGGGTTTTTCACTTCTGGGATTTTCGGATAAGGGACGCTCAACCTGTATTTACTTAAATGTAACATTGTTTTTGTGCATTCTTACAGTCAAATCCTTTTATTTGTGAAGCATTAGATAGGGCGTTCAGTAAGTTCTGACAGATCTGAGACAAATATGAGCTTAGTACGTCTTTGTTCCAGCCTTGGTAATGTTCCCATTGTGCCTATGCCTCTTCAGTGGCTTCCGGTATCTTTGTTTATTCCCTATTTCTGAAATGTGTTGCACTTTGTTCTCCTCCAAATTCAGACAGTCTAAAAAGTCATTTACGTATATGCAAATTTAGAAAACAAAGAAAAATGAGAAAGCTAATCTAATGTACGATAAAAGATGACGACTACAATCTATCCTGGTTTTCTTTATTTTTGCTATTGGCATTCTCGGAAGCAATCTTGCATTCATTTCACACAACCTAAGCTTTGCGTTTGAAATCGTTTCAGTTCTTAACTCCATCAACTTTTGCAGTCTGTAGAACCGTAACAAGGCGACTTGCCGTCATATATTGGTTAATCTTACAGTACATTTTTTCTATTGTCTCTTCAACAACCAACCAGGGACTCTGCTTCGCGTTAAAATAATGCGAACCTTTTCTTATCCGCGGTATAGGCATGGGCGCCCCTATAGGGGGCAAGAGGGGGAATTTGCCCTCCCCTGAAAATTGGCCCATGCCATTTCGGTTGTTGGAAGGTTCCACATAGATTTTCGAGATAACATTAATTCTGATTCCTAATATTTCTGTAGTACTTTCGGATGCGTGTGCATGCAGTAAAAATGGGAAAAACATTTGAAAATCCCGTTAGAAAGAGAGGAAATTTAAAATTGAAAGCAATAATGAAAGTTTCCATTGCATATTGGAGAACAGCGTACATACGTACAGTATGATATAGTATGAAAGATGAAGAAATGAAAAATATATCAGCCTCTTGAACACGTATTCACTGATGGACAAAGATTTCCCGATTTTTTCCCCAGAAATTTGTCTTGAGGGTATTTTTCAGTTATCTCTGGGGTTCGTGACGCATGTGATCCAAGTGGGCGAAAAGATTAACAGAATGATAAAGAAATTTTCTTGTTCTAACACGCTGTCTAATTTATTTATCTATCTTTATATGTAGTTGTTTGGTCCTCAGTTAAATTAATGTGTTAAGAGGGTGGTGAAAATGGTTAGATAACAAGAATGCGCAGTGGAAATTTGCATATGGCGTTTCTGTATGTTATTCGTAGTTACAGTTTGTTTGCCCCCTCCTGAAAACTAACCTATGGGCGCCCATGGTATAGGACGGACCACAATTACATAGACTCGTGCCGACGCAGTTCGTTTTGCTAAAAATTCAGTCACTGTCATTTAAGATTTTTCCCGTTGCCATTAGTAGGTGATAGAAATGAACTTGGTGTGTGCGTACTCCAATTTCTACATCCAGTGGCTACTTGGTGGTTTTTATACTGCCAGATGATGGTGCAGTACTCTCAAGCACTGTTAACGTTCATGTGTTCTTACATAAGTCTCGGGCTTAAAACTTACTGAACGCCCTCAGTATATTAGCTATTTTTATCATCATACTACCCACTTCAGTTATTGTAAATTTGTGCATATTAAGGTTTTAATGAAGAACTTAAAGTTATTTAGGTTTTGTTATCTCTTAAAATAGTTGCTGAAACCTATATTCTTTTTCCGAATTATTTGACCTAGATTACAAACTGCTTATATTGGGTAGGCCAAAAAGTTCGTTCGGTTTTTCCGTAGGATGGCTCTAGTAGCGCTTAGTTGTCTTTAACTTCATTCGAAACAATTTTGTTGGATTGTATTGCAACAGCTGTCATAGCGTGAATTTACAAAAAAAAAAAAAAAAAAAAAAAATAAATAAATATCGAAATTGGTGAATTTTTGTGTGGCCATTTTAATATTGAAGATGAAAGAAAATAAGCAACATTTTCGTCATATCATGCTTTATTATTTCAAGAAAGGTGAAAATGCAACTGAAACCCAAAATAGGATTTGTGCAGTGTATGGAGAAGGTGCTGTGACTGATCGAACGTGTCAAAAATGGTTTGCGAAGTTTCGTGCTGGAGATTTCTCACTAGACGATGCTCTACGGTCCGGTAGACCAGTTGAAGTTGATAGCCATCAAATCGAGATAATGGGAACAATTAACGTTATACCACGCGGGAGATAGCCGACATATTCCAAATATCGAAATCAAGCGTTGAAATTCATTTGCACCAGCTTGGTTATGTTAATCGCTTTGATGTTTTCGGTTTCGAAACCAACTTGACAGTATTTCTGCATGCGATTTCCTACTTAAACGTTCCGTTTTTAAAACAAATTGTGACGGGCGATGAAAAGTGTATACTGTACAATAATGTGAAACGGAAGGGATCGTGGAGCAAGCGAAATGAACCACCACCAACCACACCAAAGGCCGGTCTTCACCCAAAGGAGGTGATGTGTATATGGTGAGATTGAAAGGGAGTTCTCTGTTATGAGCTCCTTCCGGACAACCAAACGATTAATTCCAACTAGTACTGCTCCCAATTAGGCCAACTGAAAGCAGCACTCTACGAAAAGCGTCCGGAATTAGTCAATAGAAAACGCATAATCTTCCATCGTGATAACGTAAGACCGCATGTTTCTTTGACGACCAGGCAAAAACTGTTACAGTTTGGCTGGAAAGTTCTGATTCATCCACCGTATTCACCAGACATTGCATCTTCGGTATCCAATTTATTTCGGTCTTTACAAAGTTTTCTTAATGGAAAAAATTTCAATTCCCTGGAAGATTGCAAAGGGCACCTGGAACAGTTCTTTTCTCAAAAAAATAAAAAAGTTTTGGAAAGAGGACATTATGAAGTTGCCTCAAAGATGACAGAACGTAGTGGAACAAAACGCTGAATACGATGTTCAAAGTTATTGGTGAAAATGAAAAATGTGTCTTTCATTTTTACTTAAAAACCGAACGAACTTTTTGGCCAACCCAATAGTTCCAATTATTTTTTGCCTTTGCTAAAAACTATAGTGTTTTATGAAAATAGTATTATCAACACATGCAGCTGAGTTTTCTTGCTACAACACAATGGATAATTTATTTTTCTCCTTCTGCACAGGATGACGCGCTACGTAGGATTTATGGAGCAATGAAAATTATAAACCAGTGAACCTTATACAGCAGGTTTCAAGTACTTGTTTTGGTTTCCTAAAACTTTTTTTCCCCGTCAGAACTGAATTACATTTTTAAAAAAAAGTTGAAAAAACAAAGATTGTTTCATGCTGCTGTTCAAAATATGCTAGATGATACTTTATTCCTATCCCAAAAGAGTCTTACATGGAAAGTGCCTTTTTGTCCCACTTTGATTTTAACCAAACTTGGCGCAAATTTTCATCATCGTCAGTGATGGACACGTAAAGTATTTCGTCGGAAATCCAATAGGCTAGGGAGATTCAGGGTGCGGAAGTTTTCGCATGAAAAGTAACACAAACTCACAAAACTTGACTTTAATATTTTATTGGAAAATTGAGAGCAATTTTAAATAAAAATGTGAAGGTTAACAATTGGAATGTTCAAAGCAGAATATATATACATACATACAGGGGTTGGACAGAATAATGTAAACGCACGCTCAGAGACGTGACTTTTAATGCAGCTGCGCACGTCGCAATACGCAATGTTATCCACCACTTTTTTCGGTTATAATAGCTTTCTTTAGAACCTCAAGATCCTGTTTAAGTGCATTTAAAGTGTCTTGTTGCAAAATTTCTTTCAGGGTGACGACAAAATGAGAGACCTAACGGACTTCGAAAGAGGGCTAATTGTTGGTGGCCGGCTAGTTGGTGGTGCCTCCGTGACAAGTCACCAGGGTAGTGGAAGTATCGAGAGCAACTGTGTCTAGGGTCATGACAGCACACCGTGTTCGTCGCAAAACCTAGTCTGTGAGACACAAGAGCGGCCGGGAAACGACCCTGACTGATAGAGACAGGAGATCATTAAAGAATATTGTTACCTGTAATAAGAAAACTACGGCGCCGCAAATTAGTGCGGACCTCAGTCTACATCTCCAGACCCCAGTATCAATGAAAACAGTGCGCAGGGAACTGCATAAACAAGATATTCATGGCAAAGAGCTGCTATTGCAAAACCTTTGGTGGCCCGGGTGAATGCGCGATGGCAGAGGCGCCAGGAACATACAACGTGGACTGTGGATGCATAGAGGCGTGTAATGTGGTCGGATTAATCCACATTCACACTATGCCCCATCGCAGGACATGTTTACGTGAGGAGAACACAGTCGGAAGCGTACAACCCAGACTGGCTGCTCCCAACAAAGCAGCATAGTGATGGTTCTGTCATGCTCTGGGCGGTCATATCGTGGTTTTCAGCAGGTTCATGATCACTTTGAAAGGACGGATGACTGGCAGTGGTATGAAACCCTTTTGGCCGACCAAGGTCATCCAATGGTTCAGGCATTGTTTCCTGCAGGGGACGCCATCTATCAAGATGATGACGCCCCAATTCACAGAGCTCGGAATGTCTAATCATGGTTTGAGGAACATGAGGACGAACTTTCACACATCCCTTGGCCTCTCCAATCACCAGACTTGAACATCGAGCCACTGTGGTCTGTGTAGGAAAACAGAGTAAGGTCCCGTTATCCCCCTCCTGCATCTCTCAACGACCTGGAGTAGTCTCCGCATGAAGAAACCACCATCCAAGATTTGTGTGCGTTAATTCCAAGGAGGATTCAGGCGATTTTGAATGCCAAAGGTGGTTTCACTGACCTTACTAGATACGCAAGACCTTCTTATATATATATTAGGGTGGCCCTTAGCTATAGGTAATTTTCCGAAAGTTAAAATTGTGCTGCTCCTACCCCATAACCCTATTCCAATCAACCAAAAAACGGGCTGTGCAAAACTTCAGCTCAATCGGACAACTTCTAGGCGACCCTCAAACGCCTTGAAGTTGGAACATAGTATACGCAACGATTAATTCCATTCAAAAGCGGTATACTCTTCCCTATCTCGACCATTTTCTTTTTTCTTCTTAGAGAAATTTATGTGGACAGTGGACACGTCCATGTAACCCCAGCAAGTGTTTAAAAATATTCTGAATCAAACTTCCCAAAAGTTATTTTGTGACATATATTCTAGATTAACTTTCCTTTTTTAGTTTCTTTCCCTATGTAAATCTTGAGTTTATTCTCAGTATTCTTCACGCTTAACGAAATATCTTTTCTCTCAAACGAATACGTTTGGCAACACAATTGAGGTTGAATGCACGTGACGTATGCTTGATATAAGATAAGAGCAAGAGATAAAAAGGACGACTGATGTGTTGTAAGGGAGAGCGATTATTAAGGGCGTTGCAAAAGAGCGTTGTACGAGAGCGTTGTAATTGAGAGCGTTGTATTGCAAACTGATGATTATTGAAAGGAGTGTTGTGATCATGTGTGGAGAGCGTAGTTTGCTCCATCCTGAATAAAGGACATTTTCCGTAAGTTGACTTCTGGCCGTTAAGGTTTCTTTCATTTAGGAACTAATTTATTAGTATATTGATGTTTTAAGTTAGCGTAAAAGTCTTACAATTTCGAAAACTTCCTGAAATAACATGAAAAATTTAAGAAATATTAGGTCTTTTTAATGACGCACACAACTTCTATAAGAGAAACGCATTTTTATTTACAACAATACTTTCTATAGAATCAAATCATAATGTGAACGAAGGAACATTGAACATTATTTTTTTCTAAGAGAGGATTTAGTAGCAGTTGGGTATTTTGTACGGTCTCTGGCAACGATCTGTAAAACAAATTGTTTCTCAGTTTCATCTTTTGTGAGAATGTTATTGTAATCCTGAATGAGTTTGACACCTCTTTCTGCAACGTCATTCACAGCAACTGTCTTCGCAAGTTTTTCAATTCCACTTTTGTAAAAAGGATCATTCGTCCATGTTGAAGGGTCTTTGTAAAGGAAATCGGTGCTGATAGAAAATCTCGTGAAGAAAGATTTTGTACTAGGAGTTACAAAAGACGAAAACTCGATGTTTGTAAAGGAAGAAAAATCATTTTGGTGCAGAATGTACCTCTTCAGTTGATTTTTTTCTTCTTCCTCTTCTTCACCTTTGTCTGCTTCCAGCATAACTTGAGCCATATTTGCCTTAACCGCTGTTGGAACATTGTCATCAAACAAGGATAGAGCCACAGTTTCGGGAACTAAGTAACAGAGATGGTTGGAAATTTTTTTTTGTAGCAGCCTTACTGATTTCTGGATCAATATCCTGATAATTTATCAGTTGACGCATGAATAGGAAATCATGATAAGGTGCTTTAATTGCTTCTGATGACAGAAACCATGCTCGAACGTACACTCGAGCAAGAAAAATACATATTTTTCTTAAAGAGTTCTTCTCCCTATGAGAACTGAAATCGATCTTGAAACAGGTATATCTTGAATCCATAAATTGCCTTTGTCATCCACCTAGCATGACTTACAGCTCCTGGTGTACGAAACGATATCCTGTTCTTCGGAATGCAGCCAAGAAAGATCATCGTTAACTCCAACAGTTCTCGGTAATCATCTCGCTGTTGTTTCTGCGTAGAAAGGTGGTGTTCAAGAAATCCAAGAATGGTAGAGCAGACATCATCAGGCACTTCATTGCTACCAGTTATGTAAACGTTATTGTCGAGTTTCGTCCAGGTTTCTCTAAATCTTTTGAAAAGCGCCATGTCTGGACCAGAAGTTGCACCCATCAGTGAGTCGAAACAGCTCCTCAAAACTAACTCAAAAATGTGATGACGGCAAAGGAGGTACAACAGATCGCGATTGAACAATTTTTCTAGATTTTTACAGGCGCCATTTACTCGACCTGTGTTGCTTGCTGTCGTATCACAGCAAATTGCCTAAATTTTGTCGGTGATACCCCACTTCTCCAATGCTTGGTAAATAGCCATGGCTTGCTCTTCTCCTGACGATGTTGGGATTTCAGGGACTCCCAAAAATTGCCCCTTGAAAAGTTACTATTATTGTCAGTCTATCAACCTTTTCAACACCTGTGAGTGCTGGAAGCAGCTTTCCATCCCAGTGCAACACTAATTCTTGGCAGTCGTTTAGGTAAAATTTGTGCTGGATTTCTGTGTGTCTCTCTTCTCTAAATGTTTTTCTAAGGCGTTGAAAAGAAGTGCAATTTATGACCAGGTTTTCAGTATCACGCCCGAAAACTTCTGCAGCAGCCATTAATATGTAAACCCCATTTCTATCAGCGATTTAGCACCTATCAAAAACTTCAGACAGACTGGGCGTAAAAAAATGCAATGTACCTCGAGTTGCTGGAACTGTTGCTGCTGCTGCGATTGTTGCTGATATTTGCTGAGCGATGACAGAGGAATTTTTACTGGCGTCACCACAATCACTGCTTCAGCTGCTTGATGTTGAATCATCAGTTTGTGATGTAACAAGCTGATGAGTAGCAAAATCTTGTTCCATTTCTTCATACGTCCTTTTTTTCCTCGCAGTTTCCATTGCTGTGCGCTTTCTTCCATGTGTTTTAGTTTTTGATCTACACCGACCATGGAACCCGGTCGTCCTTTTTGGTGCTGAAGCATTAAGAACTTCTTATCCTGTTCATGTTTCATCTGTCCCAAAGCATCTGAATGAGCTATGTCAAAGAGATCGTCCATAATTTCCACAAAAAGATATATTTTTCTTTTTCCTTGCCTGCAGTTCTAGTCAAATTTTTCTGTAAACCTTTCCATTCATCATAGAGTTTGAGTAACTTATCAACGCAGTGGTAAGTTCTTCTAGTAGGAATCCGTGCTTTTTGCCAAAAAAAAAATGGAAACTTTTTGAATCACCAATGCTGCACTTTCCTTCGTTGTAAGATTTACAACTCTTACATTGTAGAAAAAAAACGCTTAAAACTTGCCGGTTCGAAGGTAGTTTGGCTCCGAAGATTTGATTGGAAATGTAGCCACCAAGAGAGATATAAAAGCATTTTCTTAACTTGTGTGACGAACTACCTGAAGAAGTTGAAGCAATTTTTAAAGTCTAGGAAGAACACGTCACAATAGTCACTTTACACCAACAGCACAAACAGTTCTTAAACAATAATTGAAAAAACATTCATCAAAGGCATCATCATATAAAATAAGTAAACGAAGAGCATAACATTATAAAAATGGAGAGGTTATAAAATAAATTTATCTAATAACATTAATGAAAATCGCATAACATACTTCACACGGCAAACATTTGGTGGTTTTTCATATTAACTTAGCGATAGAAAATCGCATGCTATCTGAAAACAAAATCGCATGCCAATTAAATTAATGACAACTCGCATTAATTTCCATTACTAGTGCTTACAGCTGATTACAAATGAAATAACTAAAAAAAATATTTTAACTCAAAAAATGACTTTCCGGGCGAAAGTTTCATGGTCGATGAGGGTCGTATCGCAATTGTCCGATTGAGCTAAAATTTTGCGCAGTACGTTTTTTTGTTGTTGATTGGAACAAGATGGGGGGGGGGGGAGCGAAACTTTTAGAAAGTTGAAAAATAAGGACCACCCTAATATGTGTGTGTGTGTTCAATGAGCACATGGGGAAAAACTAATTAGTACAATTATCAGTACTACAAGTGTCCAACTCTGGTTTGAAACAATATTCTAGTGATGTTACAAATGACCTGCATGGGAAGCTAGAAAGCCAGATTTGGAAAAAGCGTGCTTAATAAATTTCCTGAATCTAGGAGTCCTGAATTGGAAGAAAGGAAATGACTAATTTTAAGTTGTCTCGCTGTCAAATATTGAAGCTTTGATCCGTTATTGTTATCAATAATAAACAGAACAAATTCCTTGTATGATCTGAAGAATCAGACTTCCAAATGCTGAATAATACCAGTACAACAATAATACCATAGTTTTGCCTTGAGGAGGCTTTCTATATTCTCATCCAGGCATTATGTAACACCACTAGAATATTGTTTCAAACCCGAATTAGACGCTTGAAGTACTGCCAATTTGTACTAATAGTTTTTCCAATGTTCTCATTGCACATATACACTATATTGACAAAGGTCACCGGACGCCTAGAGGAGAAACACAACATAGCATTTATTGACATACATTGCCGCCCCGGTGGCGCAGTGATCTAAGCGATGGCCTCTGATCATTCGTCCGAAAGGGGTCCGAGTTCGAATCCCGGTGAGGCATGAATGTTGTGTTTGTCTTACGGCACTGGCTCTCTCCCTTCCCTGGAACCAGTGACCCTAAATTAGGGACGGGCGACTGCGTATAGCCCATTGAGTTGCTCACGGTGGTCGTTAAACCTTCAATTAAAAAAAAAAAATTGACATACATTAGTACGGTGTCGGTCCACCTTTGGCGTTAATGCATGCACTGACAAATCGAGACAGGCTTTCGACAAGGTTTGGGAAAACAGCGATAGGTATACGCTTCCATTCAGTACATGATGCTGCCGCTAACTGTTGCTTAGTAGTAGGCCCTGGTTCCAAACTTATTATGTGGCGCTCTAACTCATCCCATACGTGCTCTATGGGATTAAGATCAGGGCTATGTGCTGGCCAGTCAACACACGATATGGAATTATCGTCAAACCACGCCGTAACAGCCCTTGCTTTATGACTCTGTGCATTATCCTGCTGGTACCAACAAGACTCGGTTCTATAGTATTGCCACAGAGTTAGTAAGGCATAATTGTCCAGAATATCAAAGTAGACGTGCTAGTTAGCAGGTTTTTCCACGATAACAAATAGGCCGGGACCATACCACGAAAAACACCCCCGTACGAGTACACTGCCAGCTCCAAACTTGACCATAGGAACAGTACACTGTGGTAAATAGCGTTCTTCCGGCTGCCGCCATACCCACACACGGCCATCAGACTGATGGATCATGTTTCTGGATAAATCAGTCCACAGGACCCGTTTCCATTGATCTACGGTTCACGATAAATGTTCTTTACACCGTGGTAAACGACGAGTAGCATTCCGAGTGGAGATGAAATGCTTATGAGCAGCCGCACGACCACGGTAACCCATGGAATGAAGTTATCTGCGAATGGTACGTGTACATACCGAGGTTCTAACATTTTTACTCACCTGAACACTGAGGTCTTGTGCAGTACTCCGTCGATTAGCTGTATTGACTCTCTTTAGGCTTCGACGTCCTCTATCAATGATTTTCTTTGGTCTACTGGTACGTTTTGCTGCTTCAGGCACGCCATGTGTCTTCCACTTATTCAGTACATCCAAAACAGTTGACTTGGGTATGTTTAAACGCCTCTTGGTTTCTCTTATGGACAACCCAGTAATATAACACCCAACAATCTTTCCTTTCTCAAAGTCAGTTCTCTCCCACCGCGACATTTTCACTCAACCTCACAGTGCGATAATACGGGGGAATAAATAAAGCCATTCCATTAAAAAATCTCGTTACTGTGCCTTTGGATAAATATTCTAAATTATTGGGCAAAGATGGAGATTTAATTGTTCACGAGCAAAATAAATACCATAAAGAATATGTTTATTTTGCTTCAGATTTTATAAAAATATATAAAAATCCTCAGTAACTAGTGTTGATGAAGTTAGATTCAGCCCGTGAGCTTCAAAACAAGGAGCATAGGAAAAAGTTGATTCCAATAATGGAGTCCATTAATTTTTTTAGGACGCCAAAACTTAGCGTTGCGTGGCCACAGGGATTATGGCGAAATGTCATTTCTATCAGTTGATGACCAATTTTCTGACTATATTGATAAAAGTCACTTAAATGTAAATGAAGGTAATTTTCGGGAATTGTTACGGTATCGTGTTGCAAATGGTGATGAGAAACTGAAAAAAACTACTGAAAATACAAGTTCTCGAGCAACGTACATAAGCAACACCAAGCAAAACAAACTAAGTTTTGTGTAGATGAAATTTTGAACTCTGTCTTTAATAAAATTAAAGCAAACAAATACTATAGAATTATTTTTGATGAGACACAGATGTCCATAATTGTGAGATATTTTGATGAAAAAGCATATCAAGTTTCGGAAGATTTTGTATCATTTATTGATATTCATAACGAAAATTTCGAAGACTTCAAAGAGGAACCTGTTAGTGGAAAAGTACTCGCAAAAACTGTACTTTCTTTTTTGCAAAAATCTGGCATAAATTGTAATGATTGTGTTGCTATAGCCACTGACACTTGTAGCGTTATGCTTACCAGAAGTGCAGAGTAGTAGTTTAAACTCGATTCCTGTATTTGCTAAACCCGTGCGGTCCAACTGATTCCTTTCTCGGATCAAAAATATTTTCAATATAACTACGAAGGCCAAGAAGTTTTCATAGCAATTTTGTATGCAAAATTCTTGTACACAACATTATGAAATTTGTCGTTAGCTATAGAAACAACAGTGAAAACAACTATCAGAATATAAGAGAAGAAATACAAACGTAAGCAAATGCACCGAATTTAAGTTTTTGTTTATATCAAGTTCAGTGAGAGCACTGACCGTATGTTCTTTTGTGAAAGGGGGAATATCCATTTCTAATTCTGTTGTTGCTAGCTAAGCGGAAGGTTAATTGCAATGCACCTTGGAATAATCTGCTCCTATGCTTTCGTCACCGACATAATTTGTGAACACACATGAGCCTATGGCTTTTTTCCGAAGTCTACAAATGAATAGCCACTTTCCCAACTTGTATTAAATGTCCCATTCTCTACCTCCACTTTCCTTTCCTTTTCTTACACAAAGTTCTTAAACTCATAGTTCTTAACCGTGAATGTGTGGTCGTTACAACTGCAACAACTCCACTGAACTTCCTATAGTCCCAACATCAGCAAGACGAAGACAGTCCCGCCGCTGGCGGCCTAAAGCTTCCGTTGAGACTTCATGTGGCCTAGTAGCAGCCGGATCCCAGCAGAAAACTGGGATCCATTTTTTCTTTTCCAATAAAAAAATGGAACAGCAGAACTGCAGATTTCGTGGAATTAACGTCCACTAATCGGGCAGTTCTCGAACGGAGTCTGCAGGTTCTAGAATCGCCCGCAACGGCAATAAAACAATCATTTCTCTCAGAGGGGGTGATGTCCAAAGTGCTTGCTTTGGTTGCCGGTCATCCGCTGGGCAATTTTTTTTCTCAGTTCACGCAATAAAACCGTTGAGCTGTAGTCGTTGCTACTCGTGTGAGAGTGTCTGCACAACATGTCAGAAAGCAGTGAGTTGCGAGTGATTCTGCTTCATGCGTTCAAATTGGGTCGAAATGCGACACAAACCTACCGTAATGTGGTCGAGGCATGGGACGAGGAAGCAACATCTGAACGTACTGTTCGGCGGTGGTTTGAAAAGTTTCGTGCCGGTGACACGAGCCTACAAGATGAGGGCAGAAGACGACATTCGATCATTGATAACGACGCTCTGAAGGCAAACGTGGAGGCAAATCCTCTCGTCACAGTCAGAGAACTCGCCAAACAGTACAACGCATCGGTGTCAACCACATCCGAACATCTCCACCAAATTGGTAAGGTCAAGAAGCTCTATACGTGGGTCCCACACGAAGCATCAGAAACAACAACGGTTTGAGATGTGCAGTAACCTCCTGCTTCGCAACAAAAAGGAGACCCTACTTGATCGCATTGTAACCTGTGATGAAAAGTAAGTGCTATACGACAACCATAAGCAATCTGGACAGTGGCTGTGAACCATGGTGAACCACCGAAACAACATCCTAAACCAAGGTTGACGCCAAAAAAGGTTTTGTTGACAACAGTGTGGTGGACTGTTCAAGGTGTCATACACTACAGGTTCTTGAATGTTGGTGAAAGCATTACTTCAGTCACATACTGTGAAGAAATTGACAGAATGCACCAGAAGTGGTGTTTCCAACAGCGATCTTTGGCGAACAGGAAGGGTCTTATCGGACTCCATGTTAGCCCGACACCACACATGTCACAAATGAGAAAACAGAAACTACACGAACTGAGGTTCGAAACCCTCCCACATCGAGCCGACTCGCCTGACTTGGCACCTACCGATTTCCACCTGTCCCTGCATTTTAGTAATTACCTCAAGGACAGGACCTTCAGAAACCGAGAGGAGGTCGAAATTGCATTCCGGAACTTTCTCGCATCCAGGGAGCCAGATTTCTTCCGGACTGGCGTTGAAGCACTTGTCACTCGCTGGCACAGGTGTGTAGATGCATAGTCACGTGACTAGGCTATTTTATCAACATTTCCCGAAATATCTTCAGAACTGAGGCTTGGAGCAACGCAAGATTTTCACCGTTGCTGTTTCCACAAATTGTTGCTTAAAACGACATCTTACTCGATCATTTATAACGAAGTAAATTTCTCCGTCATTTTTGTCCACGCCAGGATTCGAACCGGAGTCCGCTTATTCCGGAACAAGTCGCTCTACCAACTGAGCTACGCAGACGTTCATTCTGACTGCTATCTGCCCTTATGTCGTGTGCGTCCTGCTGGCAGGTATGTCACACATTTTTACTTAAATTTCTTTTGTGCTGTACCTAAACTGCCCCTATTCAAGTATCTCGAGAACTGAGACTGTCAGTAACAAATAGCTTTCACCATTGCATACTAAATTAATTTCCACTTCTAACGACATTTTAGCTTTTGCACTCCAAAACAGTCCCAATTTGCGCTCCAACATTTTAACGTTTTGTTGCCAAAATGGTGAAATCTTGTTCTTTGAATGCCAAAACGTGTAAATCCGGAAGTCTGATTTCGACAAATCGTTATACTTTCTTACGCTATAAGAAAGTAAAAAGGAGAGGGGCGGAATGGGGGAGCAAAAAGGGAAAAGTACTGGGGACATAAAGGCACCACGGGTTCCTGTACTTTTTCACTAGCACTAGACTACTGATTTTAATGTATCAGGATTATTATCTCTGGTACATTGAAACTTTCGAATTGGATAATTAAACGTTGAATACAGAAGAAAGGGGGGACAGTTCGACTGTCTTTGTCTAGTGGGGAACGATGCAAATCACTACATTAGTATTCTCTGTACTGTATATTTCAAAAAGCAAAAATAAATAAATAAAATAAACACAGGTAGGAAAAAATGCGATCGCGGGCCACCAGTTGGATCACCCTGGTATAAACCATTGACTGGTGGCCTCATGATATTACGTACCAAAAGGCAATTTAAAATCTAACTTACAACAGCGAACAAAGAAAAGTAAAAAGATTGTCTACACTGTTGATCTACAAGAAATTTATATGAAATTAATCACTTACGAATTGTAAGAAGTTGTAGAAAACGAAAGTCACCTAAACTTTCTAATATTTGTATTCTAATTTTTATGAATCTAGTTAAATAACAAAAAATATGAAATTTTAATATTTAGCAATAAAATAATTTGTCATAAATCGTTTTCTTGCTTATACTTAAAAATTATGGAAATATTTCTGAGGAAAAATGGGAAAGTGGAAAGGCTATTTCTACCTGAATATTAAAAAAAGTGTTTTCAGCTGTTGAGTTTTAAATCTTGTTCATAACTATAAGATTTATTCATTGCAAATATTTCCAAAGCAGGAATTAATTTTAAATGGTAATACCCTTATAACTTATATTAACAAACGTATGAATTAAAATGTAGCTGGCTTAAACTTCAGATGTGTGAGCGTTAAATCGCTGTGTTTTAGTGTTGGAATCGCACACACAAATCCTGTTGTAAATTTAAATTTCTCTCTTCTACAGAAACTATTTTTCGTGGTAAATGCATCCAAGATCTTCTATTTTTCTGGTAAATAAAGTTCTAAAAGCATATATCACACAGTGAAATACCTGCCATTTTCTCTTCAGTGCACAAATGTCTTTCTCTGAAGTATACGAAGAATGTAAACCTTGCGAATCTGTTTTTTTTTTTTTTTTTTTTTTTTTTTTTTTGTGCATATGTGTGCTTTATAACTGTATATGACAGACTATGAATGTTGTACAAAGTTTTAAAATTTCACTTTTATCTGTAATTCATACTGTAATTACAATCTCATAAGTATTTGTGTTGAATTTCTTCACTGATTGATGTTTCGTAAAGATCTGTTAACAAAAAGTGACTTTAAATGTGATTGCAACTTTTTAAATATGCACTGTATGATTCATCTTAGCATATATAATGTAATTATTGTAAAAGCAATGACGTCTGCTAGGCTCATGCCGGTTTTTCGTCGCGACCAAAATGTAATTCCACCTCATTTTCGAAAGATGCAAATAAAATTTTCAAAGCTTAAAAAAGTTATGCGTTGTTATCGTCGTGTTTGTGCTGTAACTACACATACATGTTAGAAATTCCATTGAATAAGTCTTATTTTCTGTGTATTAATATGGTTTACTAGAGCTGGAGGTCTTTCAATTGGGAGGCAACCATCGATAGTTTCCGATCGTTAAACACTAATTAACGGCAGTGCTATCGATAACGTGATGGTTACAATTGATCAGGCGATAAATTGCTTTCAGTGCTGAAAAATGACTTCTGACAGAAATGTTGATTACCTACTCACATTCATCCTCATCATTGTCAATCATTATCAATCCACTGCTGGATGAAGGTCTCCCAAAGTTTCTTCCACAACGGTCTGTCTTGGACCTGTCTCCTCCATGTTACTCCCGCATGCTTTCGAATTTCATCCAACCACCTCCCATGCGGTCTTCTTCTGGGTCTTTTCCTGTCCCTTGGAATCCAGTGTAAAATTTCGCTTATCCATCGGTGATCCGTCTCTCTGACGATATGTCTAGCCCAATGCCATTTCAGGGATTTTTACTCTGATCACGATGTCTTCCCCTCTTGTCATTTTCCTGATCCATGAGTTTCTCTTCTTATCTTTCCTGGTTACACCAGCATGCACCTCTCCATGCCTCTTTAAGTTGTCTGCAGTCTTTGTATGTCCTTTTTAGTTAGTCCACGTCTCTTCATATCTAAGCACTGGAAGGATACATTGATCAAACACCTTTCTTTTTAAGACATAATGGCATTCTGCTCTTAAAAATTGTACTGTTTCTTCCAAAAGCTCTCCATCCAAGTTTTATACGGCGATTAATATATACACATATATACACTGCTCAAAATAATTACGGGAGTATGTATATGACTTTGGCGACATTATGCAAGCCAGTCCTCTAATACCTTAACGAAACGTGGAAAACGCAAGTCTAGTGCGAGGTAGACAGCCGAATCATACATATTCTTATGCAAATTAGCGTCTGACGTAAGAATGCATAAATCAGATTGGGGCAAAACTAAGGTTTTCCGTAGCTCCCTTATTCTGTTGCATTTATCGTGACATTTCGTTTCTCGAAGTCTTTGGTACGAACGTTGTCTCGACAATATGATTTACGGGAATTAACGGCTTGAAGAGCTATTGGCAGGCTTGGAAGCAATTCAGGTAACAGTAGATGGTATCCGAAGCCATTGGAATATCACGAAGTGTCATTTTCAGACTGTGGACGCGATTCCAGGATACGGGAAGTGTTCGAAGAAGGCAAGGTCAATCCTTGCCTTCTTCGAACACTTCCCGTATCCTATACGGGAAAGTGGCGAAGGCACTTTCAAAACCTCCTCGATAACCACATCAATTCCATTCATACAAGTGTGCAAAGTCTACTAGAGGTCAGTTACCACCTTCAAAAAGTAATTTTTTCTTGTTATACAGATATGCGTATTTTTGTATAGCATACCGCATCATGAGCATTAAATGATATTATTGCATAAAAATTCGCTAGGGTGCTTTTTCTTACCCCTATTTCTGAATATTCTACTGTATCTTACATAAAAATATTTTACGTTCAACAACGTCAGTCGATCATGATTTTCCTTCCAATATCTTTTGCTTTCCTAATTCTTTTGAGCAGTGTATTTTTTCTCCAGAAGCTTCCTCAATGGCTGTTGCAAAAGGCTACTACTTTGACTATTTCTTTCAAAGCTTCTATTTCATCAACATTCAAGGAAGAACGCCCTTTTGGTAAAGCCAATTGGGCTGAACTGACCTCATCCTATGTTTGAACAATACTCTGAACCATTGTGAGGTTACTGTTCCTCCTCGTTGAGATTTTACTTAAGTGATATTTTTTAGTTCTCTTTGAATCTTGAATTTGCTAAAGTTTATCAGAAGATATGTACTAGAGTTTAAAAAAACTTGAAATAACTTTGCACTTTAATATTAGTGCATTTAATTAACCATTTGACTGGAATCCTTACGCATTCCGTACTACAAAATGGAGTGTATGCGCACAGTATTGCCCATAACGAATCTGAAGAAATTTACATTTTCACCATTATCTGTTACAATGCAAAGAACTTTTTATCCAAATTCAATTTGCTTATTACTTCTTTTATTGCATCTGCTACGGTAATTGCTGTGTGGCTGCGTACAATATGCTTTGTTAAAAGGCAAGTTGAGCGTAATTCATCTTTTAAAATGAAGTGGCGAGTAACGAAAAGACAATCTTTTTGAGCTCATGAACTCCACATACCAAGGAGCACCGTTTGATTCTGCCTTTCGAATACAAGTTCTATAACGAAGTGAATTTCTCCGCCATTTTTATCCGCGCCGGGGTTCGAACCCGGGTCCACTCATTCCGGAATAAGTTGCTCTACCAGTTGAGCTACGCGGACATTTTATTCTGATTCCTATCTGCCTTTATGTCGTGTGCGTCCTTCTGGCAGGTACGTCACATCTCCTGGTACGTTACACCATCTCCCTCGTGTGCGTCCTTCTGGCAGGTACGTCACATCTCCTGGTACGTTACATCATCTCCCCCTTATTTTTTATTTTTTTCGAAGTGCTGGAGAAGGGATTCTCTTATTTTTCCTATCTCGCGGTGTGGAAAGAACATCACACCATTGCGAGATTTTGAACGGTCGGGTCATCCAGATAGTTCGGGCGCCATTATAACGAAGTGAATTTCTCCGTCATTTTTATCCGCGCCGGGGTTCGAACCCGGGTCCACTCATTCCGGAATAAGTTGCTCTACCAGTTGAGCTACGCGGACATTTTATTCTGATTCCTATCTGCCTTTATGTCGTGTGCGTCCTTCTGGCAGGTACGTCACATCTCCTGGTACGTTACACCATCTCCCTCGTGTGCGTCCTTCTGGCAGGTACGTCACATCTCCTGGTACGTTACAGTTCCATTGGGGTATGTCGTTAATTCTGTTTTGTCGGTATTAGTCCGAATGGGCCCGGTTTCGAGTCCCGGATAAGGCATAGGTAGTGTGTTTGTCTTACGACACTGCGTCTCTTTCTTCTCTGGAACCAGCAGCCCTAAAATCGCGACGGGCGGCTGCTTACATTTCTTGCAATTACTCGCGGTGATCCTTAAATTTCTGAAACAAAAGACAGACAGGGGCACAATATTTTGTGTTTTGCTCTGGATGCAGAAATGTCTAGTTAACCCTCTGATGTTATCCATTACACAACCCAAGACAATGAAGTTCGAACCAAGGCTAAGCATTTATAGCTTAGGAATCTTAACCTCAAATTTTTGTTAGTCAAAGCGATCCTGCCTGATCGTAGCGTCAATGACTCTTTCACATCCAGGCAACTCAGTACACAATTCTGATTGCTTTGAATAGAGTCTGGATGTGAAGCGTCAACGACTCTTTCACATCCAAGCAACTCAGTCCACAATTACGATTGCTTTGAATAGTCCAGATGTGAAGCGTCAACGACTCTTTTGCACCCAGGCAACTCAGTACACAATTCTGATTGCTTTGAATACAGTCGTTGATGCTACGATGAGGCAGGATCGCTTCGACTAGCGAAAATCTGAGATTCAGGTTCCTAAGCTATAAAGGCTTAGCCTTAGTTGCTTGGAACTTAATTGTCCTGGGTGGTGTAATGAATAGCATGTTCGAACGGAAATCGGAAGATGCGGGTTCGATTCCTGCTCCTGGACGATGTAGTTTTCTGAGGAGTTGGTGTACATGGAGACTAATAAACTACAGGAAATTCAATACATGATTCTGATTGCTTTGAATAACCTGGTAAATTTCCCATGTATTTCTGAGGAACATACGATAAGCACCAAGAATGCCCTGAGCCGGAAACTGCTTTTTGGGGACCCCATTCCCACGACAGATATGACAATGTTGTGAGGATACCACAAATCCAAAGCAATTTTTCGAAAATCTTGAAAATTCGAAATAATTGAAACGGCACTTCGAAACATATATTATTCAGCAATATACACTGACGGAAAAAAAAATCTCAACACCACGAAAAAATAGTTGTAGAGGAATGAAATAGCGGCAATACATTTGTATAGGTAACATATTTAATCGATTAAAGTTTCAAGATCACAGCTTATTGTAAGCGCGAGAAGAGCCATTTTAAATGTGAAATGCTGGTACATTAATAACCGGTGTAACCGCCAGAATGTTGAAAGCTAGCACGCAAACGTTCATGCATTGTGTCGTACAGGTGCAGGATGTCAGTTTGTGGGATGGAGTTCCATGCCTGTTGCACTTAGTCGGTCAATACAGTGACGGTTAATGCTGGTTGGGGGTGACGCTAGAGTTGTCGTCCAATGATGTCCTATACGTGCTCGATTGGTTAAAGATCTGGTGATCTAGCAGGCCACGACAACATGTCGACACTCTCTAGAGCATGTTGGGTTACAACAGCGGTATGCGGACGAGCGTTATCCTGTTGGAAAACACCCCCTGGAATGCTGTTCATGAATGGCAGCACAACAGGTTGAATCACCAGACCGACGTACAAATGTGCCGTCAGGGTGCGTGGGATAACCACGAGAGTGCTCCTGCTGTCATAGGAAATTGCTCCCCAGACCATAACTAGAGGTGTAGGTCCAGTGTGTCTCGGCCGCAGACAGGTCGGTTGCAGGCGCTCACCTGGCCTCCTCCTAACCAACACACGGCCATCACTGGCACCCAGTTAGAACCGGATTTCACCGGAAAACACAACAGATCTCCACTCCGTCCTCCAATGAGCTCTAGCTTGACACCACTGACGTCGCAAACGGCAGTGGTTTGGAGTAAGTGGAATGCACGCTACAGGGCGTCTGGCTCGGAGCTGTCCTTCAAGTAACCGATTTGTAACAGTTCGTTGTGTCACTGTGGTGGCAACTGCAGCTCGAATTGCTGCCTCAGACGCGGTACGATGCGCCATGGCCATACGCCGTACACGGCGGTCTTCCCTCTCAGTAGTGCCACGTGGCCGGCCGGAACCCGGTCTTTTTGAGGCAGTACCTTCCCTTGACCACCTCTGCCAACAATCATGCACAGTGGCTACATTCCTGCCAAGTCGTTCTGCAATATTGCGGAAAGAAAATCCACCTTCTCGTAGCCCTATTACACGACCTCGTTCAAACTCCGTGAGCTGTTGATAATGGCTTCTTCGTCTTCTTAAAGGCATTCTTGACTAACATCAACACCTTACGTCGAATCTCAACGATAACTAACGCTCACGAACTTTACAGCGCGTATTTACAGCAAACCTGCTTTGCATGTTCCGAGGGGAGCTACTAGCGCCACACGTATGTGCCGAGGGAGAAATTTGCATAGACGTCATCTTACAGATGTACTCTCACCGCCTACCAACTGTCGTTTATCTAACACAACCCCTTCTTGGTGTTGGGATTTTTTTTTTTTTCAGTCAGTGTATATGTAGGAATTTACGTAGAAATAGAAAAAGATGATTGGTCAGGAACTGATGAATGAAGGTTTTATGACGATTGTGAAGAATAGAAGTGACGTCAAATGCTTCGGTATGGAGAAAAGTTGAATCAAATGATGTCATGTTTTAGAATTTTTTTTTATTTTCCTGTATTGAGCTTTGACGTGGGGACCAGTTCCTTTCCTCGTGTTCCTTTGAATTCTTTCATCTGGGATGAGACTTAAAACCGTCCTATCGGTTCTTGTCCCGATAGCAGATTAACGACGTGTCCTAAATACATACACACTGGAAAGGAAAGAGATCTTTAACATTCATCGTTGAATTTAAAACGCTTTATAGAAATCATCGATCCATCTTTAAAATATATATATATTGACTGAGAACTAGGATGCGATTTTGCAAAGTAACCCACAAACATCACTGTAAACTTTTTTTTATGTCCTCACGACTATCTACCTTCCCGTCTTCAGAATGAAGGCTGGCTTGCAGAGTTCCTGTTGATCTCTGTCAAATGCGATTACTAGACATATTGTCCGTACAATAAAGCCTACCAGAGGTGACTTAATCGTCAGACAAAGTGACTCCTGGTCCTAAGTATTGAACCTAAATATCCCCTCTTTCTGTGTCTTTCTTTTCCTCATCTGTACAGAGGGGAAGAAAAAGAACACGAAGCAGTCGGAAATAGACAAACGCGGCTTGCATTGAAAGAGGGGATCATTTTCAATTGATCGGCGATCCAGAAACCTTGTGTTGTAGCCATTGGTTAGAAGGTATCTCTCGCTGTTCTAAATCTCGCTGTCCTAAATCTCTCTGTTCAGACAAAATAGTTGCTTTGGGACTCATCCTAGTATGGGAGTGAAATTAGGCGAGTCAAAGGATAGATCACCTGCAAACATTCATAGAGCTCAATAGTCGGGGTGCCGAGTCCGTTGGGTGGGTGGGAGTTGAGGGGGTGAGGTGGAACAGGGAGATCTGTTGCTAATCGGTGAGGAAGTGGGGTGTAATGAACTCACAATGAAGAGAGGGACCTGAGAGGGCTCAATTGCAAGGAAATAATTCATCGAAATTGACCCCCGCCCCCCTTTCGCATTTATCATGGTCACTAAATACGTTCACTTTGAAATCGATAGCAAAACGCGCAGGGAAAATCATTTACAAAGACTAAAATTTCCCTCTGTTTATTGTCACAAAAGAATACGAATGATTCAGTTTTTCTTTGGAAGGTATGTTCTCCGCTGCATGTACAGGGATCAGACGAAAACATGTGCACATACACACACACACAAAAGAGACAGAAAGGGAAAGAAAGAATAGATGCAGTCTCATAATATGCCACACATACATAATAATGTTCATAGTTTTGTTCGGAAGTTGGGGTAAAACGAAAAACAGTAGAAACAATGGGAAAACAAAATCATAGAAAAATTCTTTACGTCCCTATTGTTATATTCAATTATTTGAAACGTTATAATCATAGGAATAATCATATGTTATAAACAAATATTTAGCTCAAACCAATTCACCATAGTTATATACTTTATGAAACAATTCACCATAAATCTTCAAACGTTAATCTGTACCAACGTTACATTCTAATACAAAACACGTGTTAAAGTTACGAACAATGGAACACGTGTTGATGCTATTCATTGGAACACGTGTTACTGTCATCAATGTTAAATACAAGGTGTTAATTTTATTGTTATATTTATTATTATGAACAAATTATAGGTGCATCAGTTACAGATCATTTACCGATTAAATTTACTTTATCGTGCCTTTTTATAACTATGGGACTTTTGTTCTACAGTGATCGTATATGGACAAAAACGTGCCCCTTATATGTACTAGCATATAATAAAGCACGGCGTTGTGATTCACCTCTATCCCGTCACTGGAATGGTGGGGGAGTAAAGGTGCCGCTCGTGAAAGAAATCAGAAACATAAACACATATCTTAGTTTACACATACCTTAACTTATGTCTTGTGTGGTTATAAGGAAAACAAACAGGAATCTTATGTGGAAGTAACAAAAATAGTTTAATACGAGAGAATTAGGAACACTCAAGGTACCACGTGCGTGGGTGCAGCCGTTAGCAATACCTTACACATAAAATTTACTATTATTACGATTTTTCTCTATAACGTCTCCGATCATTTCTGCATACATCTATCTATATATATAAGTGCAAAGCTTAGTGATTCATTTTACTTCTAGTTCCTTTTCTCCTATGCTTTACTTAAATGTTTTACCTAGCTAACTGGGTTTTCATTGTTTGATCATGACCAATACACACGCCACGTGCTCTGAATAGGGTTATGAATTAATTTAAGCAAGTACATGCAATAACAGAGGAAAAGGAAAAATAACTTAACTGGTATTTCCATATGTCTTTCAGGTTTTCAATCCAAATCTTTTTCCAATTGTCAGCGCTGGCAGTACTTCATCTATCTCTCGTCACATCGCTCGACGATCCGCTATCCACGTCTGTCCCTTGTCGCTACACGCACTCCACACTGTTGACCAGTGAAGACCTTCTGACCTTCCGAGCTTCACCTTGTCCGCGGATGCCAAGGTCACTTGACCAGTCTGGAATTCATCTAATCCGTCCGGGGAACGTCACTTCGCTCCCTCCTTGGGAACTGACCCTTCAACTTTTCCGACCCCCCTATATCCCCTGGGGCCTAAGTATCGTCACAAGGCTTGAGATTGCCTCCCGCTATCCCCTGGGGCTATCTATGCACGTGCATGTTGGACTAAATTTATTTTAAATAATTTTATTTCCAACATTCCTCCCTTACCAGATGTAATCTTTATGGGGGGCCAAAAGGAATGCTGGGGGAAAACTACACGCACGGATAGACTACTCCATCCTTACCTAGTAATCCTCTATCTTTTTCCTCATGTGCACTTATATATACATATAGCAATGAAATTATATAAAATATTCATAATCACACATATACACAATACACTTTTCAAACACAAAAATTAATTAACTGTTACGGTCCTGCACCCACAATACATATCTAAAAAATATCAATTCAGTGATACTGCTGGCATCTGAAGCTTACATGCACGTGTCGTTTAGTACACTTTGAGCTGTTGCTGACCAAGTATCAGTAACACATTTAACTGCCAAACGCTTTTCCGTTTGTTTGTTTGCTTTTATATTCAATTTTTTTTTTATTGTCATTGTCCACGTCCACCGATTCTTGAGTTTTATTGTTTGACTTAATTTTTTTTTCCTGGTGGAAAGTAAGACAAGGTGAAATTGTTCGATTTACGTTCAGTTCTGCGATTCACACACAATTCACACAAAAAGTTATCAGACATCAAACCAATATCACTGGCAGTTCGCAATATTTGGAGAACATTGTCACCTGATTTGTGCTTTTTATATGCTGGTAATAAAATTAGCTGTAGAACACTTAGCTCTGTACGTATATGTTTATCTAGGTATTATTCGTCCACAGTCACCTATAGCATGGGTTATTCACCAAGGTCTCTTTGACCCTGGAACACAATAACAGCAAAATCATTTCACCTGTGTTTTATTCATCTCTGCATGCGCCCTCATGGACAATGTCCTTTGTGCTTTTAAACACCACACCGCTCATCGGCCATACCGTTTTCACCACACCGTTCATCGGCCATACCGTTTTCACCACACCGTTCATCGACCATACCGTTTTCACTACCTGTTGACCACACAGCACAACAAAGTCTTCGCTGTCAATGTAGCACTTTATTTAGTCTGTAGGTCATCCACATGAAAAACATGCGTTGCATTCACAGTAATTACGACCGTCCTTGGATACACCAGCACGCTTACATTACGCATGCCACGTGCGATCCGTTCATTATTTTCAAAAGCTTGCATCATTACTTGAATATCCTCCTGTTGTTTGGGAAAAGAAAACGGTGTTTCAATCACTGCTGCACTCTAGTTCCCGTAGGAAGCACAGTTCTTTTGTTCACCAACGCATGGTTCTTTTTCTGCACCAACACGTGGTTCTTTTCGTTCACCAACACGTGGTTCTTTTCGTTCACCAACACGTGATTCTTTTTGTTCACCAACACTTGGTTCTTTTTGTTCACCAACACTTGATTCTTTTTGTTCACCAAAACTTGGTTCTTTTTGTTCACCAACACTTGATTCTTTTTGTTCACCAACACGTGATTCTCTTTGTTCACCACCACATGGAACACACTGACTTTACTCACACTTTGATTTATTTTTTTCTTCTGTAACCTTCTCTCTTCCCCTGATTACGCACTGTACCGCTCTGTCACTACCCAGACTAGACGCGGCAGTGTGATCCGTCAATCGAAACAAAGTCAATTACCCAGTGGTTTAATTTTCATTTACCCTTATCTACATTCATTATCATTATTTTTTTTTTCAGAACAGTTGTATATCTAATATCTTAGATTTACACTATTCTTTCCTTCCCAAGCAAAGATAGACCCGCGCAGCCAAACTTAAACAATACCGTCCTACTGCACCTAATTATTATTAACATTAATATTTTATATTACTTTTGCCAATATCTCTACTAAATTTTTATCTGACGAATTTTTCGAGCATACACCTCCACAAGAGATAACCATGTGTTCCTGGGGAATATTCAGATATAACATAACGTTAGTTAACCAGTTAAGAAATTTCTTTTTTTTTCTTTTTTTTACACACACCTTTATATTCACTAACCACACACAGACTTGAAACATACTTGAAATACGGAATGGAAAATAATAATACCCGAACTCGAGAAAATTTTATACATATATATTACACAAAATACTAGTGAATTTTCCACCTTTTGCTTTAATATTAAGAGATATATGCTAATCCTATAATAAAACTTTCTGACTTACTAACTTCCGTTTAAAATGCCTTCTAACTACAATAATGAATTACTAAATCTATCAAATAAATTTAATAAAGATCCGAATTAGATTTGCTACTGGAATTGGGGCTGGGGGAGGGGTGTAAATGAAATAAACTGCAGCTCTTCTATTGCTTTGCACCTTTCTGTCTCGAACAAGATTTGCTTGGCTGCTTTAACTTAAAAGGATCTTTATCGTCCTGTACTCTAATAACTGTGAAAGATCAAATGGCGATTCTGCAGTTTGTTCTTCACATTTTTCGTTAAGTGGATTATGAGGATTTGCGAACGACTGTGAGGAAGAACGAACTGGATTCGTTACAGACTTCTTCTCTTTACTGTTCTTCACAATCTGGGGGATTCTAAGTTGTCTTTTCATTTTTACGTTGCTTATGTACAATTTCTGTAGTGGATTCAACTGTTGAGATTTTATCTACGCTTGCTTTGATCTTACTTCGGGAATCAACTATTGTCAAAACCTGGACCTTCTCTTGAGCCTCTTCATTTTGAGTAACACGTGGCTTTGGGGAACTTTGAGCACGCTGGTGTCTATTATTGTAAAAATGCCTACCCTGACTAGGTCTTGAGGGAAATGGATTTCTGTAATTATTTTTCCCTCTGCAAAATCTCACTTTGTGGCCTACAGTTCCACATCCAAAACAACGGAGGTTGTCATAAGCCTGACGTTGTTTCTGATGTGTTACGTAATGTGGTCTAGCATTCCTATTTGTTTGATCAAAATGCTTATTCTGCTCTAACGGAAAACTTCTATGTCTCTGGATGTGGAACGTATTGACAACTGCAGTGTTTACATTTCCCTGGTTGTTATTCCTGTTTTGTCTCTGGTACAAATTTCCGCGAGGATTAAAATGACCCGCGCCATTTGTATCCCGCGCTCCGTAACCTGAAGATTTGGGGACACGAAACGGGGCTCTATCTCCCTGTCTTTGGTTTCCAAAATTATTTGATTGCTGATTACATCTGCTAACTGGGTGTCCTAATGCACCACATCCGAAACATCTGACATTAACAAAATTTCGCCTAGCCTTATATCTGGAATTCTCATAATTTTGACTTTCATTAATTTTTGATTGCAATTTTGATAGCTCATTCTCGGCTTTCATTAATCTTTCACTCATTTGTTGTGATTCTTCTCGTAAGGTACTGATAAGTGCATTTTGCTGCCCGATGTATTGCTGAAACATGGGACAAAGTTCTGAAATACCATTAGCATCGCCTGGGGCGCTTTCTCGAGGATTTGATCTGCATCATCGGCAGAATTGACACTCTTTTGATGATATGTCGATTTGCCTCAGCAAGCAGTGCATCTTGTACTGCTTGATCGAAATTTGCAGGCCCTTTCGAAAGTACCTCTGTTTGAATACTTCTTTCCACACCTGCTAAAAATTGTGATAACATAATTGAATCAACCAGTGCCTTAACCTGCTCATCCCCTGAGACCGGTGTGCCTAGATAAGAATGCGCTGATCCTCTTAGACGTGATTCATACTGGGCGACCGACTCTTCTGGTCTTTGATTGCAAGAATTAAAATTTTGTATTGCCACTACTAGAGGTTGGTTATTGGCAAACCTTTTTATCACTGCTGATTTAAACATCTTGTAATCATCAAGCTGTCTAACATGGGGAGATTCACTCAAAAATCCTAAAGCTGCTTGCGTCATGCGAGCTTTTGCTACAAAAATTTTTACTTTTTCTGACCAATTAGTAACTGATTCTAATCCCTCTATTGCTTCGAACAAGAAACAAGCTGGAATAAGCTTATCGTTTCCAGAGAATTCGGGAATCAGGGGAAGTACTGATGCAATAAATTGCAACTCCTGCATGGAATCTTGAACGGAGGAGCCTGACATTTTTAATAGAAGTTTAATACCTAAGTTATACACTAATACCAATTAAAATAATACCTTTCCCTACAACATGCAATTGCGCTTTTACCTAACTCTTAGTAATGAAGTTGTCAAAATAACACCTTAAGAAAACAATCGCGCGCATACAACAAAAGAAAATAAAGAACTGCTACACATGAAGAAAAGAAAACCCATTCAATCCGTACTGCGACGGGGAAAAATACGTGACAGCACGAATGGCTCAAAAGTCACGGCACCAATGTTATATTCAATTATTTGAAACGTTATAATCATAGGAATAATCATATGTTATAAACAAATATTTAGCTCAAACCAATTCACCATAGTTATATACTTTATGAAACAATTCACCATAAATCTTCAAACGTTAATCTGTACCAACGTTACATTCTAATACAAAACACGTGTTAAAGTTACGAACAATGGAACACGTGTTGATGCTATTCATTGGAACACGTGTTACTGTCATCAATGTTAAATACAAGGTGTTAATTTTATTGTTATATTTATTATTATGAACAAATTATAGGTGCATCAGTTACAGATCATTTACCGATTAAATTTACTTTATCGTGCCTTTTTATAACTATGGGACTTTTGTTCTACAGTGATCGTATATGGACAAAAACGTGCCCCTTATATGTACTAGCATATAATAAAGCACGGCGTTGTGATTCACCTCTATCCCGTCACTGGAATGGTGGGGGAGTAAAGGTGCCGCTCGTGAAAGAAATCAGAAACATAAACACATATCTTAGTTTACACATACCTTAACTTATGTCTTGTGTGGTTATAAGGAAAACAAACAGGAATCTTATGTGGAAGTAACAAAAATAGTTTAATACGAGAGAATTAGGAACACTAAGGTACCACGTGCGTGGGTGCAGCCGTTAGCAATACCTTACACATAAAATTTACTATTATTACGATTTTTCTCTATAACGTCTCCGATCATTTCTGCATACATCTATCTATATATATAAGTGCAAAGCTTAGTGATTCATTTTACTTCTAGTTCCTTTTCTCCTATGCTTTACTTAAATGTTTTACCTAGCTAACTGGGTTTTCATTGTTTGATCATGACCAATACACACGCCACGTGCTCTGAATAGGGTTATGAATTAATTTAAGCAAGTACATGCAATAACAGGGAAAAGGAAAAAATAACTTAACTGGTATTTCCATATGTCTTTCAGGTTTTCAATCCAAATCTTTTTCCAATTGTCAGCGCTGGCAGTACTTCATCTATCTCTCGTCACATCGCTCGACGATCCGCTATCCACGTCTGTCCCTTGTCGCTACACGCACTCCACACTGTTGACCAGTGAAGACCTTCTGACCTTCCGAGCTTCACCTTGTCCGCGGATGCCAAGGTCACTTGACCAGTCTGGAATTCATCTAATCCGTCCGGGGAACGTCACTTCGCTCCCTCCTTGGGAACTGACCCTTCAACTTTTCCGACCCCCCTATATCCCCTGGGGCCTAAGTATCGTCACAAGGCTTGAGATTGCCTCCGCTATCCCCTGGGGCTATCTATGCACGTGCATGTTGGACTAAATTTATTTTAAATAATTTTATTTCCAACACTATCATAATTTCTACTTTATGACATAAATGCTACTATCTGGTTTGTTGATTTGAATTACGTTTGACTTTCTCACTGCAATTTCAATCTTAACTTAGAGCCTTTCGTTCAACCCGCATTATTCTCGGAAGTTCGGTCGTGTCTTTGCTGAAAATCTTAACTGTGCATAAATATCACCGCCAGAGCTCAACGACAACAGAAACCTACTTACTGAATTCCAAATCCTCTTTATCTGTATTTAAGCACTTCGATAGTCCAGAATCATCAACAAGTCGTTCGTAAGACAATGCGCTAAATTAAACTTAAGTAAATGATGTCTCACAATATACGTGACACTTATCAATCGTCGACTAACAATCTGCTAACTCAATACTAACTGCTTTCATAAGAATCACTTGTACAATAATCGCACGATATCTGCTCATATCAACATTGCATAGATAAGACTCATTCTCCCAACACTGCACTTCATACTACTCTCTAAGCGCTTATCTCTGAACACTTTATTTACACTGATTGCCATTGACCCGCTGTCCGATTGCCAACCTCAAACTCGTCGGAAGGAACTGTATGGCGTTAAGTTAGAAAATCATTTAACGAGGAAAAACCAAGTTTACATAAGGACACAAACTCAGAATGAAGGTTAAATTAGAGGTATATGTCACAACCATGCAATATAGATTCTTTAAAATTTTCCGTGGATCTAGTGGTTAGGACATTAGCTTCTCTTAAGCATTGAAACGCCGGAACCATTTTCGTGTAGTGCTGAAGTCCACAGTTTTCTCGCCTTCAACTGCACAAATATCTCCAGCTGCCGCGTTTAACCCTTTATTTTCAGCAATGGCGAACAGTACGTTTATCGACTTCCATCCTCTGCTCACCTGATAGCACAGTGGGGCTCCGTGCAAGATGCACGTCATCAGCCTCGTGTGTTCCACGTCATCGCGGTACCCAGTCGCGGCTGGCGCGCCTTTCGTTCAAGAATGGAGGCCTAACATTAACTGTAGCTCGAAACGGAACGAACTTTTGACTCCCTCTGGTATAACATATTAATATTCGTAGCAAACACTGACGTAAGCAAGGAGCCAAATCGCTCGCTTTAAGTTGCATGGTTCCTGTACTTATATCATTCAGCAAAACGTGACTTACTGCCAGTCATATAGCCTTAGAGAAGAGAAAGCCATGAAAGTCCAGACGTAAACTTTCAGTATGGAAAATATAACAAAAAGCAACCAAGACTTTCAAAAGTGAAAGGTGAACAAAAAGGGAAAGTTTACGTTACAGTGGCTGAGCGAAACGTGGATGTTGTGCTCTGTTTCTCTCTCTTCCATGGTGGCAGCATCTAAATTAAGAGTGAGAGGCTCCTCCTAGCCTTCAGTGGTTACGGAGTCGTTAAATGAAAAAATAATATTACATCTTTGTTTGAAATGGTGAGGCACTGAATGCCGCCCGGTTCGCACAATGGTCTAAGCGCTGCTTCTGAACGTTTCTTTAGGGCCGCGGGTGGCCTAGTGGTCAACGTTTGTGACTGCCACGGAGAAGACCTCGGGTTCGATCCCAGCAGGTACGAACGCTCGAACCACTAAACATCCGCCGTGCGTCGGATGGGTACGTTAAGCCATCGGACCCCGGGTACTGGCCACCCACTAATAAATAAGGGCATCTTCCTCCCCCTTTCTACCTCCCTTCCGTGTCATTTTCATATCGGGCACTCTAGCCCAAATCTCCTAGCTTCCTATTTCTTAGGGTTGTTTGAGACCTGGGGTCAGACATTCCCTTCCTAAAATCCTCTACATATGATCTGAACGTTTCTTCCCGTGAGCCACTGGGAGAAACATACGGAGACACTTGCTCCGTATGATGTAAGCCTGAGCTTGCCTCATACGGAGGGAAGGGAGAGGGCCTGTCTCTCCCTTCCCTCCGTATGAGGAGAAGTCCTGTCTTACGACACTGGCCCTCTGGGTTGCGGATGGCCTAGTGATAAACTTTCGTGACTGCCACGGAGGAATCTCAAGTTCGATCGCAGGCAATTACGAACGCTCGAACCACTAAATACCCGCTGTGCGTCGGAGTGGCACGTTAAGTCGTCGGACCCCGGGTACTGCCCCCCTCTCCGGTCATAAATAAGTGCGTCTTCCTCCCTCTTTCTACCTCGCTTCCGTGTCACTTTCCTATCGGGCACTCCAGTCCAAATCTCCTAGCTTTCTATTTCTAAGGGTTGTTTAAGACCTGGGGTAAGACACTCCCTTAGTAAAATCGTCTGCATATGATCTGATCTGATCTGACACACGGGTCTCTCCTTTCCTTGGAATCAGTGACCCGAAATTAGGGATGAGCGACTGCTTATAGCCGTCAGAATTGCTCATGATGGTCATTAAACCCTTTCCCTGAAAAAAAAAAACACCAAAAAAAAAAAAAACGCTGAAAATGTTTTTATTGACATGGTTGAAAACCTGTGCTTAAAAGCAAGATTTTCTTTTATTCTATTGTTTGGCTACAGATGAACTATTGAGTGGATTGCCATTTTACTATGAAGGGATAAAGTTAACGGAGATCATTTAAACGTTCTGTAGTTTGCTGGTGATATCGTTGATTTTCGAATAACTATTTCCAAACGAATCGTGGTCCAAGAACTTACAGTATGAAATTAAGAATTGATATTTAAGAAGGATTTGCGGAACTCAGAAATGCAGCTTGTTCAATAATTTTGAAAGGAACAGTTTCGGGAGCACGGATCCCTTTGTTAGTGGTTGATGCTAGTGCTTTTGTTGGTCTAACACTGTAAAAAATAAGTGGTGTCAATTCACGGAAAATAACGTGTAGCAAAGTTGCCGGTAGGTAGCCGTGTTTTTTTTTTTTTGTTTTTTTTTGTTGATTTTTTTTTTTTTTGGAAATTTTGGTTTTTAAAGGTGTCCGTTTATTTTAACTTCCGTATTTTCACAGATTTTCCGTAGACAGAAATTCCGTTCATTTCAGAAAAGCCCATTTCAGGTTTTCCGTATTTAAATTAAAATTCCGCAAAATCGACGAACTTCTACAGCACTTACCCCAGATAATCCTTCCTCTGAGGTCAGGATCGAAGCGCCGTAGTTACAGCTGGCTCAACAGCTAGCTCGCGCCTTTAACAACTGAGCCACAAACGCTCGGCAATCAGAGTCACGTACATCGAATACGAATTCCGCGACGATGAAATTTTGTTTTTTGTTAATAATGTCAGTGATTTAGTCATTTTATTTTCTGTTGTAGCTTATTAGTTTCCTGAATAGGTTTGTAATATTTTTTTTTTTTCTGTAGGTGGACTTTTCACAAATTAAGCATTTTTCATCATGATTTTTCGAAGCAACAAAATGCTTTGCAACTTCATTTTTAAAAACTAACAGTGACTTTCAGTTATCACTAAAAAAGGTGAAATGTACTTTTCATAGTATTACCCCCCCCCCTAATACTAAATAGAAAATTTACTCTTGATAGCTATTGTCTTTAGTTGTCCGGAGACTGATACACAGACATCGTATAATCATCTGTACAACAAGTACCCGGTTTCTTACAGTAACACAATATACAATAAGTAGCTGGTTCACCAAATAGAGGAAAGGAGAAGAAATATCCTGTGCCACAATAAACAAAATCCATGCGATAGGCTGTCCACATTATCCGCTCTCGCTACGGAACTTCAAAATTCGACGACAGTTAATCAGACCTCAAGTATTCTCATTAATCTCTCCTATTACCGGTAATTCCTCGTCATACGGATACGGAAAAAAGTGAGAACGGAGATTTTCCGTTAATATACGAAAGGAATTGCGGAAAGGTTTCTGAACAATCAGAATTTTCCGTTAACACATCTCTAAAACGGTAATTTACCGTCAATGTAAAAAAGATACTGCGGAAAGATTTCTGAAAATTCACAGTTTTCTCGTGGTACGAAAAATCCGTTAAGTTCAGGTTTATTTCCGTCATTTCACGGAAACGGTTGTTTCAGAAATATGTTTCTTTAATTCACGAAAGAAATGACGGAAACTTGCCCGTGAATTTCAGCAAGTGAGAATCAGTGTACGCGTAAAATCTGTCTCGGTGTGTTTGTAATAAGTTATAATTTTCACGGATGAATTGCTGGAACGTGTGTGAAAAGGGTTTATTCAATGAATTACAAGTGCCAGGTTCAGTGGTGTTGCCAGAAATTTCTTAAGGGGAAGGGGAGGGGGTCCATGGACTTGGTTCATTGGTGAAAGTCTCATGTATGCATATATTGATATATCACTTTAAATTCTTGCTCAATCCCCCGTCAATGGGTGTCCGGACCCTCCCCCCCCCCCCCCCCCCGCTACGCCTATGGCCAGGTTTGATTATGCGTTAATAAGAATGTGTACCACGTAACTAAAAATATTTTGAACATAACATCAGATAACCAAACGAAGACTGGCAACGATACATGCTTGGAGTTACTACAGTATAATGGTATCACTGTGATATAACAGTGAGGTGGGAAACTAGAGAGAAAGCTACTAAATGATATACTTAATAATTTAATAAATTCGTAATCGTCCAGATTTTTTGCATATGTCGTTTGTGTTGTACATCGATGAGCCATTCCATTATGACCACCCCAAGCCTAGAGAAGTGAGCGCTTCTGGAGATCAAACGGTGGCTCAGGTGAAGTTCATAGAGCAGTATACATATACAACCCGGGGACCGGCTTTCGGTTAGTAGAATGGGAAGAGCTGGATCGCCACGGAACTACGATCTCGGAAACGGCGCGGCTTGTGGGTTGTTAGCATGCCGCTGTAGTGAGTACGTATCAAAAGTGGTGCACAGATGGCCAAACGACGAACCGTCGTCCGCAGCTCATTGATGCCAGAGGTGAGCGAAGACTGTTGCATTGTTCACAGCGACCGCAGGGCCACAGTGAGACAAATCACCCACAGCTACAATAGTGGTGATCAGGGCAATGTGTCATAGCACACATTTCATCGCAGCTTTCCGCGGGTGGACCTTCGTTGCCGAAGACCCAGCCGGGTCCCGATGCTCACTGCACGTCAGCACCAACAAGGTATGAAATGGGCCCAAGATCATAGAGATTGCACCGTGGATGATTGGAAGAAAGTGGCTTGGTCTGACGAATCAAGATTCCTGATGCATCACGTAGGCGGCCGAGCACTGATACGCCGATTATATTATCAACGGAGGCTATGGTACCTGGATGCACTATTGGGCGGACGCAGGCATGGCTGCGGTGATGTTACGCTGAGGCCGATATTTCCTTGCGACACTTTTGTCCTCATTATCCCAATAGCACAATCCCTGACAGCTGTCAGGTATCTGAACATCGTTGCGGACCAAATTCACCCAATCATGGCAACTGTATTCTATGCTGGTGATGGCCATTACCAACAGCATTATACACCATGCCACACTGCCAGAATCTTCAAGCAGTAGCTCGAGGAACATGCTGGTGACTTTCTGTTAATGCCCTGGCCTCCAAATTCACCTAACATGAACCCAATCGAGCATTTGTGGTTCGACTTGGAAAAGCAGATTCGTGTTAAATCACCACCACCCCGACATGTACGGGAACTGGATGACCTGCTGTTGACATTATGGTACAAGATACCCCAGGATACTTATCGCCACCTCATTGAATCGATGGCTCGCTGAGTGGCCGCTGTTTTTCGGGCTAAAGGAGGTCCTGCAGCTTATTAGGTAGGTGGTCATAATATAATGGATCATCGGTGTATTTAGCATTTTAATTAAATAATAAATATCAACACTTCTGAGGCAATAAAAAAAAAAACGAAGTGAAAGCAAACAATTTTTTTAAAATCTGTACCCATAATACGTTAGGGTTTAACTCAGTGTGGGGAAAGCCAAATAACTTTTAAGTTTGATCACTAATTTTCAAATCAAGTATTTCGGTTTACACACTTAAATTAACCTAATATCTTTTGTACATGAAGCAATATTTAAAATCAAGATACAGTTTTGAAAGTAAGGCGTCTAGTACTGCAAATAAAATACATTATACTGTTACGTTAAAATTATATTTTTAACATCCATGCCAGATGTCTTCAACTGTGAAACATTTTGGGATTACCGTCTCAGCATGACAACGGAAACGATTGAAAACAAAGAGACTTGGCTTTCTGTTGAACTCTGACATCTTGATGGACTATGCGGCACAGGCACGACTTCTGTTGTTGTTTTTTAGAACGTAGCCACATCTTTTTCGCCATGTTAATGCACGGGCTACTGCGCTAGGCTAACAGTTAAACTATACCTGTTCAATCTGACAACATTTCTTTATCTCCAACTTCGATTACTACAACCCAGAGAGACCCCTGTATACGAGAAAAAATACTGAATCTCAAGGGAATCTGCAAACAATGTCAGTTCCAGGGCTGTAGCTACCGGAGGGGCAGGGGTGCAGTTGCCCTCCTAGGATAGTCATACGAGGGGCGAAAAGTCGCTCTGTGAGGAGCATAAAACATAGAAATGTACAAAGTGGGAAAAATTTACTGAAGATTCTAAGTCACAAAAGAAGTTATAAACTTCAGTATTTTCTTCTTTAAAGGCTTTAGTTAGCCGCATACAGTATATCGCACAGCTAACCAGGATACAGATTGTCCTACTCTGCGAGGTACGGAACCCTCATATGCATGAAAAGAATTGCCTGAAACAATGGCGCCATTCTTATAAAACAATATGCGGATATGCCTAATCTCCGTGACCTTTCCGAAAACACCGTAGCAATGAAGAGCCAATTAGTCATCTGTGTTCTGCCGCTGAAAGCCCCTTTGAGCGTTTACATACACCGAGGAGCCAAAATATTCTGACTAGTGCGTCTCTAAGGAAATCGAAACAACTGCAGGAGGTAAACGACGGCGCGTGTGAAAGGTCATGAAATGGTAGAAATAACACCTCATACTGAGATCCGTTAATCAGTGTTATTCCCGTTCTTTAGATGGAAAAGGCAGCAGACTTAAGCGAGTTTGACAAATGCCAAATCGTAATGGCCAGACGACTGGGTCAAGGCATTTTCAAGATCGCAAGGCTTGTGGGGTGCTTACTGTCAGCCGTGGTTAGTACTTTCACGAAGTGATCCGGGGAGGAGAAAACAATGAACTGCCAGCAAGGTGTAGCCCGACCATTACGGCTTGTCCATGCTAGAGGTGAGCGAAGGATATGCCGTGTGGTAAGAGCCAACAAAAGGGATACTGTGTGGTGCAACTCACCAGTCATTTCAAGGTTGGTGACGGAAATAATGTGTCACAGTACAGCGAACCCTACTAAAAATGGGCCTGCATAGCTGCAGGCTGCTCAGAGTACCCATGCTAACCTCAGTTCACCGACAAGAGCACGTAAAATGGACACGCGAGCATCAAACCTTTGAATAATCGGAAGAAAATAGTTTGATCTGATGGGTCTCGTTTGCTGTTGACACCATGTGGACGGTCAGGTACGTGTGCCTCGTTTACCTGGGGAAATATTGGCACCAGAATGCACAGTGGGACGAAAACAAGCCTGTGGAGGAAGTGCAATGCTTTGGGCAATGTTCTCCTGGGGAAACCCTGGGTCCAGTCATTCATATGCAGGCAACTATGTCATCTATCACCTATCTAAACAGCATTGCGGACGAGGTACGTCCTTCCATGGCAAGGGTATTCCCCTCTAGAAATGCCGTCTTTCAAGAGCATAATGCGCCACGCCACACTGCCCAGACTGTTCGAGAATTGTTCACGGAACATGAAGAAGACTTCCAGGTATTGCCCTGGCCTCCAAATTCCCCAAACATCAACACAATCGAGCATTTGTGGTTTGTTTTGGAACAGCAAATCCGATCTGCGACGACTCAACCACATAAAACTTAGAGTTAAAGGATCTGCTGGAAACGTGTTTGTGCCAGATACCACAAGACACCTTTAGAAATTTGTAGCCGTCAGTGTCTTTCCCGGTGAAAGCTGTCTTTGGCGGCACGTGGAGGACCAACATCATATTACAGATATTCTTAATTTTTCGGCTCTTCTGTGTATTTAGTGATGTGTTTATGAGGTAAATAGTATTGCATCTTATTGTACTACGTATTCACTGGACAAGAATGAGTCAAACTGAAAAAAACGCATTCATAGGACAGCTACTATGGATCTAGAACGACCGTATCAAAAGATGTAAGCAACCAAAATTCGTGGAGATTCGTGTCAATAAATCATAACCACCTTCACAATGCTGTCGTTACACGATTTAAAAAAGCAGGTCTCAGTTGCAATTAAAAAATGAACTTTATTTACATCTAAAACAATCACAGGAAAACATGCTAGTACTTTTGGACCCACACTGGGTCCATCATCGGGCAACATATTGGGCCAAACTCCTGTTTATAAGGAGGTGGTTCGTCACCTAAAGTCACTGGTCGGATGACGTAGTTCCATTTAACGCAAGCGCACTTCAGCATGATATACACATACACAAATAAAAATCACTACAGGTTAATATGATGGTATGAATTATGAATTGTGATAAAATGAACAATGATTAGAAATGAAATGTCTCCAAGACGATGGTAATATACATGGTGAGTCATCGTTACAGCATTGGTTGGAGAATAAGTTGATAAAAATGCTCTCCATAAATAGTAAATTAGTTTTGTTGGATGCTGTTGCTAAGTATTTAACATTGTTCTAATCCGGTATATGGCATCCCTGATTAACCAGTCGAGAAAATGCTGCAGCGCACGAGCCTTTCCTTACATTGTAGGCATGTTCAGAAATCCTAGTCGAAATATTTCGAAGGGTGGATCCTATATATCTGGAGTCATGCACATTAGGGAGAGTAGCCTTTAGAGGTATGGAGTACGCTCCGTGTCTATGTAAAGGGTTCACTTTGTCACGATCTCTTTTGACCAAAGAAAGTAATTTTTGAGTCTGAATTCCAATATCCATATTTTGCTTGGCATTCGCTTTTTTCAGGATCTGTACAACATCGTGGATGTAATCAATGGAACCTACATAGGATGTAATCAATGGAACCTTCACCATTTCTTTGTAGTGTAGAGAGTTGAGAACGTTGGCATTTATGCAGTTGTTTTAACACGTAATGGCGAGGATAGCCAAACTGGTTAGCCAAATCAAAAATATATTGAATTTCACGGGTTCTTAGGGTGGCAGAAGATGAGTGAGTATAAGCTCGGCTAAACAGGAATGCAAAAGCTGCATTCTTGTGTTGTGGAGGACTGAATGAAGAAAAGGGTATCAGAAGGGGGGGGGGGCTGAAGGTTTACGAAAAACCCGGAAAGAGAACGACCGAGTGGAGGGAAACAGAGTCAAGAACAGATCCAAGAAAAGTAAAGAATTCTGATCCTCCAATTCAACAGTAAAATTGATGGTTGGAAAGGGGGCAGATAAAAGGTCGGCGAACTCATGTAAATCATCAACAGAATGTGGCCATGCTACCAAAATGTCATCAACATATCTCATATAAAATAAAGGTTTTAGAAGGCAATGTTGAAGGACATTATTCTCAAGATGCTGTAAAACTATCTCGGCCAAAAGTGGTGAAAGGATTGACCCATGGGAGTGCCGGCAGTCTGACGAAACATGGTGTTATTGAATCGAAAAAATGTTCGCCGAGCAGTTAGTCTTAAAACTTCAATCGCCATACTCTCGGTATTGGTTACACCTAAAGTCGGGAGCATATCTTCAATAATAGAATGGGCAGAATCAAGAGTGATACTAGGAAAAAGGGAAACAACATCCAACGACGCTAGGATGAAAGAGTGTTCCCAAAAGTCAAAGGACTTAATTTTGGCAAGTGCTTGGTTCGAACTATGAATGGAGAAGTGAGAATGAGAAATCAAAGGTTTCAAAAACGAAGTAAGGCTTTTTTCTAAGAGCCGGGTGGGGTTAGCATAACCCGAAACCAATGGGCGAATGGGTTGGCCCTCTTTATGCAATTTCACTTTGCCAAACAATTCAGGAATCCTAGGTCCATGGGGTGGATGCATATCATTAGCAATGGAGGGGGCAAGGAAACCCTGATTTTTGAGCTTGCTAAGGGCGGTGATAGTGGTACGAGTAGGATCAGTTCTGACTACCTCATGCGGTATTTTATCGATAGTTTCAGTCACTTTTCGAGTATATTCACAGTGGTCCAAAATAGCCAGTTGGTGTGACTTATCAGCTGTAGTGATGGAAATAGCAGGATTTTGAGAAAGCTGGAGGAGTTGTTTTCTCTCATACTGTAAGTTCTTAGTATCGTTTGAGTTTTCGCTGCGTTGACAGACAGAGCTCGGGTAATCCGATTCCGTGTTGGTTCTTGTTCGTAGTACGGAAGTTTCCGTATAATAGCTTCTGTTTGGACTATAATATCAACTTTATTGTAATTAGTGTCTGGATAGCAGTGTCCAATGCTGTAACGATGACTCACCATGTATATTACCATCGTCATGGAGACATTTCATTTTTAATCATTGTACATTTTATCACAATTCATAATTCATACCATCATATTAACCTGTAGTGATTTTTATTTGTGTGTGTGTATATCATGCTGAAGTGCACTTGCGTTAAATGGAACTACGTCATCCGACCAGTGACTTTAGGTGACGAACCACCTCCTTATAAACAGGAGTTTGGCCCAATATGTTGCCCGACGATGGACCCAGTGTGGGTCCGAAAGTACTAGCATGCTTTCCTGTGATGGTTTTAGATATAAATAAAGTTCATTTTTTAATTGTAACTGAGACCTGCTTTTTTAAATCGTGTAACGACAGCATTGTGAAGGTGGTTATTATAAGATGTAAGCAATACGAGTATGTAGTTTGAATTCATTCAATAAACCTTGTGAAATTCTTTAGTTTCACGACCTTTCAACTCTTTTAACATCGTTTTCTCACATATACCAAAAGAAAAAATCAAGGAGAAATGGTACATGAGAAACAAGGTGGGAACCGGAACACTCCATTATTTACAACGCAAGCGTGCCGATTTCCGTTTAACTGGCGTAAGAGTACAAATTAAAAAACTAGAACTCTAGCTTTCACCGCCGAAAACGGGCGGCTTCATGCGGCCTGATGAAGCCGCCCGTCTTCGGCAGTGAAAGCTAGCGTTCTAGTTTTTTTACGCTTTCCAACCGTAGGTTGAAGAATCGTATATGCTCCAGCTTTGTCCGTCTGTCCGCACATTAACTAGCGTAAAACTGGTTCGATTTCGATGAAATTTTAGTATGTGGTAGGGGACCACCTGGGGACGAACCCTATTGAAAATGGGTGAAATGGGGTCAAGGTCACGCCATAGGAGCGAGATTCATTCCACCACCCTTTTGCGTCATAACTTGCGTAAAAATGGTTCGAGTTCAATGAAATTTTAGTGTGTGGTAAGGGACCAACTGGGAACGAACCTTATTGAAAATTGGCGAAATGGGGTCAAAGTCAGGACATAGGAGCGGGATCCATTCCATCGCCCTTATGCGTTATAACTTACGTAAAAATTCTTCGATTGAGACAAAACTTTATCATGTTATTCCGGAAGTATACTTTACCGGTTCTGTTGAATATCATCGAAATGGAGTCAAAGGTCAGGTCATAGGAGCGATATTTATTTTACAGCCATTATCCTCATAACTTGAATAATACACTGGCGTGCAAAAATTTAGGACGAGACGATTTTTCGAATGTAACGTCGTGCAGAAGTGCTCCACATCAACTCAAATCATACCATAAGATCCCCAATATGTAAGAATATGGGACAAATTAGCAAAACCGTCCAAACAAGAAATCCAAAGGATACAAAGGCATTTTATTGAAAAGGTAGCTTCGAGCACGACTGGACAGAAGATAGAAACGTCCATGTGACAGGCGGCTGCCAAGAAAAATCCAGTCTTTAGAAGGGGATATGATCACCCCTGACTGCGTTGCAGGATTTACAACGTCTGTTCATGCTGAGGACGAGGTTGTCAAGGAGCTGTTGAGGCATCGCGGCCCATTCCTCTTGTAGCGCCAATCGCAGCTGCGGAATCGTTGCTGGTGACGTGCTGCCAAGCGTCTCCCGAAAAGGTCCCACACGTGTTCGATTGGATTTAGGTCCGGGGACCTTGCCGGCCAATCCATGCGTTGAATATCTTCACTCTCCAACAGCTGTGCGACAGCCACTGTACGATGAGGGGTAGCGTTGTCGTCCATGAAGAGGAACTCAGGACCCACAGCAGCTCTAAACAGACGCACGTGAGGCAGGAGAACATCGGTATAATGGCGGACACCAGTGACTGAACCTCCTTGGAAGATGTGGAGGTCAGTACGGCTACCATACACGATACCGCCCCAAACGATAACTCTGCCACCTCCAAACCGGTCCCTTTCGATGATGTTGAAGGTGTGATTGCGTGTTCCAGGCTCTCTCCAGATGTGTATACGTCCAGAATCGCTCACATCCGTAAAGAGAACTCGACCCCATTACTGATGTGTATAGTTCTTGTGTTCCTGGCACCACAGAAACCGTCGTCTCCGATGAGCAGGCGTTAATGGCACACACCGTACTAGTCGTCGTGCTAATCGACAGCTTTTGTGCAGCCTCCTGGCCATTGTAAAACGCGATAACGTACGTTCAGTTGTCTGTTGTATGTGTCTTGCGATTTCTCCCGCTGTCTGCCGTCTGTCTCTTCTCGCCTGTAGGACAATATACCGGTCGTCCGCCGCCGTGGTTGCTCGTGGACGACCGCTGCTAAACTCTCGAACAGCTGTTCCTGTCGTTTGAAATGCTCTCCAAGCTCGTGAAACGATGCTGTGAGCGATCCCGAACTCCTCGGCCACACTAGTCACACTTCGACCTTCTTCCAACTTTCCAATGACGCGACCTCGGGTAAAGTGGTCCAGATGCCATCCACTTGATTGCCTGTTGGCCATATCACAAGGTGGCAGCAACTGGACGTCGTTCAAACCGATGTACACCGTGCAATAGCTTTCACCGAATTGCTGAGCACACACCGCCCGTGTGTTTTATACCCTTCCAAAACTCCCCCTACCCCCCCCCCTACGTCATGCTGCATATATGCGCATGCCATACCGTACCGGATCCTAGTCTATCTCCTGAGTGGTCTTTCGGTCCGTTCTGTCTGCTCGTTCCTCTGGTATGCTAATTTCTCCTCTTCGTCCTTAATTTTTGCACGCCAGTGTAGTATGCTGATAATTCAGAGATCATGGGTTGTCTGTTGTTGCTCCAGACAGCATGTGCCAACAGGTGTTCATCTTGACTGTCTCAACCAATGGTGGTCTACCCAATCCTGCACGCTGGTAGGATATGTATTCCTAAATTCGGACCATTTCCGTTTTGAACCGCCAACATTGTGCGAGGTTGCTGCGGTGCTGTCCTCTGCCTTCGTTCCGCCCGAGAATCATTCCCCGTTCAAACTCCAACAAGTTCTTGTCTTTCCAAATTGCACGGGCTTCATACTGGAGAATTGATAAGTCTGCATGTATTCCGCACTAGTCTGTGACGTCACTGCTACGTGATGTGAGAGGCGTCCACTCTTGAGAATAGGTGTGGTCATAATGGTGTGGCTCATGACTGTATAATATTCAGTAGTTCAGGTAATTTTTAAAGGCAAAGCAAGCTGAAAGTTATTCATTGTGTTACATAGAGTCTTAGTAAAACAAGTTGAGGGAGGGACTGTATTATTGATTGAATGAATGATTTTTTATATTAACCCATTAAGCGGCCGATGTGCCCGAACCAAATGGTGCCCAAATTTTCTGCGCACCCCAGACAGAAATATTCTCATAGCGGCCGGGTTTCACGAAACTAGAGCAAAACAGTTCCTTTTCCCCTCTCATCTGAGCAGTACGGACCAAAAACCTACGACTGGTGATAAGTGCTCCGTTGTAGACCTTTACCAGCCAAGGCATGCTGGGGAAGGACTAGTCCTGCTGACACGGGCATCATGCCACTGAGTAGAATAAAAAAGGCAAGTCACTCAAACATCTCTCTCCTTTCTTAGGTTTTATGCCATTATTATAGCCCTTTTTACAGGTTGTGACGTACCTGCCTCCGCAGGACGCACATGAGATAAAGGCAGATAACAGTGAGAGCATATGTCAGTGTAGTATAATGGATAACACTAGGAGCTCCGGAGCTGAGAGTTGTAAGTTCGAATCCAGTCCCTGGCATAAAAATGATGGAGAAATTTACTTCTTCATAAGGTTCAGAACGGATTAGTGTGAATCCTCCTCCTAAATGACCACTTTGAATAACAAAGCTAAGGGGAAAGCAACGCTTTCTGGTATCTGGTGCGCAGGTTCACTCCTTCCAACAGCGTCCGGCCCACTTCTTAGACAGCAAATATATTCCTTCGAGTTGATTTCAGCCTATTTTGGTAACACCTAGTTACTTATTTCCAGCCGGTTAAAGCTAATTCAAATTGTTTTTTTTCTTTTTTGCTTTTTTTGCTTGTTTTTTTATATACATACACAGTCGAGTCACATTATTGTGACCATCTCCTACTTTTGACGTCAACAGCGCGTAGCCAATGAAAGAAGACACGTGTCGTGAGCTGGCTTGGAGGGTATATAAGATGTGCAGTCATTCAGAAAACATATCACTCGTTGCTCTTATGGATAAAATGGTCGATTTATCAGATATGCAAAAAGGGATGATTATTGGCTTTCGGGCCAAGGGTGGCAGTATTTCCGAAACAGCGCAGTTTGTGAACTCTTCGCGTACTGCTGTGGTTAAAGTGTATCGTGATTGCAGAAATGGCACCATTGCGAATAAGCGACGTGGAAACTGCGAGCACCACGTGCCATTCATGTGAGAGGTGAACTTCGGCTTCGAAAGTGCGTGAGAGCCGATCGACACGCTACAGTGGAGCAACTCACTGGCCGAATGAACCAGGGGGCAACCGCAAGTGTGTCTGAAATGACAGTTTAGCGAACCCTGCTGCGTATGGGACTCCGATGCAGACGGATGGTCACTGCACTTATGCTAACGAAGGTGCATCAGCAGAAAAGGCTCACATTTGCACAGCAGTATCGGAATTGGACCTCTGCTGATTTGCAAAGGATTGCCTCCTCCGATGAGTCACGTTTTCTGCTTCATCGGACGGATGGACGTTGGCGTATAAGGCGAGAAACATCGAAGAAAAAACACTCTTCAACCATTGCTGGAAGAACACAAGCTGGTGGAGGCAGCGTTATGATCTGGGGAATGTTATCGTGGCATTCTCTGGGTACGCTCATACCTGTGGAAGGTACTATGGACCGAAGTCGTTAGGAATCCATCCTTGCAGACCACATACACCCATACATGTTGACTGTCTTCCCTGGGTCGGATGGGATCTTCCAGCACGACAGTGCGACGTGTCATGCAGCTAGAAATGTCAGAGAGTGGTTGGAAGAGCACGATGAAGACTTCAAAGTACTTCCCTGGCCCCCTAATTCCCCCGACTTAAACCCAATTGAGCATCTGTGGGACCACTTCGATCGTGTTGTTCGCTCTATGGATTCTCCACCACGCACCCTCCAGCAGCTGTCAGATGCGCTGCAGTCAGCATGGCTCTACATACCTGTGAACATCTTCCAGCACCTTATTGAGTCACTCCCAGCCCGTCTGGCAGCTGTCCGCGCTGCACACGGCGGTTACTCTGATGGATATTAGCTGGTGGTCACAATAATGTGACTCGACCGTGTATAAGCTACCTGCGACCCGCTTGAATTATTCTTTGAATGAGGCCCTTATCCCATCAACGAATTTTATACGCCTGTTGTAATATGTCTAGGTAAATATTAATATTTATGAATGATGTGGTGAAGAAACAATCTTGTTACGTAATACGAATCAGAGTGAAGCGTGGGTTTTCGAAACCAACTTTTTTTCTGTTCACTTAACCTGAGATGTGAACAGTCACATGTTTAACTAATATCACTTATTGAAGCTGTATTCTTCATTTTTTGAAACAAGCAAACAGGGGCATGACGAAATCGGGACTATCAGTTTGCGGCAATGCATGTAATTGCAGTTTCTTCTAAAGAATAGTTTGCTCACGGTGCAGACGGCGATTGCATTTCTGAAAAAAATTCGCATACCGAATAAGCGTGAAATGCGAAACTTGCGCAGTTTGCAATGTTTCGGTTAGCAGCAGAAATGAAAACTGAAGCAGATAAACATCATAGCAGAACAGCAAAAGCAATGGCAAGTGCTTCAAACATAAAATTCATCAAAATAGAAGTGTCAATTCGAAAATATTAGATCAAGTTTGTAAGTAGTGCTTGAACCTGCTTAATGTGGCTGGGTGGATGAGTTAAAGCCCTTTTGAATGTTTCAGTTGACCACTCCGGTGGCCGTGTGATATGAAGTGCTAGCTTCTGAACATTCGTTGGGTTGTACCCGGGTTCGAGTCCCAGAGGAGGCATGGGTTCTGTGCTTGTATGATATCACTGGCTCTTGTATTGTTTGGAGGTTTAACGACCACCATGATCAGCTCAATGGGCTATAAAGAAGTCAGCCGTCCCTAATTTAGGACAAATGGTTCAAGGGAAGGGAGGGAGCCAGAGCCGTAAAACAAACGCACCATTCATACCTAACCCGGAACCCGAGCACAGTTGAACAGACGAGGTGAAAGTGGCTGTGAAGAAGTGGGTACAACAGTCCACACCTGAATTTTTTCAAAGAGGATTCGAGAGTTGGGTTCAGCGATGGCGCAATTGCATCGCTTGTGATGGACACTATGTTGAGTAGTATCTTTGCACAGAGGAAGAGTTACTCTACCAACATGTGCAATTTGAAAAACCTCTGTGAGTTAATAAAAAAGTTAGGCCCACTTTTGCATTACTTTCGGTACAACCCTCGCACAACAAAGATTTGTGGCGTTTAAATTTGTTACCTGCAGTAATTAAGAAACAGTGGATTCACTTTATTCTATTAAAAGTTCCACAAAGGCTATAGAAAGACTGCGATCGCTTCAGCCACAATCGCAGCCTTTCATTTTGGCATCTCTTGATGTGGTCTCATTGTACCCTAATGTACCTGTTGAGGCCACACATCAGATTATTGAGGCAAAACTTGCTGATTCCCATATCCCGAGTTCAGAAATTAATGCTATTATGAACGCACTTCGTCTTGTTAAGAAACGTTCATATTTCAAATTTAAAGACAGCCTTTATCAACAGTTGGAGGGCTCCCCAATGGGTTCCCCCCTGTCTGCTGTTCTAGCTGAAATTTTGTTACAGCACATTGAAAATCAGGTCATTGATTCCTTCCCTCACCGCCCGTTGCTTTATTTAAGGTACGTTGACGACATCCTGGTTGCATGGCCTCACAACCGGGATGATTTACACTTATTCGCCAACGAACTATCATCCATGTTCCCAACTATCAGGCTCACGATATAATTTGAAGCTAATAACTGCTTACCTTACTTGGATATTCTTATTCGTAAGGACTATAGCCTTAACTGCATTACCACTTGTGTATATAGAAAACCCAGTCATACACCTGTTTTAATACCTTATCATTCATCACACCCTAAACAACATAAGTTGACAGCATTATTCTATTTGTTTAGAAGAGCTCACTCACATTCATCAACTAATGAATTATTTCAGCAAGAAGTTAACTACATTTTTGGTTTGGCTGAGCAATATGAGTTCCCTAAATATCTGATTAGGCAAGTGTTTGGCAAGGTCAAATATGCCCTACATACTACCCTGGTAAGAAACTCCAACTGCAATTCCATATATGTTGGCTCTATGCAATACAATCCACATTTAACGAGAGCCTTAACACAACTATGTAAACCATATGACTTGAAGTTTGATTCACGCACACGAAACTTATTTTCAGTAGTTCGTAAGGATCGTGAACGTAATAGCAAAATGGGACAGTTGGGTATTTACAATATCCCTCTGGTTAAGGCAACTACAGGACAAGCAGCTTCTAATTATGTGGGTTCTACAAAACGCAATATTGCATTACGAATAAAAGAACACAAATACAATATTAAAACAGGCATGTATTGTACATCACTAGCCAAATCTGTTACACAAGATGATCTTAATCCCGACTGGAGCAATGTTAGAATAATTAATACTCCTAGTAAACCTGGTGATCTTTTAATTGCTGAAAGTGTGTATATAGAGGCCTCCGGTGAGCAATGTTGTAATGAACATGCCCCCTATGAGTTACATAACGTTTGGAAATCCCTTATTAAAAATGTAAATTATAAATTGTAATATAAACTTAAAATTGAATGTTCACCATACACCATTTATTTCTATTATATATTTCCATGTTTTCTTCTTCAGACCATTGGGCCAACAGTATACGCAACATTTTTGACGCATGTAGATTACTATTGGTTAACTTACCATGCTTCCCACAATGCAATGATCTATATTATATATAGATTAAATGTGTATCTATTTATTACATCTGAAGAAGAGGCAGCAGCTGCCTCGAAAGTGCTCATGGTTTTAATTGCTTTTAATTGTATATATTTCTCATCTTTTAATCATTAAATCGTGCTAAAGACGGAAATCTTTCATCGCTTCAGTGGTTAAGAAAAACGTTTTTTGCAGAACTTGCTGCTTAGGGACCTTCCGGCGCATTGTTTGAAATATTAGTTATTCACTTCTCATTCAGTGTATCTGTGCATTATCTATTCATCCCGATCTTGTATTTACTTTTCAGTTATTAAATGTTGCTGTACTTTTTGTTAGTTAAAAATGCTCACTAGAAGACGTTTTCATGTACCCACTCTCTTCTTTGCTGTTCTCTGATCCGGGAGTCGAACTCAAGAGATTTGGTTTCATCCTGCGCGTGGCGTCTCGGAACTGATTCGGGGCAGAAGGCCACCACGTACGTAACAGTATGTTTAGTTAGTTGCAATGCTCCGTATGGAAGCGTTACTCAAATGACATCCTACGACCAGCCCACGCTGGAACTCGGAAAGTTCACGTCCACGCTGCGTATCCGCTTCAGCCGCCCCGGTGGCGCAGTTGTATAAGCGATGGCTTCTGATCATTCGGCAACGGAGAAATCTGGGTTCGAATCCCGGGTAAGGCATGATGTTGTGTTTGTCTTACGGCCGCCCCGGTGACGCAGTTGTCAAAGCGATGGCTTCTGATTATTCGCCCAACGGAGAGGTCTGGGTTCGAATCCCGGTTAAAACATGGATGTTGTGTTTGTCTTACGCCCGCCCCGGCGGTGTAGTTGTCTCAGCGGTGGCTTCTGATCATTCGCCCAACAGATAGGTCTGGGTTCGAATCCCGGTTACGGCATGGATGTTGTTTTTGTCTTACGGCCGCCCCGGTGGCGCATTTGTCTAAGCGATGGCTTCTGATTATTGGCCCAACGGAGAGGTCTGGGTTCGAATCCCGATTAAGGCATGGATGTTGTGTTTGTTTTATGGCCACCCCGGTGGCGCATTTGTCTAAGCGGTGGCTTCTGATCATTCGCCCAACGGATAGGTCTGGGTTCGAATCCCGGTTATGGCATGGATGTTGTGTTTGTCTTACGGCCGCCCCGGTGGCGCATTTGTCTAAGCGGTGGCTTCTGATCATTCGCCCAACGGAGAGGCCTGGGTTCGAATCCCGGGTAAAGCATGGATGCTGTGTTTGTCTTACGGCCGCCCCGGCGGCGCAGTGATCTAAGCGATGGCTTCTGATCTTTCGCGCAACGGAGGGGTCTGGGTTCGAATCCCGAGTAAGGCATGGTTGGTTGTGTTTGTCTTTCGGGGTTTATTTGCTGTATTCTTGGTTCACCCGGCTTTCTGTATTCAATGTTCGCTACATATGTACATTGCTGACGTCGAAACACAAAAAATGTCTATACTATATATGTCAATGTATCTGTCAACCAAGTCCAATAAATAATTTCTTTTAAACCGTATAACGAAGTAAATTTCTTGGTCATTTCTGTCCACGCCGGGCATCGAGTCCCCTCACTCCGGAGTAAATCGCTCTCCCAACTGAGCTACGCGAACGTATGCGCTCGCTGCTATCTGCCTTTAGCTCATGTGCGTCCTGCGTGACAGGTACGTCACAACCTTCAATAAAAAAATATATATATCCGCTTCAAAGTTGTTGATAACAAGACAGAACATCTGTCAGCTTTATATACGAACCTCCCCACTTACAGCGCATCTTCCTGTGTAACCGTTCTTTGCACTTATGCAAATATTTAGTTGTGTCTGAATATTTTTGATAATATGGTGTATACTTTCTGAGTGTACCCCCGAAGTAAGTGTTTTTATCTTTGATATACACCTCAATAATTCTTCAAGTGTTATAATATTTGCAATCCTTTTTTTTTTTTTTTTTTCTGTGAACGGGATATGAAGAGAAAGCAAACTGCCGATGTCAATTTAATCATTTGCTGAAGTGTCGGTTTCCGTTTTTACAATATTTTTAAATTCATAATTCACGTGCGTGCGTCGTTTGGCGTATCTCACCATGCATAAATGAGAAGGAAAACTGTTTCACTGGGCAGCAAAAATGTAGCGTAAATTCAAATAGAAGAAAGTATTGTGTGTAACAAGAGCCACAGAAGCAAGTAATGCAAAGATTGCAAATTAACTGCTACTACAACTCCTTTCGGTAACGCTACTCCTCACCAAAATCGTTCTGTAAAATCGTTCTGTGAGTAGCTGGAGAGAATGGTAGGTAATTGTCTGCTGATTGCTTCCGCCTCAAACCGGAAATTTTTCCAGCGACCCTTTTTCGGCATCTGTGAAGCTTTTTTTTTTTCTTCTTCTTCTTCTTCAACTCCACTTTTATGAGCAGGCTGAAAAAATTCCCAATTTTGCGCATGAACAATCCGCTTTCAGTGCAATTTCTCTGCCTGCATGAATTTCTAAAAGCTGTTAATAGAGAGTGAAAGGTAAATGGAGGCAGTTCAGACTTTTATATTTTTATAATCGTCAAAAAGAAAATGAGTTGTTGAGGAATGAACTCTAAGTCACTTGAATTTGGGTAAATATTTTCCCTACTGCATACATTCCATTGGTGGAAAAGGCTTTTCGGATAACACTAACGTTTGGTATTAAAAGTCAAACAGAAACAAAAAAATCAAAAAAAGAAGAAGGGAGAGAGAGAGAGAGAGAGTCAAAGGCAGAAAAAAGTGCGAAAATCCACAGAATCCAAAGCACAAATGTTTGAGTACAACAAAACGCCAATTATCCGGGGCTGAATTATCCGTGGGGTCGGATTAACCGTGGTCCTCTGTACTACATACAAATTTATATTTTTTTAAATTTTCTATGCAAGTGATTCGTAAAATAACAGAAGTCATTACTGCGTATTTTAAAAGTTATTACATCATTCTTCTAGCAGAACTTATTTGTTTTGCAGAACTGTAGCGGTTTCTCGTTTTGCCGCAAGAGTGCGCAGTCAAGTGCATTAGGAATTTAATCAACACTGAAGAGCAATTGAATTAGAGACAGCTGGCGTTATGCAAATGTGGCGCTGTGGGCGGCCCTGTAAACGGAAACGACATGACGTATGCAGCGATCCGACAATATAAGGAGTGATGCGATGGGAATCAGTAAGAGTCGGACGCAGCATGGGTAAGACGAAGGATCTAAGCGCATTTGATCGTGGGCAAATTGTCGGAGCCCAACAAATGGGTCACTCCATCTCGGAAGTCGTGCAGGCACTGGGATTTTCACGAGCCACTGTGTCACGGGTGCACCATGAGTACATCGAATCCGGTAAAACCATCCCTGCAAGGGCTAACTGCCGTGGACAACAGCGTGTGGATGAGCGGGGTCATCGTCGGCTAGCTCGCATTGTAACAGCGAATAGACGGGCCACAGTGCAAGAAATCACTCGGCAATTTAACGCAGGTGCACAAAAACGTGTAAGCAGCCACACCATCCAGAACCATCTAATCGCTATGGGGTACAGAAGCCATCGTCCCACGAGGGTACCGCTGCTGACCGCACATCACAGGGTGCAAAGATTAGCATGGGCGCGGGAACATCGCCACTGGACCCTAGACATGTGGAAAAATGTTGCCTGGACTGATGAGTCGAGATTAACGTTGGTACATGCGAATGGCAGGATACGAGTACGGCGCAAACCACATGAAGCGATGGATCCTTCTTGCCAGCAGGGTACTCTTCAAGCTGGTGGGGGTGGCATTCTCGTCTTGAGACTGTTTACGTGGACTGAAATGGGACCCCTGGTACGTGTGACATCGTCCCTCACAGGTCAACGTTACCGGGATATCCTGGACGATCATTTGCTCCCGTTTATGTATCTTCAACATCCCACTGGGGACCTCATCGTGCAACAAGACAATGCACCGTGCCATCACTCCCGAATTGTATCCGAATAGTTGGATGAACACTCCACCGACGTGACCTTGCTTCCTCGGCCAGCTAGGTCACCTGACCTCAATCCCATCGAGCACATCTGGGATGCCATCGAGAGAGTTGTTCGAGGCTCTGACCCCCCTCCATCAAATCTTCGTGAACTGTGGAGCTTGTTAAGGGGTCGTGGATCCATATGGCTTCCCAACGCTTCCGGTGTCTTGTCGAGTCCATGGCCGAGACGAATCGCCGCCGTCATCAGGGTGAAAGGTGGTGCTACACGTTACTAGACAGGTATCTCTAATTCAACTGCTCTTCAGTGTAGTATCTTTAGTCTGTTAAAAACATTAAGAAAGCTACTTTGTATGCTCCTTTTGTGTAACCAGATTTATCTAGCATTTCAACCCCTAAAATTTTGGTAAAAATAAAAAGAGTGGAAAATAAATTGGATGTTATTAAAAGACGTAAAAAAGGTGAAAGTGTTTCATACCTTACAGCCGAATTAGGTATTGGCTCATGGGCGTCTGCAGGAAATTTTTCAAAGGCGGTCAAATGTAATTAATTAAGGTTTGGCTAATATGTAGCAAACAGTAAGTCGTGAAAATGAAAAATTAATACTATTCCTACTACTTACTTACTACACTAGAACACTACTAGTACTACTAATATTATTATAATTGATGCTGCTCTTGAAGAAAGTGTATGTTAGCAATAGTCATGTATTATCATGTACATTGATAACTGTTTTCAAAATAATGAAAAGTGTCTAGCAGGGCCACGCCAAGCTTTTTAAGTTCAGCACACACCATCCTGAGCGGAACTTGTTTGGGCGTAATACCTTACGGTTTGCTAGGTTTTCCGCTTTCACGCTGTCGTTTTCCAATTCCAAATTTCCAATAAAATTGGGATATTAAATTAAACGCCCCAAACTCCATCTTTCCTTGTGGTTCAGTTCTGTGAATGTAAAAAAAAAGTAATAAAATAAAGGGGAAAATAATTCTACAGGGAGTGTCAAGTGACCCCTGTGACAACCCCCCCGTTGGCGCCCATGTATTGGCTGCAGAAATATTGCTTAAATTCGTGGAATGCCAAGATGACGTTGAATGCTCTGAAGGTTTACAAATTCGTGAACATACAAGAAACATAATGCTACCAAGAAAACGAAAAAAAATCATGGACTTTACATCTAAATAAATTTTTAAACATTTAGTTTTGAATACTACAAGAATGTTGATTTTATGTTTTTATAATTTTTTATGTATTTAAACCAAACTTTTAAATTAACCGTATTTTTCAATGATCAGAGCTCTAGCGTCCCCCAATTATTACGGATAATTGACATTTTACTGTGCTTTTTTTTTAATCGGTCAGGAGGGTCAAATAGGGTGTTCATGCTTGCGAACGACAGGAACTCTAACACTTGCCACGGTGATTTACTCATCCTGCCACTTGACTACAACAAAATTAAATCTTATTCACATTTTTTACACGATTTTGATTACCTCTCACTACCATCAATTGCAGCAAAAAATGGTTGGGCAATTGAAGTCAAAAAAGACAAACTTCCGGAGAGGAATACATGATGAAGGGTTCCTGCTTTGCCTCCTCTGACTGGAAATTATTTTTCGAAGTAACTTTGAAATACTTCTCCCAGCAGATGGTTAAGTGAACTTTTTCTTTTCAATTTTTATACGTTTCGTTATTTAAAAGAAAGTATTCGTCCTTGCCCTTTTTCGTCTCGATCATTTTAAAGAAGTTAGTGTGAGAAACTTGAGTGATATGACGACACAAAAAAATCATAAATTCTGATGCTTCCACAGTGTAAAAAAACCTTTTTCATTTTAACACGGGAATTCGTGTGTATTCGTTCTTTCAGTGAAATCTTTTGAAGTATAGACATAGTGTACAATCATGTTACCGCCACTTCTAAATAGAGTGGGCTTTCACGTGAGTCATGTTCAGAGGGGAAAAAAATTACAGGTAAGCACAGTTCTGATTGAGCCGTCAGTTTGGAACGTATGACTACGACTTCCAGATCGGAGGGTTGAAATGAGCTAGTCGCGTGTGGTTTCAAAGCGTTTATTTAATTTGTTATAGCCAAAACAGATCTAGATGAGAAAAGTAGCTTACATATTTTTTACAAATAATGCTAGATACATTGCTAACACAAAGCAGATCGATACACGTATTACCCAACGTGGTGCTCTGTCTCCTTGGGTTTCTTACATTCCTCATCATTTGCTCTTGCCTCTCGTTTTTATTTTCTCCACTTTTGCGTGCGTTCATTCTGCGAATTCCGCGGCATTGTCAAAAATGTTAACCCGTTCACACGAAAACAATCTTTTAAAATTTTAGTTTAAACAATTGCGATATGTTCTTTATACTGTATATTTGAATAGATCTCATCGAGAGCTTTAAAACAATACCACGCACAGTCGTTTTGCACTCACGGTTGTTCAGATAAACCGCGATATTGTCAAAAGTGTTCACCGGTTTACAAGAAAATAATTTTTAAAATGTTCAGTTCAAACCACTGCGAAATGTTCTTCGTGTATTTGAAGAGATCTCGTCGAGAGCTTTGATACCATGCACAGTCTTGCTGCGCTCACGGATGCCGCGATAGACTGGGTCAAACGCGGCGGCACATCCAGAAACATTGCATCATCTTTCCCGCGCACAGGGAGCGAGGGGACTCCATGGACTCAATCGGACTCCATGCTGTTTACGAATATGCTAACGCAATTAGTGTGCGGCACGTATTTTTAACGCTATAAGGATTTCGATTGGAACCTATTTTTGTCACAGGCGGTCGGCCATAAGTCGCCCCATACTATCCGCGGAGTTAGACGTAGTCCTACGTCTAAATCCTTGTGCGTGGGAGTTCTGCAAAAACAGAACTAATATGAAGGGATTTTCAAGATATCATGAATTAAAGGAACAAGCTCCAACATTCTGCGTTTAATTATTCTGTCTAAAATACAATGTTTGTTCTTTTGAAATGATAGACAAAAGTGAAAATCATTCGTCTGACTCTGGTAGAGGATGCCAAAAGCTTTATGTAAATACGATACTCTCAGTAAAAGTTTGCCTTCTACTGTAAAGAGTTTTAAGTTCCTGCTTTAATTTTTGCAGTAGGTATTGAAAATGTGTTTACAAAACACGATCCATAGTTAGTATAACAGCATAGCTAACGGTGGTGCGCCTTTCCATCAATAGATGATTTTAAAATACACTTTTGTGAATAAGTTGTTATCTCAGCAGTTTTATACTGCGTCAATCCCTTCTGAAAAGGCGTTGAGTATATATATATTCATGAGCCATAACATTACCTAAATGCAAGTTGAATCTCCTTTTGACTCGAAAATTGATTGTAGCCGGAGTGGCGCTGAACTTCACTAGACCGCGGAGCAGTGGCGTACCGGAAAAACTCGACCCCCCCAATTTTCGATGACCTTTTGAGAAAATCAATTAGCTTTCCATTACTAAAAATTTTGACTTCCATATTATTAACTAGGCTTTACGAGTATTTTAATAAATCAAATTCTTCGGAACCTATGAGTATTTTTCGTAAAATCAAAATTATTTCACTTTATTGCGTGAAACCCCAATGTGTATGTTATAATAAAAATGATTACCCTGATTACCGATACAAATTGCTACAAAATACACAGTGCGTCAAAGAATTTTCAAGACTGGGTTTGTAAAATGAAATAGAAACAAGAAATTATAATTTGTTTTGGTTTGTTATTCAAAATAAGTCCCTCCGGTTTCATTATACTTGTTACAGCGATTTAATAATGATGCGAATGCCTGTTCCAGTTCACTTTGCGGAATTGCCTCCAAAGCACGCGTCGAAGCTGTTTGTATGGTCGAAATATCATCAAAATAACACCCTTTTAACGTCCTTTTAAGTATGGGGAACAAAGAAAAGTCGCAGGGTGCTAAATCACGCGAATACGGTGGATGATTCAACACACAGACGTTATTTTTCGCCAAAAATCTGCGAACAAGAAGTGAGGTGTGACTGGGTGCATTATCGTGCAACAAACCCCAACTGTTTTCTTCTCGATATTCTGGACAAATGCGACGAATTCTGCCCATCAAACGCCTCCAAGCATTTAAATAAAACTCACCAATAATTGTTTGTCCACTTGGAACAAATTCTTTCTGGATAATACCCTTACTACCGAAGAATGTAATGAGCATTGTTTTGATTTTCGATGGAACTTTTCTTGTTTTTTTGGCTTGTGGCGAGTTTTTTTACTTCCATTCCCTACTTGGTAGCTTTGCTTCAGGATCATATTGAAAGCACCATGTTTCATCACCAGTAACAATCGATTTTAAGAAGTTTGGATCACTTTCAGTGGCTGAAATGATGTCTCTGCAATGTGCACTTCTCCTTGATTTTTGTTCATTGGTTAACGTGTGTGGAAAAAATTTAGCACAGACTTTTGTTTTGCCCAAATCTTCATGCAGGATGGTTCGAATCGTTTCTTTGTTGATGTTTAAAGGCTCTTCCATCATTCTTAGTGACGCACATCAATTGTTTGTCAATAATCTCGGGTGTCCTAGATGAACTTGGTCTTCCGGTATGCTTATCATCTTTTAGCGACTCTCTTCCGTCGAAAAACGTTTGTGCCACAGGAAAACATTTGATCTACTTAAACAAAACTCACCGTAAACATGTTTCATCATTTGGTACGTTTCCGAGGCACTTTTAATAAGTTTTGCGTTAAATTTAATAACAGCCCTTTGTTCCATCTTAATAATTCAACATGAAAAAAATTTTACTTCTCTAATGAACGCCCATTTCGTTTGAGTTACTTTAACAACTGCGCAGTACTTTTGGCAGAAAGCAAGCAGATGGTCACAGATTATAACGCATTCGCGATTACACTGGTGGCGCCACCGTAGGCTGAAATCTAGCGCCAGTCTTATAAATTCTTTGACGCACTGTGTACTTGCGTTAAAATTAATCATATCATGCAAAATTTATTATTTTAAAAGAACTAAGGCCTGCATTTTGAAATGCCTCACGATTGCACACACAAAACATGCAACTGCCGTGTGACATGTGAGTAACAACTTTTCTAATTTATACGAAATGTCACAACATAAATAAACAAACAACTAAGTAACGATTAAGAACTGTAGCACAAAGAACGTAAAACTACTTAAATTATTTGCTCTGAAATATAAAAAACACACTTAACATACACTGAAGAGCAATTGAATTAGAGATACCTGTCTAGTAACGTCCAGCACCACCTTTCGCCCTGATGACGTCGGCGATTCGTCTCGACCATGGACTCGACAAGACACCGGAAGCGTTGGGAAGCCATAGGGATCCACGCCCCCTGAACAAGCTTAAACAGTTCACGAAGTTTTCATGGGGGGGGGTCATCTCTCTCGATGGCATCACAGATGTGCTGAGGTCAGGTGACCTAGCTGGCCAGGGAAGCGAGGTCACGTCGGTGGAGTGTTCATTAAGCCATTCGGATACAATTCAGAAGCTGCATTGTTTTGTTGCAGGATGAGGTCCCCAGTGGGATGTTGAAGACGCCCAAACGAGTGCAAATGGTCGTCCAGGATATCCCGGTAACGTTGATCTGTGAGGGGCGATGTCACATGTACCAGGGGTCCCATTTCAGTCCACGTAAACAGTCCCAAGGCGAGAATGCCACCCCTACCAGCTTGAAGAGTACCCTGCTGGCAAGAAGGATCCATCGCTTCATGTGGTTTGCGCCGTACTCGTATCCTGCCATCCGCATGTACCAACGTGAATCTCGACTCATCAGTCCAGGCAACATTTTTCCACATGTCTAGGGTCCAGTGGCGATGCTCCCGCGCCCATGTTAATCTTTGCACCCTGTGATGTGCGGTCAGCAACGGTGCCTTCGTGGGACGATGGCTTCTGTACCCCATAGCGAGGAGATGGTTCTCGATGGTGTGGCTGCTTACACGTTTTTGTGCACCAGCGTTAAATTGCCGAGTGATTTTTTGCACTGTGGCCCGTCTATCCGCTGTTACAATGCGAGCTAGCCGACGATGACCCCGCTCATCCACACGCTGTTGGCCAGGGCAGTTGGCCCTTGCAGGGATGGTTTTACCGGATTTGATGTACTCACGGTGCACCCGTGACACAGTGGCTCGTGAAAATCCCAGTGCCTGCACGAATTCCGAGATGGAGTGACCCATTCGTCGGGCTCCGACAATTTGCCCACGATCAAATGCGCTTAGATCCTTCGTCTTACCCATACTGCGTCCGACTCTTACTGATTCCCATCGCATCACTCCTTATATTGTCGGATCGCTGCATACGTCATGTCGTTTCCGTTTACAGGGCCGCACACAGCGCCATATTTGCATAACGACATCTGTCTCTAATTCAATTGCTCTTCAGTGTAATGCCACAATGTTTTGCACACAGTAAAAAAAATCTTTATAAAAAAATGGCACAAATCTCTGATTTCTCGCGAAAAACACCTTTCAGTTCATTCTATTCGGGGGATGTATAGTTATGTGCAAACAACTGTAATATATAATACCTTTTCCTCATTGGTATGAAAATTTCGCTCATTGAACTGATATTTTTTTCACATTTTCTTGTTAATATACCTGCATAGAAACTATTGCAAGGGCTGTGAACTTGATGGCCCTTGTAAGAGCAAGGACTACTACAAGGGGTCTCAAGTTCTTTCGAATAGTTGTTTTCTCGTCATCCAGTTTTTATGAGCAAATGCCGCGAAATTTATTTCTAAAGATTTTACGTATTTACTGAAGAAAAAAATGCTTTTCTTTTTTAAACTTCAAAACTGCCTTAATTCATGGCTATTTCTTTAACCACTTTCATGCAAAGTTTCCGCAAAACATTTTGTAAACTCTTTTTCCTCAGGCTATGGAGGCCCCTTTTAAACATGAGCCCCCCCCCCAGCACTGCGGAGATTGCGGGGGCTATCAGTACGCCCCTGCCGCGAAAGTTACCTCAGGTATCCTGCAAAAGCTGGACAGAATGACTTCTCGAAGCTCGGCGACGGAGTTAGAAACTGGAGTGGACCCGAGTCAGCAGCATTTCCCTGCATCCCACAAATGCTCGTTGGGGTACGTGTCGAGAAATTTTGGAGGCCAGAGAAGCACCCAAATGCTTGTACATGACCATCAAAGCCTTCCTACGCAATGAAGGCGTGGTAATACGGGGCGTTGTTTTTCTGAAAGAGGCCAGTTCCATCCGGATAGACGGTTACCATGTAAAACTAAGCTTGGTCCGAAACAACGTCTAGATAATATCTGGCTGTGGGAAAGTATTCAGTGGGGAGAAGCGGACCCAGGGAAGTTTAGGAGAACAACCTCCATGCCAACATACCGCCGCCGGCCCGTTTCTTCTAACCGTACTGTCACTTTTCAGCTGTTCACCTACGTAGCGTTCAATACAAACCCGTCCATCGGGTTATTAGCTCTGCAACGTGGACTCGTCAGACCAGGCGACTCTTTTTCAGTTGTCCAATATCCAGTAACACTATATCCCACTGTAGGCGGTACTGTTGATGACATGCTGTCAACATGGACACGCGAACAAGCCGCCGACTTCTTAGGCCTATCCACAACAGAACCCATGGGTATAAGTGTATAACGAGAACTATGATTTTGAAAACAGCAACGAATTTCTCTCAATTTTGGGAACAAGTTTGTTAAAACAGCTTCAGGAAAACATAACCGGTTACAAAATGGATTTCGAGAAGAAGCGCTCTTAAAACCCAAGCGCGCAGGAGGTTTTCAGGATTTAATGGCAACTAATGGTCCTTCTTTCGAAGAACTTTCTGGACGGCCTTCAAAGTTGGGCCAATGTAATTGCACTGAAAAATCCAAAAGGTTTCATCAAGGAACACCAGGAATAATCGAAACGGCATCTTCTCTTCCAAATTCCTTCACCTAACAGTTTTCGGTAACTCATTGTTAAGATTCAACGAAAATCACAGGATAGGTGTCAAGGGGCATATGTAATTCATTGGGATTTTGAATGAAGGAAAGTTAAGAATACCGGGGTTGCATTGCAAATGAAGCATATATTCATATATTGCCAGGTGTTTTGTCTGAATTTGTGGCAGATGGTCTGTGTGACGTCATTAATCCAAGATGAATGCCGCTACAGTCTATGAATCCGAATTTGATCTATAACTCCTTTCAGAGTGGTCCTTTCAAATATTTTCTAACGACCTTCTTTTTTCATCATAAAAACTGAATAAAGAATGTCCTCAAAAGAGTTTGATATTTAGTATTGTTTAGAAGTTATAATATTTTGTTTTCCGGTGTAATTTTCTGTTCTCAGTTCATTTTTCATGATTTTTAACATGTTTACTCTCCGTATGGTAAATGAACTTTGCGCAGTATAGTTATGGTGGTCTATCAGTGAGGAGGAGGAGGAAGAGTTGGATGTCTTAAGCCTAACTGAAATATCAGGACAATCATCACTTCGATCACTGCAGAAGATTTTTAGTCCCTGCCCGAGGTCATGTCTTACAACATTCCCAAGGGGTGTAGACCACAAATCCTCTAAGCAGTCAAATCACTGATTATACAGAGTGGAACAAAGTTATTTTAGATTCCAACAGGCCTACTTTGGATGATGGCCGAAGTCTTGCCGTTGAGTAATTTTCAAGAATGTTTCGATGCAAAGTTGCTGCATACACATTGTAATCTCACTGAAGAAACAGAGACTGATGAATGTGAGACAGAGTCACAATGAATATGAGACAGAATCAATACAGCTCTGCCTTGGTCAGGTTAGAATTCCATCATAAGTGATTCAACTAAAGAAACTAGAGTCCGTGTACTCCCACTCATTGATACCAGCCCAACAAGCACACAACCACATCTCACATTCATAAAGGAGTTGGAGAAAATAACAGTGTTGTCACCCCAGAATCAAAAACAGTTGTAACATTGGATCTTGGCCTTTATAAGCCTGTTTTAAAATTAGCTATGGCTAAAAAAGACTTGTCAAAGAACTTGATTCTTAGACCAGGTAAGCTACATATAATAACGGCGATGCTTCGAGCTATTGGTTCTTTCTTGGATGGCACACGCTTAAGTCCACCTTAACTGTACTTTATAATGCAAGTGTTGTGTCGAAGATTCCAGCAGGAAAGTGCGTAAGGACAGCAGCTGAAGTACACACAACACTAAGGCTAGCACTTTTCAAATGCATCATCGATGAATTCTACAAAGAGCATGCTGGAATCAAGGAAAGTACAGAACCTGAGATTAAAAAGTTACTTAAAAGTTTACAAGTGGATGATTTCCAAGAAACAGAATCAATCCATAATTACATTGTGACAACTGTAAACAATTTGATGGTAATGCCTAAAATGGAAGCATTTGAGGCTAAAAGATTTCAAGAAAAACCAACCCTCAGAGTTGTTCTTCAGTGCATTCATACGGTGCACACAATGCTTCTAATGTGAAAATCATCTAAATACGTGGCGTCAGTTGAGTAAATAAATCCATCGCTCTTTCCACGTTAAACAACGCACAGCAATCGAAAAAAATGTTGGCGGCCAAATAACATTATTTTCAATTGACGGCCGAATAACAATTTTTCTGTTGCTGTACGTTGCTTAACGTGGAAAGAGCGATGGATTTATTTACTCAACTAACGCCACGTATTTAGAGGATTTTCACCTTGGATCTCGCCCTTTGGATTATTGCTATAATTATATATAGCCAGTGCCGTTAATGCCCACCAGATGGAGACGTCTCAGTAGCTGAGCCCATCTTACGGATTTATGATGTCAGATGCTGACTGAAAAAGAAAAACACACATAGCACCGTGAATTTTTGGACGCTGTGGTGTAAGGCTAACGCGCTCGGCTGGATATCGAGAGATTCGGGATTCGATCCCCGACGGCGGCCTAATAACAATTTTTTGGCTGCTGTGCGTTGCTTAACGTGGAAAGAGCGATGGATTTATTTACTCAATGCTTTTAACATTTATCAGATCCTTCCGAAATGCAAACTGGGAGTTAACCTGACATCACTTGAAGAGCTGGTTAAGTAATTTTTTCCTCGATTTGAAAAACTACGCAAGTATGATAGCATGGTACTAAGTAGAAATGAAACACAGCTTAAAAGCTAACGCCCGGACTTGTGGAGTGGGTTTAAGAAAGGCAAATGGGTAATAAGCGAGACAAAAATACCCTTTTGTGCTTTAGGTTTAGATGAAGTTCTGGACCATCAAAACCATCAAGCCTCCCAATGCAAAAATAATTTTTCAAATCGGACTAATAGTTGCAGAGATATAGTGTCCACAGACGGATGGACAAACCGATAACATGAGTACGATCGTTTTTTACAAAAGACGTGCTAAAAATGTTGCTTGCATTAAGATGAAGTCAAAGCCTTTACTCACTGGTGAACATAAACGCAGAAGATTGGACTGGGCCAAACACGTAATGACATTGTCTGAAAAATTGAAAAGTATTGTGTTCTTAGATGAGAAAAAAAAATAATTTAGATGTCCCCAATGGAAATAAATGTTACTGGCCTGATTTATGGAAGAAGCCCAAATAATTTTTAGTAGATAAATTAGAGGAGGAGGTGTGATGGTATGAGCGGCGATTGGCAATAGCGGTAAATCGGGCATTGCCATTATACAGTATGACACAGAAATCCCGAAAAACTCCATTTAAAGTTTTATTGGTTGGTTTTCCAGAAAAAAAAACAAGATAGCTATTTCTCTTTATGGCAAGGGGGACACGTTTGGGACTTAGAAGCGTGGTGGGGAAGTTAGTGACCCAGTAGGGGGCGGGGCTGTGGGTTACTCGAAATTTTTAAATGGGAAGAGGGGCCGTGTGACATATCGTTGGAAAGATCTCCGAAAATGTAGTACGTTGGTTTTTAAATTTTTGTTTTATCTTTATTAGGCACAAAGTTATATCCCACAATAGCGACACTAAAGTGCACTATGAGTGGTAGGAAAAATTGCGTTGCTTCTGACACATTTGTGTTCTTTCTTTGGTTGTGTGAAAGTACTGTACTTATTGTGTTTTATGGCAAGGAATCACGTTTCCGGCCACGAGTCGAGGGGTCCGGTGACCCCATTTAGGGCGGGGAACAGGGTCATTCAATAATTGCAGATGGAAAGGTGGGAGAGGGTAGTGTAATACACCATTGTTACGATGGCATATTTCGCAAATTTAATTTATTGCGCTTGGTAGCTCAAAAACGTACAATAGTCGTTATGTTTTATGTCAAAGGGGATAGGAATCGTATGCGATAGGAACCGAGGGGTTTTGCGGGTTTGTGAGGATCCGGGCTGGTAGTTTCACGAAATGTTGCATGGTAAAGTCAGGTCACGCCATACCACCGGAAAGATGTCTGAAACGGGAACAACTTCTGTTTTTAACATTTGTCAGAACTTTATTTTATCAAATGTGTTATGCAAAACTGTTGAGGTTAACTTGTAATCGGGGAATATAAAATACTGCAGACATGCCTACATCTGAAGCGACTAACAGTACAAATTGGTCAAGTATCACAATATCAGATATTGTTACACGATACCTACCGATTTCATGTGTTCGAAGTGACCACCATTGGCAGCAATGCACAGCTCAATCTTGTCACACCATGCACCTTGTAAAGCACAAAATGTATCCCGGGATATTTCTGTGACATTCCGACGTATTTTTTCTCGGAGTTCTGCAATGGAATTCGCAGGATAAACGCAGTTTTTGAGATACCCCAAAGAAAATGGTTACACGGTGTGAGATCTGGAGATCGAGCAGGTCATTGGACAGGTCCGTTATTTTCAATCCATCTATTTGGAAACTTCTCATTCATCCATTTAGTTGCTAGATGGGAATAATGAGCCGGTGCTCCATCTTGCATGAAATAGGAATGATGAGTCGGTGCTCCATTTACATTCGCATCCACAAATAGCTCCAGGCCGGGCCATATTTCATATTCTAACATATTTCGATAGGACTCACTATTTAAATTTCCTGCAATAAAAAATGGACCTATAATTACATCGTCTTGGATACCACACCATTTGTTAAGTTTTTCTATGTACTGTGAATGCCTCTCACAAAGAACATGCGGATTCGTGGATGAACAGTGGTAAGTCCAATTTCCACTGACTTGCCCATGCCTGATGAACGTTGCTTCATCCGTGAAGACGAGGCTTCGCCTGAAATTTTCATAGCTTTGCATTTGTTGCCGTGCCCACAGAAAAAAACTGTAGTCGCCTATTATAGTCGGTTGTTAGTAGCTGCTGTACGAATTTTGTCTTGTAAGAACATGTTTTCCTTCAGTTTCAGTGAATGGAAGTATGAGACATACCATCCCCTTGAGCACGATGCAGTAATGATAATATATGGTTTCTCTCGAATCTAGCTAAAACGTCGACTTCCTTGTCCGCATTGGTAACTGGTTTTGATATTCCCGTTGTGTTTCGCTGTACGACGCTTCCAGTTTCCATGAAACGGTGTATTAAATTACAGATTGCTTTCACAGAAAGTTGTGGCCTATCAACGTTTTGCTGGTGAAATTGCCGAGCTGCTTGGGAAGCATTCTCACCATTCTTAAAGTAAAAAACCAATAGATGAACATAATCCTGAGTGGAATATGTGTGGGTCATCTTCACAAACTAACATAGAACATATGTTTTACGGACCTTCGAATGCCAGCGAAAACTTTAAATGTCCCTAACATTTCGCTACTGTCGAAAGTCAAAAACACAGCAGGCAGAAATCTGCATAATTGACACATCGCGCTATTTGCATAATGTCACAACGCGGTGCTGACTGATGGCCTGCAACGACGATAGCAGACTTCATTACAGACTATCAGGGCAAAATCACGTTTTGCAAACATATGCAAATTTGGTTTCATTCCAACAGAGTGTCACCTTGGCCATAAAACGACTATGGTAAGTTTACCACAGCATCCAGGAGTTACCAAGATAGCCTATGTGCCGGGACCATACCACAAAAAACACCCCCACACGAGTACACTGCCAGCTCCAAACTTGACCGTAGGAACACTACACTGTGGTAAATAGCGTTCCCCGGCTGCTGCCATGCCCACACACGGCCATCAGACTGATGGATCGTGTATCTGGAATCATCAGTCCACAGGATCCGTTTCCATTGATCTACGTTCCACGATAAATGTTCTTTACAAAGAACATTTATCGTGGACCGCACGACCACGCTAACCCATTGAATTAAGTTCTCTGCGAATGGTACTGTACATACCGAGGTTCCAGCATTTTTACTCACCTGTACACCGAGGTCTTGTGCAGTACTCCGTCGATTAACTGTAACGACTCTCCTGAGGCTTCGACGTCCTCTATCACTGATTTTCTTTGGTCTGACGGTACGTTTTGCTGCTTCAGGCACGCCATGTGTCTTCCACTTATTCAGTACATCCAAAACAGTTGACTTGGGTATGTTTAAACACCTCTCGGTTTCTCTTATGGACAACCTACTAATATAATAAACAACAAGATTTCCTTTCTCAAAGTCAACTCTCTCCCGCCGCGACATTTTCACTCAACCTCACAGTGCGATATGATCGCGGTCTCGCTGCTGGCTTGTTTTTATACCGTTTGCAGCTGTACCGCGTATCTTAACAACGTAGCGGATCCGTTTATTTGCTTTTGAAGGGGTGTCCGGTGACTTTTGTCAATATAGTGTATTAGTATTGGGACAAAATCAACGTCTGCACGTTACAAGACTTAGTAATAGCAGTGACAAACAGATTTTTTTACTAATTAAAGCAAATGGAAGTGCCATAAAGTATTAATTCAGAAAATATTATTTTCTGCTTTGCATTATTTGATTTGTATTTAAAATTTCTTCACAGCAAAATGTGCTTGTTAGTTTTACTTGCGCTTAATGATGTAATAAACATCTTGAAACACTGTACCGCCTAACATTTTTCTACAATACAAATTAATTACACTGCTGGCCACCCAAAATATAACACCAAGAAGGACACAAGATAGCCAAGCCAGATGTACTGGACACATAACAACAGATACAAAGATGAAACGATTGAGCTTACAGGCCCGTGCGACTTGCGGTACACGCAGACATCAAAAGCTCGTGTGGCCCCCATGGCTGGCAATAACGGCCGTTACACGCCACGGCATCGAACGAAAGAGGCTTTGGATGTGGGCTTGGGGTATGTCGGTCCAGGCTGCTTCCACACGTTGCCACAATTCATCAGGCGTAGCCGCGGGTGGTGCTTTCCGGGCCACTCAGTTACCGATCAGCGACCAGACGTGTTCGATGGGCGACATATCGGGAGAACATGCAGGCCACGGCAACACTGACACCTGGTGGGCCGTTAAGAATCGTTGCACGATGCGTGCCACGTACGGGCGCACGTTGTCCTGTTGAAACGTGGCCGCTGGTAGGTCCTGTAGGGAGGACTACATGCTCCAAAACGTTGGAGATGTAGCGGTGACTGTTGAGTGTACCGGCGATGCATACCAGAGGGGTGCGGGTGTCATATCCAATTGCACCCCAAACCATAACGCCAGGCGGCGGAACGGTATGGAGATGCGTAATGCAAGCGTCACACAGTCTCTCGCTGCGGTGCCGCCATACGCGGATCCGACCATCGTGGTGTTGCAGGCAGAAGCGGGATTCGTCGGAGAAGACAATGTTGTGCCATTCCGTAGTCCAGGTGCGGCGTTCAACGGCCCACTGCCACCGCACTCGCCGGTGGGGTAACGTCAATGGTAATCGAGGCAATGGGCGCCGTGCGACAAGTCCCCGCCCCTGCAGACGACGTCGAACGATACGTGCTAACACAGGTTGTTGCGGAACACATCCTAATTCCTGCGCTAACGCTCGTGATGTGGCGGTGCGAACCGTCAATGCCCGCCGCACAACATGCTGATCCTCGCGTTCGGTGTTGTGCCGCGGCTGCGGCAATCACTCACGTCGGTCCGCCCGTCCCTCCTGCACCCACTGAATTACATACTCGCCTCACTGTGGCTGGATGTCGTCCCACACGGGCGCCAATGTCTCAGTATGATAAACCGCTGTCGCAATAAGCCACTGTTCGTCCTCTGTCGAACTCCGAAACGTGCTGGAATGACTGTCGTATTCTGCGACGAGGCATCAGGAAGCTTCCCACGCTCAGGTCCGGCAGCACAGCACACTTCCACTACTTACACCCCGTTTTCTGTGCACCCTTCTTATAGTGCTTCTCGGTGGCGTGCCAGGCGCACATGATGTGCACATGCCCTGCAATGCTAATCGTTTGCATGTCCTCTTGCGGGCGACGCATGCTGCGAATTTCAGGCCAATCGGATGCTTCCTTCTTGGTGTTGCATTTTGGGTGGCTAGCAGTGTATATATGGAATGTTTTTTGTGTTGCAACTATTATTCTGTAGCGCATAATTAAGAAATAGCATGAATATTTCTGTGTGTAATTTTTTTACACAGTATATATTGTGGTCAATGACGTCTCTGGTATACGTTTCCTTTATCATCGGCGCTTCAGTGTTTCGTCTACTTCCACTTTGCATTCAGGGGTGATGGTGTAAAATAACAAAACTAAATGAAATACTTTAGCTGAAATTTTGAAGTACTACTGTAACATCATGTGCTTTTAGAAGAGAACGTAGCAGCACCATGACGCTTGATGTCACGCGCAACTAAGCAGCTACCCGTTACGAAAACAAGTGAATGAAATTGTTAACAATAAGCAAGAATTAGGATTGTTGCATCCCATTTCGTGACGTAATACACAGTTGAACTCTTGCCACGTACGGGAAACCTAGAACTGAAACCGTATTAGGTTGTAGCGTATTAAATTTGTAGATTTATGGAAGCTTTTCAATATTTTTAATTTTATGTTATTCTGTATATAGGACACATGATTTATTCAGAGTACATTTATTTCAAACACAATTGGTGAGTTATTTAAGATATAAAACGTTTCATCAAATTGCAGCAGCTGTCACAACAGGAGCATATTTTTCTCAAATACAAAGTTCACTGATTTTTTTATTGATTGTAGGTTTAACGACCACCGTGATCAACTCAATGGACTATAAGCAGTTGCCCGTCCCTAATTTAGGGTCACTGGTTCCAGGGAAGGGAGAGAGCTAGTACCGTAAGACAAATACAACATCCATGCCTCACCGGGATTCGAACCCGGACCCCTTTCGGACGAATGATCAGAGGCCATCGCTTAGACCACTGCGCCACCGTGGCGGCAAAACGTTTTAATGAATGACCAGCACTGATATCATATTACAGTATGTACATATACTATTTTGCCAAAAGTGTACGAACTTGTATTTGCAACAAACGCTTTTATTTTAAAATCTTAGTTCATAGTGTGACGCATGAGTCATGTGAACAACGAAGAAGCGATAAGTCTACCGGTATAGTCCAACTGAGAGAGCAGCCGCTCCGGAGTACGAAAATGTGAGCTCGAATCTCACTGTCGGTAAAAGAAAGGTTAAATTGGCACCCGAACGAAAAAGGATTTGCTGGCCGTGAGGATTGAAAAAAAAATATGTGATGGTTCTTTCCCACAGTGCACGTAAATAATAAATAAATACTTCTGCAAGGAAAGATTCGCCCAGTGTTGCTGTCGGTTCACACGAAACTTGCTGAATGATTTCGGGTCCCCGCTTTTTTCAAAGGGGGGATGATGTGACGTATGAGTGAAGTGGGAAATGAAGCAGCGATAGGCTTTCGAGCGTAGTACAATTGGTAAAACATCCATGGTCAAGAGTAGAAAGATGTGGGCTCGAATGTCACGGTCGGCGAAAGAAAGATTGTAATAGAAGGAACATCTTCAGCTTTCACGACGGCTGCAGTCTTTTTGGACATGCTTTCTGCTAAATTCCGGTAAATCTCAACTGGAATGTTCTCCTAGTCTTCCAACAAAACTGTTAATACAGCTATATTGGAGAAAGGTTACTATAGTCGCGATCTGATTCGGCGTTGCAATAAGTCCCAAAGATGTTATATTGGGTTGAGGTGTTATATTGGTTGAGCTGGTCACAGTTCAACATTTTAGTTTTGTTCTCCGTAAACCAATCTCGTTCAAGTAATGCAGCGTGGCATTGAGCTCAATATTGCTGAAACAAATAACCGTCCATACCGAAGTATTGCCACACTCAGGGTTGCTCAGAATGGTCCAGAATATTGAGATAGAGTTTGTACTTCATGGTTACAGATACAACTAATGGAATTTGGTCCGTTGGTTGTTGTACCTGTAACCACGAAGTTCAACCTCTACCTCGATAATCTGTCCCATTCAGGAACAGAGTAGAACAGAATCCCATCGATATTCCCTCACATCTGGATAGACAGAATAGAATCCCATCCAGGGACAAGACAGAATGGATAGGACAGGATATCGTGGTAGACGTTGGACAAGTCCCATCCAGCTGAAATAGCCTCAAACCATTACAGAGCCGTCACCTAACTTGACAGTTCGAGTGATACTGTCTTGAAATAATCGTACTCCCGACAATCTCCGCAATCGGATACGTCCACCGGAACAAAACAGTGATAAACAAGATTTATCACAAGATTTATCACTCCACCGAATCCTCTTTCCGTGCCCTACGGTCTAGGAATGGCGAGCAAAGACACCAGTTCAAGCGTCGTTGAACATTCATAACAGTGCCGTTACGCTTGTTAGCTGTAGCCCTATCAAGAAAACATAGAAAGGGCAGCTCTTTACAGCTAATTCTAATTGCTGAACAGGGGTTTCTACGGCATTTTCATACTATAAAGAGAGATCTATTGAAAACAACGTGCGTGATTATCGGATTCTCTTCATCAGTATGCTTCAGGTCTGGTACGTGAGTACTTTATTTATTTAAGAGGAAGAATCAACAAGTGAAACATACCGTTTAACACCGGTAACTTCCAGCAAATGAACGTAACAGCTATCTCTCTTCTCCACTATTTTCCTTGCAAGTCGATGCACTTCCTGTATCTTACTACTAGCTTCTTCATCCTTGGGAGAAGATGCTTTTTGGCTGCTCCCGAATCCATGTCTGCACTGCTTCCTTAACCTCATCATCAGAGATGAACCTGCGACAGCGTAGAGCCTTTTTAAGTAGACAGAAGACGTGATAATTGCATGGCGCTCTATCAGGGCACTACGGGAAATGTGGAAGACGTTCAGGTCAGCATTCTTCTTCCTTTGCTGCGAATTGCGGGTTTTTAGTTTCTCTCTAAGCATATTTCCGGATGCCCGGCCACCCGAAGCGCTTCAAGGGGAAACGAATGGTCAAAGAAATTTGTGTTACATAAAAAAATTTCTGTGCGAATTCGAAAAATTCACGCACGTTTATCCAAGTTTCCTAAAATCTATGTGTTCTAACTGATGAAATAATTTGGAGACCTAAAGTGTTGGCTCAAAGAAGAGTTGAGTGGGGCACAGCCCCCCCCCACTCCGTAGCGTCTGGCCAGAGAAGTTATCTGCCTCCGGGGGCTCGGACATTTACGGGTCCCTTGCATTTTAACGAGGTATAAACTAACTTTGTAACATTTTCATTTCTTAACATTGATTGGACGATTTCTAAAACAATACCTCGACGGCAACTTCCTAGTGTTTTAGGGGTACCAGCACTACGAAAGGGCCAGAAACACTTCCAGCAGCATTTCCCTCTACACTGCGTTTTAATATTTACAGTTCTGCAGAAAGCTAATAAAGAAACAGGACAATTTTCAAGGGCAATTTACTACACTGGTGTGTAAAAATTAAGGACGAACAGGAGAAATGATCATAACAGCGGAACGAGCAGATAGAACGGACCGAAAGACCACTCAGAAGACAGACTAGGGTCCAGTACGGTAGAGCATGCGCATATATGCAGCATGACGTAGAGGGGAGTGTCGGAAAGGTATAAAGCACACGGGCAGTGTACGCTCAGCAATTCGGTGAAAGCTATTGCACGGTGTACATCGGTTTGAACGACGTGGAGTTGCTACCACCGTGTGATATGGCCAACAGGCAATCCAGTAGACGACATCTGGATGACTTTACCCGAGGTCGCGTCATTGAGAAGTTGGAAGAAGGTCGAAATGTGACTAGTGTGGCCGAGGAGTTCGGGATTGCTCACAGCATCGTTTCACGAGCTTGGAGAGCATTTCAAATGACAGGAACAGCTGTCCGAGAGTTTAGCAGTGGTCGTCCACGAGCAACCACGGCGGCAGACGACCGGTATATTGTTCTACAGACGAGAAGAGACAGACGGCAGACAGGTGGAGAAATTTCAAGGCACATGCAACAGACAACTGGACGTCCGTTTTCGCGTTTCACCGTGGCCAGGATGCTGCACAAAGGTGGTCTATTTCCACGACGACCAGTACGGTGTGTGCCATTAACGTCTGCTAATCGGAGACGGCGGTTTTTGTGGTGCCAGGAACACAAGAACTGGACACATCAGCAATGGGGTCGAGTTCTCTTTACGGATGAGAGCCGATTTAGTCTGACGAGCGATTCTGGAAGTATACACATCTGGAGAGAGCAGGAAACACGCAATCACACCTCCAACAACATCGAAAGGCACCAGTTTGGAGATGGCGGAGTTCTCGTTTGGGGCGGTATCATGCTTGGTAGTCGTACTGAATTTCTAATCTTCCAAGGAGGTTCAGTCACTGGTGTCCGCTATTGTACCGAGGTTCTCCTGCCTCACGCGCGTCTGTTTAGAGGTGCTGTGGGTCCTGAGTTCCTCTTCATGGACGACAACGCTACACCTCATCGTACAGTGGCTGTCGCAGAGCTGTTGGAGAGTGAAGATATTCAACGCATGGATTGGCCCGCAAGGTCTCCAGACTTAAATCCAATCGAACACTTGTGGGACCTTCTCGGGAGACGCTTGGCAGAACATCACCAGCCGCCAGCAACGATTCCGCAGCTGCAGTTGGCGCTACAAGAGGAATGGGCCGCGATGCCTCAACAGCTCCTTGACAACCTCGTCCTCAGCATGGACAGACGTTGTAAATCCTGCAACGCAGTCAGGGGTGATCATATCCCCTACTAAAGACTGGATTTTACTTGGCAGCCGCCTGTCACATGGACGTTTCTGTCTTCTGTCCAGTTGTGCTCGAAGCTACCTTTTCAATAAAGTGCCTTTGTATCCTTTGGAGTCCTTGTTTGGACGGTTTTGCTCACTTGTCCCATATTTTAACATCTTGGGGATTTTATGGTATGATTTGAGTAGATGTGGAGCACTTCTGCACGACGTTATATTCGAAAAACCGTCTCGTCCTTAATTTTTGCACGCCAGTGTATTATGTCTTAAACAAAATTGTGTGATCTGTGCATCCATCCAGTTTTTACTTATGGATCAAACACGTGGACTTTATCTGAAACACACACACACACACACACACACACACACACACACACACACATTCAGATGCTGCAAACAACTCAAAGAGGCAAGGAGAGATGCATTCTCTGTGTAACCAAGAAAGATAGGAAAAGCAACTCATGGATATGGAAAACAATAAGAATTTATGTCATCATTCAAAGTAAAGACCCTCAATTGACAATGGGCTGAACATAATGCAATAAAAACTGACAACGGTTGGACAAATGAATTAGTTGACTGGATACCACAGGACAGTGTAACCTTTCTTTGCCGGTGGTGGGATTCGAAACCACAACCTCCTACGACGGAGAGGCTGGTCTCCCAACTGAACTACTCCGGAGAGGCTGTTCTCCCAACTGAACTACACCGGCAGTCTTATCGGTGCTTCATTGTCCATTTGACTAATGCGTAACCTCAATAGTACATTGTCTACGTCATGTCACGTAGTAAGTTAAAACAAGAAAAGACCCAGGCGATGACCACGTCGGAAGATGGGTGGATAAAATTCGAAAGCATGCCGGCGTGACTTGTAAGGGAATGGCTCAACACAGAGGGAGTGTTGGAAGAGACTAGGAGAGATCTTCATCCACAGTAGATTTAGAAAGGTTCATGATTTGCACGCACGCACACGCGCGCACACACACACACACACCACAGGCGCACGCTCGCGGGCTTATAAAAAAACGTATGTTTATTTATGTATATAATGCCTGCGTCAAACAGATTATTTTGTTTGTTTTCCAGCTTCAGCAGATCCACTTGATTTAACTGGCTGTAGCTGGGTAACGATACCTTAGCGTCTCCGCTGTGTGCTGATAAAAGAATTTTTGTTTTTCATTTCTTTCGTGTGTGATTTTTTCAGCAACTTACACCGACGAGCCATTGCATTATGACAACCTACCTAATAAGCTGTAAGAACCCCAAAAACAGCGGCCACTCGGCGAGGCATCGATTCGATGAGTTGGCGATAGGTATCTTGGGGTATCTTGTACCATAACTTCAACAGCAGGTCCTCCAGTTCCCGTACATTTCGGGGTGGTGGTAATTTAGCGCGAACCCGCTTTTCCTAGTCGAACCACAAATGTTCGATTGGGTTCATGTCAGGTGAATTTGGAGGCCAGGGCATTAACAGAAAGTCACCAGCATGTTCCTCGAACCACTCCCTGACGATTCTGGCAGTGTGGCATGGCGCATTATCCTATTGGTAATGGCCATCACCAGCAGGGAACACAGTTGCCATGAATGGGTGAACTTGGTCCGCAACGATGCTCAGATCTCTGACAGCTGTCAAAGATTGTGCTATTGGAACAATGGGGCCTAAAGTGTCCGAAGAAAACATCGCCCACAGCATAACACCACCGCCGCCGCCGCCGCCGCCGCCGCCGCCGCCGGCTTGTTTCCGCCGGACAGTCATCAAGGTTAAATTGCCTCCGTTGGTAATCGGCAAATACGCGCTCGGCCGTCTACGTAATGCACCAGGAATCTTGATTTGTCAGACCAGGCCACTTTTTTCCAATCATCCACGGTCGAATCTGGATGATCTTGGGCACATTTCACACGTTGTTGGCGATGATGTGCATTGAGCATGGGAACCCGGCTGGGTCTTCGGCTATGCATGCACATGCGCAAAAGGCTGCGATGAACTGTGTGCTGTGACACATTGCCCTGATCACCACTGTTGTAGCTGCGGGTGGTATGTCGCACTGTGGCCCTGTGGTCGCTGTGAACAATGCGCGACAGTCTCCGCTCCCTTCTGGCGTCAGTGAGCCACGGACGACACACGGCTGGACGACGGTTCGTCGTTTGGCCATTTGTGCACCACTTTTGATACGTACTCACTGCAGCGGCACCTGAACAACCCACAAGCCGCGCCGTTTCCGAGATCATAGTTCCCAGGCGACTTGCCATCCCAATTTGTCCCTTTATCAAACTCCGATTAATCGGCAGCTTTTTCCATTCTGACTCTGAACACTCTACTAGCCGAAAGCCGGTCCTCTGGTTGTATATGTACTGCTCTGTGAACTTCGTCTGCGCCACCGTTCTGTCTCCAGGAGCGCTCATTTCTCTAGGCTGGTGGTGGTCATAATGTAATGACTCATAGGTGTATATGTACAAGTTATTTCCTCAGTAGTTTACTGCTAAGTCGGTTGCTTTAACTGTCCCGTCTTATAAGAATTCGAGATTCCAATTCAAGCTACTGCTGGAAATCTAAACTTTCGCCACTGTTTCTGTTCATAGGGCAGTAGCTATGTCTCAGAACGGAAGGGAGGGTAGGCTGAAGGCTCATCTGGAGAAGCTCAACGAAAAAATATATTCATCTCCGAATACAGATGCCAGTTTTGCTTTATATTTTCGTTCCTTACCTCACGAGCGAACAACTTCTCCACGCCGAAAAGCAAATAAAACAAATGAAATTCAAAATATCAAAAAAAAAAAAAAAAAAAAAAAAAAAAGTGTTGCGATAGAAAGAAATCTGAACTCTCTTGAAATATAAAAAATAAATCGGATTATCAGAATTTGAAGATTACCGAGTTTCAAGGTCATTATCGATAGAGAAATAACTCCCTATTCGCATAATCAAACTATTTCTATATTTTTTAGTTTACTATTCTGGTTCCTTTCCGTGAATCTATGCAATGGCATAGAGAAGTTATTACTTGCTGGTGCTCGAAGTAGCCTCTTCTTACTGTGGTCAACAACCAAACGTGTCTTCCCCACTCAAAACCCAAAAGCCCTCAAACTTCTGCCAATAAGCACTTCTTCCACATATATGCAACGTAAAACCACTCCTACTGAAAGCAAAACAAAGAACAAACAAAAAGAAGTTGAAAGGTCTTTCTCTCTCTTTTCTTCCCCGCACAAATATTTCTCTTTAGCACAATTTTACATCGCCTAAAGAGAGCTACATTAAACTAAAACGTTCCCACGGTAACACTTTTTTGTAGGCAATTAACTATCTGGAAGTTTTTTTAACAGCAGCTTAGCATCTCTGTGACGTATATTCTATTTTAACTTTCATTTTTAGTTCCTTTTCCTATGTGAATTTGAGTTTGTTCACTTTTGCACTTTCCAAACACAAAGTGATATCTTCTCTCTCACTTGAATGAAGTTTGGCAACACCATGAGGTCCGTACGTAAGAGACGTATGAATGTAATAAGGACAAGACGAGATATATAATGGCTACGCAGTAGCTGTGAGGAGGGAGATGTTGGATGGTGAACGTTAATGCTTCTTTTGGATATGCGACTGCTTAATGGCCGTTTAAGTATTTGTGAAGGCTACGTGTTCTACTTTAATAACAGTGTTGTGTTCTTGTGGACATTGATTCAAGTTCGAGTGTTGTGTTTCATAGTTAATTGACTGTGGATATTAACCCAAGTTTTCGTGATCTCACCTTGTTGAAGTGCAAGTGATCAAGTGCCTATTGACAGCAATAAAGGATTAGCTGTAGTAACAGCTTCCTGACTTTATTTGAGTGACTCATATTTCACTGTAGGTGAAGTTTTTGATCTATGTAGTGTTTTAGTAAGTCAGCTACACACAAACGTTACATCTCATAGTCACTTACCAAGTGACGAACAGTGCCAGTGTTTCATCCGTATCCGCTACTGTCTGTCTGTCTGTCTTTTTTGTGTGTGTCTGTGTGCGGTAATGCACTTTTATGTTTTACGTTTCTCAAAACAAAAACAAAAAAAGAAAAGAAAGAAAAGAAAAGGAAAAAAAGAAAAGATTTATCTCTTTTTTAATCCGTAGAAACCACAAGTCCGATGCCTACGTGGCAGAGAATCATTGAAACAGTTATTCCTAATAATTAACTTCCAGAAGTAATTTCTTTTGTTTTATCCGTCGTTCGTATCGTACCATTTCAGTTTTTTTTAAACGTGCAATACACGAATAAATAAGGTTAAGTAGTTATGCTTATAATGAAAAACAAAAGTCATTTTCAGAAGCCACCGAAACTAAAAGTTCAGAGGATTTACAACAACGTCCATTTTCAGGGGGCGGGACTGAGCACTCTCTAGCCCCCCGTTTGTTAAGACCACGTCAGTAGATCCTTGCTTTTTAAAATGCTGCATTTATTTTTAGTGTTCTTAATAAAATTGCCACAACCAGTGTGCAGAACAGAGTTGCAATGGTCGCGCAAAGCATCACGGATTCCAGCACGCCTATTTAATACGACATCGCGGATACATATTTAACGCTCCACTTAATTGGCTGAAGGAGTTTTCATTTCCAGGTGATCTCGGATTCCTTAGCAGAGCAACAAAAGCACATATTCTTGTGGCAGAATACGTTCTCTATAAACCTTTTCCGCGATGCACCCTGGGACAAAATTCGGTGGAAACCAGTATCGACGCGGCGATTGTCGAAGGAGTCTCCACGAGAAGGTTGGGGTGGGTGAGGGAGAGGGGGGGTGAAAGAGCGGGAAAATCGACGATGCACGCGTGTGAGATAACACTAACCACCAAGCTCATCGAAATTCAACGCTCGTTCGAAGACACATAAGGACTAATGTAATTTCCAATGGATGCCTCGGTGAATAGGGGCTGTCACAGCAAGGTGTCGGCGGCTGAGAAAGGGTGGGGGAGGCGAGCCCTGTGCCGTCACCACCTCTCGTATCCGATCCCGCAATTGAAACTGTCATCCGCAGCATCGAGCAGGTTAGGCGGGCTATTATGCCGAGGTGTTAGTGTGTGAAAGCGTTTACAGCAGCACGCCCGGGACATCAACCGTGATTTACCGAATTCCCCTTCAAGTACACTTCGACAACTGCCGACCAACTAACTCAACTCCCAAGCAAAACACAGCACCTCTTTTCCTCGTTCTTGAGCAACACCATCTCCAACTATATACAGTTGAATTCGATTCTGCGGTATATTTTTTTATCTCCTTCTCTCTTTTCTCTCTGGTTTCTCTGCGTCTTTATATCTTTCGGTTTTCTTTTGTGTGAAGCTAGCCAGCCACTTGTTCCTGTTTAAAAACTGACAAGTCCATATGTTGATAACAATGCGAACTTACTTCAGGAGTGTATGTTTCACTTATTCGTATCCAAATGTTTTTTTTTTTTTTCCCTTTACAAGTGAAAGAATCTGTTTGATGCAAACAGAAACCATTTTAACGAGTTTTCCCCTTTGCAAAGTGCGTTCAAGTATTCCATTCAAACTAGAACGACTCTTTCTTTTTTTGATGCTTCAGAAAATTGCAAACATCCCTTTGAGAAATAAAGAAAACAAAAATTATGTTTTTACCGAAAGTAAACGGCCCTATTTGAGCACCAACACAAATACCCAACAAGGCGTAAGAAAGAAAAAATAAATTCTGATTCTATGAGAAAGAGTTGCAATTTTTTCTGCCACATTGTTTTGTTTATTTCTTTATTACCTGCTAGAGAAACGAATTAAAAGGGGTAATTAAGGTGTTGTGGAATCATCTGCAAAACGTCAAATAATGTGATATCACGAGAGGACATATATATAAATTATCTATGCTCCACCGTAGTGTATCGCAGACTGTACTGCAGTTTTCTGGACCAGTAGACCTTACACTAACTCGCGACACACACACACACACACACACACACACACACACACACACTATATTGACAAAAGTCACTGGACACCCGGTCAAAAGCAAATGAACGGATCCGCTGCGTTGTTAAGTTGCGTGGTACAGCTGCAAACGGTATAAAAACAAGCCTGCAGCTGACCGCGATCATATCGCACTGTGAGGTTGAGTGAAAATGTCGCGGCGGGAGAGAACTGACTTTGAGAAAGGAAAGATCGTTGGGTGTTATATTAGTAGGTTGACCATAAGAGAAACCGAGGGGCGTTTAAACATACCCAAGTCAACTGTCTTGTACTGAATGAACGGAAGACACATGGCGTGCCGTTGACATATCCATTTACTTCCTAAATATCACGTAGGACTTTAAAAAATGCCATTGCCTTAAGAAGCCGTTAGAAAGGGGGGAAATGTAAATTTGCTGGATTATTTCCAGAGTGTGAGCGAGAAAAAATGTTCTGCTGGTATTTTTGTCTCAAAATATTTCGAATTTCTCCATCGAAAATAAGGAATTTCTTCAAGAATTTTTCCAATTTTAATTTTTACGAAATGTCCGTGGATAGTTGTTTGACTTCATCCAACTTGCCAGTAAAACCTTAAAAGTCCGTCTTGAATAGTCTTTATTTGTGAGTGGATGAACATCTAGCTGATTCAGTTATATCAATGAAGTAAAACATGGAGAGTTCAGTGAAACCTGTCTAACAAGGTCTTCCTCAGTTCTGTGAAAAAATGACTGCATTAACAAGTGACCGCTGAATATAGTGGTTCAATTTGCCAAAATATCCCATCTTCCCACTTGAAAATAAAATAGAGACTTACCAGTTTTTAATGCAGTCTGGTACGAAGAGCTTGTTCTTTCTTTCTTTCCTGTCATTTTGTTATGTAGGAACAAGACCGGATGGAACTTTTGCGGGGCCCAAAGGGAAATTTCAAAGCGGGGCCCAAAGCGAAATTTTATAGCGGGACCCAAAGCGAAACGAAATTTCATGGCGGGGCCTGGAGCAAAATTTCATTGTTGGCCCTAGAAAATACATCTCATATCTTAATAAAGTTCTTACATGAAAATTGTCGGTAAAGAACACACACGAAAACTAGCATAAATAAACAGTGATTGTCTCAAAGAAGTGTTTGCTTTAAGCTTAAAAAGAGACCTTAATTTCGATTGAAAGTTCAGAGAGAGAGAGAGAGAGAGAGAAGGAGAGAGAAGCGTCAAAATCTGCAATTTTCTTTCCAGGTAGAGGGAGTTGCGGTTGCATTATGACACTTGTAAAACCTTCGTCATAATACAACTGCCGTTTCATAAAATCTAGAGTAAAATCACACAAAATGAAGAAATACATATAGGTACAGCAAAATATATGCCATTCTTTCTCAAAGTATCTTCCCTCGAATAATATGCAACGGTCCCATCGCTCAGTCCACTTTTCAAAGCATGCGGCAAAGGCATTTTGTGGAAGCTGCTTTAGCGACCCCTGTACAGTTTGAATAACATCAGCATCTGTGTTGAATATTGCACCACGGAACTTCTTCATTGTTGGAAACAACCAGAAATCGCACGGGGCGAAGTCAGGATTGGAGGCAGGCTGTGGCATGATTTCAATACTGCATTTCGTAAGAAACTGTTGAACACAAGCAGCCACATGTGGGCAGGCGTTATCATTTTGTAGGGTCCACCAGTTCCAGTAGCTTAATCGATACGTGTTGTCGCAGACGCTTCAAGACTGAAATGTAGTACGCAGCATTGACAGTCATTTGTGGAGGCACAACATGCTGGTAGACTACACTTTTATGATCAAAGAAAATTGTCATCATCATATTCAAAGGTGATTTGGTATGGCGGACTTTTTTCGGATGAGGCGAGTCTGTGTGCTTCCAGGCACTCTTTGCGCGCTTCGTGAGGGGGTCGAAATAGTGGACCCATGTTTCATCGGCAGTTATTACTGTGTTTAGAAAGTTTGGTCCTTCGCAATCATTTGTTTCCACTCATGACACACCTGAATTCTGGCTAACAATTGTTCTCACGACAGGTGATGAGAAACCCATCTGGAACACACCCGATGCAGGAGTAATTTGTCGCGTAGAATGCGGAATGCCAACGTTTCTGAAATATTAGTCGACGCCGCTAAGTCTTCACACGTCATTCGTCGATCTTCCAACAGGATTGCCCAAACAGTGTTAACAGTACACTCCGTAACAACACTTTCAGGTCGACCAGGCCTAGGAACGAGTTCTGTTGACAAACGTCTTGTTTTGAAATCATGGTGCCAACTAAAAATTGTTGACTCACCCAAACATTTATCTTTGTAAGCTTTTTCATTAAATCAACTGTTTCTGGAGCCGTTTTACCCAAACGATAGCAAAATTTTATCGCACAACGCGTTTCACTTCTTAATTCTGAATCACTCGCCTCCATAGCTGTGTGGCGAAACGCAGACGTACCTTAAACAACTGCGCAATAACAAAACCAGAATCGTCTGCCACGGCTAATAACTGTTGCCATAGATACTTCCTTAATTCAGTTAGTCGTCTGCGGGATTATTTCCCCCCTTCGCACTGTTGCCAACTCAAAAAAATACTCTCAGTTTTTATGGAACGTCCTTTGTAGATAAAAATAATAGATAAAAAGATAACTTCAACTAATCTGCGTAGCGAATATTTTCAGTAGAGATCAAGAATACCTCTAAAAAAATTCGTTTAGTTTTTTTTCTCTGATACATGTTTTAGAGATTGATTTTTGATGCAAGGTACAGTAACTGACAAAATAATGACCTTTTTAACTTTTATACGCGCGCATTCACGTATATGAAAATTTCCTTTTTCGAAATTTCCAGTACTGTTTTAAAAGTCACTGAATAATTGGTCGCCATATATAGTCCGAAAACAAGTTTGATATTGTCATTTTTTTTTTAATTTAAGTATCTGGTTTACACACGAATGTTTCAAAATATAAAACCAGGGAACAGTTTTATGATATATTGAAAAAAATATGAAATTTAATTTGCTATATCTGAATGCAGAAAAGTTGAAAGTGGTTATAATATTCATTTGAAGTCTGTAAATATCAGCGTCTGCACAACAAAGGGCTGTAACTTACTTGAAAGTGGGGGGGGGGATCAGAAACTAAAAAAAACGTTATCAAGATATCTTTTTAAGGGTCTCGCGTCCCAAAAATTAAAAAGAAGATAATAAATGTAAAACATTGTATCGAAGATGATTTTGTTTACAGTGCTAGTGAGATAGATGAGCGATGATACAACATAAGTGCAACAGTGCAGGGTGTGATAATGGAAAAGATATAGGTGAGACTGAATAAATGTACACTTTAGGCGAAGTATATACAGATGTGCGTGAAGCCATATAGGAACAGGGAACGAACTATGTGCAGCAAGTGAGATATACATACAATGCAATAAAAATATAAATACAAATGACGCAGAACATAATGATGCAATCGAAAATGTGTACTATATACAAGATGTGTACAAAAAGGTGCGTGACTGAGATACGCATGATGCAGAACAGTAAAGAATGAACTTGTAGGACGGCTCCGAAAAGTAGCATACACAGTACCAAAGAATGTGTATATGTACAGAATGAAAAGCGAAATATATACAGGATGTGTAAGTACAATTTATATGAGCAATATGACGAACGAATGAGCAGAAGATATATGACGAAATAAAAACATTGAATATACAGGTACAATGTGAGGCACACAGAAGAAATCACTAAAAAGATCACTTATTCAGAAGAGGGCACCACAAAGAAAGTGCACGTGAATACACTACAAACACTGACAGTAAAAAGATAAACTGGAGATGGGAATATGAAGAATGTATAGAAGATCTAAGTCTGACAGGCTTAGGGAAACACTCTCCGGATCCGGTGAGCCAGTCCAGGGTTCACCACAAAGATCAAAGCGGGGAAGGTCCCGACGTACAGGATGGAAGTCAAATAAGAAGATGTAGGTCTGCAGAAGGCCTGGAAAACCAGCGGTGTAATGGTGACCATACACTCAGGAACTGCTGGCTCTGGTCAGTGGTCCGGGCTGCGGTAAACGCCAATCGTAGCCTGGAGGTCAGCCGGTTGCGGAATTGCGCACAGAGGGTATCTCCTGCTTGAAGGAGCGTGGGCGCATTAGAAGTATGACGGAGTTGCAGATAGAAGCAGTAACTCACATGCTTTGCGAGTACAAAGATGTATGTGCATGGCTCAGATAAAGGTACCGGTGGCGAACAAGAAACCAGCAACGTACTGTACGAAGAAAAAGGCAGCTCTTTGGCACAGAGACACTTGGCAACGGTAAAGGCTAGGTGTAGTAAAGGAAGGATCGCCGGACAGTACTGGTAGATGTGTAGAACATCAGCATGCTCAGAACAGAATATGCAGGTGGGTGCGGCTGCCAGTGTCATCCGAAATAACGTGGCCGGCACTGGCAGGCGGCGGTGAAGGAAGAGCCAGTGAATATTCCTTTCATCTGGTGTCGAGATGGGTGAAGCTGTTGCCGATAACACACTCGGAAGAGCGGCGGCCGGCACTCCTGAAATGAGCTTGGGTGCGGGTGGCGATGGATCCTGAAGGAGAAAACGATAGAGAGTACGGACAGTGAAACTGGAGATCGGAAGGAATGAGCCACCAACAGGAAGAAAAAAAGGAAGGGGAAGAGAAGCAGAAAAAACGAGAAAGAGGCCAGCCGGAGAAGCGAGAGCAGGAAAAAGAGTAATGATCGAGGAGTGCAAGAGAGGCAGAGGTGCGTGGAAGGAAGGAGCGAGGTCGGAAAAGGGTTTCCATGTTATGTCGGAGAAAAGTAAGTCTCGGACGGATACGATCCCAGCGGGGAGCCAGGAAAGGTCAGTGAAATACGGTGCGTTAGGAGGATGGAGGAGTAGAAGAGGGGTTCAGTTAGAAGTTCTGAGGTGGAAGCGGGTGGGGCACGGAGTAGTGGAAGAGAACAAAGAAGAAAAAGTGCCTCCGAATTAACGGGGGAAAGACGAGAGCGGAGGAGAAAGAAGCGATCCATCAGTCGAAAAGTTGTTAATTGGAAGCGGGGGTTCCAGGGAGAAATCATTACGTCTCGGAGAAGAGAGGCTGCGGATCTTGGTTCGCAGAGTAGACGCAGAAGGGATACTATCCGGTGTGCTTTGTAGAACTGGCGGACATCCAGGAGTGCAATACCACCAGTGGAGATCGGACGACTTAGAGTTGAGACTTGTATCCAATGATGAGCTGACCAGATCATAGAAGAAATGATCCCTGTGACTTCAGCAAGATAGTAAGCTGCCATGCGAGCAGCTGCCCACACACGAAGACAAGGAGATAGAAGGTATGTACGAGCAAGGCGTGCCCGGGTGACGTAAGAGGCGCTGGACTGAGCTTTCCACCAGAAGACAGCCGATCGAGCAAGGCGATTACGAAGAGCAGCCCACGTGTTGTTTCGGGCGACTATGGGAGCTCCCAGGTGTATACCAAGAAATTTCTGAGAAGAGGCAGTCCAGGAGGCGCCCCATGGGGAGTCCGTTCTGGACTCCCAGGCACCGCACCACAGGCCGGCACTCTTGGTAGTGTTGAGCATCGCTGAGGAGCAAGAAGAGTAGAGTGCATATACATGAGCAAGGGTATTAAGTTGCGACTCCATCCGGACGCAGAAAGTCGCGTCGTCGGCGTAGGCGGAGTAGGTTATAGAGAGGTGCCTGGTGCTTTGCCGTGGGAGGAGGAAGAGCCGCAATAAATGCACGATGTACTGTGCGTAGGAAAGGCTCGAACGCCAGGGCAAATAATTGCCCAGAAAGTAGACACCCCTGTCGTATTCCACGACGGAAAGAAAAGGGTGCTGTCAGAAAGGCGGCTGTCTTGACCTGAAAGACGGCGTCGCGATAGAGAGCAAGAATAGTGGTAACGAAGACAGAAGGAAAGCCAAAAGCGTGTAAAGTAGTTGAGAGAAATGAATGGGAGATATTATCAAGAGCTGCACGTTGGTCTAAATTTAGTAGGGCAAGAGATTCAGAATTAGTTCGGGCAAGATACAGAAGATCACGAAGGAGGTGAAGGTTAGTAGCGATAGAACGACCAGGTACCGTGTAGGACTGGTCAGAAGAGAGAAGATACGGAAGAACTTGATTTAGGCGGCGAGAGAGAATTTTAGTGAACAGTTTGTAATCAAGATTTATTAGTGAAATCGGACGCCAGTTCCCCAGGTCAAGGAGGTCTCCTTCTTAGGGAAAAGTATCATGTGAGCAACAGTGAAGCCCCTCGGAAGGGAGATAGATGCAAAGGCAGAAGAGTAAGCAGCGAGAAGGAAAGAAAGGAGAGAAGGTAAAAAGATAAGATAAAATGATAGAGGGAGGCTGTCAGGACCAGGGACGGCTCGGAGATTGAGAGAGGAAAGTGCAGTCCTGAGTTCAGATGGAGAGATAGGCTGCAGAAGAGAAGCGGAGAGGTGAGAGGGGACTTGAGAGAGAGACAGAGGAAAGTAAAGTATTAGACGCAGAAGCAGAAGGTGGAGGGATATCACTGTATTTGTCGGAGAAGTATTGACGAACATGGGAGCAAAGCACATCTGGGTCCGAAGCCACATGACCGTCAGGCAGACGCAGCACACGGAGTCAATGAGCAGAACGGCGCTGATTCTCTAACGAAGACAAGAACTCAAAAGAGCTATCTTCGGGAGACAAGTGCTGGAGACGAAGTCGTAAAATGGCCTGCCGGGCTCGAGGTTCCAGAATAGCACGGAGGTCTACCAAATATGCTGGATGGAGGGGTGAGAGGCTCCAAGCTGGGCGAGAACTTGTCGGAGATTGCGTTCTTCCATGGTGCGCAGATTGGCAACTGTGAACGAGTGGCTCTTGAGAAAGTGGAGCAGGTGTGACTTGACATCCAGCCAGTAACTTAGTGCACAGGATGCAGTAGACAGTCCAGGGTGATAAGCGTGAAGGAGATTCCGGACCTTCGAACACAAGGCCTGGTCTTTCAGGAGAGAGGTATCTAATGTCCAGTAGTGAAACTCGGAGTGTTGACGGAAAGAAGAGGTGAAGGTGGCCACAACGGCACAATGGTCAGAAGAGGCGGTGGGTAGATGCTGACAGTCCGTGACCACGGGCAGAAGGGGTGTGGTTGCGTAGAAACGGTCAAGTCTAGCGGATGATGACGAGGTGGCAGCCGAGGACCTCCACGTATGGAAGACCGTTGTAGGATAAATTTGACGAAAGACGTCCCGAAGATCAAACTCCGTGATGAGGGAGTGTAATTGCTCCACAAGACGCAAGCGAGTTTCCTTATGAATTGGAGCACGATCAAGATCAGGGTCAAGCGTGCAATTAAAATCGCCGCCGATCAACACGTGATCCGACGGCAACGTTGACTGAAGAGCCGAACGGAGTGCCATGAAAAGAAGGGAATGATGTTGAGGTGTGCACGGGACGTAGATGTTGAAAACGACATAACGACGCTCGTCCAGAACAAAGGTGAGGCGTTGTAGCAAGTCACGGCAGAGATGCTGCACCGTCACTGAAGATAGAACTTGACAGAACTGGGTGCGGATGCCTATGGCTAGACCGCCGATTGTAGAGTGTCGGAAAGCTTGGTGGAATTGATAGTTCCACGTACGCCATCGATTGAAGGGCGTTGTAGACAGGCAGTTCGTCTCTTGGAGCAGAAGAATGTCTGCTGTGAGGTGATGGAGATCCTCACAAGCAAGCGAGTTCGCCCGAGGGGATCGAAACCCCCTAAAGTTCAGTGTCGTTATCTTGAACGGAAATGTCTGACGGCGGTTCAAGGAGCTTGTCAGCGGCTCGTTAGCCGAGAGAGACGATCGCAGACTTTCTTGAGACATCCGCTTTCGCCGAACGATGTGGATGGTAAGGCTTGGAGGTGAGATCGAACAACCGCCACTTGCGTCATAGTTGCTGCAAGCTCCGTGAGATAGGATTGGAGAAAATCATGAGACATGGTTTTACTACTGGTAGTGAGGAATCTTCCAGTTGCTGTATGAAATCCTCTAGAGTAAGTGGGACCAGTGTGCTGTCGTCAGTGTCGGAGATGGAGATGCTAGAAGCGTCAGATAGGAATGAACGACTTTCCGAGCGATCACGTCCTCCTTGAAAGGTGGGAGATGTGCGTGTCTTCTTATTGCGACGTCGAGTAGTCCGACGACGCTTCGAGCGTACCCTCCGTTGCTCGGGACCAAAGACAGGAGGGTCTGCCACTGTGAAGGCATCAGGCGCAGCGACCGCATTATCGGGCTCTGAAGGGTGCTGTGGAGTAAATGTGGAAAGCAGAGGAGAGTTCAACTGGTCTCCGGTCGAAGAATTCTCCTGCTGTGGGCATGTTTGGAGTGTAGAAGCTGAGTTGGAAGTGGAAGGTTGCGACGATGTCACGCGTTGACCAACGGCTTTATGGATACTTTCGGAATAACTCGACTGCCGCTGGTGAGAGGCGCCAGATGAAGATGCCGGGAGTCCAGTTGACCGTTGAGTAGGCTGTAATGAAGATTTGGAGGCAGTAGCTGCCCGATGAGGGCATAGCGCACTAGGGTGACCAGTGCTCTTACATACCAAACAACGAGTCTCCACAGTGATGTCAATGCGCCTAATATGAGTGTCACAGTGTACATTGAGTACCGATGGAACACGTAACATGGCTTCCTCCGAGGGAAAGATCACACGTACGTTACGGCGAAATCCTAAGAGATAACGGTCCTCAGGGACTCCCAGAAAGGAAGAGTACGTGATGACCGATCCGACAGTGCGTCCATAATTCTGAGTGACGGAGAACAATAGGTCGCCGGATACTTCCGGAGGAACAGTGGCGGAACTGACTGTAGTAGGTGCTTGTGTGAGTGGGGTCGCAAGGAGATGACGATCGCCGATGGAAGTGCCTTCGGTCAGAACTCGAAGAGCGAAGGCAGGAGTCGCAAGATAAGCAATTACTTGCCTGGTTCTTCTACCCACGTGAGTAATAGCCTCTTTTGGAACAATTTGTCGAAGGGCAGCTCTGTACGCCGTCAGCTTTGTGTTGGGGAGGCTCCGGAAAAAATACACGCAGCCCGATTTTGTCAAGAAAAAGATGACCTTGAGGGCAAGTAGTCGGAACATCCACGTAGATCTGGTCTGTACCATACGTCATCTGATAAGGGCACTTTGAAGAATGGGGCTGATGAGAAGAAGAAGAAGTTGACGCACCTGAGGTGACGGCAGCATACGACACACCTAGCGCGCGTTGTGATGACGCGGAAGTGACTGGTGGAAGTGTGACGTCCATGGCGTCATCAGAAGGCACAGGGGACGGCAATGGTTCACCACTCTTCGTCAGATGGGAAGGAGATGGCTCCATGGGCAAGGCAACTTTGTCACGCTGCGGAGAGGAGGGGCTTATCAACGGAAGCCCTCCATTGGCGGATTGCTGCTAAGCAGCTGATAGGGATAAAGAGTCACTTCCGTAAGTGAGGATAGAAACCGCCATTGAAAATGACGATAAGATTACGAGCTTTGGCCAACTCGACCAAAGTAGGAAAATGAGGAATACAACACAGAAAGGGCACTTACCGATCTGGTAAATGGATCAGAAGTAGGACGGAACCTTCACACACGCCGCACACACAAAATTAGGAGCTGTAGACTCGGAAATTATCACAAACGGAACAAAATACGAGCACGAAGTAAACAACGACTGTCGTCCAGCACTCAATCGACTCCTATGTTTCTTCTGCAGTACCCAGGTTTCACTGCCATACATCGGAGTAGGGAAAATTACACTCTCATACACAGCCATGCGGGACTTTCTTGAGAACCCATCATTCCTGTGAAAACCTCCCAGAGCAACCATGACTTTCAATGAAGTATATATTCGTCTACTAATTTCACCATCCAATTTGTTCTCTCTGTCAAACATGCTTCCTAAATACAAAAAAAAAAAAAAAAAAACTTTTTTAAGCACTTACCAAACAAGAACATTTACGTAAATAACCATCGACTCTCCTATTATCAAGATAACATGCGCTTCTATCTCAAGAATTTTATCGTCTTACGTTCACACCACCACACTTTTTACTCTGGACGTGGGCTTTATTTACCTCTGTCGCACTCTCAGCCGTTCTCAAAAAGTATAAGGAAATTCAAAGGAGTTGACGTTCCGTTCAAAAAAATTATAGCATGATTTATCTGACCACATCACTTTCTTCCATTGCTGTGCTATTCAACCACAGCGTTTTCGGCACCATAGTTAGCGGTTATACCTTTTTTTTTTTTTTTTTTTTTTTTTTTTGTGCCACCAGCGGCTTCTGAATGGGTAGACTACTTCCAAAACTCAGTTTCTTTATCTTCCTAAGAATGGTTTGGGTCGAAATTGGTTTCTCCTGGCCTTGACTGAATTTAGCAGTAAGCTGCTGCACACTATCAGACCTGTTCAACGGTGCAATCCTCTTCACAGCACGACGAGCTCTGTAAGTTTAATTTTCTTGTCGCATTTTTACTTTTTGGATGTGGAAGATCCGCTTATCTCCCAGTCGTTAAACACCTTTGAAATGGTTGCTTTTGAAAACCAGTAATTCCTTTGGTTTTATTAGTTGTGACTCCCGCTAAGGGAACGTCTGCGGATAGACCTTTTCCTAATTCCGACAGATCGTGGGTTTTCACCATGTTTACATGAGATATCGCAACCAAATAATTTGTACCCCCAAAATGTCATGAGTCCATGACGTTTTGGGGTACAAATATTGTAGGCCAAACGTCATAAGTCCATGGGGCTGTTACATTGCCGTACAATGAAGGTTATTATCTGTAACTTTCTTATTATAAATGTTCGAAATCATTTTTTGACGGTGTGTTTATATTAAAAACAAAAAAGATGACACCGAATTTTCGGGTGAAATATGCACGTCTTTTGAATCCGTTCTGACGCAAATTAAATTTATCAAAGCTATTCAAAGTCAATGGAACCGGTATGGAAAACAATAGTATCTGACGGAAGAAAGAAGTTTTTCAATCGGGTTTTTAATCCCTCAAATACTGCTGTAAACGGAATCGTGAGCTTACGCCCTCTGGTTGCAGACTTGTGCGTTAAGAAAAACATGAATTTATATGAGAAACATTTCGCACCGGAAACGCTGTCCAACACAGAAATAATTTTTCATATCGGACTCTTAGAAACAGAGATATCGACAAAAATAAGATGGGGCTTTACGTCCCCTGGTGGGAAAACCATGCATTATTTTAGGAAGAAAGTTTTCTCAAAAGGTTTTTTCATATGAGCGGTATCGGTCAAAGAAAAAAAATTTAGTCGAGTTTTCAGGAGCCCAGAGTTTGCTACAAATACATCAGAAGCAGAAATTAACACTTATACCCCTAGTGGCCAAACTGTTCTTTACCAAACATTAGAAATTATGTGACAAATATTTTCCATCGGGTCTTGTATGCGATACAGGAAGAATTTTTCAAATCGGAGTTTTAGGAGCAGAAATAACGCAGAAAACGTAATTTACCATTGTGCCCCTAGCGGAAAGTCTATGATTTACTTGAAAATTTTGAATTTATAGGAAAACCATTTCGCATCGGAAACACTGTCCAACAAAGAAGGAATTTTTCAAATCGGACTCTTAGAAGCAGAGATAGTGACAAGAAAAGATATACATCTATGCCCCCTGGCGTAGAAACCATGCATTATTTCAAGAAGAAAATTTTTCTAAAAGGTTTGTCGACATGAGTAGTATCGATCAACAAACGACTTTTCTTTCAATCGAGATTTCAGAAGCTCATATTTTGCTGCAAATACATCACAAGCGGAAATTAAGACTTACGCCACCTGGTGGCCAAATCTTTTTTTACAAAAATTAGAAATTATATGCAAAGGATTTCCCATCAGGAACTGTATCCGGTGCAGAAAGAATTTTTCAAATCGGAGATTTAGAAGCAGAGATATAGGGGGAAACGTAATTTACTCCTACGCCCCCTAGTGGAAAATCTATGAATTACTTGAAAATTTTGAAATTATATGAAAAACATGTCACACTGAAAACGCTATCCAACAAAGACGGAATTTTTAAATCGGACTCCTAGAAGTAGAGATATTGACAAAATAAGATATTCATCTACGCCCCCTGGCGGAGGAACTGTGGAATATTTTAAGAAGAAAGTATTCCAAAAAGGTTTATCGCTGTGAGTGGCATCAGTCCACGAAAGAATTTTTTCAATCGATATTCTAATTGATATTTTAGAAGCTCAGATTTTATGGCAAATACACCAGAAACAAAAATTAACAATTACGCCCCCTGTTGGCCAAAGTCTTCTTTTACTAAAAATTAGAAATTATATGCAAACGATTTTCCATCAGGAGGTGTATCCGCTGAAGAAAAGTTTTTTCAAATCGGAGTTTTAGAAGAAGAGTCATCGGGGAAAATGTAATTTACTTTTACGCCCTGTAGCGGAAAATCTATGCGTAATTTGAAAAAGTAACTATATCTAAAATACTCTTCGACATAAATGGAATCGAAAGATAAAAGAAAATAATTTTTTCAATCGGATGTTTAGAAGCAAATATTTGGAATAAAACGCATTTTTGAATTCGACATCATCTGCATTTACGCCCTCTAGCGGCGAAATTGTGCATCGTAAAAAAAACCGAAATAAAAGATCATCATTCGCATGTTTCAAGCTTCCCAATTCAAAAAGAATTTTTCAAATCGGACTAATAGTTGCTGAGATATCGTGGGTACAGACGGACTGACGGACAAACTGGTAACATAAGCACGATCTTTTTTTACAACAGACGTGCTAAAAAAGGGGGTGATGGAATGTGGCGACTCGTTATTATAGATGAGATGTTATCTACACACCGAAGAGTCAAAACATTATGACGGCCTGCCTAATATGATGTTGGTCCTCCACGTGCCACCAAAACAGTACTTACTTGGCAAGTCATGGACGCTACAAGATTTGTAACGGTGTCTTGTGGTATGTGGTACCAACACGTTACCAGTTAATGCTTTAACTGTTGTACACTCATCGTTAAAAAAATAGTTGCACCCACAAGGAAGCAACCGACAGGAATGAAACTTGGCGGTTAGTTCTGAGCAGCTGCTAACTCTTCGATAGTTAAAAGCTACTTTAGAGGAGCATGTTTGCGCCAGCTTTGACATTGTGAGACACGCAAATGATTCAAGTATCACGCTCGGCCGCGCATGTGACGCAAGCAAGAAGCGGCCGTAGCGCTGTGCCTGACCGGCTGTATGAGGTCGTCCCGTTGCGCGTGCTTGCCATTCTGACTCGTGCTGTTGTGTTGGTTGCATCCTTTGCAAGTGAAATATGCCTCAGAGAAAAGTTCGGAAGCAATTCGAGCAGTTAGAGGAGTTCGACAGGGGCCTCATCGTCGGGCTCCTGAGAGCAGGAGGGTCTTACGCCGTATCGCGCGACATATCAGTCGTGCGAATATCACCACAGCACGCTGTTGGGGGCAGTGAATACATCAAGGCAAGCAGAAGCGACAGGAAGGGTCTGGGAGACCTAGACGAACCACGGAGAGAGAAGACCGACGCTTTGTCCGACACGCAAAGGAGTGACCCAACAGCCACGATTGCGGATATTCAGCGATCAGTGGATCGTCATATTAATGCCAGCATCACTGGCAGACGGCTGCATGACGTAGGACTACAGGCATGCAGACCGTTACGACGACTGCCCTTAACACCATAAAGACTGCAATGGTGTCGTGCTAGTCTGTCATGGAGACTCTCAGAATGGTAGCGGGTGATCTTCAGTGACGAGTCCTGCTTTTGTCTTGGAGGAATCGACCAACGAATCCGTGTGTGGAGGCACCGTGATCAGCACCAAGATGAAAGATTTGTTGTTGAGCGTCACATGTCCAGAAGGCCTGGTGTCGTGGTGCAGGGCGCAATTGCGTACGATGCCCGATCGTCTTTGGTGTTCATTACAGGCACTTTCGCAGTCCAACGTTACGTTAATGATGTCCTGCAACCAGTGGCCCTACCTTTTCTGAACGCTCACTCCGGTGCGATTTTCCAACACCACAATGCTCGTCCGCATACTGCTGCTGTCTCGAGAGCTTACCTTCAAGGCACTGACACTCTGCCATGGCCAGCCGCATCGCCAGACCTATCGCCGATTGAAAATGTGTGGGATGCTATCGGACGCACTATCCGCACTCCACCCCTACCGCTCAATCTTTAAGAACCGCGGAAGATTCAAGCTGCATGGTATGGCTTATCGCAGGACACCATTAGGAACCTGTACAACTCCATGCTGAGACGTCTGGCATGATGCGTGAGCAAACACGCAGCATGCCTTACTGAGGGACACTACTTATTGACGTGTAGCTCAATAAATATTGCCCATATCAGTCTCAATGTTTAATCATTTTTTGTTCCTGGTAACCTTTACCTTCCTCACCTTCCTCCCGAAAAGCATTGCAATCCGACACGTCCTTCTCGGTGCAAACAATTTTTTTGACGATGAGTGTACGTAACGTGGCTGAGCCGCCGCAGATCGGATTTGCTGTTCCAACACAAACCACAAATGCTCGATTGGATTGATGACTGGGGAATTCGGAGGTCAGAGCAATACCTGGAAGTCTTCTTCATGTTCCGTGAACCGTTCTCTAACAATCTGGGCGTTGTGGCGTAGCGCATTATGTACTGAAAAATGCACTACTAGAGAAGAATACCGTTACCATGAAAGGCTGGACCTGGTCTGTAACGATATTCAGGTAGCGGGTAGAGGTCATAGTTTCCTGCATAAATAACTGGACCCAGGGTTTACCAGTAGAGCATTGCCCAAAACATTACACTTCCTCCACCGGCTAGTTTTTATTCCACGGTGCATCCTGGTGCCAACACTTCCCCGGGCAAACGAAGCACACGTACCTGACCGTCCTGATTGTGCAACAGGAAACGAGATTCATCGAACCAGACGACCTTCTTCCAATCGTTCAAAGTCCAGTTTCGAAGCTCGCGCGGCCATTATAGCCGCATTTGACGGTGAACCAAGTTTAGCATGGGCTCTCGGAGTGATCTGTGGCTACGCAGCTCCATTATCAGTATGGTTCGATATACTGCGCGCTATGTCACATTACTTCCGTCCCCAGGACTCAAATAACCGGCGTGTTGCGCCACAGTATCTCTTCTGTTGACTTGTATGATGCGGGATAGTCTTCGTTCAACTTTAGCATCGATGAGCCGTGGTCGGCCATGCCTTGGCGGTTCATGGTTTTTTTCCTCCTCGGGCCACTTTTTGAAGGTACTAAATACTGCTGACCGCAAGCACCCCACAAGTCTTACAGTCTCGAAACTGCTCTGGCCCAGTCGTCGGGCCATTATACACTGCCGGACAATTCCTAAGGACGGATGACAATAGCAACGATAGCAACCATAAAATGGAAGGCAGGAAAATGTGGAAATTAGCATAAGTGCGGGATGCAGTAAGACGTGTTGTTTTCGTATGCAAATTTTGGATTGCCGAACTTGTTCGTGACGTCATAGCGCTGATAAGAGATATAAAGGATTTGACGCTTATTGACTGTTGTTGTTCGAACGCAAAGTTGAAAGGGAAAGAATCAATTGACGAACTTGCAATTTTCAGTATGTTTTCCCGACATCACCTAGATGATTTTACGCGTGGCCGTATTATTGGCAATATTGAAGAAGGGCGAAAAATAACAGATGTTGCCAGGGATTTCGACGTCAGCCACAGTGTTGTTTCAAGGCTTTGGAAATCATTTCAAACAAATGGAGAGTGTAGCAAACGTCACGGGGAGGTCGCGTTCGCAGTACGACACTTGCAGAAGATCGGTACATAGTGCTATCAACAAAAAGACACCGGCGCAGCACAGCTAGTGAGGTAGCAAATCAGTTTATGGCTGCTACTGGCAAGCGGATCTCCCAAAAGACTGTCGCCAGACGTTTGCATGAAGGAAGACTATACGCCCGCCGTCCTGTTGTGTGCATCCCATTGTCCAGACGTCACCTTACCGCCCGTTTGCAATGTTGCCATCAACATCGCAATTGGACTGATAACGACTGGTCTGCTGTCCTCTTCTCAGATGAGAGTAGATACAGTCTATCGTCTGATTGTCGACGACAACTGATCTGGCGTGATAGTGGTACTGCATATTGTCCAGAAAACATACAGGAAAGGGACCGATATCCGATATGTAGTGTCATGGTATGGGCTGGCATCATGATCAATGGCCGTACGTCCCTCTACGTGCTTCCAACTGGGACTATGACTGGCCAACGATACATTAATGATGTTCTGCTACCTCATGTTCGCATGTTCCGTGGTGCTGTCGGTGATAGATTCATTGTCATGGACGACAACGCAACATGTCATCGAACAGTCGCTGTCCAGCAGTGTCTTGAGAGCGAGGATATTCAATACCTCGTATGGCCAGCACGTTATCCAGATTTGAATCCCATTGAAAATGTGTGGGATGCTTTGGGGAGGAGTCTTGCTGGTCGCCAATGCCCTCCAATAAACAAGGACACCCTCATCCGTGCACTGACAGAGGAATGGGATAAATTATATACCAACAGCTGCTTGATAATGTTGTGCAAAGCATGACACCACGTGTGGAATCTTGCATCGCCCTCCATGGTGGCCATATCCCGTATTGACATCTTACGCCGGAACGCCTGCGGACGGTAATTGCATTTTTTCCACGTTTACGTATTCTGCACAAAATTGCCTGTTTGTCCCTTGAACACGTTCCAAAGCCTTCTGGATTTCAGAGCACAATAAATTGTCTTTCATGTAATGTCCTGGCATTCTGACATTATTTTATTTCACTTGGCATCCAACCACACTTACTTTTTTATGCGCTATATAGCCGTTTATGATCCGTCCTTAGCAATTGTCCAGCAGTGTAAATTGGCCCTTGTCAAATTCGCTTAAGTGCGCTGACTTTCTCATCTGAAGAATAATAACACTGATTAATAGAGCTCAGTATCAGGTGTTATTTATACCGTTTCATGACGTTCACACGCGCCGTCGTTTACTTGCTGCGGTTGCTTCGATTTGCATAAAGACGCGCTGATCATAATGTTTTGGCTCTTCGGTGTATGTCGGAGTTTTACAGATACCATTTTTGAAGTTAGATCATTGTGTGCTTGTTAGTGCTTCAAGAAGGTTGTTTATAGCTGCAATAATTGAGTGAAGTGAGGCAGAAGGCCTAGCGGAGCTCTCTTTACGAGACTCCCGACAATTAGTTGTTCGGGCATAGGTACGAGATGACGCATCCGATCACCGTGATTTTTGGCATGCGATTGGACATCGTCCATGGTCAGGTTTTGACGCCTTCCGATTCCCGAAATTTTGTGTCTTTGAGGAATTATCGTCCAAAAACTTGCATTTTTAGGGGGTTTCCGGGTTTTGAGAAAGAGTCGTTTGTTGCCTATCTCCTCCAAAGATTTTCAGCCGATCGCGGTGACACTTGCCACAGAAAGGAAACGGCATTGTGAGTGACATGGAGTTGGAATCATGGTGATTGGTAGTGTCGTATAAAAATAATGACCATTAAAAACTGACCAATTTTGATAATAATTGAAAAAATCCGATCTCTATACGAGATTTGGGACCATTAGTTGTTCGGGCATAGCTACGACATGACACATCCGATCACCGTGATTTTCGGCATGCGGTTGGACATCGTCCATGGTCAGGTTTTGACGCCTTCCGATTCCCGAAATTCCGTGTCATTGAGGAATTTCAATTAAAACTAGATGGCCTTTTACTTGAACCGTTTCACGAAAGTCGGCTCACTAACATTAATTTAAAAAAATCGTTTGAATTAAAAAACGAAGAAATGAAAAAACTCTGTCAGTTAGCTCAACACTTGCTTAATCTATAATAATAAAAGGAAGTTTGTGTATGTGTGTGTGTCTGTCTGTCTTTTGCGATACAAAATGGAAAACGTGGTTCCCGATCTGAGTGTGTCTTTCCGCTTTGTTTAGATGCAACCTGATAACAACCAACGTGAAGGCGTGAAGGAAAGTAGTTAATGATAAATTTTAGTCATTTCTTTTTTAGAATGTTTCGTACTTTTGTGCTGGAAGTCATAAATTTTACGCGTTCGTTTTTTAGAATTTGTTATAATAGAGGCCTTAATGAACTTAGATTTTGCAATCACTTCGCTCAAAATCTGCCAACTGTACCCGAGCTATCGGTTACCGCTTGCGGCTTTTCCAGTTACGTATCATTAAGTTTTACAGTCAAGTTATGATGTGTCGATGTTGAAACATACAAAAACGTTATGCAAAAAGTTCATGTCATAAAAAATAGTAGGGAAATTTCATAGGTAATAACCTTTTCTTGCTTTTTATGCCACTTTCATCAGTACAGCTGATTTTTCATATTGTTTTTCAATTTAAGACATGTTTGGACTTCGTTTAGTGGCTGTAACTACACTTTGTTAGTGAGCGTTGGAATACTTCAAAATTAGCATTTTTCTGAAGCAACAAATGGTAATATCTGAAAGTTCTTCAGTTGGTACGTAACATAGTTATTTGGAGTTCTTTACATAGTAATAAGAAAAGGGCACGCTACTAGTTGTTTGTCTATTCGCCCAACTCTGATTTAGTGTCCAAGTAGAAAACTTTAAGCCGATTGTTGTAAAATTGGGCCCATGAGATCTTCGTGAATATCAAATAATGCTTAGCAACTTTTAGTGAAGCAGAAACCCCAACTTTTTCCTACGATTTTGGCGGAATCGTGCTGTTCAACAAGGGAACTCTTCTTACTCCTGAGAGAGACAAATCAAGGAAACCTCCACTATGTTAGAGAAAGACATGATGGCACAGAGAAAGACATGAACAGACTATAAATATGTTGGTGAACCTGTTAGCTACCGATGATTTAATTGCTTTTACCTCAACCAATGAAGAAAGCTTTGTCGCAAAAGGCTGCAGAGGTTGCAGCTCCAACTAACGTTTTGCTCCGTGGAAACGAAATCACATTCCCAAGTGTTGTAGGAATGTCCAATTCTTGAGGCTAAGATTCCTACATGAGTAGGCTCCAGTGAACTTAGGGGCAGTGACATTCGCATGCCCTAAGTTCAAATTCGAATTGGATTAGCAGTACTGAGATTAAAGCTGTAGCAGAGTGCGCGCTGTTAAAGAAACCCAGCAACCTGAGTTCAGGAAACATCAGTACGGCAAGAAGAAAAGAAAAGAAAAGAAAAAATCCCACAGATACACACACACACACACTTTCGGTGGAAGTTCGACTGCAAACCCAAAGCTCGGGGGCCACTACTGTTAATAAATGAATTCACGTGCGTGCGTATACGCACAAATAATATTTTTATGGCGGTAGGGGATTTAACAACCGTCGCGAACATCTAAGCTTATAAACAATCACCTGTCCTTGATTTAGAGTCTCCGGTTGCAGGGAAGAGATAAAACCAGCGCCGTAAGAAAAAAAAAACACTATTCATGCATTATCGGGACTCATCCTCGGGCCAAGTCGGACGATTAGACAGAAGTCGCGTTTCTGACCACTGCACTGGACCACCGGGGTAATATTAGCTTGTGCGTGCTAGATGTTTCGTTTGTGTTAACAGAACTTACTGAAGTGGTTTGCGTAAACGTAATGAATTCCTGATCATTTAGTCCTCCAATACGTTCTGGTTTAGATCTTTCATCATGCACCTTTTAAGAGTGGATATGCAACCATGTTAAAATGGCTTATCTCTCTTTGCAATCGGTTAACCTTGTCTTTCCCATCTCGGTTTGTGCATTTAACAATGCACAAACCGAGATGGGAAAGACAAAAGAAAAGAAAAACCCAAAGTAAACCGAACATAGTTCTCCGGAATACGGTTGGGACCGTCAGAGAGGGTATGTGGCGTACTACAGAAGTGAAGCGCGTGTCCAGAGGACAAATCTGCAGCGATACATTCCGTCGCTGTAGTTTTGTCGGCCAGAACAACTGGTACCGGAGCGAGGAGGACCGATTTCGATCACCGTCACCGACAAATTTGTGAATTTCACAGGGCCCACACTCCAAGCAACTTGCAATCAATGTGCAATGTTTCTAGGTGAAAAACGTGAAGTCAGAATATACATATATATTTACACACACACACACAGAGATAATATATTGACAAAAGTCACGGGACACATAGAAGAGAAATACAACATAGCATTTATTGACATACGTTAGTACGGTATCGGTACACCTTTGGCTTTAATGCATGCACTGATCTTTCGAGACATGCTTTCGACAAGGTTTTGGAACACAGCGATAGGTACGCGCTTCCATTCAGTACATAATGCTGTCGCTAACTTTTGCTTAGTAGTAGACCTTGGTTCCAAACTTCTTATACGGCTCTCTAATTCACCCCATAGGTGCTCTATGGGATTACGATCAGGGCTCTGTGCTGGCCAGTCCACACACGATACGGAATTATCGTCAAACCCTGCCGTAACAGTCCTTGCTTGATGGCTCGGTGCATTATCCTGCTGGTACAAACAGGAATCAGCTCCATAGCATTGCCACAGAGTTGGTAGGGGATAATTGTCCAGAATATCGAGGTAGACGTGCTGGTTAACAGGTTTGTCCACGATAACCAATGGGCTGGGACCATACCATGAAAAACACCCCCACACGAGTACACTGCCAGCTCCAAACTTGACCGTAGGAACAGTACACTGTCGTAAAAGCGTTCCCCCGGCTGCCGCCATACCCACACGCGGCCATCAGAATGATGGATCGTGTATCTGGATTCATCAGTCCATAGGACCCGTTTCCATTGATATACGGTCAACGATAAATGTTCTTTACACCATGCTAAACGACGAGTAGCATTCTGAGTGGAGACGAAAGGCTTATGACCAGCCGCACGACCACGGTAACCCATGGAATGAAGTTCTCGGCGAATGGTACGTGTGCATACCGAGGTTCCAGCATTTTTACTCACCTGTACACCAACGTCCTCTATCATTGATTTTCTTTGGTCTGCCGGTACATTTTGCTGCTTCAGGCACGCCATGTGTCTTCCACTTATTCAGTACATTCAAAACAGTTGACTTGAGTATGTTTAAACGCCTCTCGGTTTCTCTCATGGACAACATACTAATATCACACCCAAGAATTTTTCCTTTCTCAAAGTCAGTTCTCTCCCGCCGCGACATTTTCACTCAACCTCACAGTGCGATATGATAGCGGTCAGATGTAGGCTTGTTTTCATACCGTTTGCAGCTGTACCGCGCATCTTAACATCGCAGCGGATCCGTTCATTTGCTTTTGAAAAGGTGTGGTGACTTTTGTTAATATACATATATATATATACATGTAACCAGCGTATCTGTACTCACAAAAAGTGTTTTAGCCCCCTCGTTTTTATTACAAATTAGATTTTATTCGCACAAAGTCGTCATAAATTATTGAAACTCCGTAGCCAAAATGCTTTTGCTTGATAAAACCAACAAAACATTTTCCACACTTATTTGATCTTTTGGAATTCTTCTTTCAAATATGTCACATAAATGTTCCGCAGGGTTCAAATCTGGCGACTGGAGTGGCGAATGCAGTTGTTGTAGAACGTTATGTAACAACCATTCTTTCGAAAGCAATAATTTATGTTTCAGATCAAAATGTGCGTGTTTTCTTGAGAGAATGGTTGTCATATAATGTTCTACAACCTACAATTTTTAAATAGCTTCTGCTAAATTTTGTTTCAGCATATTCGGGTACCAAAACGGTTCATCTTGTCAACTCAGGCTAAACTGACCATCGCAGTCTCTGCTCTATATCACCAAACTATTTGATATTGTCCCCGTGATTTGCAACAGGAATAATGCAAAAGGATTTGCTTTTTTTTTTTTTTAAAGGATTCCTCCGTATTCTTGTTCTTCCTTATCGCCAAACACAATAACGTTGCTATCGGCCGCCACGGTGGCGCAGTGGTCTAAGACCTGGGTTATGACCAAGCGTCCGTGTTCGAATCCCGGTGAGGTACGGATGTTGTGTTTGTTTTACGGCACTGGCTTTCTCCCTTTGATCAAACCAGTGGCTCTAAATTAGGGACGGGATTCTGCTTATAGCCGAACAAGTTATTCACGGTGGTCGTTATAAAAAAAGAAAAAATGCTATCGTCACTGCACAAGATCTTATTCTAAAATTCTTGGGAACTCCTTACATGATTTCTAGGAAACGTGATTTTTTACTCTCTCTCCAATAGTTTAATTAAAGTATTTTTTTTCTTACATTTTGCAGCCGTTGAGCTTTTTGTCTGTTAAAGCAAGCTTTATATCAATTACTTTGGAATCCTCAATTACAGACTTTACAATGGGCATTCAGTACAAGTGGTATTCACTTCTCTACTTGTTTGTAGTTGAACAATTTGAATCTACTATTTCAGGAACTTCACGTACAGGCTTATCTTCCGATCTTACTTTCACAATTAAATTCCTGCTTTCAGTATTTGTCTCTTTTCTTTTGTCTGCTTTTGCTGTTCTAAAGTTTAGAATTTCACTAAACGCTCCAGACGAATTTACTGCATGCACGTGTAAAGATCAGATCTAAAAAAGCAACGGTACTTCCAAGAATACTCTGTGCCAGGACTTCCTTGTTTTGTTTTTTCTTGTTTTGTTCTCGTTTATAGTTATACAGGGTAGTCCAAAAGTGTTGCCCTATTTTTTGAAAATTATTTTTAAAAAATACAACACTTACAGATACGTATAAGACTTGCTGCTCTTGAAAGGTGTGACGTACTACAGAGGTAAAGCACGTGTCAAGAAGAAAAATCTGCAGCGATACATTCCGTCCGTGTAACTTAGTTGGAAGAGCAACTTACTCCGGAGTGAGGGACAAACTTGTGTTTTCACATTGGCGCCCGAACGTAAAAATGGATCTACTGGCCTTTGGGTTCTTCAAAACATGTGTGATCTAGAATTAATGCAAATTCATTCTTCGCTTCAAAAAGAAAAATAATAAGAGGGAGATAATGTCACGTACTACGGAGGTAAAGCACGTGTCAAGACGACAAATCTGTAGCAATACGTTCCGTCCGTGTATCTTAGCTGGGAGAGCAACTTACTCCGGAGTGGGGGGGCGATTTCGATCTCAGTCACGGACAAACTTGTGTTTTCACAAAGGCAAATATCTAAAGCTTTTTTTATGAAACAAATTAATACACCTCTACATGTGTTTCCCGTTAGTTACACAGTGGATGTCCAATCTGTATCCAATTTCTCGCCATGTTCGTTGTAATAAATCCATATCAACAGCAGCAATGGGGGATTAACGCTCCGCTCTCTCCTTTAGGTTCTTTAAAGTACCCAGCTTTGTTCTGCACACACTGTTTTTGACAAAAAACCTGTAAAAAAATCCAATGGAGTTAAACAGGGGAACGGGCTGGTTACGAAATCTGGCTGCCTCAGCCAATCCAGCGTTCTGGGAATACAGTATCCAAGTTGTCACCAACTTTATTGGAGAGGAGCTTCACCTTTTTGAAAGATGACATCTGGCTGAAAATCTTCGACTTGAGGCATAGCCGCACAGCCAGGCGGAAGCATATCTAAGTAGGCATTTTCGTTGATAGATTTTTCCACGAAAAAAAGAACCAATAATGCAGTTGTGCGTAAGCCCACACCAAAAATTAACTTTGGAGCTATCACAAATATGAGTTTGGAGACATATGGGTTTTTCGAAACCTGTATGCGAATGTTATGTCCGTTAACCGCTCCTGATACGAAAATGTCACCTCATCACTAAAACGCACACGTTCAAGGAAGTGTTCGTTATTATCTAGGCAATCCATAAAGTTACAGGCAAATTCGAAACGGCGAGGCTTATCGTTCTACTCCAAATGTTGGGCCATCTGGACTTTGTACGCGTATAACTGCAGTCTTTTATGCAAAATTCGCAAGATTGTTGTGCGTGGAAATCGCAATTATGCAGCAGTTTGTTGGGTTGACTTTCTGGGGCTTCGGGAAAATGCTTTCCATAGTCTTTCCATGTCATTTTCCGAACTGCTGGTATATCAACTTCTTCGTTTGTTCAACACATTCCCAGTTTCTAGAAATTTATCTTTTGAATATATACATTTTTAAGCTCTTTTAGTATCAGCAGGATTCCTGCCGAAAACTTCTTTGCACTTGAATTACTGATTTCGTTTCAAAGAGCCACGCCACACAAACAGCTTTTTTCTGCGCATTCGCCATTGTAGCTTGTGGCAATGGACGGGAAGAACAATTAGCGCTATCTACATGCAATGATAGACAGCAAAACTTCATATGTTTATCTTTCAAACCCTGCAAATCTTGTGTCCGTAAGTGGTGTAGTTATTTTTTATTATGTTTTTTTTTCAGGGCAAGATATTCTGTAATAAAAGCGCTATTTTTTTCAGGGTATACTGAGGTTTTCATGAACGAATGTTGGTACATCATAGTATCAAAAAACTGTTGAGTTTAGTACCGCAATGTTTCTGGGGGAAAGGGCAAATAAGATGTTTGGGAGTTTGCTCCAAAAAATCATACGATGCTCTTTAACTTTTGTTTTGAAATAGCATGCCTGTCTTTGTTTAGCGATCTCTTCCGCATTGCCTGCTACAACCTTGACCCAGAAAAACTTGTATCAAGTGTGAAGAATAGCCCTTTTCTCGCCAGTGGTGGTATTCGAGCCCACATCTTCCTTCTCTAGAGTAGGATATTCTTCTGCTTTAGCTACACCGACTAGGACTTATATCCCTGCAACTTGCCGTTTTGTAGAAGAAGGTATTCTTATTAATTTCAGACGATGTATGGAACAGTCTTCCCACAATTTTCTCAGACTTCACGTACAGGAGATTCATATTTGCGTTCGGACGACAAGGTGAAAATAAAGCCTCACTTGCCGGTGATGGTGGCTGATTCCACATCTGCCTTCTCCGAAGTCGAGTGTTCTACCGAATGAACTACAATACATCGACACAGCTTATCGCTGCAACTTGCCGTTCTAACGGGTGTCGGACATTTGCCCACCGGACACTTGCTCACCCTGACAAGAGTCCACTGGGACACTTGTCCACTCGGACTCTTGCCCACCGTACAGTTGCCCACCCGGATACTTGCCCACTGGACACGAGCCCATTGAACTTGAGCACACTTAGCACAGTAACTTTAGGAATAATCGCTACCATATTTTCGAAATTTAAGCATCATGACCTGCTTTGATTTGGGAAGATGGTGTACACCCGCCGAAATTTTAAATTTGTATGCAGTGTGACCCAACGCACGTTTGTAAAGAGAATTCGAATTGTCTCAACTGAAAGGGGGAGGATAGATCTCAAAATAAAGCACTCCGCATGCAAATCAAAAACGACACACCAGATCTCTACGGGAAACGGCAAATTCGTACCCGGGAGATTGGTACCCTTCAGAATCTGCGACGTTACGGAGTCGTATACAAATTGCATAAATGATAAATTGCGTTTCGTTCCCAGATCTTGTCAAAGCGTGGAAGCTTTCCAAGTTAGAACAGAACGAAATGTATGGGTTTTCCTAGGGATATAATTGCATGTATGCGTGTGTAAGATCATAACGACACAAAGTTTATGTAGAAGCTTTGAGAGTCACTAAATCTTAAGTTATGATTTTAATATTTCGCATGTCATGCAATAAATGGGGATTAACACCCCTAAATTTAAACATTTCCAAACTTTGAAATGCGTTGTTCGACTATTGATAGCGTTGTTTAATGATTTAAGTTTCAGCTTTTTTAGAGCCCATGAAAAAGATTATATATGTTCGTTTACATTTAGGGGGTTAACACATCCTAAATTTAAAATTTTCCAAATTTTCAAGTGTTGTTCGTCTATTGATAGCGTTGTCTAATGATTTAAGTTTGAGATTTCTGAACCCATAAGAAAGGTGATATACAGGGTCTTTATAATTAAAGTTCCACTTTGAAATGGCCATAAAAGGATAACTACTGGACAAAATGTTACCAAACTTGGTAATAGTTAACAGGAAGTCATGGGATTTTATTTTCCGCAAAACAAAAAAATTAGTTCCAAAACTCACCACCAGCGTGGAATGGCGCTGTTTGAAATATTGGGAAAAGAAAGAAGACGTGACGACATCAGTTGCAAATGTGTGTAATCGTGTCGAACACGTGTTACAACTCATGTTCAATGTGGCTGCCACCATTTTCAGAAAGCAAGTGAAATCGCAGTACTGCGTTCTCAACAGTAGCTTGTAGCATATCAGGAGGAATGTTACGGACATGTCGGTGTATGGCAGTTTTCAATTCTGCCAAATTCTGGATGTTATCACCATAAACAGTGGCTTTGAGGTAACCCTATAGCCAGAAGTCACAGGGGTTGAGATCTGGTGACCGGCGTGGCCAAGCCATGGGGAAGTGGCGGCTGATAATCCGGTCATCCGTGAAATGTTGCTGAAGTAACTGTTTCACACATGTACCAATGTGCGGTGGAGCCCCGTACTGCATAAAAATCGTGGTGTCTAAAATGCCACGTTCCTGAAGTTCCGGTATCACGAAACGTCGTAACATCGACTCTAAGCGAACAGCAGTCACAGTGGTAGTCACGGGCCCAGCTGGCGATTGCTCTTCAAAGAAGAACGGTCCAATTATGACACGAGGTGTCATACCACACCAAACGGTGACTTTCGGAGAATGCAATGGAACTGGGTGGATAACATGAGGGATTTGTTTGGCCCAAATCCTGCAATTATGGGTGTTCACATCCCCATTGAGGTAAAAAGGGGCCTCATCCGTCCACAAAATGTTCCATGGCCACTGTTCATCCACCGCCATCCGTGCAAGGAATTCCAACGCGAAAGATTTTCTTACTGGAGGATCGTTCTGTTCCAGTTGTTGAACACGTTTGATTTTGTATGGGTAGTATAGCAGCACTTTACGAACGATTTTGTACACCGTACTCAATGGTAAGTCCATGCGACGTGCAACAGCACTTACGCTGCAAGTCCCGTGTGTGCTTTCCATAGTTGCTTCCTCTACTGCTAATGCAACAGCCTCCTCGGTTTCCACAGCAACAGTCTTTCGTCCCCGCCCAGGTGCAACAGATAACAAACCTGTGGCTTCAAACTTTTCCATCAGTTTCTTCAAACCCTGCGGTGTCATTGGGACTCGGCGTAGTCGTCTGACGGTACGATACTTCTGCAAAGCACGCCGCGCATTGCTATCGCATTCATAATAACACTTCACGAGAAAAGCACAATCTTGCATGGTTACCGACATCGTCGACTCGTAACAATGACAGCTCCGACGGGGAGGCTATTTTTTAAGGTGGAAAGTCCAATGACGTGTACACCGCATTTGCGTACTTCTTATTTGCATTCCTCCTGCCGTCAGCCGTTGACGAGGCTTTGCGTATTTGCATAACACCGCACACTGTTTCGTGTTCGACACGATTACACACATTTGCAACTGATGTCGTCATGTCTTCTTTCGTTTCCCAATATTGCATACAGTGCCATTCCACGCTGGTGGTGAGTTTTGGAACTAATTTTTTCGTTTTGCGGAAAATAAAATCCCATGACCTCCTGTTAACTATTACCAAGTTTGGTAACATTTTGTCCAGTAGTTTTCCTTTTATGGCAAATTTCAAAGTGGAACTTTAATTATAAAGACCCTGTATATTAGTTTAGGTTTGGGGGAGAGGGGTAACCAACTTAAATTTCAACATTTCTAAAACAAAGTGCAATCTTTTTACGGTCCATAAATATTTGTGTGATCAGGTTTCCTACGCTAGATCGGAATCGTCCTCCAATGTTATGTATTATCTACAAATCATCCATAGTGTGCAAGTGTCCGAGTGGGCAACTATCCGGGGTAAGTGTCCTGGTGGGCAAATGTCCGGGTGAGCAAATGTCCGAGTGGGCAAGTGTCCGGTGGGCAAGTGTCCAGACCCCTGTTTTAACATGTGCATCACCTCTGAGGTAATAGGTCACACAAGATCATCGAAGCCTGTTCGGAAATAATAGCATTATAAGAGCACACACTTAACCATTAACTCAGACCAATGACTCAACGTTACGTAATCTGTATTAAAAGGCCTAGAAAATGTCCACGTAGAAGACGTGTGATCGAAATTCGAAAGCATGCCGGAGTGACATGGAAGATAACTACTGAAGACAAAACGTTGTGGAAGTGGCTTGGGGACACTTTCCAGCAGTGGATTGGGGCGGTGCGGCGGTCCAAATACAGAGGAGTCGAAAGTTTTGCAATATTTGCATAAACGTGTGTGCTGGGGCGGGTATGTCACGTGTTTAAGCAAGTTCAAGTCACACACTGCAGTCAGTCGAAAGGGATATAAAGTGGTAGCCGTTGCTGTGAGCAGCACTGCATATCGTCATTCTGTCTGTGGTTGGGACGCCGAAAAGATGAACAGCCACAACCGACTAATTAGGGAACTTTTGCTTTACGAGTTTGAACTCGGCCATAACGCTGCTCAAGCAACACGAAACATTTGTTATGCGAAAGGGGAAGTTTCCGTGTACCACAGCACCGCAACCAGATGGTTCAAGAAATTTCTCTCAGGCGACAGAAACTTCGACGATCAGCCAAGGTCAGGTAGGCCGCGAACCGTGGATTCGGAGGCCGTGCGCCAGGCCGTAGAGGCAAATCTGACAACAAGCACTCGGAGATTATCAGACGAGCTGGGAATATCACAGACCACCGTGGTTCGTCACCTTCAGGACCTGGGCAAGTTCTACAGGAGCTGCCGCATTGTCCCTTACGAACGGACGCCAGCTGAAGCAAACCGCCGAGTGGAAGTGTGCACGAAACTCCTAAAAAACCCGCGCGATGTACGTTTCATCAAGAGAATTGTTACGTGAGATGAAACGTGGGTCTATTTCCGTAATCCTAACACACAACGGCAATGGTTGAGCCCCGGCCATTTTCCTGAACGTTTTGCCAAACGTGGGCGCTTCAAGCACAAGGTGATGTTCTGCGTCTGGTGGAATTTCGAGGGGGATAATCCATTACGAATTTGTTCCAGACGGTCGGACCATCAACGCCAACCTCTACTCTGAACAGCTGGAGCAGATGTATGCCGTTTTGGAAGAGAAGAACCCGACACTGGTGAACAGAAAGCTCTCTCTATTACAGCAGGACAACGCTCGGCCTCATACCGCGCGAACGACCCGGTCAAAACTCCAGGAACTTGAGGGCATAGAACTGATGCCACAACCAGAATAAAGTCCAGAGCTTGCCCCGTCGGATTATTACCTGCTCCGAACCATGGCCCACTTCCTTCGCGGGCAGCACTTCAACAACCAGGATTAGGTGGCAGCTGGGGTGAAGGAGTTTTTTGCCTCGAAGTACAAGAACTGGTACCGCCGCGGGAATCGAACAACTGGCAGACAGATGACTAAAGATGATGCAACACGATGGCCTATACTATGAATGCTATTCAGCTTTCGTCATAAAGGTACGTATGAAGACATACACTGAAGAGCAATTGAATTAGAGACAGCTGGCGTCATGCAAATGTGGCGCTGTGGTCGGCCCTGTAAACGGAAACGACATGACGTATGCAGCGATCCGACAATATATGGAGTGATGCGACGGGAATCAGTAAGAGTCGGACGTAGTATGGGTAAGACGAAGGATCTAAGCGCATTTGATCGTAGGCAAACTGTCGGGGCCCGACGAATGGGTCACTCCATCTCGGAAGTCGTGCAGGCACTGGGAATTTCACGAGCAACTGTGTCACGAGTGCACCGTGAGTACATCGAATCCGGTAAAACCATCCCTGCAAGGGCGAACTGCCGTGGACAACAGTGTGTGGATGAGGCTATCTCGCATTGTAACAGCGGATAGACGGGCCACAGTGCAAGAAATCACACGGCAATTCAACGCTGGTGCACAAAAACGTGTAAGCAGCCACACCATCCAGAACCATCTCCTCGCTACGGGCCACAGAAGCCATCGTCCCACGAGGGTACCGCTGCTGACCGCACATCACAGAGTGCAAAGATTAGCATGGGTGCGGGAACATCGTCACTGGGCCCTAGACATGTGGCAAAATATTGCCTGGACTGATGAGTCGAGATTCACGTTGGTACATGCGGATGGCAGGATACGAGTACGGCGCAAACCACATGAAGCGATGGATCCTCCTTGCCAGCAGGGTACTCTTCAAGTTGGTGGGGATGGCATTCTCGTTTGGGGACTGTTTACGTGGACTGAAATGGGACCCCTGGTACGTGTGGCATCGTCCCTCGCAGGTCAACGTTACCGGGATATCCTGGACTACCATTTGCTCCCGTTTATGTGTCTTCAACATCCCACTGAAGACCTCATATTGCAACAAGACAATGCAGCTCCCGAATTGTATCCGAATAGTTGGATGAACACTCCACCGACGTGACCTCGCTTGCTAAGCCAGCTAGGTCACCTGACCTCAATCCCATCGAGCACATCTGGGATGCCATCAAGAGAGATGTTCGAGGCTCTGACCCTCCTCCATGAAATCTTCGTGAACTGTGGAAGCTTGTTCAGGGGTCGTGGATCCGTATGGCTTCCCAACGCTTCCGGTGTCTTGTCGAGTCCATGCCGCAATGAATCGCCGCCGTCATTAGGGCGAAAGGTGGTGCTACACGTTACTAGACAGGTATCTCGAATTCAATTGCTCTTCAGTGTAAAGTGATCCAAATATTGCAAAACTTTCGACTCACCCTCTGTAATTACCACCACTATAGAAGAAACAATATTTGAAGAGTTATAGACGTTTCCTAGATACTTACAGCTGAACGATGATGGCTGGCGTAAATTTTGTAATCTGTCAGCTGTAGCAACCTGCTGTGTCGCAAATAGCTTATCGATAAAGGCATCTATTACAGCTTAGAATAACGTGATTTCGGCCTCATTAATCCATTGTATACGTGCTACTAAATAACAACCGTTAACATGCTGAAGTTTTTGTCTGTTTATTTGTTGTTAAGACCTATGCTACCTAATTTTTTTACTTTGTTTTGCATATCCTATTATTCATCTGCTGCGCAAAATGGAACGAAATTTCTGTTTCTTTTTATTTGTTGGCGTTACAAGAGATTTCAACGCTTTTATTTTGCCTTCTTGTATTTCATGATCGCAAATAAGAAAAACGATTGTAGAAGAAACAGTTAAAAAGAACAGTAGTGTTTCGTTTGGAACATTATGCGAAAGAGAAAAGAAAAATCTTCCTGGGATTGTTAAGAGTATTTAAAGACTGTTGTCCTGTTTTTATTCAATAAGGACGTGTAGTGAAGCGTATATCAGTGAAGAGTGTTTTCACGAATGCTTTCTGCTGCTGGAGAGATGCGATACAATCTGCTGCTGTAATATCCGCCTACCAGGATACCAGAGTTTGTTGTGTAAAATCTGTTTTGATGTCACCTAAGGTTTCAAACGAAAAGCTAGCTCTTACGAAGCGACCTGTTTATACACAAAGAGAAAATTACAGTGTGGATTCGCTTGAAGGAATGAATTTTCTTCTTTTTCTATAAACTGTTGTGTGCGCGAGGGTCTTTTTTTCATTTTCTTTTAATAGCATTCATCCAAATAATTACACTCACAGACAATGAAATTTGCACACCTAGAAGAAAACATGCTACAACCGCGAAACTTTGCAAATAGCTAGAGTGCGTGCTGGTATGCAAATGATCCACGTTTGGTGCGAGTGCGCATGACCGCCCACCCTGTGGTGGCGCTGCAAGCAGTAACCGGCAGCCTTTTAAACCGGCGTGTAGTCGATTCCTCATGAAAGCTGAAAGCGCCGGCCGACGCAAGCAAAAGTACAGAGTGACAAGAATGCCGAGTAGATGCCAAAGACGTCGATTTACGCAACTTACGGACTTTGAGAGAGGCCTGATCATCGGGCTGAAAACAGCAGGGTGGTCAGCACGACGTATAGCCCGCCACGTGGATCGTTCTGACCATACCGTCCGACTGTGTTGGAAGCAGTGGACACGTGACGGCACTGCCACACGGCGGAGCGGCTCCGGACGGACCACGGGTAGAGAGGATCGCTGGATCGTACGCACGACACGAACGGATCCCACGGGTACCCGGTCCACTATACAGGCAGATGTAGCGGCTCCTGTCTGCTCACGAACCATTTCACGACGCCTCGCGGAAGCGAATCTGCGATCCCAGCGCCCCTTACGTGTGCTGCCATTAACACCGGAACATCACCGGTTCCGTTTGCAGTGGAGCCAGGCCAGAGCGACGTGGAACGTCACATATTGGCGACGTGTGATGTTTAACGATGAGTGCCGCTTCGTTTTGGGGACAGATGATCATCGTGTCCGGGAGTGGAGGTCCCCGGTTCAACGGCACAATCCCGACCTCAATATCGAGCCCCACACCTCCCCCATTGCAAGCATTATGGTCTGGGGAGCCATAGCCTACGATAGCCGATCAGCTCTAGTAGTGGAATGTGGATCATTGACAGGCCAGCGGTATGTGGATGAGATCCTACGGTCCCATGTTCTGCCATTCCTGGCCGGGACTCCAGGTGCCCTATACCAGCAGGATAATGACCTCCCGCACACGGCTCGGGTTACCCAGGACTGCCAATGTCATTTCCAGACACTTCCATGGCGTGCCCGCTCCCCTGACATGTCCCCTATCGAGCATGTGTGGGACCAGTTGAAACTCCAGTTGCCGCCGTACCGCACTATCCGGGATTTGGAGCACACCGTTCAACACGTGTGGGTCAGTCTGCCGCAGGACAACATCAGGCGTCTCTTCGCCTCCATGCCGGACCGTATTGTAGCATGTATCCCGCACGAGGCGGTGCGACGCGCGATTGAAGATGATTGGACTGCATGCCACAGATCCCTCTGTAATTGTCCTGCAGCTCTGTTTTTGCCATCATGTGTATCCTTCATCTGTATCATTACGTCCATAAAATTTCAGTTCAATCCGATGCTTCCTTCTTGGTGCGCAAATTTCATTGTTCGTGAGAGTAAATTCCCATACAGTCTTTTATGTTACTCCATTACTGAATTGTCTGCGAGTTCTTTGTACAGAAAAAATTACACTAAATTTAAATAGTATCTTATTCTATATTACTTATGAAATTTTCTTTACTTATTTAATTTTTAGGGATAGACTCAGGAAGAAAAAATTCTGCGGTCCATTTTTCTGCAAAATCTGTAATTGGATGCTAACACAAAACTTCTTTATTGGGGATGCTATCAGAAACTTGGAGAACCTGTGTACGCTGGCCCAGCGGCCGATGGGTCTGAGAAACTGGCTTCTGATCACTCTCCCGAGATGGGCACGGGTTCGAGTCCTCCGTAATGAGGCACGAGTGGTGTATTTGTCCTTTGCTCTTGGAACCAGTGGCCCTAAACTGGAGACAGACTGCAGCTTATAGCCCTTAGATTCGCTCACGATAGTCGTTAGAGTCAGAAATACACACACACACACACACACACACACACACACACACACACACACACACACACACACACACACACACACACACACCTGTGCCTAGCCGGTATATGTAATATCATCATCATCAACCATTATCAATCCACTGCTAGATGACTGTCTCCCCAAATTTCTTCCACAACTTTCTGTCTTAAGCTAGCATCTTCCATACTACTACGATATGCTCCCGAATTTCATCCACCCATTTCCCATATGATCTCCTGCTGGTCTTATCTTGTTCCTTTGAATCCAGACTAGTATTTCAGTTGTCCCACAGTGGTCAGTTCTTCTAGCAATATGTCCATCCTATTACCATTTCAGAGATTTTATCTTGATCATGATGTCATCAACTCTTGTCGTTTTCCTGATTCATGAGCTCCTCTTCCTATCCTTCCTGGTTATACACTGCCGGACAATTTCTAAGGACGGATGACAATAGCAACGATAGCAACCATAAAATGGAAGGCAGGAAAATGTGGAGATTAGCATAAGTGCGGAATACAGTAAGACGTGTTGTGCGTATGCAAATTTTCGATTGCCGAACTTGTTCGGGACGTCATAGCGCTGATAAGAGATATAAAGGATTTGACGCGTATTGACCGTTGTTGTTCAAACGCAAAGTTGAAAGGGAAAGAATCAATTGACGAACTTGCAATTTTCAGTATATCTTCCCGACATCACCTAGATAATTTTACGCGTGGCCGTATTATTGGCAAGATTGAAGAAGGGTGAAAAATAACAGATGTTGCCAGGGAGTTCGACGTCAGCCACAGTGTTGTTTCAGGCTTTGGAAATCATTTCAAACAAATGAAGAGTATAGCAAACGTCACGGGGAGGTCGTGTTCGCAGTACGACACCTGCAGAAGATCGGTACATAGTGCTATCAACACAAAGACACCGGCGCAGCACAGCTAGTGAGGTAGCAAATCAGTTTATGGCTGCTACTGGCAAGCGGATCTCCCGAAAAACTGTCGCCAGACGTTTGCAGGAAGGAAGACTATACGCCCGCCGTCCTGTTGTGTGCATCCCATTGTCCAGACGTCACCTTACCGCCCGTTTGCAATGTTGCTATCAACATCGCAATTGGACTGATAACGACTGGTCTGCTGTCCTCTTCTCAGATGAGAGTAGATACAGTCTATCGTCTGATTGTCGACGACAACTGATCTGGCGTGATAGTGGTACTGCATATTGTCCAGCAAACATAAAGGAAAGGGACCGATATCCGACATGTAGTGTCATGGTATGGGCTGGCATCATGATCAATGGCCGTACGTCCCTCTACGTGCTTCCAACTGGGACTATGACTGGCCAACGATACATTAATGATGTTCTGCTACCTTATGTTCGCATGTTCCGTGGTGCTGTCGGTGATAGATTCATTTTCATGGACGGCAACGCAACATGTCATCGAACAGTCGCTGTCCAGCAGTGTCTTGAGAGCGTGGATATTCAACGCCTCGTATGGCCAGCACGTTCTCCAGATCTGAATCCCATTGAAAATATGTGGGATACTTTGGGGAGGAGTCTTACTGGTCGCCAATGCCCTCCAATAAACAAGGACACCCTCATCCGTGCACTGACAGAGGAATGGCATAAATTACCCCAACAGCTGCTTGATAATGTTGTGCAAAGCATGACACGACGTGTGGAATCTTGCATCGCCCTCCGTGGTGGCCATATCCCGTATTGACATCTTACGCCGGAACGCCTGCGGACGGTAATTGCATTTTTTTCACGTTTACGTATTCTGCACAAAATGGCCTGTTTGTCCCTTGAACACGTTCCAAAGCCTTCTGGATTTCAGAGCACAATAAATTGTCTTTCTTGTAATGTCCTGGCATTCTGATATTCACTTGGCATCCAACCACACTTACCTTTTTATGAGCTATATAGCCGTTTATGATCCGTCCTTAGCAATTGTCCAGCAGTGTAATAAGCATGCACCACTCCATACTTCTTTCAGCAGTTCATAGCCTCTGCAAGTCGTTTTAGGTTAAGGTCCAACGTTTCTGATCCATAAATAAGTGAAAGGATGCATTGATTTACCCTTTTCCTTTTCTTTTAAGACACAATGGTATATCGCCCTTGAAAAATGTACTGTTTCTTCGAAATGCTTTCCGACCAAGTTTTATACGCCTATTAATTTCTTCTTCGATGTGGCTCTCGTTTGATATCTGTTGTCCAAGGTAAATGTAAGCATCGGTTACTTCTAGAACTGCCCCATCAATAGCTAAACCTTCCATTCTTGGAAAAACATTGTACATCAATTTTTTTTCTGTGAGTTCATTTTTAAGCCCACTTCTTTACTCTTGTCAGTAATTTTTGGACCTTACTCCGCTGAATGGGGGGGGGGAGGAGAGACTTGCAAAAATGACTGTGTCGTCAACAAAACGAAGGTTGGTTAAATAATCCTTATTAATTTTTTATCCTCTTCTCATACCAGTTCAATGATTGATAAACATTCTTCAATGCGGCATTGAGGAGCTTGAGAGATATAATGTCACCTTGTCTTACTCCTTTTCTAATTTTTGTAAGTAATGGGTCCTCGAAAAGTCGAACCTTTGCATTTTCCTCAGACGTTATTAAGAATATTCATGTATGCATCTTAAGTACCGCAAAGTTTCAAAGACCTTATAACTGGTGATATTTTCACGGAATCAAAAGCCTTCTCATAATCAATAAAAGCCATAAGTAATGGAAATTATGCTGGGTCATACTATACTGAAGAGCAATTGAATTAGAGACAGCTGGCGTTATGCAAATGTGGCGCTTTGGGCGGCCCTGTAAACGGAAACGACATGACGTATGCAGCGATCCGACAATATAAGGAGTGATGCGACGGGAATCAGTAAGAGTCGGACGCAGTATGGGTAAGACGAAGGATCTAAGCGCATTTGATCGTGGGCAAATTGAAGGGGCCCGACGAATGGGTCACTCCATCTCGGAAGTCGTGCAGGCACTGGGATTTTCACGGGCCACTGTGTCACGGGTGCAACGAGAGTACATCGAATCCGGTAAAACCATCCCTGCAAGGGCCAACTGCCGTGGACAACAGCGTGTGGATGAGCGGGGTCATCGTCGGCTAGCTCGCATTGTAACAGCGGATAGACGGGCCACAGTGCAAGAAATCACTCGGCAATTTAACGCTGGTGCACAAAAATGTGTAAGCAGCCACACCATACAGAACCATCTCCTCGCTATGGAGTACGGAAGCCATCGTCCCACGAGGGCACCGCTGCTGACCGCACATCACAGGGTGCAAAGATTACCATGGGCGCGGGAACATCGCCACTGGACCCTAGACATGTGGAAAAATATTGCCTGGACTGATGAGTCGAGATTTACGTTGGTACATGCGGATGGCAGGATACGAGTACGGCGCAAACCACAGGAAGCGATGGATCCTTCTTGCCAGCAGGGTACTCTTCAAGCTGGTGGGGGTGGCATTCTCGCCTGGGGACTGTTTACGTGGACTGAAATGGGACCCCTGGTATGTGTGACATCGTCCCTCACAGGTCAACGTTACCGGGATATCCTGGACGATCATTTACTCTCGTTTGTGCGTCTTCAACATCCCACTGGGGACCTCATCCTGCAACAAGACAATGCACCGTGCCATCGCTTCCGAATTGTATCCGAATGACTGGATGAACACTCCACTTACGTGACCTTGCTTCCTTGGCCAGCTAGGTTCATTGACCTCAATCCCATCGAGCACATCTGGGATGCCATCGAGAGAGATGTTCGAGTCTCTGACCCCCTCCATCAAATCTTCGTGAACTGTGGGAGCTTGTTCAGGGGTCGTGGATCCAACGCTTCCGGTGTCTTGTCGAGTCCATGCCAAGACGGATCGCCGCCGTCATCGGGCGAAAGGTGGTGCTACACGTTACTAGATAGGTATCTCTAATTGAATTGCTCTTCATTGTATATACATATATATTTGCCTATACAAGAGACTGATCGATAAGTGGTATTCAATAGCCTGTAGGCGGCCGGAAATGAGTATGTAAATTAGCTGCTTCCAACGCCATTGAATTATCCTGACTAGGAGTTGTTACTCCGCCTTTGCGATTGAGCTGGATTAAAAAGTGTTAGAATTGCAGAGGTAGAATCAAATAATATTGATCTCCGCGAAATACACTCTTTGCAAAAAGAAAAAAAAAAAAAAAAAGAACGAAGTACCCCGACGAGAACGTCGTTCTGTCCTGATGAAACTCCGCGTGCAATTATCTCAGGGATAATTAAATAAATAAATAAAAACAAAACAAAGACGACCAATGACGAAATAGTGGCCCTCTACAGCGCGTGGGAACCACGCATCGAGGAGGGTATCTCAAGAGCAAAGTTCGCACGCAGGAGGATTTGTGACTGCGGGTTGCGGATGCATTAACCTCCACAGACTGTGAGGGTGCCTCGACGTCGGATTCGTGCACAATGCAAGCAGTTGAGCGAGTTTGAGAGAGGACGTATAATTAGGCTGAGAGAGGCCGGATGGTGAAGTCACCGTATTGCCAAGCATTTCAGTCGGAGCGACGCGGCAAACGGGCGATTTTGGCGCCAGTGGGTCGAGGAAGCCACCCAGCAGCACGCGGGCAATGGACGCCCGAGGGCTGTCACATAACGCAAGGATCGATCGATTGTGAGAGCCGCACGAACAGAACCGAATTCGTCGCTCTCATCTATCCGTGGCCCTGTTGCGTTGTCTACAGGTACGGGAGTAGCCACCCAGACCGTTGCAAGACGACTTGCAGCAAGGAGACTACATTCGCGGAGGCCACTCCGCCGCCTACCAGTGAACAGCCAGCATCACCGGCATCGGTTGTAGTGATGTCGGGCCCGATCAACGTGAGACAGTATCCAGTGGCGACGTGTTGTATTCAGGAATGAGTCACGATTTGCACTTGGCGCCGATTACCAGCGCATACGTGTCAGGAGGCAAGCCGGTCAACGCGCTGATCCTGCCTTTACCGGGGAACGGCACACAGCCTGCACACCGAGGGTGACTGTCTGGTGAGCCATTTCCTAAGATAGCCGGACCCCCGTTGGTGGCCCTCCGTACCACCTTCACTGCTCACCGGTACGTCGACAACAATCTACGACCAGTACATGTGAACCAAGCTAGGTATGTTTATAACCATACTCGCCTACGGTAATAAAACCGCAAACGAGCGTGCACAGTGAAGCCTGTATTGGCGGTCATTGGCATTCCGCGGTCACTAGCATTCCGCGGTCACCTCTTGTTATGTCTGATAGACATCATTCAGATCTGCACGCGTTGCTATGCTGCAACGCGTGCAGATGACTATTCCTCGACGGGTTGCCGCCTGCTCTTCACTGCAAGGTGGTCATTTTGAACACATGTTGTAATCTGACGCGAATCCACGTGTTTTATCATTTGTGTTGTAGTGGTACACATCAATAAATTACATGTTTTCTGTTGAAGTGATTGGGTAAGTTATTTCTAATGTCTGTATTCTTACCGGACGTGACGTCACGAACTTTCGGCGCGTATATCTCCGGAATGCAAAGTCCGATCGGACAACGGACAACGGTTTTTGGCTTCTTTCACCACAAGGAATCGTCCCGTAGGTTTATTGTGCGGTCGATTCTGATCACCCTGTATGTCGCGGACGTCTTGCCACAGTTTGTTGGGATGTCCGAGTTCCTGTACTAGAATGGAGGCGACTCGCAAGCTGACCAGCCGTGGTGCGGCGATTACGTTTTGCTGTTACAACTAAATATCTGTCTTCGTGCGCCGTGGTAGAGTAAGAGTGATCTCCTAGCATGCATCTGAAAGCACATTCCATTGGTTTGAAATGCTGCCCAGACCCTGGATTCCACACTATGAGTGATTCCAAACTTCCTGGCAACATCACGCACTCGGCGGCCTTCTAGAGCTTTCCTATATTTCTTCCCCGCGTGAAATCATCTAGATTCTGAATGATGTCTTTCAGACATAACAAAAATTACCCGTTCGTACCTTTATGCCTTCACGTCCAGATTTTTCCTTCAAACAGATGTCGCTTGCTGTGCCTTTATCTCTTTTATCCGTTTAAGTAATACCACGTGACTCCTGTGTACACGATTCGACATTTTTCATTTGTACCTGCTTTCTACTGAGCGTCCCCAGTTATGCAAATTGCCGCAAGCTGTTGTGCCTGATTTTGTGGTTATAACCTTTCGAAATAGTGTTCGTCCTTAGGTTTTGGACACCAGTGTACATCCAGAAAAGGGGCTGGTCGTGGACTTGGAGGCTACACCAGATACATCCCTTTCCGACCGAATTTCAGTGCCGAGGGGCTAGTAACAGAAAATCCTAAAATCCCTTCGTTGCACTGGGTTAGCTAGGAATAGAGGGCCATACTAGCCCCGACCCTGGTAAGGCAGCTCCAGAAGGACAAGTGTATCCCACTTTTAGTATCAATGGTATACTATAAGGCGAGTGGAAAAAGTCAAGTAATTATGTTATCTATGCTCTAGGATCTGGTTACAGACAGAAAGACTGTAATCGTGGGAACGCAAAACGTTTACAATTTTATCTTAGGTGTTCTCAGCGGAGAGTAAAACTCAATCCAGAGGCATCGGAAATAGCAAAATAACACTGCTAATAAAATAAACTGTAGGCTCTGTTGGAGGTGGTTTTAACCCATTAAACCGTATCCTGGTTGCTCCCCTGTTTACCAAAGACTATGTTGTTTATAAGAGAAACCTTGTGATATGATTTTTTGTATGACTTATTTTTCATAGTTAAACTTTTGTTATTACTTTATGAAATAACTGTGTTTTAAACAAATATTTTTTCATTAAGGCGCGTTTTTAATGTATTGCCACAAGCGCCCAATAGCCGCCCCGGTGGCGCATGCCTCTGATCATTCGTCCGCAAGGGGTCCGGGTTTGAATCCCGGTGAGGCATGGATGTTGTGTTTGTCTTACGGCACTGGCTCTCTCCCTTCCCTGGAACCAGTGATCCTAAATTAGGGACGGGCGACTGCTTATAGCCCATTGAGTTGCTCACGGTGGTCGTTAAACCTCCAATTAAAAAAAAAAAAAAAAAAAAAAAGCGCCCAATATCCCAGCTACAGCTCAGTTTTTCAGATTCAATTAATAGGTGTAGAAGGACGTATTTGACAATGAATCATTATAACTTGTTCTTTATTGGAAATCTATTAATCAGCAAGATCTTACCGTGCGGAATATTTAGTATTTCCTCTTGCTCAAGAATTTTCTCCGGATTCAAGAGAAAAGCTAGTGAAGGCTAGATCCAATAAGTAAGTCAGAAGTCAGTTGTTAAAAGAAAAGTAACAGAGCAAGAGCCATCTGTGACAACTTCAACTCGTGCAATGCAGATGGTACATCACAATTTCACCTGGTGTCATTCTCGTCATAAGCCCGCCCTTGTATGCATTGGGGAGACAAAGAAAAGGACGAACGCCTGAGCGCAAGTGTGTATGTGTGGGGAAGTAGGGGGATATTCCTCGAAAAGAGTAAAGCCGGGACTAGCTGTCTGTCATGAAACAGTAAAAGGGATTCACTGAAAGACCCATTTTTATCGAAGTCACCCAATCCTAAAGTGTCGGGGTTCGGCAAATATTAGGGGGCAGCGAGAATGAAGAGGAAGAGGAAACGCGCTGGAAAAACGGTGCTCAGAATCAAATGGTTTGAACGCTCGTATAAAGACGGATGAAAAAGAAATGCAATGGAAAAAAAAACTGTTAACATAAAAGCCATCAAGAAAGAAATCCGTTTTAGTTCGTGCAACTTGAGTAGCCTGCTCTTCAAACAAGGTTTACATAACCTAAACCACAACCATGGATCCTCATGTATTGCATACAATGAGGAATAAGGTTCACCCTCGGGTCTTTGTTTTTCGAGGGTCCTTTTTAGTTTCCACGTTCTGAAACAGACTTCCCTAACGCCTGCATCATCGAACCACTTCCTTACCGAACGTCTACTTTTACAGACTTCAGGGGAAAGAAATAACGTTCCCTTTTTAAACTATCAAATAGAAGGCGAATGCAATCTAGTTGACCCTGAATCACAGGCGCATACACGCAAAATTAACTGCGCTAAAATTTAACAAGGAATTTCAAAAATTATGTAGTAAAATCCAACGAAAAAAGATTAAACCAAATCGCATTGAATTAGCTCCTTATCAATGGTGTAGCGAGGCCCCCGTGGCGCAGGGGGAAGGGGGACAGACTGACAGGGGCCTCTGTCCGTCTGCCTTTTAAATAATATTTCCCTTAGCATTTGTTGAAATGTTAAAGAAATACTTCATTTTATCATTACACAAGACTTAAGTTAAACTATTTTCCAGAGAAAAATATAACCTTACTTAAAGCAGATCCATAACTAATTTTCTTTATATAGTTTCACTGCACAGGGCATGCAGAGCAGGATTCTTGTGTTTTTTCTTAAGCCCCAGATCGAAGAATAGGATGCTGTTGCCACACCTGGTCTTAATCATTGATTTGAGTGTCCCCTTCATGCCTTTGGAGCTGAACAGCAAGCCCATTGTCCATTCTTTCTGAGTTGTGAAGAGTAATTGCGCCCCTCCCCACAAGCAGTGATTTCTGTGCCATCTCACAGCTCAAGAGAAGGCGCAAAAATCGCTGCTTGCAGTATTAGTCCGGTCAAAATAGGTTTTTCAGATGAAATAAATATGAAAGTTCTGAAACTTGGCACACTTTTTTATAGGTATCTAGTGAAGATTATATCAAAAGTCCTGACGAATCAGAGATGAGCTCTAGCCGCCATCTTGAAAAATAAGTACGGTTTTTCGTGAATATCTCAAAAACGGTTGGTCGTAGCCCAAACATACTATTTACAAAATTGAAGCTTACAAAATTTCCTACAAAAAAGGCTGTATTCACTTGTATCTCTAATAGTTTCTGAGATAATCGGGTGTCAATGTTGTACTGTTTCGCTGATCGCTACGTTATCACTAGCTTATTTGTATGAAAAACCGTAGTGATGACGTAGCGATCAGCGAAACAGTACAACATTGACACCCGATTATCTCAGAAACTATTAGAGATACTAAAAAAGTGAATAAATCCTTTTTTGTAGGAAATTTTGTAAGCTTCAATTTTGTAAGTATTTTTGGGTTACGACCAACCATTTTTGAGATATTCACGAAAAACCGAAAAAACGTACTTATGTTTCAAGATGGCGGCTAGAGCTCACCTCCGATCCGTCAGGACTTTTGATATAATCTTCACTAGATACCTATAAACAAGTGTGCCAAGTTTCAAAACTTTCATATTTATTTCTTATATTTTCCCATTTTCAACCTTCGTTGACTGGACTATATGATTAAAATTGGGATTTAAACTTTTACACCACTTTCTGGAGCAGTTTTTTTTTCTGCCACACTTTCCCATTTGTCCATTTACAGAATTTGCTTATAACATGTTTCACCAGTTTCGGTAGCTTTGGCAGCTTAAAATTCACATTTCTTTCTTAACGTGTTCAGGGGATGTTACTTTTCACATTCAGAAATGAAGTTACCGTTGTACAGTCTGCCCGACCGAAGATGAACCACGGCCTTCGTCCATAGCAACAAACCTTGCGGATTTTCTTTAGATGGATGGATTATACGCGAGTATTTCCAAGTAAGGACGTCGTTCACATTGCTGAAGATTATCTGGGGGTATTTGATCATTACTTCGGCTGCGAGCAACAACTTCCAGAAACATTCGGTCCGTTTATATATATACTTGGAGTAGAAATCTTTCACTCTTGTCAAAATTTCGCCTCTATTTCTTGTTTCAGAACCATCTTCTGTTCTCAGTGCCATAATCTGTTTTTTCCCCTTACTGAGATGTCCCTTTGCTATCTTTAGGCTTTGGTTGTTTTCAATTGCTTTCCTTACTAGTTCACAGTTGAATTTCCTTACGTCTTCAGTGATACTTTTTCGTACTGTCTTGCATAGCTCTATATATTCCACTTTGGAAGTCACATCTTCTTTAGTTGTCCTCATCACTCTGCAAAAAAGAAGAGTGATGAGGACAACTAAAGAAGATGTGACTTCCAAAGTGGAATATATAGAGCTATGCAAGACAGTACGAAAAAGTATCACTGAAGACGTAAGGAAATTCAACTGTGAACTAGTAAGGAAAGCAATTGAAAACAACCAAAGCCTAAAGATAGCAAAGGGACATCTCAGTAAGGGGAAAACAGATTATGGCACTGAGAAAAGAAGATGGTTCTGTAACAAGAAATAGAGGCGAAATTTTGACAAGAGTGAAAGATTTCTACTCCAAATTATATGAAAGGGATGATACATGTACTCCAGGCATCATGAAAGGTACCAGAGTTCTTCCAGTCCTTCCAGCAGAAGTTGCACATGCAATCAAGAACATGAAGCGGGGAAAAGCTCCAGGAGAAGATGGAATTACTGTAGACATCATACAAGAAGCAAGTGGAGAAATCGAAACAGTACTCGCCCAAATTTTCACTCGATGCCTTAATGAAGGGAAAATTCCTGAGGATTGGAACAACGCTACAATGATCTTGCTACATAAAAAAGGTGACATTGAGGATCTCAGGAACTACAGACCTATCAGCCTCCTATCAGTGGTTTATAAAATCTTCACTAAAGTTCTTTCACACCGCTTGAAGGTGACACTGGACATGGCTCAACCGAGAGAACAAGCTGGATTCAGGAGTGGCTACAGCACAATAGATCATATCCACGTACTGAGAGAACTAATTGAAAGAGCGAGGGAATATGATCTTCCATTGTGCATGGCTTTTATCGATTATGAAAAAGCCTTTGATTCGGTGAAACCATCAGCAGTTGCAATGGCTCTGAAATCCTGCGGTATTGAAGATGCATACATTAATATTATTAATAACGTCTATGAAAATGCAAGTGCAAAGATTCGGCTGTTTGAAAATACAACACACATAAAAATTGGAAAAGGAGTGAGACAAGGTGACACCATATCTCCGAAGCTTCTTTAATGCCACATTGGAAAATGTCTTTCAATCACTGAACTGGGAAAACAAAGGCATAAAGATTAATGGAGATTATCTAACCCACCTTCGTTTTGCTGATGACATAGTCATTTTTGCAACTACCCCATCAGAGCTACCGAGTATGATCCAGGAACTTGCTGACAAGAGTAAAGAAGTGGGATTAAAAATGAACTTTCAGAAGACAAAAGTGATGTTCAATGCTTTTACAAGAAATGAAGATTTATCGATTGATGGAGAAAAGCTGGAGATAACAGACACGTACGTTTATCTTGGACAGCAGATATCAAGTGAGGGTCTCATTGGTGAAGAAATTAATCGGCGTACAAAACTTGCCTGGAGAGCTTTTGGAAGAAACAGCATAATTTTGAAGAGCAATATGCCATTATGTCTTAAAAGAAAAGTGTTTGATCAATGCATCCTTCCAGTGTTTACGTATGGTGCAGAGACGTGGACCTTAGCTGAAAGAAACATACAAAGGCTGCAGACAACTCAAAGACCCATGGAGAGGTGCATGCTTGGTGTAACCAGGACAGATAAGAAGAGGAACACGTGGATCCGAAAAATGACAAGAGTGGAAGACATCATGATCAGAGTTAAATCCCTGAAATGGCAATGGGCTGGACATACTGCCAGAAGAACAGACCATCGATGGACAGCCGAAGTTTTAGATTGGATTCCAAGGGACAGGAAAAGACCCAGAAGAAGACCACATGGAAGATGGGTGGATGAAATTCGAAAGTATGCGGGAGTGACATGGAGGAGACTGGCACAAGACAGACCGTTGTGGAGGAAACTTGGGGAGACCTTCGTCCAGCAGTGGATTGATAATATTTGACAATGATGATGATGATGACACAGTCGAGTCACATTATTGTGACCACCTCCTACTTTTGAGGTCAACAGCGCGTAGACAATGAAAAAAGGCACGTGTCGTGAGCTGACTTGGAGAGTATATAAGAGGTGCTGTAGGCATCCTAAAAACATATCATTCGTTGCTGTCCTGAAAAAAGGAGCGATTTACCAGATTTGAAAAAAGGAATGATTATCGGCTTTCGGGACAAGGGTGGCAGTATTTATGAAACAGCGCAGTTTGGGAACAGATGGCGTGCTGTTGTGGTTAAAGTGTATCGTGATTGGAGAAATGGCACCATTGCGAATAAGCGACGTGAAAACTGCGGAGCACCACGTGCCATTGATGTGAGATGTGAACGTCGGCTTCGAAGGTGCGTGAGGGCCAATCGACAAGCTACAGTAAAGCAACTCACTGGCCGAATGAACCAGGGGGCTACTAGAAGTATGTCTAAAACGAGAGTTCAGCGAACCTTGCTGCGTATGGAGCTCCGATGCAGACGGATGGTCACTGCACCTATGCTAACGAAGGTGCATCGGCAGAAAAGGCTCACATTTGCACAGGAGTATCGGAATTGGACCTCTGCTGATTGGCAAAGGATTGTCTTCTCCGATGCGTCACGTTTTCTGCTTCATCGAACGGATGGACGTTGGCGTATAAGGCGAGAAACATCGGAGAGCAAACACTCTTCAACCACTGCTGGTGGAACACAAGCTTGTGGGGGGCAGCGTAATGGTCTGGGGAATGTTTTCGTGGCATTTTCTCTGGGTGCGCTCATACCTGTGGAAGGAACTATGGACCGAATTTGTTATGAATCCATCCTTGCAGACCACGTACACCCATACATGCTGATTTTCTTCCCTGGGGTGGATGGGATCTTCCAGCACGACAATACGACGTGTTACACAGCTAGAAATATCCGACAGTGGTTGAAAGGGCACGATGAGTACTTTAAAGTACTTCCCTGGCGCTCTAACTCCCCAGACTGAAACTCAATTGAGCATCTGTGGGGCCACCTCGACCGTGTTGTTCGCTCTATGGATCCTCCACCACGCACCCTTCAGCAGCTGTCAGATTCACTGCAGTCAGCGTGGCTCTACATACCTGTGAATACCTTCCAGCACCTTATTAAGTCACTCCCAGCATTTCTAGCTGCTGTCCGCGCTGCACACGGCAGTTACTCTGGATATTAGCTGGTGGTCACAATAATGTGACTCGACCGTGTATAATAGAAAGCCCCGGAAGCAGAAATGTCTAGTTCCGCCCCTGCTGCTAAGTACCCAAAATTACACTTCAGCAATCGATCTCTTCCACAAAACTATTGCTATACTTTGGTCTTTTTGTCGGCGTTATTTCTCCTCACTCCTAGATTTTTTGTTAGTATGCAATTCATGTAATGTACTCTTTGCAAAAAAAAATAAATAAATAAAAAAAAAAATATGAGAGAGAAAGAAAGAAAGAAAGAAAGAAAGAAAGAAAGAAAGAAAGAAAGAAACGAAGCAACCCGAGAAAGTCGTTCGATCCTGATCAAACTCTACATGCAAGTACCTCTAAGCCGAAGCCGAATACGTGAATGATTGAAAAATAAGGACCAATGACGAAATAGTGACCCGCCACAGCGCATGGGAACCACGCATCGAAGAGGGTATATCAAAAGCAAAGCTCGCACGCACGGACGATTGTGACAGCGGATTGTGCTTTCATTAACCTCTACGAAATGTGGGGATGCCTCGACGTCGGATCCATACACAATACAAGTACTCTCTTCGACTCATTGGCGCCAACATCGTCCTATTGTTGCGTCGCTGCGACCCAAATGCTGCTGGCGATACGGCTACTTGACCAACTGGCTTCTTTCAGCCCAATTACACATCCTCTCTCAAACTCTCTCGTATCGCCAGCATTTGGGTCGCAGCGACGCAACAATAGGACGATGTTGGCGCCAATGAGTCGAGAAGAGTACAACTCAGCGGCACGCGGGTAGTGGACGGCCGAGGGCTGTTACATAACGCGAGGATCGAACGATTGTGAGAGCCACACGAACAGAGCCGAATTCGTTGCTCTCAACCATCCGTGGCCCTGTTGCGTTGTCTACAGGTACGGGAGTGGCTATCCAGACCGTTGCTAGACGACTTGCGACATGGGGACTACATTAGAGCAGGCTACTCCGCCGCCTACCTCTGAACAACGAGCATCGCCGACACCGGTTACAGTGGCGTCGGGCCCGATGTGGGATAGTGTCCAGTGGCGTCGTGTTGTCTTCAGTGACGAATCACGGTTTGCACTTGGCCACGATAACCAGCGCATACGTGTCTGGGGACGAGCCGGCCAGCGTACGGATCCTGCCTTCACCATGGAAAGGCAAACACATTGCACTCAAGGAGTGACACTCTGGATAGCCATTTCCTACGATTGTCCGACACCCTTGTTAGTTTTTCGTACCACCGAGAAATTTTTCAACCGGATAATGCCCGGCTACATATGGCATGGCTATCCCAGGCCTGCCTCCATAATGTCAACACCATTCTATGGCCAGCCCGATCGCCCGACCTCTCACCGATCGAACATGTTTGGGATATGATGGGGCGCCACCTACGCCCATCCCGAAATGTCGGCGAACTAGCATGCAGTTTGGACACCATCTGGCATGCTATAGCTCGGAACAGTATCAGTGAACTGTATGCATCTATGCTACGCCGGGTAACGACTTGTATCCAAGTCAGAGGTGGCGGTACAACGTACTGACTTGTTCCACTCGTGCAGGTGTTTTATCGGAATAAATGGTCTAACTTCTCTGGAATTGCAATCATTTTGTTTCCAAAGCATCTGCATTACATTTACCAATTTTCATCTTGATTAGATGATTCCTTCTCGGTGCTTAGTTGTTTTTTGTTTTTTTGTTGTTGTTTTTTTTTTGTTTTTTTTTAAACAAAGAGTGTATATGGAATAATATATGATTCATTTAGTGCAACCTACGTCCGAAAAGTTCCAGGTTTGAAGCAATGATGAATATAAAAAAGCATTAATACATATAATAAAAAAGCATCATACTCAAAATTAATGCTGGTCACCTTCAAAATACCGCCCTTATGAATCATCACAGAGTTTCTAGCATATCTGAAGATCCCGAAAACTATTCTGAAAGGCACTTTCCGGGATGTCCGCATGTTGTTTTGTCAGGGCTACTTGGATAGATGTAATGTCAGAAAGACACTGTCCTTTTAGTGCCCGTTTTATCCTAAGAAACAGTCACAAGACTTGTGGATCATACCACAGGCACCATGTTTCATCTGCAATAATTCTAGATCAAAAAGTATGATCCTCAGTTGCAGTGCCCAGCAGATCAAAAAGTATGATCCTCAGCTGCAGTGCCCAGCAGATCAAAAAGTATGATCCTCAGCTGCAGTGCCCAGCAGATCAAAAAGTATGATCCTCAGCTGCAGTGCCCAGCAGATCAAAAAGTATGATCCTCAGCTGCAGTGCCCAGCAGATCAAAAAGTATGATCCTCAGCTGCAGTGCCCAGCAGATCAAAAAGTATGATCCTCAGTTGCAGTGCCCAGCAGATCAAAAAGTATGATCCTCAGCTGCAGTGCCCAGCAGATCAAAAAGTATGATCCTCAGCTGCAGTGCCCAGCAGATCAAAAAGTATGATCCTCAGCTGCAGTGCCCAGCAGATCAAAAAGTATGATCCTCAGCTGCAGTGCCCAGCAGATCGGAATTGGTCGATGAGCGAGCCTTCTTTTGTTCATCATTCAGAATGCGGGGTACATTAAGTTTTCGTTTTCCGAGATCCTGGAGTAGAATCTTATGACAGATAGACTTACTGATGTCCACAGACTCAGCCAAAAATCTCTCTAATTCGGCGAACTTTCTTTAACTGTTTCCGCACTTCTTCGATTTTTTTCCGCTGTTCGCACTCTAGAGAGACACCCAGATCTTGGATCATCATCAAAGGATTCTCGCCCGTCACGAAACCGTGCATACCATTCGAAAACTCTGCTGCGAGATAATGCGGTGTCTCCATACGCTTCTTTTAACATTCTGTAAGTTTCAGTAGCTGATTTACCAGGTTTCCAACAAAAACGGATGTTAAAAATGGCTCTTCCATGGCTAAAATGAAATGGGACGTGAACGCTTGCTTTGTTGACTGCCTTAATGCCCGTCTGCCGCCTGTCCGTACCGGTATAAACCAGTTTCCAGTTGTTCTCTGATTGACCGAGGACTACTCTGTTTTGATTTAGGCGTGATATTTTTATCCCACTACTGTTACGTCACTTATGCGGTCAGTCCTGGAACTTATCGGACGTAAGTTGTAGTATGTATTTTTTAATACATTAACACGCATTGCCTATGTGTATACAAATCTGTTTAAAATTATCGAAAGTTAGCAAAACTTACTTTTGTTGGGAGACGGGCCTTAAATAATTCTTGGGGGAACGGGATGGGCTTGGCAACGTCTCTCCTCCTAATGCCTTATCATCTGACTAAATCCTAAATATTCTATCCCCTCATCAATTCAATTCAATTCAATTCATTTATTTTGCTGAGCCAAAAACCAGCATTACAAAAATATCAACTGAAACAAAGCACAGCAAGGAAGCTGGGGGAAAGGCCAGTTAGGCCTGACAGGGTCCCATGCTCCCTAAACAAATTTTACACTGAGGTCACCAGTTGAAGTTACAAACAAGTCAGCGTTTCAGAGAAAAAAAAAAAGGTAATATATAAAAAGATGATAAACACTACAGGTAATACCATTGAATATCAATTTACATCGAGATATACAAGTCATAGTAATAGTCATAGTCCACCTCCACTGCAATCATCAGTTTGAGGAGCCGCAATTCATTATGAAGTTTTTTAATATATTTTTTTTAAAGGTTAAAGTTATTTAAAGAAGTTGGTTCCGTCGATAATGAGTTCCAGTAGCGCGGGCCAACGTAATTTATACTGTGCTTCATGGTCTCCGTCTTCGGATGAATAGGCCGAATATGTGATTTAGTGCGTGTGTCATGTGAGTGTATCTGTGGTACGATTTGTATGATGTCAGTGTGTAAATTATTCTTATTTCGCCTGAACATAATTTTCCCAATATTAAAGTAATAAAGTTGGGTAATCGTAAGAATGTATTTGTTTTGGAAAACTCGTGTGTCATTATATAGTGATAGTTGTGTATTTCTATCAAATTTTAGGTCAATTAATCTTATATATTTGTTTTGAAGTTTTTTGAAATTATATTTAGTCGTCTGTCCTCAGGATAAGATAACATAATTAATATGAGTCTGAAACATGGTATAATATATTTGAATTAGTGTATTAGAGGAAAGGTTTGTCAATACCGAGCTGATAACTCCAATGTTTTTAGAGAGTTTGAGAAGAAGATAGTCCACATGTCGGTTCCACCTAAGGTCCCAATTTAAAGTATTCCCCAAGTAAACCTCTTCTATATTTGTACCATTAATAGTTAATGTGATAGAATGGGGTTGTGAAATATTTTGTTTTGAGAAGATTAACGATTTTGTTTTAGTAGTATTTCCTATACGTTCATTGGAATTCAGCCAATCTGAGATATTATTTAGTTGAGTATTGACATTTAAAATAGTGTCAGTCTTTTAATTAAATGAGGCGAGGATGGTTATGTTGTCAGCATAGAGAAGAAGATCAATATCACTTACGGAAATAAAGATATCATTAATTATATACTGAAAAGTAGAGGTCCCAAAATTGAACCCTGTGGAACACCAGTTGGTATGAATTGAAGAGAGGATTGATGTTGGTTAATTTGAGTATATTGTTGCCTACCTGATAACTTTTAAGAAGAGAATGTTCATTTTTCCTTATTCCTATAGCGTGTAATTTGTGTAGTAAGATATTATGATTTATGATATCAAAAGCTTTGGATAGGTCTAAAAATAAAGCGATGGTATGTAAGTTCAGTTCAAAATTATGTTGGACTGTTTGCTGTAGATATAATAAGGCTGATTCTGTTGACTTACCAGATTGAAAACCATGTTGATTTAAATGGATAATATTTAGATTATGAATGAACAAGATTAATCTATTATAAGTCAATCTCTCCAAAATTTTAGCAAAATTTGAGAAGGCTATAGGGCGGTAATTCTTTGCGTCGTTTATTGATCCAGATTTGTATTTTGCGATTATTTTTGTTATTTTAAGTAGATCAGGAAATTCACCTGATTGGAATATATTGTTAAATACACCGCTGGCCACCCAAAATGCAACACCAAGAAGGAAGCATCCGATTGGCCTGAAATTCTCAGCATGCGTCGCCCGCGAGAGGACATGCAAACGATTAGCATTGCAGGGCATATGCAAATCATGTGCGCCCGGCGCGCCACCGAGAAGCACAGTAAGAAGGGTGCACAGAAGGTGGGGTGTAAGTAGTGGAAGTGTGTTGTGCTGCCGGACCTGTGCGTGGGAAGCTTCTTGATGCCTCGTCGCAGAATACGGCAGTAATTCCAGCATGTTTCGGAGTTCGACAGAGGGCAAATAGTGGCTTATCGCGACAGCGGTTTATCGTACCGAGACATCGGCGCCCGTGTGGGAGGACATCCAGCCACAGTGAGGCGAGTATGGATTCAGTGGGTGCAGAAGGGACGGACGGACCGACGTGAGAGATTGCTGCAGCCGCGGCACACCACCTTTACTAGAGGAATGGCATGTTGTGCGGCTGGCATTGACGGCTCACACCGCCACATCACGAACGTTAGCGCAGGAATTAGGGTGTGTTGCGCAACAACCTGTGTCAGCACGTACCGTTCGACGTCGTCTGCAGGAGCTGGGACTTGTAGCACGGCGCCCATTACTCCGATTACCACTGACGTTACACCATCGGCGAGTGCGTCGGCAGTGGGCCGTTGAACGCCGCACCTGGACTACGGAATGGCACGACATTGTCTCCTCCGACGAATCCCGCTTCTGCCTGCAACACCACGATGGTCGGATCCGCGTGTGGCGGCACCGCGGCGAGAGACTGTATGACGCCTGCATTATGCATCGCCATACCGGTTCGTCGCCTGGCGTTATGGTTTGGGGCGAAATTGGATATGACACCCGCACCCCTCTAGTACGCATCGCCGGTACACTCAACAGCCACCGCTACATCTCCGACGTTTTGGGGCCTGTAGTCCTCCCTTACATGCAGGACCCACCAGCGGCCACGTTTCAACAGGACAATGTGCGTCCGCACGTGGCACACATCGTGCAACAATTCTTCACGGCCCACCAGGTGTCACTGCTGCCGTGGCCCGCCTGTTCTCCCGATATGTCGTCCATCGAACACGTCTGGTCGCTGATCGGCAACCGAGTGGCCCGGCAAGCACCACCCGCGGCTACGCCTGATGAACTGTGGCAAAGTGTGGAAGCAGCCTGGACTGATATACCCCAAGCCCACATCCAAAGCCTCTTTCGTTCGATGCCGCGGCGTGTAGCAGCCGTTATTGCCAGCCATGGGGGCCACACGAACTATTGATGTCTGCGTGTTTCGCAAGTCGTATGGGCCTGTAAGCTCAATCGTTTCATCTTTGTATCTGTTGTTATGTGTCCAGTAAATCTGGCTTTGCTATCTCGTGTCCTTCTTGGTGTTGCATTTTAGGTGGCCAGCAGTGTATAAACAATAGAGGATCAAGAATGAGATTAGCAACATTTTTTATAATAAATTGTTGAAGATCGTCATATCCAGGGCCAGAGGTAGAATTTATGTGGTTAAGTTCTTCTAATAGTTCCGTTTCAGTAATTTCAATAAGATGAAAATTATTAGATCTGTGTGTGCTCTCTAGGTAATTAGTGAATATAATTTTTGGGGTAATTAAATTGCTTTTTAGTGTTTGTGGAAATAAAGTAAAATGTTCATTTAATGCATTTGTAATATCTTGTTTGTCAGTAAGCTTAAAGTTATTAGAATCCATTAAGTACTGAGGAACAGTTAGATCTGTATTTTTACCCGTTAGCAAGTTTAAATGTTTCCATGTTAATTTTGGAGAGTTATGTGAAAATATGCCGAAATAGTAATTACGCTTAGTGTACCGAATATCACTATTAAGTTTATTACGAAAACATTTAAAATTTTGGAAATCCTGTGGTAGTTTACTTCTTATGAATTTCAAAAAGAGGTTGTTTTTTTTTATTATTTTTTTCTTTTTAATTCTTTGCATTGGTAATCCATGGCTTAAAATTTTTTTTTTTTTTTTAGTTTCTGTTGTTTTAGAAGTTTTGGAAAAGATTGACTATAAAGTTGTGTAATAGTTGTGAGGAACGACTCGTAATTTTTATTTGCAGAGCCGTGAACCAAAATAGTGCTCCAGGTAATGTTAGCTAATTTAATTTTAAAACTTTCCATATTTGTATTATTAATTTGTCTAAAAATGTTGTAGTCTTTAGGTGTAGTAGTTTGTTGTTTAAGAGGGTAAATTGTAAATAAACGGAGGTGATCACTAAAATCATACTCCAAGGCCCCTTAAAAGTAATCTCAATTAGTACATTTGTGATAGAGAGATCAATCAATGTTTGTGAGGTAGGAGTTATACGAGTTGGGACTGAAATCATGTTTTTGTGTCCAGAAGCATTCAGTGATTGTAAACGTTGAATAGAGTGATTGGTGTTTTGTAATAAGTCGACATTCATATCCCCCATAAGAAACGTTTATTTCTTTGACAAGTTAGATTAGTTAAATAATTCAGTAAGTAATGATAGAAAAGCTGAAGGTTTGAGTTAAGTGGCCTATTGCAAACAATAATTATATAAAATTGATTATAAATACTTAGGATTTCGGCATTTTGATTCGATACGGTGAAATTTGGAATAATGGAAAAATCATTATAAATATATTTTACAAAAATCGCAACCCCTCTACCGTTTGAGTAAGTTCTGTTTAAATGGAAACTTTGTAGTTAGTAATTTGTAATGAGTAACGATGGGAAGGAAACCAAGTCTCAGAAATACAAATTATATCAAGATTTAAATTTGTCAGTTGAATTAGTGATTCCAATAAGGTAATTTTGTTAATTAGTGATCTAGCATTGATATGAATTAATTTTAAGCTATTGAGTGAGTAAGTCGTTAATAGGTCATTGAAAGTTTGTAATGAATAGTATTCACGCTGTATTCAGTTACTAGTAAAGAGAGAAGAAAATAAACATGAAAAGTAGCTACAAAAAAGAAAAAGAAAAAAGTTCAGCAAAGCTAAATATGAAGAATAAGTAGGAATCACAAATCAATATAAACAACGGGGATATCACATCAATAAAAAAGGAAAATTGGAATAAACAGGGTTGATCATCCGGAAGTTAACAGTAAAATACACCACCAATATCAACAAAAGGTAATATAGTACAGATGGAGATCCAACAGAAAAGAAAAAAAAATAATCCAAAAAATAATTCAATCACATAGCAATCCCAGAAATATGTACTGTAATTGTTAAAGATTTTTAAAGAAGTAATCATCAAATAATGATGTACCATCACGTCACGTCACAACCAGTTCGTGATGTGCCACAAGCCCTGATCCATTGAGGGCCCAAGATTTTATAAGAGTATATACAACGGCTGTTGAGAGCGCAATATTTTATGTTTGCCCCTGGAGCAAAAATGTCTAGTACCGATTCTCAAGCCTTTTCCTAAGTCGAAATGTGAAAAATATCAGCTGTGGAAAAACGACATAACACGCTGAAACTTAAAGCCCTTTCACGAAATTTTGTTTTGTGATCTAAACTTTGACATACTATATTTACTTATCGTAAAATCAGATTACAGGAAGCGAATACCTTTGGCCCTTTAAAGACCATCACGCCCAAAAAACCCGTGCATGGAAACGCCCATGGCTGCCCGATTCGCCTGTTAAGAGTGAGTAGGATTTCCTACCGCACTTGTTCTTTGAATATTTACGTCCTCTGCGAAATTAACAGAAGTCACCCTATGTCTCTATTGTTGTCACGAAACAAATAAGTGGAGCAGGAGTTGATTTCTACAGGGCGATATCAGAAAATGTCTGAATGTCAATGCATATCAAGCCCATAGATCGGAAGTTTCGTGTGGTGATTCAGCACTAATCCTTTTTATTTATTTTTTTTTATTATTTTTTTGTTAACCTGTAAAAAGGGGGGACAGAAATTTTAAAAGTAACAACAGACGGTTTCGGGCGTTACGGTATTCTAAGCGACACAAGATTTCAGGGTCGTGGTAGGCAAAGAGTTGATTTCTACGTAACATTCCGATTATAGAAATAACGTCGTATTGGTTTTAATCACGCTTTGGGAGCAGATCTTTAAAAAAATTATTAAGAGGGTATCTTTAATCATTTTTGCGGAAGTAATCTTTGAGGAATTTTCTTAAGAGAATGTAATCTTTAAAGCGTTCTGAAGAGTTCATCTTGAATAACTTTTTCGTGGGAAGTGCTAAAAAACCTAGGCAAATGGAAACAGGAGCGATCGTTCTTCAACAGAAAAACCGTGCTTTCTACAAAATCATTTTGTTCCATAAAATATGTGAAAGATCATTGAATTTTTTGCGGAATGAGACTGAATTGGAATAAAAACTATAGATTGCTACATATGAATGAGAATTTGCAACATTACATATGAAACACCCAATTTTTCCGAATACTATTCGAGTACAAGCCATAGAATTTGAAACATGTTCACAGCTGATATATCCAGTCTCCTTTTTTCTTAAGGTTTACTGTAAACACTCCTGTGAGAACAAAGGCAATTCTAAGACTTCAATACAGTATGCAATATTCTTTTCGTCTAGAGGCGTGTCGTCATACCTCCGTACGTGCCAATTCCGTAAAAAGAAATTTTTGTCCCATTTCCGCACACATCCAGATCATTTAGTGCCACTTCCGTACACAGATGTAATGATCGGAAAGACACTTTCCCTCACTTCTGTCACAGCAATGTCTGGCATACGGGCATTAGAAGATACACTTAGGACTTTGCTGCCCCGGTGGAGCAATTGCCTAAGCGTTGGCCTTTGACCGTTCGTCCAAGATGGGTCTGGGTTCGAATCCCGGCGAGGCATGGATATTATGTTTGTCTTATGGCACTGGCTCTATCCCTTCCCTGGAACCAGTGCCCCTAAATTAGAACGGGCGACTGCTTATAGCCCACTGAGTTGCTCACGGTGGTCGTTAAACCTCCAACCAAAACACTGTCCTTACTTTTCAAAGGACCTCTGAAATTATCAGTTCATTCTTTTATGCATAACCAGTTAATGACGTATTGCTTATTTTTCCTATGCTGCCTGTACTGATACCGTTAGTATATGACAGCAGGTTTGTTTTTGTCGTCTGTATGATTTCCATTTAAAATATAAAATGCAAAAAATCACATTGAAATCAAACATCTGCGACGAATTTCGAAAAGATTGCATTAATGCACAGTCTGTTTACCATTCAGTCCTTATTGCTGTTCGCACTTATACTACCGGCAGCGCCTATTGGTTGACAAAAACAATGAATTGTCATCTGTTTGACGTCGGATGAATTGGGAAAGGGAGATCAGCATTTAGCTTCGTCCTTAGCATTTCCCTACACCTGATACAAAGCGGTATCGCTGTACTGAAATGGCACTAGCTCACCTGGCTGTGTACGGAAATGGGACAAAGCTTCCTTTGTACGGAAATGGCACGTACGGAAGTGGGAGACAATCTCTTGAGTTTGTGATTACGTCTCAAGAGTGATACTGCATTCTTAAATTGTGATACTTCACTCATCTCTTTTCTCGCGTAATCCGATCTTTAGCTGTCATTAAAAGGACTTTTTTTTTATTTTTGCTGAGATTTCATGTCCTATCTAAAGCTTTGTCTTTTTTCTCTTTATTCTAAAATGACTGTCAGCATCTTCCAGTGTCTGAAGCATGATATCTTCAGAACAAAACTAAATAGATACACTCAGAAAAACGTTTTGTCAATTCAACAAAAATTTTGTTGAATTTGCAAAGTTCTTGTTGATTTAACAAAATTTATTGTTATCACGACAAAACGTTTTGTTCATTTAACAAAATGATTTGTCGATTTTCGGGAATTTGTTTGATCCAACAAAACATATTGTTATCATGACAAAATGTTTTGTTGCTGCAACAAAATTCCATCTTGTAGTCACCCCGGGCTTGCACTACAATATGGAATTTTCTCTCACGCAGTGTAAGTACAGTTTTTGATATCAAAAAAAAAAAAGAAAAAAAAAGATATATTATCGAATGCCTGAAATCCATTTTCAAATCTAATGACATTAAAAGTGAAAGTACTATTTGCCAGGCTAATGGTCATTTAAAGGTTCCCACAAGTTACTGCTTCAGCTTTTGGTTTTCATTTTTCGCTAAGATCATGACTCTTGTAGAAACTTTGTTCGGTCAATTTCAAAAAAGGGACCTTGATCCACCTACAGCGGAGAAAGCTAATACTTCTCTTGAGGCAAATGTAGTGGGAAACAGGGAACAAATTGATGTTGATAACAATGCAACGACACAAGGTACATCTGCTTCATTTAAAAAACGGATAATTGATCACTCTAAGTGGATAAAGGAAGCAAAAGAAGTCTCTGATGGCATTATTTCTCAAGCAAAGGAAAGGTTCACTTTCACAGGGCATCTAGTTTCAGCTTTGTTATTTGTAACACAAATGTTCGCTCATTATGCCATTAAATTCCCAGAAGTGACATTGAAAGCAGTGTGTGCTTATAATGAATTCGCTTCTTCTAAATTATAATGAATTCAGCTTCTTCTAATGGTTGTTCAAATGGTTGTTGTTTTATTAATTATATCATGAATAAACTCTCCTGCTAGTAGTGTAGTAATAATAATGAACAAGCTTTTAACTGCTAGTAATGTTGTAGTAGTAATTAAGATGAATAAAGTCTTAATGCTAGTTGTTAATAATAACAACTAATGAAATAAACCTAACAGCCAGACAGAGGTCTGACAGTACTATGAACTGAGAAAAACGTACTTACTAAGACAATCTTTTATTTGGTAAACTTCTATTATTTATCCACACTCACTTCATCGGTCACACAACTACTCGATATCTGGCTCTCACATAAACGAAGATCTCTTTACACACGAAACAAAGCTCTCACGCACATAAACAACCGCTCTCTGACACATAAACAACAGCTCTAATTCGGTATCGTTGAACGCGCCTATTTATACTGGCTACCACCACGTCATGACTTACACTCATTGCCAGATCTCATTCAGCTGGTGAAATAACATCTCGTTCAGTAAGAAGATAATTTACATAGGAAAATAAAATAACCAGAGATAGTAAAAATCAAAAGGAAAGTGAATCTAGAGTATACGTTACATGCTGTTTAATAAAATGGAATTCCGCCATGAACTTTTTTCTATCTACTGTGCAGAAGAGTTCAGATCACTCTCAGGGGTTGTTAGTTCATTTGGGTTCATCATGGGAAGCAATTTAAGAAAAACATTTAATAATGTTACACATCACTGAAACTTATCCTAGCAATTCCTATGAAATCAGTAGAAACAGAACGGTGTTTTTCGACTTTAAAAAGAATAAAAATAGTTTTGAGGAACTCAATGACACAAGAAAGGTTGTCAGCCTAGGCCATGCTTTCTATTGAAAAAGATCTTATCATGGATATTCCCGAAATTCGTTACTGAGAAAGGGAGAAGGGTGGATTTTTGCTTTAAATAACTTATGGTAGGTAAGAGCTGCTTTCATTGTATTTTCCATTAATTGTAATTAAGTAATATGAAATTTTGGAATGCGGTAATTATGTAGACAATATCTTGTTGCTACATTACGTTGCATTTAATAATGTTAAACTCTGCCTGCATAGTATATTCCCCGTCCAAGGACACCAAAAAACAACAAAAACCACAACAAAAATAAAAAATAAATAAAGAAAACACTCGCGAGCAGTATTTCTAAGGACAAAGATATGTATGTGTGTAACACCCTATTTCTGGATCCACGAGCCACCACTGGATAAAATGTAGTCTTATAGAAATTCTTGGAACCACTTAATATTTCTCACACTTGTCTCTGCTGTTGTACCAAAAGTTAGAACTTCCAAAATTACTGCCTTCGTTCGTGGCAGTTATAATTTGTCGAAAAATCTTTTGAAACTACTTTTCTATGACATGCTTTTCCTTTCGATATCTTCTGGAACTTAAGAAATTTATATTGATGGCAGTTATTCTATGTTGCAGAACGCAGTTGGAAATATTGCCTGAAGGGGCGACCTTTAAACACCTCGTTTTTCATCTTTCGTCATATTTGTAGGAAGAACTGAAGAGAGAAAGTAGAGAAAAAAAAAGAAAAGTTGAGAAAACTGAAAAACGGTGTCGCAGCCGTGAGATTCTGTGTTGCATCCTTTATTCTGCTATATCTTTTATAGCTCTATTTGAAACAACATGCGCCCGTATGCTGGAATCAAACCTCGTGTGTCAGACCGCAATTGAGAGAACCGCATGTCCTACGAGCCACCAACAGAGCTCTCTTATTTCGCCGACAATATTGTCACAGACTTTTCCCCTTAGTCCGAGGTGCGGACAATCTAGACAGGATAAAGCCCTTACCTATTGAAAACATTGTCATCTCTTATGTGACGTTATCTGTTCGATGACAGAGCCCACGAACTTCACTCTAGGTCCAGACCTCCTGCACTTGCTCCTTTTACTACCAAGCTTACCCCTGCTGTGAACTTTAACCTCTCTATGCTTGGCTTCAGAATTATTGTGTTTAGCCGTCGAGGCATTTTACAGAAGCTTTTTTGCGCGTCGTAACTCTACGTCCCCGCCTCATTCACCCCCGCTGCTTCTTACCCCCGCTAAACGCTGTCTCCCCCTCTTTTTTATAGGCTTTCTTTCAAGCAACCCAGGTGGAATAGATGAGATTTAGTCGCACAATGACGGGCTGACATGTTTTGTGCAGAGCTCGTGGTGGTCGTCCTGTGCTAAATGAAGCTTTACTGACGTGTTTACAACAATGACATGTAGTTAACACTGAAGAAATTGTTATAGGTAATAATAGAGTCCCATTGAAACCGGCAAGAATTTGAAGAACTTTGTATTCTTTCTTGCGAATCTTTCTGAAAGTACAAAATGGAATCGGGTTTCATAGTTTTGGAATTTCTCTATGAAATGTCGCTCAAGTAGAACCAAATATTTTCCAAGCCCAAATGCTTGGAAGGCTAAAGGTAATTACGCTTATTACTGTATCAGTACATGATGAATATCAAAATGGGAAAATCACAGCATTACAAAGCTGTCAGTTTCAAATGAAAGCTCCGCCCACGTGGTCGATCGAGTGCTCAGAGATGCAGGCTTCTGCCTGGTCATCCAGTTTCGATTCCCGGCTGAGGCACGGGTAGTGTGCCTGTCGCATAGCCCTGGCAATGAGTGGTCCTAAATTAGTGTTATGCGCAGGGGTGCGTCCAGAAAGAATGAGGGGGGGGCGGCTCCCAACTGAGAAAAACAGAGGGACAGAGGGAGACTACAGAAATGTAATTTATTTGTTTTTTGTATGTACCTGCAGCCATGGGCGCCCATAGGACAGTTCTTAGGATGAGGCAAACAGAAATTGTAATTACAAATAACGTGCACACACACCATATGCAAATTTCCACTGGACTATCTTGCTCTATCTAACTGTTTTTACCACACTATCAACACATAGATTTAATTGGAAACCAAAAGACCCAAAAACGTGCGAAAACAGGAATTTGTCGGTGATAGAGATCGAACTCGCGTCTCCTTTGCTCCGGAGTGAGTTGCTCTAACCGACTAAGCTACACCGGCGATATGAATCACTGCAGATTTGTCGTCTTGACGTATGCTTCACCTCTGTAGTACGTCACATCATCGCCCTCTTAATTTATTTTCTTTTTTTAAACGAAGAAGGTTAATTCCAGACGATGTGTGGAACGAACACATCACACATTTTTCGAAGAACCCAACGGCCAGTTAGATCCATTTTTACGTTCGGGCGTCAATATGAAAACAGGAATTTTTCGAGACGGATCACTTTCGCGTCTCCTCACTCCGGAGTAAGTTGCTCTCCCAACTGAGCTACACCGACGGAATGTATCGCTGCAAATTTGTCGTCTTGACACGTGCTTCACCTTTGCAGTACATCACAAACTACATTAAAAAAAAAAAAAAAAAAAAAAAGATGAGCGAATGAAAGTTGGCAGAATGTTAGGACAGTTAAGAAATTTCTTTGTCTTTCTTTTTGATCTTTTTGGCCACATGAGCCACGAAATCCTAAAGATCACTCAATTGGTCACCAAGAAAGGAAAAATACCCCCATTTCCACGAAAATCTCTGTAGTGCCTTCCATGAACAGAAAGAGCATAGTCTGATTTCCAGGGAAGGAAAAATGCCCCCCCCCCCCCCATATGTACACCCGTGCCTGTAGCGTTGCATGGCCCTAAAGTACATCGAAATAATCGTATTAAATTTTTAAATCCCAGGATATGAGTGACCGGTACAAAATCATCACTTCCATGGCGGTGGATGCCAAATTGCAGAAGAAATGAGCTTAATGCTTTTTAAACCTGTAGGTTTCAGTAAAATCTTTCAAAACACAGTTTTGGCTCTTACTTTCGGATAGCTGAATTTAATGAAGAAAATTTCCAGTTGGAATTAATACTTAATATGCCCGATAATATCCATTCGAAGATATTAGTTCAAAGTGTACCGGATTTTGCACAATCAAAAAGCGCTCAAAACGTAAAATTAGTTTATTTACTGGCGTAAGATGTATATGGATTCGAAAAGCTTTTACTCTCCACTGGGAGGCTTTCTTAAGGCAATAGGTAGACATAAAAAGTTATGTTAAACATTTTAAATATTTCATGTCTGCCTATTGCCTTGAGAAAGCCTCAAAGTGGAGAGCGAAAGCTTGGCGAATCTATATACGTCTAACGCCAGTAAATAAACGGATTTTACAGCTCTCTACTCGCTTCAAATTTTTAGTTTAAATTTTCAAAATGCTTGATTTTCACTTGTTTCAAAAGGAATTCGTGCTTATTCCTCTACTTCAGGTCACTCCTGCATCATTTATTAGATTAATGACGATTTTCATTAATATTTCACTAAATATTTCAAAAACATTTCATTAAATGTTGTCTCTACTCATGTTAAACCTGTGAAATTCTGAAACTGTCAATATATTTTTGTGTATCGCGACAAGGGTTGGCAAGATAATTTACTCATTAAGTATTTTACGTAATTTTACGAGTAATTTACTGGTAATTCTCTTGGCGTAGGAACCCATTTTTTTACGCAGACGTAAATAACTAATTTTCTTTCTTCTATTAATAATATAAAAACTACTTTAACTCTATTGCATTTTAAAATCAAATTTTCTTACATATTTCATTATAACATCATTATTTTCTTAAGATTATTTGCACAGCCACCTATTTACAGATTTTTTAGAGAATACGTGTAGTTCGCTTATTTGCTATTATTGTTTTACCGCCGATAAAGCGTTAAAGCTTCTGCGCAGCGACACTAGTCGTTCCCAGAAAAAACGTCGGAATAACATTCATAAAGAAATAGTCTTCACTCGTGATTGGAAGTGGAAACAGAAGACACCTTTGTTGTGATTGTGTGAGTGTGAAGCCGGCAGCCGGAGCATGAATTTCAAAGGCGAGGCGACGTTTTATTTTGATTGTTCCCATCGTCTCGTTTCACTTTAAACTACACCGTGGCTTCTGACTTTCTTTGCAAAAAATAATATTTTTAAGTGTGCAGCCGCCCACATTTTCATAAAGAAAGAGCTTCTCCCGTGTGAATATGAAAACTAGGTAAAAACAGAGTATGACGTGATAGTGATTTGTGACGTCGGCGTAGCAGTTTGTTAGTGATGGGCAAAATCGGTACTTTTTAGTACTCGTTACTTTCTGTATCGGTACTTCTTTGTAACGAGTCCAAAGTAACGGGTTCAAGTACCGACATCGGTACTTTGTTATTATATATATCATCATCATCGTCAACCATTATCAATTCACTGCTGGATGAAGGTCTCCCCAAGTTTCTTCCACAATTGTCTGTCTTGAGCCTGTATCCTCCATGTCACTCCAGCATATATATATGCTGGTGTGTGTGTGTGTGTTCGATTGGGGGTTTAACGATCACGGTGAGCAACTCGATGGGCTATAAGCAGTCGCCCATTCTTAATTGAAGACCACTGATTCCAGGGAGGGGGAAGAGCCAGTGCCGTCAAACAAACACAACATCCATGCCTCAGCGGGATCCGAATCCGAACCGGACCCATCTCGGACGAACGATTAGACCACTGCGGCACGTGGGCAGCGTGAAAATGTTTTAAGTTTGTCGCCCTGGTGGCACAATAGTCTAAGCGCTGGCTTTTGACCATCCGTCCTAGATGGGTACGGGCCGGGTTCGAATCCCAGTGAGGCATGGATATTGTTTGTTTTACGATTCTGGTTCTTTCTCTTCCCTGGAGCCAGTAGCTCTAAATTAAACGAAAAAAAGTGTGAGTTTCATGACTGTCTGTTACTTAAAGTATCGTTTCAACCGCTCTGTTTCTGCCCAGAAAATTTCTTTTAAAAATTTCCATCCTCTTTGCCATTAAGCAATAACAAAATAATAATAATAATAATAATAATAATAAAATAAAACAAATGAGAGAAATCAGGTATATATTTCATCATGGTTTTCAGAGACTCTGCTTTTTATTTTCTCGACTACTTCTGTAAACCAGTTAATTCTTGTTCCCGAAAAATAAAATGGAAATGACTTCCTGCATTCAGATCCAAGGAATAGCTGCTGTGAATCGGTACTTGTCCCGAGAAAAACAGCAATGACTTTTGTAACCAGGTCCAAGGAACGATTGCTATAAATTGTTACTTATCCCGAGAAAAACAGTAATGACTTCTGTAACCAGGTCCAAGGAACGATTGCTGTAAATTGTTACTTGTCCCGAGAAAGAAAATGTAACGACTGTAACGAGTAACGAATTAGGAAAGTACGGATGTTCTGAATTCGGAACATTGTAACAGTTACGGATGTTCTGAACTCGGTACATTGTAACAGTTACGGATGTACCGATTTATCACTAGTAACTAGGTCCAAGGAACAACTGCTGTAAATCGTTACTTGTCCCTAGAAAGAAAATGTAACGGCTGTAACGAGTAACGAAGTAGGAAAGTACCGATCTCCTGTGTTCTTTACATTGTAACGGTTGCGGATGTACCGACTGATCACTAGTAATCAGGTCCAAGGAACGACTGCTGTAAATCGGTACTTGTCCCGAGAAAGGAAAAGTAACGAGTAACGACTGAAATATGAAAGTACCGATCTCCTGTACTCGTTACATTGTAACGAGTAAGGAAGTACCGACCCATCACTACTGTTTGCAGTGTTCCAATAAGATCCTATAAAACACCGAAAGTGATGTCATGGTGTGGCACACTGTACTTCATAGTGCGAAGAAACACTGAGAAATCCCGACATTTTTTCGGTAAATAGGCCTTTTCAGCTTCTGCTCCTTAGTGAGGTTAAGTTCGCCCCGAGTATAGGTTCAAATCAGTGGCGTATCTACCACCTAAGCAGCAACCACAGCTTCGAGGGGGAGGGGAGCAGGTATACTGCAGCTTTCCGCTATAGTTTTATAAAACACATTCTCCGAACACGCACGAAAACAAACAAACAAATAATTAGCCCGGAGATTCATATTTTCTTTTAAGATATATTTAGCTTTGCCTAAATAAATGTCAAGTTTAACTTTTAAAACACTCGCTGTCCTACAGATTGAAGCTATTTGGCTCTTTAATAAAGGCTCCGGGTTGTAATACGATCGCTCTGCAATGGATTGTAAATAACACGATCGCTCTGCAATGGATTGTATATAACAGGATCGCTCTCCAAAAAATGAGAGGCCACATGGGGACTCCCCGCAGAGGAAGTGGGAAAACAATCAATCACCTAGGATTACGTACACGACACCAATATTTATTCACAGCGCCAGCAGATCTGCTAGAGGGTGATTTCATCCAGTGATTTAATTTTGTTTTGGACAAAACAATTACACGTTGCCATTGTTTTTTATTCTTCCTTATACACTGCTGGCCACCCAAAATACAACACCAAGAAGGACGCGAGATAGCAAAGCCAGATTTACTGGACACATAACAACAGATGCAAAGATGAAACGATTGAGCTTACAGGGCCGTGCGACTTACGTAACACGCAGACATCCATAGTTCTTGTGGCCCCCATGGCTGGCAATAACGGCCGCTACACGCCGCGGCATCGAACGATAGAGGCTTTGGATGTGGGCTTGGGGTATGTCGGTCCAGGCTGCTTCCACACGTTGCCACAGTTCATCAGGTGTAGCCGCGGGCGGTGCTTGCCGGGCCACTCGGTTGCCGATCAGCGACCAGACGTGTTCGATGGGCGACATATTGGGAGAGCAGGCGGGCCACGGCAACAGTGACACCTGGTGGGCCATGAAGAATTGTTGCACGATGCGTGTCACGTGCGGGCGCGCGTTGTCCTGTTGAAACGTGGCCGCTGGCAGGTCCTGCAGGTTAGGGAGGACTACAGGCTCCAAAACGTCGGAGATGTAGCGGTGGCTGTTGAGTGTACCGGCGATGCGTACTAGAGGGGTGCGGGTGTCATATCCAATTGCGCCCCAAACCATAACACCAGGCGACGGACTGGTATGGCGATGCATAATGCAGGCGTCATACAGTCTCTAGCCGCGGTGCCGCCGCACGCGAATCCGACCATCGTGGTGTTGCAGGCTGAAGCGGGATTCGTCGGAGAAGACAATGCCGTGCCATTCCATAGTCCAGGTGCGGCGTTCAACGGCGCACTACCGCCGCAGGTCGCCGGTGGTGTAACGTCAATGGTAATCGGAGCAATGGGCGCCGTGCGACAAGTCCCAGCTCCTGCAGACGACGTCGAACGGTACGTGCTGACACAGGTTGTTGCGCAACACACCCTAATTCCCGCGCTGACATTCGTTATGTGGCGGTGCGAGCCGTCAATGCCCGCCGAACAACCTGCTGGTCCTCTCGTTCGGTGGTGTGCCGCGGCTGCAGCAATCGCTGACGTCGGTCGGTCCGTCCGTCTCTCCTGCACCCACCGAATCCATACTCGCCTCACTGTGGCTGGATGTCGTCCCACACGGGCGCCGATGTCTCGGTACGATAAACCGCTGTCGCGATAAGCCACTATTCTTCCTCTGTCGAACTCCGAAACGTGCTGGAATGACTACCGTATTCTGCAACGAGGCATCAGGAAGCTTCCCACGCACAGGTGCGGCAGCACAACACACTTCCACTACTTACACCCCGTCTTCTGTGCACCCTTCTTATAGTGCTTCTCGGTGGCGTACCGGGCGCACATGATTTTCATATGCCCTGCAATGCTAATCGGTTGCATGTCCTCTCGCGGGCGTCGCATGCTAAGAATTTCAGGCCAATCGGATGCTTCCTTCTTGGTGTTGCATTTTGGGTGGCCAGCAGTGTAGTATGTCTATCTCATTCACTACGTGGAAACTTTAACTCGACCGGTTCTTTTTGCCGCAGAGTCTATTAAGCTCAAGTGCCGCTTCTGGCAAAAAAAAATCATGATTTGTTTAGCACGTCAACTGTTCAATTTTTAGAAGCAGACATTTATTTTATTTGCATTATGTACTTGTGTTCCCAAACTTACTTAAAAAGTAAAACCTACAGGGCTGTAGGTACACCCGTTACTTTTCCAGACACTCACCCTGACTTCCTGACACTTTCCACTACCACCACACACACACACACACCGCGGAAAACACATCCTCCCTCGTGTTCGAAATCCTGGAAAAATTACTCTGCTTAGGGAAGCTGAAGTAAATCTTGCTGGGAAACGCACGTTGCGCCAACTACGGCACTAGTTTAAACATTGCCTGTGTCTCCTTGCATGAGTCGACTTCAGCCGAATTTTTATTAATTTATTTATTTTACTTTTGTTCTGTCAGTTTGTGGGATCATTCGGCACAGATCTTGAACGGATTTGTTGATGAATAATGTTTTCCGCGTTGCCTATGTATTCACCGATATCTAAACTTATTACTTGAATGTTGATGGATGGGTTTGCCTTAATGCGTTCAGACACGAACAACAGCAATGGTTCTGTCGTTACGGCCTCTTTCGGTTGTCCTGCTTGAGGGAAGTCTTCGAAGCTATCTTTCTCCGCCTACATCTTTCTTTTTTTTTTTTTTTTTTCGCAGGCGAAGACCTCCCTCAAGTCGTCCTGCTTGAGGGAGGACTTGAGGAGGTCTTCTTCAAACAAACATCATTGTGTGCAGTGACGTACCGGAAAAGCTTGAGCCCCCCCCCCCTCCCCCGCAAAAAATGTTTTCGAGGCCCTTTTGCGAAAATCTATTAGTTTACAATTACTCAAAAATTTAACTTCGATATTATTAACTAGGCTTCACGGGTATTTTAAAAAATCAAATTCTTTGGTACCTACGCGTATTTTTCGCAAAATCAAAATTATTTCACTTTATTGCGAGAAACACAAATGTGTACGATGTAATTAAAATGATTGCCCTGGTTACCGATACAAATTACTACACAAAATACTTACGTCAAAGTTAATCATATCACGCAAAAGCAAAATTTATTATTTTAAAGAACTAAGGCCTATTTTTTGAAATGCCTCACGATTGCACACACAAAACATGCAAGTGCCGTGTGACAGTGTCTAATGACTTTTCCCATTTATACGAAATGTACAACATAAGAAAATAACTAAGTAACGATTAAGAACTGTAGCACAAAAAACGCAAAACTACTTGAATTATTTACTCTGGAATATAAAAAACACACTTAACATAATGCCCCAATGTTTTGCACATAGTAAGAAAAATGTCTTTTGACTGTTATAAAAAAACTCTGATTTTTCGCTCCCGCGAAGAACACCTTTTTAGTTCATTATATTCGTAAGGATGCATAGTTATGTGCGAACAACTTATCCTCATTGGTATAAAAATTCCGCTCATTGAACTGACATTTTTTTCACATTTTCTTATTAGCATACCTCCATAGAAACTATTCCAAGGGCTGTGAACTTAAGGCCTCTTGTAACATACAAGGGACCTCAAGTTCTTTTGAATAGCTGCTTTCTAATCATCCAGTTTTTACGAAAATTATTTCAAAAGATTTTACGTATTTACTGAGAAAAATGTTTTTCTTCTTACTACTTCATTCAAAGCTGCCATAATTATTGACTATTTCTTTAAACCAGTTTCATACGGAGATCCCGCAAAAAAATTTATAAAATATTTTTGCTCATGCTAGAAGCCCTTTTAAACATGAGGCACCACCGCACTGCGGGGGTTGCAGCGACTATCGGTACGCCCCTGACTGTGTGGTGCAAACAAAACCAAAAACATAGTCAAGATATGGTACAACCTTGTTCCATAGCGTAGAGCAAGGTTACATTATGTTGTTGTGTTTTGTTTGCATCACATATTGGTGCATTTTCTTTTTCTCAGAAAGTGGTGCAGCTGGTGTGGCACCACTTTTTGGTGCAACCTACCACAAAATTTTTAACAGTGTAATTTCAGCATCCATCCTGTAACAGTGTCAAATGAACTTGCTTGATCTCCTCATACTTCTGATAAATCGGAATGAATTTTTTCGTGTAGAGTCCAAGCTGCATCCTTGTGAAAAATGTAAGATCTTGTCCCATCTTTTATTAGCTCCATAGCGAAAACGCGCATAATTCGCAGACCGAACTTCAAGCGTCTCCAGTAATGACAGAAACCATTGCACGGACTTTGTTACCAACACGTAATGAAAAGTTTAGACAAGTTTTCAAAGCGTACACTAAAAAAATTTCTGAAATTTGGAGCCCTTTCCCGTGATTCCTTTCGTGAATTAACGAAGCATATTCCTGTTTTAACCTTTTTCCCGACATAACGGAGAAAACATGAATTTCACGGATTTTTCATTCGTCAATTGAAGGAAATGCTCCTGTTAATATTTATCCAGTTAATAAGGGAAATTTTTCGCTTCAAGAGATGCTAGCGGAAATTTTCGAATTGTTAGGGTACTTTTCCATTACTCCGTTGTTATATTAACGGGAAAATTCTATTCTCACTTTTTCCGTATCCATATGACGAAAACTTTCCGGTTACAAGAGCTATTCCCGGGAATCTATGTATATAAAAGTGAAAGTTTGTATATTTGTTTGTCCGCTGTACAAATCTACAGTTTCCAACTTAGAACCACCAAAATTGGTATACTATCCATGGTACTCTAACTTAGACCGTAGAAGGGTTTTGGAAGGGATCGGAGCGGGGAAGGGTGTCCACACAAAATTTTCGTTATTTTAGTTAAAATGTCTACAGTTTTCAATTTAGAACCACCAAATTTGGTATACTATCTCGTGCTACTCTGACTTAGACCGTAGACGGTTTTGAAAAGGGGTCGTACCCGGGGGGTCAAAAGGCCCCCATACAAAATTTTCGTAAAAAGTTCTACAGTTTTCAATTTACAATCACCAAATTTGGTATATTATCTCATGATACTCTGACTTAGACCGTAGACAGTTTTTGGAAGGGGTCGGAGCCGGGGGGTCAAGGGGGCCCCCATACAAAATTTTCGTTTAGTTACAATTTCAGCAGTTTTCAATTTAGAACCACCAATTTGGTATACTATCTTCGACCTCTTCCCAAAACCGTCTACGGTTTGGGAAGAGGGTTTTTTTGTTTTTGTTTTTTTGGCGAAATTTACGTATCCCTGATCATAACATTCTGCGTCGGCAGTGACGGTTAGTTTTATTACATTCCATTTTGTTTTATTTCTTTTTAGGAGAAAAATTAAATTAACCCGGGGAATACCGGGTACCCTTGCTAATACTTAATATACTTGAAGTTTGATTTACTATTAAATTGCAATCGTCTGTTGGCTGACCTTTGATGTCATGGTTTGAACGCCAATAAGTATCGATACCGACTGAGCTAACAAGACATTTACCACCAGCTCACGGTAGAAATGAAGAGGACTAGATTCGCTCTATGATATGTTTTTCCTTATGACTGTGGGTAAATACATAATTTTATTTTCTGTAGAAGTGTGAATAGGTTTAAAATAATTTTATTTTTTCTATTGGAGGACTTGTCACAAACTACATTTCTTTCATCATGATTTTTCAAAACAACAGAATGTGTTAGAACTCGAGATTTTTTTTTATACTGACAATGGATTCAAAAGGTGGAATGTAGTGCTTCATAGCATTATAACAGAATGCGTTAGAACTCGAGATCTTTTTGTACTGACAATGACTTTCAATTATATTTAACAAGAAGGTGAAATGTAGTGCTTCAGAGCATTATAACAGAATGCGTTAGAACTCGAGATCTTTTTGTACTGACAATGACTTTCAATTATATTTAACAAAAAGGTGAAATGTAGTGCTTCATAGCATTATTTCACAAAATTCTTAAATATAAAATATGCTCTTGATAACTGTAATAACTTTTGTGTTAAGGAGTCTACAGGCTGTGTGAAAACACAAATTTGCCGGTGACGGAGATCGAATCGGTCTGCTCCGGGGACGAATGCTTTCCCAATTAAGTTACACCGACGAAATTTATCGCTGTAACTTTACCATCATGACATGTGCTTCACTTCTGTAGTACGTCACATATATCCCCCCCCTCCCACTTGAGAAGGTTCTGTGACGGAATCATTAATTTTCGGTACAGCCGGCAAACCATGTTTTAAGTAGCTCACTGTACAAGAAATTCTGATTAACTCCAGTCGATGTGTCAAAGAAGCATCAAACATTTTCCGAAGCGAAGAAGGAATTTTCATTAATTCCAAATGATGTGTGGAACGAACATCACACATTTTTCGAAAAACCCAACGGGAACAAAATGGAAGAACACATCACACATTTTTCAAAGAACCCATTTTTGTAAACCCCTATTCGGGCGCAAATGTGAAAACACAAATTAGCCGGTGACAAGAATTGATTCGCATCCTTCTGCTCCGGAGCCGAATGCTTTCCCAGTTAAGCTACAATGACGGAATTTATCAGTGGAACTTTGCCGTCTTGACATGTGCTTCACCTCTGTAGTACGTCACAACTGATACATAGACATCGTACTATCACCCGTACAAAACTTCAAGTATCCGGTCTCTTACGGTAACACAAAATACAATAGAAGTGACACCAACTGGGATGAGACGGAAAAATCATTTGCCACCTTAAAGTCAGGCGATATGCTATCCAAAATATCCGATTTCGCTACACAACCTTAAGATCAGTATGTCGTAACCAGTTCGATGGGAAAAATCACAGCTTTACGGAGCTGTCAGTTTAAATTGAAAGGAGGAGCTACGGGGAAAGCAGCCGAAATTGAATACAGTTTAAAATAATAATAATAATAACAATAATAATAACAATAATAATGATAATAATAATAGTAATAATAATAATAAAGTCTTGAAAATTCGAGAGTCACGATTTATTTCAATATTCAAGTTCAGTTTAAAAAATATTTTCTCAGAGACAAAGGGAGAGAGGATGTAAAAAATTCAGAAAATATTGATCAGGCAAACGATTATTACGCTTATTGCTTGTTCTAACAGTACGTCATGAACTACTTAACGCGAAAATCATAAACCATATTACTGTCAGTTTCTATTCATAGAACAACATCTATAATGTTTTAAGATTTCAGGTCTGCTCTGTAAAAAAATAAATGGTGTGAATTCACGGAAAATTTCTGAAAATAACGTGCAGCAAAATTGCCGGTAAGTGTCTGCCTTTTAACGAAATTTCCGTTTTTAAAAGTGCCTTTTTTTTCAAAAATTTTCACAGATTTTTCGTTGTCAGTAATTACGTTTATTTCAGAAAAGACCGTTTCAAGTTTTTCCGTATTTATACTGAAATTTCGAAAAATCGAAGATACTGAACTTTTTTTTTTTTTTTAATTGGAGGTTTAACGACCACCGTGAGCAACTCAATGGGCTATAAGCAGTCGCCCGTCCCTAATTTAGGGTCACTGGTTCCAGGGAAGGGAGAGAGCCAGTGCCGTAAGACAAACACAACATCCATGCCTCACCGGGATTCGAACCCGGACCCCTTACGGACGAATGATCAGAGGCCAACGCCTTAGACCACTACGCCACCGGGGCGGCAACTGAACTTTGCAGCCCTTACGCCAGAGAATTTTTCCGCGCCGGTGGTGGGGAACAAACCTAGGTCGTTTGGTGTGGCCAGTGATGTATTCAGGCATCTTTTCGGGGTTGCTTAGCACTCCGAAAATCCATGAACCTCCCCCCCCCCCAAGTTCTTAGGTGATCTCCCTTTATATTTAGTATAAACATTCTCGATTATAGCTGAATATTTGGAAAAATTTAAAAAAATTAGGAAAATGAGGAAGAATATTATAATAATAAAGAAAAAAAAACATCCACATGGACTTCAATTTGAAATTTCTATCTTCTATCATCCTTCAATAAAACATTAAACAGTCCTCGCTGAAGGGGCATTTTTTTAAGCACCGACAACTCGGACTACTTCCGCAAAAAAAACCTAGTTCCACAGAGTAGATGCTTGCACTGCAATACATCATCATATTTTGCAAGCTGGCATTCAGCTTTATTTCAGTCTTCTATGCCGATATTCCATGCATACGGCTGAGCCTCAGTGTAGCTAACGTGACGTTAGTTCTTCCACATACAACGAAATATTTGCTACCTAATTTTTAACAATAACAAATTATATTAGAAATTATTCCAACAAAAAGGGGGGTTTTTTTGTTCTGGCGATGGGTGGTTTATACTCTGATAAAAAAAAATCGAGGCACCTCAAACGAGCATCCAAACGATTAGTGAATTTGTTTTTTACTGTAATATTGTGTGCTAATCTAAATAATCTAAAGGGGCTGAAACCAAGTGGCAGGGAAATGGTTTGCACCATACTTTTTTAGGTAACACTGTAATGATTCCTTAATAATCAGAAACATTTTTACACTCCTAATGTTTTGTTTTGTTTTTCTTTTTAAGGCAAGGACATTTTTGCACTCCTAATGTTTTTTTGAAGGGAAGGGGTATATTTTCTCCAGCACAGCATTATCTTACTAGGATCCTTAATATTTTACACCACCCCTAGGTGAAATCCATGGTGCATTATTGAATTAAAGCAAAGGTATAACATCTTCACATTTTTAATCACTTGTAGGTGTAGATTTCTTGGAATTTGAATTTGCGATATACGAGCATAAGAACATTTTTATACTCTATTTAAAATTTTTATATATATTAATGCATATATAAATATCAAAATTGTGATTGTATGTATATAAAAGGACAAAAAGTTTCAGCCCCCCGAAAAACGTCTCTGAATGAAACGCTGGGTGTGGCTCAACAGACACCGCTTAACTACTGAGACAGAGAGTCTTAGGAATCGCATACACGTTCAATGTAAGACTAATTGCGCGATGATGAATTTCTTTATTTTTTTCTTCATTAATGCGAATGATTTAGTCATTTTTCTGTTGAAGAATATTAATTTTTTTGAATGTGTTTGTAACAATTGTATTTCTTCTGTAGGAAGACTTACCACAAATCAACATATATATTACACGTATAGTTTAAAAACGAACTTTCAGAAGACAAAAGTGATGTACAATGCTTTTACAAGAAATGAAGATTTATCGGTTGATGAGGAAAAGCTGGAGATAACCGATTTATCTTGGACAGCAGATATCAAGTGAGGATCACATTGATGAAGAAATTAATCGGCGTATAAAACTTGCCTGGAGAGCTTTTGGAAGAAACAGTATAATTTTCAAGGGCAATATGCCATTATGTCTTAAAATAAAAGTGTTTGATCAATGCATTATTCCAGTGCTTACGTATGGTGCAGAGACGTGGACCTCAACTAAAAGAGACATACAAAGGCTGTAGACAACTCAAAACAGCATGGAGAGGTGCATGCTTGGTGCAACCAGGAGATATAAGAAGAGGAATTCGTGGATCAGAAAAATGACAAGAGTGGAAGACGTCATGATCAGAGTAAAATCCCTGTAATGGCAATTGGCTGGACATATTGCCAGAAGGACAGGCCATCGATGGACAGCCGAAATTTTAAGCTGGATTCCAAGGGACTGGAAAAGACCCAGAAGAAGACCACATGCGAGATGGGTGGATGTAATTCGAAAGTATGCGGGAGTAACATGGAGGAGACTGGCTCAAGACAGACAATTGTGGAAGAAACTTGGGGAGACCTTCATCCAGCAGGTCAGGACATAGGAGCGGGATCCATTCACTGCTCTTATGCGTCATAACTAACCTAAAAAAGGTTCGATTTCGATGAAATTTTAGTATGTGGTAGGGGACCACCTGGGGACAAACCGTATTGAAAATAGGCGAAATGGGGTCAAAGGTCAGAACATAGGAGCGGAATCACTTCCATCGCCATTATGCGTCATAACTTACGTAAAAATGCTTCGATTTGGATGAAATGTTAGTATGTTGTAGGGGCCTGCCTGGGAAGGCATTCTATTGAAAATAGGCGAAATGGGGTCAAAGGTTAGGACACAGGAGTGGGGATCTATTCCATAGCCCTTACGCATCATAGCTTACGCAAAAATGTTTCGATTGCGACAAAACTTTATCATGTTATTTCGGAGACTGAACCAGTTCTGTTGAATATCATCGAAATGGAATTAAAGGTCAGGGCACAGGACCGATATTTATTCCACAGCCATTATCCTCATAACTTGAGTGATAACTTGAGTAATGATTTCTGGTATGTTGGAAAGCGTATCATAATCAATGCATTGCATGATTTTACTAACTTGTTTAAAGATAACTGAAAGTCATTGTCAGTTTAAAAAAATCAAATTGCAAAGCACTTTGGTGCTTCGAAAAATCAGGATGAAAAATGCTTAAAAGTCCTCCTACAGAAAAAAAAAAATATTACAAACCTATTCAGAAAAATAATAAGCTACAACAGAAAATAGAATGACTAAATCACTCGCATTAATGACAAAAAAAAAAATTTCATCGTCGACGAATTCGTTTTACGATGTACGTGAGTCCGACAGTCGAGCGTTCGTGGCTCAGTTGTTGAAGGCGCGAGTTGCCTGTTGTGTCAGCTCCAACGTTTTGGGGTTCGATCCCGATCTCACCAGCAAGATTTTCAGGGTTAAGGGCTTGAACGTGGAGGAGCGTCGATTTTGCGGAATTTCAGTTTAAATATAGAAAAACCTGAAATGGACTTTTCTGAAATGAACGGATTTTCTGTCTACGGAAAATCTGTTAAAATAAACGGGCACTTCTACAAACGGAAATTTCTGAAAAACACGGACACCTACCGGCAACTTTGCTGCATGTTATTTCAGAAATTTTCCGTGAATTCACAGCAGTTATTTTTTGCAGTGTGCGAGCCAACAGGTGGGATACTGGGGCGCAACGGGCCGGTTATTGGAATGCTGGTGATGGGAGTAATGTGTCACAACACGCAATACATTGAACCCTATTGAAAATGGGACTGCGTAACCACAGGCCACTCCGAGTGCCCATGCTAACCTCGGTCCACCCAAAAGCGCCAGCAATGAGCACGCGAGCATCAAAACTGGACCTGGAATGGAAGAAGGGCGTCTGGTTTGATGAATCTCGTTTCCTATTGCACAATGTCGACGGCCGGATGAGTGTGCTTCGTTTACCTGGGGAAGTATTAGCAGCACGATGCACCGTGGGATAGAGTTCTGCACGGACCTAATTTGGTGAGCCGGCTTGGCCCAAGCCCGTGCGCCTAAGGCCCAGCCCGGCCCGGCCCGTTTCAAATATTAGACACTCGGCTCGTCCCGTGACGTGCCATTTGGAATTATTTTGTCTTTCTATTGTATTTTATTAAAATGTGAAGATTAAATAATGAAATGAGATATTATTGAAAATATTTAGTTGAATGTAAGCCTAAAAATATTAACTACACTTTGACAATTATCGAAAAATATAACCTTTAAAAAGAGAGAAAAAAGAAGATTAAGATCGTTCAGAATCTCCCTTTCTCTGAACTAGTAAGCTGTAACACTACAAAAGTCAATCCCTATACACATTAGGGATAGGAGAAAAAGTCGATGTCGTCCCACTCTCTCTCTCTCTCTCTCTCTCTCTCTCTCTCTCTCTCACACACACACACACACACACTCCGCTCGCAGACACTCTCCGTCTCCCACTCTCCCACTCTGCACAACACACACACTCGCTCGGGGTCGAATCGTTTTGTTGTCAACAAGCTCCAAAATGGCTTTACCATCTTAATAACTACAGATTGTAAAAACACTGTGAGTGCCTCTCTTTGCTTTTCTGATTACGCCCTGGGCTATGTAATTGAAGTAAGTAAAGCCAGCGAAACAAACACACCAGGAAATCGGGAAACACGACGATTACAATAAAAAGAATCGGTCGACTTGGCCCAGCACGGCCCGGCCAAGTCATAAGTCTCTGGGATAAAGCCCGGCCTAGCCCGTTGCTGTGACCCGGCCCGTGCAGAGACCTCTACCGTGGGATGAAAACAGTCCATTGGAGAAAGTGTAATGCTTTGGGCAACATTCTGCTGGGAAACCCTGGGTCCAGTCATTCATATGCAGGAAACTATATCTTCCATCTACCTGAACATCGTTGCAGCTCAGGTATATCCATTCATAAACCAGTATTCCCCTCTAGTAATGCCTTCTTTCAGTAGGATATGCGCCATGCCACACTTCCCGGATTGTTCGAGAGTGGTTCGCGGAACATGAGGAAGAGTTGCAGATGTTGCCCTGGCCTCTAAATTCCCCAGACATCAAACCAATTGAGCATCTGTGGTTTGTGTTGGAACAGCAAATCCGATCTGTGGCGGCTCAACCACGTAACTTACAAGAGTTAAAGGATCTGTTGGTAACGTGTTGGTACCAGATACCACAAGACATCTTTAGAAACAGACATCAATCCGATAGAGCATCTGTGGTTTGTGTTGGAACAGCATACCGATCTGTGGCGGCTCAACCACGTAACTTACAAGAGTTGAAGAATCTGCTGATAACGTGTTGGTACCAGATACCACAAGACTTCTTTAGAAGCAGATATCAATCCAATTCAGCATCTGTGGTTTGTGTTGGAACAGCAAACCGATCTGTGGCGGTTCAACTACGTAACTTACAAGAGTTATAGGGTCTGCTGGTAACGTGTTGGTACCAGATAACACAAGATAGTTGTAGAAATCTTGTAGTCAACTACGTACCTTACAAGAATTAAAGGATCTGCTGGTAATGTGTTGGTACCAGATAACACAAGAGAGTTGTAGAAATCTTGTAGTCAACCACGTAACTGACAATAACTAAAGGGTCTGCTGGTAACGTGTTGGTAGCAGATAACACAAAACAACTTTAGAAATCTTGTAGTCAACCACGTAACTTACAAGAATTAAAGGATCTGCTGGTAATGTGTTGGTACCAGATACCACAAGACATCTTTAGAAACAGACATCAATCCAACAGAGCATCTGTGGTTTGTGTTAGAACAGCAAACCGATCTGTGGCGGCTCAACTACGTAACTTACAAGAGTTAAGGGGTCTGCTGGTAACGTGTTGGTACCAGATAACACAAGAGAGTTGGTACCAGATAACACAAGAGAGTTGTAGAAATCTTGTAGTCAACCACGTAACTTACAAGAATTAACAGGTCTGCTGGTAACGTGTTGGTACCAGATAACACGAGAGAGTTGTAGAAATATTGTAGTCAACCACGTAACTTACAAGAATTAAAGGGTCTGCTAGTAACGTGTTGGTACCAGATAACACAAAAAAACTTTAGAAATCTTGTAGTCAACCACGTAACTTACAATAATTAAAGGATCTGCTGGTAACGTATTGGTACCAAATAGCAAAAGAGAGTTGTAGAAATCTTGTAGTCTACCACGTAACTTACAAGAATTAAAGGGTCTGCTGGTAACGTGTTGGTACCAGATAACACAAAACAACTTCAGTAATCTTGTAGTCAACCACGTAACTTACAATAGTTAAAGGGTCTGCTGGTAACGTGTTTGTACCAGACAACACAAAGCAACTTTAGAAATCTTGTAGTCAACAACGTAACTTACAAGAATTAAAGGATCTGCTGGTAATGTGTTGGTACCAGATACCACAAGATATCTTTAGAAACAGACATCAATCCAATAGAGCATCTGGGGTTTGTGTTGGAACATCAAACCGATCTGTGGCGGCTCAACTACGAAACTTATAAGAGTTAAAGGTTCTGCTGGTAACGTGTTGATACCAGATACCACAAGACATCTTTAGAAACAGACATCAATCCAATAGAGCATCTGTGGTTTGTGTTGGAACAGCAAACCGATCTGTGGCGGCACAACTACGTAACTTACCAGAGTTATAGGGTCTGCTGGTAACGTGTTGGTACCAGATAACACAAGAGACTTGTAGAAATCTTGTAGTCAACCACGTAACTTACAAAAATTGAAAGGTCTGCTGGTAACGTGTTGGTACCAGATAATACAAAACAACTTTAGAAATATTGTAGTCAACCACGTAACTTACAAGAATTAAAGGATCTGCTTATAATGTGTTGGTACCAGATACCACAAGACATCTTTAGAAACAGACATCAATCCAACAGAGCGTCTGTGGTTTTTGTTGGAACAGCAAACCGATCTGTGGCGGCTCAACTACATAACTTACAAGAGTTAAAGGGTCTGGTGGTAACGTGTTGGTACCAGATAACACAAGAGAGTTGTAGAAATCTTGTAGTCAACCACGTAACTTACAAGAATTAAAGGGTCTGCTGGTAACGTGTTGATACCAGATAACACAAAACAACTTTAGAAATCTTGTAGTCAACCACGTAACTTACAATAGTTAAAGGGTCTGCTGGTAACGTGTTGGTACCAGATAACACAAAACAACTTTAAAAATCTTGTAGTGCCCATGCCTCGCCTGGCAAGAACTGTTTTGGAGGCACGTGTATACTAGCATCATATTAAGCAGATGTCATAATGTTTTGGCTCTTCAGTGTACAGGCAGTGACTATATAGCAACACGGTATAACAGTGGCTATTTTGGTAGACATCCGTGATCATAAAAGGACGATTTAAAAACACGAATGATTTAACTTCCAAAGTTTTTATGACATTAACACAGGTGAAGGATCTTATTCCAAAAATAAAACGAACTCGGAATTTTATTTATCATGGCAATTTTTACAATTGGTAGAATTCTAAATTTTCGTGAACTTAAATCTTCCTTAACTGAAAGTGATATCAAAATTGAAAATTTTTCCTATGGCAGGGCCGAAGGTACTGGGAGGGTTGGGAGAAGGAGGTAGTTCTGGGCCGGATCATGTCATGCTGTGGGCAGGGGCTGACTGTAAATTGCGGACCTTCTCACAAAACTTTTTCTGTATCTATAAGCTTTTTTTGTTCTTATTTTTTTTTTTTTTTTTTTTTTTTGCTATCAATTACACTGAGTGATCACTGAAATATGACCACCTACCTAATACTTCGTAGGTCCTCCTTTCGCCCCCAGTACAGCAGCTATCCGACGTGCCATCGATTCAATAAGATGCCGGAAGCTGTTGGGAGGTATGGCCTACCAAGCTGTGTGTAATTCGGCCTTCAATGCAGGTAAGGAGGTGATTGGTGTATCCAGACGCCTGATATGACGTTCCATACTCTCCCATAAGTGCTCTATGGGATTGATATCGGGAAAGTTCGGAAGCCCATCGATAATGGTGAAAATCTTCCAAATACATGGAGACAATGTAAATAGACGAAATCATCGCTCTATCCACGTTTTCCATTAACCAACACCCAGCAGCCGGAAAATTGTCATTCGACACCGCTGGGATCGAATCCCATATCTCTCGATAATTAGCCGAATGCGTTCGCTTTACGCTATGCAGTCGATATTTCCATTTGAAAAAAAATCAATATTTCTAGTAATTCAATTGATAATTGATTGTTCTATTTGCCAATTGATAAGCTGGAAGTCTGAACTGTGTTCCTCAAACTATTGCTGTACAACATTGGACCTGTGGCTCGGCGCATTGTCGTTTTGGAAGACACCGTTGCCATTCTGGAAAAAGTGCAACATTGCTGGGTGTACAGAGTCAGAAAGCAATTCACGATAGATAGCTGGAACTGTGGCTCGGCACATTGTCATCTTGGAAGACATCATCACCATTCGGGAAAAAGTGCAACATTGCTGGGTGTACAGAGTCAGCAAGCAATTCACGATATATAGCTGGACATGTGGCTCGGCACATTGTCATCTTGGAAGACACCGTCGCCATTCTGGAAAAAGTGCAACATTGCTGGGTGTAGAGTCAGCAAGCAATTCACGATAGATAGCTGGAACTGTGGCTCGGCACATTGTCATCTTGGAAGACACCATCAGCCGCCTCGGTGGCGCAGTGGTCTAAGCGATGGCCTCTGATCATTCGTCCGAACGGGGTCCGGGTTCGAATCCCGGTGAGGCATGTATGTTGTGTTTGTCTTACGGCACTAGTTCTCTCCCTTCCCTAGAACCAGTGACCCTAAATTAGGGACGGGCGACTGCTTATAGCCCATTGAGTTGCTCACGGTGGTCGTTAAACCTCCAATAAAAAAAATAAAAAAAAGAAGACACCATCATCATTCGGGAAAAAGTGCAACATTGCTGGGTGTACAGAGTCAGCAAGCAATTCACGGTAGATAGCTGGACCTGTGGCTCGGCACATTTGTAACGTACCAGGAGATGTGACGTACCTGCCAGAAGGACGCACACGACATAAAGGCAGATAGGAATCAGAATAAAATGTCCGCGTAGCTCAATTGGTAGAGCAACTTATTCCGGAATGAGTGGACCCGGCTTCGAATCCTGGCGCGGATAAAAATGACGGAGAAATTCACTTCGTTATAATGGCGCCCGAACTATCCGGATGACCCGACCGTTCACAATCTCGCAATGGTGTGATGTTATTTCCACACCGCGAGATAGGAAAAATAAGAGCAGCAATTCGAAAAAAAAAAAAAAAAATAATAATAATAAGGGGGAGATGATGTAACGTACCAGGAGATGTGACGTACCTGCCAGAAGGACGCACACGACATAAAGGCAGATAGGAATCAGAATAAAATGTCAGCGTAGCTCAATTGGTAGAGCAACTTATTCCGGAATGAGTGGACCCGGGTTCGAATCCTGGCGCGGATAAAAATGACGGAGAAATTCACTTCGTTATACATTGTCATCTTGGAAGACACCATCACCATTTGGGAAAAAGTTCAACATTGCTGGGTGTACAGAGTCAGCAAGCAATTCACGATAGATAGTTGGACATGTGGCTCGGCACATTTTCATCTTGGGAGCCACAGTCGCCATTCTGGAAAAAGTGCAACATTGCTGGGTGTACAGAGTCAGCATGGAATTCGCAATAGTGGGCACCAATCATACGTTGTTCCACATTCACCAGGTCCCCAAGTTCCTGCCAGCTAAACATGCCCCACATCATACAACCGCATCCACTGGCTTGCACGCTATGTTATTTGCTTTAAATACGTACACGACCATACACGGCGTGGAGTAAAAAAACGCGACTCGTGAGACCAGCACACTTTTTTCCAGTCATCCGACGTCCAGCTTTCATGATCTTTTCACCAGGCGAGTCTTTTGCGCCGATGAACCGTCGTTAGGGGAGGATGACGTCGGAGTCGTCAGCTGTTATAGCCCATACGTGCGAGCGTGTGATGCATGGTCATGACAGATACCGTTCCGGGTTTACCTCTTTTGTATTGGGTAGTCAACTGTTGAACAGTGCTGTGTCTATTGGCCTGTACGAGTTGTGGAACCCGGCGCTCACCTCTCACATCAATCTTTTGCTGTCTTGTGCAGTTTTTACCTTCGGGTTGTAGTTTGATCATTTTCACGCCAGTCCTGATACACTTTAACTACGGCGGCTCTTGAACAACCCGCTAGTTCAGCTGTAGGGAAAATCGAGGCACCCGTACGCCGAGCCCCCACAGTCTGTCATTTCTCAAAGTCCGATAAATATTTCCGTTTACCAATCATGCTCCGAATTTTATTATCTACATATACATCTCCACTCACACCTTATGTATGCTACGTCGGTCGACTAATCGCGCCTTTTCGGAAATCACGTGGTCAACAGGCAGCATGCACTTTTGATCGGGGTGGTCATAACCGCATGCACTTTTGATAGGGGTGGTCATAATTTGGTGAACACTCGGTGTATGATACAAAACTAACTAAGCACTGAATAGAATTTACGGCTAGGTGAAAGTAAAAGACTATTTATAAGCTCATTTACTGTTTATTGGTCCTTAGTATTTACTCATATGTATCAGCACACCACCAAATGTAGAAATAACTCCAATCTGTAGTCAATCAATCGTTGCTTCAATTTCTGAATGCAACAGATTCTCGTAACACAGAATACTCTTCAAGTCTTACTAACCCGACGGTAATTTGAGACTTCGATGTTAAAGAAGCCTATCATTCATCGTAAGCGATTCAGTTAAGCTCGTGTAACATTGACCTCTAACGGTACAACATCAATTCTCATCAATCGTTCTAATAACACACACACATCTCTCTCTCTCTCTCTCTCTCTCTCTCTCTCTCTCTCTCTCTCTCTAATACAATTGTAAGCAGAATTCTTATCACTCTCGTTCGAATACGTCATGCACTTTTGACTTAACGTTAGGTTGCCAAGTTGCCAAAACATCATTCACTGAGAGAGAAAGTATAGCGTTAGGATTGGAAAATGCGCATCGAAGAAAACCAAAAGTTACATAAGAGTACGGGAACTAAAAAAGAAAATTAAATTAGAGTATACATTACACATGTCATGACAAATAGAATAAACCTATGAAATTTGAAATAAAACAGATTATGGCACAGAGAAAAGAAGATGGTTCTGTAACAAAAATAGAGGTGAAATTTTGACAACGGTGAAAGATTTCTACACAAAACTATATGAAGGAAATGATACACCTATTCCAGTGGTTAAAAAAAGATAGCAGTACCAAAGTTTCTCCAGTCCTCCCAGCAGAAGTTGCATATGCAATTAAGAACATAAAATGGAGAAGAGCTCCAGGAGAAGATGGAATTACCGTGGACATTATACAAGAAGCAGGTGGAAAATTTGAAACTACACTCGCTCAAGTTTTCACTAGATGTCTCGATAAAGGAAAGGTTCTTGAGAATTGGAACAATGCTACAATGATCCAGCTATATAAAAAAGGTGACACTGAGAATCTCAGGAATCAAAGGCCCATCAGCCTCGTGTCAGTGGTTTATAAAAACGTGTAACATGCCTGCACCGCAGGATGCACATGAGATAAAGACAGATAGCAGCGAGAGCATACGTCCGCGTAGCTCAGTTGGGAGCGCGACTTACTCCGGAATGAGGGGACCCGGGTTCGATGCCCAGCGTGGACAAAAATGACGGAGAAATTTACTTCGTTAAAAAACTTCACTAAGGCTCTTTCACATCCCTTGAAGATAACATTGGACATGGCTCAACCGAGAGAACAAGCTGGATTCAGTAGTGGCTACAGCACCACAGATCATGTACTGAGGGAACTAATTGAAAGAGCAAGAGAATATGAACTCCCATTAAGCATGGCTTTTATTGATTATGAAAAGGCCTTTGATTCCGTGAAACCGTCAGTAGTTACAATCGCTTTGAAATCCTGCGGTATTGAAGATGCTTACATTAGCATTATTAATAACATCTATGAAAATGCAAGTGCAAAAGGTTCGTCTATTTGAGGATACAGCACCAATAAAAATTGGAAAGGGAGTGATAAAAGGTGACACCATATCTCCCAAACTATTGTAAAGTTCCTTTCAATCATTGAACTGGGAAAACAAGGGGATAAAGGTTAGTGGAGATTATTTAACTCACCTTCGTTTTGCTGATGACGTAATCATTTTTGCAACTACCCCTTCATAGCTGCAGAGTATGATCCAGGAACTTGCTGACAAGAGTAAAGAAACAGTATTAAAAATGAACTCTCAGAAGACAAAACTGATGTACAATGCTTTTTCAAGAAATGAAGATTTTACTTTGACGGGGAAAAGCTCGAAGTAGCCGATACCTACATTTACCTTGGACAACAGATATCAAGCAAAAGTCACACTGATGAGGATATTAATCGGTGTATAAAACTTGGCTAGAGAGCTTTCGGAAGAAACAGTACTATTTTCAAGATCATTATGCCATTATCTCTTAAAAGAAAAGTGTTTAATCAATGCATCCTTTCAGTTCTTGTATATTGAGCACGGACATGGGACTTAACTAAAAAAGACATACAAAAACTGCAGACAACTGAAAAAAGGATGGAAAAATGCATGCTTGGTGTAACCAGGAAAAATAAGAAGAAGAAATCGTGGGTGATGAAAATGACCAGAGTGGAAGACATCATGATCAGAGTAAAATCCCTGAAGTGGCAATGGACTGGACAGGACAGGTCATATGCAGGTGAAAAACACCTGATTTATTGAATATATTAAAACTAAAACATTGCATTTATAAAGTTAACAAAAAACCTCAAAAACAGGATCATGGATTAGCAACATCAATTTAAATCTTAGGTAAGTAGAACACGTAATCTATAAACAACAATAAACACACCATTAAACACCGAAATATGAAAAATGAGAAACCCCTGTCTCAAGGTATCTATCCGAACGCATGTTCCAAATCACGTTTTTTTATATAAGCCTTAATCTCTTCAATACGTTTGTAATACACCTCATAATAGGTTTTTAAAAGGTCTGGAACAGGATTTTTCGTTACGATCCAATTTAAAGCAGTATTTAGCATAGGAACCCAATAAAAAAACATTCCTTATACTCACTAACAAGCCTCTCGTTAATTGGACGAGTCTTTTTATTTGGCACAAATATATCCTTCAAAAGTGCTAAATCAATCGTTTGCTTATCCCTAGGATAAGTTGCAAGAAGTTCCAGAAGAAGACGATATCTTGATGACTTGTTTCTTTCTCTTTCCCAATCTGGTTCCGCAAGAAAAGATAGATCTACATTAGGCATAAATTCCGGTTGAAGATAACTTCCAGATTTACTTCATTTCAGCTGATCACTACTTGGATCAGTACTAGGTCGTTTAGATATCGAAGATGCACTTATGTCTTCCGCGAGACTGAAAAACCACCGAACATTCCGGTGAGTTAACAATGTCTAATGTACCTTCCTTTACTGTAGTCTGAGTCCCAGAAACCAAAGACTCCGGCTTCGGACTAACATCTATACCCGACGGGGCAACCAACTGTATCATTTCACCAGCTATTTCGATCACTCCTTTCTCTGCCGCCATGACTGGATCCACCATTCGGGTCTCACAAGTTTCAGTCACGGAAGGAGCTGTATCAACGACTTGTGTGGTACCATGTTCAAAATCCATTCCAACTTCAGGTTCAATTGGTCTTCCCTCGTGGGAAGCAGAGAGATCCTTCCTCAGGGGTGACCTATGTAAAGAAGTACACTGAGCACAGATATTCCCTCTTTCATTGAAAGCAAAACAGTAAATGCCAGTGTAAATATTAAAGATAAAACGTCTAGAGCTCAACACAACTTCCGCTTCTTTAGGACAAGCCTGAAGAGATGATTCGTCAGGAAAGACAACCCGAAGGGTCCGTTTTAACCCACTAACATGACAATAGGTTGAAGTCTGAGGGGCCTTTGTTACTCTATGAACTGGTCCCACCACCCTACTCTTCTGAGAGAGAACTATCAAGGCCGAATCCGGTACCTCAAGAGGAACCGGAACTAAGGTGACAGTAACAGGTCATTCGCGTGCATAAACATGGTACAACATTTGTTGATTTAAGAAAATCCCATGCTTTACAACAAGTTTACAATCGGTACTGTTAATAAATAACACTGTTATACCACGTTTACTACGAGAGATGCCTTGAATAACTTCTTTTGGTACTCGCTCCTCAATAGCCTTCACGTAAACAGGTAAGGGTGTCCGTGGTAAGGCATGAAAAACAATAGTTCGTTCCAAATGATCATGGAAATCCTGACATACCTGAGAGTCTTTTGCGAACGGGAAACAAAAACGTTGTCCTTGGATCTCAGTCCCTGAAACACTGCGCTGATCACCTGTAACATCTAGATTCGCCGCTTCAACCACAGATGCCCAACTGTAAGTTGCCGTCTCGTCAGTAAAACCACCTGGCTTCCCTATCGCTGAAAAATCCCCTTAGCTAAGCTGACCAGAAGTCCCCAATTCTTGAGGACAGTCCTCGAATTTAGTTTACTGTCCCCAAAAACGTCTGATGCCTTTGGGGACGCAAATTGTCCTCAAATTTCGATGTTTGTCCTCAAATGTCCTCGAATTTACAATTCCTCATTAGCCCGTTAGATTTCTAATAAAAAATGTTCTTAAAAATAGTTTTCGTTGTACTAATTTTCCAACATGCTTCTTGTGAAAACAAATTCAGATTGTTTTTTTCGAGTCTAACCACCGTCGTAAGCAACTCTAAAGACTATAAGCAATCCCCTGTCCCTAATTTGGGGACATTCGTTCCTAAGGAAGGGAGGGAGCAAATGCTATAAGACAAACACACCACCCATGCCTCATTCGAGACTCTAACTCGTACCAAGTTGTACGAGCGGTCATTGGTCAGCACTGGGGAGGCCAAATTTCGACTTTACTTGTTCTGAGTTCCTCCGAAAACTTTGCCAAAGTGAAAAATTCACCATGCAATTCGTTCATTAGTGTGCAGCTTGATTCGAATTTAGCACATATACCCAAGGTAGAGCATTTCACTTTTGCTAATAGGTTCTCGCCATCATAGCTCTGCTTTGTCAATACAAATAATAACATTCTACAAGATATATCCTTTTAAGACATCAATTTTCATATGTAATATCACGCTTATAGAAACAATACAGTTTTGTGACAAAAATATTTTCATATTTATTTTGAGTGTATATGTGTCCCAAAATGATCTGCTGATTTGGGGAGACCCCGCCATTTTGTCCTCAAATCAGTGTTCCAATATCTGGTCACCTTACCTTAGCAGGCACCTGCGAAGATAAACTCTGTTGACCTCCAAAACCACTTTGGCTGATCGCATCCTTATTTCCTGAAGAGCACGGGTCGATTACCATGACAACCTTTTCAGAGGTCACGGTAGGAGCACTCCGTGGATTGGACGGCGTCTTATCAGGCAAAGCTGCTCCTCGTCGATCAACTTCCGTTCGAGAGCTTCGTGCAGCATGGTCACCGAAAACCGCCAATTGCAATATTCGTCAACGGCAAGCACAACCACTCAATAAAACACTTCGTATAGGTAAACGATATTACCCAAGACTCTGAAACTTCGTGAAAAGAAGCACGGAACATTCACGAATAAGTCACACTACTTCAAACCATTGTACATAAGTTTGGCTGGATATATTGCCTTTGGCTGGACATACTGGCTGGACATATTGCCTTTGGCTGGACATATTGGCTGGACATATTGCCAGAAAAACGGCTGGACATGTTGCCAGAAGAACAAGCCACCGATGTACAACCGAAATTTTAGACTGGATTCCAAGGGACAGAAAAAGACCCAGAAGAAGACCACATGGGAAATGGATGGACGAAATTTAAAAGCATGCCGGAGTATCATGGAGGAGACAGGCTCAAGACAGACCGCTGTGGAAGAAACTTAGGGAGACTTTCATCCAGCAGTGGATTAATAATTGTGGACAATGATGATGATGATGATGATATATATACTAATTATACTATATATATCTACAGTATGTATAGATGGATAGATAGATAGCCCATATGTAACGAAATTAAAGAAAGAATAAAAAAAATCGATATATGCGAACTTCGTTATAACCGGACAGATAATATAAAAAGAGGGATATTTTTGACATATTACATTATGCCAGGTTAAAACTAGTTAATCACAAACTATTTATCAATTAATTGAAGGTAAATAATACTTCTTAATTGAAAACAAGAGCTAGCAAAATAATATGGGTGAGATATACAGTAAGCAAAACAGTTAACGAATGTAAAAATTAAAGTAACTATCGATAATTTGAAATTTCACTTGTTACGTCGGATATACGAGTATGAGCCAGTTCTTGCATGTCTTGTGCTTACCGTGGTTGCTGTTTTAAATGTTTTTAAAAATCTTCTGATGAGGTGGTTAAGATGTTTCCAGATGCAGAATAAAGTCTAAGATTTTCTAAATAGGGAATCAGTGATTGAATGGTGGCGAGAGGCCGGGGAAAAGATAGCATTTGTCGAGAATAAGTATGCTTAGTAAGCGTACTGGGGGAGGTAAAAAAAGCAACTGAAACATTATTGTCTTCCTACGAACTGACCTATATCTGTAAGGGAAATTACGGGGTGTTGTCAGTACCACTGTTCAAAATAAGTGGTGTGAATTCACGGAGAATTTCTGAAAATAACGTGCAGCAAACTTGCCATTAGGTGACCGTCTTTTTCAGAAATGTCCGTTTTGAAAAGTTTATGTATCTAATAACGGAAAAGTAGAGCAATTTGACGGATTTTCCGTTGTCACTAATTCCGGTTTTTTTAGGGGGGGGTCAGAAAAGTCAATTTCATGTTTTTCCGTTGTCACTAATTCCGGTTTTTTTTAGGGGTGGGGGGGGGTCAGAAAAGTCAATTTCATGTTTTTCCGTTTTATACAGAAATTCAGTAATTTTTGAAAATGCATTTTCGTTTTTCTACAGATGTTTTCTTAAATTTCAGAAATTTCCATTTTGACTTTTTCTGTTGCTATACAGATGTTTTCTGAAATTTCAGAAATTTCCATTTTGACTGTTTCGTTTTTATACAGATGTTTTCTGAAATTTCAGAAATTTCCACTTGGACTTTTTTCATTTTTATACAGATGTTTTCTGATGTCTCAGAAATTCCCATTTTGACTTTTTCTGTTTTTATACAGATGATTTCAGAATTTTCGGAAATTTTCCATTTGGACTTTTTCCATCTCTTTATTGAAATTTCCTTCACTTCAGAAAAATTTATTTTCTGGGGTTTTCCGTATTCATACAGAAAGTTCCAATTCTGATTTTGTACAGAAAGTTCCAATTCTGATTTTGTACAGAAAGTTCCAATTCTGATTTTGTACAGAAAGTTCCAATTCTGATTTTGTACAGAAAGTTCCAATTCTGATTTTGTACAGAAAGTTCTTGCGGTTTAGGAAATTTGTTTTTGCCAATTTTTTTTACACAGAAAATTCACAGTTTAGGAAATGTTTCTAACAATTCTGTTTTTATACATAAATTTTCTTCACTTAAGGATTTTATCCCTTTTTAAGCAGAAATTTTCTTCACTTAAAACTTCCATACCACTCTCTACCTTTTTCTTACAACTGAAATATCAAATTTCAGGAAATCTATTTTTTTTAATTAAAGAACAAATATCCTTCACAAATACATGGACTCTCAAGTTCATTTCCAGCTTCAGATTACAATACTGAATTGTTTTAAAATTTCTTTTCACCATGTAGCATTGCAAAAAAAAAAAAAATAGAAATTGCATCACTCTAAGGAAATGTATTTTTTAAGCTTTCAGAGATATTACATAGCGAACAGTGAATAAAATTTTAACTTCACTTTTTTCATATAGTTTTACTTCAGGAAACTTTCATTCCGAATGTGTTTTGGTTCAAAATTTTAGAACTGAAAATTTATATTCATAAAGAAATTTTCTTTCAAGGAATTCTGTTTTGTCATAGTTCAAATTTTAAACCAAAGATTTTTTCTTTCATTTCAGAATGAATGTCTCAGTATTGTTTTCCGTTTCGAAGAAATTCCTCTTTTGGCTTTTGCTCATTTCCACTGACATTCTACGGAAGCAAATGTACCCCTGAAATTTTTAATATAAATAACACACACAAAAAAAAAAAAAAAAAGATTTTAGAATCATATGTTGTCATCTTACAAGTAAAAGAATATTTATAAAACAAATCGATACAGGACTCTTGACATATAAACTTCACTAAAAAGTCGATCTGAATATAAAATAATTTACTAGCTTTAGTAGACACAGATTCATTTGGTTTGCAGTATTCCAAGCTAAACACCAGGTTGGGTGATAGATATCTGAAGCTTTAGACAAACCATGCTAAAGTTTTCAATCAAGGCATTACAGTTATTTAACAGACATTTGAGAAACAAAATGTTACCTTAAGTGAAGCAATAGCCATTTCAACTCCGATAAGTATATGGGTAAAGAAACTGTGACACTATGTGTGGTTCACTGCTTTGTGGTATTAAAAGTTTTCCAAAATAATAATAAAGCATTTTGTGCTATCAAGTTTGCTCATTTGCACATACCACACCATCTAAAATCTAATAACAAAAGTACTATCAAACCAGGCTAATAAATTAACAAATCTTAATGTTTTTGTTAATTGTAAGTAAAGACAAATGGATATACACCAATAAGACTAAAAAATATTTATTGATAACAATTTGAATCAATAGGATAATATTTTCCTATTACTTTCAGTTCATTAACAAGTTTCAATACTTTCGATACCATAGCATGTTTTTTCATACTTTTCTTTCCGGACACCTTTGCACATCTCGCAGGATTGATCTTCACAAAAAACCTATAAGTATATTTTGAAAATGCAAATTTATTGCTAACATAATTTTGCCATGCGAACATGCATCACATTTATACGAACATGCATCACATTTTTACTTACAGAAAGACACTAAAATTTTTGGAAGCTCAAGTTTTTGAACTAAAAACAGGAACTATTAGATCATTGTACTGATAAAAAGTTAAAGCATACGAAAAAAAAAACATTCTATCGACAGGGTTTTCATAGTTTTATTCAAAGAAAATTGCAAGAATTTGGCATGCATGTCTCAAATCATATACTGTATATGCGTGTGTATTTGCTTATTTCAATTTTCTATGTACACAGCATAGAAAATTTAAATAACGATTGCCACGTATTTTGTTTGCTGATAACCATGCTGAACTTCGATATATGCGGTTCCTTCGGAAGTTATTGTTCGTAATATTCGGTTAAGATAAAAAGGTAAAATACTACGAAGTTCAAAAGATATATAAAAACTTCGGTTTGTGCGGAACTTCGTATGATGTGAGCTCGTTATATGTGGGTTTAACTATATATATATATATATATGCAGTTTGTATATACTAAGAGGGTGAGATAGGATCCCAGGACCCCCTCCCCAAAATGAAATTCTAGTTACGTCATTGACTATGAAAGTTCGCAGTTGGAAGTGCTGGAAGAGTATTATTCAAGTTTATATAATCTTTTACAAGTGTAACTTTGCCAATGGATTGATTACAATAAATCATTCGGACTTATTACGTAAGTTGTTTCATTTACATGAACCCTAACTGTTTCTCTAGTTTGTTGGATTAGGTAACTATATTGTGTGTTGTACAAGTAATTTTGCTAAAGAAAACATGATATGCCGGAAAATCTCGTGAACAGCTATTTGCCGGTGATATAAACTAAACAGTTTCAAATTATTAAAAAATTCTGTCTTCAGCTGCAAGTAATGAAGCAGGTGTAAAAAACAAAAATATCCTGTTGTATCAAATTGCCTTTTGAAGAACACTTACTTGCTCGAGGTTTGAACATTTTTTTCTTTTTGTCACAGCTTAATGCCATTCTTTACACCGGGAACCCCGTCTTTTTTTCTCTTTCGAGACTGACGAAATTTGTCATTCGACCAGTTGTTGACCTGGGATAAATCCAAGAGACGTCCAACAATGCGCTGTTGCTCTTCTATTTGGAAAAGTGAAACAAAATTAACTCTGAAACGCCATGGCCCGATTGAATCTGTCCATACCAATTGAATCTGTTTTGTTAGTGTGTAACGTACCAGGAGATGTGACGTACCTGCCCGAAGGACGAACACGACATAAAGGCAGATAGGAATCAGAATAAAACGTCCGCGTATCTCAATTGGTAGAGTGACTTATTCCGGAATGAGGGGATCCGGGTTCGAATCCTGGCGCGGATAGAAATGACGGAGTAATATACTTCGTTATAAGTGGTCACTTCTGGTTCTTGATTTGTAGTGTTCCTCAATGTTTAAAACGTGCATGTGTAGCTTTGGGAACACTACGTAAAGTTTGTTCTTCTTATTCACTCCCTTGGAACAGGAGACACTCAAATAAAGTTTAAGAAAGAGTTACTTACAGTTCGTCTTTTATTCAGCTGGAACTCTCTAGGCCTTTCACTAAGGAAGAACTTATTCCAATGACAAAAATAATCACTTAGTCAAATTAACGTGAATTAATAAACACAACAGTAGTTTAACGAAAGACTGGCATGAAATATATAAATACACTACAGATCAAAACACGTTATCTGTATGAAAAATACCGCTTACAGCTTAAGACAGCTTCCACGAATACTTCACTACACTTTGTCTGCTAGCTTCATGCATTATATTTCATTCTTCGCTTGTCAAACTTGTACACGTCGTTTACTCTTGACCTCAAGACTGCTGCCAACATAACATTCAGTGAGTGACATAATACAGCGCTAAACGAGAACCAACTCAAAATTTACATAGAGAAAGACAACTAAAAATGAAAGTCAAGTTAGAGTATACGTCGTAGCTTCACAAAACTGCAGAACTCCTTCACAAAACACTTGAACTACTTGATGTTGTGCAGAAAAGAGGGATTCTTATGAATTGCAACGCTCCTCTCTCAAATTCTGCTGATACTCTTCATTTTCCCATCTTGTACTGCGACTTCTAGGAATTTCATTGCTTGTCCCACTTCTTGCAATTTTCCCTGGCACGACAAGAACCTAACAGTCCTATTGGATCATTTTGTTGGGCCATTCATGCAAGCTGAATTAAACTAAAGAATTCCCAAACGTTTTTTCGAATATTAAATCACTTTAACAAAGAGCAAGCACAATGCTTTTGTTGTTTAAATCATGTTGTTGTAGATTATTGACTTTGTCTTTCGGTGTTTTTAATATCTATTTAAAAACAGTTTTGTAGAATTGACAAGCGAAAGAATTTATATTAAAACTATGCTGAATTCCGGTTAATACTTGAAGTGTAATTTGCTTGAAACATCGTTCAGAAAAGAAGACTGTTTGCCGAAAGGAACTTCGTGCGCATGGGGTTGAGGGGGAGAAAGCTATCGTCAAGGCGCCATGACTCTCTCTGTTCCTTTTAATGCCAAAACGCTATTATGATCAAGTGATATGGATTTTGTGTCCCCCTCCCCCTCACTCCCCCGCTCTTACTTCTCCAGACCCTGGTCCTCTCGGACACATTCCTGACAAGCTCTTTAGTCAAGCTTTCCAACGCTACCCACTGAAAGGCCGCTCTTAATGATATCAGCAATAATTTTGTACATGTTCCCTGTTACTGCCCCCCCATTACCCTCCCCCCAAGAGTCACTGATACGAACTCTCTTTTAGCCGACCACTAATAATGAAGTGTATATCACTCCACGCGTCGATAGTTTATAACTTCGCATCGGTCAAATTTAATTAAATCTCCCACCCCGGGCGCGTGTGGAATGTTTAAGGAGAAGGGAATGTATAGTTCACAAGTATGGAATAGAGGTCCTTCAGGAATGTCAGCTTGCATGCTAGAGTGCAATAAGAGAAGGTGCCGTCAGACTTTGAAGATACCATGTTTTATTACCGGTTTCACTCTTTCTTTCTCCTATTTTTTTTTTTCATTTTTTTTATTTGGAGAGCGGGCCACACTTAATTACAACTTGTTGCTCCAAACAATGCCTGCCGGTCCAGATATTTATCTGTAATAGTGGAAAAATAAACAAAGTAAAACGACAGCGCCAGATAACAAAGAGTCTACTCGATGAACAGAAACCGTCATAAATTGCGGTACCGTGTTAATTCTTATTTTTAAACGCCGAATCACCTCTAAAGCTATTCATTAAAAACTGAAGAGATCATTTTCTGGAATGGAAGTTCGTATCACCAAATTGCTTCGAAAGTAATGCTATCATTTTTAATACATATATATGTATATATATATATATATATATATATATGTGTGTGTGTGTGTGTGTGTGTATTTTTATTGTGTTCTGTTTTCCCCTGATAATTTAGTTTTACTCTACTTTTGCCTCACTTTAATTTGTGACACCTCCCCCCCCCCCCGCCTACAGGAGCACCAGCTCACTGCATAAGTGGGTCTCTCAAAAAACGTTGTCTGTATGCGCAACCTTGGTCCAAACCAGCCAACTATGATTTGGTGGGTTACTGAGCTCAACTTTCCTTTCCACGTTAATCCTTTTTTGTTTAAGCGTGATGTTTACTGAATCATTCGGAGCACATTAGTGAAATGATTTGTTCAATTGTTTGGATCTAGAGTAATAAAACAAAGCTAATCATTGTTTTGTTCCTGAAAACTGTCAAATTTCGATACGATTTCAATGTCTCGTTTCGCGTTTTTTCTTTTTTTTAAGTGCTGATTTCTTTTTCTCTTTGGATTTTTCATAGCTTGAATTGTGTGTTGTTTTTTTTTCTTGCCAAGTAGGCCTACGGCACTAGTATTTCTCATGGGTTTATCCAGGAATTTCAAATTCGGAGGGTGCTTTTGAAAAGTTTGAGGGTGTTGAAAAAACTGGGGGAGGGGGGATAAAGCAAATTGTACGAAAACTGAAAATTTTTATAGGGAAATATTTAGGCTTTAAACCCCTGGGATTAAAACTGGGGGAAACTTCAAAAAATGTAGAACTATTGAATTCTTTTATAGTTAAAAATGGTTAAAACTTGGAATGAAGTCAACTCCTGACATGGTCATTGAAGTTTTAAAAACCTGCGTTCAGTTGCATGAATCAAGCTCACTGCTTACTAATTCCTGGGGGTGACGTATTTACGCCTAAAGTATCAAACTAAGTTATAGGAGTCCGACGTATTCCACTCCCTGTGGAAAGGGCCGGTTCAAGCAGGGGCGTACTGATAGCCACCACATTGCGTGGGGAACCTCACGCATAAGAGGGCCTTTAATCTCAAAACGATTTTACAAAATTTTCTGCAGAAGCTGCAGTGAAGTTGTTTATTTTCAAAATTAGAAATTCACATGAAGCGACACTGTAAAAAATAAGTAGTGGAAATACACGGAAAATTTATGAAAATCATCATCATCATTGTCAACCATTATCAATCCACAGCTGGACCCAGGTCTCCCCAAGTTTCCTCCACAACGCTCTGTCTTGTGCCAGTCTCCTCCATGTAACTCCCGCATACTTTCGAATTTCATCCACCCATCTCCCATGGGGTCTTCTTCTGGGTATTTTCCTGTCCCTTGGAATCCAATCTAAACTTTCGGCTGTCCATCGATGGTCTGTCCTTCTGGCAGTATGTCCAGCCCATTGCCATTTCAGGGATTTAACTCTGATCATGATGTCTTCCACTCCTGTCATTTTTCGGATCCACGAGTTCCTCTTCTTATCTCTCCTGGTTACACCAAGTATGCACCTCTCCATGGTTCTTTGAATTGTCTGCAGCCTTTGTATGTCTCTTTTATAGTTAAGGTCCACGTCTCTGCACCATACGTAAGCACTGGAAGGATGCATTGATCAAACACTTTTCTTTTAAGACATAATGGCATATTGCTCTTGAAAATATGCTGTTTCTTCCAAAAGCTTTCCAGGCAAGTTTTGTACGCCGATTAATTTCTTCATCAATGTGACCCTCACTTGATATCTGCTGTCCAAGATAAACGTAGGTAACTGTTATCTCCAGCTTTTCTCCATCAATCGATAAATCTTCATTTCTTGTAAAAGCATTGTACATCACTTTTGTCTTCTGAAAGTTCATTTTTAATCCCACTTCTTTACTCTTGTCAGCAAGTTCTTGGATCATACTCTGCCGCTCTGATGGGGTAGTTGAAAAAATGACTACGTGATCAGCAAAATCAAGGAGGGTTAGATAATCTCCATTAATCTTTATTCCTTTCTTTTCCCAGTTCAGTGATTGAAAGACATTTTCCAATGTTGCATTTAAGAGCTTCGGAGATATGGTGTCACCTTGTCTCACTCCCTTTCCAATTTTTATGTGTGTTGTATTTTAAAACAGCTGAATCTTTTCACTAGCACTTTCATAGATGTTATTAATAATATTAATGTATGCATCTTCAATACCGCAGGATTTCAGAGCCATTGTAACTGCTGATGGTTAAACCGAATCAAAGGCTTTTTCATAATCGATAAAAGCCATGCACAATGGAAGTTCATATTCCCTCGCTCTTTCAATTAGTTCTCTCAGTACGTGGATATGATCTATTGTGCTGTAGCTACTCCTGAATGCAGCTTGTTCTCTCGGTTGAGCCATGTCCAGTGTTACCTTCAAGCGGTGTGAAAGAACTTTAATGAAGATTTTATAAACCACTGATAGGAGGCTGATAGGTATGTAGTTCCTGAGATCCTCAATGTCACCATTTTTATGTAGCAGAATCATCGTAGCGTTGTTTCAATCCTCAGGAATCTTCCCTTCATTAAGGCATGGAGTGAAAATTTGGGCGAGTATTGTTTCGATTTCTCCACTTGCTTCTTGTATGATGTCTACAGTAATTCCATCTTCTCCTGGAGCTTTTCCCCGCTTCATGTTCTTGATTGCATGTGCAACTTCTGCTGGGAGGGCTGGAAGAACTCTGGTACTAGTACCTTTCATGATGTCTGGAGTACATGTATCATCCCTTTCATATAATTTAGAGTAGAAATCTTTCGCTCTTGTCAAAATTTCGCCTCTATTTCGTGTTACAGAACCATCTTTTCTCAGTGCCATAATCTGTTTTCTTCCCTTACTGAGATGTCCCTTTGCTATCTTTAGGCTTTGGTTGTTTTCAATTGCTTTCCTCATTAGCTCACAGTTGAATTTCCTTACGTCTTCAGTGATACTTTTTCGTACTGTCTTGCATAGCTCTATATATTCCACTTTGGAAGTCACATCTTCTTTAGTTGTCCTCATCTCTCTTCTTTTTTGCATCAACATTTTGGTTTTTCTTGATAATTTGTTCACATGCAACTTGTTCTTAGACCCAGCTAACTTTGTTGCTGTTTCCATAAGAGCTTTGGTTACTTTTCTGTTAACTTCAGAAATATCCACTTCTTCCGATGTTAGGTCTTTTAAAGCAGAGAATCTGTTCTTCAGTTCCAACTTGAAGGTATTATAGTGTTTTTTAAGGTTGGTTATGTTAATACATTTTGTTTGTCTTATGAGCTTGCCACGTTCGAGTTTAGTGTTGAGGTGCATCTTACATCTCACCAATCTATGGTCACTACCTGTGTTGAACTTGTTTAGCACACTGCAGTCTTCTATGACGAATTTTTGTTACACATAATAAAATCAATTTCTCTTGTCGTCCCATTTGGATGTCTCCATGTCCATTTCCTGTGTGGCTTTTTCTTGAAAATGGAGTTCAAGATGAAAAACCCTTCTGCCTCTGCAAACTCTACGAGAGTATTTCCACACTGGTTTCTGTTGCCGTGACCGAATTTACCTACTGAAGTTTCATTCTGTTGCTGTTGCCCTTTTTTTGCATTGAAATCTCCCATAATTATCTTTAAGTGCTGCTTACCTTTATTATTTAGATGACGAATTTCCTCATAAAATTCTTCAATTTCTTCTTCAGGATGACTTGTGGTGGGCGCATAAATTTGAATAATCTGAGCCTGGTATCTTTTCGAGAGTTGGATAACGAGCCGTGCAGCTCTGTCAGAGGAACTTTCAACTTCTACAACTTTATCCTTCAGTTTCTTGTTTATTATAAATCCAACACCACTAGTTCTGCCAGTATCTGTCCCACGGTAGTAGAAGAGATGTCCACTTTTCAGTTCAATGAGATCTTCTCCTTTTCTCCTTACCTCACTTAGCCCGACGATGTCCCACTTGATCCTTTGTAGTTCCTCTTCCAATTTAAGAAGCCTTGAATCAGAAGATAGGGAGCGTCCATTATACGTAGCCCAGGTCAGCATCAGATGACAGCCTAGTCCGATCCTCCGGGGATTCTTAGCACCCTCTGCCTTCATGTTGCACTGGCCGCTGCCTTGGCCAGGTACATTCCAGCTGCCGGAGACTGAGGGCCAAAATTTAAGTTGTAGAGTCATTTTGGAGGGGTTTGGCCATAACTCACCACGCTGGCCAAGCGGTTGGTGAGTGTGGGATAGCATTCCCTCTAATCCCGATGGTATAGTACCGTGCAGTAAAGTTGCCGGCAAGTTTCCGTCTTTTAACGAAATTTCCGTTTTTAAAAGCTCCCGTGTTTTCTAACTTCCGTATTTTCAAAGATTTTCCGTGGTAAGTAATTCCGTTTATTTCAGAAAAAATCCGTTTCAAGTTTTTCCGTAGTTATACAAAAATTCCGCAAAATCAAAGACACCGAATTTTTCTGCCCTCACGTCAGACAATTCTTTCTCGCCGGAGTAGGGGATCGAACCGAGGTCGTTTGGGTTGGCTCAGGGATTGTGCTATTGGGATAATGGGGGCCTAAAGTGTCCCAAGGAAACATCACCCGCCAGCATAACACAGCCACCGCCGGCTTATTTCCGCCCAACAGTGCATGCAAGTGCCCCAGCCTCCGTTGGTTCTCAGCGTATCCACGCTCGTCCGTCTACGTGATGCACCAGGAATCTTGATTCGTCAGACCAGGAAATTTTCTTCCAGCCATCCACGGTCCAATCTCGATTATCTTGGGCACATTTCATGATTTCATGCGTTGTTAGCAATGACGTGCAGTGAGCATGGGTATCCGAATGGGTCTTCAGCTACGCATGCTCATGCGCAGAAAGCTGCGATGAACTGTGTGCTGTGACACATTGCCCTGACCACCACTGTTGTAGGTTCGGGTGATTTGTCGCACTGTGGCCCTGCGGTTGCTGTGAACAATGTGCGACAGTCTCTGCTCCCGTCTGGCATCAATGAGCTGCGTACGACACACGGCAGGACGACAGTACGTCGTTTGGCCATCTGTGCACCACTTTTGATACGTACTCACTATAGCGTCACTTGAACAACCCACAAACCGTGCCGTTTCCAAGATCGTAGTTCCGAGGTGTCGTGCCATCCCAATTAGCCCTTTATCAAACCCCGAAAAGTCGGCAGCTTTTCCCATTCTGACTCCGAAAACTCTACTAACAGAAAGCCGGTCCTCGGGTTGTATATATACATTATATTGACAAAAGTCACCGGACACCCATTCAAAATCAAATGATCGGATCCGCTGCGTTGTTAAGATGCGCGGTACAGCTGCAAACGGTATAAAAACAAGCCTGCAGCTGACCGCGATCATATCGCACTGTGAGGTTGAGTGAAAATGTCGCGGCGGGAGAGAACTGACTTTGAGGAAGGAAATATTGCTGGGTATTATATTAGTGGGTTGTCAATAAGAGAAACCGAGAGGCTTTTAAATATACCCAAGTCAACTCTTTTGGATGTACTGAATAAGTGGAAGACACATGGCGTGTCTGAAGCAGCAAAGCCTACCGGCAGACCATTGAGAATCAGTTATAGAGGACGTCAAAGCCGCAGGAGAATCAATACAGCTGTTCGACGGAATACTGCACAAGACCTCAATGTACCGAGGTATGTACACGTACCATTCGCAAAGAACTTCATTCCATAGGTTACCGTGGTCGCGCGGCTGCTCATAATCCTTTCATCTCCACTTGGAATGCTACTCGTCGTTTAGAATGGTATGAAGAACATTTTTCGTGGACCGTAGATCAATGGAAATGGGTCCTATGGACTGATGAATCCAGACACACGATCCATCAGTCTGATGGCTGTGTGTGGGAATGGCGGCAGCCGGGGAACGCTACTTACCACAGTGTACTGTTCCTACGGTCAAGTTTGGAGCTGGCAGTGTACTCGTGTAGGTGTGTTTTTCGTGGTATGGTCCCGGCCCATTGGTTATCCTGAACAACGTGTTAACCACTCGATATTCTGGACAATTATGCCCTACCAACTCTGTGGCATTACTATGGAACCGAGCCTTGTTGGTACCAGCAGGATAATGCACCGAGCCATAAAGTAAGGATTGTTAAGGCGTGGATTGACGATAATTCCGTATCGTTGTGGACTGGCCAGCACAGAGCCCTAATCTTAATCACATAGAGCACCTACGAGATGAATTGGAGCGCCGCATAAAAAGTTTTGAACCAAAGCCTACTACTAAGAAACAGTTTGCGACAGCATTATGCAGCATTCGATTGCATTCGGAAGCGAATACCTATCGCTGTGTCTCGAAAGGTCAGTGCATGCATTAAGGCCAAAGGGGGGTCGACACCGTAATGTATCTCAATAAATGCTGTGTTATGTTTCTCTTCTAGGTGTCCGGTGACTTTTGTCAATATAGTGTAAACTGCTCTGTGAACTTCACCTGCGCCACCGTTTGGTCTCTAGGAGCGCTCATTTCTCTAGGCTGGAGGTGGTCATAATGTAATGGCTCATCAGTGTATATGCCTAAAGTGAATTCTATAAACAGTTAATACCTGTAGACACAATACTTGTTATTTCCCCTGGCCATTAGAGATATTAAGTGCTTAATTAAGTGTTGTGTTATTAATAAAGCTTTCCGGGGCACGACTTAACTTTACGGAAAGTTTTACTTTGAAGTATGCTAGTGTTTTGGTGTAATATAAACAATTAACTGATGTTTTCAACCAATTACACTAAAAAAATTGCACATATTCGTATATTCTGAAAATGAGTTAGTATCTCATCCCTCTGTTGTGAAGAAGTGGGGTCCGATGCGCAGGCTTCCGGCCAATAGCCCGATCTTGAACCTGGCCCGACTCCCGGATTTGTCTTGGGTGGTACGTCCTTTCCACGGCGCTGGCACCTTTCCGTTCCCAAAACCAGGGCCCCCAAATTTGGAAATAGTGGGGGGAGGGGGACGTCAGTTCTCCAAATTAGGAAACAGCCTTAGGTGTTCACCGTGGTCGTGAAACCATTTTTTAAAAAGCAATATGACTTTTAATTAAATGCCTTTCTGGAAACAACTACATAAATGTTCCTGTCGCGTATTGTAAAGCATTAGAAACACTCCTTCTCACTGTCAGGAATTTAGTTTTGCTCACTTTATCACCACGAGAATCTGCAATCGCTCTTCTTTTTGGAAAGGGGATGAAGCGACGTCGACCATCTTCCACCACCCTTGATGTTCTCACTTTAATCTGAACTATCGAACGTCCCTGCTCTGTGCCTGACACATCACTAATCAGTTTTTCCTGCTACTCTTGCTGCAACTGTGGGTCACCTTCGACCTGCGAGACAGTGGCTGCAATTGACGGCATTGTTTCTTTCAAACATAATTTCATTCCTCCCTCCCGCTACCACAGACATCTTTCGCGGCGTTTTCTTTGTTTTTATTTTTTTCAGTCTTTTTTCATCCTCCGATATATTTTTCCTTACTTCATTAATGTCGTCATGTGAGGCATTTTTTCCCTCCCATCTCTCTTTAGCTTGCTATAAAATCCTCAAGTGCTTGTTGCTCCCCACATGGGACATTGTTGGTACCAGCTGACACAGAGCTCTTGTTCCTCCAGAAGTGATCGCATCTGACGCTGAAGCTCTTCGCTTAATCATGATACATTCCTCTCCTCCTCCTATCTCATGCTGCTTCAGGATGGACAAAAATCTTTCAGGAAAGCAAAAGAAATACTAAAAGAAATAGACGTTGAAGAAAAAGTCACTGGATGCTGACAGATTTCCAGAATTTTTCAGTGATGGACGTTTCTCAACAAGTTCCAGTGGAGATTTGTCAGCATAAATAGCTGCATGAATCACATAATACAACTTGTGCAGAAAAGCAAAAGAAAACCCGTATATAAATAAAACATATTTTTAGGAGCGAAATGATCTTTGAATGTGAGGAAAATCATTCAGCCTGTCATGTAAAGGCTGAAATTGCAAAACGTACGGTAGGAAGACTGCTTTCAGTAATTCCAAGTCCTCGAAAGTTTAGTTTGATAACTCTCTGATAAATTTAGTAACAAAACAGGCACTGTGCTATATACAGTGACGAAGTTCAACAATTTCTGTTAGAGGCAGTTTGTTTCAGATTGTGCTTATTGTACTGAGGTCGTCACAGTGCATGGAATACTAACTAGTAATTTTAGCATATATACATGCATACATATTCTGAATGCTCACTTAAACACGAACGCCTACCTAATACTTCGTGGGCCTTCCTTTCGCGCAGAGAACGGCAGCTATTCTGCATGGCATCGATTCCACGAGATGTGTGTACAGTTGTGCGAGGATTTGTAACCACAGTTCTCCCGTGTGAAGCTGCGTGGTGTGTCTTGAAAAGCCGAAGATGTTCGATTGGGTTGAAATCAGATGAGTTTGAGGGCCATTTGTTATATAATATATCATCAGCACTGGGTTCATGGAACCATTTCTGCATATGGTGAGCCCGATGATATGGGACATTATCGTCCTGTAAGAACCCATCCGTCAATAGGTGGATGTAGAATATAGTGGGGTGCACATTGTCCGCAAGCAGTCCCTGGTAGTAGCCAGCGTCCGTACATTGATCTACGGGGACCAGGGGTTCCAGTTCATGTCATTTAAACATGCTCCATATCCTACAACCTCCCCACAGGCTTGGACTGTCGACGCCATGCATAAGGGATCCATAGCCTCATGCTGCTGACGCAAATACAAACTATAGACCATGAAAAGAATGGAGTACATATCGTGACTACTGGACCAGTACACCTGCTTCCAATCTTCCAATCCGTATGCTGTTGGAACCAGCAGAATCGTTTACGTATATGAACTGTTGTTAGAAGCGGTTGTCATATAGGGTGACTGCTCTTGTAGCATATTCGTGTCAGTGTGCGGCGCATAGTCGCGCGGGATACTGCTTCCGATTGACCCATATTGTACTGGGCCGTCAGCTGTGGAACTGTGCTGCGCCGATTGCCCTATACAGAGCGACGCAGCCGTCGTTGGTGGAATCCACTTTCCATCGCCTTTTACAGTTGTGTCACTGGTTGGTTGTTTCTTCATTTTGGCACTACTTCTAGTGCACTTTAACCACTGAGGTCCTCTAACAACCCGCAAGTGTGGCCCTTTTCGAATTCGAAACACCAATCCTTTGTGCCCCGCGATTTCGCCTTTCGTAAACTCCGGTAAAACCTTGGCTTTACCCATGATGTCCGTAACTTCGCTCTCAACTGAACCACCATTCACTTATATACCCTCTCCTTAGCCTACAGGCCAGGTTTTCCTTCTCGTTACGCCAGTATCTGGTGGAACTCACTTTGCATAGGGATGATCGTTATTCAGTGAGCCCCCACTGAGTTGTTTTGTGAGTTTCGGACGTTAGGTCCTGGAAGCAAGATAATCTGTCAAAAGAAAGTTACTGATGATGTTAGATTTTGCTTGCTGCGGATGTATCAAACATCTCCATTTACAGCGATCTTGGCCCACAATTTGAGTTTCACTGCCATCCACCCCATGTATCACACATGATCTTCTCTACATCGTACTCGTTATCTTTTTCTCTTGAACGCATTCCTGAACCTGGTGTTTCTATGATTTCCTTGGCCTTCCTTCTTTCCTGCAACTTGAGCTGAATAAATCTCATTAGTTAACACCTCCTCAATCATTCTTTCAACATACCCAAACCACCTCAAAATATATGTATTCTCCCCGTTAACAACGTTATGATTCACAATGCCATCAAACCCCGTAGACAACGCATCTCTCTAGCACAACTAACTCCTGTATCTTTTTTCAAATATCCAGGTTTCACAGCCGTACATCAGAGTTGTGAGGTATACTCTAATTTAGCCTTCTTTTGGAGTTCCTCTATTCTTTTGTAAATTTGGTTTATTCTCCTTAAACGTTTTTCCGAGCTTAGCGCCATATTTTCTCTCTCGACGAATATAAATTTGGCAACAATTTGATATAAGGTCAGAAGGCAATGACGTAGTTGAGATACACTAGATAAGAGCTGTTGTTTCAATGTTTTTATTACACTAAGTTTTTGCTACACACTAAGTTCTCTAGTTACAATGTTGCCACGCGCGATGTTTTGAGGCAACATTTCGAGTTCAAATGTTCCACTTTCAATGATTCACATTCGATATTTTCAATCAAAGTTTATAAATAGCCTTGATCGTGTTTGCGATTACTAAAAACGCGTGAAGAGTTGTATACTGCTGACTGTGAATAGCACGGAGGATTGCTCCATTTGGGTGTTATCTCAAACAAACCTTTTACTGATTTGAGTGAAAATCTACAAGCTTGACGTGCTCCTTGGGACAGTAAACAAGTGGGTTTTGTTGTAAGTACTGCCTTGTTATTCAATCTGGTCGTTAGCTTGAAATTCCAATTAGTTATTTCTTGCCTAGTTAAGTATTTCAGCTTCAACTAGTACTGAAGTTGTTCGGGTTCAACGAAAAGAAGCTTTAAATTATAAGGCAATAAGCCTCGAGAGTATTACAATGAAGCTAATAGGTAAAGTTAACGTAAACCTAATAAGCTCAGAGTTTTAGTGTTCTACACATAAGTAAACTCAACGTTAAAATAATACACGGTCAAGTCACATTATTGTGACCACCAGCTAATATCCAGAGTAACTCCCGTGTGCAGCGCGGACAGCAGCTAGACGGGCTGGGAGTTACTCTACTCAATAAGGTGCTGGAAGGTGTTCAAAGGTATGTGGAGCCATGCTGACTGTAGTGCATCTGACAGTTGCTGGAGGGTGCATGTTGGAGGATCCGTAGAGCGAACAACACGATCGAGGTGGTCCCACAGATGTTAATTAAGTTTAAGTCTGGAGAATTAGGGGCCAGGAAACTTTGAAGTCTTCATCGTGCTCTTCTAACCACTCTCGGACATTTCTAGCTGTGTGACGCGTCGCATTGTCGTTCTGGAAGATCCCATCCGCCCCAGGGAAGACAGTCAGCATGTATGGGTGTACGTGGTCTGCAAGGATGGATTCATAACGAATTCCGTCCATTGTGTCTTCCACAGGTATGAGTGGACCCAGAGAATGCCACTAAAACATTCCCCAGACTATAACGCGGCCCCCACTAGCTTGTGTTCTTCCTGCAATGGTTGAGTAGTGTTCTCCGTTGTTTCTCGCCTTATACGCCAACGTCCATCCGTTCGATGAAGCAGAAAACGTGACTCATCGGAGAAGGCAATTCTTTGGCAATCAGCGGAGGTCCAATTTCGATACTGCCGTGCAAATATAAGCCTTTTCTGCCGATGCACCTTCGTTAGCATAGGTGCAGTGACCATCCGTCTGCATCGGAGCCCCATATGCAGGAGGGTTTGCTGAACTGTTGTTTTACACACACATCCGGTAGCCCTCTGGTTCATTCGGCCAGTGAGATGCTCCACTGTTGCGTGTCGATTGACCCTCACTCACCTTTTCAGCCGACGTTCACCTTTCACATCAGCGGCACGTTCTCCGCAGTTTTCACGTCGCTTATTCGCAATGGGGCCATTTCTCGAATCACGATACACTTTAACCCCAGCAGCACGCGAATAGTTCACAAACTGCGTTGTTTCAGAAATACTGCCAAAGTCGATAAGCATCCCTTGGCCCGAAAGTCGATAAGCACCCCTTTCTGCAAATCTGATAAAACGCTCCTCTTATCCATGACAGTAACGAGTGATATGTTTTCAGAATGCCTACAGCACACTTTCTATACTCTCCAAGCTAGCTCACGACACGTGCATTCATTCACTAGCTACGCACTGTTGACGTCAAAAGTAAGAGGTGGTCACAATAATGTGACTCGACTGTGTAGTTAGTACTACAAACGTTAATGAATTAACTATTATTTTACAGAATAGAAAAAATTGCATTTTCATGCATAGCTATTTGGGACTGTTTTGGCAGCCCGTCAGCTCTGTGAAATACTCCCAAAGCATCTATGACTTTTAATGCTGAATTAACTCATCTACTAATTTCACCATCTAATCTGTTTATCTCGTCGAACGTGCTTCCTAAATACACGAACTCATTCCCTTGGTCTAACTCTGTATCACGTAGACTGATTTTGCATTCACAACTAACAGCTCCTTGCCCAAAACCATGACTCTAGTTTTTCCTTTATGTATTCTATGTCTGAATTTTACTAATTTTCATTCATTTTGGGATGGGCAACTCACGTTTCCTGTCAGACAACAGGTCTGTGTAATCAGCATACAACAACCAGCAGATGCGAAAATTCTCAAGATATAAACCAGTACCGTTTGTTTTGACATTACGCATGCGTGCGTTCATACGTATATTGAATATCCAGGGTGACGTCAATCCTGTTTAACTCCTGCACCAATGAAAACCCCATTTTAATAGAACAACATTTACGTTTACATATTCTCTACTGCCAGCATACATAGCTCTCCCACAATCCAGCAAATTCCTAATTACAAAATAATTTTTCAAGACCTTCCACAAAACTCATCAGTATAAACCTCTACAAATGCAACAAATACTTCCTTACCAACAAACACTTTCCAAATAATATACGTACCGCAAAAATTGGTTCGTGCCGCCCTTAACAGGCATAAAATGAGTCTGTACATCACATACCTTCCTGATGTCAAAACCAACACTTTTAAGCTTGGTACTTATCCAGAGTAGTTTATATCCCCTTTATATGAATGGTTGTAGCGTTCAGGGGAAATCTAAGCGATTGATAATTCTCAAATCTTGATTTAAGGAAACTGAATTTGCTAGCAACGTGATCTGTGTAATAATAATCAGATGGGCATTTTTTCCTTCATTAAAGGTTTAAAGACCACCGTGACCAACTCGATGGGCTATAAGCAGTTGCCCGTCCCTAATTTAGGGTCATTGATTCCAGGGAAGAGATAGAGTGAGAGCCAGTGCCATAAGACAAACACAACATCCATGTCTCACCGGGACTCGAACCCGGACCCTTCTCGGACGAGTGGTCATAAGCCAGCGCTTAGATCACTGCGCCGCCGGGGCAGCCAGACCAGATGGGTATGATATCGGTGCCGGGTGAGACTGTATTTCTTGTAAAGCGTTGAAGAACTGCAGTTGATGGAGAAAGGAGCCATTTTTTTTAGGCATTCCTCGGATCACTGCGAGGGATGTCCGGCTGTCATACGCGATTGCTTCCCAGACCATCACGCCTGCAGTTCGGGACGTGTGACGCTGTACAGTGAGGTTGGGATTGTAGCGCTCATCTGCGGACCTCCACACTCTAGCACGATGGTCATCCGTTCCCATACAGAAGCGGGAGTCGTTGCTGAACAATGTACATCGCCAGTCAGTAGCATTTCACGTTGCTCGCTGCTGACACCACCGCAATCGACGCCGACGATGGTCAGGTGTTAATGGCCGAAAACCTAAAGGCCGTCGAGAGCGCAGATTCGCCTCTACCAGGCGTCTGGAAATGGTTCTGGCGGGCACAGGAGTCCCCTTTTACGCCGCCGTGTCTGGGTGCCTTCCCGTATCCATTGCTCCCAACACGATCGCACCGCACTGTCCGACCGGATCGGCCCAAATGGCGGCCGAATCGGCGCACCGGCCACCCTGCCTCTTTCATAGCGACGATACGGCCTCGTTCAATCTCCGTCGGTTGCCCGTACGCACATCTACGGTGGTTCCTCGGCATGTCTATCGCTCAAGGACCTCACCTGACTCTTACCGTGCACTTCGGCACGAATGTGGAGTCCCCCTGCGCGGCGCTTTATAAGCCCCAAGGATTGCTATTGCAGCGCCGGTTTTGGACGCGCGGGCATGCGGAATTGCACGAAACTTTAATCATTTGCATGTCTGCTTTCCCCGTAGCTATTCACCGAGTATCACGTTAATCGCACGGGGTTTTTTTCTAGGTACTCGGATTTTTATGACAAATACGTATGGAACTTATCTAAATACATTGGAAAAGAACTGTTAGGAATCAGTAAGTGTTGGTTTGAACAATATTTCAATGGTTGGGTGAAACTCGGTTTGTGCAAAATGAAAAAGTGTTCAGAAAAAGAAATCTAGCGGGGAAAATGTCACAGCTTGTTTAATTCTTAGTGGAACTAATGAGGTTACATTGCGGCGAGTTTAAAGCGAAGGGAAAAAATTCAGACTTGAAAGAGCAGAGAATAAATTGGAATTATATCAGGAGAGGTTTTCAGTTTCCTTGCTAGCTGTCTTTCTTTCCCTGTCCCTTCTATCTTGCTCTCTATCTGCGTGTGCCTCCCCTTCGACACTCATCGTCAAAAAAATAGTTGCATCCAGAAGAGCGTGTCGGATTGCAATGCTATTCGGGAGGAAGGTAAAGGTTACCAGGAACAATAAATGATTAAACATTGAGACTGATCTGGGCAATATTGATGGAGCTACACGCCAATAAGTAGTGTCTCTCAGTATGGCGTCGGGACGCCATGTTTTTTCACACAGCATGCCAGACGTCTCGGCATGGAGTTGTACAGGTTCCTAATAGTGTCCTGCGATAAGCCATCCCATGCAACTTGAATTTACTCGCACAGTTCCGGCAGATTGTGCGGAATGGGTGGAGTGTGTATAGCGCGTCAAATAGCATCCCACGCATTTTCAATCGGCGATAAGTCTGGCGAAGCGGCTGGGCATCGCAGAGTGTCAGTGCCTTGAAAGCAAGCTCTCGAAACAGCAGCCGTATGCGGACGAGCGTTGTCCTGTTGGAAAATCGCACCGGAGTGAGCGTTCAGAAAAGGTAGGGCCACTGGCGGCAGGACCTCATTAACGTAACGTTGGGCTGTTAAAGTGCCTGTAATGAACACCAAAAGTGATCTGGCATCGTAGGCAGTTGCACCCCACACCATGACACCAGGCCTTCTGGACGTGTGACGCTCGTCAACAAACCGTTTATCTTTGAACTGACCACGGTACCTCCACAGACGGATTCGGGGGTCTTCTCCAAGACAAAAGCGGAATTCGTCACTGAATATCACCCGCTGCCATTCTGCTGGGCTCCATGACAGTCTGGCACGACACCGTTGCAGTCTTTGGCGACGATGCAGTGGTGTTAAGGGCAGTCGTCGTAACGGCCTGCGTGCGTGTAGCCCTACGTGGTTCAGCCGTCTGCCAATGGTGCTGGCACTACTCTTCCTGAATATCCTCAATCGTGGATGTTGTGTCACTCCGTGCATGTCGGGCAACCCGTCGGTCCTCCCTCTCCATGGTTCTTCTAGGTCTCCCAGACCCTTCCTGTTGCTGCTGCGTGCCTTGTTCTATCCACTGCCGCCAACAGCGTGCTATGGTGATATTCGCACGACCGGTATGGCGCGCAATACGGCGATAAGACCATTCCGCTTCCCGGAGCCCGACGATGCGGCCCCTTTCGAACTCCTTCAACTTCTCGTATTGCTTACGAACTTTTATCCGAGGCATAATTCACCTGCAAATGATGCAACCAACAGAACAGCATGAGTCAGAATGGCAAGCGCATGCAACGGGATGACCTTGTATAGCCAGTCCGTCACAGCGCTACGACCCCTCCTTACTTGCGTCGCATGAGCGGCCGAGCGTGATACTTGAATCATTTGCATTTCTCATGATGTCAAACCTACGCACCAAGTTTCATTCTTGTCGGTTGCTTCCTTCTGTGTGCAACTATTGTTTTGACGATGAGTGCATATCTCTTACTCTCTATCTCTTGTGTCTTGTTCTCTGTCTATATATTTCTCTCTTGCTAAGTGTTCCTCTCTTTCTGTCTGTCTCTCTTATTCTCTGTCTTTTTGTGCATATCTCTCCTCCTGTTTTCCTTGATCTCTGTTTCCGTTTATCTTGCTCTCTGTCTCTTTTTGTTTTTCTTTCTGTCGCACCTCTCTCTCTCTCTCTCTCTCTCTCTCTCTCCTGTCTATATGTGTGTCTATTTGTGTTTCGCTTGCATGTGTGTCTATTTGTGTTTCGCTTGCATGTGTGTCTGTGTGTAGCCAAAGACGTCTCTAGACTTCGAAATCAGGATGGGCGACGGGTGGGCGAGCATTATTTTTGACGGGCAAGCTTGAGATTTTTTTTTTTTTTTACGAAACACTGAAAGAACTTATTTTTAATGTTTTTCACTACCGGCTACAAAGGAATTCGTCCAAACCCCCCACCCTCCACCTTTACACACAAACACGGGTCTGACTAGTTACGCCACTGGTGTAAAATACAAATGTTGCTAGAACACCACCTTCGACTTTTTGCTTGCTCTGAATGCATTGTCTTAAATTGCTTTTCAAAATTTTGCATTTTTGCTTACGGAAATACAGTAGTACTATACTCGCCCCTTCTTAACACTTCCTTCCTTCAAGCCAGCAACTTTGCCTTGCACTCTTTTCTTACAAAGCAGTCGTCAGCCACTTCCTGCACTTTCACTGTCCCGAACAGTCTTAAGAGCGCTAGTGTAGCTTTAGATTCCACTTTCCGTGTTGTAATCCCCTATTTTGTAAAGAAAACAAACAGCAGAGCAATTAGTAGTGACTCCCTTCAGTTAATTCCTATGCAGCCTCCTCATTAGCCCCCCTGGCCATACAAACGTGAAAAGGAGGTTTAAACTAAGAATTGGAAAAGTGGAGGGCAATTGAATTTTCATGGCCCTACGGATGCTATGTTGATGACCTTTATACTGAGAAGTAAACAACGCACTTCCTATGGGAAAATGCGTAGGGCTACATGAAATAAAACACAAGACTTATTACTTGGCGAAGCCCAGATTATATTTTAAAGTTAAATATACTGAAAAATGGCCCATTTTGAACTGGGCGGGCAAGAGAAAATTCAGGGTGGGCTTGAGCCCACCCTCACACCCACTTGGCGACGTCCCTGTGTGTAGCATATCAATAAAAATTTCAGATTTGATTGATATTCTAGAATGTCATCTATATAATATTGTATATCTCTTTGGAAAAGATGGGTGGTACGGAAATGCGTATTTAACACCTTGTATTTTTGTTCTTCCACTGCTTTCGTTTTACATGCTGTACAGCACCGCGAAAAATATAATCAGCCAAAGGAAAAGCAGCGAAATTAAAAGAAGCAAAGGGCAGCAGTGCTGAGACGGGCTCGGGCTGTATAACATTTACTACGTTTCGGGCTCGGGCTCTGAATTTTTTATTTTTTGAAACAGTAATTTCATCTGATTCAGCATACATGTCTTTAATTACACAGGAGGAAAAATTAATTCGACAACTATAGATACTAGATACCACGCCGTCGATATCCCGCCTTTCCTCCTGCTAATTCTTTGAGCAACGTACATTGCAGCGGCTCAGCCTGATTTGCCGGATAGCCCGAAGTATTCTATCTTAAGAGGAAACGAATAGTCGAAGAAAATCGAGCGACTGTGCTACAGAAACAGATCTTCTTTCCCCACTCACCAGTTGAGAAAACATTGGTTAGTTGAAGGGGGAGGAGAGAGAGTGGAAGTCTGTAAGACTATATTTTTTATCATTATTATTAATACCAAACCAGGTCAGTCCATGGCCGTCTAGAAAACACAAGGCCGTGACATTAGAGAGATGAGTTCTGATGGTGTATGTTAAAACTAAGGAATAATTTGCAACGGCAACTATGTTCATAATCGACAGACTCTTGAAATAATTTATCGTTATTTATTCTTGAATAACACAACTACAAAAACGCTAATGTAAGTTCACTGATAATACCAAACATAGAATGAATGAGTTATTAATCAACAATGACTCCGCACTTTAAGTTATTGCGTATTTTCGCTTTCTATTTAGTCTGTTTTAAACAGTCTTACCGTGAATAGAATATCCATTTGGCACTTAACCCAAAACAGTTTATATTCCATCAAGAATCCTTTTGGGTAATGATAATACATGTACTCTTTTAGAGCACTTCTTGTAAGAACAACAAACAGCGAGTTACTACGCATCACTGTGACGCCATTACAACTAATCCAGGGTCGTGATCCCATAATTCTCTGCAATGAGCTGCTTGGTGGTCGGCATCCACGAACCGAAACTCGCAAATGTAAATTTACAGCAGGTGTTCGACGAAAATAAAAGAAACAAGCAAAGGGCGCCATCATCCAACAAGTTCTCTCTTTTAGTGACGTCACGCGGAAACCAAAGCTTCCTATTGGTTTCCAACGCTATCGTGTGTGACGTCAAACACTACACCGACGTATCAGTCCATGTAGCGTGAGAATGACGTCACAAACGGAGGGAACTTATCTCTCTAATGTCATGGCCTTGTACTTTCACTCACAATTCTCGGGCTCGTTTGGTCCCGGGCTCTATTTCGCGATATAAAATTCGATCTCGGACGAGCTCGGGCTCTTTAAATTGAGCCAGAATTCAGCACTGATGGGAAGCAATGTGCTGACTTCTGGCATAGAAGTCTGCCCTCTGGGTTTTGAGCCACCGCTCAACCGGTGGCTCAAAACCCAGAGGGCAGACTTCTATGACGAGGGTACTCAGGAATTTGTGCCACGATATGACAAATGCCTTAACATCTACGGGGAATATGTTGAAAAGTAGATTAAGGTATGTAGAATTCATCGCGCATTAAAAATTAGTTATCAATATGTATATATATTCTGGTTCGCGATAGACGAGTTATTTCAGTATGCCCCAAAAATAAGCATCCGGTGGTGTGGGATATGGAGAATTCGATGGATATGGATGGCCTGTTCCCCTTGACATGATGCGGTTCCGGAAGTGTTGTCGAAGAAGCTGAAGCTGCAATGTGCCCTCAGCAGTCAATGTGTCCTCAGCGGTGTGTGCTGTCGCACTATCTTACTGAAACCACTGTTGTCTGAAACACAGATTTCTAGCCCGACAAAACCGTCTCAAATCAGCCACAAAGGGTAAGATAACCAGTTCTCTGCACCTTTGACAACTAGTTCTCTGTACCTATGTCTAGCAGTTCTCAGTACCTTTAATGATTGAAAGTAACACGTCTACCATTCTCATCTTCCAAAAAGTAGGGTCCAATGATGCCATTCATGGCCAGACATAGCACTCCACACAATAACAATTTCAAAGTACAGAAGACGTTCAAGAACCTCAGTCGGCCGAACAATCCCCAATAAATCTGGTCGTTTGTTTGTTTACATAACCGTCCAAGATGGAGTGACATTCATCAAAAAACAAATATTGGACAGAAAACGTTCATTTTCATACACATTTGCCAACATGATAAACACCTCTGTGGGCTCCATGGACCATGTTCCTGCGGTTGTAAATGTTATAAAGAACAGTTGCCGCAAAAACCACTTAGATGTCGGGATCCGGAATAAAAAATATTCTTTTTATGGTCAAGAATGACAGGGACTTTACTACTTTGGACAACAAATATGGAATTTACCATATCCCTTTGAAATCCATGGACAATTCAACCCCAGATCAAGTTTTCATTGGCTCTACTCTACGGACCACCAAGACACTCTTGGAACACAAATGCAGTTTAAAAATAAGTTCCCAATCAACATCTCTTGCTCGTCTAACTAGCCAAGGGACCCATTACCCTAAATGGGAAGATACACAAATTCTGTCTACCCCTACTACGAAATTTCAGACTTTGTTTGCAGAGAGTCTATACATTCGTAGGTTTGCTGATACAGCTTATAATGATGATGCTCCTTTTCTTATTCCTCAACCCTGGAAACAGATTTTGTAAATTTTAAAAATACTCTTGGACTATACAGACTACATTATAATTGTTATTTATTTAAATCTGTATTTTTGTTATCTTAAGGATCTCGGTTACTAAGCAACATTTCACAGAGACCTGCGCATATGTTTTAGACACATTATAGACGTCAAACTTAAACTTTAACCTTGATTGATATGCATAGCTTTGTTCCATGTAACTTGGGTGTGTTATTCATCTGATGATGGTCCTATGGTAGGTGCCGAAAGGTCTTATGTACTAGTTTTTTTTTAATTTTAAGTGTAAATGTGAAGTTTGTAACTGAGAATCTGGTGGATTCAAGTTTTTAGTATGTCAACGATTTTTAGGGCTAATCATGCACATTTTAGATCGTGCAACTACGGCTATATGTTGAAATTGGAACGCTATTCACTTCGTTGGTGGGGTTCTGGGGAACTCTTTATCGAAAAGTTTAAAAACATAATTCTCACTAGGTCCCCCGGAACAGCCGATTCCGTTTGAGCGAAAATAAAGCTCCACAATAAAAGCCTTTCCACGAATACTTAGAGCCATTACGTACCACCGGGCAATACAACTGTTCTCTTCACAAACTAAGGTCAAACTGAAGGTTCATCACGCCGCGCTCCCGGGAATAACAACGATGTATAGTGCTGCCACCTTTCGGTATACTTTGTTTCCGGCCCTAGGGTACTTTCAAAAAGCCACGCCGCGAACACCAATACCAAGTACCAGTAAGATTCTGCATTAATGCTACTTTGCACACAGTAAAGACCCCACAGAAGTAAAAATTTGCGTTAATGCTAAGATTTTGCATTAAAAGTAAAATTTACACAGAGGTAAAAATTTGATTTTGCCCAGAAGTAAAAATTTGCGTTAATGTAAGATTTTGCGTTAATGCTACTTTGCACACAGGAAAGACACCACAGAAGTACCGAGCTCAATCCAGGATCGTGAATGACGCCGTTTGGTGTGTAAAATGCCACCCAACTTTCATGTAAGCAGAGGAACCTTTTGAGCACCCTACTATTGCGACGGTACTGCGCAAGGTTACTGTGCAATTTCGTAGCGGAATTCCTTCTGTATCGTGATTAGTGTGTGTGCAGTGCCCACGTCGCTGATCGGTTCATTAGGCCTAAATATTCCATCAGCGCGGTATAAATCGTTGTATGAGGGATACCCAGTTGTGCGGATAGGTCATTGATACCCACTTAACACGACTGCTGAAAGGCCTTTTAAATGCGTTGTTAGGTTTCTTGGTCCGAAATCGAAATCTGTCTATCGCATCTTGGACATCTTTGGGTGATGTCTTACCTTATATTCTTTCATCTAATTGTGCATCGCCGTTTTCTTGAGGGCACATTTTAACCTACTTCTCTCCGGAAATGACTTTGTACCACACCCTCTAAATACTGCAATAAGACACAAAACTTAAAAAAGAACACGCTGTTCTTCTACTGTATACTGGTATTTTTGTTTTGTAAATTGAAATATATTTGAGCATAAATATGTATGTTTTTATATGAAAACTAAACAAATACAAAATAGAGTCGTTCAAGACTTAATGGGTGCTAACTGCTGAGTTATTGCCTATACTATTACTAAAATTACAGTTGGGTTGTGACATATACTCTAAATTATCACTCATTTTTAGTCGCTTTCTCGGTGTAAATTTGAGTTCATTCTCATTTAGCGTTTTCAACCTTAACGTTATATCTTCTCTCTCGCGGAATGAGGTTACCAACAATTCTGAAGTCAGAGAGGTGACGTATGCATGTGACAGATAAGAACTGGAGATATGTAATGCTGAAGCAGTAGCCAAAAGAGTGGTATGGTAGTATGATGTTATAATCGTGGAAGCTGCGTTTATTTGTGTCTGTTTGAAGGTTGAAAAGTTATATTTTTAGCTAAATATATAACACTGTTTGAAGTGTTGTATATTTAGCGTTTCGTTTTAAAGTTTTCTTCTTACTAACGTTTGTTAATTAGTTTTGACGTATTACTGCTATTATGATTAGTATCTCATGTATTTTGGAGCAAAGTGCTTACTTGATGGAATAAAGAACAAGTAAACAAGTCTTTCTGAAACTTATTTGAATGACTTTGTTTCACTTCGAGAGAAATCGTAAGTAGTGTGCTCAACGTTTCAAATAGTAAAGAACACTACAGGGTCTAAAAAAAAAAAAAGAAGTCTTCTATGTATCTGTCTCCGTGGGTGTTCTGTATAATTTTCCTTACCTGAAAAGTATTCTGTGGAAAAATGTCCGGGAAACACCGTTCTAAGGCCATGAACAGTCGCCCGTCCCTAATCTGTGTTCAGTGACCCCGAGGACGGACCAGTGCCCTAGGGCAAGATCACCACCGAGGGCTCAAAGGCCTTGCCCAAATTGGACTATTGGCCAGAAGCCCGCGCCCATAACCACTCGGCAATCGGGGTGGCCCTCCCTATTCCCTGGAACCAGTTGGCCTAAATTTGGGTCTAGCGATTCGGTATGCCTTAAGATAATAATTGACGTCGCTAAAACTCCCCAAAATCTGTAGCACAAAGAAATGATTTCGACATTTAAGTTCCTATATTCCTGCAATGCGATGATAAATTTAAATATCTTATGCAGATTTTCTCTTGTTTAGTGTTTCTAAAGCGCAACCTGCAAATGTTATTTCATGCGCGTAGGAAAATATAGAGTTGGTCTTAATAATGTGTCCAACTAACGTGTAAATGCTTCCATAAAAACTAGTGGACAACTGACCATAAAGGGTGGGGACACAGCTCCATGTCGTTTGTGCAGCATGATTTTTTCTCTCTGTGTGTGTACAAGCAATTATTTTAAGCAAAGAACAATTATCGCTATGTAGAAAAAGAAATTAAAGATAGGATTTCTTTAATCCACAATTTCATTATTGCCTGTGTATATTTTCAGTTATGACTTAGTCAGGTTAGAAAGAAAAAAACGTAGCATGAAATTGGAAATTTATAAACACATTTTACGCAAAAACTCTTACTACTGGCTCAGATGTTTCTGCTTTAATTATTGAATAAAAATGCATTTACATTCTTTTAAATAAATTATTAATAAAATGGATTTCTATTTACCAGCGTTTAATTAGGAAATTATAAATATCCTAAGAACAAGCGCGGGTTATAACTACATGTAGTGTTTGCTATGTATGCTCAGGCTATATTTCGTTCATACAAGGAGATCTACAAATAAAATAATGCATTACGAAAGAAAGGAATTTAAAAAAAAAAGTTTCACACACACACACGCGCACGCACACACATACACAGGTTGCATTCATCATGTAATTCGTGTTTAGAACCAGCAGTTTAACGGATGTGAAAGTAACCCTTTCTCATTATCGTACAGTATCGATTCCTAAACCAAATATGAAAACCTAATTTTGGAAAGAAATGCTTAGCTTTAATAAGTTATAATTTGCTACTGAAAAGTAAAATTTACATTACGAATATACATATGTATCTTAGCTTTTGCTTTCAAAAACTAAAATCAGTTTTTCAGTTTAAAAAAAAAGTGCAAAATTCTAGCTTCAGCCCTTTAACAATTTTTCCAAGAATTTAGAAGAGGGGTGCCTTTTTGGCTCTAAAAGTCTATGAATATATATATAGATATATATACGTGGAGACGTAAGCACCGGGTCCCCTTTTAAAAATCCTGGATCAGCCTCCGCTTATGGTGAGGGGAAAATCAAATCCGTGTGAAATTTCGCTTCTCCGTTGCGACTTCGAACGGTGGCAAGAGTTTCACAAAACTTTCTAATCAGATAAATCCAAAGTTTCTATTGGCTGGTGCTGCGTCAGCGGTAGCCAATCGCAGTGCAGAGTAGCACACTGTCCTTGTCTGTTAGTTATTGTTTAGCCAAGCAGCTGTGTGTGTTAAAATCTCGATTACCTTTCTGTAAGATCTCCTTTCATAGAGGAGGGATGCATCCAAGGGTGGTAATATAATCGACAATATGTTTCGGAGCCTGAGCTGGGAGGAGGGAAGGCAATAATGTCCTCCAGAGTAGTACATATCAAGCGAAGCATCGCACTCCGCACACAATACCAGGCATCACGTGATGTCACTGTGACGCAACAAGAGTGAGCCAATTACTGAAACGCAGGGCACAATTAGCCCTCTGCGTGTCTCATCTCGAGATTCAGCGGTTGAGAGGGGGTCGCCCTCCCCAATCCACTCTTACCATCCCGATGAGCATCATTTCTCACGCCCGTTTTCGGAGCATCTCATGCAAGAGATCTTCCCACTTTCGTGGGATCGAGTTTCCACGCAGACACACACACGTATGTGTGGATCCATGGATGGGAGAGTGAATGGGAAGAAACATGATGGCTCTTCGCAGATGAGTACCCACGGATCTCACAAAATCACCCCTGCTGATCAGTTTGCTGCTCTAGAAATGATTTAATCGCCAGCCACTGTTGTCTATAAAAAAGTTAAGAAATAACTCTCCCCAAATTTTTAGCTACGACATTTAAAAGGGTCGCCAGGTGGTCTAGTTGTTTACGAGCAGGCTCCTTTGGTTCCTGCTGGAGGGCTGTGTTCGAATCCTGTTAAAACATGTGCTAGAATGAAAGAGGAGAGAGGCAAGGGAATGAAACCAATGTTACATTTGCGATGAGGATTATCTTCTCATCACTTGGGAATAGAGCGTATCCATGTTATAAATTGGAGAAGGGTTAATGATACTGTGCCTCGGTTACTGTTGCAGTAACCAATTGTATCATAGTCTGGATTTGCCGTCCGGATGGCGAACTTTTCCAAGAGCTGGTTTCTGACCATTCGTCCGAGATGGACCAGGATCAGATCCCGAATGGTAGTCCAAGAGCCAGACCAGGATTTATTTACCTAAAGAGTGCAAAAGCTGAATACCTTTCGTTTATATGTGACATAAGTGTCTCAAAAAAGTGAGTCTTGCAAAATTCCAGTGGTGGAGGGCTATTTGATGACGTCATCAATATGGCTGCCTCGCTATTGTGTAGTTGTACTTTTAAATATTCCTAACTTTTCGCCCGTTTATGCTACAGAGATGATTTTTTTTTTCTGAAAAGTTTCAAATTTAATGAAAAATAATTTTTGTAATTACACATTTCTCTTAACTCCATTAATTTTTGACATAATTTCATTTGAACGTACAAAAGCAGTGTTCACACTGGATATGCGTGATGTTTTGATCAAATAACATAATAGATTCACTCAACAACTTTACGACTTTCGAAAGAATACTCAAGTACAAAAAAGTGGCATTTTGTTTAATGAGGATTCAGAAAATGTATAATAACATGGGGTTTACCCAATGCTTAGAGAATAATAAGTGAAATCTCATTATACCTCCACCTTCTCAGGATTGTATAATTTTACAGTTTATCATACAGGGCTTTCATTTCAAAAGCATCCACTATAAATGTCCCTCTACTTTACGCACAGATCATTTTGAACATGTTCAACTGTGATTTTTACAAAATTTCAAACAGGGGGATGAAATATTAAGGAAGATTTTTTTATAAGTTAAACTATTTTTAACAAATGCTTTTAAAACCATCAGCAAAAATCTGCAATTCACACACACAAAAAAAAAAAAAAAAAAAACTGTGTTCTGTGAGAATGGTTAACAAATAAATTTGATTGAGTGTTCTCCTCACTTTCATTGGAACTGCTAACATCAGTGTGAAGATCACTTTCCTCGTCGTTGTGTGCTTGCCTTGCTGCACTGGCTGTCTCTCCTCCCTGATACCAGTGATCCCAAATTAGGAAGGGGTGACTGCTTAGAGTCGCACATGGTGGTCGTCAAAGCCCAAAAGAAAGAAAAAAGTCTAGATTTGTTTTACATAAATTTGTTTGGCTTGTGTTCAGCGTATCCAGAAACATTTTGATCAAATATACACTGACGGAAAAAAATCCCAACACCACGAAAAAATAGTTGTAGAGGAATGAAATGGCGGCAATACATTTGTATAGGTAACATATTTAATCGATTAAGGTTTCAAGATCACAGCTTATTGTAAGCGCGAAAAGAGCCATTTTAAATGTAAAATGCTGGTACATTAATAACCGGTGTAATCGCCAGAATGTTGAATGCAAGCACGCAAACGTTCATGCATTGTGTCGTACAAGTGCTGGATGTCAGTTTGTGGGATGGAGTTCCATGCCTGTTGCACTTGGTCGGTCAATACAGGGACGGTTAATGCTGGTTGGGGGTGACGCTGTTGTTGTCGTCCAATGATGTCCCATACGTGCTCGATTGGTGAAAGATCTGGTGATCTAGCAGGCCACGGCAACATGTCGACACTCTGTAGAGCATGTTGGGTTACAACAGCGGTATGCGGGCGAGCGTTATCCTGTTGGGAAACACCCCTGGAATGCTGTTTATGAATGGCAGCACAACAGGTTGAATCACCAGACCGACGTACAACTGTGCCGTCAGGGTGCGTGGGATAACCACGAGAGTGCTCCTGCTGTCATAGGAAATTGCTCCCCAGACCATAACTCCAGGTGTAGGTCCAGTGTGTCTCGGCCGAAGACAGGTTGGTTGCAGGCGCTCACCTGGCCTCCTTCTAACCAACACACAGCCATCACTGGCCCCCAGGCAGAACCGACTCTCATCAGAAAACACAACAGATCTCCACTCCGTCCTCCAATGAGCTCTAGCTTGACACCACTGACGTCGCAAACGGCAGTGGTTTGGAGTAAGTGGAATGCACGCTACTGGGCGTCTGGCTCGGAGCTGTCCTTTAAGTAACCGATTTGTAACAGTTTGTTGTGTCACTGTGTTGGTAACTGCAGCTCGAATTGCTGCCGCAGACGCGGTACGATGCGCCACGGCCATACGCCGTACACGGCGGTCTTCCCTCTCAGTAATGCGACGTGGCCGGCCGGAACCCGGTCTTCTTGAGGCAGTATCTTCCCTTGACCACCGCTGCCAACAATCATGCACAGTGGCTACATTCCTGCCAAGTCGTTCTGCAATATTGCGGAAAGAAAATCCACCTTCTCGTAGCCCTATCACACGACCTCGTTCAAACTCCGTGAGCTGTTGATAATGGCTTCTTCGTCTTCTTAAAGGCATGCTTGACTAACATCAACACACTACGTCGAATCTCAACGATAACTAACTCTCACGAACGTTACAGCGCGTATTTACAGCAAACCTGCTTTGCATGTTCCGAGGGGCGCTACTAGCGCCACACGTATGCGCCGAGCGCGAAATTTGCATAGACGTCATCTTACAGATGTACTCTCACCGCCTACCAAATGTCGTTTATCTAACACAGCCCCTTCTTGGTGTTGGGAATTTTTTTCCGTCAGTGTATAATAGATGCCAACAGTGGCGCATTCAGTGAGAGTGGCGCAAGGAACGGGGCCCGCTCCATGAAGTATCACTTGGTCCTTCGTTTTTTGCTACTGGCTGCTTATATGTATATTTTTTTAATTATTTATTTTACGAATAATTGGAAACGCACTTTAATATAGCGGACATATTTTTATCGCTTCCCAATATTTTGAAACATGTTTTTCTCCATGTATTTTTATTTGCGTTATAACGAATCACGATACACTTTAACCACAGCAGCACGCGAACAGTTCACAAACTGCGTTGTTTCAGAAATACTGCCACCCTTGTTCCGAAAGTCGATAAGCATCCCTTTCTGCAAATCTGATAAATCGCTCCTTTTATCCATGGCAGTAACGAGTGATATGTTTTCAGATCTTATCTTATCATATGTAGAGGATTTTAGGAAGGGAGTGTCTGACCCCAGGTCTGAAACAACCCTTAGAAATAGGAAGCTAGGAGATTTGGGCTAGAGTGCCCGATAGGAAAGTGACACGGAAGCGGAGTAGAAAAGGGGAAGAAGACGCCCTTATTTATTACCGGAGGGCCAGTACACGAGGTCTGACGGCTTAACGTGTCCATCCGACGCACGGCGGATATTTAGTGGATCGAGCGTTCGCACCTGCCTGGGATCAAACCTGAGGTCCCTTCCGCGGCAGTCACGAACGTTGCCCACTAGGCCAGCCACGGCCCATGTTTTCAGAATGCCTTCAGCACACCTTATTTACCCTCCAAGCCAGCTCACGACACGTTCCTTCTTTCATTGGCTACGCGCTGTTGACGTCAAAAATAGGAGGTTGTCACAATAATATGACTCGACTATGTATAACATATGAAAAAATAGAAATCTAATGTTTTTTAACCAAAAGTATAAAAATTCGGAACAAAAAAAATTATCAGTTAAGTGTAATTTTAGAAGAGTATTACAATTTGAAGCAAGAAAATTTGGAATTCATAAAACATTTTTTTTTTATTGATTGGAGGTTTAACGACCACCGTGAGCAACTCAATGGGCTATAAGCAGTCGCCCGTCCCTAATTTAGGGTCGCTGGTTCCAGGGAAGGGAGAGAGCCAGTGCCGTAAGACAAACACAACATCCATGCCTCACCGGGATTCGAACCCAGACCCCGTTTGGATGAATGATCAGAGGCCATCGCTTAGACCACTGCGCCACCGGGGCGGCTATAAAACATTTGAAAAGTGGATATTCTTAAAATCGGTAGTTTATGAAGAAGGAAATGAAATATTTAATAAAATCTTGGTGTGATTTCAAAATAATTTGTAAACACACTATAGGAAGCTTGGAATAACCCCAATATTTCCTTTTCCAAATCCAATAGACGAAAATCAAAAAATTTGGATGTTTGCTGATGTGCCCCATCTAATTAAACTTCTCCGAAAACATATATTAGATCGCGGAACACACTGTAGTGTGGAACCATCACTCACCAGATATTTGACCTTTTTCTGAAACGTAATAGCCCAGAATTAAAGGTGTTTCATAAAATTAAATTGATCCACACAAATGTAATAGGCCCCATGATACAGAGAGTTAGTTTTAGCAGCCCAGATGCTATCTAACAACGTATACAAAGCTGTAGAGTATTTTTTTCCTGAAAGAAAACAAATTGGTAATTTTATAAAATTGGTAAATGATTGATTCGGCGTAATGAACTGTAGATTACCCAGCTCCAAAGAGCCATTGCAATGTGCTTTTGGAAAAAAAAATATTCAGCAAAAAAGCATCTAACAGTATTCATGTCATATTCCCGTTTTTGCCCAGTATATGTTTTTTTTACTTTATTTCGAAAAATAGCTGGATGTTTGTACAATTTTTACTTAAAGAGTATTTACTCAAAACTGGCTCCGTTATTTCGATTGAAAATTCACAGAGAATACGAAACTTTCACGTTGTGGCTCCGTGCGCGTTACAGCTTCGCTTGTGGCCACCGTGACGTCACAGCGCAGCCAAGAGAAGCGCGAAGACGGCGCGGTTGCGATGGACCTACCTCTCCTTCTTCTAAGTACCTTGGGCGGCGATTCGTCTCGGCATGGACTCGGCAAGACGCCGGAAGCGTTGGGAAGCCATACGGATCCACGACCCCTGAACAAGCTCCCACAGTTCACGAAGGTTTGATAGAGGGGGTCATGGCCTCGAACATCTATCTCGATGGCATCCCAGATGTGCTCGATGGGATTGAGGTCAGGTAACCTAGCTGGCCAGGGAAGCGAGGTCACGTCGGTAGAGTGTTCATCCAACCATTCGGATACAATTCGGGAGCGATGGCACGGTGCATTATCTTGTTGCAGGATGAGGTCACCAGTGGGATGTTGAAGACGCACAAATGGAAGCAAATGGTCGTCCAAGATATACCGGTAACGTTGACCCGTGAGGGACGATGCCACACGTACCAGGGGCCCCATTTCAGTCTACGTAAACAGTCCCCAGACGAGAATGCCACCCCCACCAGCTTGAAGAGTATCCTACTGGCAAGAAGGATCCATCGCTTCATGTGGTTTGCGCCGTACTCGTATCCTGCCATCCGCATGTACCAACGTGAATCTCGACTCATCCGTCTAGGCGACATTTTTTCCACATGTCTAGGGTCCAGTCGCGATGTTCCAGCGCCCATGCTAATCTTTGCACCCTGTGATGTGCGGTCAGCAGCGGTACCTTCGTGGGACGATGGCTTCTGTACCCCATAGCGAGGAGATGGTTCTGGATGGTGTGGCTGCTTACACGTTTTTGTGCACCAGCGTTAAATTGCCGAGTGATTTCTTGCACTGTGGCCTGTCTATCCGCTGTTACAGTGCGAGCTAGCTGACGTTGACCCCACCCATCCACACGTTGTTGTCCACGGCGGTTGGCCCTTGCAGGGATGGTTTTACCGGATTCGATGTACTCACGGTGCATCCGTGACACAGTGGCTCGTGAAAATCCCTGTGCCTGCACGACTTCTGAGATGGAGTGACCCATTCGTTGGGCTCCGATAATTTGCCCACGATCAAATGCTCTTAGATCCTTCGTCTTACCCATACTGCGTCCGACTCTTACTGATTCCCGTCGCATCACTCCTTATATTGTCGGATCGCTGCGTACGTCATGTCGTTTCCGTTTACAGAACCGCCCACAGCGCCACATTTGCATAACGCCAGCTGTCTCTAATTCAACTGCTCTTCAGTTGTAACGTATACTCTATATTCACTTTCCTTTTGATTTTACTATCTCTGGTTATTTTATTTTACTATGTAAATTATCTTCTTACTGAACGAAATATTATTTCACCCGCTGAATGAGATCTGGCAATGAGTGTAAGTCATGACGTGGTGGTAGCTAGTATATAGGCGCGTTCATCGAGACTTAGTGAGAGCTTTTGTTGTTGTTATGAGAGAGCGTTGTTGTTTACGGAGAGCGTTTGTAATACGAGGAGACATTGTGTTCTTTTGAGGAGAGATTCTTCATTATTGTAAAACAAGTTGTGTGTGTGCTTTAGTTGACCAAGAGTCTTATAATAAAGAAGTTGCCGTAAGTTAGTCTTTCTCAATTCATAGTTTTTGTCAGACCTCTGTCTGGCTGTTAGGTTTATAACATTTATTTATTACCATAAATAACCAGCGTTTAGACTTTGTTTACGTTCGTAATTAACTAGTAACAACACCCTTTTGAATTCACTATTTTGAAGCTTAGTACAAGTATATCATTAGCTAGCTGGTAGGAAGAGAATCATTCATATTAATTAGCTTAGCGGAAAGCGAAATAAAGCTAATTCGTTATACAGTGTATATATAAAAGACGTTCCATAAAAACTGAGAGTAATGCTTTTTTATTTGGAAACAGTGCGAAGGGGAAAAATAACTACGCAGACGACTAACTGAGTTAAGAAAGTATCTATGGCAATAGTTATTAGCCGTAGCAGACGATTCTGGCTTTGTTATTGCGCAGTTTATGAGGTCCGTCTGCATTTCGCCATACAGCTATGGAGGTGAGTGATTCAGAATTAAGATATGAAATGCGTTGTGCTATAAAATTTTGCTTAAGTGTGGGTTAAACGGCTCCAGAAACAGTTGATTTAATATAAAAGCACACAAAGATAAATGTTTGGGTGAGTCAACAACATTTAGATGGCACCATGATTTCAAAACAAGGCGTTTGTCGGCAGAACTCGCTCCTAGGCCTGGTCGACCTAAAAGTGTTGTTACGGAATGTACTGTTTGGGCAATCCTGTTGGAAGATCGACGAATGACGTGTGAAGACTTAGCGGCGTCGACTAATATTTCAGAAACGTTGGCATTCCGCATTCTACGCGACAAATTACTCCTGCATCGGGTGTGTTCCAGATGGGTTTCTCATCACCTGTCGTGAGAACAATTGTTAGCCAGAATTCAGGCGTGTCATGAGTGGAAGCAAATGATTGCAAAGGATCCAAACTTTATAAACACAGTAATAACTGCCGATGAAACATGGGTCCACTATTTCGACCCCCTCACGAAGCGCGCAACGAGTGTCTGGAAACACACAGTCTCGCCTCCTCCGAAAAACGTCCGCCAAGCCAAATCATCTGGGAATATGATGATGAACATTTTCTTTGATCATAAAGGTGTAGTCTACCAGCATGCCGTTCCTCCATAAATGACTGTCAATGCTGCGTATTACATTTCAGTCTTGAAGTGTCTGCGACAACACGTATGGATTAAGCTACTGGAACTGGTGGACAGGTGGACCCTACAAAATGATAACGCCATGTGGCTGCTTGTGTTCAACAGTTTCTTACGAAATGCAGTATTGAAATCATGCCACAGCCTGCCTACAATCCTGACCTCACCCCGTGCGATTTCTGGTTGTTTCCAACAATGAAGAAGTTCCGTGGCACAACATTTAACACAGATGCTGACGTTATTCAAGCTGTACAGCGGTCGCTAAAGCAGCTTCCACAAAATGCTTTCGTCACATACTTCGAAAAGTGAACTCAACGATGGGACCGTTGCATATCATCCGAGGAAAGATACTTTGAGAAAGAATGACATATAATATCCGCAATCGTTTCTGTTGAGCCAGTATTGATGCCCTCCATGCAGCGTCCGATTAGTACCAGCACCATCGGCAGACGGCTTCATGACGTAGGATTACACGCACGCAGACCGTTACGACGACTGCCCTTAGCACCATTGCATCGTCGCCAAAGACTGCAATGGGGTCATGCCAGATTGTGATAGAGACACTCAAAATGGCAGCGGGTGATATTCAGTGACGAATACCGTTTTTGTCTTGGAAGAAACGACCACCGAATCCGTGTGTGGAGGCACCGTGATCAGTGCCAAGATGAACGGTTTGTTGTCGAACGTCACACGTCCAGAAGGTGTGGTTTCATGGTGTGGGGTGCAATTGTCTACGATACCAGATCTCCTCTGGTGTTCATTACAGGCACTTTAATATCCCATCGTTACGTTAATGAGGCCCTGCAACCAGTGGCCCTATGTTTTCTGAACTCTCACTTAGGTGTGATTTTCCGACAGGAAACACTCGTCCGCATACTGCTGCTGTCTCGCGAGCTTGCCTTCAAGGCACTAACTTTCTGCTATGGCCAGCCGCATGGCCAGACCTATCGCCGATTGAAAGATTGAAAATGCTTGGGATGCTATTGGACGCGCTATCCACACTCCACTCCTACCGCACAATCTGCAGGAATTGCGTGAGAAGATTCAAGCTGCGTGGGATGGATTATCGCAGGACACTATTAGCAACCTGTACAAATCCCTGCCGAGACGTCTGGCATGCTGTGTGAGCAAACATGGCGGCCCAACGTCACACTCAGAGGCACTACTTATTGGCGTGTCGCTGAATAAATACAGGGTGTGTCTAAAGTGTTTCCCTGATTACGATAAAACGTATAGAATGAACCGAGCTAGTTAGACGTACGCGGTTTGTTGCATTGATTGCGCTATATTCTCAAGTGTTTTTTTCGTTGAACATTTGAAACAATAGGTGGCGCTGCACGTATACAGCGTAGTTTGTTGTTGAAAGCGTCAGTCCGCGAAATGGCGCCTATGCAGGAGAAGGCTAATTGTGTTCTTTGGTTTCATGGAACCAAATCTGCAATTTCAGTGCAGCGGACGGTAAGGCGTGAGTAGGATAGAGCTCCGCCTGATGTGAAGAGCATTAGAAACTGATATCAAAAGTTTGAACAGACGGGCAGTGTCGGTGACCGTGCAAGAAGTTGAAAACCTCCCATTAGTGAGGAAACTGTCGACGCCGTGCGTGATGCATTCGTACGAAGCCCAAGGAAATCAATTCGTCATGCCTCTAATGAACTGGGAATACCTATGAAGACAGCGCACCGCATTTTAAGAAAGCGGCTTCGTTGTTTTGCATACCAATCGCAAATTGTTCAAGCCTTGGAGCCTAATGATGGGCCCCAGACGTGTAACATTCGCTATGGATATTCTTGAACGAATAGACGAAGATAATGATTAACTGAAGCGGATTTGTTTTTCAGACGAATCAACTTTTATTACCTCAGGTAAAGTGAACACGCATTACGCCCGTATCTGGGGTTTTTTTTTTTTTTTTGTTGGAGGTTTAACGACCGCCGTGAGCAACTCAATGGGCTATAAGCAGTCGCCCGTCCCTAATTTAGAGTCACTGGTTCCAGGGAAGGGAGAGAGCCAGTGCCGTAAGACAAACACAACATCCATGCCTGACCGGGATTCGAACCCGGACCCCTTACGGACGAATGATCAGAGGCCAGCGCCTTAGACCACTGCGCCACCGGGGCGGCTATCTGGGGTTCAGAGAACCCACATATGGTTTTGGAAAAACAGAGGGATAGCCCTAAAATCAATGTTTGGTGCGGACTAATGCACAACAAAGTAATTGGGCCGTTCTTTTTTATTAAGCCCACCATTACATCGGGTATTTACTTTGACATGGTGCAGCTGTATGTTGCACCTCAATTGGAAGAGCTGCAAGCATGGGCAATGTTCCAGCAGGACGGTGCGCCCCCGCATTGGGGGTGTACCTGTCCGTCAATTCTTAGATGACAAATTCCCTAACAGATAGATAGGCAGAGATGGTCTCACACCCTGGCCACCAAAATCTCCAGACATTATGCCCCTTGATTTCTTTTTATGGGGCTACATTAAGGATCAAGTTTATGAAACACCAGTTGCAGATATTAACACTTTGAAGGGAAGAATAACTGAAGCGTTTGCGACGATCACAGATATGTAGCAGAAGATATGGAAAAAGATAGAGTACCGAATGGATGTCCTCCGTCTACCAAAAGGAGCCCACGCTGAGGTATGCTGATGACCCGGAAAAAAACTCTGGATTTCTGATGAGCCATATTAGAAAACCGTATGTGTCTAACGAGCGCAGTTCATTTTATACGATTTATCCTAATCAGGGAAAGACTTTAGACACACTCTGTATTACCCATATCAGTCTCAATGTATAATCATTTATTGTTCCTGGTAACCTTTACCTTCCTCCCGAATAGCATTGCAATCCGACACGTCCTTCTCGGTGCAACTATTTTTTTTACGATGAGTGTATATACTGTATATATATGGTATTGAAGAGTTTGACAGATATAGCGTCACCTTGTCTCACTCCCTTTCCAAATTTTATACGTGCCATACCCTCGAGCAGTCAAACCTTTGCTCTTGCATTTTCGCAGATGTTGTTAACAATATTCATCTACGCATCTTAAATACCGCCGGATTTCAAAGAACTTATAACTGCTGATGGTTTCACTGAATCAAAAGCTTTTTCATAATCAATAAAATCCATGCATAATAGGAGTTCATGCTCATTCGCTCTTTCAGTTAGTTCTCTTAGTACATGGATATGATCTACAATGCTGAAACAACTCCTGAATCCAAGTTGTTCTCTTGGTTGAGCCATGTCTAGTTTTACTTCAAACAATGTGCTAGTACCTTAGTGAAGATTTTATAAATAACTGACAAGTGGCTGATATGTATAGACAAGTGGCTGATATATATATATTACTTGAAATGTTTTGTTTAATCCGAACAACCTCCTTCTTTCCCTACCAACTTTCGGAACAAGTTTACACCCATGTTCGGCATGACAGTGCAAATGTGAAAATAGGCGTAGAAAAATCATTTGTCTTTCCAACCTTGCCTGAACAGCCTACGATGGTCGATCGAAAAGATCGTATTTAACACGAATACGAAAGCTGTGCCATCATGATAGGATTTTTATTTTTGTACCTAGACTCGGCCACTGCAAAGCACTTCCCCCACCGGTGCTTTAGTGTCATGATCCCTGCGAAAAGAAAATCTTTATCTTGATCTTCCAATCACGCACCAACAGCTATACTACCACCTCCGAGTTGGAGACACCGCTTCCCACAGTTGTTTTCTTTCAGCTTGAATAACGAATAAAATCACTAAGGTGCCACATCTGGAAATTATGTTGGATGCTGAAGCAAAAAGAAACTCAAGTCACGCAATGTGTATGGTGGTCTTCGCAGTCTGAGAAGTCTGACTCTGTACACTGTCCTGAAGGAGGAAGACATCTCTTGGGAGTTTTTCACGCCTCTTTTCCTTGTTTCCTGCTTGAAGTTAGCTTATGAAGTTGGAGTAGTATGCTGTTAAGGGAGTTTTTATTACTCTCCGCTTAGGTTCGTTCTTATTACTTTGTTGCAACTCTTAGTGAATGAAAGATATATCACGAAAAGCAGTAAATGTGCTTGTGGTATTACATCTGTTCTTTATAACTATCTAAAGGTTATTATCGGTTTATCCTGGAATTAATATTAGTTATTTAGTTCCTGTCTTCCTTTTCTAAGTGTTCTGTTTCCAAGTTATCGCTCTTTCGTATGTTAACTTGGTTTGTTCTTCCAGGTTAACGTAGTAAATTAAGAATGATAAATAGGAGGTGTATTATCTTGTTGGTGAACAACGATGATCAGTGCTACGTAACTGATGATAAAAATGATAGACTCTTTCACCTCGGGGTTCGTAGTTAGAGTTCGGCACACAAACACCAATGTGATGGAAACAACAGAAAAGCTAAATATTGTAAGGAGGACTATACACTATTTCATGAAATGCTTCTGTACCTTATAAAAACGATTTATTCTTCTTATTTACTTCTGCGAACGCTGTCCTAATGATTCCGTTATCCTGCTTGTGGTGAGCACTATAAAATATTTCTACTCCCTATATATACTCGTTACCGATAACTTTCTACGCCTTTTCTTTCCGCCATAGGAAAACCCGTCTTTTCCCCGTTGTTAAGATACTTCTGTCCCAGAACAAAGCCCTCTGGCTTCTTACACGACTCACGCCTTCTATCTCTCCGAGTTGACTGACCTTTCCCTTCGCCACTTTTCCCTCAAGCGAAAGATGACCAATCCATTCTAACACACACAGCGATACGTCCTCTCCCACGGATTAAAAGGGCAGCGTTCCAAGACAAAAGCCTCAAAGCTGAGGATTGCCATTCCTGCATGCCCTTCGGTACCTTTGAACATAGAGCCAAAAAGGGCAAATTGCATTTTACAATACCAAATGCCGCTACGAAATACAAAGGCAAGACTTTTAAGATGCGACAGCCTGGCGTCTCTAAACAAACCGTATTTCCTGATGATATTTCTTGACTGGGGTGACTAAGCGAAAAGTTTCTCAAGCATCGTAGAAACAAAAGAAATGGAGCACGAAGGTGAAATAAAAGTTGCGAATGAGATTTAATATTTTTGCCTAAATATTCTTGTATTAAATCTCCGTAACATGTATTTCTTTGGTTCTATCTCATAATCTCCTTCTCCTCTGGCCTTCCGGAGGCCCGAAAGCACGCCTGCTACCCAAAAATTCCCTCAGTGATCTCTTTGTCCGACCAAATTTCTCTCTCCATCTTTGTGTTTGACTCTTGGATTTCTTTCTCCCGATTTTTCCTTGCATTGAAGAAAGGCACTGTGTCTTCAAAAGAGTAATAAACTAATTATGCAGTCTGGCTGTGCTTTCGGTCACCGGGTTACTGATCGCTTCAGAGGGCAGCAAAACAATTAGCGTTTACTGAAAAAGCTCTCCAACATCCAAAGCCGAACTGCTCTGTAAAAATGCCATTCGAACTCCTACTACTGTATTTTTTATTGCCGCACTGATAGCATTTTTAAAGCGCTGTGAAGAAATTATCCATGCTGACTGCTATGATGGTGACGACAAAGAGACCTACTGCTGATTATCTTATTCTGTTCTTGAAAACAAATGATTTCTAAAATCTCCCTAGCAATGCACCAGTGACAGTGGTGCTTTCTTCCAGGTAACCAATTATGATTATGCGTGCTGCATCCCAAAAGACCGATGCCATCACCTTGCCGGCTGACGTAGCAACACAAAACTTCTTAGAAGGCTGAGAAGATACGTGCTTTAGATTTTGATTTTTAATCTGTGGGTCGAAGTGATGAGAACGAAACATATTCAAGTCGGTGGGGCACATTCATTGACGGCACATGCTCATCTGTCGACATTTATGGGACCCATCGCACACCGATTTTTTTCATCTTCAAAGTATTCTTCAGGGCTGAATCGACACTGCTAATTGAAATGCCTACAGACTCAGCTGTATCCCGAACAGTTAGTTATTCGTCTGTCTTTCATCGCGAGGTCATGCACTTGGCCGATGTTGTTCCTCAGAGGTGTAGGCGTAGGGTTGTCCTCAACGATCTGCATTATCGGAAGGTTCCCTGCCACAACGAAGTTCTCTATCATTTGATAGCTGTGAACTATATAGGAGCTGCGTCTCCCAGTGTTTTCACCATATCATCATGAAACTTCTGTGGGGGAATGCCTTTCAAAGGCAGGTATTTTATCACCGCTCGTTGTTCTTTTTTCTCCATTTCGCAAAGTCTTTACCGTCTAGTTCATAAAATCCCCGGGGGAAAAATGAATGGATCTGTAACAGTGAAAATTGGTACAGCGACATACAAGAATATGTACTACTTGCAGGAGAAATACTGCATATTATTATTCACCAGGAGTAGGTTAGAATAGGAATGTCTTGAACATCACTCTTGCAACAAAGGTTAGGGAGCTTATATATGAAAAAAAAAGCCAATTCCCTTAAGAGACGGGGCAACCTATATCAGGTCTTTTAAACAAAGGCGCATAGCACATAAATAGAGATCAGTGAAAAACCTGTCGTGAAGTTCCAAAAAGTCAGCACGTGTTCATGAAACGATGCACTCCTCCAAGAGCAGAAGCCCTCGTCAAACGAATTTTCTCTTAACTCGCCAAATCTGTGTTCCTTTCGACAAATTATTAAAAGAAATATATCCTATTTATAGGATGGCTTAGGACGTATACTCTGATTTAACTTTCATTTTTAATTGTCTTTCTCTATGTAAATTTTGAGTTCATTCTCTTTAAGCATTTTCAACCATAACATTATATTTTCTCACTCACGGAATGTTTTGTGGCAATAGTCTTGAGGTCAAATTGTGTGATGTGTGATTGTTGACAGATAAAGAACGAGAGCTATAATGTTGGAGCAAGCAGCGAAAAGTGTGATGGTGTGGTATTGCTTAGTCGTGATATACACTGTCGGACAATTGCTAAGGACGGATGACAATAGCAACGATAGCAACCATAAAATGGAAGGCAGGAAAATGTGGAAATTAGCATAAGTGCGGAATACAGTAAGACGTGTTGTGCGTATGCAAATTTTGGATTGCCGAACTTGTTCGTGACGTCATAGCGCTGATAAGAGATATAAAGGATTTGACGCGTATTGACCTTTGTTGTTCAAACGCAAAGTTGAAAGGGAAAGAATCAATGACGAACTTACAATTTTCAGTATGTCTTCCCGACATCACCTAGATGATTTTACGCGTGGCCGTATTATTGGCAAGATTGAAGAAGGGCGAAAAATAACAGATGTTGCCAGGGAGTTCGACGTCAGCCACAGTGTTGTTTCAAGGCTTTGGAAATCATTTCAAACAAATGGAGAGTGTAGCAAACGTCACGGGGGAGGTCGTGTTCGCAGTACGACACCGGCAGAAGATCGGTACATAGTGCTATCAACAAAAAGACACCGGCGCAGCACAGCTAGTGAGGTAGCAAATCAGTTTATGGCTGCTACTGGCAAGCGGATCTCCCGAAAAACTGTCGCCAGACGTTTGCAAGAAGGAGGACTATACGCCTGCCGTCCTGTTGTGTGCACCCCATTGTCCAGACGTCACCGTACCGCCCGTTTGCAATGGTGCCATCAACATCGCAATTGGACTGATAACGACTGGTCTGCTGTCCTTTTCTCAGATGAGAGTAGATACAGTCTATCGTCTGATTGTCGACGACAACTGATCTGGCGTGATAGTGGTACTGCATATTGTCCAGCAAACATACAGGAAAGGGACCGATATCCGACATGTAGTGTCATGGTATAGGCTGGCATCATGATCAATAGCCGTACGTCCCTCTATGTGCTTCCAACTGGGACTATGACTGGCCAACGATACATTAATGATGTTCTACTACCTCATGTTCGCATGAGGTAGTAGAACATCATTAATGTGATAGATTCATTTTCATGGACGACAACGCAACATGTCATCGAACAGTCGCTGTCCAGGAGTGTCTTGAGAGCGAGGATATTCAACGCCTCGTATGGCCAGCACGTTCTCCAGATCTGAATCCCATTGAAAATGTGTGGGATGCTTTGGGGAGGAGTCTTGCTGGTCGCCAATGCCCTTCAATAAACAAGGACACCCTCATCCGTGCCCTGACAGAGGAATGGGATAAATTACCCCAACAGCTGCTTGATAATGTTGTGCAAAGCATGACACCACGTGTGGAATCTTGCATCGCCCTCCATGGTGGCCATATCCCGTATTGACATCTTACGCCGGAACGCCTGCGGACGGTAATTGCATTTTTTTCCCGTTTACGTAAGTATTCTGCACAAAATGGCCTGTTTGTCCCTTGAACACGTTCCAAAGCCTTCATGATTTCAGAGCACAATAAATTGTCTTTCTTGTAATGTCCTGGCATTCTGACATTATTTTATTCACTTGGCATCCAACCACACTTACTTTTTTATGCACTATATAGCCGTTTATGATCCGTCCTTAACAATTGTCCAGCAGTGTATAAGATATGTGGATTACTGCAGAAAATTCTTGTTGTTGGATGTAAGTCGAACTCAAGTTGATAGAGGTTCAATATTGTAATTGATGCGGATGTGATCGTCTTTGATCAATTTGAAGTACCGTTTAGCATTTTTATGGTGTTCTTAAAACACCAATAAAGACCATTTATGTGAGTAGTGGAAGTCTTCTCTCTTCTGGCCGTTGGGTCGTCTAATTTAGCTCAGTGTATAATTAAAAAATTTTGCGTGCTAGCTCTCTGGTGCTTAAGACTTCGAAGTTACAGTGCTACGAGTTCAAGTGACAGATTTTGATAGATAATGTTTTAAGTAGTGAAGTAAAGACGAATGACGATCAATAGATTAGCACCAGGCTTAGCACTTCGTTAGGAAGTTAACGCAATCTTAATGCAGTTGTCATAGTTGGTTTCTGGGCAAGGATTCTCCCATCCTCCAAAGCGTCATCGGATGTTAGATGGTCTCCTCAGTGTTGTGGAGGAACTAACTTGGAAACCAACATGCATGAGATTCCTTATCTACATCACCAACGGGTTTCTCTCTTACTGGGAGTGGGAGAATTCCAACGAAAGAAGAGGTCAGAAAGAAAGAAATAGGCAAAGAAATATCAATATCTTCTTGAATAAAATTTAAATAAAATTTTATAAACAACTATAACGTACATGTTTTATCCGCGCTGGACACCGAATTCGGGTCCCCTCACTCCGGAGTAAGTTACTCTCCCAACTAAACTACACGGACATGTGCTCTCACTCCTATCTGCCTTTATCTCATGTGCATTCTGCGGTGCAGGCAGAATGCACATGTGACCACCCACCCACCCCCCTCCGAAAGAGGGCCGAGGGCATGGCCCACGGGTCAGCCGGGACTATGTGTCGCTGTAGGCAGTCGTCCCGTGAAGAACGGGTGTTTGAGAAATCCCAAACAATTTGGTGTGTGGAACGTAACACCACACTGGTTTTTTTTTCGAAGCATCAAGAATGGTTCTCATTTTTCTTGTCGCGCAGTGTGGAAAGAACATCACATCATTGCGAAAACCTTAACATCCGGGTGATCCTAGACGTTCGGGCGCCAATATAACGTATATGTTTTGTCCGTACCGGCCATCGCTCCGGAGTAAGTCGCTCTCGCAACTCAGCTACACAGACATGTGCTCTCACTGCTATCTGCCTTTATCTCATGTCAGGCACGTCACACAACACATGAATTTTGTGCTCATTCTGGATAAGTTCTTTCAAAAAAATCAAAGATCCTACATTAGGAACAAGATATTTTTCCGTGTCTTGCAAGATCATGAAATTGGAGGGGGGGGGGGGGTGTTACTCAACAAAACGGGAAATATCGAATTATGGAGTACGACGAACATGTCTTTTGACGGAAGGTTCAAATCTACTGTGATAAAAGTATTTATTTCCTAAGACTTTTTAAAAAATTGTAAACGGTAGTTTCTTAATCAAAAAACCGAGTTTCACGCTTCCAAATCGAAAACTTTTGCTTTACAGAAGGTAGAAAAATAATGGTCGTGAAAACAGAGATTGGCTGAAAAAATTCCTTTTTAAAACTGACGTTGCCCCTATGGGCAATCCCGGATGACTCTTGAAGGAATGCGCTGTTAAAACTTTTGTTGTACGTTACACCAAAAAGTGGTGCTACACCAACGACACCACTTTTGGGGCAAAGATAAATCTTTATGTGAAGTATGAAACATGCACTATACTGTCAAAAGTCACTGGACACTTAGAAGAGAAACACAACATAGCATTTATTGACATACATTAGTACGGTGTCGGTCCCCCTTTGGCCTTAATGCATGCACTGACCCTTCGAGAAATGCTTTCGACAAAGTTTTGGAACACAGCGATAGGTATGCGCTTCCATTCAGTACATAATGCTGCCGCTAACTGTTGCTTAGTAGTAGGTCTTGGTTTTAAACTTCTTATGCGGCGCTCTAATTCATCCCATATGGGATTAAGATCAGGGCTCTGTGCTGACCAGTCCACACACGATACGGAATTATCGTCAAATTACGTCGCAACAGTCCTTGCTTTATGGCTCGGAGCATTATCCTCCTGGTACCAACAAGGCGCGGTTCCATGGTATTGCCACAGAGTTGGTAGGGCATAATTGTCCAGAATATCGAGGTAGACGTGCTGGTTAACAGGTTTGTCCGTGATAACCAATGGGCCGGGACAATACGATGAAAAACACCCCCACACGAGTACACTGCCAGCTCCAAACTTGACCGTAGTAAAAGTACACTGTGGTAAACAGCGTTCCCCCGGCTGTCGCCATACCCACACACGGCCATCAGACTGATGGATCGTTTAATTGGATTCATCAGTCCATAGGACCCGTTTCCATTGATCTACGGTCCACGATAAATGTTCTTTACACCATGCTAAACGACGAGTAGAATTCCTATAGTGGAGATGAAAGGCTTATGAGCAGCCTCACGACCATGGTAACCCATGGAATGAAGTTCTCTGCGAATGGTACGTGTACATACCGAGGTTCCAGCATTTTTACTCACCTGTACACTGAGGTCTTGCGCAGTACTCTGTCGATTTTTAGCTGTAACGATTCACCTGAGGCTTCGACGTCCTCTATCACTGATTTTCTTTAGTCTGCCGGAACGTTTTGCTACTTCAGGCACGCCATGTGTCTTCCACTTATTCAGTACATCCAAAACAGTTTACTTGGGTATGTTTAAACGCCTCTCGGTTTCTCTTATGGACAACCGACTAATATAACACCCAACAATCTTTCTCGAAGTCAGTTCTCTCCCGTCGCGACATTTTTACTCAACCTCACAGTGCGATATGATCGCTGTTAGCTACAAGCTTGTTTTTATACCGTTTGCCCTGTATTTCTCTTCGTAAAGAGCAAAAACATAACCTTCTATCCACAGCTTGTTTACGTGCGCCATTTTCTGAGCAGACGATATTTAACTGCAGCAGATGTTTCCTTCGTGTTCTTCTAACCCGCTGTTGCCAGTCTCAATTCTTTGAACTTCTATTATTTTCTGTAAGTTCTTGTCATTAACATTCTAAAAATGTGTGAACATCCTCTGTATGAACCAACAATGTTGTCGATAAACTCACGGTTAAAAAAAAGAAAAAAAGTACTGTGCATACATATATATTTGAATTTTCAAAACGTAATCGTCGCCTATGAATAAAAATACCCCTTGTATGTACATACTCTATAATGAACATACGAGAAAGTACCGCGTTGTGTTTCACTTTACCTCCGTAACTGTTGTGGGGAGATGAGAATGCCGCCCGTGAATTTGTACTAAAAATAATTTGTTATTTATTAATCTGTGTGTCTTTTGATGCTTAGTAATATTATACAGAGAAAATACGACATATACAGGGTGGTTAGAATTAAAGTGACATTACTCAGAGAGCTCTGGAGGGAGTACTATGACAGATATAGTAGTGAAACTTGGAAGGAAGGTGAATTAGAGCATGGCGTCAAGAATTGTGAAATAAGAAAAAAATATATCAACTTTTCACCACCAGGTGGAGGAATGGCGTTGTAAAAGAAAACAAGAGCTGGAATGGGTATATTATTTATTGTTATCGTTCAGAAATTACAAAGTTGGTTCAATATCCTGCAAATCCACATGTTGTATTCCAAAGACCATTACAGTCCACCTATGTGACTGTATGGTGCGGATTCACATCCAGTTTTATTCTGGGGCCATTTCTCTTTGAGAAAAGAACCCCTGCAGGTGTAGTGCGATGCACCTTTACAAGTGAACGTTACGGTGACCTTCTGACTCAACATGTCATTCCTGCGTTGCAAGAAAAAGCGTGTTTACTGAGTACTGTTTTTATGCAAGATGGAGAACCACCACATGTTTTTCGCACAGTTAAACAGCTGCTTCAGGATATTTCGGAAGTGAACGCATACATAATTTCCAGAGGTTTTTCTCATGTTTGGCCTTAACGGTCACCAGATTTGAATCCCTGTGACTTCTGGCTTTGAGGATATCTCAAGGATAGATAGAGCCTACCAGGGTCATATTCGCTCCATACCAGAGCTGAAGTCAAGCAAAACGAAACATGTTTCAAATGTCCCACCTGAAATGCTACGAGCCTGTGTTGATAATTTTGTATTGCGTATTCAGCATGTAATCGACCTGGATGGCAGACATATTGAACCAATTTTGTAATTTTTTGAACGATAACAATAAATGTTATACCCATCCCAGCTCTTGTTTTCTTTCACAGCATCATTCCTTCACCTGGTGGTGAACAGTTGACCTATTTTTTTTATTTCACAATTCTTGACCGCATGTTCTAATTCGCCTTCCTTCGAAGTTTCACTGCTGTATCTGTCATAGTACTCCCTCCAGAGCTCTCTGAGTAGTGTCACTTTAATTATAACCATCCGGTACTTGGAAATAACCTAATGACTCGTGTTTAACAAGTAACTTTTTTTTTTTTTTTTTTTTGAAATTTCAGTATCGGTAAAGAACTGGAACAGTTAAGTGTTTATTGTCGGGAAGCTACCGAGCTTTGAAAAATTAAATTATTTTTGACAGTAATAATTTCTATCTTATCTTAAAAATGTTCAAATTTCACCTAAATCATTAATCAAATTATTAATCAACGAGATACCAAACGCTGTTACGTTCATCAGATAAAAAATATGTGAAACATCCATGATCAATCTTTCTTTTAATATGCAATCAAAAACCTGGGCTACCTAACGTTACCTCTATTCTCCTAACTCTGGCCCGAATTTTACTGGATTCCGATCATATTAGTTTTATGTTTTAATTCATTTAAAAATACAGAACTAACTGAGATCCGACGCTGTTTGAAGGGTTCTAGTACAAAACACCGACAATCAAAACACCGACAGGTCAAAACACCGACAATCAAAACACCGACAGGTCAAAACACCGACAGTTCAAAACACCGACGATCATAACACCTGTCTTTTGATTGTCGGTGTTTTGACCGGCACCCGTTTGAAGTGATGACAATTCATTTCCACCTATCAATGAAATGACGGAAACGAATCAAGGTGCACGCACTTGGGAAGAAACATTTGACTTAGATCTTTTCCGGATTCTTGTTCCATGGGTCCTGGGTTCATGTGGGCACCCCGTATTTCATCGTCTTCTGCGAGGGGCTTAAGCGTTTCCTGACATCCTTGTGTCATCGGGGGGCCTCGCCCTTTCAGCTCTAATCTCAAGTATTTAACAACTTTCCATACTTTATATCCTTACTCTCCGATGGTTTGCTAAACTTCTCTCTTTTTGTTTTCCCAATAATTTCAATTTTCCCCAAACTTCTGGATTCGTACGGAAGGGCGCTAAATTCTTTTAGTCTATCGGGCTGACCTGGGATCACTCCCAATTTCTGTTATTAGTCTTAACCCTTTCATGAAAGTAAACCGCTTTAAATGCGATAAACCCGTACTTACGCGTCCGACACCAGATGCCTCTAGCTGGCAACACCATATCGACGATTCATCAAAAAGGCACAGCGACTTGCAATAATCTCTAGTATACCGCGGATGTGTATATAAAGGGATTAAAATTGCCCTCTCTTTGCTCGTCGCCACCATGTCTATTCCTTTGTGAGTGGCAGGAAGCAACCTGCATTTTTTAAGTTAGCCAATTCGCTACTCCTTGTTTGCTTTAGAACTACCAAGAAAACATCTTGGGATCACACAAATCGACTCGTGGAAGCAAACCGCGTGTTTGTAACAAGAATTTTTCTTTGTTTCCTAAATAAATTCCAATCTATGCCGTGCAAATTTATATTAATGATTTTGCATACAGCACTAGAACGAATCTTCTTTAAAAGTGCTTTGTCATTCTTAATTTTTTAAATAAAGTGCAGTGTAGTTCAGTATTTATTTTGCAGTACATCCTTTTGTATTACTTTTTTCGCGGTTTATGAGCAACTCTGAGGTCTATAAGCAGTCACCCGTCCCTAAATCAGGGCCATTAGTTTCGGGAAAGAGACACCACTTCAGACCACTCATGGACAGCAGTTTTAAGACAGTTGTGAACAATATGGGCACCACAATCGGCACCAACAATATTTCTTCATATTACACTGCTGTTAATACAGAGTGAGTCAAAAGTCGCAGGACTCCCTTGTATTTCAGAAACGGGAGGGGAAATGAAATATCTGAATACCCCAGCAAAGAATCGGTGATGAGAGCCTATCTTTTAAGCTATTTCCGGAACATGGCCGCCATCTTGAAATCCGCCATAATTGGATCATGGTCAAATTTTTCAAATGGTAAGGGGGTCATGTTGCACATCAAACAAGACCAGAATTTTCTCAGAAATTGATTGCTGTAATCGGATTTGACATATGTGTTTTGGTTCACAAGTTATCAACACAGAAAACTGAACTAACAACCTCTAAAGTATCCTGTGATGCGCAACTATCTGATGTGCTCAATGTGTTGTCCCTGTTGCTGAACACAGAACTGAAAGTGCTTGATCCAGTCGTTATGAACCCGCACGAGAATATCAGGAGAAATGCAGTTACAGGCCTCCAGGATGCGTTGCTAAAGGTGGTGTTTTTCACGGATTTTCTCTGCATACACCAGGTGTTTTAGATGACCCCACAGATAAAAGTCGAGTGGTATGAGGGCGGGGAATCTGGGTGGCCATTCCACAGGGCCACGCCGGCCAATCCAATGACCAGGGAATTTAACATCTAGCCATTCACGAACAGTTACTTCCTAGTGTGGTGGAGCCCCATCGTGTTGGAAATAACAGAGAAAGCTGCCATCTTCATTCAGAAGGGAAGGGAAGATTGTTTCCTGCAACATTTTCAGGTAGCTCTGAGCATCTATTGGGTTGTCGGAAAAGTCATGACGTATTTTGGCACCCGATGGCGTGGCGGTTGGGTGGTTTTAGAAGTACTAGATGTATGCTCTGTTATCGCTATGGCATTCGACAGGTGCCAGTTCTAGCAGTCTAAAACGAATAGTGAGCGATTTGGTTGATTTGCGGGGATTTGACAGCAAGTTGAAGATGGAAGACCAAACTGTGCATTTTCGCAAAGTTGTGAAAAGTTGCGTAAAGTGTAAGGTGATAATGCTCTACAAGAACGTCAGTGCCAGCGGTGGTTCGCAAAACTCCGTGCTGGTGATTTTGACCTCAACGATGCTCCTCGGTCCGGGAGGCCTACCGAGGTTGATGACGACTAAATCAAGGCATTGATCGAGTCAAACTCACGTTACACGACACGAGAGATTGCAGACACATTGCACATCCATCATTCAAGCGTTCACGACCACCTGAAGAAGCTGTGATACGTAAGCAAGCTCGATGTGTGGGTTCCTCATGAACTCAAAGAAGCTCCATTGACGGCGCGTATAAACATCTGGGATATGCTCATTAAACGTGAGGAAAACGATCCTTTTTTGAAGCGACTGATAACTGGTGACGAACAGTGGATTGTGTACAACAATGTGCTGCGCAAACGGTCTTGGTCCTGACGTGCTGCTTTGCCTCACACGCCATCCAAAGAAGACATTCATCAGCGGAAGGTTCTGGTCTCAGTGTGGTGGAATTTTAAAGGTTTGGTGTTTTTCGAGCTCCTACCACGGAACTAAACAATCAATTCGAATGTGTACTGTAGGCAATTGGACAGTTTGAACGAATCCATCATCCAGAAACGTCCAGAGCTCGTTCAACGTAAAGGTGTTGTGTCTCATCACGAGAACGCGAGACCACACACAAGTTTGATCACCCGCCAAAAATTATTGGAGCTTGGGTGGGATGTGTTGCCACACCCAGCATTCTCGCCTGACCTTGCGCCGTCAGACTTCCACTTGTTTCGCTCTCTTCAACAGTCCTTGCGTGGTATAACGTTCAATTCAGGTGAGGCTGTAAATCAGCACCTTGTAGAGTTTTTCGCCACGAAAGACAGGTCCTTCTATGTACGAGGCATTCTGCAGCTCACTGAAGGATGGCAAAAGGTTATCGAACAAAACGGGCATTATATCACTGATTGATCTTTGTTCTTTCTATCAATAAATTACCTTTGCAAAACATGGTTAAATTACGTCATGACTTTTCCGACAACCCAATATGTAATTACCCATGAAAATGGGTCCGATTACACGGGTGGCCCATATTCCACACCACACAATGACCTTTACATTATCAACGAAGTTGGATGACTCCGTACAGTGAGGATTCCTGTAACTCCATTACCCGTGGTTCTGATGGTTAACCTCCCCACTGGCATAAAAATTGGCCTCGTCACCGAACAAAATGCCTTGTACAAATGAGGGATCCCGTTGATGTTGGTCTGAAGCCCAGATGCAGAACTCGACACGTCTATCTGGGTCATCATCTGATAGTTGCTGCTGCACCTGGATCTTGAACGGATGCCAGTGAGCGGTGTGAAGAATCAGTACAATGGCTGACTGGCTGATACCACATTCTGCTGCGAGACGTCGTGTGTTACGTTGTGGACTCTTTGCAAAGGATGCCAAGACAATTGTTGAGGTTTCCTCGTCGGTAGCAGTTTTCGGCCGACCACTACGTGGGTTGTCGCCCACAGTCCCAGTTTCTCGGAATTTGGGTATTAGGTATGTGACAGTGCTGTGTAAAATTGGTGGTCTATCTGGGTGTCAGTTGTTGAAGTCTGCGGCTACTATACGGCAGCTGCGTTCCCCAAACATTAGGATCACCTCAATCCTCTCCTCCTTCGTCAATGCCATCTTCAATTACCTGCAACAAACAATGGTAATTTCAGCTTCCTGCCTTGACAATATGTAAACCACAACACATGCGTGAAATCTGACTACGATAATCAATTTCTGAGAAAATTCTAGTCTGGTTTGATATGCAACATGACCCCCTTACCATTTGAAAAATATGACCTTGATCCAATATGGCGGCCATATTCCGGAAACAGCCTAAAAGATAGGCCCCCTCACCGATTCTTTGGTATTCAGATATTTCTTTTTCCCTCCCGTTTCTGAAATACAGGGATGCCTTGCGACTTTTGACTCACCCTGTAGAAATTGTAACACCATGAAGAAATACTCGGATTCGCACGAAATTTGCAGGGTGGATAGGGCACCATAGAAGATGTAAATTATTACAATTGCAGCGCACATGCAACGCCATCGGAAACGTCATACAATGTGGTACAAAAGAAGGCGTGCAGAGAGCAGGATTTTAAACTTCCTACTGCTAAACTCGACCGTACGCTGTTGTTAACATGTAAACATGCCGCGTAGGAGGACGAGACAACCATACGAACATTTGACGGAGTTTGAAAGAGGTAGAATCGTTGGACTCAGAAAAGGTGGTTTATCATACCGTGATATTGCTGCACGCGGTAGGCGTAACGCAACTATCGTTATGCGCACATGGCATCAATGGACAGCAGAAGATTCTACGCATCGTCGTGCAGGGTCTGGAACTCGAAATCGCACGACCGAGCGGGAAGACGCAGGCACTTGTACCGCATAGCAGTAACATAGCGCACAACACCGTCCACTGCACTTGCGCGCGAAAATGGAGAATGGTCACACATCGTCCAATGTCTGCAAGCACTGTTCGTCACCGATTGCCACAGAGAAGCCCCGTTGCGCACCGTCCATTGCTGCGACTTCCCTTGACTCTGAACCATAGGCGCCAACTATTGCAATAGAGTAGGCGAGTGCGTGAATGAATCGCGTTTCATTCACGCACTCGCCTACTACGCATCACAGGCACATTGAACAGCCAACGCTAATCACGGAAGTGTTGGAAGCTGAACTTCTACCCTTCCTTCAGACGATCCCGGTAGCCGTCTTCCAACAAGACGAGGCTTGACCTCATGTTGCTCGACTTTCCAAGACGTAGTCTGTGCGCATCAAGTCGCTCGTCTCTTCTGGCCTGCTCGCTTGCCAGATTTGTCGCCTGTAGAGAACGTCTGCGGTGTCATCGCGCAAAGACTGGCTTGCATGGCCTCGCCGCCTGTCACAACCAACGAATTGTGGATGCGTGTAGAAGCAGAATGGAATGCAGTACCGCAGACGAGCATCCAAACTCTGCTTCATTCGATCCCACGGCGTGTGGGGTCGGTTATCACCGACCATGGTGGATTTACTTATTACTAATTTTTTGGCCTTGCTCATCACGAACCGGCATGTAATTGTGAACGATTGCACCATAACTAATCACTGCCATAAATTTCATTGTGATTGCTTGCTTCTTTCTTGGTGCTGCAATTTCTATTAACAGCAGTGTACTTACTTTCTTTTGTCAGCTGTAAACACGCTATTTTCCCTTTTCCGTTTTACACCTTCAAAATTGATGTTACAGTTATTACCACGAAACCCTTGCGAAAACACACTTGTCAGTGACGAAGATCTAAACTGCACCTTCTCGCTCCGAAGCCAGTTGCTCTAACCGACTAAGCTACACCGACGGAATGTATGGCTGCAAATTTGTCGTCTTGACACGTGTTTCACCTCTGCAGAGCGTCACATCATCTTCCTCTTATTATTATTTTTTTCAAGCGAAGAAGGAATTTTTCATTAAATGCAAACCATGTGAGGAATAAACATCGCACATTTCTCGAAGAACCCAACGTCCAGTAGACCCATTTCCATAATCTGGCGCCACAACACTTTTGTCGGTGACGAGGATCGAACCAGCGCTCCTCACTCCGGAGCCAGTTGTTCCAACCGACTACGCTACACCGACGGAATGCATCGCTGCAAATTTGTCGTCTTGACACGTTTTTCACTTCTGTAATACGTCACACGGATCAACTTTTTTCAATAAATCATGTTTTTTGGAGAACTGATAACAAATCGTGTGTTACTATTTCTGAAGTTTCAGCAAGAACTGACTGAATGTCTGCAAGTTTTAAGTTTTCGCATTGCACTGGTACGAAGTATCGCAAGAAAAGAATATATTAAAAGATGTTCATCAACTGCATGAGCTCTTTTCAGAAATGATGACAGTTTTGAAAAACTGGCGTATGTAGCGGTACTGTATAATTTCAGAGGATTTTTTTACGTCGGAGCGCCAGCCATGAGACACTGAAAATTCAGATGAACATTGTTCACACTCACTTAAACCTTATCATTATAGCCACACGTCTTTTCCACAAAACGATATTCTCCTTTTATTGAGTCAGTCAGTATATATTTTCTTTTCGGAATTTTGTAAATAGTAAAAAAAGGGTTTATTTAAATTAAGAAACACAATAATAGTAAAACACAATAATAGTAGAATAATAGTAAATCTAAAGGGTTTATTTAAATTAAGAAACACAATAATAGTAAAACACAATAATAGTAGAATAATAGTAAATCTAAAGGGTTTATTTAAATTAAGAAACACTTCAAAATGTAAAATAATTTTCGCAGATGTGATAAAATAACCACTTTTAGCTTTCCTATTTACTCATACGATATCTAGATCACTCAGTAGAGCTGGCAAAAACGATATCTATCGGCCCTGCGATAAACCACACAAAGATGTTATCGATCGACCTCTGAAAGAAAAGATTACAAGACACGACCAAATTAGGCAGGGTCCAGATTAACCTGCAGTTTCAAACCAAATTAATAGTGACGTAAGTACATCAATGTTGTTTTTTACAGTATTTCGTGATCTAAAGGAGGCTTGAATGGTGTAACAATTTATAAACATAAACGACTAAGTGCCGAGCTTTCACACTCCGAACGGGAGGCTTTCTCAAGGCCAATGAACACAAGAATATTTCCGACAACAACGATAATTTGAAATATTGGAGCGCGTATCTACTACATGTCTAGGTGATATTTCGTCTCGCGGAAAGTGGTGTCTCGCGACCTACCTTTCAGACATTCTCTCTCCTTTTCCCCTTAATGCCCTATTTCAATAGAATCTTCCACGCAGCCGAGAGTTGAGACACCACCTTCCGCGAGACGCAATATCACCAAGACATAATGAATATTGCTTTTTCTGCTAAGCTTCTTCTAATGGTTGTTGTGTTATTAATTATATCATGAATAAACTTTCCTGCTAGTAATGCAGTAATGATAATGAACAAGCTTACAACTGGTAGTAATGTTGTAGTAGTAATTAAGATGAATAAAGTCTTATGCTGGTTGTTACTAATAACACTTAATGAAATAAACCTAACAGCCAGACAGAGGTCTGACAAAACTATGAACTGATAAAAACGTACTTACTAAAACAACTTTTTATTAGGGAAACTCTTGATATGATCCAACATACACTTCACCGGACACACAGCTACTCAATAAAACGTAGCTCCTTGCACATGAACGAAGCTCTACTCACATAAACGAAGCTCTCCTTACGCATATAACGAAGATCTCTTTACACATGAAACAAAGCTCTCCCTACGCACATCAACAAAAAGCTCTCTCACGTAACACAAAAGCTCTCTCTGGTATCGTTGAACGCGCCTATTTATACTGGCTACCACCACGTCATGACTTACACTCATTGCCAGATATCATTCAGCGGGAGAAATAACATCTCGTTCAGTAAGAAGATAATTTACATAGTAAAATAAAATAACCAGAGATAGTAAAAATCAAAAGGAAAGTGAATCTAGAGTATACGTTACAACATGTAGTAGATACGCACTCCAATATTTCAAATTATCGTTGTTCTCGAAAATATTCTTGTGTTCACTGGCCTTGAGAAAGCCTCCCGTTCGGAGTGTGAAAGCTCGGCACTTAGTCGTTGTATGTTTATAAATTGTTACGCCATTCAATACGGATTAAATATTTCACGTTGTATAATACTCAGGTGTAAGTTCCATTATCGTAAAGGAGGCCTATTCAAAGACCACACTAGGAAATCGAAGATAATTCTGTCCAGTGGCGCACCCAGGAATTTCTCTTGGTGGGGGCTCTATGTACAGCAGTGCTGAGACGGGCAGAGCCAGAGCCCGAAAGCCCGTAGTCTATCCCGGACCCGAACCGGGCTCGGGCTGCCCAATCCTTACTGGAGCTCGGGCTCTGAGAGAAAGATAATTTTCTTCCTTTTTTTTTTTAATGTGATTTTGTATGATTTAGCACACGAGACCTTTTTACACTTTCGAGTTGTTAAAGAGAATTCTTCGGCAACTTGGTCTAGATGGGGAGTGGGAACTCGGCAGGGCTATTCATTCCGGGCTTGTGTAACAAATACCATAGGCCAGGAATTACTGGCTTTCTGCAAAGGAAAAGTTTCTTTAAGAACTATAAATAGTAGATAACAAGTTCACGAAATTTTGCTTCCTACCTCAACGGGTGCAGCTCCCTGCTGATTCTTTTAAGCAACGTACGACGTAGATTGTTGTGCTTCCCGATTTTTCCAGATGCCCCGCCCTCGAAACATTTCAGGAAGAAATTAATGGTCAAAGAAATTATAGAAATAGATAGACATCCCTTCGCCACTCCGCAGTTAAGAAAGACATCGGTTAATTGCATGTGGAAGGAAAGAGTGGAAATCTGGAAGAGGAGATTTTTTTAATGCCTAAACAGGTAAATCATAGTTTTCGGGCTCCTTCGGGCCCGGACTCTATCTTGCAATATGAATTCGGCCTCGGGCTCGCTAGAGCTGACATACTTCAGGCCAGGATAGGATCGGGCTTTTAAAATTGAGCCCGAACTCAGCTCTGATGTACAGTATATGTGTGTGTGTGCGCGCACATAGTGTATATTATATAGTGGGATGTCAGGTCAGGTGATGCGCAATATACTACAGCCTCTCATTGACAAATGTCAACCCCGCCTTCTCGTGGTGCATCCTGTTCCCACTAAAAGGGCTCGGACGACCGCCAAATAGCGGTATAACTATACCATCGGGAGTAGAGGAAATGCTATCCCACACTCACCAACCCGCTTGTCTAGCGTGGTGAGTTATGGCCAAACCCTTCCAAAATGACTCCACAACTAAATCTTGACTCTCAGTCTCCGGCAGCTGGAATGTACCTGGCCAAGGCAGTGGCCAGTGCGACATGATGGCAGAGGGTTCTAAGGATCACCGGAGGACCGGACTAGGCTGCCATATGATGCTGACCTTGGCTATGTATAACGGACACTCCCTATCTTCTGATTCAAAGCTCCTTGAATTGGAAGCAGAACTACAAAGGATCAAGTGGGGCATCGTCGGGCTAAGTGAGGTAAGGAGAAAAGGAGAAGACCTCATTGACCTGAAAAGTGGACATCTCTTCTATTATCGTGGGACAGAACCTGGCAGTACAAGTGGTGTTGGATTTATAATAAACAAGAAACTGAAGGATAAAGTTGTAGAAGTTGAAAGTTCCTCTCACAGAGCTGCACGACTTGTTATCCAACTCTCGAGAAGATACCAGGCTCAGATTATCCAAGCTTATGCACCCACTACAAGTCATCCTGAAGAAGAGATTGAAGAATTTTATGAGAAAATTCGTCATCTAAATAATAAAGGCAAGCAGCACTTGAAGATCACTATGGGAGATTTCAATGCGAAAATAGGGCAACGACAACAGAATGGAACTTCAGTAGGTAAATTCGGTCACAGCAACAGAAACCAGCGTGGAAGTACTCTCGTAGAGTTTGCAGAGGCAAAAGGGTTTTTCATCATGAACTCCTTTTTCAAGAAAAAGCCGCAAAGGAAATGGATACGGAGGCATCCCAATGGATTGAGAAATGAAATTGCTTTTATTATGTGTAACAAGAAATTTGTCATGGAAGACTGCAGTGTGCTAAACAAGTGAAATTGCTTTTATTATGTGTAACAAGAAATTTGTCATGGAAGACTGTAGTGAGCTAAACAAGTTCAACACAGGTAGTGACCATAGAATGGTAAGATGTAAGATGCACCTCAATGCTAAACTCAAGCGTGGCAGGCTTATAAAACGAACAAAGTGTATTGACACGACCAACCTTAAAAAACATCATAATGCCTTCAAATTGGAACTGAGGAACAGATTCTCTGCTTTAGAAGGTCTAACGTTGGAAGAAGTGGACATTTCTGAAGTTAACAGAAAACTAACCAAGGCTCTTGTGGAAACAGCAACAAAAATAGCTGGTACTAAGAACAAGTTGCATAGGAACAAATTATCAGGAAAAAACAAAATTATGATGCAAAAAGGAAAACAGATGAGGACAACTAAAGGAGATGTGACTTCCAAAGTAGAACATATAGAGCTATGCAAGACGGTACGAAAAAGTATAACTGAAGATTTAGGAAATTCAACTGTGAACTAGTGAGGAAAGCAACAGAAAACAACCAAAGCTAAAGAGAGCAAAGGGACATCTGAGAAAGGGAAAAAAAACATATTATGGCTCTGATAAAAGAAGATGGTTCTGTAACAAGAAATAGAGGTGAAATTTTGACAAGAATGAAAGATTTCTGCTCAAAACTATATGAAAGGGGTGATACATGTACTCCAGACATTACAAAAGGTACCAGAATTCTTCCAGTCCTCCCAGCAGAAGTTACACATGCAATCAAGAACATGAAACGAAGAAAAGCTCCAGGAGAAGATGGAATTATAGTAGACATGATACAAGAAGCAAGTGGAGAAATTGAAACAGTACTCGCCCAAGTTTTCACTCCATGCCTTAATGAAGGGAAGATTCCTGAGGATTGGAACAATGCTACAATGATCCTGCTACATAAAAAAGGTGACATTGAGGATCTCAGGAACTACAGACCTATCAGTGGTTTATAAAATCTTCACTAAAGTTCTTTCACACCGCTTGAAGGCGACAATGGACAAGCTCAACCTATAACGAAGTAAATTTCTCCGTCATTTCTATCCACGCCAGGATTCGAACCCGGATCCCCTCATTCCGGAATAAGTCACTCTACCAATTGAGCTACGCGGACGTTTTATTCTGATTCCTATCTGCCTTTATGTCGTGTGCGTCCTTCGGGCAGGTACGTCACATCTCCTGGTACGTTACATCATCTCCCCCTTATTTTTATTTTTTTCGAAGTGCTGGAGAAGGGATTCTCTTATTTTTCCTATCTCGCGGTGATTAAAGAACATCACACCAATGCGAGATTTTGAACTGTCGGGTCATCCGGATAGTTCGGGCGCCATTATAACGAAGTAAATTTCTCCGTCATTTCTATCCACGCCAGGATTCGAACCCGGATCCCCTCATTCCGGAATAAGTCACTCTACCAATTGAGCTACGCGGACGTTTTATTCTGATTCCTATCTGCCTTTATGTCATGTGCGTCCTTCGGGCAGGTACGTCACATCTCCTGGTACGTTACAAACCGAGAGAACAAGCTGGATTCAGGAGTGGCTACAGCACTATAAATCATATCCACGTACTGAGAGAACTAATTAAAAGAGCGAGGGAATATAAACTACCATTATGCATGGCTTTTATTGACTATGAAAAGGCCTTTGATTCGGTGAAACCATCAGCAGTTACAATGGCTTTGAAATCCTGCGGTATTGAAAATGCATACCTTAATATTATTCATAACATCTATGAAAATGCAAGTGCAAAAATTCGGCTATTTGAGAATACAGCACCCATAAAGATTGGAAAAGAAGTGAGACAAGGTGACACTATATCTCCCAAACTCTTTAATGCCACATTGGAAAATGTCTTCCTATCACTGAACTGGGAAAACAAAGGGATAAAGATTAATGGAGATTATCTAACTCACCTTCGTTTTGCTGATGACGTAGTTATTTTTGCAACAACCCCATCAGAGCTGCAGAGTATGATCCAGGAACTTGCTGACAAGAGTAAAGAAGTGGGATTAAAAATGAACTTTCAGAAGACAAAAGTGATGTACAATGCTTTTACAAGAAATGAAGATTTATCGATTGATGGGGAAAAGCTGGAGATGACCAACACCTACATTTATCTTGGACAGCAGATATCAAGTGAGTGTCACATTGATGAAGAAATTAATCGCCATATAAAACATGCCTGGAGAGCGTTTGGAAGAAACAGTATAATTTTCAAGAGCATTATGCCATTGTGTCTTAAAAGAAAAGTGTTTAATCAATGCATCGTTCCAGTGCTTACATATGGTGCAGAGACGTGCACCTTAACTAAAAGAGATATACAAAGACTGCAGACAACTCAAAAAAGCATGGAGAGATGCATGCTTGGTGTAACCAGGAGAGATAAGAAGAGGAACTCGTGGATCAGAAAAATGACAAGAGTGGAGAACATCGTGACCAGAGTAAAATCCCTAAAGAAGCAATTTTTTTTTTTTTATTGGAAGTTTAACGACCACCGTGAGCAACTCAATGGGCTATAAGCAGTCGCCCGTCCCTAATTTAAGGTCACTGGTTCCAGGGAAGGGAGAGAGCCAGTGCCGTAAGACAAACACAACATCCATGCCTCACCGGGATTCGAACCCAGACCCCGTTCGGACGAATGATCAGAAGCCATCGCTTAGATCACTGCGCCACCGGGGCGGCAAAAAGTGGTAATGGACTGGACATATTGCCAGAAGGACAGACCATCGATGGACAGCTGACATTTTAGACTGGATTCTAAGGGACAGGAAAAGACCCAGAACAAGACCACATGGGAGATGGGCGAATATAAATTTGAAAGTATGCGGGAGTAACATGGAAGAGATTGGCACAAGATAGACATTTGTGGAAGAAACTTGGGGAGACCTTCGTCCAGCAGTGGGTTGATAATGGTTGACAATGATGATGATGATGAAATGTACAGTGTATATACATTAGAGATAGATAAAAGTGTTGTTGCACGTCGTTCTTCATCTCTTTGGGGGGCTTAAGCCCCAAAGCCCCCCCTTCTCGTCTATCCGTGGGTGCACTAGTGATTCTGGTCCGGTGTAGCACTTCCTCTGGTTATTGACCTACCTGCAAATCCTAAAATGTGTTTCAGTTGATTTCTTTAATCATCAGATGGCACCACGATCGCCGTAATCGCAACTTCCTTTCCACAGACCGTTCATAAAATCGTAACACTGATTTGGTTTAAATAAAGCACTGAACGATAGGTGTACATTGTTGTAAATCTCGGGGCATGCGCTACCAGATTAAAATATTGGCATATGTACCCTAATTTTCTTTAAAATGAATAAGAGAACAAATAAAAATGTTAACAATATTTCTAAGAAAAAAAGTGCCTTGGCGGTGAACGGGTTAGGTAAAACAAACCTTCAAAGAAATACCTTGAAATTTTCGAAAGCAATTTAGCATTTTATTTGTTGTTTGCATCAGTTAGTAAATTTATTGAAATTTCAACACTAAATATATTTATCAACTTTTTTAAAATTGCTTATTGGATCAATTTAAAAGATAAAAGTTTCATAAGAGTCAGATGCTAGGAATGTTAAGCTTTTCTTTAAACACTGTTCTGCCATTCTGTACGCTTCCAAATATACAGTGTGAATAATACATGTGTCAGTCACACTGAATATATGTAACTTATATGCCTCTCTTTTTAAGATTATGTTAGGGGAGTGGTGGATATCTTTCGTGTTGCTCTTTGTTTCTTTCCGTGTATTTCACCGCAATCATCTAGGGACACTGCTCGAAATGGAAATTTTGAAGTACCGGGCGGTATGCAAATATTTAGCTAAAAATCATCAGGAAAAAATACCTTCGCCAGGAAATCTCCAAAACTAGAAAAGTAAAAAAAAAAAAAAAACCCTGGAACAAAAACTCCCATGTGTGAAAGTGTAATTGACAATTCCGTGGAACACTATTGCCCCAAGTCAGAAATGATGGCGGTCGATTTCAGTTGGTTGGTTTGTGTTTCCAGCTGGCATTACTCATGCTACACCGAAGACTGGGGTTAGATTTGCTCATAATGAGGAGTCTATACCCCGGGACCAACGGACTAACGAAAGTTTCGAACCTCGGCAAATCATTAGTGATTCAGCTGGACTTGAACCCAGAACTTTAAGGTTCCGAGCCGAGAAGACCGCCCCTTCCAATAGGGACTTCTTTTTTCTTTTCTTTTTTTTTTTTTTTCTGGAGGTTTAACGACCGCCGTGAGCAACTCAATTGGCTGTAAGCAGTCACGCGTCTCTAATTTAGGACCATTAGTTCCAGGGAAGGGAGAGATCCAGTGCCGTAAGACAAACACAACATCCATGCCTAACCGGGATACGAACCCGGAGTCATCTCGGACGAATGGTCAGAAGCCATCGCTTAGGTCACCGGGGCGGCAGGGACTTTAATGAAGTAGAAAGTCGAGCAATTAGAATCTCCCCAAGAAGAATAATATTCAGTTATAAATTAACAGCAAACTCACCTTGGCCGCCCCGGTGGCGCAGTGGTCTAAGCGATGGCCTCTGGTCATTCGTCCGAAAGGAGTCCGGGTTCGGATCCCGGTGAGGCATTGATGTTGTGTTTGCCTTACAGCACTGGCTCTCTCCCTTCCCTGGAACCAGTGACCCTAAATTAGGGACGGGCGTCTGCTTATAGCCCATTGAGTTGCTCACGGTGGTTGTTAAACCTCCAATCAAAAAAAAAAAAAAAAAAAACTCACCTTGCCGCCCAGGTGGCGCAGTGGTCTAAGCGCTGGCTTATGACCATTCATCCGTAATGGGGTCCGGGTTCAAATTCCGGTGAGACATGGATGTTTATGTTTGTCTTTCGGCACTGGCTCTCAATATGTCACTTGTCCAACACTGGTTATCTGTGTACATTGGTCATTTAGCGAACTGTAAATTCTATGTTTTTTTATTGAAGGTTTAACGACCACCGTGAGCAACACAATGTGGCTATAAGCAGTCGCGTAAAATCCATGTTTGATGTATACTTGTTCACAATGTGTTACATGATCAACACTGTCTATATCTGTGTAAATTGATCATTTGGCATGCTGTCAACCATGTATGATTTGTACTTGTTGCTGTGTAATTTCTGTCTCCTGTTTATGTCTACATACATGTATTTGTCTGCCTATGTGAAATTACACAGCAACAAATATGTCTTTGTACCACTAGGTCCAATAAATCATTTTTTTCAAACCTTCAATCAAAAAAAAACAACAAAAAAAACCTCACCACCCTCAAAAAAAAAAAAAGAAGAAAAAACCTCACCACCTTAAAAAAAAAAAAAAAAGAGTCCGAAGTGGAAAAAGTTTATACTCATTACTGCAAAACTAAAATTTGTGTTTAATCGACTACTCCCAATTCTTCATTCTATGAGGAAGCTCTTCAAATTGATTATATTAAATTAATCATATATAAAAATTACAGACATCTTTAGTGAGATGATCTGGTACTTGGGCAAGGTGTGATCAGGGCCGGATTGAACTTTTGCGGGGCCCAGGGCAAAATTTCATATATAGAGGGCCCTAGGAAATGAATCTCATAGTTTAATGAAATCATTTTATGAAAAATGAAAATAGACAAAAATTATCATAAAGGAAAATGATTATCTCAAATTATTGTGAGGTTAAGAAAAAGACCATCATATGGATTGAAAATTCAGAGAGAGAGAGAGAGAGAGAGTGTGTAAACAGTTTCTTTATGATAATTTTCGTGTATTTTCATTTTTCAGAGACAGAGACAGGTAGAGTGTGAGAGAGGGAGACAGACAGACTGACAGAGAGAGAAAGAGAGAAAGAGAGAGAGACAGATATTGAGTGGGAGAGTGACAGACAGAGTGAGAGAGAGACAGACAGACATTGAATGAGAGAAATAGAGACAGGCAGAGGGAGAGACAGACAGATAGACAGAGTGAGAGAGACAGATACACAGAGTGAGAGAGAGACAGACAGACATTGAATGAGAGAAATAGAGACAGGCAGAGGGAGAGACAGACAGATAGACAGAGTGAGAGAGACAGATACACAGAGTGAGAGACAGACAGACAGATAGACAGAGTGAGAGAGACAGATACACAGAGTGAATGAGAGACAGACAGAGTGAGAGAGAGAGGGACGGAGATACAGGCAGACAGACAAAGAGAGAGGAAGAGAATAAAAAGTGCTGAAATCTACGATTTTCTTTCTGGAGAGGAGGAAGTTTAGGTTGCTTTATTATCTTAATAAAAACTCTCCTACAAAATGATAAAAAAGATAGCTTTAACTAATCTGCGCAGCGAATATTTTTCCATAGCAAACATTTTTTCGTATTAGATAATAACGATCCCTCTTAAATAAATTCGTGTATATATTTTTTTCCTGGTACATGTTTTAGTGATTGATTTTTGATGGAAACTGGAATAACTGGTAAATTAATCACTTTATTCACCTCTTGTACGCGCTCATGTATAAAAATCGCTTTATTTTTTTTTTTTTTCAACACTGTTTTTAAAGTCACTGAAGATTGGCCTCCATATATAGCTCAGATACAACTTTGATGTTGTTCTTTCTATATTTTTTTAAATTTCAGTACCAGGTTTACACACAAACTGTTGAGTATCTAATAGGGAGTCACAAAATGTGATGAAATTTAATTTCTTATTTCATGAATATGGAAAAGTTTAAGGTTTAAATAAGTTGGGGGGGGGATATAAACTGAAAAAAAAAACATTACAACAAGTTAGTAAAATCATGTAATGCATTGATTATGATACGCTTTCCAACATACCATAAATCGCGCGCAAGCAAACACCCCTCCCAACCCTGACTATTGATTCGTTCAGTATACCTCCGGAACAACATACTAAAGTTTTGTCGCAATAGAAGCATTTTTACTCAGGTTATGAGGATAATGGCTGTGGAATAAATCTCGCTCCTGTGTCCTGACCTATGATCAAATTTCGATGACATTCAGCATAACGTGTTCAGTTTACCTCCAGAACAACATGATAAAGTTTTGTCGCAATCGAAGCATTTTTACGTAAGCTATGACGCATAAGAGCGATGGAATGGATCCCGCTCCTATGTCCTGACCTTTGACCCCATTTCGCTTATTTTCAATAGGGTTCGTCCCCAGGTTGTCCCCTACCACATACTAAAATTTAATTGAAATTGGCCAATTTTTACGCGAGTTATCGGGTGGATAGACAGACGGACAAAGCTGGAGCATATACGCTTCTTCAACCTACGGTTGGAAAACGTAAAAATATATTTTTGAGGGCTTTACGCCCTAAAGCTAAAAAAAAAAAAAAATAACAATAAATTCAGAGAATTGTAGCAGAAACAATTTTGTTTTTGTTTTGTAAAGTGCGGGACCCCGTGAAGACGCGGGGCCCGGGGCGAACGCCCCGGTTGCCCCTATGGTCCAGCCGGCCCTGGGTGTGATCATACGCTATGGGTAGCTAGCTTCGTTTCCATCATTTGAAGGATTGAACTTATAGCTCATGTGTACACCACTCTCCTATAAACCCTTTACGGTTCCCACACAGCTGTTCCTCAAGGGCACGAGGCACATAAAGTTTCTATGTTTAAGAATGCACGCTCGTAAGTCACGGACAAAAAAAAAAAAAAATTCTGCAGTTCCCACTACTAAAATTAGTGCCGGTATGTAAATTCCGGATAAAAAAGTGCCTGTACGGAATACTAGGAAAAAAGAAGTGCCTTACTGGTGAAATACCGGCCCATTTCGAGCACTGTCTAGAGCTATAGTCGCCGAACCCTGATTTGGAGCCATTTGTTCCAGAAATGGCCGCGCCGTGGGGCGGGCGTACCACCCATGGGTCTTCCGGAGCTCAAGCCCATCTCGAGCGATTGGACAAAAGCCGGTTCCTCTGAGCACTCGGACCCCGGAGCGTCCTTTTGCAGTATTCATAAGGAGCCACAGAATGTGCCCAGGAAATTGAGCCGCGGATGGCTTAGTGGTTAGTGTTTCAGATTATCGATGCTGGGTCCCCAGGTTCTAGCCTGGGCTGATCTTTCAGAGATGGTGTGATTTACTAACAATCGCTGAATATCCGCCGTGCATCGGATGAGCACGTAAAGTGACGGCCCCAGGCTGGACCCACTGGTTAAATGGGTATCCTTTCCTATGTCTTCCCTGAAATCCTCTCACCCATCTATGTGCAATATCGTACTTGTGCGGTGGCGCCATCTACTGTACTCTAATCTCACTACAAACATCTCACTACAAACTGTTCTGTCAAAAGTCGCTAGACTTGCTCTCATTCCTTCCGTTTCTGCGTCCTGCCCAAAAGGCGATCTCGCTGTAGGTGGCTGGGACCTAAAACTCTACTCCCTGTGGACGGAAGTCCTACATGAAAATGACAAATGCCCAGGAAATTACTTCTGTTGGAGCTAGTGGCGAGGTTAGCTGCCATGCCTTCTCAACCATAAAACATTTGTCACCTGGTGGGAGGTGGTGTTAACAATCACTATGAGGAACTGTAAGGAATATAAGCAGCCGTTCGTTCCTAATTTAGAGTCACTAGCTCCAGGGAAGGGGAAAAAGCAGTGCTGTAAGAGTAGCACACTACCTATGCCTCGACTGGGACTCGAACCTCCCACCCAGTCGAAAGGTAGGCTGCCGTAGCGGCCACTTGTCGCTCTGTCTAGACCAGGTATCGTCAACCTTTTAATACCTACCGCCCACTTTTGTATCTTTGTTGATGGTAAAATTTCCTTGCAGGCTACCGGTGCCGCAGTATTTTAGAGGGGAGGGTTTATAAAAAATATGTACTTAAAATTATCTTTTCATTTATACTTTATGTATGTTTACACATAGGTAATTTCAATTTAATGAATTTCTGTATCTCCATTGATACAGCGCCTACTAGTGCGGCAGCTGCTTAAATTGAAGAAAATGAAATTTAAATGTGAAAACAATAAAGTTTATTGAAATTACCTTTAATTGATCATTAATGAGATCCTTGAGGCTGATGCTGCGAGACTAAATATTTGATATCTGGTACGATTTTCGTAAAGGATAAAAGAAGGTCTTCTCTTTCGGAGATATTCAGACGGTTTCTCTGTTTGGTGATAATATGATTGACTAAAGCCTGAATCTACAAGATATGAGGTAGGGAAAGGTATCAATAAATTAAATATCATTTCCCACATATTTGGATATAAAGCAGGCAATTTTTTTTTTATTTTGCCCGAGCTTTTGGTATCCACCACTACCGAAATTATATTTGCCCTCTTCATCATATTTAAGTTCTAATAGTTCTTCTTAGCAAGTTACATCAAACTCAGAAAAATTGGCAGTAAAAGGATTTATCATCCAGTTATACACCTTCAAGTTCAAAATATCTTTAAATCGTTTTTCCATATCTAATTTAAGTACTTGAGGTGGCTACTGAACCTTTCAATCTCCTCTGGAGTTACATCATCTTTTATAGATGACAATTTGGGAAACTGATGAAATTCTCTCTTCAAAAGATTATGACGGAGATCAGATTTTTCGATAAATAATGACACAATATTTTTGCAACTGATAAAAGTTATATCGAACTTCTGTGTGTAAAAGTAACCTAATAAATTGATCGTTATTGTCTTGGCACAGCTGTTGAAACATTCTATCATCTTTGGCATTAAATTTGATCTTATTTACAGCTCTAATTATTGTACTTAATGATGAATGAAGACTTGTACTTAAATGTTTTCCTACGAGATGTTGTCTGTGCACCACACAATGAATACAGAAAACGTTTGGCACTTCTTCCTTCAACTAAGCAACAAATCCACGATAGTATTTACCGATTACCTCGTTTTAATTATTTTCTATATTCGAAGTTTATAGATGGAATTCAAAAGTAAATTGCAAAAGCATATTTTAAAAAGTCAAACTCGCGAAGTTGTTAGCAATGTATTCGATTTATGACGGAAGAACAAAATTTGTAACAACGGACAAAACCCCCATCATGAAAACTTGAATCGCCCGCTAGTGGGCGGTAGGGATCAGGTTGACGACCACTGGTCTAGACGGATGATCACGCTTTACTGCGTGAACCGACAGTTTAGTGTCGTCATAGGCGCCGACAGGAGGGGGGGTCACTTGAACCCCCTGTAGAATTATTTTATTTTATTTATTTATTACTTTTTTCTTTTACACTCACAGAGCTGGACCACAAGGAAAGAGGGAGTTTGGGGCGCTTAATTTAATATCCCAATTTTACTGGAAATTTGGAATTGGAAAACGATAACGTGAAAGCGGAAAACCTAGCAAACCGTAAGGTAGTACGCCCAAACAAGTTCCGCTCCGGGTGGTATGTGCTGAACTTAAAAAACTTGGCGTAGCCCTGCTCGACACTGTTCATTATTTTGAAAACAGTTACCAATTTACCTGATAATACATGACTATTACTAACATACACTTTCTTCAAGAGCAGCATCAATTAATAACAATAATAACAATAATAGTAGTAGTAGTAGTAGTAGTAGTGTTCTAGTGTAGTAAGTAAGTAGTAGTAGTGTTCTAGTGTAGTAAGTAAGTAGTAGTAGTGTTCTAGTGTAGTAAGTAAGTAGTAGTAGTGTTCTAGTGTAGTAAGTAAGTAGTAGTAGTGTTCTAGTGTAGTAAGTAAGTAGTAGTAGTGTTCTAGTGTAGTAAGTAAGTAGTAGTTATAGTAATAGTATTAATCTTTCATTTTCAGGAATTATTGTTTTCTACATATTAGCCAAACCTTAATGAATTACACTTAACCCCCCTTGAAAAATTTAATGCAGGCGCCCATGAGTGTCGTCCTTGAAATAGGAACGTTCTGTTAAGGTACGATTACCCCAACAATCACTAAAAGTGCCTTAGCGCCACTAAGCCTAAAGAAAGAGTGCCTTAGAGACGCTAAGCCTAAAGAAATTGCGCCTTAGAGCCGCTAAGCCGCGCGAAGGCTCTACTACATCACTGATATTTATTATTAATCGGTATCCAGTAGTGAACTTTTCAACTTTTTGAAAGAATGGCCGTTTTTAATTCAATCCAGGTGGAGGGGGCTAAGATTTTAGCCTCAATAAAAAGATTTGCAAATTTTTTTGCGGAAACTTCAAAATAATTCAGACAGCTTTGAATTAAGTATTAAAAAGGAAAACAATTTTTTTTTCAGTAAATAAGTAAAATTTTTAGAAAACATTTTCATTGCTTAAGTTTATAAAACCTGGATAATGGGAAAACAGCTATTCCAGAAGACTTGAGGCCCATTTTCACGGCCACAGCAATTAGTTCCTATTCATGGTGTATATTAAGAACAGAATGTGTGTGAGTGTGTGCGGCTGGGTGGGTGTGAAAGAAATATCAGTTCAATGAGTGGAATTTTTTATACCATTGAGGTAAGGGTGCATGTGTTACAGTTGTTTGCACATCACGACGCATCCTTCTGGATACAGTAGATCCCGGTTAATTGGGACAAATCGCAGCTAGAACATTTTGTCCCAATTAAGCGTCTGCCTCAATCATGCGAAGCTTTATCCCAAAGAGCTAATTTGGGATGTTCTTTAAGATTTGTCCCAGATAAGCGGCTGCCCTGATTAACCGATGACTCAATTATCCGGATTCTACTGCACTATAAACTAAAACGTATTGTTCACGGGAACGAAGAAGCAGAGGGCTGTGTGATTATTATTATTATTATTTTATAACAGAGTCAAGAGAAAAAAACTTCTATGTGTGAAACTTGTGGCATTATGCTAGGTATGTTTTTTTTATTCGAGAATAAAAAAAATTAAGTAGTTTTACGTTTTTTGTGCCAGAATTCTTAATTGTTACTTTTTTTTTTTATCTTAAAGGAAAATAACCTTTGGGTTAATTATTTGTTTGTTTTTGTACGTGTTCAATATTTTTCATAAAACTATAGCTGGCAGCTACAGTACATTTAGTACCAGTGACGTAACTACCACCAACGCAGCTGCGGGGTGGTAGTTACGTCACTGGTACCAAATGATACCTCATGGGTAAGTCCCGGGCACTTGGGCCACCGTCACTGAGGGCCCCACCGCTACATATGAAGGATGATATTTTCTATCGTCGTGAAGCAAGCCATTTTCACAAACTTCATCGAAAATTGTTGCTCAAATGCAAATGAAAAATAAAATACACTCTAACAGTGAGATGTCCAATGCGTTCTCCAATAGCCACAAGTGAAGATTCAATTGTTTTGACGTCTTCTTTTGAAGAAACAAAGGTTCCAATTCAAGCTCCAACTTGTACTGCATTAGTAAGAGAAGCTGAGAAAATAAAAGTTTTTGCCCAAGTGGTTTTGATACCTGCCCAGCTCATTGGGTTAGGCGCACATAGCCCATGGCCGCTTAGAGGGAATATTGGTTACTCCGGCATGCTTTCGAAGAAAGAAAGCTTCCAATCCAAGCTCCAACTTGTACTGCATTAGTAAGAGAAGCTGAGAAAATAAAAAAAATTGCCCAAGTGGTTTTGATATCTGCCCAGCTCATTGGGTTAGGCGCACATAGCCCATGGCCGCTTAGAGGGAATATTGGTTACTCCGGCATGCTTTCGAAGAAAGAAAGCTTCCAATCCAAGCTCCAACTTCTACTGCGTTAGTAAGAGAAGCTGAGAAAATAAAAAAATTTCCCGAAGTGGTTTTGATAATTGCCCAGCTCATTGGGTTAGGCGCACATAGCCCATGGCCGCTTAGAGTGAATATTGATTGGTTACTACGGCATGCTTTCAAAGAAAGAAAACTTCCAATCCAAGCTCCAACTTGTATTGCATTAGTAAGAGAAGCTGAGAAAATATTTTTTTTTTTGCTCAAGTGGTTTTGATGCCTGTCCAGTTCATTGGGTTAGCCGCGAATTACCCATGGCCGCTTAGAGGGAATATTGGTTACTCTGGCATGCTTTCGAAGAAAGAAAGCTTCCAATCCAAGCTCCAACTTCTACTGCATTAGTAAGAGAAGCTGAGAAAATAAATTTTTTTGCCCAAGTGGTTTTGATGCCTGTCCAGCTCAATGGGTTAGCCGCGAATTACCCATGGCCGCTTAGAGGGTATATTATTTACTCCGGCATGCTTTCGAAGAAAGAAGGGTTTTAATTCAAGCTCCAACTTGTACTGCATTAGTCAGAGAAGCTGAGAAAATATTTTTTTTTTTGCCCAAGTGGTTTTGATGCCTGTCCAGCTCATTGGGTTAGCCGCGCATTACCCATGGCCGCTTAGAGGGAATATTGGTTACTCCGGCATGCTTTCGAAGAAAGAAAGCTTCCAATCAAGCTCCAACCTGTACTGCATTAGTAAGAGAAGCTGAGAAAATAATTTTTTTTGCCCAAGTGGTTTTGATGCCTGTCCAGCTCATTAGGTTAGCCGCGCATTACCCATGGCCGCTTAGAAGGAGTATTGGTTACTCCGGCATGCTTTCGAAGAAAGAAAGCTTCCAATCCAAACAACAACTTGTACTGCATTAGTAAGAGAAGCTGAGAAAATATTTTTTTTTTTTTTTTTGCCTAAGTGGTTATGTTGCCTGTCCAGCTCACTTTGCTAGCCGCGCATTACTCATGGCCGCTCAGAGGGAATATTGCTTGCGTTGTCATGGAGAAGAAAAACTCCCTTGCTCAGCATGCCGCGCCGTTTGTTTTGAATTGCACGATGAAACTTTCTCAGTGTCTCGCAATAAACAGACGCGTTTACTGTCGTGCCTTTAGGCAGGAATTCCACAAACAAGACTTCTTTGCTGATTAAAAGGCAGTGCACATGACCTTCCTCGTTGACATCGTCTGTTTGTATTTTTTTGGCCGTAGACCTGCCCGGGTGTTTCTTCCATAACAGTGACTGCTGTTTCGATTCAAGTGTGATGTGAGAGACCCAAGTCTCATCTCCCGTCAGCTTAAAAAATCATCGCCCCCCCCCCCCCATCTCCGTGCAGCCCCAAAATTTCCAAAGCAGATCCCATGCGTTTCGTTCTGTGCTCTTCCGTCAACATCTTTGGCACCCATCGAGCACTTACTTTGCGGTATTGAAGCTTTTCTGTAATGATTTCGAAATTTCAAGGAAATGTTCTGAAAGATCAGAAGCTGTGAAAAGTCGGTTCTTCCTAAAGTTTTTCGCTTGGTCTGACATTTCTCGCATTCAAAAACTTTACCACAGATCGGACTTCGCAGTCAGCGGACCGTTCTATTGACTTAAACATTTGTGACGTACCTGCCAGCAGGACGCACACGACATAAAGGCAAATAGCAGTCAGAACAAAACGTCCGCGTAGCTCAGTTGGTAGAGTGACTTATTACGGAATGAGGGGATCCGGGTTCGAATCCTGGCGTGGACAGAAATGACGGAGAAATTTACTTCGTTATAATGGCGCTCGAACTTTCCGGATGACCCGACCGTTCAAAATCTCGCAACGGTGTGATGTTCTTAACACACCGCGAGATAGGAAAAATAAGAGAATCCCTTCTCCAGCGCTTCGAAAAATAAATGTGTGTGACGTTGCATTCCACGCATCAGATTGACTGGGAGTTCTCAAGTGCACGTTCTACAGCGGATGGCTGCCTGCAACGATTCATGGTCACGGCTGACCCGTGGGCCATGTCCCCCGGCCCTCTTTCGGAGGGGAGATGTGACGTACCTGCCAGCAGGACGCACACAACATAAAGGCAGATAGCAGTCAGAACAAAACGTCCGCGTAGCTCAATTGGTAGAGTGACTTATTCCGGAATGAGGGGATCCGGGTTCAAATCCTGGCGTGGACAGAATTGACGGAGAAATTTACTTCGTCATACATTATTAAAACAAGCAAAACCTTTAGCATAAGCACAACCTCACAAAATGGCGTCAGGGCGTGGCTAATAGATGATGCAACACAACTGTCCATGCGCGACTCTAAAGCTAATACTTGCGCGGGAATTATACGCGAAAGGTACTTACTTGCTGGATGTCCTTAGTAATATCCGTCAAGTTTATCATTTTCACTTAATGCCTGCAGAGTTCCAAGTTTGTATGGTTTGAAAGCAAGTTGACGTTGCAGTATCGTCCTCACTATTTATTGTCTCTGGAACTTCAAGTTCTCGACTTGCAAGATAGGTACTTCTGCGGGCGCGAAGAAATCTTTCTGGTACTCTTTCAACAGTCTCCGCTGACTCACGTGATCTTCCGCAAACCTTCGCTTGTCGAGAACACACTGCACTCCGCTCCTCCACTTTGTTTCGTTTAACCACAACGCGCATTATGCCTTCTCCGCCCCACCGAAACCAGGCATTTTGCTTGATCGGCAGGTAGACTTTATTTTACGCCATGATTAGAGTATTGCGATGAATGCTTGTGAAAAATATAAAACACGTAGATTCGTTTTTTAACGCGAATGACTATATCATTTTCTTTAATAGTCACACGTTTTCTAGATTGGGAATTGACCCTCAATATTGATTATTTCTTCCCGTATGTGATAATCATTACTGCAAATACGGAAAACTCAGGTGGAATGGTGGCCCATACTAACCGTAATAAAAATTTACTGGAGATTGGAATCACGTTATTACCATGCAGGCATAGAATCTGCTTAATTATTTGATTCCTTCCTCACTGGTTACAAATTGTAGAATTTTCTTTTAACAGTTTTGACTAAGATCACGTAACTCTTCCCTGTCTGATGTTGGAGCCAGAAATTGTGACGTCATTCCCAGTTTACCTGTATGTAAGGTCGATGGTCCATCCAAAAAAAGAAACATGAGGATATAATACACACTAATTGTGGGTTTAATAGCTGGATGCGATGTAAAAATGTTAAAGTTGTTACCGAAGTTTGTCATTTTTTTGTTTTACGAATTTCATTATGCGCAGCTATGATCCTGGGTTGCGGAAGTGTGATATTTTAATTTAAGTCTATGTGTCCGTTTCTAAAAATCCGACTGAAAAATCCTTCTGCTCTATAAACTCTTCGCTATGAAAAAGATAGTGCCCTTTGTCCACTCTAAATTAAACAGCGCATTGTCTTTCTACTAGGCTTGTATATTTGTATTCCGTTTTTTTTTAACTATCTCCGCTTCTATTCCGCTTTCTTCCTGTCTCTGCTTCTAACTAGCATATTAAAAAAAATATTTTTCTCTCGCATACTTTCTACTATGGAGAATCTTTTGCATGTGCTTTCTACTTTTTCATAATGCGCAGTTCTGCCGCTAGGGGCGTCAGTGTACAGTTCTACTTCCAACAGTATTTCAAACATTTCCAAAAAACTGATTAAAAAAATATTTCGTAGCCAGATACTATTGACTGTGTAAAAGATTCTGCAAATATCTTCTTTAAATACCACGCAGTTTTACCGCTAGAGAAGTGAAGTACTGCTATGTTTTAGTATCTATGCGCAGTATTCTGAGAGTAATCTTTATTAGATGATTCACGAATGTTTTATATTCATGCATCAAGCAGAGAGAGTTCACGATAATTAATATTTGAATTGATTGATTATATATTGTGATTTGAATTGAAGTCAACAAGTGTTTTCTGATTAGTGTGCTCAACTTGGGATGACGTGCCAGCTAATAAAGTGCATTTATAACATTCCACGTTGATTCATTTAGTTTTCTTAGCCGTTAGAGTGTGTTCTATGATTATCAGTTCCAATATTATGTTCACTAGTTGTTAAGCAATGGTGACATTTAAGCAAGTTAATTATGAATTTTTTTTTTATTGGGGGTTTAACGACCACCGTCAGCAACTATAAGAAGTCGTCCGTCTCTAATTTAGGGTCACTGGTTCCAGGATAGGGAGACAGCCAGTGCCGTAAGACAAACACAACATCCATGCCTCGCCGGGATTCGAACCCGGACCCCACCTAGGACGAAATAATACATTATGCAGCTTACAGTTAAGGCTAAAGCCTTAAACCTACTGCAGTGTGTGACGTACTACTGAGGTGAAGCATGACGCCAAAACGGCAAGAAGCAGCGGGTCCCCCCGGTGGGGCAGTAGACTAAGCGCTGGCTTCTGAACATTCGTCCCAGATGGGGTCCTCGTTTGAATCCCGTGATGCATGTACAATCGTGGCCAAAAGTCCTTTACCAGTAGACCTAAAATCAATTTTTGATGTTTGAAGTCAACTTATACAGCGCAATGATGAAGTCAGGAATGTATATTATACATCATTTTAAAGGACATTTTATGCTGAATTCAAATATGTTTACAGAATGTGATTACCAGTAATAGAAGTGTAGTTACAAGCAAAAGTACAGCGTCTAGTCATAAAAAAGCAAAAAAAATAGTGGAATTTGTGAAATTAGTGTACAATGCATTTAACATAAAATTACTGTACAGTACATTATTGAAACTTGCAGAACACTTGAAATAACTTACCAACAAGCAAAATATGCTTTAATATTTAATTGGATAGCCACGGTTTCTTAGTAACAAAATGCACCTTCTTGGCATGGAACAAATGAGCTTCTCTAGTCGTCCATTGGTGATAACACAGTGCCAAAATTGCTGTGAAATGTGGCTGTGATCATTCCACTGTCTTGCGCACCATTAAAATAGTTGCAGAAACTGGATGTGTGAGAAACAGAAAAAGAACAGGTCGACCAAGGCTGCGTACTGAACGTGATGATCGCATGTTGATTCGTCGTTCCTTAAAATCAAGGTTCAAAACAGCCACTGATTTAAGAAATGAGTGGGAGAATGAAGTAGGCATTATTGCATCTGCACGTGCAGTTCGTCGAAGGCTACAAGAAAATGGACTGAATGCACGAAAAGCTGCAGGAAAACCTTTCCTTACTGAACAACAATGGCCGAAAAGAATTGCTTTGGCCAAGGCATACAATAATTGATTTGATGATGAATGGAAAAATGTTATTTTCAGTGATGAAACAACTGTTACTACTTCCGCTAATACTGGAAATAATTATGTACGTCGTCTGGCTGGTGAAATATGTAAGGCATGCTACACCAAGCCAACAATCAAGCACCCACATTCGGCGATGTTATGATCATGTATTTCATCCAGTGGTGTTGGCCGTCTGTATATTGTTGATGGCACATTGAGTGGATCGAAATATGTGGATATTTTGGAGTCCAAGCTGATACCATCTGCACAAGACATGGGTTTGCGGAATTTTATCTTTCAGGACGACAACGCGCCATGTCATCAGTCAAAGTTGGTTGACGAGTGGTTTAATCGAAAAGTTATAAGAAAACTTCAGTGGCTGGCACAGTCACCCGATCTTAATCCCATAGAGAATCTGTGGGTGATACTGAAGCAAAAGATCCGTCAACAAGGACCCACATCTAAAACAGCATTAATTGAGCCTGTAAGGGCCGTATGGCACCGTGTTATCACCAATGGACAACTAGAGAAGCTCATTAGTTCCATGCCAAGAAGGTGCACTTTGTTACTAAGAAACCGTGGTTATCCAATTAAATATTAAAGCGTATTTTGCTTGTTGGCAAGTTATTTCAAGTGTACTGCACTTGAAGTAACTTACCAAAAATGTACTGTACAGTAATTTTACATTAAATGCATTGTACACTAATTTCACAAATTCTACTATTTTTTTTTTTTTTTTTTTTGCTTTTTATGACTAGACGCTGTACTTTGGCTTGTAACTTCACTTCTATTACTGGTAACAACATTCTGTAAAAAATTTGAATTAAACATAAAATTTCTTTTACAAGGATGTATAATATGTATTCCTGACTTTACCATTACGCTGTATAAGTTGACTTCAAACATGAAAAATTTACTTTAGGTCTATCTGGTGCAAGACTTTTGGCCACGACTGTATGTTGCGTTTGTCTTACGGCACTGACTCTCTCCCTTCCCTGGAGCCAGTGGCGCTAAATTAGGGACGGGCGACTGCTTCTTATAGCCCACTGAATTGCTGGTCCTTAAACCTCCAACAACAATAAAAAAAAGTAGCAGCTGTATATCTAGCCGGCCTAAATGAAGCGGGAGAGTATCTCAATTCGGAGTGAGAACATGTGTGCTCGAATCCCAACACGCAGCCCCGGTGGCGCAGTGGTCTAAGTGCTGGCTTATGACCATTCGTCCGTGATTAGGTCCGGATTCGAATCCCAGTCAGGCATGGACGTTGTGTCTATCTTACGGCACTGGCTCTCTCCTTTACTTGGAACCAGTGACCCTAAATTGGGGACGAGCGACTGCTTATAGTACATGGAGTTGCTCACGGCGGTCGTTAAACCCCTTAATCAAAAGAAAAAGAAAAATTCCAACACCGGCAGAAAAGGACTCGTTTGTTATACTATATCGGCGCCAAAACGTAAAAATGAATCTCCAGGCCATGAGGTTCGAAAGCAAATGTGTTATAATTCTTCCACACATCATCGGGAATTACTAAGAATGATAATGATTGGAAAGCAAACGTAGTAATTAGAGTAATTGGAAGAGATTTTCGGTCTGTGCTTCAAATAGCAGTTTGCGCTGTTGTTACAGTTTCTGCGAGTTTCTGCTCAAAGTATTAGCATTGCTAACTGTTTGTTCAGCTACTCTGCCTGTAGTTATTAAATCAGTACTCAGTAGTTGACAACTAAGTGCACATGTTTTAAGTTTCCGGCTTTTTAAGAGGCAGGGGCCCCAGTTCAAGATCCTGTCTCCGGGCCCAAAATCTGAAGTTATATATATATATACTAAAGAGCAAAGCCGAAAACATAAGAAAAACTTTGTAATTTAAAACGAAAGTTGCAAAACAACCTGAAGATCAAAACGCGCAACGCAGCAGTTATGAAAATTCAGAATTCACATTCCATTAAGAAGAGACTTAAGCAAAAAAAAAATTTTTAACTCATACCAAGTACAACAAAGAAAAGGTTATGTATTGACCGGTGTGAGTAAAAAGAGAAAAAAAGAACAACTGAATGCAGAAAGTGTCGAGAATACTGAGCCTTGGCTTTATCAAGGACCAGCAAAAACTCTGCATTTTCTCACTTCCACAAAGACCTATTTGGAAATGGGTTTCTGCAAAGTCATGGATGCAAGTAATTAACCCACCTAAAAATATATATATAAATGTCATGACCTCCGCAAAGTTGTATGACCTAGCTTTAGTTAACAATTTAGATTGCATCCATAACCCTCCTGGCCCGACCCATGCTCTTCATCTGTTACTATTAAACAGAAAGAAGATGATTATATAAAACTCAAGTTGTAAGAGTGACATAATGAACTAGAAATAATGTTCAGTAATTAACAAATAGCCAAGTTCGCCTGAGAAAGAATTTAAACCTGAATAGCAATACAAAAGTATTACAAGTTCTTAACATTGCAATGAAAAAGGAAATATTAATTTTTTTCTAAAGCACAGATTCTTAAAAGAAAACTGGATTATAAAAACTCCCTACTCCACTACTTCTGAAAACACAAAAACGAGAATAAAATAAAGACAATAATGAACTAAAGAAATGCTTTGTGAAGTTTATGTGACATAAACAATTAGTTGCAATATGTACAAAGTATTTCAGAAGTGCTTTAAGTGCATAATTAAGTAGCTAATAAGACCTTAACTGCATTGAAAATACAGCGCAGACTACAAGAACAATGAAACGGGCGGCTGCTTGGCCTTAGTTCCCTAAAAAACGCGCAAAAAAAACAAGAAAAGAAAGAGTTAAAATACGCAAAAAAGTCGATAGACTTGCTAGTGCCTAAAAGCTTAAAGCAAGAAAAGAAAAAAATGTTCAAGAAGTTCAAATATTGAACCCGGAAAACCAAAAACCAAAAGACAAAGAAGAGATCTTACCTCTTATGCAACTTAGCTTCTTTCACACTTGAGGAAACATGGCCGACCTTTCAACCCAAACTTCCAAACACCCCTGCCCCTCCCTAGTCGCTGGGGGCAGTGTGGGTGGGGCTGAAGGCCTCCACACTCTGAAAAAATCCTACTCGCGGAGATTTTAACTGGAGAAAAAAATATAATTAAGATTGTGGACCTGTATGATCAGAAAGAGCAGAATTAACTCTCCAGAATACATGAGAAATATCATGAAATACACAAGTAGTGTATTTAATAATCTTTGCATGTATTTAATCACCTTAGTGAACTTCTGTAGACTATTCAGAATCCTATTAATTTTAATGTTAGTTTTACTATTTTTAGTATAGCTATTCTGGTGAGTGAATAACTAGTTTTCTTTTATATTTATTTTTATTTTCTTTTATAAACAGATTTTTAAGTTTTTTTGTGATTTTATCTATATTATTTATTTTTTTATTTTTAATAGGACCTTCCTATCCATAGCACTAAGGTTCCTTTTTGTAGTTAATATCATCCTCTAGCCAACTTCCAAAAGGCTTTCATTGGTCAGAATCATATTATTAACTGTGTAGAAAATTAAAGCAGATCTGTCAACCTTACTCTATTATTCAGAATAATTTTTCTTAAAGTTCTTTTAATGAAAGAAGTATGATATAAGGTCAGGTGATGAGTAACATCACAGCCTCTCTTTGACAAATGTCAACACCGCCTTCTCGTGGTGCATCCTGTTCCCACTAAAGGGGCTCTGACGACCGCCAATAGCGGTATAACTATACCATTGGGAGTAGAGGAAATGCTATCCCATAACTCAGCGTGGTGAGTTATGGCCAAACCCCTCCAAAATGTCTCCACAACTTAAATCTTGGCCCTCAGTCTCCGGCAGCTGGAATGTACCTGGCCAAGGCAGCGACCAGTACGACATAAAGGCAGAGGGTGCTAAGAATCTCCGGAGGACCGGACAAGGCTGTCATCTGTTACTAAGCTTGGCTACGTATAATGGACGCTCCCTATCTTCTGATTCAAGACTTCTTGAATTGGAAGAGGAAATACAAAGGATCAAGTGGGACATCGTCGGGCTAAGTGAGGTAAGGAGAAAAGGAGAAGATCTCATTGAACTGAAAAGTGGACATCTTTTCTACTATCGTGGGACAGATACTGGAAGAACTAGTGGTGTTGGATTTATAATAAACAAGAAACTGAAGGATAAAGTTGTAGAAGTTGAAAGTTCCTCTGACAGAGCTGCACGACTCGTTATCCAACTTTCGAGAAGATACCAGACTAAGATTATTCAAACTTATGCACCCACCACAAGTCATCCTGAAGAAGAAATTGAAGAGTTTTATGAGGAAATTCGTCATTTAAATAATAAAGGTAAGCAGCACTTGAAGATAATTATGGGAGATGTCAATGCAAAAATAGGTCAACGGCAACAGAATGAAACTTCAGTAGATTAATTCGATCACGGCAACAGAAACCAGCATGGAAATACTCTCTTTGAGTTTGCAGAGGCAGAAGGGTTTTTCATCTTGAATTCCTTTTTCAAGAATAAGCCACACCGGAAATGGACATGGAGGCATCCAAATGGGACGACAAGTAAAATTGATTTTATTATGTGTAACAAAAAATTCGTCATAGAAGACTGCAGTGTGCTAAACAAGTTCAACACAGGTAGTGACCATAGATTGGTGAGATGTAAGATGTACCTCAACACTAAACTCGAACGTGACAAGCTCATAAGACAAACAAAATGTATTGACATAACCAACCTTAAAAAACATCATAATACCTCCAAGATGGAACTGAAGAACAGATTCTCTGCTTTAGAAGGCCTAACATCGGAAGAAGTGGATATTTCTGAAGTTAACAGAAAAGTAACCAAAGCTCTTATGGAAACAGCAACAAAATTAGCTAGGTCTAAGAACAAGTTGCATGTGAACAAATTATCAGGAAAAACCAAGATGTTGATGCAAAAATGAAGAGAGATGTGGACACCTAAAGAAGAAATGACTTCCAGATTGGAATATATAGAGCTATGCAAGACAGTACGAAAAAGTATCACTGAAGATGTAAGGAAATTCAACTGTGCCGCCCCGGTGGCGCAGTGATCTAAGCGATGGCCTCTGATCATTCGTCTGAAAGGGGTCCGGGTTCGAATCCCGGTGACGCAAGGGTGATGTGTTTGTCTTACGGCACTGGCTCTCTCCCTTCCCTGGAACCAGTGACCCTAAATTAGTGACAGGCGACTTCTTATAGCCCATTGAGTTGCTCACGGTGGTCGTTAAACCTCCAATCAAAAAAAAAAAAAAAAAATTCAGCTGTGAACTAGTGCGGAAAGCAATTGAAAACAACCAAGCCTAAAGATAGCAAAGGGACGTCTTAGTAAGGGAAGAAAACAGATTATGACACTGAGAAAAGAAGATGGTTCTGTAACAAGAAATAGAGGCGAAATTTTGACAAGAGTGAAAGATTTCTACTCCAAATTATATGAAAGGGATGATACATGTACTCCAGGCATCATGAAAGGTACCAGTACCAGAGTTCTTCCAGTCCTCCCAGCAGACGTTGCACATGCAATCAAGAACATGAAGCGGGGAAAAGCTCCAGAAGAAGATGGAATTACTGTAGACATCATACAAGAAGCAAGTGGAGAAATCCAAACAGTACTCGCCCAAATTTTCACTCGATGCCTTATTGAAGGGAAGATCCCTAAGGATTGGAACAACGCTACAATGATCCTGCTACATAAAAAAGGTTACATTGAGGATCTTAGGAACTACAGACCTGTCAGCCTCCTATCAGTGGTTTATAAAATCTTCACTAAAGTTCTTTCACACCGCTTGAAGGTAACACTGGACATGGCTCAACCGAGAGAACAAGCTGGATTCAGGAGTGGCTACAGCACCATAGATATGAACTTCCATTGTGCATGGCTTTTATCGATTATGAAAAGGCCTTTCATTCGGTGAAACCATCAGCAGTTACAATGGCTTTGAAATCCTGCTGCATTGAAGATGCATACATTAATATTATTAATAACATCTATGAAAATTCAAGTGCAAAAATTCGGCTGTTTGAAACTACAACACACATAAAAATTGGAAAGGGAGTAAGACAAGGTGACACCATATCTCCAAAGCTCTTTAATGCAACATTGGAAAATGTCTTTCAATCACTGAACTGGGAAAACAAAGGGATAACAATTGATGGAGATTATCTAACCCACTTTCGTTTTACTGATGACGTAGTCATTTTTGCAACTACCCCATCAGAGCTGCAGAGTATGATCCAGGAACTTACTGACAAGAGTAAAGAAGTGGGATTAAAAATGAACTTTCAGAAGACAAAAGTGATGTTCAATGCTTTTACAAGAAATGAACATTTATCGATTGATGGAGAAAAGCTGGAGATAACAGACACGTACGTTTATCTTGGACAGCAGATATCAAGTGAGGGTCACATTGATGAAGAAATTATTCGGCGTACAAAACTTGCCTGGAGATCTTTTGGAAGAAACAGCATAATTTTCAGGAGCAATATGCTATTATGTCTTAAAAGAAAAGTGTTTGATCAATGCATCCTTCCAGTGCTTAGGTATGGTGCAGAGACGTGGACCTTAACTAAAAGAGACATGCAAAGGCTGCAGACAACTCAAAGTAACATGGAGAGGTGCATGCTGGGTGTAGCCAGGAGAGATAAGAAAAGGAACTCGTGGATCCGAAAAATGACAAGAGTGGAAGACATCATGATCAGAGTTAAATCCCTGAAATGGCAATGGGCTGGACATACTGCCAGAAGGACAGACCATCGATGGACAGCCGAAATTTTAGTTTGGGTTCCAAGGGACAGGAAAAGACCCAGAAGAAGACCACATGGGAGATGGGTGGATGAAATTCGAAAGTATGCGGGAGTGACATGGAGGAGACTGGCACAAGACAGACCGTTGTGGAGGAAACTTGGGGAGACCTTCATCCAGCAGTGGATTGATAATGGTTGACATTGATGATGATGATATATATATACACTGAGTGGCCACTTTATTATGACCACCTGACAGTTTTTAGCAAATGAGCTATGGCTGCACGCTGTTACCGCCAGAGGGCGAGGCTAGTATGAAAAGGGAAAGCTTAGTGCTTGCGACAGTAGTAGAGGGATATTTGGGTAACGAGATGGGTAAAAAATGCGATTTGACGGACTTTCAACGTGGGATGATTGTAGGAGCTCGGAGCCATGGAGCGAGTAACACCGAAACCGCCGCATTCGCGAAATGTTCCAGAGCAGCTGTTGTTATAGTGTTTAAAGACTGGACTGTCAGCCAAAAGCCTGGGTCTCTACGTGCAACGTGTGGTCGTCATCGACTAGTAACTGCTCGGGCGGAACGGAGAGTGTCCCGACTGGTAAGAGACAACAGAAGGGCAACAGTGCTGCAAATTACAGACCATCTCAATCAAGGATCCCCTCAAATGATCTCTGCACGCACTGTTCGCCGTACACTGCATCGGATGGGATGTGGCAGCCAAAGGCCTGTTCGAACACCTTTGCTGTCTGCAGTTAACAAGAGAAAACGTCTCCAGTTCGTACAGGAGCACAAGGATTGGACAGTCGATAATTGGAAACAAATCATGTGGTCCGATGAATCACGTTTTCAGTTGCACCATGCAGATGGCCGAGTGAGAATTTGGCGGAAACAGCACGAAAGCATGGACCCCAAATGCATTGCTACAACCCTTCAAGCTGGTGGAGGCAACCTTATGGTTTGGGGAATGTTTTCCTGGCATGCTTTGGGCCCTTTAATTCGTGTGGATCAACGTCTGACTGGCACATCATATCTAAACATCGTTGCGGACCAAGTGCATCCTGTCATGTGGATGGTTTATCTCAATGGCGATGGCTACTTTCAACAAGATAAAGCGTCCTGTCATAGTGCTCGTCTTGTACAGTATTGGTTTCAGGAACATGCCGGAGAGTTTACTTTGCTCAGGTGGCCCCCACAATCTCCAGATCTCAACCCCATTGAGAATTTGTGGGATGAAGTTGAATGAGCCATCAGACAGCTGGATCCACAACCGTGCAATCTCACACTCCTGGAAAGTGCTATTCATCACGCATGGTCTCAGATTCCACAAACTAACTATCAACATCTCGTGGAGTCCATGCCATGAAGAATCGACGCAGTAATAAAGGTAAAAAGTGGCCCAACGAAGTACTGAGAGGGTGGTCATAATAAAGTGGCCACTCAGTGTATATATATTCTATGTCTTTCAATCATTGAACTGGGAAAACAAAGGGATAAACACTAATTGAGATTATTTAACTCACTTTCGTTTTGCTGATGACGTAGTCATTTTTTCAGCTACCCTTTCAGAGCTGCAGAGTATGATTCAGGAACTTGTTGACAAGAGTAAAGAAGTGGGATTAAAAGTGAACTTTCAGAAGACAAGAGTAAAGAAGTGGGATTAAAAGTGAACTTTCAGAAGACAAGAGTAAAGAAGTGGGATTAAAAGTGAACTTTCAGAAGACAAGAGTAAAGAAGTGGGATTAAAAGTGAACTTTCAGAAGACAAGAGTAAAGAAGTGGGATTAAAAGTGAACTTTCAGAAGACAAGTGATATACAATGCTTTTGCAAGAAACGAAGATTTGTCGATTGATGGAGAAAAGCTTGAGACAACCGATATAAACATTTATCTTGGGTAGCAGATATCAAGCGAGGGTCACATTGATGAAGAAATTAATCGGCGTATAAAACTTGGATGGTTGGAAGAAACAGTATAATTTTTAAGAGCAGTATGCCATTATGTCTTAAAAGAAAAGTGTTTAATCAATGCTTTCTGCCAGTGCTTACGTATGGAGCAGATGCATGGACCTTAACTAAAAAAGTCATACAAAGACTGCAGACAACTCAAAGACGCATGGAGAGATGCATGCTTGGTGTAACCAGGAAAGATAAGGAGAAGAACTTGTGGATAAGGAAAATTACAAGAGTGGACGACATCATGACCAGAGTGAAATCATTGAAATGGCAATGGGCTGGACAGATTGCCAAAAGAACGTACCACCGATGGACAACAGAAATTTTAGACTGGATTCCGAGGGACAGAAAAAGACCCAGAAGACCACATGGGAGACGGATGGATGAAATTCGAAATCATGCTGGAGTGACATGGAGGAGACAGGCCCAAGACAGACAATTGTGGAAGAAACTTGGTGAAACCTTCATCCAGCAGTGGATTGATAATGGTTGACAATGATGATGATGATGATGATGAGATATATAAATGACAGATATAGATATATATTCAGCAATTATTTGAAAGCAATAAGCTCTGTATATATATATATATATATATATATATATATATATATATACTTACTACAAGAAGAAACAATTTCAACAGGAGCCAAAAACAGGAGAAAAAAACACCAATGCAAACGAGCAGGGAAAAACATGGAAAAATGCAGAAAGTTTTGAAAATGCTGAGCCCCGGCTTTATCAAGGATCAGCAAAACACAGCACCAACTCATCTCTACAAAGACCTAGTTGAATATGGGTTTCTGCTATGTCCTAAATGTATTTTAGGTATATGTCCCCATAAATCAAAAACACCTTCTAAGCCACGGAAACGTAAAAATTAAGAATATATTCATACATTTATGACATACATGGCCCAAGCCAAAACGACTCATTGTCCACAAATCCAGGAAAAACCAGTACAGATCCCATGAGCGAAAAAAAAAAAAAAAAAAAAAAAAAAAAAAAAAACTATGGCCAGACATGTGGAGAATTTAGACAATTGAAGCGTAATACAAAACCTGAAAAAAAAATACAAAAGAAAAATTTTCAAAATGTATACAGTAATGTAAAAATGTTTGACTTGGAAAAAGACTTAAAATGAAAAAGATTTTTAATACGTGCTCAACAATGTAAAGATGCTTTTCTTGAAGGCACAAGTTCCAGAAAATGAGACAGCAGAGCCACGTGGCTCAAAACACGAGGCATGCAACCTGAGCTAAAACTCTACAAGGAAGCAAGGCAAAAGAATGCAAAGCCAGGAGGCAAAAGAAAAAAGGAAAGCTCCACGCCTGTGCCAACAAACATCGACCAAAATTCCAGGAAATTAGCACAGAGACCAGGAGCGAAAAACAAAAAAAATTTTTATAGACATTTGCCGCGATACTCAGCAAGACTTCAGACAAAAGAAACGTAACATAAAACTAGGAAAGTTACTTAAAAAATGAAAAAAGAAAAGTTGCAATATGTACACAGTATTATAAGAATGTTTTACAAGAAAGTACAAATACAGTAGATGTGCCTCCGTACTACGAACGAAAGGGAAGCAGAGCCACGAAGCCCAAACCACGAAGCATGTAACCACAACGTGAAAACAAGGTCAAAAAATAAAAACGAAGCCAAAGGCAAGAGAAAACTGCGCCACTTTTTGATAAGACAAAAAAGAATACAAACGCATGTCAGCAAGCACAAAAACGAGAAAAAAATTCCAAAAGCCTACAAAAAGAAAAAACGAAATGACTGGCCTGCGAAACTGCTGACCAAAGATATGGCAGACCTGGAAAAATGGCCGTCAAACCTCCCGCCGGCCACGAAACTATCGTAGGTGAGGAAGAGAAGCTACTCAACAGCAGCCCCGCATACAAGAACGCACTCCGCAGAAAACGGCAAATCCACCAATCAAAAAATTCCCAAGTGAAAAAGATAAACTGATTGTCTGGAAAGAGCAGAAAACTCAACGGAATGCAAGAAAAATATCATCAAATACACCCAATATGTATTTCATATTATTCATCTGTATTAAAATACCTTAAAGTAAAACTACAGAAAATATAAAGTTTCTTATATACAGTAGTTTTTCTTAATTTTTACTATTTTTATGTTAGTTATTCTTGAGATCGAATAACCATTTTACCTTTTAAACTTTTTTGGCATTTTATTTAATATTTTATTGTTTTTATTTTTATAATCAAACTGTTTTATCCATAGCAACAAAGGTTCCAAAAAGTTAGTTAATATACATCCTCTAGACCAATTTCGAAAAAGGCTTTCATTGGCCAGAATCATTTTATTAACTGTGATGCAATTAAATTAGATCTGCTAACCTAACTCTATTTTTGAGAACTATTTTTCTTAAAGCTGTTTTAATAAAATTAGCTGGTACTTGGTTCTCTTGAAAGCTATTTAAGATAAGACTAATGTGTTTATGGAAATCCGAAGTATTGTTGCATATTCTGGAAATTCTAAGTACCTGTGAAATAAGGACACTGTCTATTACTTTAGTGGAGATATTATTTGTCCAGTGTAAATATTTAATTACTTTAAAAGAAAAATTCTTTCTTCTATCAAATAGGCTAATGGTGGGTGGGGTTACCATTATTAAGTTTTGTACTTAAATCTAAGAAATCAAGCTCCTGTTTATTTTGGTTAGTTTTACTTAATTTAAGACAGCTAGGGTAGATATCTGTAAAACCATTCTCTATTATTTCAGAGTTATTAATACAGAGCTAATCATCAATATATGTGTAAGTATATAAGTAGCCATCTGAGTTCAAGGACCTATATTTCATAAACTTATACTCTTTGTAGAACAGAAACAGATTACAAACACTGGTGGAGTGGGAGCATCCCATAGTAATGCCACTAATTTGCTTATAGAGAGATTGGTTATAAAGAATATGATTATTATTAATACAACAGTTAAGTAAAGTATTCCAAGTATTGGCTTTAACAATTTGGTTAATTTTAAATTCTACAAACATCTCCTTAAACGTGGTAATAATATCTGAAAGAGACAGATTGGTATCTAGGTTCTCAAAATCATAACTAATAATATCTATGGGCCTTAAGCTAAAAATAGAAGAAATCACTTCGGAATTGTTATTTACAATCCAAAAATCCATGTTCTGCAGATTCGTACTGTTTCTAACAAGTTACAAAACTTTTTTAGAAGTGCTTCAAAAGTCTGGTATATTTTCTTTTTATGAATCCTAACACCACTGGCTATGAATCTGAATTTCACAGGATCTTTATGAAACTTTGCATTAGCAAAAAGAAAAGGAAATTCAGGCCCATAACCCCTAACCAGGGGAATTTTTAGCTTTCTGTAGTAGGCTTTAAACAGATTACCAAGTTGTTTGGTACTATAACTGACAGGCTCATAGGTTACTCTATTATTAAGTTCTTGATTAATTAATTCAAAATAGAAACTTTTGCAAATAATTGCAAAATTATTGCTAGCTTTATCAGTGGTCGTAAAAATATATGTCTCTTGAAGTTCAGACAGAGACTTTTTGAAGCACTGGAGAACTAACTACAGATTGCTGTCAAAGCATATCCTAAGACCGGCCAACTTTTCAGAGAAGCTAAAGATAACATTGTACTTCCACTATGCAAAAGCCTCAATTGGCTGATTGAATGCCAAACTAGTCTTAATAATATACCTAGTGACATCTTGAGTGAAGTTATCAAGAATCTGCTTTTTAGGGATATTGAAAGAAGGCCTAAATTTGGCACCAAACCCTAACAACTTAACCATCCTCTACAATATTTAAGTTTCCGGTAAAAATGTGCTTGTAAAAACTATTATAGTATACTGAATCCTTATACTCTTCACAAGAGCACTCAAAAGCTGCTGGAAAAGAAATAGAAAAACCTGATTTATAGTTTTTAACCATGGAACCTAAGGTTTTAACGTACTTAAAACTAACAACAGACTGGTGCCTAGGAATAGGAAAATCGCTAGCATTATTGTAGAACAATTTCTGCTATTGAGGTAACCATAGCATTTATTGAGAAGGGAGTTAATAATTGTTTGGGGTATTTCTTCCAGCCACCCGCTGTTCTCAAATATGTCAGGGCGTTTTAGGGAATGCTTTGTACTGAAATATATTTTTTTTACTTCTATCTTTTTCTTTTTTTATTATTATGGAATGGTAGATTTTGAAGGACCGTGGTGATATAGAGTTTCCATATTGTCCGCAGGGTACCAACGAAAACTGTATACCAACTTATTTCGCTGCGTGCCTGCCGCAAGAGACGAAAGAAAAGCGTGTTACACATGCAGTAGGCGCATAACCCCCACAGTCACTCCCATGAGCAGCACCAACGATCTGTCTTTTTCTTTCGCTGTTTTACGGGACACTGGCGAAAATTCTGTTTGCTCCTAACTCAGTAATCATGGTTGGACAGTTCGCCTAAAAAGTCTTTCGTGAACAAACATATTGCGTCCAGCAGAGCGTAATGCTGCCACTCACATCCAGGGGGCCGACACAGAGAAAAAGGTGGAGGAACGGAAGGGGGAGGGAGGCGGTACTGAATGCGGGAAGAAGAGAATGTGTAAGAGGAGCCCTAGGCGTCGCCTACATCAAGGATTTTCAGTTAGACCTTTTAGTTTCAGACAAGAGCGTCTCTATTACATTTTTTCCCTTCAAAAACTGAAAGTTTTCCACAGCCCACTTGGCTCGCTGATATATTCTGCCTGGCAACTCTATCAGAAGAGCTATTCCCTCTATAACACCTCCATCCCGTTTTGCTTCCCCTAAATAACGAAAAAGGTGACGACTGTTTAAAACTCTCCTTGTGGGTTCTCCGCACAGCTGAGGTTATTCTTTTCTATTCATAAGCAGAATACTATTCTTTTTCTTTTCTTTCTTTTTTTTTTTTTTTTTTTTTTGCGTCGCATTTTCTATTCCGTTTCTTATTCAGGTTTTTCTTTCATATTTCTTTTCACCTCAAGCGTTAACATCGAGGAGTGCTTTTTTTTAAAGAAAGCAGATGGAAAAACATATATATACATTCTTAAAAAAAAATGCCGCTTACGAATGAGCTGCAAAATGAAGAAAGTGTCTGTCGAGCCCGCAGGTGGTCGTGGAATTACATTCGTACTTTCTTCCAGGTTACTGTTGGATGTATCTTGAATTTATCTGGATATCAACATGGAGTGGTTTCTTTTTTGTTTCACGAAAAAAGGAAAATCTTAATTTTTTTCCTTCATCCTGAGGCAAATTTTCTTGTCGTAATAAATTGTCGTTTTGCTTTTTACCCAGTGAATGAATGACTTCGTCAAGAAAACCGTGCCAGAAAAAAAAATGAATAAAAATTTCAGAATTATAAACAATATTTAGGAACTTATTTAACTTATGCCCAAGAGAGTTTTGCCAAGAAGTTATGTTTTGCTAAACAAGGAAAAGAACAAGCGACGGTATTGAATATATACATTTGTTTTTCTAGCAATGTGCTTCTCTGATTTTTTTTAATTTATTTTTTTCATATGGAAGTTCCTGAACTAATTAAAAGTTTTCTTTTTATGCTCATCAGCAGCAAAACATATTTTATTCCCAACCTCACAGAAGCTTTCTTCCGCCAAATGTGGTGTTTTAATGAATTTACTTGAAACACCAGTGCATTTAAACTCATAATTTCACTTCGGTACTTATCCTAACGTTTCAGGAGATTTAATATAATTGGAGAAATGAAAAATAACTTGAAATATTAATTTGCAGTTTTAACTGATGGACAACGACTTTTTATTATTTCTCCTTCTGGAATACATTACAGGAGGAAGAATCGGTACGCATATCTCACACATCACACATACGTTATTACATTTCAGTAAGACTATTTATTAGTACGAACTAGCGAGGACTAAATATAACTCGTAACAAGCGGAACAGAATGTCTAGCTCATTAAACAATTGAAATAAACTCTGAGAATATCTCGGCGTCCTATTACCCTTCGCACACAGTTTTCGTCGTTTTTATCTCTGTTGTTTACCTTTGACCTAATACCAGTGTTGCCGCATAAAGGTGAATTTTCTGGGAGTTCAGATATGACATTAAGTTCAGAAAATGTACTCCAAAAATAAAATAAAAATCTACATAGGAGATAGAAACAAAAACGGAATGTCAAAATAGGCAGTACATTCACACATGAGGTATACTCACAGTGCGAGAATAAAAAATCTACTTCATTATTAGACATATATTGAGAAAATCACAACACAGGGTGAATCAACATGGCAAATTCAAACACCTGAACTCGGGAATTTAAGTAAATACACTCCCAGATAAAAAATTGAAACATCAGACCGAACGGTTATAACACTAGTCTGTTTTTTCCTACGACTTGAGTTCCAATCCCGATGGTACATGCACAGCCTGGCGAAAAAATTACGTACTTGGACTCACTAACGAACGGGACCGCTTTTCCACAGGATTTCACGGATTCCAAAAAAGTCCAAGGCCAACTATTCCGCTAGCAGAATATCTTACAGGAAGAGCATAGTCCACTGCAATGGAAACGGCAGCGAAGTGCTCGTTCAACTTCCCTTAGATATTCTCAATAAGATTGAGATCTGGGAATGAAGACGCCCATGGGAGGTGTACGAAGTCTTGGAATTGCTCATCGAACCAATCGGACACAAAAGAGGAGTGGTAGATGAGTGTGTTGTCATTCTAAAAGCATCCCATGCACGCGCGACGCTACGGGTCGCTACCCCCACTTTTCTTTCAGCCCCCCCCCTCCCCAATATTTAAGCAATCAGAACACACGCGGTAAGTGTACCCATTTTAAATTTTAGAGAACCCTATATAAACGTATATAAATTTTACGAATTCACAAAAATCTTGTTATAGACTCTTTGCCAAAAAAATAAAAAATAAATAAATAAATAAACATACATATATACATATCACTAAGCTGTTCTCTGATATTCAGAGGTTAGCTTCTCAAAGAAAGAACTTACTGATGCCATAACAAACGTCTCCATTAACAGCGATCTTGGCAACAGCTCGAGCTTCACTGACATCCATCACACGACGCACACAAGACCCTTTGTACTTCATACTCATTTTCTTTTTCTTATGCAGACATTCCTGAATCTGGTCCTTCCATGGTTTCCTTGGCTTTCCTCTACCGTTCATTCCTGCCACTTGAGCTGAAAAAATTCTCTTAGTAAGCATCTCATCACTCATTCTTTCAACATGACGAAACCACCTAAAAATATTAGTATCCATGCTTTACTAACAACATTTTGCCTCACATTACACATCTGCAACACATCTTCATTCCTCACATGATCAGAGCGTGTCTTGCCACAAACCTCCCGTAAGTAAAGCATCCCGCCAGCATACAAACGACTCCTGTGTCTCTTCTGTAGAACCCAGGCTCCACTGCCGTACATCAGAGTAGGGAAATTACACTTTTATATACAGCCATTCGAGAATTTCTTGAGAACCCATCACTCCTGTGGGATCCTCCTAAAGCAGCTATGACTTTCAATGTAAAATTCACTCACCTACTAAATCCACCATCTAATTTGTTCTCTCTGTCAAACATGCTTCCTAAATACACAAACTCATTCACCTGGTCAATCACTGTGCCATTTAGACTTACATTACATTCAGTGTTAACAGTTCCTCAGCCGAAAACCATGACTTTGGTTTTTCCCTTATTTATACTCAGTTTGCATGAAATTCAAACTGAGGACTGTGTCATCAGTTTGAATTTGAAACTGAGGACTGTGTCATCAGTTTCAAATTCAAACTGAATTTGTTCAAATTCAAACTGAATTTGTTCAAATTCAAACTGAATTTGAAACTGATGACATCAGTTTCAAATTCAAATTGAATTTAAAACTGAGGACTGTGTCATCAGCATACAGTAATCTGCATACACGGATATTAGCAAAAAATAAACCAGTATTGTCTATTTTGTCATCACGCATGCATGTATCCATAAACATATTAAACAGCGATGGGTACATTACACAACCTTGTCTGTCTCCTGCACCACACCAATAGAAAACCATTTCGGTACAACACCATTTACTCGCACACATGCTGTACTACCAGCATACATGACTTTCACACTATTAAGTAAGCAGATTTCCAGTAATATCATATTTATTCAGTACCTTCCACATAAGTGTCCTATTTACTCGGTCGTAAGCTTTGTCTAAATCTATGAAGGCAGCAAAATCTTTCTTACAAACAGACAGATACTTTTCGATCGCCAAACGTAATACAAAAATGTTGTTAGTGCAGCCTTTACCAGGCATAAAACCACTCTGTACATCCCACACTTTCTCTGATGTAAGACCTCGTACCTTAACAGCAATGACCTTCCCAAACACTTTTCGTGGCACACTCAGCAAACTGATACAACAATAGTTCTTGTATTCAGTCTTATTAGATCATAAAACCAAAGGTGATTCTGAGGCAGAAACTTTTTCCTTGTACAAAGGAACAATGATAGCATCCCTCCAATCCTGAGGGACCCTTTCTAATTCCCAGCACAACTGGCAAATTTCAGTTAACCAGTAAATAACAGGAGTCATCATTATATTTTAATAGCGCAGAAATTATGCCATCAACTCTCGGAGCCGTACTGTGTATTTTGAAGAGAATTTAGAACTTTACGCACCTTTTCTCTTGAGATCCCTTCTGCGCATCCATCTTTCACTGTGACATCATCTGTTTTTGCCTCAGAATCACCTTTGCTTTCATGCTTTAATAACTCACAGAAGTATTCACTGCATCTTTCACTTACCTCATTGGGCTCTCATATCATTCCTCCGATCCTATTCATCACACAACTTAGAATTTTATTTCCCTATTTTTCTATGTCTTATGTACTTCCAGAAAGATTTTCTGTCTTTCCAAAAAGCCAATCCATGCCTTTCCACCCTTTGTTTCTTATATTTTGCCTTATTCTGGCGAACTAACCGAGCTGCTCCAAGCTTCTTACAGCGATATTCATTCACAGTAATTCTACCTTGCAACACCCCCAAATGTGCTTCCTTCTTTCTCTTAACTGCTTCTTTAATCTCAGTGTTCCACGAAGCAGTCCCGCAGATTTCTTCAGCGGCTTTGACAACACAGTTCTTAAAAATAGGGAAACAAAAAACGTAGAGCCCAGAAGGAGTCATCCAATTGAGATTAAAATTCAGATGTGAAATGTACAGGGAAAGAAATGATTACAATTCCAGAGCAGTTGGATCATTTATTCGGATAGAACAGCTACATGAGTGGAACAAGTCAGTACGTTGTAGCACCACCTCAGGCTCGGATACAAGCGGTTACCTGACTTAGCATAGAAGCAAAGAGTTCACGGATACATCATCAGGTATAACATGTCAGATGGAGGTCAAATTGCGGGCCAGTTCGCCGACATTCCGGAATGGGCGTCGGTAGTGTCTCACGATGTCCCAAACATGTTCGATTGGTGAGAAATCGGGCTGGCCGTAAAAGGTTGTCGGCATTACGAAAGCAGGCCTGGGAGAGCCGTGACGTGTGTGGTGGGGTATTATCCTGTTGAAAAATTGCTCGTTGATACTGTGACAGTAATGGCAACACAACACGTCGTAGAATGTCCTCGACGTACCGTTGAACCATTATGGTGGTATGGAGGACTGTCAAAGGTGTCAAGCTATCGTAGGAAATGGCCCCCAGACAGTCATTCCCAGTGTAAGAGTCGTGTGCCAATGGTTCAGGCTGGATCCGTGCGCTGTGCGGCTCGTCTCCAGACACTTATGTGCTGATATCGGTGCCAAATGCAAACTGAGACTCATAACTGAAGACAACACGACGCCACTGGACACTATCCCACGTTGATCGGGCCCGACACCACTGCAACCGGTGCCGGCGATGCTCACTGGTCAGTGGTTAGCGACGGAGTGGCCTCTTCGAATGTAGTCCCCCCCCCCCCGTGTCGCAAGTCGTTCGGCAGCGGTCCGGATGGCCACTTCCGTACCTGTAGACGACGCAACATCGCGATGGATGGTTGAGAGCGCCGAATTCACTTCTGTTAGTGTGGCTTTCACAATTGCGGGCAGGCATGCAGTGGACGGTTCTTACCTCGCGTTCTGTCGTTGCCTTCGGACGTCCACTGCCCGCGTGCCGCTGGGCTGTGCCCTTCTCGACCCACTGGCGCCAACATTATCCGATTGCGACGTCGCTCTGACATAAATGCTTGGCGATACGGCGACTTGAGCAACCGGACTCTCTCAGCCGAATTATACGCCTCTCTCAAACTCGCTCAACTTCTCGTAGTGTGCACATACTGAAAGTTGGGGCATCCTCACAGTCGTGGAAGTTGATGCAACCGCAATCCGCTGTTGCAATTGTTCTTGCGTGCGAGCTTTGCTCTTGATATACACTCCTTGATGCGCGGCTCCCATGCGCTATGGCGGGCCACTATTTCGTCGTTGGCCATTATTTTTTAATCGTTTACATATTCCTCCCTGAGGTTCTTGCATCATGCGGAGTTTCATTAGGATCGAACGACTTCCTCTGGGTTCTTTGATAATTTGTTTTGGAAGGAAAGGGGGCTGAGAGTGTATAAAATGTATAAATTTAGTGTTGTACTATTCTAGGAAATGGAGGGAGTCCTCTGATCTCTTAGAGATTCGGTCAGAGGACTCTTCCATTTCCCAGAATAGTACAACACTATTTCGTAATTATTTGTTTCAGGAGATGAGAAAGAGAGAGAGAGAGAGAGAGAGAGAGAGAGAGAGAGAGAGTTTTCTTGTTAAATAACAATCTTAAATTCATAGGCAGCCTTATGACAAAAAATATCTAAAAAATAACGGAAGTAAGCTGAAGTTGTAAAATATTAACATGTTAAAGACCGTGTAGGTTCGTATCCATGGTTCCCAGTACTACAAACATTGAATAAATACTACGTACAGTATACACTTAAAAGCAATTGAATTAGAGATACCTGTCTAGTAACGTGTAGCACCACCTTTCGTCCTGATGACGGCGGCGATTCGTCTCGGCATGGACTCGACAAGACATCGGAAGCTTTGGGAAGCCATACGGATCCACGATCCCTGAACAAGCTCCCACAGTTCACGAAGATTTGATGGAGGGGGTCAGAACCTAGAACATATCTCTCGATGGCATCCCAGATGTGTTCAATGGGATTGAGGTCAGGTGACCTAGCTGGACAAGGAAGCGAGGTCACGTCGGGGGAGTGTTCATCCAAACATTCGGATACAATTCGGGAGCGATGGCACGGTGCATTGTCTTGTTGCAGGATGAGGTCCCCAGTGGGATGTTGAAGACGCACAAACGGGAGCAAATGTTCGTCCAGGATATTCCGGTAACGTTGACCTGTTAGGGACGATGTCACACGTACCAGGGTCCCATTTCAGTCCACGTAAACAGTCCCCAGACGAGAATGCCACCCCCACCAGCTTGAAGAGTACCCTACTGGCAAGAAGGATCCATCGCTTCATGTGGTATGCGCCGTACTCGTATCCTGCCATCAGCATGTACCAACGTGAATCTCGACTCATCAGTCCAGGAAACATTTTCCCACGTGTCTAGGGTCCAGTGGCTATGTTCCTGCGCCCATGCTAATCTTTGCACCCTGTGATGTGCGATCAGCAGCTGTACCCTCGTGGGACGATGGCTTCTGTACCCCATAGCGAGGAGATGGTTCTGGATGGTGTTGCTGCTCACACGTTTTGTGCACCAGCGTTAAATTGCCGAGTGATTTCTTGCCCTGTGGCCCGTCTATCCGCTGTTACAATGTGAGCTAGCCGAATCTGACCTCGCTCATCCACACGCTGTTGTCCACGGCAGTTGGCCCTTGCAGGAATGGTTTTACCGGATTCGATGTACTCACGGTGCACCCGTGACACAGTGGCTCGTGAAAATCCCAGTGCCTGCACGACTTCCGAGATGGAGTGACTCTTTCGTCGGGGCCCCGACAATTTGCCCATGATCAAATGCATTGAGTCTTACCCATACAGCGTCCGACTTTTACTGATTCCCGTCGCATCACTCCTTATATTGTCGGATCGCTGCATACGTCATGTCGTTTCCGTTTACAGGGCCGCCCACAGCGCCATATATGCATAACGCCAGCTGTCTCTAATTCAATTGCTCTTAAGTGTATGTGCAAAACATTGTGGCTTTATGTCAAGTGTGTTTCTTATATTCCAGAGTACATAAATTAAGTAGTCTCACATTTTCTGTGCTACAGTTTTTAATCGTTACTTAGTTCTTTGCTTATTTATGTTGTGACATTTCGTATAAATCGGAAAAGACAGACACTGTCGCACGGAAGTTATTTGCTTTGTGTGTGTAATCATGAGCTATTTCAAGGCTCACGATTACAACATAATAAGCAAAGAACTAAGTTGTGGCCTGAGTTTATTAAAACACGTCCTGTAAAGCCTAGTTAACAATATGGAAGTTAAAATTTTCAGTAATTGAAAGTTAATGGATTTTTTCAAAAGGCCTCGAAAAATTTTTTTGCGGGGGCCCCTAGTTTTTCCGGTAAGCCACTGTACGCAGTGTAATGACTGTCATCAGACCCTTTTTCACTATCAGTCCCACTAGTGTCAGAGTTTAAGACGCCATGTTAATCTTTTTCGTTTGTTTCTCAAAGAAAAATATGAGGGTCTTTCGAATAGGTGAATGACAAAGAATACCTAGACGTTTCAGCTTCCATCTCATGCCTCGTGTGAGATGAAATGTTCCCTGCCTGAACTTAACTCAGTCGTTAGCTGCTGCACCGAGGTGGGCCTCTTCCGGCACATTTACACAATACCGTCCGGCAATTAAGCCCTTGGAGCATGCCATTCTCGCCGCAGCTATGCTTTTGGGAAACGTGCTGTACCTTCGCTTTCAACTTTGCAAAGGCCTCTGATACAGTAGCTTGAAAAAGCCTGTGATTTCTATGACTCTAGCAATCGTGGTTCGAGCTCAGTGCGCACTAATAGACAAATTTCTTTCGAAGTGACATCCAATTTCTTACCCATGACTGCATCCGACTGCCTTTGCTAGTACAAGTCTTCAAAATATATCGGACACCAGCAAACATTATTCCATACTAACTCAGCTGTAAAATGCATGATGTTCGCGCATGTCCGTGATTCACAATCATTTTTGGTCCATGATGTGTAGATATAATGCTTCTTGTAGCCGGAGACGTTAAAAAAGAGAGAGAGAGAAAGAGAGGAGAGGGCGGGAAAAAAAGACTAAAATGCCATTCCTGTGTTGCAGACGTTGAAAGACAACCTCATTTCCAAAAAAAACACCTCAGAAAAAATATTTTAGAGAGCAAATTTATTTTCAAGTTTTGCTCATCTTTTTGCATAACGCATAAGATTTCAAGTTTAGCTAATCTTTTGCATAACGCAAGTCTTGTGGAAGAAGCTATGGCTTCTTCCACAACTGTCTGCCTTGAGCCTGTCTCATCCATGTTACTCCGGCATGCTTTTGAATTTCATTCATCCATCACCCATGTGGTCTTCTTCTGGGTCTTTTTTTGTCTCTCGGAATCCAGTCTAAAATTTTGATTGCCCATCGGTAGTCCGTTCTTCTGGCAACATGCTCAGCCTATTGCCTTTTCACTGATTTTACTCTGATCATGATGCCATCCACTCTTGTCATTTTCCTTATCCACGAGTTCTACTTCTTATCGTTCCTATGGTTACATCAAGCATGCATCTCTCCATGTTTTCTTCAGTTGTCTGCAGTCTTTGTATGTCTTTTTTAGTTAAGGTCTATGTCTTTGCTTATACGCAAGTACTGGCAGGATGCATTGATTAAAATTTTTTGTGGACGTCAAGTGAAAATGCGCCGCTATACTAGCAATGGGGAAATTTGAGTTACATAAGTTCACATACAAGAAATGCGTCTTGACTCGTGAAAATTGGCACACGGACGAAGAAGACACTGAACTATAGTCAGTGGCTTGCAAATTTGAGAAAATATGTATAAGGAATACTTTAAAATTAAATTTCCACATGTTGGAGTAGTGTTGCATATCGTTAATAGGTGGCGCTCTACGTACGTCAAGTACTGGAAACGTTGCACTTCCTTACCTTTTTTGTTGAATATTAATAATGTTCATTCAAATAACAATAACTGTGCGTTTATAGACTTTTGTTTAGGATGTCAGTAATTATTTAAATCACTTACATTACAGTTTATTGGCTTTTCTACCAGCAAACTTATGTAAATCAGAAATCAGATGCTGGCAATCTAAGATGCTGGTAGCAGCTTATTGAGAAATCACCATCTGTGATAAGGGGAAAACTTCAGGAAATTCACTCACAAAACTAAGACCCCCACAAGAAGGGATCGCAAAAACAGCGCGATTTTCAGCATCATCTATGAGCAGAAAGCTGCATCGGATATACCTTTATCTCCACCTTAAGACATAAGGGCAAACTGCTCTTAAAAATTGTACTGTTTCTTCGAAAAGCTCTCCATCCAAGTTTTATACTCCGATTAATTTCTTCAACAATGTGACCCTCGCTTGATATCTGCTGTCCTGAGCCCATTTAAGAGGGAGGGGGTTAGGGGTATGCAGCCCTGGGCCCCACATTTTCAAGGAGCCCCAGAATCACGCATGATATTTGAAGAGTTGACCGAATTCTACCGTTATTTTATTTTGTTTTTGTTTTTGGCAAATAACACAGCAAAACCAATAAGAAACTGCGTTATGAACTGTTTTTTATTCCTTTCCCCTTTTTTAGGAGGAGTCCGCAAAAAGTATAGTCACCCCCAGTCCATTCTCAGATCTTTCGAAAGCATTACAGATGTTGTTGTTGTTTTTTCACTCATCTGTAATTGGGAGAAATTTTCCTACATTGGGAATTCGTTTGAATCATAATATTTGGATCATATTATTCTGTCCACTACTTTGATATAATTTCAACAAGCTGAACCCTGGGGTGTGGGGTGGGGGTGGGGGTTGAAGCAGAACTGAACTGGTGTCCATTTTTCAACCATGCAATTTTACATTTTCTTGCTAACACTGATTCCTCCATGAATCATGGGATACACACTTGAATATGGTGGAGATATTTTTATAGCTCCCTCATGATATTTTGGGAATGTTTTCTCCTGGGTATTTTTATTCAGCACCCTGGCCCCCTGTCTCTTTAAATTGGCTCTGCTGTTGTCCAAGGTAAATGTAATCGCACGTTGACACACGAACAGAAAGAGCACCTGGTTGCATGTTGTCAAAATTTCATCCATGCAGTCGATCAAGATCATAATTTGTTGCAAACAATTATCGCCGGTGATGAAAGTTCGTGTTTTCAGTTTGATGCTGAAACAAAACGCCAGAGCAGGAAATGGTGTGAAACGTCTTCTCCCCGGAAGAAGAAATTCCGGTTGCAAAAATCACGAGTCAAGATAATGGTTATTGTTTTTTTCGACTCTGCTAGAATTATCCACTGCGAATTTGTTCCTGAGGGCACCCCAGTGAACGGTCAGTATTATTTAGAAGTAATGCAACTTCTGTGCGCGCACATACGACGTGTCAGGAAAGAACTGTTCCACAAAAATAATTGGTTTCTGTTGCACGACAACGCGTACGCACACTGTGGGCTGTCGGTGAAGCAGTTTCTGGCTTCGAAGTCGACCTGTGTGGTCGAACATCCACCCTACTCGCCAGATTTGGCTCTCACAGACTTTTTCCTCTTCCCAAAGAGGAAGCGTGCTTTGAAAGGGGAGCGCTTCAGCGACATTGAGAACATCCGACCAGGTGTGACCACCAGACTGAAGGATATTCCGGTTCTGAATTTTCACCATGCCTTCGAACACCTATACGAAAGAAGTCACCGTTGTGTGGAGCTGGAGGGAAATTATTTTGAATATGTGTAAATGACAATTCAAAATATAGTTTGTTGTTTTGATTTAATAATTTTTGTCTTATTACTTAACGAGCACACTCTGTGTGTGTGTGTGTGTGCGCGCGCTGAATTCCCAAAAAACTTAGATACCTCTGCAATACCATGTTGGTCTTCTTCACGATCTCATAACGGCAGCAACGCGACAGGGCATGGACTCCACGAGCTCTCTCTAGTACTGTGGAAACAGTACATACGATGCTTCTGAGGAGGGTCCCACAATTCCGTAATATTCGCCGGCGGAGGATTCCTGGCATTGACGGCACGTTGAACAGTATCCCAAATGTGTTCAATGGCATTTAAATCCGGCGAATTCGGTTGGCCAAGTCAGGATGCCAAATTCCGTGGAATTTTCCTCGACTCATAATCGGGTGACTGTGGACGTGTGCTGTGGCGCATTATCGTGTTGAAAGAGGTCGCACCCGTCGGATTGGTTGCATGACATAAATAGGTGCAAATGAATCCCGAAGATTGTTGCGTAGCCTCCACCGGTCAGAACGGTCTGCGGACGTATGAGGGGTCTTAATGCGTGCCAATTGAAAACACCCCACACCATAACAAAGCCACTGCCGGCCTGCACTGTCCCTTGTAGGTATGCGGGATCCATTGTCTTGTAGGGTTGTCGCCACACCCGGAGTCGGCTATCTGCCCGAAACAGTTGGTACCGCGAGTAGTCGGACCAGGCTACACGTTTCTAGTCATCTTGCACCCAATGCGGTGTTCCCGAGACCAGGCGAGGCGTACAGCCTTGTGTCATAGGGTCAGAATTGGCACCTGGGTGGGCCATCGGCTCCGGAACCCTATAGAACCCAAGGAACGTTGCACTGTCCGAACTGTGATGCTACTACTGGACCCAGCATTGAATTGCGCTGTTACTTGGGGAAATGTTTCACGCCGGGCGGATGCTACGATGCATGCCAGACGCCATTGTCCACGATCGTCCAGGGCTTTCCTACGTCCACACCAATAAAGGACGTTTGTCCCATTTTCTTCGCGATGGGGATTGGATCTACCAGCCAATCACAAAATTAAGTACCCCGGCCCATTAGCACCTCGCACGTACGGGCTATGGTAAATGAGTGGGAAGTGATGGTTCTGCGGGGGCTGCAGAGTCCAGCCAGTCTTTCAACCGATCCTGTCTGAGAGAAAGATTTGTCGGATCCTGGCCGGATTGCTCGCTCTTCTATGCCTTCACATTCAATTTTTTGAGATACTTCTACTTATCTCTGCAGATTCTGCGTTTCGACGAAGCAGGCAAAGTCAACAGCTTACGTCCACACCAGTGTCGCACCTTGGATTTTTTTCCCCTCTGAACTTGTGTAGTCCTTGAAATTGTTGACCGTGTAAATTCAAATTTCGTGGTCATTTCCGAAATTGAGTGACCCAACTCTCAGGCTCCGACTATCACAGCACGTTCGAAATCGCTTAAATTCTAATAAGCTGCCATCTGAACTGCGAATGCTACTACTTGAGCTTGCGGAGATATCTGCCTCTATATATACATCGTTTGCGAATCTTTAACATTCTGAAATTTCTGCCATACGTTTTTTCACATTTATATGTCTTTAAGGCCATCCCCTAGAAAAACGTATTAACCAGATTAAACGGTATATACAGGGTGATCAGAATCGACAGCACAATAAACCTACCGGACGATTCCTCGTGGTGAAAGAAGCCGAAAACCATTTTCCGTTGTCCGATCGGAAGTCGCGTTCAGGAGATATACGCGCCGAAAGTTTCGTGACGTCACATCCGGTAACGCACATACTCGTTGAAAAGCGACGTGGGTAGTTCTACAAACGCACGTATCACAAGGCACTCAAGCCGCCCCGGTGGCGCAGTGGTCTGAGGCGATGGCTTCTGATCATTTGTCCGAAAGGGGTCTGGGTTCGAATCCCGGTGAAGCCTGGATGTTGTGTTTTTCATACGGCACTGACTCTCTCCCTTCCCTGGAACCAGTGGTCCTAAATTCAGAATGGGCAACTACTTATAGCCCACTGAGTTGTTCACGGTGGTCGTTAAACCACCAATTAAAAAAAGGCAATCAACATTTTTAAATGTTTCATGGGGTGGGTATGCAAATTCGAAGGGTGTGGTGGCGTGAAACCATCAGTTTTGAGCATGCGTGATACGGCACGTTGGAATAAAAAGGTTTGGCGACGGTAGCAGGTAAGCTCATATTGCGTTCGTACATTTTACAGTAGTGTGGGTAGCGACATGTCGTGCAGTTTGAGAGAGCATTGTGATGTGTATCTCCTATTGGGGGAATGCCATGGTTCAGCATTGCGTGCAGGAAGGGCGATATCCTAGTGCGAGCGATACCCAGCACGACGGCACCCGGACGCCCAGGTCATACGGCGGCTTAACGCTCGAATGCGTGACACAGACAATGTCGCACCATGTCCTAGTGTAGACAGTGGCGCTGAACCCTCTGTGAGAACACCATCCCTCGAGGACGCCATACTAGAGTTCATAGAGGAGGAGCCAACGACCAGCAGCCGTGCGATCCGCGACAGTTCGGTGTGCACCAAAAAAACGTACTTGCCGTTCTACACGACGAAGACATGCATCCATATCACATCACACGGGTGCAAGGCCTATTACCACAGGGTTATCCTTGAAGACAGGCATACTGTGAGTGGCTGCTACAGCAACATGATGCCGATAATAGTTTCATCCGCCGGATCTTGTGTACTGATGAAGCAAGGTTTACACTGTAGGGTATCTGCAGCACCCATAATAGTCATGTTTGGGCATTGGACAATCCGCGCGCAACAGGTGAAAACGCTCATCAGGTCCGATGGGGTGTTAATGTCTGGTGTGGTATTGTGGGCGATATCCTAGTGGGACTATATCTTCTTCCCGAATGTGTCACAGCTGCCAACTACATGGTGTTCCTGCGTGATGTCTGCCGGACTTACTGGAAAACGTACCATTGGCTGTTCTCAGCAATCCATGGTTCCAACATGATGGAGTACCGACGCATTACGCTGCAAATGTTCGCCAGTGGCTGGATACGGAATATCCAGGTCGATGGCTTGGCAGTGGTGGTACTGTCGCATGACCCGCTAGATTGCCGGATCTTAACCCGTTGGACTTCTTCCTCTAGATTCATCTAAAGGAACTGGTATGTCGACGGCCTGTCAACAGCCTACACGAACTAGTGGTCACCTTACACACGGCCCTCACAACTGTAACCCCTGCTATGCTGCAACGCGTGCAGATGTCTATTCCTCGGCCGGCTGCGGCCTGTTTCGCCCTACAAGGTGTTCATTTTGAACACATGTTGTAATCTGACGCGAATCCACGTGTTTTATCATTTGTGTTGTAGTGGTACACATCAATAAATTACATGTTTTCTGTCAAAGTGATTGGGTAAGTTATTTCTAATGTCTGTATTCTTACCGGATGTGACATCACGAACTTTCGGCACGTATATCTCCGGAATGCGACGTCCGATCGTTCAACGGTTTTCGGCTTCTTTCTCCACGAGGAATCGTTCTGTAGGTTTATTGTGCGGTCGATTCTGATCACCCTGCATACATCTATATCTTAAACTTAGTTTAAGTCTTTCCTCTAAGTATCAGATCGCCCCGATCCTTTGCTTTGGATCCGCTTTTGACGGGTAAGACGCGCTAAGATGCATATCCCAACTCATCACCGATCTGTAAGTTTGTGTTGTTTGTGGTTCTGATACACGTGATTAAACTTAAATTGAACAGGAATGTGCAAATTTAATTCTGCCTTCCAAGAACACAGTACGGAGCGAACCGGTATATTTTTCTTGTGTGTGGGCGTGTGTGTGTTTAAATATAAGTAAGGAGTTAGGTGATCATTGTTCTTCATAGGATGACTGCCTGCCTGTAGTGACACATGGTCCCGGCTGAGCCGTGGGCCAAACCGCAACATTAAATTTCAATAACAGTTCCTGCAATAATGATTGAAAGCTTTAGAAACTAAAAAAATTCCAATTTAAATTTCAGAAAGGGACTCCGAGGTGCACATACTCATGTGTCTCTGTAGGTTTTCGAATCCCGGTGTGGCATGGATGTTGTGTTTGTCTTACGGCGCTGGCTCTCCCCTTCTCTGGAACCAATAATCTAAATTAGGGACGGGCGACTGCTTATAGCTCATTGAGTTGCTGACAGTGGTAGTTAAACCTGCAATAAAAAAAAAAAAAAAAAAAAGAACAGCCGCCTTGGTGGCGTCGTGGTCTAAGCGATGACTTACGACCATTCGTCCGTGAGGGGTCCGGGTTCAAATCCCGGTGAGGCATGGATGTTGTGTTTGTCTTACGGCACTAGCTCTCTCCCTTCCCTGGAACCAGTGGCCCTAAATTAGGGACGGGCGACTGCTTTATAGCTTATTGAGTTGCTCACGGTGGTCGTTAAACCTCCAATCAAAAAAAAAAAAAAAAGCTAGTAATGTTTCATTGCAAAGTTTTGGTGAATCCACATTACGTCAAGTAAAAATAAATTATAGTCACGATGAGGTGGAAGAATGCGTGCGCGGGGAATAGCATTGTTAAACTTTGAACAAATGAAGTGCGAAAGAATTCATATTTTTTCGCGCATTTCATTTCTTGTATTCTATTTACATTTCGTTGAAATATATTTTCTCTCTAAAAGATTCGCCGAACTAATTTTTGTTTTAATAGTGGAACTATTTATAGTGCGTGATAGCACAGTGGGAGCCGCGATCCGAAAATTAAACAAACCCGCCGACAACTGCGGAAGAATAACACGCGCAATACTTCGGAAATGCAGCTCCAAAATTTTGGCAAAACCTTTAATATTGTCGCTTTTATTACGTTTGGCGTGAGGTTCTCATATGTTTATGCAACAATGCAATTAAATATTGTTGCGCAAAAGTGTAATGAAATATTGTGCAAAAGTGAATAGCTGCGTGAACTTCGGCACAGCAAACCGCAAGATTAAATTTCAATAATAGTTCCTGCAATAATGATTGAAAGCTTTAGAAAACTAAAAAAATTCAATTTGAATTTCAGAAAGAGATTCCGAGGTGCACATACTCATGTGTTTGTGTAGGGTTTTGCGAAATTTTAAACATCTACGTTTAGCAGTTTCTTCTGCAAGCGACTGACAGACAAACTCGGTAAGTGTGAATTTCAGATATTAAAATTCTTGTTCATCCAAAAGCCATCGGCAGACATGCGCTCTTATTTCAGCAAACTACGTATTTCGTAAGAAAATAGGCAATAACCGTCATTTCGAAAATCCATCACAGCTTTCAAGAAGACACAAAAGAAAAGTACTGATCTCTTCAAGTAAAAGAAACACAACAAGCTTAATCATTAACAACTTGGCCCTAGACAGAAAACAAATAACATACCAAATTGATAAGTCTGCGGCTTTCCTATAAGGATTCTGAAGTACAAAATGATCTATCAATACTTCTCACTCAAAGTCGTATGAATTTAACACCACATCTAGACCTAACGGTGGCAAGTATCCCAAAGTGATAAAAACACGAATTTTAATTCGTCCTTCGTCGGTTTACTATTTTAATTATGTTTTCCAGATCGTCTAAGTAAGTCCACTACCTCAAAACCAGTGTTTAGTACTACGTAGTTAGGGAGCGCCATCATATAATTTCTAACTTTTGTGTGTGTGTGTGCGTTGAATTTAGAAATGCCAGACAATTTGGTTTGTGGAACGTAACATCACACTGATTTATTTTTTCGAAGCGCTGAAGAAGGGATTCTCATATTTCCTGTCTCGCCTTGTGGAAAGAACATCACATCATTGCGAGAAACTTAACAGCCGGGTCATTATGGAAGCTCGGGTGAGTCACACCGGAGTAAGTCGCTCTCCCAACTGAGATACGCGCACATGTGCTTTCACTGCTATCTGCCTTTACATCATGTGCGTCCTGCGGTGCAGGCACGTCACAGACTGTTAGCGATTTTGCCGGATTTCACGTAGTCCTGGTACACACTTGCTACGGTTTGCCGCAGAAATCCTAACAGTTTCGCTGTTGCGCTGATTGAACATCCGGCCTTCCTGGCTCTCAGGACTTGACCTCGATCAAACTCAGTTAAGTTTCGTCCTCGACTTATGCTGGCATTTGACGGAATGTATTGCTGTGCGCACCGACCCACTCTATTTATAGCTCCAACCGGTTTGCCTTCACACCGCGATTTGCTGCTGTCCTGCGTATTTTCACCTGGGTGTACGTAATAATTTGTCCTTTCAGTGTAGTATTATTTCACAAAACTCCCGAATAAAAAATTTGCTCTTGATAGCTATAATAGCTTTTGTCTTAATGACTCCACAGGCTGATGCATAGACAACCTACAATCACCTGTACAATAATTTAAGTACCCGGTGCTAACACAATATGCACTAGCTGGTGCATAAGATGGGGAAGAAGGGAAGGAATATCCGGTACCACAATAACCAAAATGTGATGCGATATGCTATCCACAATATCAGATCTCGACAAAACTTAAAAATCCGATTCTCCGACAGACGACTGAAATTTAACAGTTAATCAAACTTTCCCGCGAATCACTCTTTTTACCGGAAATTTTCCGTTGTATGGACACGAAAAAAGTGAGAACAGAATTTTTCGTTAGTATACGAAAGGAATTGCGAAAAGGTTTCTGAAAATTCAGAATTTTCCTGGCTTACGAAAAATCCGTGAAATTCAGGTTTTTTCCCTTCATTTCACGGAAAAAGTTGTGTCAGAAAAATGATCCGTTAATTCACGAAAAGTGCCTCGTGAATTTCTGAAAAAAAAAAAAATGCAGGTAGGCTCAGTTCTGACTGAGGCGACAGTTTGGAACGTAGCACTACCAGTTGCAGATCGGAGAGTTGAAATGAGCTAGTGGAGTATGGTTTCAAAGCGTTTATTTAATTGGTTATGGCCAACACAGGTCTACGATATGAAAAGCAGCTTACATAATTTTTACAAATAATGCTGGATACATTACGAACACAAAGCAGATCGATACACGGGTTACCCAACGTGGTGCCCTGTCTTCTTGGGCTTCTTACATTCATCATTACTTGCTCTTGCCTCTCGTTTTGATTTTTTCCACTTTTGCTTGCCTTCATTCTGCGAATTTCGCGGCATTGTCGAAAACGTTAACGTGTTCGCACGAAAGCAATTTTCTTTCATCTTAGTTTAAACCACTGCGATATGTTTTTATATATTTGAATAGATATTGTCGAGAGCTTTAAAACGATACCACGCACAGTCGTTTTGCACTCATGGTTGTCCAGATAAACCGCGAAAAAACACAAACGTTTTCTTTGGTGTCTTAATTCGCTTTGGAGCTCTATAGTCAAACCTGCCCCTTTTTGTCCCTCTTCAAAAGGTGTGATGATCTATATACGGATAAGTTGTTCTGATTACTAATACGTATCAGAACAACTCGTATCTTTCCAAAAACGTTTAAGTGAATAATTTCAACATGAAAAGCTGCAACGTGTTGAATGTTGATAAAGTTAAAATGCAAATTTATTTTCTTTTGAAAACTATGAAAACGTACTTTAAATACACTTTTAAAATAAGGTTGATGAATATTTTCTACGTCGATATTTGAACGCCTTCTGCAATATTTATAATAATGTTTGGACACCTGAAAATAAAAAAGAAAGGAAAAGAAAGAAAGGCAGGGAAAAATAATGAATCTTTTCAGCATAACTCAGTAATCCCATCAGAACACTTTAGAAATTTCCAGACAGTTAATAATCAGAATAAAATTTGAAATTTACTTTTGGTGGTGGGGGGAGGAATCCTATTCAAATCAAAATTAAATGCATTTAGAGGCGTGGTTTTTTTCTGAGGATTTTCTTTTTGTATTTTAACGACCAATTTCGTACCTTATTTGGGGACACTTGTTCCAAGGGATCAGTGAGGTCAGCACTCCTTCCATGCCTTATCCGGGCCCGAGTGATCCCCACTTCGGTCGAACTGTCTGGAACCAGAGCCTCAGACCTCTCGGCTACCCTACCCAGGACGACGCAGATTTTTAATACTTCTGTCCCTCTCTTCAATTTTGCATGGGATGGAAAGTGGCTCGTGTGCATCACAGTAAAAGTTTCCTTATTTACATATGTTTTGCCTGTATTCAGAGTAATTAATGTCACAGATCGCATTAAACTTCTTCTTCCTTTTTTTTTTTTTTCTCATTGATGAAATATTTTATTTTCACGTGGCTTCCCGTTTTTGATCCTGAACTACGAACAGGGACGGGCGCGTATTTCACAAGTGAGTGTACGGAATTGTGGTTAAGGCCATTTCCGCCACGCGATTGGTTCAGAGCTACTTTGGAGATTGCGAGTAGGCGGGGCCTATGAGGAGAGTCATGTGACGGAGACATGTAGGATCTGCTGCACTCGCCATAAGCCATTCTAATGTTCGGGTGTTTTCATTGCGACGACGGTCACCTTCAGTTGTTTTACCCGTACAGTCGGAATGCGACAGGAGGTAAATAGAGAGTGTACTTTATTGGTAGCGGAACTTTTGAGTTTTTATATCAACATGACTTCATGGACTAGTGACTTATCTTCCGAAGTACCTTCACTCTTTATAGCTCTCACAGAGCCGAGAGATGTCAGCTCGTTAGCGCTCACTCCTCCTTTAGCTCAGGATTAGCACTGATGTGTTTTGTATGGATCTCATGGGTCTAAACAGCTCATGGGTTCATGAGCTGTTTAACGTTGTTTTTTTTGTTTGTTTTTTTTTTTTTTTCGGGGAGAAGGGTTATTGATATATGGAATTGAAGGCATTTTTGATGAAGTTTGGAGGGACAAAAATATAAGAAATTTCCTAAGTATTAGAAAAACATATATATGACAGATCACTTACTATTTTATCAGACACAATATATGGCAAACAACATTCATATGTATGGCAAACAACATTCTGGAGTATTTATTCCCACGGAACTGTCTTATTTCCACAGAACACTGTTTTGACGTCTTACTTCTTGCCGTTAGGTAGTTCTTTGCTGATATAAATCACTCTATTTGATTATTTTTTTCTAGCTAGACCTCTTCACATTCATGAGAAAAAACTTGATCGTCAGAATAAATATTTCGGTGTGGAGACATAATTTTTATTGTTACATGTCATTTTAAGGGTAATAGAAAGGACCTTTAAAAGGGTACTTTTTAGTATCCTTACATACGCACTTTCACAACAACACGTATTGTGATGGGTACTAGGTTGACGTGCTGCCATCTATTAGCCGTTACGGAGTATTCAACTAGCTATTTATTGAAGTCGTCCTCAATTTTAATATTAAGATAGATTTCGACTTGTATTCACCTGAGAAACTGCAGATATTCCTTATATCGCGCACAAAATTACTTTACCGTATTATTCAATATGATCATTTGTCACATATGTTAAATAACCTCACATTGAATTTCTTAGGAAGCAGAACTTCCCACGATAAAACTTTCCACGATATAATTCAATATGATCCTTTGTCACATACATATGTTAAGTAATTTCACAATGAATTTCTTAGCAAGTAGAACTTCACCCGGTAAAAGACAGTGTTTCTGTCGCATGACTCTCCTCATAGTCTCCGCCTATTCGCAATATCCAAAGTAGCTCTGAACCAATCGCGTGGAGGAAATGGCCTTAATCACAATTCCGTACATTTACTTGTGAAATATGCGGCCGGGGATAGGGTACTAGACACCCTAGGTAAGCTATCAATCAACCGTGTGCTCTGAAAATTTGTTATTCATTTGTGGGGCTAAACGTATCAGAGCAGGATTGAGGCCTCGGTGGCCCATAGGCTAACACATTTGAGTTGGCTACCAAGGCTAAGACATCTGAGTGGACCCCCAAAGAACTTTTGCGTTAAAACACGAAGCTGTAGCAATACGTTTGTGAGAATTAATGCTCAGTGCATTCTTTAGACTAATAAATTACTTGCAGAGTTTTAAAAAAAGTCACTATATTTTCCACTGTTCTCACAAGAACATGAGTTAAAAGCTTAAGATTCCTAGATTTCGTCTTGAAATTTTTAAGAATTTAGCATTGTATACTTTTTTTTTCTGTGCACTTGTTTTGTTATGCAATGGGAAGTCACAGGAGACCTTGATCATGGAACCGTTAATGATCTGTGAATGGTAGTGAAATAGCTGAAACTGTCTCACCGACTCCGCTGTACACAGCGGCATGTAACGTTTTACCTTTAGTGAGTCATTGCACTGCCTTGAAATCTGTTAGCTTGTTAGCCTCCGTTTGAGATCGAGTTGAAATCATACGAGGCAAAACTCTAAAACTATTTTATAAACTTCTCTCTTTATGTAAATACAGGGTAATTTAAAATGATTCATTCGATTTCAAATTACTGTATTTTATGTGTTTTTAAATATACAGCGATTAAATGTACATAGGATAAAGAAAAAACTGTCCAAATTTTGTTTTCATAGCTTATAAATGTTCTTCTATGTGACTTCCGTTGGTCACGCGAACCACGGCGCGATAATCGAATTCCCGCCATACGTCATCAAGCATGTCTGTTATCAACGACTGCAGAGCACTATGAATGCGAACTTTGAGTTCATCTAGCGTTGTGGGCAATGGTGGCACACACACACACACATTATCCTTAACATACCCCCATAAGAAAAACTCGCAAGGGGTCAGGTCCGGAGACCTGGCGGGCCACCCGTAGAGCGCCTTGTCGTCATGTCCACAGAGACCCATCCAGCGGTTAGAAGCAGTTCGTTAAGGTAACGGGCGGCTTCCTAACCGCTGTTCGTTAAGGCCGCGTTCAGTTTCAATTACTGCATGTGGGTTTCCGTGCCCCATTTGCGAATCTGACACTTAAATGGAATGTTGCTTCGTCACTAAAGACCAGGCGTGAAGCAAATCCTACATCGCCTGCTGCATGACATTTTCACAATGACAATCTTTCGCCCAGGTGCAGGAGGTACATTGGTTGCATTGCGCCATCTAGTGATTACATTCGTAAACTCCGTGCGTTTCTCTTCATTTTAAGATGTGATGCGCTATTATTACCTTGATTTTTACGGAGCTATGATCTAATGAAAGCTGTGTATTATTTGTGATGTGATTTATGATGTGTGACCTGGGCTCTTGGTAATGATGGGCCCCTAGGCTATGGTCCCGGTGGACCCATTCTTAATCCAGCCCTAAAACGTTTGCCTTTATTCAATGATTTCGAGATGCAGAAATACGATGTAAGCTATATAGAAAGAAACTAATCGAAACTACATGTATTTACCTACTGGTCTAGTGTAAATTAAAATTAAATTAAAATTTCATTTTACGGGCTCTATTTTTCCCAAAATTATCGATAGATGTCTTCAGAGCTAACGAATAATTTCTTGTTCGATCGATAACGTAGATAGCTCAACAAGGTTCTTTCCTGGATCCCATAACAAACAAAAGATAAATAAAAAAGAAAGCAACTAGAATTCCAGTAGAATGAATATGTGCTGGAATTCTAGTTGCTTTACTTTTGCACTTGTTTTCATTAAACAAAAGAAGGAGCAACTGAGCATGACAGTGGTTAATCTTTAGGCGTTGAGCATTGCCACTATTTGTGATAAAAGAAGTGGATAGTTATTACCATTGAAAGCCGGATAATACAGCATCCATTTTCTTTAAAAATTTAGTGCCGCACCCAATAGTGTCCTGACTTGCCTGCTGCATATGGAAAGGACCTGATTTATAGCAGTTTTTCGACAGATGCGCGGTTTCGCGTCGGATTTACCGCAAGATGACTTACTCCAATCTATAAGCACAGATCTTCGTTTCTCGCGTAGTCAAGGAATGAGTAATCGTAAGTTATATCGAATATACAACAGAAAATAAAATTGTTTTTGTTTTTATCGTTCTTTTTTATCTAATTTATTAACTCATTTGATTTTATCAAGTCTAGATCATGGCAGTCCCAAATTCTGGGTACCTAGGACCAGCCCTGTCAATGAATAAACTTTATCTCTCATCACCAACTCAATAACAGCTCAAAATCACTTTTTATTCTCAAAGCACGGAAAGAAGTTAATAAAATCACTGTTTTGCTTTTCTGTTTTATATTTCTCTTCTTTACCGTTTATTTCTTTCTGAAGAGCATTGAAATTGCAGCGTCTTTCACCTTTGCTGCAGACTATATTTGCATGTTATCAGCAGGGCCGGCTGGACCATCGGGGCAACAGGGGCGGTCGCCTCGAGCCCCGCAGTTTAGGAAATAAAAACAAAATCACTTACGGTAGAACTTTTTATATTTATTACTACTTTTTTATGTTTGGTGGGGACACGAGGTTCTTAAAAATATATTTTTATATAACGTTATTTTTAGTTTCCAACACCCCCTCCCCCCGTTTTTAATTATGTCATCGCAAATTAAATTTCGTCATTTTGTGGCTCCCTACTTTTATATATTCAACGATTTGTATGTAAACGAGATACTTAAATTTAAAAAAAAAAGGAACAATATCAAAAGTTGTTTTTGGGGCTGTATGTGGAGGTCAATTATTCAGTGACTTTAAATACAGTACTGAGAATTAAAAAAAAAAAAAAAGCAATTTTGTATGAGAACGCGTAAAGTTTAAAAAAGTCACTAATTTGTCAGTTGCTCCATCTTGCAACAACAAAAATCAATTACTAAAACATATATTAGGGAGAAAAAACTATTTATATGAATTTATTTTAGGAAGACACTTATTATTCCCTGAGCAGATTAGTTGAAGTTACTTTTTATCATTTTGTAAATAAGTTTTTATAAAAATCCCAATTCCATCTCAACCCATCTCCTTCGAAAGAAAATCTTAGATTTTAACACATTTTACCTTCATTTTCATTCTCTCTCTTTCTGTATCTCACTGAACTCTTAATTTATATTATGGTAGTTTTCTTAAACTTAAAGAAAATACTTCTTCGAGATAATCATTTTTTTCTTTATGATAGTTTTCGTGTGTGTTCTTTACGGACGACTTATTAAAATATGAGATTTATTTTCTAGGGTCCGCAGTGAAATTTTGCTCCGGCCAGTAATGAAATTTCGCCCCGGGTCCCACAAAAGTTCCATCTGGCCCTGGTTATCAGGACTCCTTTCTTCACATATGTGAAGAAATATTCCTACGTTTCGAAATCAGATACGCGGATGAATGTAGCTGAAATAATTACTTGTTGTACATGCATGGAATTAAAATAACACTGTAATTTCTCAGAACGCCATACGTGTGTGCATGTCGCATTTGTGGCGCCATCTCTGATCAACAATTTGGTGTATGTTAGACTTCTCGAATTCCTTCCTTGAATTAGTGTTTTAGAGATAATATTTCTCCACAGATGGCGCTGCTAACATTTCATGTTATTAATTATTATGTTTCTTGATTTATTTTTCACAACTCAAATACTATTTCTACTAAAAATAAAGGCTAAAACACTACTAATGTCATTGAATAGGAGAAGAGTATCTGTCTACAAAAGTGGATATTGTTAAGGAGATTACGTTTTGGAAAGAGAATAGAAGAAATCATAGGCGCCGACTTTTCATGAATGCCACGGAGGCGAACAAAAAAATCACGAGAAAGTAGCATTCACTTTTGAAATTGATCGTCGTTTAACCACACACGTATACAAGCACATGAGCACTAAAGCAATGACATATAGTACAAGAATAGTAATATATTTCAACTTCATGTTCGATGGAATTTCAGATTCCCAGATTAATTATACTTTATTGCTTATTGTCAAATTCTGAAATTACAGCAAACGTGTTTGCACCAACAGAAGATTTACGGATAAAGTCATTACCAATATTTACTAAATTTAAAGACTCTAACACAATATCATAGCAGTTATGTACAGCCAAATGATTTAAACGTGGTTGTGACATCATACTTCGCAAGTATGTTTTCACTCTTCGTAAGATGGAAAATGACGTTCACTGGTGCATGTTGTTAATGGTACAGTTAAAAGCAGTCGCACAAGTTCTTGCAGCTATGTTAAGTACACAAGAAGGCGCTGTTTCGTCTTGCATATTCCCACGACATCTCCAAAACATGATACAGTTAACTATTTTCCTTTAAATGTGTCATGGAACATGCCCCTATGTAGTTTTAGGGTATCAGAGTTCAAATCATCCTTAAAAAAATCGCTAACAGTTTAGGGCAAAACGCTTGTATCAATTAAGAAGTTTTCAGCATATCGTAAAAACTCTTTGGTTTCAGTACTGAATCTGATTTGCAAATCGGTTAGCACATGATCAATAATTTCTTTATAAATTCTGTTATAGCGATCTTTCGCTGTGAAGACATTCGATCCCGGGAACTCCTGTTTACAATTTCGCAACCGAAAATAGCTTGCGGTGGTTGCTCGAGCACCCCACTATCTCCCCTTCTCTTTTTGTAGAAAGAGCGCAGTTAAACTAAAAGAAAAAACTCAGTATTGTTAGATAAAATTAAAATGTTGATACAAAACCAACATATTTAAAAATTTAAAAAGCATGCTTTTTCAGAGGAGACCGAGAGGGCCAAAACATATTTTTGCCCCGCGGTCTAATTACTGAGGGGGCGATCGCCCCCGTTGCCCCCGTGTAGTCGGCGCCTATGGTCAAGAAATAGTACTGCTGTGTATTTTGAGAAGCCCAAACACCACACAGAGTAAGAATTACAAATGTTAAATACGTCACCTACCCATGGATTTCAAAACTGAGAAACATACTATTTAGTTGGTCTTAGAAATTCTCCCACATTCTTGATTTTTCATATATGAGGGGGATATGTGTTTTATTTGCGAAATACGAAATCAAAAATTTCAAAATACACAATTTTGCCGAAAAAATAGTAAATATTATAGTGACTTTTCCCATGTTGCAGTTATGAAAGCAAGCACAGGCGGCGGAAGGTAGGGGACACGGGGGTCCGGACCCCCTTTGGAATTTCATGATCCCCCTCACTGGGATCTTATATTTCTACTTGACATATGATTTATTGTTGGTTTTTTTAGGAAGATTTCCCGTAGACCGCCACCACGCTTTACAGTTGATTTAAAAAATTGATTTTGCACAAATAAAAATAACTGAAAAAGAAAAAAAAAACTCGAACTCAAATTCAGCGCTAAGTATACCAATGCTTGTTGTACAGAGGCTTTTCTTGAAGTTTTGCCACATAGAAGATAAATGAGCCTGGACGAATTTGTGTGTGTTTTTGCTGCGAGAACAATTATTGTCGACATAAGAAAGAGGAACTCATGGATCAGGAAAATGACAAAAGTTGATGACATCATGATCAAAGCAAAATCCCTGAAATTGAAATGCACTGGACATAGTGCTATATGACCTAACCACTGTTGAACAACTGAATTTTAGAATGGATACCAAGGGGCAAGAAAAGACCCAGAAGAAGAGCTCGTGAGAGATGGGTAGATGAAATTCGAAAGAATGCTGCAGTGACAAGCTCCAGACAGAAAGTTGTGGAAAGCACTTGAGGAGACCATCCAGTAGTGGATTGATAATGAATGATTATATGTACAATTATAAACATGTATATCCTACGGCTTTCTCTCTCTCTCTCTCTCTCTCTCTCTCTCTCACTTTCTTTTTCTTCTTTTATTGTTTTAGCTCTCGAAGAAGTTGGCTTCCTCTGAAATTATTAGGTTCAGCCGCCTATGGAAGCAAGTACCTGAAATTCCGGATAAATAATTTTGTACTTTTCTTTTAATTACATAACCAGGTTCTACGAGGAGTTGGGGAGAGAAGAAATATGGTAATTTGTGTACCATGACTCAAATTTTGGCTGTTGTTCAAAGATTTATGCATATCAGCATTGACGCCTCGGATTTTGGACATCGGTGCAATGACATATTTGGTAAGAAAGGGAAAAAAATGTCAACAATCAGATTTTTTTAAATATTCGATTTTTCATGCAAACTCTTTTTTGAATAACTTCTGTAAAATCACCGTGCGAGGGTCGTTACAATGAAATAAAAACGAAATTATACTGCCTCGGCTCCACTCAGCCTCTGATCAGTGTGCTGTAAAATTGAAAGATGTCGCTGTTTTTTTATAGCACGGAGAGGGTAAGTGCCAATTTTTACTTCCTCTTGAAACAAAGGAAAAGTGCTGGCTTTGTTGATATACATAGCAAGAAGAAACTGTAGGGTAGGAACAGTGGCGAACCCAGAATTTCTTCAAGGGAGGGGGATTCATCCTTCAGGTTGTTTTCCCCAGTGATGTCGTGAAACAGCATTATATATATGTGTGTGTGATGTAAGGTCAAGTGATGCGCAACATCACAGCCTCTCCTTGACAAATGTCAACCCCGCCTTCTCGTGGTGCATTCTGTTCCCACTAAAGGGGCTCTGACGACCGCCAATAGCGGTATAACTATACCATCGGGATTAGAGAAAATGCCATCCCACCCTCACCAACCCGCTTGGCCAGCGTGGTGAGTTATGGCCAAACCCCTCTAAAATGACTCCACAACTTAAATCTTGGCCCTCAGTCTCTGGCAGCTGGAATGTACCTGGCCAAGGCAGCGGCAGAGCGACATGAAGGCAGAGGGTGCTAAAAATCACCGGAGGACCGGACTTGGCTGCCATTTGATGCTGGCCTTGGCTAATTACAATGGACGCTCCCTATCTTCTGTTTCAAGACTTCTTGAATTGGAAGAGGAACTACAAAGGATCAAGTGGGACATCGTCGGGCTAAGTGAGGTAAGGAGAAAAGGAGAAGATCTCGTTGAACTGAAAAGTGGACATCTCTTCTACTATCGTGGGACAGACACTGACAGAACTAGAGGTGTTGGATTTATAATAAACAAGAAACTGAAGGATAAAGTTGCAGAAGTTGAAAGTTCCTCTGACAGAGCTGCACGACTCGTTATCCAACTCTCGAGAAGATACCAGGCTCAGATAATTCAAACTTATGCACCCACCACAAGTCATCCTGAAGAAGAAATTGAAGAATTTTATGAGGAAATTCGTCATCCAAATAATAAAGGCAAGCAGCAACTGAAAATAATTATGGGATATTTCAATGCAAAAATAAGTCAACAGCAACAGAATGAAACTTCAGTAGGTAAATTCGGTCACGGCAACAGAAACCAGCGTGGAAATACTCTCGTAGAGTTTGCAGAAGTAGAAGGGTTTTTCATCTTGAACTCCTTTTTCAAGAAAAAGCCACACAGGAAATGGACATGGAGACATCCAAATGGGACGACAAGTGAAATTGATTGTATTAAGTGTAACAATAAATTCGTCATCGAAGACTGCAGTGTGCTAAACAAGTTCAACACAGGTAGTGACCATAGATTGGTGAGATGTAAGATGCACCTCAACACTAAACTCGAACGTGGCAAGCTCATAAGACAAACAAAATGTTTTGTCATAACCAACCTTAAAAAAAATCATAATACCTTCGAGTTGGAACTGAAGAACAGATTTTCTGCTTTAGAAGGCCTAACATTGGAAGAAGTGGATATTTCTGAAGTTAACAGAAAAGTAACCAAAGCTCTTATGGAAACAGCAACAAAATTAGCTGATACTAAGAACAAGTTGCATGTGAACAAATTATTAGGAAAAACCAAAGTGTTGATGCAAAAAAGAAGAGAGATGAGGACAACTAAAGAAGATGGGACTTCCAAAGTGGAATATATAGAGCTATGCAAGCCAGTACGAAAGAGTATCACTGAAGACATAAAGAAATTCAACTGTGAACTAGTGAGGAAAGCAATTGAAAACAACCAAAGCCTAAAGATAGCAAAAGGGACATCTCAGTAAGAGAAGAAAACAGATTATGGCACTGAGAAAAGAAGATGGTTCTGTAACAAGAAATAGAGGCGAAATTTTGACAAGAGTGAAAGATTTCTACTCTAAATTACATGAAAGGGATGATACATGTACTCCAGACATCATGAAAGATACCAGTACCAGAGTTCTTCCAGTCCACCCAGCAGACGTTGCACATGCAATCAAGAACATGAAGCGGGGGAAAGCTCCAGGAGAAGATGGAATTACTGTAGACATCATACAAGAAGCAAGTGGAGAAATCGAAACAGTACTCGCCCAAGTTTTCACTCGATGCCTTAATGAAGGGAAGATTCCTGAAGTTTGGAACAACGCTACAATTATCCTGCTACATAAAAAAGGTTACATTGAGGATCTCCAGACCTATCAGCGGTTTATAAAATCTTTTTTTTTTTTTGATTGCAGGTTTAACGACCACCGTGAGCAACTCAATGGGCTATAAGCAGTCGCCCGTCCCTAATTTGGGGTCACTGGTTCCAGGGAAGGGAGAGAGCCAGTGCCGTAAGACAAACACAACATCCATGCCTGACCGGGGATTCGAACCCGGACCCCTTACGGACGAATGATCAGAGGCCAGCGCCTTAGACCACTGCGCCACCGGGGCGGCTATAAAATCTTCACTAAAGTTCTTTCACACCGCTTGAAGGTAACACTGGACATGGCTCAACCGAGAGAACAAGCTGGATTCAGGAGTGGCTACAACACCATAGATATGAACTTCCATTGTGCATGGCTTTTATCGATTATGAAAAGGCCTTTCATTCGGTGAAACCATCAGCAGTTACAATATCTTTGAAATCCTGCTGCATTGAAGATGCATACATTAATATTATTAATAACATCTATGAAAATGCAAGTGCAAAGATTCGGCTGTTTGAAACTACAACACACATAAAAATTGGAAAGGGAGTGAGACGAGGTAACACCATATCTCCCAAGCTATTTAATGCCGCATTGGAAAATGTCTTTCAATCACTGAACTGAGAAAACAAAGGGATAAAGATTAATGGAGATTATCTAACTCACCCTCGTTTTGCTGATGACGTAGTCATTTTTGCAACTACCCCATCAGAGCTGCAGAGTATGATCCAGGAACTTGCTGACAACAGTAAAGAAATGGGATTAAAAATGAACTTTCAGAAGTCAAAAGTGATGTTCATTGCTTTTACAAGAAATGAAGATTTATCGACTGATGGAGAAAAGCTGGAGATAACAGACACGTACGTTTATCTTGGACAGCAGATATCAAGTGAGGGTCACATTGATGAAGAAATTAATCGGCGTACAAAACGTGCCTGGAGAGCTTTTGGAAGAAACAGCATAATTTTCAAGAGCAATATGCCATTATGTCTTAAAAGAAAAGTGTTTGATCAATGCATCCTTCCAGTGCTTACGTATGGTGCAAAGACGTGGACCTTAACTAAAAGAGACATACAAAGGCTGCAGACAACTCAAAGTAACATGGAGAGGTGCATGCTTGGTGTAACCAGGAGAGGTAAGAAGAGGAACACGTGGATCCGAAAAATGACAAGAGTGGAAGACATCATGATCAGAGTAAAATCCCTGAAATGGCAATGGGCTGGACATATTGCCAGAAGGACAGACCATCGATGGACAGCTGAAATTTTAGATTGGATTCCAAGGGACAGGAAAAGACCCAGAAGAAGACCACATGGGAGATGCACAAGTTCGGCAATGTTTTCAGTTTTGCTGGTTGCGGGACTCATCACTCTCAACACTTTCATGACCCGCACAGCTGTGTGCACAAGTTCGGCAATGTTTTCAGTTTTGCTGGTTGCGGGACTCATCACTCTCAACACTTTCACGACCCGCACAGCTGTGTTCACAAGTTCGGAAATGTTTTCACTTTTGCTGGTTGCGGGACTCATCACTCTCAACACTTTCACGACCCGCACAGCTGTGGGCACAAGTTCGGCAATGTTTTTACTTTTGCTGGTTGCGGAACTCATCACTCTCAACACTTTCACGACCATCTTGGAAATGTTTATACTACTCATAAACTTGTGCACGACACATACAATCCTCCTTGTAGACTTAAGTATGTATCTTTGCAAGTCTAGCCAAGTTTTGACAAAATGTGATGCAAATTCGTTGATCAGTTTTTTTCCGACATGACAAATGCGATGAACAGCTAAGAATAAAGCTCTACTGTAAAAAAAAAAACCAAGACAAAGGGTAGGCGTGACTCACGGCACATGCGTAGTATGTTCTAAGGTCAACCTGTGACAAACCGCTTCCTGCTGTGTCGCGCGATTCCGAACTTATGCAAAAAGTCTAGATACATTTTGAGCACACCTCGGATATTTAATATTATACAAGAGAACGTGATAAAAATACCAGTTCAATGAATGAAATTTTTATACCAATGACGATATAAGGTGTTACGTATTATACACCAATGAGCCATTATATTATGAACACCTACCTAATAAGCTGTAGCACCCCTTTAGCCCGCAAAACAGCAGTCACTCGGTGAGGCATGGATTTGATGAGGTGGCGATAGGTACCCTGGGGTATCTGGTACCATATTGTCAACAGACGGTCCTCCAGTTCCCTTATATTTCGGGGTGGTAGTGATTTAGCGCGAACCCGTTTTTCCAAGTTGAACCACAAATGTTCAATTAGGTTCATGTCAGGTGAATTTGGAGGCCAGGGCATTAACAGAAAGTCACCAGCATGTTCCTCGAACCACGCCTTGACGATTCTGGCAGTGTGGCATTGCGCATTATCCTGTTGGTAATGGCCATCACCAGCAGGGAACACAGTTGCCATGAATGGGTGAACTTGGTCTGCAACGATGTTCAAATACCTGACAGCTATCAGGGTTTGTGCTATTGGGATAAAATGTCCCAAGAAAACATCGCCCACAGCATAACACCTCCGCCGCCGGCCTGTTTCCGCCCAACAGTGTATTCAGGTGCATAGCCTCAGTTGGTAACCAGCGTATCCGCGCACGGCCAGCTACGTGATGCACCAGGAATCTTGATTCGTCAGACCAGGCCACTTTCTTCCGATCATCCACGGTCCAATCTCGATGATCTTGGGCCCATTTCATGCTTTGTTGGCGATGACGTGCAGTGAGCATGGGGACCCGGTTGGGTCTTCGGCTACGCAGGCCCATGCGCAGAAAGCTGCGATGACCTTTGTGATGTGACACATTGCCCTGATCACCACTGTTGTAGCTGCGGGTGATTCGTCGCACTGTGGCCCTGCGGTCGCTGTGAACAATGCAGCTTATTTATGTTTACGCCCCTAGCGGAAATTCTGTGCATTACTTGAAATTTTTAAGTTATATGAGAAACATTTCGCACCGGAAGCGCTATCCAACAAAGAAAGATTTTTCGAATCGGACTCTTAGAAGCACAGATATTGACAAAATTAAGATGTACATCTACTTACCCTGGCGGAGAAACCATGAATTATTTTAAGAAGAAAATATTTCGAAAAGATGTTTTGACATGAGCGGTGTCCATACACGAAAGATAAGAATTTTTTAAATCGAGTTTTCAGAAGCTCAGATTTTTCTGCAGATACATCAGAAGCAGCAATTATTACCTACGCCTCTCTGGTGGCCGAACCATTCGTTACCAAAAATTAGAAATTATATGGAAAACATTTCCTATTAAGAGCTGTATCCGGTACGGGAAGAATTTTTCAAAGCGGAGTTTTAGAAGCAGAGATATCGTGGAAAATACAATTTATTTTTACACTCCGCCCCTTAGCGGAAAACCGATGTGTAACTTGAAAAGAGACTGTACCTAAAATAGTCTTCTATATAAATGGAATCGAAAGGTAAAATAATTTTTGCAATCGGACATTTACAAGCAAATACGTGGAATAAAATGTATTTTGAATTCGGTATCATCTGCATTTTTACGCCCTAGTCTAGCGGAGAAACTGTGCATCTTAAAGAAAAACTGAATGCAAGGATCATCATTCTCACGTTTAAGCTTCCCAATGCAAAAATAATTTTTCAAATCGGACTAATAGTTGCAGAGATACCGTGGGTACAGACGGACGGACGGACAAACCGGTAACATAAGCACGATCTTTCTTACAAAAGACGTGCTAAAAAGGCTGAAACTCAATTGTTGGAAGAATTGAGAACGACTGATTTTTTTTTTTTTTTTTTCCCTGCTGATGCTATTTTGATCTCCTTCCTACGGAGAAGTAAATAACGCACTTTCTAGGGCTACCCGACGAAAAGCATGAGACTCGTTATTATTTTAAAAAGTACAGATGATATTTTAAAGTTAAAAAAAAATTGCAAAATGACACATCTTGAGGGTGGGCAAGAGAAATTCCAGGGTGGGCTGCAGTTCACACTCGCATCCCTTTAAGCAACAGCCCTACTCACCTGGGATTCAAACTCGCACGAGAATGAGGTCACATGACTTCTCAGAGAAATGTTTATATCCATCTCGAAACTAAATACTCTAAATGTAAATGGAAAGCTTCTTGATTCGACGAGCTTCTTTAATAGTAAGATATTCTCAATGATTACTAAAATAATGTGGGTGGTCCGAAAGAAGCTCTGATATTCCCACCCACAACAGGAAGTTACATGTCCGAAGTTGTCAAAAGTGAGCTTTTCCCGTGCTGACACTGCAACAACCAACAAATCACTTTGTTAAAACAACAAAGTTCCCATCAGTCCAATCCACGGAAGTCTCCTGTCAGACATGCACATACAAAGATATTTAGAGGCAACACACACACACACGCACACACAGCCTGTCTGGCCTCTCAGGAACTTGACACCTCAAATAACACAATTTCGATGCGCGTTGGCCAAAATGGAGTCTGTGTTTGAGCCCGCAGACTAAGTCATCCCCATCCCCCACCGGCACCCCGACTTTCATCCATTTGACGGGAAAGGAGATGGGAACAACGGAAGCTTTGTTGGGGGAAAGAATAGTTGACTCAGCGCCATCGATGTGTCGATTAATTCTCACCAAGTGGCCTTCTCTGTTTTCAACGCTCCATTAATGCCCAGCAAAATGCGAACAAATCTCTTTTGGCTCCGCCTTTGCTTTGCTGTTTCCGAACTCCCGTAGCATATGCACACAATTTAACTTTCCTCGAATAGGGAAAGTCGAAATTTTGTACGCGGATCGTTCGTGTCTTATAAAGAATGACTGTGTAAACCGAAAAATGTTTTAGTTACCTCTCAGACATATTCTGCCTTACTGAAATGAAAAACTTATATACGCGCAGTGGTGGAAATGGGAATTATTTGCTGCCGGAGCCTAACGTACAAGTGAAAGCATTTAAAATTTAATATGCACCAACCCATTCGCAGTAGATATAAAACCATTTAAGGAAATTCCGTTATTAAATTTTAAAATGAAATACTCACAACGGCAACCGCTTTCGCACAGAGGTCGGAGCAGAGCTCTGCCTGACAACCGTCTTCGCACAGAAATCTATTATAAAACCACCTCCGTTGCCACCCTGATGTTCCTCAGTTCATTCTGCCCTAATTCTTACAAGACAGCTTTCTTCCGTTCTCGAATCAGAAGAGCCTTCGCCGTCGCCTCATCGATGTTCACTTTAGACAATGCGAACTAAAAAACATAATCGGATTGGCCACTGAGGCAGGATACACCGCGAACCAGATACGAAATTTTATCAAAAAATCCAGGTCCAACCGTGTTAATCCTTCTGTGCCGCAACTAAGGTGCTGGGTTCTATTTCCTACGGGTGTAGGAGAACTGGCCACAAAAATTTTAAGGGGCCGTATAAAAATTGCGTTTTTGACTGCTTCGTGGCCACGTCCTCAGAGGTTGGTTATCTGAGTTACATAAAGTTTCCGCAACTTCGTATTTCCTTAATTGGGATATTTAATGTACTTCTTTATAAAATATAATCTACAACTCAGCAAAAGAATTTCACGGTTTACAAATTACAACTTAGCAAATTCTCTGAGGGCATGTGCAAACGCAGGAAACCTGTCTGGTGAGGGGGGCTTAAGGTGGACGTCAAGTAATTTTGCTTCCTATACTTCCAATGGAAAAACTTCTGTACACATTTTCTTCACAATTAATGCGTTCCCAAGGATGAAAATTTGAACATCGATTAGAACAGCTTCATTCTATAACTTGGAATACTTAACATTTTCTAAAACATAACCATAATTATGCAATCCAACATTTGTTTGTCTACTGACGTCATCAAAGTATAACTATACTAATGATCCGAATCGTGTGTCGTACCTCCCCAGTCGGAACGAACGGTCCGCGTATCTCAGTTGGTAGAGCGACTCATTCCGGAATGAGGGGACCCGGGTTCGAGCCCCGGCGTGGACAAAAGTGACGGAGAAATTTACTTCGTTATACAGTGTGATGTACAACACTGTAAACACGCTCATTTCTGGTCTCAACGGAAAATCTTGAAGATGTACCGAGTTCTTTTTTGTATTGCGAAGAACAAAGAAATCAAAAAATTTCGACGTGAATAGTAGAAAACCTAAACATTGGTGTAATATGTCACATTGTTAACACGCTCACATTTGGTTTCAGTGGAAAACGTTGAAGATCGAAAGTCTTGAAGATGTACCAAGTCCGTTCTGTTCCTTTCTCATGGAGGAAATGTAAGAATAATTGAAAGGGTATAATATAATGTAAAGGCCCCTTGGGTCTTCTTTCCGAGACACATAACAATTTTACCAAAACTTGTTTTTCGCAAGAGTAAATGAGCTGCCAACAGGAATTCAATAGTGATATTCTGCACGTTTAACCTCTCATGTTTCTGTTGTATACAAAATTATCAATATAAATTTGCGCAACATGGATTCGAATTTTTATTTAGGAAAGAGAAAAAAATATTTTGTTAAAAAAGCGTAGTTTGGTTCCCAGGAGTCGGATTTTGTGGTCACAAGATGCTTTACAGTGATATTCCAGCAAACGTGGTGTAATAAATTTGCTTATTTAGGAAATGCACTTTGCTTTCTGACATCCACAAAGGCATAGACATTTTGGCGTTGGCTAGATTCTCCTGCAAAGGTTTCCGATCATATGTAGAGGATATTAGGAAGGGAGTGTCTGACCCCAGGTCTGAAAATAGGAAGCTAGGAGATTTGGACTAGAGTGCCCGATAGGAAAGTCATACGGAAGCGAGGTAGAAAGGGGTGGAAGACAACTTTATTTATTACCTGGGGGCCAGTACCCGGGATCCAACGGCTTAACGTGCCCATCCGACGCCCGGCGGATATTTAGTGGTTCGAGTGTTTGTACCTATACCTGGGATGGAACCTGAGGTTTCTCCGTGGCAAGTCACGACCGTTGACCACTTGGCCATCCGCGGCCCTCCTACAAAGGTTTCAGGTCAGATGTAAAGGATTTTAGGAAGGGAGTGTCTGACCCCAGGTCTTAAACAACCCTTAGAAATAGGAAGCTAGGAGATTTGGGCTAGAGTGCCCGTCAGGAAAGTGACACGGAAGCGAGGTAGAAAGGGGGAGGAAGACGCCCTTATTTATTACCGGGGGCCAGTACCCGGGGTCCGACGGCTTAATGTGCCCATCCGACGCACGGTGGGTATTTAGTGGATCGAATGTTCGTACCCGCCGAGGATCGATCCTGAGGTTATCTGCATGGCAGTCACGAACGCTGACCATTAGGACACCCGCGGCCCTCCTGCAAAGGTTTGTACCTCTAATCCCTTTATATACGCATTTGCAGCAAGTCAGAATTATCTTGTAAGAGGCGGCGGAGGTGGCTTTGATGAAGCGTGCTAGTGGCATCAGGAGTGAAATGCGTACGTAGATTTTATCAAGTTTTCAGACCAGCAAGGAATAAATATACGTTTTATGGACATATGAGAGAGAAAATGGCCAAGTTGTCACCAATGACAATGAGGATGTCTGAAAGTACGGGATGCCCACATGGATCCAGGACTCTAGGAACAAGAACTTGAAGAATACGCATGTTTGTTTTCCCCCAAATTCGGGTACCGTGATTCCTTTCGGTGATGCAGTTAATAGCGGGAATGGGATTATTGACTTTTACCTGGTGACTAAGGTGTAATTTGAGAATTTAGGAAAATAAGGTAGAAATAATACTGTCAAACATTAATTAATCTAATTCGTTAATGTTCGGTCACACCCACAAAAACAAATAATTAAGTGTTCCTTATATACACTGCTGGTCACCCAAAATGCAACACCAAGAAGGACACGAGATAGCAAAGCCAGATTTACTGGACACATTACAACAGATACAAAGATGAAACGATTGAGTTTACAGGCCCGTGCGACTTCCGGAACACGCAGACATCAATAGTTCGTGTGGCCCCCATGGTTGGTAATAACGACCGCTACACGCTGCGGCTTCGAACGAAAGATGCTTTGGATGTGGGCTTGGGTGCCCGACAGGAAAGTGACACGGAAGCGAGGCAGAAAGGGGGAGGAAGACGAACACGTCTGGCAGCTGATGTCGGTCCAGGCTACTTCCACACGTTGTCACAGTTCATGAGGCGTAGCCGCGGTGGGTGCTTGCCGGGCCACTCGGTTGCCGATCAGCGACCAGACGTGTTCGATGGGCGACATATCGGGGGAACAGGCGCTCCACGGCAGCAGTGACACCTGGTAGGCCGTGAAGAATTGTTGCCCGATGCGTGCCACGTGCGGGCGCGCATTGTCCTGTTGAAACGTGGCCGCTGGCAGGTCCTGCAGGTAAGGGAGGACTACAGGCTCCAAAACGTCGGAGATGGTGCGGTGGCTGTTGAGTGTACCGGCGATGCGTACCAGAGGGGTGCGGGTGTCATATCCAATTGAGCCCAAAATCATAACGTCAGGTGACGGACCGGTATGGCGACGCATAATGCAGGCATCATACAGTCTCTCGCCGCGGTGCCGCCACACGCTGTTCCGACCATTGTGGTGTTGCAGGCAGAAGCGGGATTTGTCGGAAAAGACAATGTCGTGCCATTCCCTAGTCCAGGTGCGGCGTTCAACGGCCCACTGCCGCCGCACTCGCCGGGAGTGTAATGTCAATGGTAATCGGAGCAATGGGCGCCGTGCGACAAGTCCCCGCTCCTGCAGACGACGTCGAACGGTACGTGCTGACACAGGTGGTTGCGCAACACACCCTAATTCCTGCGTTAACTTTCGTGAAGTGGCGGTGCGAGCCGTCAATGCCCGCCGCACAACATGCCGGTCCTCTCGATCGGTGGTGTGCCGCGGCTGCGGCAATCTCTCACGTCGGTCCATCCGTCCCTCCTGCACCCACCGAATCCATACTCGCCTCACTGTGGCTGGATGTCGTCCCACACGGGCGCCGATGTCTCGGTACGATAAACCGCTGTCGCGATAAGCCACTATTCGTCCTCTGTCGAACTCCGAAGCGTGCTGGAATGACTGCCGTATTCTGCGACGAGGCATCAGGAAGCTTCCCATGCACAGGTCCGGCAGCACAACACACTTCCACTACTTACACCCCGCCTTCTGTGCACCCTTCTTATAGTGCTGCTCGGTGGCGTGCCGGGCGCACATGATTTGCATATGCCCTGCAATGCTAATCGTTTGCATATCCTCTCGCGGGCGACGCATGCTGCGAATTTCAGGCCAATCGCATGCTTCCTTCTTTGTGTTGCATTTTGGGTGGCCAGCAGTGTATATGTCGTATGTTCGCAGTAAAATATAACTAATGGACAAAAGAAATACGGATTTTAAATTATTTTAGCTTAATTACAGTACAAATTCAAGGGAGGCTCCCTTATCTCCCACACGAGTGACGGAGAAAGGGTGAAACACAACGTGGTACTTTCCTGTATATTCTTATACAGGGTAATTCAAAATGATTGTCCCGTTTACAAAAGACAATAACGTGTTTATGAAGATAGACAGCTGATATCCTTACACAAGAAAGAAGGAAGTTAAGGATTTTATTGGAACCCACTGCTAAGTTGTTATGGTGACGTAGGAAAGTGAGCTGCCCGTCCGCCAAAGCCAGTGAGAAGAAATGACGACCGCAGCAGAAAAAGCGTTTTGCGTGCTGGAGTTTGAAAAGTGTCCCCCAGGTCTCCGGATCTTATTTACTCCTTGTGACTTCTTTTTGTGGGGGTATGTCAAAGACCATGTATATGTGCCACTTTTGCCGAGAACACTGCAAGAACTAAAGATGCGCATTCAGCTTGCACTGGCATCAGTGACTACGGACATGCTTCATAATGTATGGCGTGAAATGCATTACCGTTTAGATGTTGTCCGCGTGACCCAGGGCAGTCACACAGAACATTTGTAAGGTATGGAAACAAAATCCTAAACTTCCTTCTTTATTGTGCAACAATGTGATCTCTGTATCTATGTTCATAAACCAGGAACTGTCATTGGTAATAGGGGCAATCATTTTGAATTACCCTGTATATACAAAAGGTATTTTTTATCTATGACGATCACGTTTTGGAAATTTAAGCATATATGTATGCGTGTGTGCAGTTTTTTGTTTTTATTTACAGGTCTTTAGTTGATCGATAACATTGATGCGGATTACATCGTTCCTAATTTAAATCATAAAAGTAACGTAACATTTCCAATGTCTTACTTCGCATTTCAACACATGACCTCCTTTAAAGAAAATGCAGATCTTTCTCTTTGCGGTTATAGGTGAATTGTTGATATCGGTTAAATAGTGGGTTGGGGGTGGGAACCGCTACGTCTTGTATATAACAGCCCTAAACGACTATTTGTATGTTCCTGTGGATGCAGTTTTCTTCGTTGGTTTTGGACATGTCCCCCGGTGTACTTACAACACAGATAACCCTATCGAAAACTATTCGCCCACCCTCAGCCCCTTTCATGTGGAATGACCCTAATGGCAGTGGGCTGATTGTTTTTTTCAAGACAAAGAACTGTGTGTAAGAACTAGACAAATTCTCATTCAAAAACAAGTGCGACCCCATGGTAGTATTGGGTGTGCCCGTAAGTTCTACCAGTTCTTGTTGGCTACAAAGAAAGAAGGAGAACACAACAAATACGTACCTAGGATTCAACATAATTGCCATCATTCTGTATGACCTCTTGCCATCTGTCTATGAGTACTGAATCCCTCGCTGGAAAAACTTCTATGTTTTAGAGTCAAAAAAGTCATGTAATGCCGTTTTCACATCGTCCACATCATCGAAGGTTTGGAGAACAAAGGCGTTCTGTAATGATCGAAAAAGGTGGTAGTCCGTAGGTGCCAGGTCAGGGGAATACGCCGGGTAAGGTAACACTTCCCAACCAAAGTCCAGTAATTTTTTCCGAGTCATTAAAGCAGCATGAGGTCTGGCGTTATCATGATGAAGGATCACTCCTTTGCGATTGACGAATGCTGGCAGCTTCGATATCAGTTGTTCTCGCAATCTGCCCAAATGTTGGCAGTAGAGGTCAGCATTTATCGTTCGGTTAGGTGCCAACACCTCCTAGTGGATTATTGCTAATTCCCTGGACATCCCTGGACATCCCACCACACACTCAACAAAACCTTTTTGGGATGCAGTCATCCTTCTGAGGTCGATGGAGCGGGCTCCGCACTTTGGCACACAGTCCGTTGACGCTTTACATTACGGTACAGTACCAATTTCTCATCACCCGTTACAATTCTTCCCAGAAACGGTTCATTTCTGTGACGAAAAAACAAAGAAACACAGGTACAGATTCTCTCCTCTCGTTGCTTTGCAGAAAGCTGGTGCGGAACCCAGTTATCGAAGTTGGTGATGGACTCAAGCGCATGCATCTGTCTTTCGACTGTTATTCTGTGTACCGACAACGTTTCCATTCATTCCTGAATGATTGAATGTGGGTCATTTGTTATGGCTTGGTCCACATCCTCGTCAGAAACCACGGATGGACATCCAGGACGTGGTTGATCTTTACAGCTTCTGTCTCCGTCCCAGAATTTCCGAAACCAACACGACATGTGCTATCATCAACGGCATCCTCCCCATACACTTGACAGATGCTGCGGCAAGCCGCGGCTGCAGTACTGCCTTTTTCGAACTCGTACAGTAAACAATGTCTAATGTGCTCCTTATCGCATGTCATGTTACATCGTACGTGCTTTCCGTTACGTATGACTTACTCGTCGGACAAACCTAGTGCCTCTATATGCTCTACTGTTCCAAGCTTTATTGGCCGAAAATTGGGCATCGCAGCGTCATCTGTGACGTAACTACTCCGATCGCAATTTGCATCTATTACAAAAACGGGTAGAACTTTTGCACAAACCCAATAGAAAAATATGATTATATTTAATGTGGTAGATGTACTTAGCCAAGACCGGTAATAAATGGCGCTTAGGAAGATCCTTTCCTTATTTACTTAAGGGGATTTAGCGAACCCCACGAGCATCAAAGTGTTACTGAGATTTAATAACAGCATTTTTAGACATAAATATTAAATCTCTATCGCAACCATTTTCGCCTTTGTTTTCCATCTCCTTCGTTTCCGCCTTGCATGGGAATCTTTAGTTTCGTCAGCCCAGCCAAATAATAGCAGGAACTAAGGATTTTGACAGGGTGCCTGGGTTCCATTTCTTAAAAGCATCTGAAGATCTAAGCATTGTGTTTTGTGGCAGCATTTGCTTTGTCAGTTTAAATAGCACCCTCAGCTCTTTCATTTCAAAAAGAAGCCGGCGTGATGGCGGAGGCTCTGTAAAGCCGAACATCGACTATCCCAGGGAGATCGGGGAAGCGAAGGGGGTGAGTTCTCCTAGTGAACAAAGGGGTTGGGGGGTCAACGTGTGGTTTTTGGAGCGAGCGGTCGCAAGAAGACAACAGACCCGAGGTGCCTAAAAGCGGTTGACCGACAACGTTTTGGGTCGATTGGGGAATTTGTGGTTTTCCCGTGAGCGCGAGATAGCCGAGGAAAACACTGAGCACTAAAAGATTAGACAAGTTAGTAAAATCATGCAATGCATTAATTATGATACGCTTTCTAACATACCAGAAATCATTACTCAAGTTATAAAGATAATGGCTGTGGAATAAATCTCGCTCCTGTGCCCTGACCTTTGACCCCATTTCGATGATATTCAAAACAACCGGTTCAGTATACCTCCGGAACAACATGATAAAGTTTTGTCGCAATAGAAGCATTTTTACTCAAGTTAAGAGGATAATGGCCGAAGAATAAATCTCGCTTCTGTGCCCTGACCTTTGACCCCATGTCTATGATATTCAACAGAACTGGTTCAGTATACCTCTAGAACAACATACTAAAGTTTTGTCGCAATAGAAACATGTTTAGTCAAGTTATGAGGATAATGTTTGTGGAATAAATCTCGCTCCTGTGTCCTGACTTTTGACCCCATTTCGATGATATTCAACAGAAGTTGTTCAGTATACCTCAGGAACAAAATGATAACGTTTTGTCGCAATCAAAGCTTCTTAACGTAAGTTATGACGCATAAGGGCAATGGAATGGATCCCGCTCCTATGCCCTGACCTTTGACCCCATTTCGCCCATTTTCAACAGGGTTCGTCCCCAAGTGATCCGCTACCCCATACTAAAATTTCATTGAAATCGAACCATTTTTAAGCGAGTTATCGTGCGGAGGGACGGACAGACAGACGGACAAAGCTGGAGCATATACGCTTCTTCAACCTACGGTTGGAAAGCGTAAAAAAGGGATTTTGGAGAAAAGGACTGTTGGCGAGAACAAAGAGTAAAGGAACTTTAAGCTGACGACAACCTCCTACGACCAAGTAAAGAAGAATAAAGGGTTTTAGAGATATAAAAGGACTGCATCAATCGATATTAGTCGTCATTATTATCATCTTCAACGACCTAAACCCATCATCGCCATCATAACCAATAGATAATAATTAATTGTAATTTCACCACGTTATGGTTGCTATCACAGCACTCTAACAAAAGTCTATAAGGAGTCACCATTTCAAAATTACAGCTAGCGCTTCCCGGCAAGAGAGAGAGAGAGAGAGAGCCTAGAACCGAAGGACAAACACAACATCCAAGTCTTGCCCCAGGATTCAACTCCACCACCAGCAGTACAAAAAATCAGAAACTGCGAGAGAACTTTCATGATGTAATGGAAACGGAAAAGCCATATGAATCTGATATTGAAAGTAAGTGCATGAGTGTACTGATAGCCTCCGAACCCCCGCAGTACGAGGGAGGGGGCGGGATCACGGCTAAGAGGTCCTCTGGTCTCAGCAGAATGATTTTTCAAATTTTTTGTGGAAACTTCATGTGAAACTGGTTAAAGAAATAGCCAGGTATTTTTGACAGCAGATTTGAATGAAGAATTAAAAAGAAAAAGCAATGTTTTTTCCCCAGTTAATGAGTAAAATCTTCAAGAAATCATTCTCGCTTTAGTTTATAACAAGAAAGATGACACCGAATTTTCGGGTGTAATAAGCACGTCTTTTGAAACCGTTCGGACGCAAATTAAATTTATCAAAGCTATTCAAAGTCAATGGAACCGGTATGGAAAACAATAGTATCTGACGGAAGAAAGACGTTTTTCAATCGGGTTTTTAATCCCTCAGATATTGCTGTAAACGGAATAATGAGCTTACGAACTCTTAGAAACAGAGAAATCGACAAAAATAAGATATGACTTTACGTCCCCTGTTGGGAAAACCATGCATTATTTTAGGAAGAAATTATTCTCAAAAGGTTTATCCACATGAGCGGTATCGGTCCAAGAAAAAAATTTAGTCGAGTTTTCAGGAGCCCAGATTTTGCTACAAATACATCAAAAGCAGAAATTAACACTTATGACCCCTAATGGCCAAACATTAGAAATTATGTGAAAAATATTTTCTTTCAGGTCTTGTATCCGATACAGGAAGAATTTTTCAAATCGGAGTTTTAGGAGCGGAAATAACGCAGAAAACGCAACTTACCTTTGTGCCCCCTAGCGGAAAGTCTATGATTTACTTGAAAATTTTGAATTTATAGGAAAACCATTTCGCATCGGAAACACTATCCAACAAAGAAGGAATTTTTCAAATCGGACTCTTAGAAGCAGAGATAGCGACAAGAATAAGATATACATCTACGCCCTCTGGCGTAGAAACCATGCACTATTTTAAGAAGAAAATGTTTCTAAAAGGTTTGTCGATATGAGTAGTATCAGTCTACAAACGACGTTTTTTTTCAATCGAGAATTTAGAAGCTCATATTTTGCTGCAAATACATCAGAAACGGAAATTAAGATTTACGCCCCCTGGTGGCCAAACCATTTTTTTTACAAAAATTAGAAGTTATGTGCAAACGACTTTCCATCAGGAGCTGTGTCCGGTGCAGAAAGAATTTTTGGAATCGGAGATTTAGAAGCAGATATACAGGGGGAAACGAAATTTACCTTTACGCTCCCTAGCGGAAAGTCTATGAATTACTTGAAAATTTTGAAATTATATGAAAAACTCAACACTATCCAACAAAGAAGGAATTTTTCAAATCGGGCTCCTAGAAGTAGAGATATTGACAAAAATAAGATATACATCTACGCACCCTGGCGAAGAAACTGTGGAATATTTTAGGAAGAAAATATTCTGAAAAGGTTTATTGATGTGAGTGGCATCAGTCCACGAAAGAATTTTTTCAATCGATATTTTAGAAGCTCAGATTTCATGGCAAATATATCAAGAAGCAGAAATTAACACTTCCGCCCCCTGGTGACCAAAGTATTCTTTACCAAAAATTAGAAATTATATGCAAAAGATTTTCCATCAGGAGGTGTATCTGCTGAAGAAGAAATTTTTCAAATCGGAGTTTTAGAAGAAGAGTTATCGGAAAAAATATAATTTACTTTTACGCCCCCTAGCGGAAAATCTATGCGTAATTCGAAAAAATAACTATATCCAAAAAACTCTTCGACATAAATGGAATCGAAAGATAAAATAATTTTTTCAATCGGATGTTTAGAAGCAAATATGTAGAATAAAACGTATTTTTGAATTCGACATCATCTGCATTTACGCCCTCTAGCGGCGAAATTGTACATTATAAAAAAAAACGAAGTAAAGGATCATCATTCGCATATTTCAAGCTTCCCAATACAAAAAGAATTTTTCAAATCGGACTAATAGTTGCAGAGATATCGTGGGTACAGACGGACGGACATACCGATAACATAAGCACGATCTTTTTTACAAAAGACGTGCTAAAAACTGGGTGACGGAAAAGCACCTATTCCAGAATACTTGAGACCGCTTTTGACAGCCATAGCAATAGTTCCTATACATGTATAATAGACAAGAGAATGTACACGGTCGAGTCACATTATTGTGACCACCAGCTAATATCCAGAGTAACCGCCGTGTGCAGCGCGGACAGCAGCTAGACGGGCTGGGAGTGACTCAATAAGGTGCTGGAAGGTGTTCACAGGTATGTGGAGCCATGATGACTACAGTGCATCTGACAGCTGCTTGAGTGTGCGTGGTGGAGGACCCATAGAGCGAACAAGACGATCGAGGTGGTCCCACAGATGCTCAATTGGGTTTAAGTCTGGGGAATTAGGGGCCCGGAGAAGTACGTTGAAGTCTTCATCTTGCTTTTCCAACCACTCTCGGACATTTCCAGCTATACGACACATCGCATTGTCGTGCTGGAAGATCCCATACGCGCCTCAGGGAAGACAATCAGCATGTATGGGTGTACGTGGTCTGCAATGATGGATTCATAACGAATTCCATCCACAGTGCCTTCCACAGGTATGCGTGGACCCAGAGAATTCCACGAAAACATTTCCCAGACCATAACGCTGCCCCCAACAGCTTCTGTTCTGTCAGCAATGGTTGAAGAGTGTTTGTTCTGCGATGTTTCTCGCCTTATAAACCAATTTCCATCCATTCGATGAAGCAGAAAACGTGACTCATCGGAGAAGGCAATCCTTTGCTAATTAGCGGAGGTACAATTCCGATACTTCCGTGCAAAATGTAAGCCTTTTCTGCCGATGCAGCTTCGTTAGCATAGGTGCAGTGACCATCCGTCTGCGTCGGAGCCCCCTACGCAGCAGGGTTTGCTGAACTGTCGTTTTAGACACACTTCCGGTAACCCCTTGGTTCATTCGGCCAGTGATTTGCGTGTCGATCGGCCCTCCCGCACCTTCGAAGCCGACGTTCACTCACCTCTCACATCAATGGCACATGGTGCTCCGCAGTTTGCACGTCGCTTATTCGCAATGGTGCCATTTCTCAAATCACAATCCCACTTTAATCACAGCAGCACGCGAACAGTTCACAAACTGCGCTGTTTCAGAAATACTACCACCCTTGGGCCGAAAGTCGACAATCATCCCTTTTGGCAAATCTGATAAAACGCTCTTTTTATCCATGATAGCAACGAGTAATATGTTTTCAGATTGCCTACAGGCTACAGCACGCCTTATATACCCTCCAAGCCAGCTCACGACACGTGCCTTCTTTCATTGACTACCGGCTTTTTAACGTCAAAAGTAGGAGGTGGTCACGATAATGTGACTCGACTGTGTAAATGAAATATCAGTTGAAGAAATGAAATTTTTATATCAATGAAGATAAGGCGTTATATACACTATTACACTTGTTTGCACATAACAACTCATTCTTCAGAATACAATGAGCTAAAAGATGTTCTTCGCGGGAACGAAAAGAAACAGACCTGTGACTTTTTTTTTTTTTTTAATGTATAACAGGGTCAAAAGAAAATGCTTTTACTATGTGCAAAACATTGTGACGTTATGTTAAGTGTGCTTTTTTTTTTTTTTTATGTTCAAGAGTAAATAATTTTAAGTTATTTTACTCTTTTTGTACCACAATTCTGAGTTGTTACTTTTTTATTTGCTTACTTATGTTCTGTACTTTCGCATAAATCGGAAAAGGTCTTTAGACACTGTCACACAGCCATTACGTGTTTTGTGCGTGTGTGATCGTGAGGAGAAGCTGGCCGTAGTTATCTAAAAAAATGAAATTTGCATGATGTGATTAACTTTGGCATAAGTGTTTTGTAATACTTTGTGTTGGTATAATACTAGAGCAATCCTTTTAATTACAGCGCGTACATTTGTGTTACACACAATAAAGCGTAAAAATTTGGGTTTTACGAAAAATACTTATTATAGGTTCCAAAGAATTTGAATTATTCAAACGCCCGTAGAACGTAATTCACAATATGGAATTTAAAATTGTCAGTAATTGAGAGCAAATGAATTTTTGCGAAAGGGCCTCGAATATTTGGGGGGGGGGTCAGGTACGCCACTGAGTAAGTGGAACGTCCTGCACAAATAGTCAGGCAATCCCTATTTTGTTCTACAACCGACTTGGAAAACACAACTGCGCTTAAAACGCTGATCGATATAAGTAAACGGGGCATGAAAGAAACCCGAAATAGCTGAAGTCCAGTACGATAATGTCGCTAAGAGATTTTCACAATAAAGACTGCAAGTTATTGAACGTTGCTGGAAAAAGAGATTTTTTCCGATAAAAACTGCAATGTTATTCAATAAAGACTGTTATTCAGTGTTGCAAGAAATCAGAAGGAAACAGAAATACCCCCTCCTTTTTTTTTTTTTTTTTTCAAAATGCATATATTGGGTGTGTGCAAAAGTTCTACCAGTTTTTGTAATAAATGCAAATTGCGATCGGAGTAGTTACGTCACAGATGACTCTGCGATGTCGAATTTTCGGCCAATAAAGCGTGGAGCAGCAGAACATATAAAGACACTAGGTTTGTCCGAGTAAGTCATTCGTAACGGAAAGCACGGACGGTGTAACATGGCATGAGATAAAGAGCACAATAGATATTGTTTACTGTGCGAGTTCGATAAAGGCAGTACTGCAGCCGCGGCTTGCCGCAGCATCTGTCAAGTGTATGGAGAAGATGAAGTTGATGATAACACATGCCGTTGGTTTCGGAAATTCCGGGACGTAGACAGAAGCTGTATAGATCAACCACGTCCTGGACGTCCATCCGTGGTTTCTGACAAGGATGTGGACCAAGCCATAACAAATGACCCACATCCAACCGTTCAGAAATTTGCGGAAACGTTGTCGGTACCTAGAACAACAGTCGAAAGACGGATGCATGCACTTGGGTTCATCACCAAGTTCGATAACTAGGTTCCACACCAGCTTTCTGCAAAGCAACGGGAAGAGAGAATCCGTACCTGCGTTTCTTTGCTTTCTCGTCACAGAAATGAGCCGTTTGGGGACGAATTGTAACGGGTGATGAGAAATGGGTACTGTACCGTAATGTAAAGCGTTGATGGACTGTAAGCAATTAACAGTCGACTTCTTACATCCAGAGCATTTTTCTAGAGGACAGATCGTGTAGGGGAATAGAACGATAGGAGCCATAAACGGAGAGTCTTCATGGAGATTTTGAAGAAGAAGGTCGGAGGATATTACTCTGACACAAGGCAGGGAAAACCATTTTGCACGGGATTAAGCAGACAGAAATTCTGGCTGGAATTACATAGAGGAAGTCTCCCAAGAATCTATCGACCCGCTGGAAGTATTTACTATTCGATCAGACCAACTGAAATTTCCCCTTTGCCCCCCAATCTGAAAAATAAACATAAGTGCAGTCGAAATCATTTGTCATTGCATTCAATTTGTTTAACTACTTTTATGTATTTGCGTCTTTGCTCGAATGATAAGAACCTGCAAACAACAACTATTCCTCTAATAAGTTGGCGTCCACCACAATACATAAGATAAAACCAAGCCAACACTCCTTTCTTCGTATCCTACAAAAACGGGTAGAACTATGCACACACACCCAATAGAATCAGAGGACATGGCAAAATACATGTTGATTACGTCTTCGCTACCTCAGTATTCATATCTCCCCATAAAGTAATGTTAGGGTTGTCTCCTTCCCACTCTGAGTTTGATCCTATTATAACTTTTTGTATCATCATCATCATCATCATTGTCAACCATTATCAATCCACTGTTGGACGAAGGTCTCCCCAAGTTTCCTCCACAACGGTCTGTCTTGTGCCAGTCTCCTCCATGTCACTCCCGCATACTTTCGAATTTCATCCACCCATCTTCCATGTGGTCTTCTTCTGGGTCTTTTCCTGTCCCTTGGAATCCAATCTAAAATTTCGGCTGTCCATCGATGGTCTGTTCTTCTGGCAGTATGTCCAGCCCATTGCCATTTCAGGGATTTAACTCTGATCATGATGTCTTCCACTCTTGTCATTTTTCGGATCCACGTGTTCCTCTTCTTATCTCTCCTGGTTACACCAAGCATGCACCTCTCCATGTTACTTTGAGTTGTCTGCAGCCTTTGTATGTCTCTTTTAGCTAAGGTCCACGTCTCTGCACCATACGTAAGCACTGGAAGGATGCATTGATCAAACACTTTTCTTTTAAGACATAATGGCATATTGCTCTTGAAAATTATGCTGTTTCTTCCAAAAGCTCTATAGGCAAGTTTCGTACGCCGATTAATTTCTTCATCAATGTGACCCTCACTTGATATCTGCTGTCCAAGATAAACGTACGTGTCTGTTATCTCCAGCTTTTCTCCATCAATCGATAAATCTTCATTTCTTGTAAAAGCATTGAACATCACTTTTGTCTTCTGAAAGTTCATTTTTAATCCCACTTCTTTACTCTTGTCAGCAAGTTCCTGGATCATACTCTGTAGCTCTGATGGGTTAGTTGCAAAAATGACTATGTCATCAGCAAAACGAAGGTGGGTTAGATAATCTCCATTAATCTTTATCCCTTTGTTTTCCCAGTTCAGTGATTGAAAGACATTTTCCAATGTGGCATTAAAGAGCTTCGGACAAATGGTGTCACCTTGTCTCACTCCTTTTCAAATTTTTATGTGTGTTGTATTTTCAAACAGCTGAATCTTTGCACTTGCATTTTCATAGATGTTATTAATAATATTAATGTATGCATCTTCAATACCGCAGGATTTCAGAGCCATTGCAACTGCTGATGGTTTCACCGAATCAAAGGCTTTTTCATAATCGATAAAAGCCATGCACAATGGAAGTTCATATTCCCTCGCTCTTTCAATTAGTTCTCTCAGTACGTGGATATGATCTATTGTGCTGTAGCCACTCCTGAATCCAGCTTGTTCTCTCGGTTGAGCCATGTCCAGTGTCACCTTCAAGCGGTGTGAAAGAACTTTAGTGAAGATTTTATAAACCACTGATAGGAGGCTGATAGGTCTGTAGTTCCTGAGATCCTCAATGTCACCTTTTTATGTAGCAAGATCATTGTAGCGTTGTTCCAATCCTCAGGAATTTTCCCTTCATTAAGGCATCGAGTGAAAATTTGGGCGAGTACTGTTTCGATTTCTCCACTTGCTTCTTGTATGATGTCTACAGTAATTTCATCTTCTCCTGGAGCTTTTCCCCGCTTCATGTTCTTGATTGCATGTGCAACTTCTGCTGGAAGGACTGGAAGAACTCTGGTACTGGTACCTTTCATGATGTCTGGAGTACATGTATCATCCCTTTCATATAATTTGGAGTAGAAATCTTTCACTCTTGTCAAAATTTCGCCTCTATTTCTTGTTACAGAACCATCTTCTTTTCTCAGTGCCATAATCTGTTTTTTTCCCTTACTGAGATGTCCCTTTGCTATCTTTAGGCTTTGGTTGTTTTCAATTGCTTTCCTTACTAGTTCACAGTTGAATTTCCTTACGTCTTCAGTGATACTTTTTCTTACTGTCTTGCATAGCTCTATATATTCTACTTTGGAAGTCACATCTTCTTTAGTTGTCCTCATCTCTCTTCTTTTTTGCATCAACATTTTGGTTTTTCCTGATAATTTGTTCACATACAATTTGTTCTTAGACCCAGCTAATTTTGTTGCTGTTTCCATAAGAGCTTTGGTTACTTTTCTGTTAACTTCAGAAATATCCACTTCTTCCAATGTTAGGCCTACTAAAGCAGAGAATCTGTTCTTCAGTTCCAATTTGAAGGTATTATGGTGTTTTTTAAGGTTGGTTATGTCAATACATTTTGTTTGTCTTATGAGCTTGCTACGTTCGAGTTTAGTGTTGAGGTGCATCTTACATCTCACCAATCTATGGTCACTGTCTGTGTTGAACTTGTTTAGCACACTGCAGTCTTCTATGACGAATTTTTTGTTACACATAATAAAATCAATTTCACTTGTCGTCCCATTTGGATGTCTCCATGTCCATTTCCTGTGTGGCTTTTTCTTGAAAAAGGAGTTCAAGATGAAAAACCCTTCTGCCTCTGCAAACTCTACGAGAGTATTTCCACGCTGTATATGAGAGATATATCACGAAGAAACAGATGGGAATAATTGCAATTTCAATTGGTTTATTGTCAGCTAAAGCTTGTTATTGTGCGACTTATGGGTTGTCCGGAAAGGATTTCAGTTATTTACTTCTCTTTCAATTATCACGCTACTTATTTATTTCTGAAATCATCGTCTTTTGCATTTCCCGTGCATCATCTCATTCTCTTACGAGCTCCAAGAGACGCGTCAGCTCCTCTCGTTTCCTCAAAATTTCTCCTTCCTTTTTCCGATTACCAGAATTCTTCCGGAGTTCGCCCCTCTCCCTATCCCTTGCTCTGAAGAAAACACATGGTGATGCCATGAGAACAAAAAACTAATTACGTAGTATGGAACCACTTTTTTCATCATGTTCTCTTCGCCGAGGATTGGGGACAGAATTAAAATGACTGCAATAAAGTAATAAAACCTCTCGGTTGATATACAACGCTCGATCGCTGTGGGAAACGTTGTTTGAACTCTTACTAATAAATAATTATTGCGTCTGCTGATGTGTCCTTGATGGATTCGTGAAGATGTCTTTTTCTGAGTTCAAGACGGTGACAAAGAGACCCACTATTCCATATTATATTCTCAGTAACGAATAATTTCCAACCTCTACCTAACACAAATGTGAATGTTTCAATTTCCCTGTATTTGAAATGTTAGTTTTTACTCAACATATAAGTGTCGTTCAAGTGAAACATAGACTCGGGAAATGGTGCCGTTCCTGTAGACATGTCGTTACCGGTAGTGAAGCCACTGTACGCTGTAAGAACAGTGCGGTATGGCAGGTGGTCAGTTGTCGTGACACAGCTGGAGAAGTCGCTACGTTTGACGCCTGCTACGATATGGATACGAGGGTGATGACAAAAGTTCTGCACACTTTAATCTAAAACGGAAGTGGATGATGCAATCGGGAAAATGATTGCATCATGTCAAGGTCAGACTCTCAGCAACGCAGTGGTGTCAGAACGCCGCGATATCCTTTGCTGGGTGGACGTGGGAGGGTTTGGAAATGGAAGCGTGCTGCTCCTCAGGTCGAGTCACAGCGTCAGACCAGTGCTCGTACGTGAAAAAAGAAACTCTGCGAGGAAAAACTCCGTCACAGATCAACACTGACTTGCAAGAAGTTTGTAGGGAAGGAACTTTTGCTCGAAGTACAATTTCTCGCTGGACATCGCGCTTCCGGGAGGGCCGAAGCAGCATCGAAGGTGATCACCGCTGAGGCCGACCTCAAAAGGCGACAGAAAAAACATCTGACACCATTGTTGCAACGCTTCTCGAAGAGAATCGCCGTTTGACAGTCGAGGAGATCGCTCATCAGGTAAATGTGTCCACTATGTCTGTTCACCGGATTTTGACCGACTCATTGGGAAAAAGAAAAATCGCGCAACGCGCTGGGTGCCCCATCAACACCCCCCCCTGCCCGAACAGAATGCAGCTAGAGTGAGCATCGCACAGGATCACCTCCACAGGTTCGAAAAGGAGGGCGACACATTCCTGAACAGAATTGTCGCAATCGATGAGACTTGGACCCGTAATTTTGAGCCGGAACTGAAGCCACAATCAACGGAATGGAGGCATCCAAGTTCTCCATGCCCCTCAAAGTGTCGTCGACAACAATCCAAAGTAAAGCAAATGAAGATTTTTGCGTACGATGTCCAGGGTGTTGTGGTCTGTGATCGAGTATCGGTAGAGCAAAATGTCAACGGCAATATTATCGTGACTTACTGAAGACAAAGTTGAGACCGAAAATTCATCAAAATCGCTCCAACTTGTTGGAAGCGAGAGCGATCTTGCTGCATGATAACGTATCGTGTCATGTTGTAGCGTCGGTACGGGGACTTTTGTCGAAATATGGTTGGGAAACTAGTCCACCCGACTTTGACCTTTTCCCAAAATCAAAAAATCGTCTCCGTGGCATCCGCTACGAATAGCTCGACGAACTGTCATTGGACCTGACCCGAGTAATACGACAGCTGAACAAAGATGGAGTACTACGGGGCACCCAGGACATACCTCACCGCTAGCAAGCTGTCATTAGCAGAGGAAGGAAGTACACTGAACGGCAATAAGGTACGTTTTCTCCATTACTTCACACTTTTTTCAAAAATGGTCAATGTGCAGAACTTTTGTTAGGACCCCCGTACATCCAAAAAAGGCGCAATGAGCGTTATTCAATTTCTAGCCAAGGAAGACACTAGGCCAGCAGACGAGAATTTTTAGCGCATGCAGGTAGTATGCGGAGGAGCCTGCTTAGCACTCTTATATGGTATTTAAATAGTGTATAGACAAGAGTGACCTTTCGGCAACTAACGCTGGACTACACATTAACATGGGATACCTCAGCAGAATCATTCACGATAATCTCTGATATCGAAAGGTGTGTGTGCACAATCCATTCAGAAGCACAGATCTATAAAACAAATGGCAAGGCGTATAGGTGTCGCATTAGAAAATCTTACGCACAACTGGGAAGCAAGAAATGGGTTACTATCGTCAATTATCGCCGGCAACAGCACTTGGCGCCACCATTTCCAGCCAGTGACGAAATGCATGAGCATGCATTGGAAGCACCCTGTATTACCGCAAACAAAAGAAACACGTGTTTCCACTCTTACAGGTAATTTCATGCGCACCTTTTTCTTTGATTAGCAACTTTGCCCTTTGTACTTTAACTATATTACCCTGCGGTAAAACCTAAGAAATTAACATCGAAGAGCATTTTTAGTCAACGTTTCTTTTGAGCGAGATATTTATTGTCACGGGGGTTTTAAAAGATTTTAGAATCAATTCGCTTCCAGGAATAGTAGGTCTTTCTTTTGTCAGTTAGCATGGGAATTTTAGAAGATGCTATAGACAAAGTTCATCAGTAGAGTTGCAAAGCAGCGTTTTCCCAGGTAAATCGAACTTAGTACATGAGCAAAGTGCTCTGATTATTGTATTGCCCGTACGCAGTCATCAAAAAGGCGTCCTCAGACTACGTAATGAGTTTATTGCTTTTCGGAGCGTCAGAGGAACGCGGGGGAAATATAGCGAGGGTCAGAGGACACGCAAGGAAAGGAATAGGACACAGGAGAAGTTTTTGAGAGAGGGAGAAAGAAGGATGTACCTCCGAATGGCCAGCGCGAAAGAATAAAAAAGTTGCGAAAATATCGGAATGTATGAAAAAGAGAGAGGAATTAGGAAATGAAATAACTAGCGAGAGGAGAGAAAGTTTTAAGAGAAAAAAAAATAATAATAATTCTAGGACAACCTGCACTATGATTTCATGCAAATGATAAATAGATTGAAGCGACAATTCATCTCATCAATTCCTTCTTGTTGTATTTGTCTATTTGTCTGCACAACAAGCTGCAGTTAAGCTTAAACATCGAACCCGAATGCGAAGTCCCGCTAACAACCACGAACTTACAATATTCTGTGAAGGAATGGCTAGAATAATAGCCTTTGGGGCTGGAATTCAAATCTCACGAAAGTTATGTCATTGTGTTCGATCTTCGGCTATAGTTCTCTTCCTTCTCTGTTGCCAGAAATCAGCGTTAGATTTCCCTTCCTGTGCTTCGTGGGGGCTGAAAAACTTATAATAAAAAATAAATAAATAAAACCTCCCCTTCTACCACTCTTGTACTGGACTCTAGTACAAGATTTGCCGTAGCTTTGTGGCTGCCCTTAGGTTCAGGTTCCCCTAACTTCTTTTAAGCCAGCTACCCTAAATAAAGGAGGGACTGACTACTTCAAACCTTCGATTTTCACGGGGTTCATCACACTACCAGGAAATGAATATCTGCATCCCTGTGGTGAGTTGTTATAGAGGCGATTGTTCCTGGCTAATAGTTCGACTTGGGCCTGGACCCTGAATAGGCACAGATTCTGCGCCTGTCTTACAGCTTTAGCTCTTTCTGCTTTCCCTGGAATTAGCGGCCTTGAAGTAGGGACCGGCTGCTACTTATAACCCTGAATGCTCACGGCGGTCGTTAAACTTGTAAATAATGAATAAATTGCATGGCAAAATAGCTTTTTATTGAATACGGTAGAGCGACTACAGACTGATTTTATTCCTATGGAAATGGACATTCACACAATTACTAAACTAACTGTTGCATGTCAGGACTGTCTTCGGGAACGATGAACGAATTTAAGTCTTTGTAAGACATCAAAAATTATTTTCATTTGTTTTCCACATTTGAAGAGTACAGGGGCATAACTGTCCTAAATGAGATTTTTTGTCTAATAAATTCTGTTTCTAAATTTGATTAGACTGGCGGAAATGCGGCGAAATCTTCTGCATTAATACGGGTGAAAGTATGAGTGACATGTTTTTTTTTTCAAGTTGTATCCTAAACCGGGAAGTGTTTTGGATAAGCTGGTCTCCAAAATTTGATTGTTTGAATTCCGATGTTCTTGGATTTGATGAGGTATTTCTGTGCTTTAGATAGTGATGTTCATTCAGCTTGTCTTGAGAGCATTCTCCCTCATGAAACTGTTACGCAAAAGGTGCCATGCCGGTGGCCGAATGATCAAATGCGCGGGCTTCTGGCTAATATTTTGAATCGGGCCAGAGTTTGAGTGAGGCATAGGCGGTACGTTTTCTCTATGGTGCTAGCCCTGTCCTCCTGTAGTCAATGGCCTCCGATTAGAAGGCAATTGCCTCACAATTCTAGATGCTAGGGCTGTTAAACCACGAAAAAAAAAAAGTTTTAAAATGCTAAACTGACTTATGTAGTGCTCCTTTCCAGAGCTGAAACGGGCTGAGCCCGAGCCCGAAAGCCCGAAACAGAGCCCGGGCCCGAATCGGGCTAGGGCTGTAGAATATTTACTGCGGTTCTGGCTCGGGCGGGCTCTGGCTCTTAGAGAGAAGGAGAGCGAGATAATTATGTTTATATATAAATGTGATTTTATAGGATTTAGCAATGAGACACTTTATAGGTAAAGGGAATTCTTCGGCAACTGGTTCTGGTTGGGAAGCGGGCATTCGAGATGGCTATTTATTCCGGGCTTGGGTAGAAAATGCCATAGGCCACGCATTAGTGTGTTTCTGCAGAGAAGAAAAAGTTTTTTCAATAATTATAGATATTGGATAGTTGATAGCATGCTGACGATAATGTACCCCCTATCTACATGCAGTAGCTCCCTGCTAAATCTGTTTAGCAACGTACATATTGCAGCGCATTATGGCGCGATAATGTTAGCATTATTTGAGCAACATACAATTGCAGCAGCGCCCGATCATTTTGGATGCCGCCCGCCCGTCCGAAGCACTTCAGGTGGAAACGCACGGTCAAAGAAAATCGTACAGTTACACTGTAAAACCAGATAGAGGTCCCTTTCCCACTCCCATTTGAGAAATACATTGGAGAGAGTGGAAGTGTGGAAAAGGAGATGTTTTCTCATTAATGGTTGAACAGGTTAGCCAGTTTTCGGGCTCGTTCGGGCCCGGGCTATATCTTGCAATATAAAATTCGGGCTCGGGTGGGCTCGGGCTCCGAAAATTGAGCCCGAACTCAGCTCTACTCCTTTCCATATACGTAATTAGGTGTCCCGAATTAAGTGGCCACTCAGTGTATATCTTTACTGTCTATCTACCATATCATTCCAATTTAATCTTTTTTGTTCCATTCAGTTCTCTTTCTGTTTCTCCTAAGAATTTTAATGGGATTTCAAGAGTAATTTTCTGAAGAGTTATCATATCTTTGCAGCAGCTCCATGTGCTCGGAAGCTTAAGTTGAAAATGAAACTTTGGGCTGTCATCGTTCAATTAACATGTAAAGATTTGTTTCATTAGGCGCTAATTTGTTTCTTTCAGTACTTCGCGGATGTAACACGATACATGCTTCCCCTACGTCATCTAGTGGTTTTTGCTCTCTTGAAAGCATTTGGAGATCCCCACGAACCAATCGCTGAGTGTCTTGTTATATTTGGATTTCAACATTGGCTGTGTGTGGTCACCCCTAGCATCATGGGAAGGAGACAGGAACAAAGTCCCAGGCGAAATGTCACTATAACAGCTGCTCCATAAAGCCTCTGAGATCCCATCTATTTTATTCTTTTTGGGGACTATTCTTTTTCATCTGCTGACAACAGAACATTCTCTGTACGACAGCAAAAACAATATTTTTTATTGCAGTTCCCAACTTAAGGATCATAATATTCTTTCCAAGTAACTTCCTTGTCAATATCTTTTTTCTTTTTCTAATTCTTTTCTATTCTTAGACTTGTTCCTTCACGGGCTTTAGATACACTATTGCCATATATCATAACACTACTTAAACTGGTATTTTCTTCACCACGCATTAAGCTTGCTCTTATAAGAGACATTTTTGCTTCTTTTTTTCGTTCTTGTTTTAACCGTGAGTTTTTTGGCACACGACTCATAAACAGATATGCATCGAAAATAGTTATCAGTGCGCTGTTTTGCTGGTACAGCATCGCATTTTACACTGACGTGTGATTAATTGTGTGATCTGTGTAGCTCGAATTAGCGATGCAAGTTTTAGAACTACGCATAAGGAGTGATTAAATGAAATATTAGAAAAAACTACATTACGACTTACGCAAACGTGTATCAAATCGTCAACGTTTTTAGAATAAATGCGGAAGTAACTGTTAAAGAGATTTCTCAGCGATGAAACGCGTAAAAACCTATTTCAGAAACTTAAATAGCCTCTCAACTTTAGAAGAATAACAGAGACTTTAATGCTAAGGTTGATGACGATAATATTAATAAAGAAACTGTTATGGGAATATATGCAGAAGGTAAAATAAATGAAAATGGAGAATTACTTATAGATATTTGTATGTTTAACCGGCTTGTAATAGGAGGAAGTCTTTTCCAACATAAAAAAAAATACATAAGTGGACATGGATATCCCCAGATAAGAACACAAAGAAACAAATAAACCACATATTAATGACAAAAAAACTGGAGGAGATCACTTCTGGATGTCAGAGTTAAAACAGGAGCCGATGCATGAGGCACATACTCAGATCACTTTCTCCTAACAGCTACTATAAAAGTAAACAATGAACAATAAGAAGAGGATTAGAATTGGAAAACTCAAAAACAAAGAAATTCGAAATGAATTTACAACAATTCTAAAGGATAAATGGAATAACCTCAAAAAAAAACAAAAAGACAACATTGAGGACAAATGGAGAAAGATCAAAGACATACTAATAAAGACATCAGAAAAAACATTGGAATTTCGAAGAAATACAGACAAAAAATGGATAACATAGAATTCTAAATTAAAAATTGAAGAGAGATATAATAAAAAAGAATCTGTTACAGGCTAGTGAACATGTTGAACATGAACAAACAGAAAGATATAAAGTAATAAACAAAGAAATTAAAAGAAGTGCAAGAAACTGTTAGGTGGTTTATGTTAACTTGCAAAATCTTGCGTGGTTGAGGAAAATGAAATAGCTTCAAATAATAATTTTTGCAATCCTTTTAGATCTCTTAAAAGCACTTTATTCCCTCCTTTACTTAATCGCAGAAAAGTTGACCTTAGCTCACTAATTCTTGCTGCTATTCCTCTGAAACAAATATTTCCTTCCCTAAATCCTGCTTCGGTCATTTCTTCCGTCTCCTTTCTCTCCCTGCGGAGAAAACCTCCATTCCCCCGGTCAGCTTAAGACCTCTTCATAACACCTGAGGCCTTTCCTCGCCTCCTCTTTGCGACTGCTCCCTCTCAATTCCCCGAGACGACTGTCCTAACTCCCCCTTGTTTCCACGCAAACTCACCGCTTTAGTTTCACAAAACCCCATGGGAAAAACGCCGGCGTCCCTTTAACAAAGCTTCGAGGTAGAAATATAGAGGGCTTGCGCTTTCAGTCGGATGCTTTGAAATAAAGATGGCAAAGATCAAATGAGCTGGACAATACTAATGCGTCTGCTAAATACAAAGGCTGAGACCCTAAAATGCGACGAACTGGCGTCTCTAAATAAACCGTGCTTCCGATGTTTCATAGCGGGATGACACAGCGAAATTCTCTCACGCTTCGTGGAAACAAAGGACAAGTTAGTAAAATCATGCAATGCATTTATTATGATACGCTTTCCAACATATCAGACATCATTACTCCAATTATTACTCAAGTTATGAGGATAATGGCTGTAGAATAAATCTCGCTCCTATGACAGGACCTTTGACCCCATTTCGATGATATTAAACAGAACTGGTAAAGTATACTTTCGGAACAACATGATAAAGTTTTGTCTCAATCGAAGCATTTTTACATAAGTTATAACGCATAAGAGCGACGGAATGGATCCTGATCCTATGTCCTGACCTTTGACCCCAAGTCGCCCATTTTCAATAGGATTCGTCCCGAGATGGTCCCCTACCACATACTAAAATTTCATCGAAATCGAACAGTTTTTACGTGAGTTATCGTGCGGACAGACGGACGGACGGGAAAAGCTGGAGCATAGACGCTTCTTCAACCTACGGTTGCAAAGAGTAAAAAAGGAGCACTAAAGCGAAATAAAAGTTGCAAAATGAGATTTAATATCTATGCCTAAAATTCTAGGAATAAATCTCCGTAACAAAATCATGAAAGAAAATATATAGAATATTTAGGACAAGAGGCAGAGAATGCTGCATACACAAATGACACCAGAAAGTTGTACGATATAACAAGGAAACTGAGTGGAAAAAGAAATAAATGGATAGTTCCCATATGCAATAAAGAAGGAAAATTGTTACTAAATGAAAAAGAACAGATAAATTGATGGGTGGAATTCTTCTCAGAGAAATTTCAGGAAACGATTGATGGCGACCAGAACTTAGAATTAAACGAACAAAATGTATATTGTTGGATATAAATTTGAACGAAATAACAAAAACAGAAATTATATAAAAACAATAACTCATACTAAAGCAAGTAAAGCACCGGGAGCTGATAACATACCAGGTGACATACTAAAAGCAAATCCAAAACTTGTAGCAGATATATTACTTCCCTTACTAAATGAGATATGGCAGAAAGAAGATTGGCCAAAGGAATGGATTATTGGATTATTGGTTAAATTACCCAAAAAAGGGAACCTATCTGAATGCAAAAATTGAAGAGCATAACATTGCTGATGGTTATAAATGAAATACTAGCAAGGACAATATTAGAAAGAATCAAAAGAGAAATAGAAAAAACAATTAAGACCAGAACAGGCAGGTTTTAGAGGCAATAGATTATGCACCGATCATATTGCTACTTTACGAATTATCATAGAACAATAACTGGAATGGCAAGCAAGCTCATATTTGAACTTTATTGATTTTGAATAAGCTTTCGAAGCATAAACAGATCTTAATACAAGAATACAATGGTAACTCCAAAACCAACTCCACGATTTGGATTTTGCAAATGATATTTGCTTTCTTTCACAGAGACACCAACATATAGAACAAAAAACAATAGCACTTGTAGAAACAGCCAAAAAAAGTTGGTCTTAGGATAAATAAAAATAAAACGATCTTTATGAAAATAAATGCAAAGCAAAATAAGCAAATAACAATAGAAGACATACCGCTAAAAGAAGTAGAACAATTTATATACCTTGGTTCAATAGTATCAACAAAAGGAGGTACTGTTAAGAAATAAGCAGAAGGAAGCAATTGGCTCATCCAACATTTATAACCAACTTAGAAATATCTGGAAAAACAAGAACTTTTCTATAAAAACTAAAATGATAATATTTAATTCAAATGTAAAGGCAATACTTACGTATGGATCAGAGACATAGATACTAAACAAAAAGATAGTTAGTAATGTCCAGGTCTTCTTGAACAAATGTTTAAGAGCGATACTGGGAATATATTGGCCAAAACAAATATCAAATCAAGAGCCAGAGGCGTAACTAGAGCGGGGAAGACGGGCCCTGCTGGGCGCAGCTCAAAAGAGGGCACAAAAATCCCTGCTTACTATTTGATTAAAAGTGCAATTCAAACTTTTGCACCAGTTTTTGGCACAGTTTTTTCGCGCCATACTTTGTCATTTGTTCATTTACAAAGTTTTCTAAATATGTTTCGCCAGTTTCACAGCTTTGCCACGTTCACATTTCTTCCTCAAAATGTTCAGCGGATGTTAGTTGCTTACATTCAGAAATGAAGGAACAGTTGAATAGCCCGTCCAACTAAAGAAGAACCACGGCCTTCGTCGACAACAATGCGACCTGCTGTTTTTCTTTAGTTGTATGGACTATATGTATGTTGCAAGATAAGGACGTCTTTCACATTGTTGAAGATTCTCTGGGAGCTATTCAATTATTACTACAGCTGCGAGCCATGTCTGCCATTTTTGGCCATTTATATTCCCATTAATCACGCAAATCCTGCCCACACCTTTTGATGTCATACAACCCCAGATCACAACACTAACTGGGTGTTTCACGGTACATGTAATGCAATCAGGATGCAAATCTTCTCCGATTCTTCTCCTTACGTATTTTATGCCATCACTACCAAACAAGGAGATTTTGGTCTCATCACTCCAAATAACACTGTCCCATTGTTCCGCTGTCCAATTAACATGGGTTTTTAGCCCCGTTTAATGTTTTCAACCTTTGTTTGAGAGATGAAAATGTTTTTTTTTGTTTGTTTTTTTTTGTTTTGTGGAATTCTAGCTTTTAGACCAAATTCGTTAGTCTGCGCCGAACAGTCCTTGCACTCAACTTCACATTGCATTGCGCCATTTCATCTTGCATACACCCAGATGATTTTCTTCTGTCACCTAGACACAGTCTCTTAATTCTTCTATCATCACTTGCTGTTGTGCACCTTTTCCTGCCTTTACCAGTCTGGTTTTGTAGTGATTGAGTCTCCTTATATCTCTTCAAAAATTTAGAAATGCCACATTTGGTTAAGTTTCACCAATTTTTCTTCTAATTTCTTCATAACTGAAGCCTTGTTCACCTAATAATACTATTTTATATCGCTTTCTGGGTGACCAGTCAACTCTTTACGCCATTTCTTTAATTTTATTTCGTTTTACAAGCTCACTAAATAAAAGAACACACACACACACACAAAAAAAAAAACAAGAAAAAAAAACATTGATAGGAATCACATAACACGCTGACAAATGTCCTCCTCTCAGCTCCAATACATGACATCAATAGCTGAATCCTACTGTGACCTGATTGGCACATTGCCAAAACAAGATGACACCTGATTGGCTCTCTAAACACTCATGCTCATTGGCTACATTCAAATGAAGGAAAGCTACTTCATATCAACCTAAGCAAGTTGTGCTTCCTTTATCTGGCTATTTAGCTATAACTTTTCATGGAATACAGATAATTAAACAAACTTTACAGCATTACATTTTTGATGAAATTATCTTTCCATTGATATATAATTTTATGGTATTACTCCAAAAACACGTGGTGTTATGAGCCATCAAACCTCAAAAATACACTTTTTCCAAAAGGTTTCCACAATTTTGGCTACTATTGTACACTGTTAAAAATTTTGTTGAAGGTTGCACCAAAAAGTGGTGCTACATCAGCTGCACCAAAAATTGGTGCTACACCAGCTGCACCAAAAATTGGTGCTATACCAGCTGCACCACTTTCTCAGAAAAGATGTTTTGCAAAGAAACCCCAACACCGTGGTTCAATTTTTCACCACGTTAGATTGCACCATGTTGTTGGGTTTAGTTTGCACCACAGAATGATGTATATTTCCTAAGAAAGTGGTGCAGCTGGTGCAGCACTACTCTTTGGTGCAACCTACCAGAAAATTTTTAACAGTGTATGAGACGTACCTACCTCAAGACGGCAAAGTTGCAGCTACAAACTTCGCCGGTGTAGTATAGCTGGGAAAGCATTCGGCTCCAGATCAGAAGGATGCGGTTGCAATTCTCACCACCGGCAAGTAGCTTTTACGCTATAATTTCGGGATTTCAGTTGATTCATCACACTCCATCTGTTTTTCAGACTTTGTTCCTTGTGACTTCTACTTGTTCCACGTGCTGAAGGGAAACATCCGTGTAAAGCGGTATATATGCCACTGAAACGATGAAAGATTTCCGTCTTTAGTACGATTTAATGATTAAAAGATGAGAAATATAAACAATTAAAACTCATCTTTTAATCATTAAATCGTGCTAAAGGCGGAAATCTTTCATCGTTTCAGTGATTAATGTCGCACGAGTCTTCAATATTTGTTGGTATATATGTCTCTGACTCGCTGAGCTGATCGCAACTGTGGGTACGGAGTAGGAAGACTAAGATAGATTTTGTTCTTCTGGGATCATGATACTAGAGTATTGACGGGGGAAATGCGTTGCTGCGGCTGGGAACTACGTGAAAAAACACAAAAAGGAATTAATTTGCCCATCCGACGCCCAGCGGGAATGGTTCAGAGCAGCTCAACCTACCTAGGATCGATCCCACGTTCGTCTGGTCGGAGGACGATGCTTTCTCTAACCACTAGGCCACGTGCGGCCCGTGGACCTAAGTTAGAAACGGGCGACTGCTTTATATTCCTCAGACTCATAGTGATTGTTACCGCCTGGAAACTAACAAACAAAAACATAATGCACAAATAAATAATGTAAAATATTTCTGGCCGCCAAGGTGGTGGCCAGGTCTAAGCGCTGGCTTATGACCATTGGTCCGAGATGGGTACGGGTTCGAATCCCAGTGAGGCATGGATATTGTGTTTGTCTTACGGCACTGGCTTTCTCCCTTCCCTGGAGTCAGAGGCCCTAAATTAGAGACGGGCGACTGCTTATAGCCCATTGAGTTGCTCAAAGTGGTCGTTAAACCTACAATAAAAAAAAATAATGATAATAATTATGCTCATAATTAGAATTCAGCCGCCCCGGTGGCGCAGTGGTCTAAGGCTCTTGCCTCTGATCATTCGTCGGTAAGGGGCCCGGGTTCGAATCCCGGTCAGGCATGGATGTTGTGTTTGTGTTACGGCACTGGCTCACTCCCTTCCCTGGAACCAGTGACCCTAAATTAGGGACCGGCGACTGCTTATAGCCTATTGAGTTGCTTACGGTGGTCGTTAAACCTCCAATCAAAATTAAAAAAAAAAATTAGAATTCAAAGCAATTTTAATAAAACCGGAAAAATAAAATTCCAATTTTTTACAAGGACATCCATTTTTCCAGGGGAGGATCGCATTTCTTGAGCATCCTTGTATTCCCCCTCTCCCCATCAAGCTACAGTCCACACATCATGCAATTCATCATGGGCTTTATACTCTAAGATGAAGACTGAATTCCCTGAATTTTGGAAACACCTCTCGTGTTGTACTTTATTTTTTTTCCTTTTTTTATTTATTTTTTATTTTCTTTCTTTCCTACAGAATCAGTCAACGTCAGTTGTTGTTTTTTAACTTTGAATTCCAAATTGATGTGAAAAATATTCTAATGATCGTCTCGCATCATGGCAGTTTAATAAAGCTCAAATACAAGACTGGATTCCGAGGAGCAGAAGGAGACCTGAAGAAGACCACGCGGGAGATGTGTGGCTGAAATTTGAAATCATGTTGGAACGAAGTGCTCAAGCCTGAGAGTTGTGATAGCGAATTGCTCAAGGCTGAGAGTTGTTGAAGAGACTTGGGATGGCTTTCATCCAGCAGTGGAATGAGAATGGTTGATGAATAATGAGACATAGGATAGAACAGGAAAAGCGCCTCGAAATGTCAGGTTTGTTGGTGCTTCCTGCTCTTTCTCCTTTTTTGTCCCCCCCCCCCTTTTTTTTTTATGAGAAAGGAAAAGCAATGTTGTTTATCAACTTCCTCTGTCGGCAAATCCTCAAAGCACTTAATATTAGGCTTCGTGTGTCTTTACAAGCTTCGCCGTCATGGAACAACTTAAAGACTGCGCCCAAGTCGGCAGACAAAGGCACACTACAAAGATGCTCGTCAACTGTTGAGTTCCTTTTGTTGACTTAAACAGTGTGAATGCACTTTGACGGGATTTGCGAATGCGCTTTGAAACCGGTTAAGCTCTGCAGTCAACAGGAGCGGCCTTTAAAGTCTATGTATTCGGTTAAAAGATTTGCCAAAGAAACGAACTTGCTACATCGTTTTTGTTTGCTTCCGTGAGGTTGTAAAATGGGTTGAATGGGGTGAAAACTGTGTACTCCCTTTTAGATCAAACAATACTGAATCTTCGAAGAAACATAAAAAAAAAACATAATGTACTTGCTACATTCCCAGTCTTCACAAGAGAGGAGATAATATATCATCTTTCGTTCGTGGCCTCAAAACGTAGCGATTTGCAATTGGAGAGACAGGATAAAGAACCAAGAATTTTTAACTGGCGAGTCAAGAGACAATTTAAACACAAAGGGAAGGATTCCACTGAATTCTTCGGTATGAGCGCGGCTTTTTTCTCAAGCGTATTGTTCTAAATGCATAGCAAGTTTGTTTGTTTTTTAAGTATGCGATAAGGAGTAGTAGCAATCAAATAAATGTTACGGACAGATGAATGCCAAATAAAGGATATGCTTCAATTTGCGCACGGCGGAGCGTTTCATCTGAGTCCCAAAACACATCCTCTGTTGCTTGGAAGTTTCTTGTTATGGGTGGTGTAACCGTAAAACGCTCGAACGTAAATCGCGAGATGCGGGTTCGATTTCCGTTCCAGGACGATGTAATTTTCAAGTTTCCTGAGGCATGTCTACTAGCAAGGACTTTAAGGACGATGTAATTTTCAAGTTTCCTGAGGCATGTCTGCTTGTCTACTTTATGCAAAATGCTTTTGGGACTGGAAATGTCTCGGATTTTTTTCGGTTTTGGGGGTATTTTTTGACAACGCTCACGCACGTGAGATTGTCCCCTTGGGTAGATTTTGCCCCTGACCCGGAATGGTCATCGGCTGTTGTAACCCATTTGAGACACTATCCAGTATGTGGTGAGCTTGTAGTTGACTGTCGGTACCGGATGCTGAGTTCTACAATGATTTGCAAATCCAACGAGAGTCATCAAATTTTATTTTGGTTTGATTCGATCAATCGCAGACAAGATGCTCTCAGTTCCTCTTTATTTTGTTACGCCTCTCAGAAAACTCACCTGGTTCACCACGCTTAGTCATATGCAGTACGACGAAGTAAATTTCTCCATCATTTTTATGCCAGGGGCAGAATTCGAACCTGGTAGTCTCGGCTCCGGAGCTCCGAGTGTTATCCACTATACAACACTGGCGAGTGCTCTCACTGCTATCTGCCTTTATCTCATGTGCGTCCTGCGGGGCAGGCACGTCACATCTCCCCCCCCCTCCCCCGAAAGAGGGCCGTAGGCATGGTCCAGGGTCGTCGCTATAGGTAGTCATCCGATGAAGAACGTGAATTTGAGAAATCCCAGACAATTTGGTGTGTGGAAACTTAACATCACACACATTTATTTTTTCGAAGCACTGAAGAAGGGATTCTCATTTTTTCTGTCTTGCTGTGTGGAAAGAACATCTTACCATTGTGAGAAACCTATCGGCCAGGTCATCCTTGAAGTTCGGGAGCCAATATGACGAAGTAAATTTCTCCATCATTTTTATGCCAGGGGCAGTATTCGAACCTGCTACTCGCTGTTATCCACTATACAACACTGGCCAGTGCTCTCACTGCTATCTGCCTTTATCTCATGTGCGCCCTCCGGTGCAGGCACGTCACACAGAAAGAAGAGAGTCCAAACTTTCTTTACAACAGAAACAAATAAAGAGTTTAATGTAATTTTACTCTGAGTTGGGATATATCTAGCAGGCAGTGAGAGACTCGCGTATTACAGCATTCCTCTATCTTGCCGACTTGGACTCTTTCTAACCTGACCCAAGACCCAAGGCTTTCCAAAAACGCTTCGTTCGCCTTAGACGCGAAAAATAATGGGCGTCTTTCCTCTCTCCAGACCAATGACCTTCTGCCCAAAAAGCTCGCATGTTTCTCCTGACGAAAGGAATTTCTCTCCTCTTCTACCAATTGTGTTCCGGAATTAATCCCTAACTGATTTGACCACATGCAAACCACCCTCAAGCGCACGTCTCTCATTCACACACCCTAAAGCGATAATCCCTTGTGCAACAGCTTCAGTGCAATACCTTGACATACTCATCCTGACAACCGTAAAAATGGCGCGACCGTAGAATTCCACGGGGGAATGAACATAATAATTCCATATTTATAATGATAATTTCTGAATCGGGGTTAGAGAATCTTACAGCCCAGCCCGTCTGCTCGCTCGCACGATTCTTACCAGACGCCCTTTGACACCTGTGATCCCCAATTGCGGGAAATTTTTGCCATGTCGTACCATCCCTTGCTATGGTTGTGAGTGAGAAGTCCAGGAGAACTGCAGTTAGGGAAATGCTCGAACCGGCACACCTGATGCCAATTGCCATTCCACTTTCAAAGTCGCTCGGATCGCTCGCTTTTCCCGTTCAGACAATCAGTCGAATGCTAACTGATGCCCGACGATCTGGTCTGCTTGGTTAATATCTCACACCCCGTTCACGTGACGTCTTACGCGTTAGAAAGAGCGATTTATGGAATGAGGGCGGGTGTACCTAACAAATTGCCATCTCAGTTTATATAATCAGCCATTTTCAATCCACTGCTGAATGTAAGTCTTCCCACATCTCTTTCATAACTCTTTGTCTTCAACAGGTCTCTTCCATGTCAGTCCCGCTTTCGAATTTTATCCACCCGTGGTCTTTTTCTGATCCTTGGTGTTCAATCTAGTATTTCAGTTGTCCAACGTTGATCATGCGATATTGCGAAATTCATAAATTTGCCAGTGACTGTAGTCGAAAACGCGCCTTCTCGCTCAGGAGCCAGTTGTTTTAGCCGACCAAACTACACCAACGGAATGTATCGCTGCAGATTTGTCGTCTTAACACGTGCTTCACCTTCACCTCTTGTAGTACGTCACAATATGTCCAGCCCTTTGCCATTTGAGGATTTTTACTTTGATCATGGTGTCATCCAGTTTTGTCCTCTTCCCTATCCATGAGTTCCGTTTCCTAGTTTTCTTTGCTACACCAAGCAGTCTCTGTATTCTTTTTTCAGTTAAGGTGGGTGCCTGTGATCCATAAATGAGAACTGCAAGGATGCATTGATTAAACACTTTTCTTTAAAGACATAGTGGTTAAGGTGGACGTCAAGTAATTTTGCTCCCTATACTTCCAATGGAAAAACTTTTGTACACATTTCCTTCACAATTAGTGTGTTCCCAAGAATGAAAATTTGAACATCGATTAAAATAACCATATTATAACTTGGAATACTTAATATTTTCAAAAACGTAACCATAATTATATTACAAATCAATAACTTTTCCTTTGGTGGTGCTGAAACCAGAAAAAAGATGGCGTGACCTGAACTTTGATAACGTCAGTAGACAAACAAATGTTGGATTGCATAAACATGGTTATGTTTTAGAAAATATTAAGTATTCCTAGTTATAAAATGAAGCTATTTTAATCGATGATCAAATTTTCATCCTTGGGAACACACTAATTGAGAAGGAAATGTGTACAAATTTTTTTCCATTGGAAGTATAGGAAGCAAAATTACTTGACGTCCACCTTAATTGCACCTGAAAATTGTACTGTTGCTTCCAAATGCACTCCAGCCAAGTTTTATACGTCTATTAATTTCTTTAGATCGATGCGGCCCTCATTTGATATCTGTTGTCCAAAGTAGGGAGAGGATGTGCGTGCGTCCGTCAGTGTGATTCCTTTATTTCCACATTTAATCTTGCATACAGTTGAAAAACGTTATTCGTGCCAGCACAAATTCATAATAAAACCACATTCCCTCTCATGCACGATCAGAACTCGTTAAAAATAGAACTGCGATCAAGAAGTAACGAGTTAAAAACTTTTTAATTAAAGCTATTTACAAATGGTTAGACCTTTTTTGAAGCCGAAAGGTCTAACCATTTGTAAAGAGTTTTAATTAAATAGTTTTTAACTCGTTACTTCTTGATCGCAGTTTTATGTTTAACGGATTCTGATCGTGCATGAGAGGGAAGCATAGATGCTAATTCTTCACTTACGATAAAAATTATGATTTGCCAATTGTTTTTCACTTAGCGAGCGTTGGCAGGTATGTAAGTTTTAAACGTTGCCATGAAAAATTTAACAAGAAAGATGACACCAAATTTTCGGGTGTAATAAGCACGTATTTTGAATCCGTTCTGACGCAAATTAAATTTATCAAAGCTATTCAAGGTAATGGAACCGGTATGGAAAACAATAGTATCTGATGGAAGAAGGAAGTTTTTCAATCGGGTCTTTAATCCCTCAGATATTGCTGTAAACGGAAACTTGAGTTTACGAACTCTTAGAAACAGAGTTATCGACAAAAATAAGATGTGACTTTACGTCCCCTGGTGGGAAAACCATGCATTATTTTAGGAAGAAAGTATTTGCGAAATGCTTATCCATATGAGCGGTATCGGTCCAAGAAAAAAATTTAGTCGAGTTTTCAGGAGCGCAGATTTTGCTACAAATATATCAGAAGCAGAACTTAACACTTATGACCCCTGGTGGCCAAACCATTCTTTACAAAACATTAGAAATTATGTGAAAAATATTTTCCATCAGGTCTTGTATGCGATACAGGAAGAATTTTTCAAATCGGAGTTTTAGGAGCAGAAAACGCAATTTACCTTTATGCGCCCTAGCGGAAAGACTTAAATGATTTACGTGAACATTTTGAATTTATAGGGAAAACATTTCGCATCGGAAACACTATCCAACAACGAAGGAATTTTTCAAATTGGACTTTTAGAAGTAGAGATATTGACAAAAATAAATATATGCATGGTTTCTACGCCCCCTGGCGTAGAAACCATGCAATATTTCAAGAAGAAAATGTTCCTAAAAGGTTTGTCGACATGAGTAACATCGGTCAACAAAAGACTGTTTTTTTGAATCGAGATTTTAGAAGCTCATATTTTGCTGCAAATACATCAGAAGCGGAAATTAAGACTTACGTCACCTGGTGGCCAAACCATTTTTTACAAAAATTAGAAATTATGTGCAAAGGATTTCCCATCAGGAGCTGTATCCGGTGCAGAAAGAATTTTTCAAATCGGAGGTTTAGAAGCAGAGAAAGAGTGGGAAACGCAATTTACCTTTACGCCCCCTAGCGGAAAGTCTATGAATTACTTGAAAATTTTGAATTTATAGGAAAAACATGTCACACTAGAAACACTATCCAACGAAGAAGGAATTTTTTAAAATCGGACTCCTAGAAGCCGAGATATTGACAGAAATAAAATATACGTCTACGCCCCCTGGCGCAGAAACCATGCACTATTTTAAGAAGAAAATGTTTCTAAACGGTTTGTCGACACGAGTAGTATCGGTCTACAAACGACGTTTTTTTCAATCTATAATTTAGAAGCTTATATTTTGCTGCAAATACATCAGAAGCGGAAATTAAGATCTACGCCCCCTGGTGGCCAAACCATTTTTTTTTTTTTTTTTTTTTACAAAAATTAGAAATTATGTGCAAACGATTTCCCATCAGGAGCTGTATCCGGTGCAGAAAGAATTTTTCAAATCGGAGATTTAGAAGCAAAGATATAGGGTGAAACGCAATCTACCTTTACGCCCCTTATCGGAAAGTCTATGAATTACTTGATGGCAGCAAAGGACGGACCAGCTAAATTTCAGTTCAAAAGTTTTACTGAATCACTCATCATTCACATCACACAAGATTGCAACCACGAAGACCCTGCTTAAACTTTTTCTGTGGCAAATCTCGTACTTTCTCTGTTGGTAGACCTGAGTTTCGGGTTCCGTAGCAAGACTGAATATTGTGAGTATAGCATATCGCATGATATTAAGGTTTTCGCAGCAACGGGCCCCCCACCCCTCACCCCCATTTGGTAGACCTATAGTTATGTATTGTGAAGAAATTAGAAAGACGTGGAAATAATGTAAATAATGCAAATAGACGATGACATCGCTCTGTCCACGTTATGAACGCCACCAGGTGGCGACACATCAGTTGCTGAGCCCGTCAATATGGATTTGTGTAGTCAGATGCTGACTGATGTACTACGCATAGCTCTCTGAATTGTTGGCACTGTGGTGTAAAGCCAACACACTCGACTAGTTACCGAAAGTTCTGGGGTTCGATCCCAGCGGTGTCAGATGGACAATTTTTCAGCTGCTGTGTGCTGGTTGTAATAACGTGGACGGAGCGATGTCATCGTCTATTTGGTATGTATTGTGTTACGGTAAGAATGTTTATGTATTAGTCTTATGAACCCCTCAAGTCAAAAGCTATTATAGCTATCAAGACCAAATATTATATATATAGGTTTTGGGAAATAATGCTATAAGAGTACATTTCACCTGTTTTCTTCAACATAATTGAAAACAGTTAAAAAAAATCTTGAGTTTCAAAACACTACTTTAAAAAACCATGCCAAAAAATAGTGTCACATAAGTCCTACAGAAAAAATAAAATTATTATAAAGCTATTCAAAAAATAATACTACAGCAAATAAAATGAATAATTAACTCTCATTCACGGTGAAAACCATTTCGCAATCCGCGCGACTTCATCCCCTGCGTCTCTGATGGGAAGCGTCTTGCTGGCTCAGTCAGCAGCGTTTCGTACTCGTGTACAAACCATCGCGCGTTCGCACCCCACCGGGGAAAGAATTATTTCATCTCATAAGGATGAAACCTTCCTCTCGACGCGCTAAGTCATGCAAAACGTGTAAGAGGCAACCGTCAAATTACAACTGCCCAAGACTTCTCCCTCTGTTCACGGAAGTGTGACGTATACTCTAATTTAACTTCTATTTTTAGTTCCTTTTCGATGTAATTTTTGGTTTGTTCTCTTTAGCGCCTTTCAACCTTAACGTGATATCTTCTATCTCACATGAATACGGTTGGCAACACTGGAGGTCTGTGAGAGTGACGTATGCTTGTAGTGATAAGAACAAGACGAGAGACATGTAATATGACTAAGCGGGAGCTGTGTGTGTGGTGTGCGGGTGAAACTCGCTGTGATACGTTGTAGATGTTCTAGTATCACGCTGTCCAAAGTTATGTGGCCGCCCCGGTGGCGCAGTGGTCTAAGGCGTTGGCCTCTGATCATTCGTCCGAAAGAGGTCCGGGTTCGAATCCCGGTGAGGCATGGATGTTGTGTTTGTCTTACGGCACTGGCTCTCTCCCTTCCCTGGAACCAGTGACCCTAAATTAGGGACGGGCGACTGCTTATAGCCCATTGAGTTGCTCACGGTGGTCGCTAAACCTCCAAAAAAAAAAAAAAAAAAAAAAAAAAAAAGTTATGTGATTTCGTCTAAAGTTGCTTGAAGTAAAAGTCCCGAGCTGGACCAATAAATGAAAAGTTTACGTAAGTGATTCTGCTTTCTGTCTACGTTTCGTCTGGCCCTAAAACCCTTAATTCAAAGTAGCTATCCGGTGAAACTAGTGTATCACATTTACACTTAGTTCAACATTTCTTCAGCGGGACATTTGGAACTTAGCATAACAACAAATCTCGCATAACGTAAAAGGGTTACGTTATGGAAGTCTTGTGCGGAGACTGAAGAAGTCAAAATAAACTCGGGAAATATATGTACACAAACGTAAATTTTCTCTCTGAAATTTCTGTATAAAACCGGAACTGAATTTTCTGTAAATTAAAAAAAAAAAAAAAAAAAAAATGAAGGAAAGAAAAAGAAAAACTGAATTAGAGACAAACGAGAATTATATCAAAATACTGAATATTTCCGTTATTTGAAACGGAAACCCGTCAACACGGAAGTTTTGTTAAAAATTGGAGACCTAGCGTCAACTTTTGTGCACGTTATTTTCAGGAATTTTTAGTGAATTCACACCACTTATTTTTTCAAAGTATACGAAAATCTGAAAAATCCTCCAAAAATAATTTTTCTCGTACATCTTCCAGAAACACAGGAATTACGAGAAATATAAATGTACACTTTTGCCATCAAGCGAGAAATATGTACACCTGGAAAACGCAAAAGATGTATCCACAAAAATCATAATTACATCTGCCTGATAAAAACTCTCCACCACAGCGATTATCGTGCCAGCAGGCGAATCTTTAAAGAGAACATGATTTTTTAAGGTGCGCATCTATGTCAAAACACTTCCGAAATTCTGGTTCGACGGAAAGGATGTGATGTACGCCATTCTTCCTGAAATTGTGTGAATTCGGGGAAGCTGAATACGAAGGAGTTAATCCGTTCTGCGTGATGGATGTCAAAGGTTATAATTGCCTCCGACCCATCATCTTATCTTTCTTCTCGTGAAATGGTTTGATCTCTGTCGCGCAGATTGTCAACCACGGGAGTTGGGCGCGACTCAGCATATCCTTGGACTCACTAACTTGCTGACAAGTCGACACATGGCCCAGCTGGAGAATGGCACCCCGAGAGACCCGGTCACGTGGTTATATTATCTCACTTCCAAGAGAGGGAGCCAGAGGGGAGGGACGTATGCCAGCTTAGTCCATCTGCTCGGGATTACTGTCATGCGGAGAGAATCTATATCCGAGGTTGGCTTCTCAGCGGAGCTTCTAACCAAACAATGTCTGTAGCATTTCCTTAGGCATCTGATACTGGAAAGACATCTACGAATTTCGATCATGCATTACAAACCAATTTGTAATATAAAACTTTAACCCATCAAATCAATTTTTTTTTTCAGAATAAGGAAGTAGAATATGATCTGACGAATAATATTAATAAAAAGTTTAGTTATACCGCTTTCCTTTACACTGTCTATGCTGATAATGAAATCGAACTGTATAAATACTTCAATTGAAGCATTACGAGTAAATTACGGTATATTAAATTAATTCATACACTCGACGTGGATCCGGAACACCAAACCGAAGTCATCGCTCTTTCCACGTTAATAAGTGAGTCACGGAAAAATTATCACCGGCCGCCACCTGGAATCGAACCCAGGGTCTTCCAGTTACGCGCCGGACATGCTACCACTGCACCACAGCAGCCTCGAATTCTCCAGACTCACAAGTGATTAACTGCCAAACCACATGGCATATTGCTTCATGGTGTTGGAAGATGCCGGGAGTATGTGCCGATACATCAAAGTAACAAGTAACTCGAGAAAAAATGCATTTTTCTTTTTCCTCTATTCGAGACTATACTTGCTTTTCCTTATTGCACTATTGAGGCAGACGGGAACACTATATCGCATTGACTCCCGCTTACACATGGAGCCCCGCACAATGCTGGGGATTCACCAAAGATGGAAAGCAGCAACAGAACAAATAACTAGGAGGCGATTGAATGATTAATTCATACACTCGACGTGGATCAGGAACACCAAACAGAAGTCATCGCTTTTTCCACGTTAATAAGTGAGTCGCGGAAAAATTCTCATAGGCCGCCACCGGGAATCAAACGCAGAGTCGTCCAGTTACGCGCCGGACATGCTACCACTGCACCACAGCAGCCTCGAATTTTCCAGACTCACAAGTGATTAACTCCCAAGCCGCATGGCAGGTTGCTTCATAGAGCCCCGCACAATGCTGGGGATTCACCAAAGACGGAAAGCAGCAACTGAACAAATAACTAGAAGACGATTGAATAATTAACTTGACTCACCTATTAACGGGGAAAGAGCGATGACTTCTGTTTGGTGTTCCTGATCTACGTCGAGTGGATTAATTAATTATTCATTCGCTTCCTAGTTATTTGTTCAGTTGCTGCTTTCCATCTTTGGTGAATCCCCAGCATTGTGCGGGGCTCCATGAAGCAGCCTGCTATGTGGTTTGGCAGTTAATCACTTGTGAGTCTAAAGAATTCGATGCCGCTGTGGTGCAGTGGTAGCTTGTCCGGCGCGTAACCGGAAGACCCTGGGTTCGATTCCCGGTGGCGGCCGATGGGAATTTTTCCGCGATTCACTTAATAACGTGGGAAGAGCGATGACTTCTGTTTGGTATATTAAATATTATACCACCACATATGCTCAGGAATGAAACAACGCATTTTTTTTTTTTTTTTTTTGCTCCTAACCGGCATCGCTTTATTAGCCGTTTCCTTAAGCAGTTAAGTGATTGAGGTCAGGGTTGCAATAGAGGCCTGGCGGTAAGTATAGAAAGATCCTGCATATGAGCAAATGAAAGTGCCCACCTACAATGCTGCGAACCTCTTATCTCCTTACGCGCAAAATGACCGACCGAAAAACAGCAGTCAGGGAAGAGGAGATAGCCTGAAGATTGCCCGGCACAAAAAATAGGCTGCACACAAAATTCCAAACCGAGAATGATGACCTGTTAGTCCAGTAAGAGAAGAATAACTCACCAGAATACACGAAAATTATTATCAAATATACCTGACGTGTAATCCCGCTCCTATGTCCTGACCTTTGACCCCATTTCGCCCATTTTCAGTAGGGTTCGTCCCCTGGTTGTCCCCTACCACATGCTAAAATTTAATCGAAATCGAACCATGTTTACTCAAGTTATGACGCATAAAGGCAATGGATTGGATCCCGCTCCTATGTCCTGACCTTTGACCCTATTTTACCCATTTTCAATAGGGTTCGTCCCCAGGTGATCCCCTATCATGTACTGAAATTTCATCGAAATCGAACCATTTTTACGCGAGTTATCGTGTGGAGAGACAGACGGACGGATGGACAGACAGACAGACGGGCGGACAAAGCTGGAGCATATACGCTTCTTCAACCTATGGTTGAAAAGCCTAAAAAACTGCCACGAAAGGACGAAGATTTTCAGACATTTATTATATAACGTGACAAAGGAACTCAAGAGCATTCCAGAAACAGAGTTTCAGGTATTTCTCCATCAATGGCAACAGGGTCTAACTAAATGCATAGCTGCGGAAGGGGATTACTTCGAAGGTGACAGAAGCCGCTGCTGCACAGGTACGCACACGTTTTTTCTACAGGTGCATTCAGAGAATTAAATTTTCACACCTCGTGTGCAACCTACTAGTTAGGTAAAGCAGAATGTGCGTTAGCAATAATAACTATGATTTCACATCAATAATTATAGCGATACAGTTATTTCTCTCTGATAATATTACCCCCACCCTCAACAAAGATAGCCTTATAATATTTCACTAAAAATAAATGATAGCAAAATAACTTATAGAAATAGGGATTTTTTTTAAAGGCCACATTTCAGTGCCAGCCTTGGGACACAGCAAGGCATAATCCGGCCCTGAACACGGTAGTCTCTTGCAGTTCATTATGTGATTACCAATACATGCAATTTCCGAATTAGGTACGTATCTAAGGCAAGGACAGTTGTCCCCAGAAAATCTTCCACCAGCAGCTCCAGATTGCTTTCGCGTGTAGCCAGTTCATGTCATGAAACTTTTTTTTTTTTTTTTATTTTTAAAGTATGATCCATCGTCATCATCAACATTGTCAACCATTATCAATACACTGCTGGACGAAGGTCTCCCCAAGTTTCTTCCACAACAGACTGTCTTGTGCCAGTCTCTTCCGTGTTACTCCCGCATACTTTCAAATTTCATTCGCCCACCTGATATAAATTTTCAGAACCAAAATATATTTTCCGTTATAGCACGAAATTATTATACGGTTCGGTTTCAAAATTTAGGATAAGATTTTGGAAACCAAATTATTATTATTTCGTATAGTAAAGCTCAAGCATTGCGCTGAGTTGTGATCGGCCAGTGTAACATCTTAATCTCGCGCTTATTTGTAACAATCAAAATGCAATGGGAACTGCCTATATTCTGAGCAATACGGTATATTATACAAGAAAAGGATTTCAGCAAACATATAGAATTTACTAAAAAATATTTTTGTTATGAATATTAGTCTTGTGAGAGCAAAAATTGTGAATCAATATTCATAATTATGTAGGGTTTATTTTTACATAAATAAAAATACAAAAAAAGTTCAATTGACACTACTTTATTTAAAGACTGTTGTAATAATTTACATTGAGTGTTGCAATAATTTATCCCACAATGTGTGTGGTCAGCTGTAAGACTGTGAGGGATTACTTCTTACAGCTTAAACTACCATTGGTTTATCATTTCCATTAAGTTTATGGTAAACTAGGTGTTTTAAATTATATCTCTGGGGGGAGAGTTATTTGTTTCCGTAAATGATACTATAAGACAAAAAAAGAATTCCAGAGTAGTTAATGTTACAGCTGTAAGCTCAGTAGGTGCGGGGAAGCACAAGCGGTGTGAATGCTCGTCTATTACAAGTGTTACAGTTGACCCCCCCCCCCCCTCATCCTAAAACCTGAAGAAAACTTTAAAATTTGTCCGCCATGTCGCGTATTGTATGAGAAAGCTAGGAATCACAGTTCGGCAGGCTCACATGTTCTTTTACAGTTCACAGCTTTTTTTTTATTTATTTCTCATTTACGTTGTTTTTTCTTTCGGCTGTTCTCTAAATTTATTAACAAAATTGCGGGATAATTAGGAAGTCGCTCCAATGCTTTTGAAGGCAAGAAACGCAATATTTTGCCATTTTGAATTGCTAGACCTCACACATAGCCCTGAAGTGAAACATAAAAATTCCTAGCTCAAGTGTCTTCGAGGGGCTGCAAAACGAACGAGGGAAATGTGCTTTCGAATGCGGATGGAAGCAGCATTGTTCGAAGTGGTTTTTCACTTTTCTTCTTTCCGCTTGTAGCTTAACGCTGTGGTCCGTATGTTTACTTCAGTGGGTGGGCCAAGAGACCCTCAGCAGACACATAACTCTGTCAGGAAGAAAGATATTCTGACGTCTGCAAGGGACAATGGGCAATTAAGAGTATAGAATCGCCGAAAAGAAAAGGGGTGAATTCGAGCGTCGTTTTCGGTCAGCAGCTGCTGATATACGCTTAAGGTAAAAGCACGTCTGATTTCGCTCGGCCGAGAAAATTAATCTCAGGGCTGGCGGTCGCAACTCGATAAAAAAATGGAAACAAAACCTGCGAGGGGCATATTTGAACTGCGTACTCAGGCAGGGTAGATGTTATGCTAACGGAAAGGAACTGGCTGAATTGGGAATGAATGGTCAAAAAGGACGGAAGGTAGCGACGGGCGGAATCTACTATAGCAGCAGCGGAAGTGAGGGGGTCCCACTCTCCAAACAGCTGACGGTCAGAATTATTTCTTCACGACAACAGAAATCACATCCCAGGAACACAGAAAACCAGTCTCGGAAACTGCAACAGCAGAGGTGAGAGAGGCTGTTTTGTTTAACGGCAGCCTTCAAATCGTCACGAGAGTAGATCAGTGTGCACTCTAATCATTGCAACAAAGTGCGGCGTGATATCACCATTTTAATTGTGTGCTTCATTTACATCAAGCGTCAAAGTGAAGTGTTGAATCATCGGTGCTGCCACATGGTGCAAGTGTGTGTGTGTGTGTGTGTGTGTGTGTGTGTGTGTGTGTGTGTGTGTGTGTGTGTGTGTGTGTGTTTTGTCGTGTTATATTATGTGATGACACTGGATTTGCACAGCAAAGTCACGAAACTGTAAGTAGATGAATATTTTTTTTCTTCGCACATCTGCGAACTTGTGCCATCCCGACACCCAAAGCTGCATGGACATAGATGCAGTAATGCTGAGTGACTAAACCTCAGAGGAAATACCTGCACATACAGATTTCAATTTCTTACAGGGCCCATTCCTGATTATTTTTTACATGAATAAGGGAGAGGGTGTGGCCATAAATTCCGCTGGGCGGGACAGTTTCTTTTAACTTTGGTTCAGGGCCAAACGTGAGTGGGGAAGGGATCTGCATGTGCATGCTTATTAGATTTAGTTAATTAACTTTGGCAGTATTTCGCACCTATAATCGTATACCGCAAATTAACATGCTTGTGTATTTTGTGTCGCGAGTATTTTTAATGTGATCGTGTGCATATAATTTTTTTTTTCATTCTTTAAGCAATTGTATATGAATATCACCTGCTGCTCTATTTAGTGTGTTAACGAGTAGTATCTCTTGTTCAGATAGTCCGGTGGAGACTCAGTCGGCTTGCGTCTTCCGACAGTAAAGTGTGACACCGTATGCTGCCCACATAAGAGGGGCAATTGTCTATGCGCCCCGAGAGCGCCGTATCTGTTTAAATCACACAGAACGTAATTAAATGTTGTGTTGTTCATTTGTGAATCATGTGTTATTTGCGAAAGTGAGTGTTGTTCTGGCTGGTTGGGGATTGAATGTACCGGAGTAAGCTCCGGACCACTACACTCAGTCACGAATTGGTGATTGCGGGTGAACCTCATCACAACTCTCTGATCCCAAAGTATCGTTTTTTTAGTTTATTGTATTTTTTTATTGTTGTTATTTTTGTTCACACGGTGGATTCACCCAAGCCTCATGCTTCGGGTCATTCTTCCAAGTTTCATTTTTTTATGTTCTGGTGTGAATCATTGAGTGCAGCGGTGCACCTGAGATTCACACCTGGTGCCGCGGCCAACTAAATTGTACGACAGGTTCCAAGCACCGTTACCGGCTGACTCGGCAGGAACACTGCTAGTGCTGTGTAACACAAGCCACATTGGCTATAAAGTTGACTAGCATGTGGGATGTGTTTTCATGTTTTTACAGCTAGAAAAACTGCTTGCAAAAAAGAATATTTACCAGTAAGTATCCTTTTCGACTGTTTGACTGAAAATTTTAAACGAGGGGGCCCCAGACATAGGATGTGCACAGGGCCTCGACTGACCTAAGTCGGGCCCTGCTTCACATGAGGACCGAGAGATGTTGCAAAAACAGGCCCATTCGGTTTATTTTGTGTTTCTGAGACAGTTCGCTGGGCACCCACGATGGAAATTCCGGAAATTCAAAAGATCATGCATTATGCTGTAGGCTAAACCATGACAACACACTGTTGCAGCTGTTGCATTGTCTGTCGTTACTCGCCTGTCAGTTCGAATCGTCTCCTCCATCCGCCTTACAGTCGCTTCTATCACAGACTCAACAGAACACCAGGTCGGTCTTCATCAGGAATTTTCGACCCAGTTGTGTAAAGCTTTACACGACAAACATTTCTCACCGTAAACAGAAAACATTTCCGTATCAATATCCCTTGCAGGAACTTTTTTTCCCCAAAGAAAACGTACAACAGCAAGCTGCTTTTCCGTCGTATACAGTCCCCGAGGATGGTTGCCATTTGCATTCTGAGCTGGGCATGTTCATGCGATACCTAGCGTTTGCTACGTTGAACTACGAGTAAGATAGATTATGCTGCCACCTAATGACACCTTTCGAAACTCACAACTACCATTATCAGCTATTGTTACAGGGCTTGGTGCTGAGTTATATTACAGCGCCCTGTGTGGAGGATTCGTTTCATGCTTCGTTTGCCGCAAGTTCTGTATGGGCTTTTACCCGTATTTCCCCCGACTGCAGCAGATAAATAGAATACAAAGTATAAGAAAATCGCCTAAAGTTAAACTTTGCTCTTGCAGTGAGGAAGATGTTTATTCAAATGTCGTGGGGAATGTCTCCAAGCATTGTCCATCGTTTTCTTTCTTTCATTATCTTATTAACACATCGAATCTCCTTCTCTCTCTAATCATCAGCACGCTGATTGCTCCTTTTCCTTCCGACCAGTGTTTGCCTCGTACCTTCTCATTCTCCGTCGATTTCCCGCATTTTCCCTAATTCCCACTGACCGGCGAGATTTCACACCTCCTCTCTCGCCTACTTTCCCCCGAATTCCTCGCAACCGAGTGCCACTTCCTCTTGCTGAGGACCCCCCCCCCCAAAAAAAAGTCTACCCTGCCGAAGAGTGAAGTCCAACGCCCACCCAGAAAGCGCGGACACTCCTTAAAATGTCTTCTCTCTGGAGTCGCAAAGTTACTTAATTGGCTGGAACTGTCCCCCTCTTCGCACATCCAGTGAACCATGCATCTGTTCCTGTGCGTGAGAAAGACTACAATTCACTATCCTAGTAACTTCGCTCCTGATAAATATGGAATCCCAGGTTACACTATACCATAACTGTTTGTGACTTATTTATTGACTTCCACTCGTATTATATGTTTTCCCGGTGTTACTTGAGAGCCTTATGCCATATTTTGTGTGCTTTGTAAGCGCTTGTTTTATTTCCATATTGTCCAATAATAAAGTCCATTCTGAACTACTGCGCAATGGAACTGCTATCTCCCTGAGTATACTCTTTTTGTATGTCTACCCATTATTTTGATCCATGAACCAGTCCTGAGTAATCGTTGCTCCTGTTAAACATCATTATGAGTGGGATACGGATTTCGGAATAACCTTGCAAAGAATCGCTTTGTGCTCTGCGTCGGATGTGGATAAGGGGATACGGATGATGGGCCATCACAATGGGTACTTTAGTGTCTCTTTAAAGTCACAAAAGGAAGGTAGGACATACCGATGAGCCCGGGCTACGTCTAAATGTATAGTTAGCTTTAGTTTAATTAATTTATTAACAACGAATTTCGTCCAGCGGCACTTTTCTTACATAAATATAAGGAATTTTGCTTTGTCAGTTCAGAGAAAAGGCTTAACATATAGATAAAAGGAAACTTTATTTTTCTAAGGAAATAACTTTTCAGGCAGATGAAAACTTCAAATGAAGTTAACTATTATTTTTTCTCTCCAACAAAGAAAGAAGTTTTAAAATCGGACACTTAAAAGCAGATATATCGACAAAAATAAGATATACATCTACGCCCCTGGCGGAAAACTATACACTATTTTAAGCAGGAGGTATTTTCAAAAGGTTGTCCGAGGTGAATGGTATCGGCCCGCGAAAGAATTATTTCAGTCAAGCTAAAGCTCAGATCTTGCTGCAAGTGAATCAGAAGAAGAAATAAACACTTGGCCCTCTGGTGCCCAAATCATTCTTTAAGAAAAATTAGAAATTATATACAAAGCATTTTTCATCAGAAGGTGAATCTGATGCAGGAACAATTTTTCAAATCGGACTCTTAGAAGAAGAGAAATCAGGAAAAAAGCAATTTACCTTCACGCTCCTTAACGGAAAATCTATATATTACTTGAAAAAGAAGCTGCACCTAAAATAGTCTTCGATATAAACAGCATCGAAAGGAAAACGTTATTTTTCAATCGGATATTTAGAAGCTAATATATGGAGTAAAATGTATTTTTAATTCAATATCATTTGCAATTTACACCCTCTAATGGCAAAGTTGTGCATCGGAAAAAAAAAAAAAAGAAGCAGTGCAAAGATCATCATTCTCACATTTCAAGCGTCCCAATGCAAAAAGAAGTTTTCAAATCGGACTAATAGTTGTAGAGATATGTTATCCAGATGGACGGACGGACAAAATGATAACATAAGCGCGATCTTCTTTTATGCAAAAGACGTGCTAAAAGGTATATTGCTTGCTTGAGGGGCAGGAATACAACAATTAAAACAGGCAAACGCTCTTCCCACTATACATCTTCTTACTTATGAGTATATATACACTGAAGAGCAATTGAATTAGAGATACCTGTCTAGTAACGTGTAGCACCACCTTTCATCTGATGACGGCGGCGATTCGTCTCGGCATGGACTCGACAAGACACCGGAAGCGTTGGGAAGCCATACGGATCCACGACCCCTGAACAAGCTCCCACAGTTCACGAAGATTTGATGGAGGGGGTCAGAGCCTCGAACACCTCTCTCGATGGCATTCCAGATGTGCTCGATGGGATTGAGGTCAGGTGACCTAGCTGACCAAGGAAGCAAGGTCACGACGGTGGAGTGTTCATCCAACCATTCGGATGCAATTCGGGAGCGATGGCACGGTGCATTGTCTTGTTGCAGGATGAGGTCCCCATTGGGATGTTGAAGACACACAAACGGGAGCAAATGGTCGTCCAGGATATTTCGGAAACGTTGACCTGTAAGGGACGATGTCACAGGTACCAGGGGTCCCATTTCAGTCCACGTAAACAGTCCCCAGACGAGAATGCCACCCCCACTAGCTTGAAGAGTACCCTGCTGGCAAGAAGGATCCATCGCTTCATGTGGTTTGCGCCGTACTCGTATCCTGCCATCCGCATGTGCCAACGTGAATCTCGACTCATCAGTCCAGACAACATTTTTCCACATGTCTAGGGTCCAGTGGCGATGTTCCTGCGCCCATGCTAATATTTGCACCCTGTGATGGGCGGTCAGCAGCGGTACCTTCTTGGGACGATGGCTTCTGTACCCCATAGCGAGGAGATAGTTCTGGATGGTGTGGCTGCTTACACGTTTTTGTGCACCAGCGTTAAATTGCCGAGTAATTTCTTGCACTGTGGCCCTTCTATCCGCTGTTACAATACGAGCTAGCCGACGATGACCCCGCTCATCCACACGCTGTTGTCCACGGCAGTTGGCCCTTGCAGGGATGGTTTTATCGGATTCGATGTACTCACGGTGCACCCGTGACACAGTGGCTCGTGAAAATCCCAGTGCCTGCACGACTTCCGAGATGGAGTGACCCATTCGTCGGGCTCCGATAATTTGCCCACGATCAAATGCACTTAGTCTTACTCATATTGCGCCCGACTTTTACTGATTCCCGTCGCATCACTCCTTATATTGTCGGATAGCTGCATACGTCATGTCGTTTCCGTTTACAGGACCGCCCACAGCACCACATTTGCATACTGCCAGCTGTCTCTAATTCAATTGCTCTTCAGTGTATAAATGTGTGTGTGTGTGTGTGTGTGTGTGTGTGTGTGTGTTATATGTATATAATATATATATATATATCATCATCATCATCATCATTGTCAACCATTATCAATCCACTGCTGGACGAAGGTCTCCCCAAGTTTCCTCCACAACGGTCTGTCTTGTGCCAGTCTCCTCCATGTCACCCCTGCATACTTTCGAATTTCATCCACCCATCTCCTATGTGGTCTTCTTCTGGGTCTTTTCCTGTCCCTTGGAATCCAATCTAAAATTTCGGCTGTCCATCGATGATCTGTCCTTCTGGCAGTATGTCCAGCCCATTGCCATTTCAGGGATTTAACTCTGATCATGACGTCTTCCACTCTTGTCATTTTTCGGATCCACGAGTTCCTCTTCTTATCTCTCCTGGTTACACCAAGCATGCACCTCTCCATGCTGCTTTGAGTTGTCTGCAGCCTTTGTATGTCTCTTTTAGTTAAGGTCCACGTCTCTGCACCATACGTAAGCACTGGAAGGATGCATTGATCAAACACTTTTCTTTTAAGACATAATGGCATATTGCTCTTGAAAATTATGCTGTTTCTTCCAAAAGCTCTCCAGGCAAGTTTTGTACGCCGATTAATTTCTTCATCAATGTGACCCTCACTTGATATCTGCTGTCCGAGATAAACGTACGTGTCTGTTATCTCCAGCTTTTCTCCATCAATCGATAAATCTTCATTTCTTGTAAAAGCATTGAACATCACTTTTGTCTTCTGAAAGTTCATTTTTAATCCCACTTCTTTACTCTTGTCAGCAAGTTCCTGGATCATACTCTGCAGCTCTGATGGGGTAGTTGCAAAAATGACTACGTCATCAGCAAAACGAAGGTGGGTTAGATAATCTCCATTAATCTTTATCCCCTTGTTTTCCCAGCTCAGCGACTGAAAAACACCCTCCAATGTGGCATTAAAGAGCTTCGGAGATATGGTGTCACCTTGTCTCACTCCCTTTCCAATTTTTATGTGTGTTGTATTTTCAAACAGCCTAATCTTTGCACTTTCATTTTCATAGATGTTATTAATAATATTAATGCATGCATCTTCAATACCGCAGGTTTTCAGAGCCATTGTAACTGCTGATGGTTTCACCGAATCAAAGGCTTTTTCATAATCGATAAAAGCCATGCACAATGGAAGTTCATATTCCCTCGCTCTTTCAATTAGTTCTCTCAGCACGTGGATATGATCTATTGTGCTGTAGCCACTCCTGAATCCAGCTTGTTCTCTCGGTTGAGCCATGTCTAGTGCTACCTTCAAGCGGTGTGAAAGAACTTTAGTGAAGATTTTATAAACTACTGATAGGAGGCTGATAGGTCTGTAGTTTCCGAGATCCTCAATGTCACCTTTCTTATGTAGCAGGATCATTGTAGCGGTGTTCCAATCCTCAGGAATCTTTCCTTCATTAAGGCATCGAGTGAAAATTTGGGCGAGTACTGTTTCGATTTCTCCACTTGCTTCTTGTATGATGTCTACAGTAATTCCATCTTCTCCTGGAGCTTTTCCTCGCTTCATGTTCTTGATTGCATGTGCAACTTCTGCTGGAAGGACTGGGGGAACTCTGGTACTGGTATCTTTCATGATGTCTGGAGAGCATATATCATCCCTTTCATATAATTTGGAGTAGAAATCTTTCACTCTTGTCAAAATTTCGCCTCTATTTCTTGTTACAGAACCATCTTCTTTTCTCAGTGCCATAATCTGTTTTCTTCCCTTACTGAGATGTCCCTTTGCTATCTTTAGGCTTTGGTTGTTTTCAATTGCTTTCCTCACTAGTTCACAGTTGAATTTCCTTACGTCTTCAGTGATACTTTTTCTTACTGTCTTGCATAGCTCTATATATTCCACTTTGGAAGTCACATCTTCTTTAGTTGTCCTCATCTCTCTTCTTTTTTGCATCAACATTTTGGTTTTTCCTGATAATTTGTTCACATGCAACTTGTTCTTAGAACCAGCTAATTTTGTTGCTGTTTCCATAAGAGCTTTGGTTACTTTTCTGTTAACTTCAGAGATGTCCACTTCTTCCGATGTTAGGCCTTCTAAAGCAGAGAACCTGTTCTTCAGTTCTAACTTGAAGGTATTATGGTGTTTTTTAAGGTTGGTTATGTCAATAGATTTTGTTTGTCTTATGAGCTTGCCACGTTCAAGTTTAGTGTTGAGGTGCATCTTACATCTCACCAATCTATGGTCACTACCTGTGTTGAACTTGTTTAGCACACTGCAGTCTTCTATGACGAATTTTTTGTTACACATAATAAAATCAATTTCACTTGTCGTCCCATTTGGATGTCTCCATGTCCATTTCCTGTGTGGCTTTTTCTTGAAGAAGGAGTTCAAGATGAAAAACCCTTCTGCCTCTGCAAACTCAACGAGAGTATTTCCGCGCTGGTTTCTGTTGCCATGACCGAATTTACCTACTGAAGTTTCATTCTGTTGCCGTTGCCCTATTTTTGCATTGAAATCTCCCATAATTATTTTCAAGTGCTGCTTACCTTTATTATTTAGATGACAAATTTCCTCATAAAATTCTTCAATTTCTTCTTCAGGATGACTTGTGGTGGGTGCATAAGTTTGAATAATCTGAGCCTGGTATCTTTTCGAGAGTTGGATAACAAGTCGTGCAGCTCTGTCAGAGGAACTTTCAACTTCTACAACTTTATCCTTCAGTTTCTTGTTTATTATAAATCCAACACCACTAGTTCTGCCAGTATCTGTCCCACGATAGTAGAAGAGATGTCCACTTTTCAGTTCGATGAGATCTTCTCCTTTTCTCCTTACCTCACTTAGCCCCACGATGTCCCACTTGATCCTTTGTAGTTCCTCTTCCAATTCAAGAAGCCTTGAATCAGAAGATAGGGAGCGTCCATTGTAAGTAGCCAAGGTCAGCATCAGATGGCAGCCTAGTCCGGTCCTCCGGGGATTCTTAGCACCCTCTGCCTTCATGTCGCACTGGCCGCTGCCTTGGCCAGGTACATTCCAGCTGCCGGAGACTGAGGGCCAAGATTTAAGTTGTGGAATCATTTTGGAGGGGTTTGGCCATAACTCACCACGCTGGCCAAGCGGGTTGGTGAGTGTGGGATAGAATTTCCTCTGATCCCGATGGTATAGTTATACCGCTATGGGCGGTCGTCAGAGCCCCTTTAGTGGGAACAGGATGCACCACGAGAAGGCGGGGTTGACATTTGTCAAGGAGAGGCTGTGATGTTACGCATCACCTGACCTTACATCCCATATATATATATATATATGTATATATGTCTATGTATGCACCCACCACAAGTCATCCTGAAGAAGAAATTGAAGAATTTTATGAGGAAATTTGTCATCTAAATAATAAAGGTAAGCAGCACTTGAAAATAATTATGGGAGATTTCAATGCAAAAATAGGGCAACGGCAACAGAATGAAACTTCAGTAGGTAAATTCGGTCATGGCAACAGAAACCAGCGTGGAAATACTCTCGTTGAGTTTGCAGAGGCAGAAGGGTTTTTCATCTTGAACTCCTTCAAGAAAAAGCCACACAGGAATGGACATGGAGACATCCAAATGTGACGACAAGTGAAATTGATTTTATTATGTGTAACAAAAAATTCGTCATAGAAGACTGCAGTGTGCTAAACAAGTTCAACACAGGTAGTGACCATAGATTGGTGAGATGTAAGATGCACCTCAACACTAAACTTGAACGTGGCAAGCTCATAAGACAAACAAAATCTATTGACATAACCAACCTTAAAAAACACCATAATACCTTCAAGTTAGAACTGAAGAACAGGTTCTCTGCTTTAGAAGGCCTAACATCAGAAGAAGTGGACATCTCTGAAGTTAACAGAAAAGTAACCAAAGCTCTTATGGAAACAGCAACAAAATTAGCTGGGTCTAAGAACAAGTTGCATGTGAACAAATTATCAGGAAAAACCAAAATGTTGATGCAAATAAGAAGAGAGATGAGGACAACTAAAGAAGATGTGACTTCCAAAGTGGAATATATAGAGCTATGCAAGACAGTAAGAAAAAGTATCACTGAAGACGTAAGGAAATTCAACTGTGAACTAGTGAGGAAAGCAATTGAAAACAACCAAAGCCTAAAGATAGCAAAGGGACATCTCAGTAAGGGAAGAAAACAGATTATGGCACTGAGAAAAGAAGATGGTTCTGTAACAAGAAATAGAGGCGAAATTTTGACAAGAGTGAAAGATTTCTACTCCAAATTATATGAAAGGGATGATATATGCACTCCAGACATCATGAAAGATACCAGTACCAGAGTTCCTCCAGTCCTTCCAGCAGAAGTTGCACATGCAATCAAGAACATGAAGCGAGGAAAAGCTCCAGGAGAAGATGGAATTACTGTAGACATCATACAAGAAGCAAGTGGAGAAATCGAAACAGTACTCGCCCAAATTTTCACTCGATGCCTTAATGAAGGAAAGATTCCTGAGGATTGGAACACCGCTATAATGATCCTGCTACATAAGAAAGGTGACATTGAGGATCTCGGAAACTACAGACCTATCAGCCTCCTATCAGTAGTTTATAAAATCTTCACTAAAGTTCTTTCACACCGCTTGAAGGTAGCACTAGACATGGCTCAACCGAGAGAACAAGCTGGATTCAGGAGTGGCTACAGCACAATAGATCATATCCACGTGCTGAGAGAACTAATTGAAAGAGCGAGGGAATATGAACTTCCATTGTGCATGGCTTTTATCGATTATGAAAAAGCCTTTGATTCGGTGAAACCATCAGCAGTTACAATGGCTCTGAAAACCTGCGGTATTGAAGATGCATACATTAATATTATTAATAACATCTATGAAAATGCAAGTGCAAAGATTAGGCTGTTTGAAAATACAACACACGTAAAAATTGGAAAGGGAGTGAGACAAGGTGACACCATATCTCCGAAGCTCTTTAATGCCACATTGGAGGGTGTTTTTCAGTCGCTGAGCTGGGAAAACAAGGGGATAAAGATTAATGGAGATTATCTAACCCACCTTCGTTTTGCTGATGACGTAGTCATTTTTGCAACTACCCCATCAGAGCTGCAGAGTATGATCCAGGAACTTGCTGACAAGAGTAAAGAAGTGGGATTAAAAATGAACTTTCAGAAGACAAAAGTGATGTTCAATGCTTTTACAAGAAATGAAGATTTATCGATTGATGGAGAAAAGCTGGAGATAACAGACACGTACGTTTATCTTGGACAGCAGATATCAAGTGAGGGTCACATTGATGAAGAAATTAATCGGCGTACAAAACTTGCCTGGAGAGCTTTTGGAAGAAACAGCATAATTTTCAAGAGCAATATGTCATTATGTCTTAAAAGAAAAGTGTTTGATCAATGCATCCTTCCAGTGCTTACGTATGGTGCAGAGACGTGGACCTTAACTAAAAGAGACATACAAAGGCTGCAGACAACTCAAAGCAGCATGGAGAGGTGCATGCTTGGTGTAACCAGGAGAGATAAGAAGAGGAACTCGTGGATCCGAAAAATGACAAGAGTGGAAGACATCATGATCAGAGTTAAATCCCTGAAATGGCAATGGGCTGGACATACTGCCAGAAGGACAGATCATCGATGGACAGCCGAAATTTTAGATTGGATTCCAAGGTACAGGAAAAGACCCAGAAGAAGACCACATAGGAGATGGGTGGATGAAATTCGAAAGTATGCAGGGGTGACATGGAGGAGACTGGCACAAGACAGACCGTTGTGGAGGAAACTTGGGGAGACCTTCGTCCAGCAGTGGATTGATAATGGTTGACAATGATGATGATGATGATGATGTGTGTGTGTGTGTGTGTGTGTGTGTGTGTGTGTGTGTGTGTGTGTGTGTGTGTGTGTGTGTGTGTGTGTGTTTCAAACGGGCAAACAGGAAAAGTCCGAGGGAGCCAAATTAGGACTGTAGGGGGTCTACCCTATTTTGGCAATAGCCTATTAAGTCTCCACTGAGGTGTGGGGACGTGCGTTATCATGGTATAACACAACCCTATGAAGTGGAATGTCACGTCTTTCCCTTCAGATATCTTACTTTAGCTTTAGCTTCTTCAATGTCTGGACATAGTGAGCACTGTTTATTGTTGCAACTCCTGGATGGTGACAAAACGATCAGCTGTAGTGAGGTCTTCCACACGTTGCCTGTTGGAAACTGTCACTGCAGTTGCGGGTCTTCCAGTCCGCTGTTTGTCCGCCACTGAACTTTCTGCCTTTCGAAACCTCTTCATCCATCTTCGGACATTACTGATATCGATTGTGGCAGCTCCATACATCGTCAGGAGTCTTCTGTGGATTTCCGGATCCCCACACCACTCTTTTTCCAGGAATTCAATTATTGCTCGGTGCGTTTCTCTGTCATTCAACATCTTTATTTCCGATTCTGGAAAAAAAAAAAATTCCCACATTGGTGGCATATCATATATCCTTGCATTCCTTTTTTTTTTTTTTTTTTTTCATGATCCTTGCATTGCTTTTTTTTTTTTTTTTCATGATCCCGGCATTCTTTTTTTTTTTTTCATGATATTAGCATTCTTTTTTTTTTTTTTTTTTTTTCGTACATGTCAGTGCACTTTCATTAAAATCACTTCAAAATTTCAAAGTTATTAAGGAAGAGGCATTACTTTCAGAATGCCCCTTGTATACATTAAAGGTTAAAAATATCGTCTACTTGCCTCCGTGCCTAACAGAGTTGGTGAGTTGAAAACCCGCATTTCGGAGGCTATGTTGTAAGTGGGCAAGGTAATGCTGGAGAAGATCTGACATGAATCCGATCATCGCTGGGATATGTGTCATGTTACTAAGGGAGCGCATAATATTACACGTTTCAGTTTAAAATAAAGAATTTAACATGAGCTGTGAATTTTAAAAGTTGTTACTGAAGTTTGTAATAGTCCTGTACATTTTCATTTGACACTATATCTGTGCTTTTAAGAATTGTTTATACGAATGTTGCAAGTACAACTAAGATTTTCATGCATTTGCCAGTTTTTTCTGGCTCAAATTCTTCCTGCTAGGTGGCACTTAACTCGACATTTTCTTAGAATACAACAGAATTAAACATTTGAAATTTTTTAGCCCTTTGAAGTGTCTTTAGAGTCGTAAATGCGGAACTTTCTGGTAAATCTACTTGGTTTCAAAGAAAAACTGCTAAATTTTTATTATTAATTTTACGTTCAGACGAAGATTATGCCCTTCGAAGTGCTGCTTGTAACTGTGAAACCAAATGTTTATCTGCTTGAGAAAAAACGAAGTCATCTCAAGCATTTTGACCTTTAAATCTGAGCTTATTTTGTTTGCAGACTTCAAATGTCAGACGTAATGGAAGCAGGAAATTGTGCGTTCAAATTTAAACACTACCGAGCCCATTCAGAGTAAAGAAAAAGGATAATAAAAGAAACAACGGTGTCTTGGCATTGGTGGGGTGAAACAGGCTCCACATGTTGTGGATTACTGTCACGCTGTCTTTTGAGGGTGGAAAATCGCGAGCCTTCCATCTTACGCTGCTCGAAGTTGCAGTTTTGGCATTTAGCCACAGTTACCCATACGTGATACAGCCGAGGGACTTCCTGTATCCCGATACAGAGCCATCCTTCCTCCAACAAGTTCTTTTCTTATCTAAGATTGGAGCGGAACAAGCCCAGCAGGAATGCATCTCCACAGAAGTCTTGTTTGCTTAAGGCTACGAAGGAACGACATTGCTGATGACAGCGGACACATATCTAAGCCCAGAAACAATGTTATACAAGTGGATGTAATAAGGAATTTGCTTCTCTAGGCGTTGCACGTACGTACACTCGAACGGGCTCCTTCCGCTTCCACATTTTTCAGCTGATGATTTGGACAGCATGCGACAGGTATGTCTTTTTGACACATAATTCGTAAGAGATAGACGAAAACATGCTAACGTTCCATATGTCGCGCATGAATCTTGAAATGTATTTTTCATCCCAGTAGCATTTTTTTTTTAAGTTTCTTTCCGTCATTTTTCCGTGAAATGACGGAAAGAAACGTGAATTTCACAAATTTTTCTCGCGCCAGGAAAATTCTGAATTTTCAGAAACATTTTCGCAATCTTATGCAAGTATTGACGGTAAATTGCCGTTTTTAAAATGTGTTAACAGAAAATTCTGAATTTTCAGAAATCTTTCAGCAATTTCTTTCGTAAATTAACGGAAAAACTCCATTCTCACTTTTTCAGTATTCATATGACGAGAAATTTCCGGTAATAGGAGCGATTTGTGATAATACTTGAGATTTGGTTAACTGTTAAATTCCAATCGTCTGTCGAAGGATCTGATTTTGAAGTTACTTCTGCAGCGAGATCGGATATTGTCGATAGCAGTGTCATGAATATTGTGGCACAGGATATTTCTTCTCCTCTCCCCTATTTTGTGCACCAGCTATTATATTGTATATCGCGTTACCGTAAGAAATAGGGTACATAATTTATTGTATAGGTGATTTGTGCGATGTCTATGCATCAGTTTATGGAGTACTTAGGACAAAAGCTATTGTAGCTATCAAGAGTAAGTTTTTGTATTTAGCAGTTTTGTGAAATAATACTATAAAACAGTACATTTAATCTTTTCATAAAGATAATTCTAAGTCGTTGTCAGTTTAAAATATCTCAGCCGCCCGGTGGCGCAGTGGTCTAAGCGCTGGCTCATGACCATTCGTCCGAAATGGGTCTAGGTTCGAATCCCGATGAGACATGGATGTTGTGTTTGTCTTACGGCACAGCTCTCTCCCTTCCATGGAACCAAGGCCTTAATTCGGCCCTAAGACATCTCAGCGGGCTACCAAGGCTAAGATAACTGAGTGGGCCCCTAATGAACTTATGATGGACAAGCGTTATTAAAGTCCGTTAAAACACGAAACTGTAGCAATATGCCTGTGATAATCAGGGCCGGATTAAGGTCTCAGTGGGTCCCTAGGCTAAGACATCTCAGTGAGCTACCAAGGCTAATATACCTGAGTGGGCTCCTAATGAACTTATGATGGACAATCGTTATTGAAGTCTGTTAAAACACGAACCTGTAGCAATACGCTTGTGATAATTAATACGTAGTGCATTCTTCAAACTAATAATTACCTGCAGAATTTTCATAAAAAGTTACTGTATTTTCTACTGTTCTCACAAGAACATGAGTTAAAAGCTTAAGATTCCTAGGTTTAACCTTGGAATTTTTAATAATTTAGCATTGTATACTTTTTTTGGTGTATCTCTTTTCTTTCTTTTGTGTGTGTGTGTGTGTGTGTGATGCAATCTGAAGTCACAGTGGATTTCGCCCATTAACGGTTCCAAGTGCAAACAGGGAGGAGTGGGTCGATGGTAGTAAAGAAGCTGAAACTATCTGGCCGGCCTCGGTGTACACAGCGACATGGAACGTTCACCCTTAGTGAGGCATTGCCTTGAGATCTGTTCGTCTTCTAGACACTGTTTGTGACCGACTGGAGGTCATACGAAACAAAACCAAAACTGTTTTACTTCCTCTATATATAATATAAATGTACAAGATCTGCGTTTTTTGCGGTGTAGCGGCATGTCTCTTGGGTCCTTAGTAATGGTGGGCCCCTAGGCTATAGCCCCGCTAAACCCTTCTTAATCCAGCCCTGCCGGGAGCCAATGACCCTAACTTAGGGACGGGCGACTGCTTGTAGCCCATTGAGTTTTTCACGGTGGTCGTTCAATCCTCAATCAGAAAAAAAAAAAAAAATCGAGTTTCAAAGCATTCTGTTACTTCAAAAAATCACGATGAAAAAAATACTTTAAGTGAAAACACATGGAATAATTGATGCGGACATGAACCAAGCAGTTCTTCCATGTAACGTAACCGCAGAAATTTTAAAATTGCATCGTCCTGGAACGGAAAATGAACCCGCATCTCCCGATTTGCGCTCGAGTATGCTAACCATTACACCACCCAGGACAATGAAATCCAAACAACTGAGGCTTATCTGAGACCAGTCTAGATAAGCCTCAGTTATTTGGATTTCATTATCTTGGGTGGTGTAATGATTAGCATACTCGAGCGCAAATTGGGAGATGCGGGTTTGTTTTCCGTTTCAGGAAGATGAAATTTTAAAATTTCTGTGGTTACGTTACATACAGCTTGGTTTATATATGTCTGTAAAGAACTACTTGATTTGTGATAAGTTCTGCAGAAAAAATAAAACTATTACACACGTATTAAACAAAAATAATAAGCTCCAACAGAAAATAAAATGACTAAATCATTCGTATTAATGACAAAAAAAAAAAAATCATCGCGATTAGTTTTACCATGAATGTGATTCAGGATTCCAAGTATGTCTGGAACAGTGGTTAAGATGCGCGGTTTATGTTGAGCCAACCTTAATGGCGCTGGTTCAATCCCAACCTCTGCGAAAGGATTAGCTGGTGTAAGGGCTGAAAAATACAGCGTCTTCGATTTTGCGGAATTTCTGTCTAAATACGGAAAAACGTGAAACGGACTTTTCAGAAATAAACGGAATTTCTGACTACGGAAAATCTGTGAAAATACGGAAGTTAAAAAAAAAAAGCGGGCACTTTTAAAAACGGAAACTTCGTTAAAAGACGGACACTTACTGGTAACTTTGCTGTACGCTATTTTCAGAAATTTTCCGTGAATTCACCACTTATTTTTTAGAGTGTATATGTATATGAAATTTAATACATGCTACATACCAAATATAAAAAACAATTGCTCAGGAAAATTGCTATGTGGCATTTGCATATTTCAACTTTTAGAATGATGTTCATTGTGATTTAGTTGAAAATGGAGTCGCTGATAGACTCGAAATAGCTGTAACTTATGAAAAATCCGTTTATTGGTGTAAATATATAAGAACTCAATGCAAGTTTTCGCACACCATACGGGTGGTTTCATCAGGCAGTCGCTCACTCTAAAATAAATGAGAAGCAGTGCTGACTGAAAATTCAAACCTTAAACATTATAAAAAGCGATAGATGCTTAGATTAAACCTCGCGCACGGTACATCAATTCTAGACTTAAGAGCACGCAACACCTAGAAGCGCGTGCCAAACAGTAGGAAGGTCGATGAAAACGCCCTCGTCGCAAACCTTCGGGTTGGTGGAATATCAACCGTTTCCTTACATGCTGTGGCTTTTGCGATGGTATACGGATCGATCTTTTTTATTTCATCCCATTTAGGGATATCAGCGTGGATCTTAACTTGTCGTGGTAAAGCCGTAATTGATTTGCTTTGTTTCACATCACCATTGTGACCAGTAAGTCAACCAAAAAGACCGCATGGATATATCAATTATAACGAAGTAAATTTCTCCGAAATTTTGGTCCACGCCGAGCATCGAACCCGAGTCCCCTTACTCCGGAATAGGTCGCTCTACCAACTGAGCTAAGCAGACGTATGTTCTCGCTGCTATCTGCCTTTATCTCATGTGCGTCCTGCGTGGCAGGCACGTCACACTGTTAAATCTGTTCTTTATTACTACCTAATTCTCGTTATGTTGGCTTGTCCTGGAATTATTTTTACAGTTGAATTAATCATGATTACTTCACTTTCTGCTTGTCATCTGCACGTTCTACCTAATTTCTCTTCTATTTCATTTTGTATCACTCACTCTTCCCGGCCCGGGAGTTATCTTCCCTCAAGTCTTCCTCAATTCACTCTCCGAAAAATTCCGTCTCTCCCCAAAAGTGACCAGTGCTGACCAAACCAATAACATCTTAAAGGCGATTTTTTATTCTGACGACAGAAATACCTATTGTTGAATATTTCCTACTTGGTAATGAATTAACCTAAAACCTTGTAAAATCCCGATAACACTTCCTTGAATCAACAAAGATATCGCTCTTTCCACGTTTAGCAACGCACAGCAACCGAAAAATTGTTATGCGGCCGCCGCCGGGGAATTGAATCCTGGATTTCTGGATATCTATAGTCGAGCGCGTTAGCCTTACACCACAGTGGCCAACAATTCCCCGGCGGCGGCCGTATAACAATTTTTCGGTTGCTGTGCGTTGCTAAACGTGGAAAGAGCGATGTCTTTGTTTATTCACTGACGCCACGTATTTGGTGGATTTTCACTACATTGAATCACGAGAGGATTTTTAAAATTCTTTCACCGTTAAACTGTTAAAATTTGCTCACTACTAAATTCATTTTACAGAGGATGTTCACACATCTTTAGAACGTTTTCGATTGGAAATTACAGAATTTTTTTTTTCAAAGAATTGAAACTGGCAACAGCGTGTTAGATGAACAAAAAAAAAAAACAAAAAAAAACATCTGCTGCAGTTAAATATCGTCTGCTAAGAAAATGGCGCACGTAAACAAGCTGTGGATTGAACGTTATGTTTTTGCTCTTGACGAATAGAAATATTAGTATTCTGTAATTTAAAAAAACTGTTAAAACAATGGAGTTAGCATTTATAAATGTAAAATAAGCAATATTATTACTAATAGAGGGGACAATTATCAAGCATTTCCTTTAACAGGAAAAGAACGCCAAGCGAATATCCTAAGATCGTACGTACTTTTACGACTATTTCAAAAGTAAGGTACCTAGTCTTCACAGACCCAAAGAGCAATCGCTAAGTCGTTAAAAATGTCTGTATTAACTGTAAACAAGGTGAAAACAAAGAGTTGAATCTGAAAAAAAACCCAAGAAACATAATGTTCACTGTCTTTTGCTTAGGCACGTGGATGAGCGCAGAACAATGGTGTAGACTTCTTTATGAAAATCACTTAGCCCGAGACAGATGGAAATTTATTGTGACTATTGATGAAGCATGGATCTATCTAAACGACTGTAACAAAAAGAAAAAGATCGATTTACTGTCGCAAATTGGCAGAAAAAGGTTTACAAACTTGGTTCCAAGAATCCAAAGAAAGTTTCAGTAAAGGATTCATGATTACTGCCGGTTTCTCGCACAATGGGAAATTAAAGTTAATGTTACACGGCACTAGCAGTGTTCCTGCCGAGTCGGCCGGTAACGGCGCTTGAGACCTGAAGTACAATTTAGTTGGCCACGGCACCAGGTGAGAATCTCAGGTGCACTGCTGCACTCAAAGATTCACACCAGAACATAAAAAATGAAAAGTTGAAGAATGACCCGAAGCATAAGGCTTGGGTGAATCCACCGTGTGAACAAAAATAACAACAACAAATAAAAAATAAAATAAAATAAAAAAAAATGATACTTTGGGATCAGAGTTGTGATGAGGTTCACCCGCAATCACCAATTCGTGACTGAGTGTAGTGGTCCGGATCTTACTCCGGTACATTCAATCCCCAACCAGCCAGTACAACACTCACTTTCGCAAATAACACATGATTCTCAAATACACAACACAACATTTAATAACGTTCTGCGAGATTTAAACAGATCCGGCGCTCTCTGGGCGTATAGACAATTGCCCCTCATATGTGGGCAGCATACGGTGTCACACTTTACTGTCGGAAGACACAAGCCGTCTGAGTCTCCACCGGACTATCTGAACAAGAGATACTACTCGTTTACACACTAAATAGAGCTGCAGGTGATATTCATATACAATTGCTTAGAGAATGAAAAAAAAAATTATATGCAAACGATCACATTAAAAATACTCGCGACACAAAATACACAAGCACGTTAATTTGCGGTATAAGATTATAGGTGCGAAATACTGCCAAAGTTAAATAACTAAATCTAATAAGCATGCACATGCAAATCCCTTCCCCGCTCGCTTTGGCCCTGAACCAAAGTTAAAAGAAACTGTCCCGCCCAGCGGAATTTGTGGCCACACCCTCTCCCTTATTCATGTAAAAAAAATAATCAGGAAATGGGCCCTGTAAGAAATTTAAATCTGTATGTGCAGGTATTTCCTCTGAGGTTCAGTCACACAGCATTACTGCATCTATGTCCATGCAGCTTTGGGTGTCGGGATGGCACAAGTTCGCAGATGTGCGAAGAAAAGAAAAAGGAAATATTCATCTACTTACAGTTTCGTGACTTTGCTGTGCAAATCCAGTGTGCATCACATAATATCACACGACAAAAAAAAAAACACGCACACACACACAGACACTTGCACCATGTGGCAGCACCGATGATTCAACACTTCACTTTGACGCTTGATGTAAATGAAGCACACAATTAAAATGGTAATATCACGCCGCACTTTGTTGCAATGATTAGAGTGCACACTGATCTATTCTCGTGACGATTTGAAGGTGGCCGTTAAGCAAAATAGGCCCTCTCACATCTGCTGTTGCGGTTTCCAAGATTGATTTTCTGTGTTCCTGGGAAATGATTTCTGTTGTCGTGAAGAAATAATTGTGAACGTCAACTGCTTGGAGAGTGGCACGCCCTCACTTCCGCTGCTGCTATAGTAGATTCCGTCCGTCGCTACCTTCCGTCCTTTTTGACCGTTCATTCCCAATTCAGTCAGTTCCTTTCCGTTAGCAAACCATCTACCCCTGCCTGAGTACGCAGTTCAAACATGCCTCTCGCAGGTTTTGTTTCCATTTTTTATAGAGTTGCGACCGCCAGCCCTGAGATTAATTTTCTCGGCCGAGCGAAATCAGACGTGCTTTTACCTTAAGCGTATATCAGCAACTCAACATTTCACCTGTATATTTGTTAGGTATCGAAGCCACAGCTCTTACGCTCATATTTTTCATTCGCCACGTTTTTATATCGTCGCACTTACACGGAGTGGCTTCGCTGCTTACGTGACCACACACACGCACACATGGGGCCTCGCTTCGCCCCGTAAGACAAGCGCATCTCTTCACTTCCTCCACAGTAGGGGATGAATGGGGGTGACGATTCCACACTGCAGTGGTTGGCATCTGAACCCGACTTTGCTTGGCTTCGCTTCTCATTGGAATGACCACTGTCCACTCGCAGACTTCTTAATTCCCCTGTAACTTGGCTTTCATTAGGCCAAACAGTCGCTGATTTCCATTACGCTCCAGCCTAGAAATTTCTGCTTTATCACGCGGATTTAGGCATTCTGCTGTCTTTATGGCAAACTGGCATCTCCAGCTGCCTCGAGTTGTCTCCATTTCTTACCAAATGCGGGGAGGTTTGCTGCTTCATTTTTCCCAATTCATTTTGCTGCAGATCCAAGGCATCCAGCCTTTCACATCGGAGAGCATACAGACAACTAAACTTTCTTCCTTATGTTCATGCCAAGTGCGAACTCTTATTTTTCTGCACGGACCACACAGAGAGCAATTGTTCTCGAAAATGCCCCAAACAATCGACGAATTTACGATTATTCGCTAAACCTTTTGTCCCCATCTTCATTCATTTACTCAAGTGGACCCCTCTTCGAAAGGTACCATTCCGTGTTGCTTAGTTTCCCGTCAGCTGCGCCCTGATATTTATGACCTAACAGAGCTATTCTGAGACCATCCAGCCAGAGAGAGAATTCTTCGCCTCTTTTTCTTTCCAAACCCCCAGATAAAACTTTCTCTGTTGTTTACACGTTTAAACTCCAATCAAGCCTCGAACATAAGTAATACTTAATTAATTTCACACATCAACCACGCCCATTAATTACTAAATTAATGGCGGGGTGGGTCGTAACATCGGCCCCTCCTCAAGAAATCCAGAAGTCCTCTTCTGGGCCTATCGCTTTGCTCTTATCAATTTCCAGAGCAACCATTGAGTGCTACCTTTTCCCACAGGTAGAAACAATTCAAAATGGCAAAAATATTACGTTTCTTGCCTTCAAGAGCATTGGAGCGACTTCCTAATTATCCCGCAATTTTGTTAATTAATTTTAGAGAACATCCGAAAGAAAAAAACAACGTAAATGAGAAATAAATAAAAAAACTGAACTGTAAAAGAACATGTGAGCCTGCCGAACTGTGATTCCTAGCTGCCTCATACAATACGCGACATGGCGGACAAATTTTAAAGTTTTCTTCAGGTTTTAGGATTGGGGGGGGGGGGGGGGGTGTCCACTGTAACATTAAGAAAGGTTGAAAAGAATATTAAAATCAATTCTACATATTACCGAAACAAGGTTTTAACTTCTATATTTAAAGAGGAAATACCGTTCCTTTATCTACAGAGCCTTCAAAGAGTAGAACTCCATCAAGATAACGCTAACAGTCATACATCCAAATTTACAACTCTATTTCTTAAAAAAATTAAAAAAGAGACGGGTATCAGGTCTATACCTTTTGCTCATATTCCTTCAAAGTCCTCTGATTTGTCGCTATTGGACTATTGAGCCGTCGGAATGTTAAAAAGAGCACTTTCTAAACTCAGGCCTAAAACAGTGGTTGGGTTATGGGAAGCAGTGGAAGAAGAAAAAAGGAATAAAATACCACTACCAATTTTAAGAAATGCCCTGTTATCTTGGAAATCTAGATATGTAGGTTCATAGTCCAGAGAAAGGACTATCAGACAAAACATTTAAGAAAGAAATCATTTTGTTTTAAACATTAATTATATTGCCGGAAAATTGTTCTAAAAATGTGTGAACATCCTTTGTACAATGCACAAAGGATGTTCACACATTTTTGCACTTTTTGGTTTTCTGGTCCGGAAGTATGAAGTATTAATACAGACATTTTAACGTGGACCAGGAACATCAAACAAAGATTTTCGCTCTTTCCACGTTTATAAGTGAGTCATTTTTTCCGTGACTCACTTATAAACGTGGAAAGAGCGAAGATCTTTGTTTGATATGAAGTATTAAGTAGAGAGGAATGAACATTTACGACATCTCCTCCTCTACGAGTTTAACAAGGGATCCACAGCCGCCGAGACTACTCGATGAGTTTGTACTGTGTATAAGGAGGATGCTATTGCTCCGAGGACAGCCCGCAAATGGTTTGAGCGGTTCCGAGGTGCAATTTTGACCTCAACCACTCTCCAGGCTCAGGTCGTCCGTTTCACTTTGATGAGGATCATTTGAACCATCTCATCCACTTGGATCCGCGTCAAACCACACGTGAATTGGCCACTGAGATGGACTGTGACCGGGCCACAGTGGTGCGACACCTGGAACGTATGGGAAAGGTCCAGAAATTGGGGTCTTGGGTGCATCACACTCTCACCGAGGACAACAAGAGTCAGCCTGTTGCCATACGTGGTTCCTTGCTCGCCCGTTATTGCGAATGTTCTCAGCAGCACAAACCCTTTCTGTCACGTATTGTTACTGGAGATGAAAAATGGTGCCTGCACGCGAATTTCAAGCATCGGAGGAAATGGTTAAGCCCAAACAAGACGCCCATACCACGTCCAAAACATAACCTTTATCCTGCTAAGAAAATGTTGTGTGCCTGGTGGGACATGGAAGACATTATTCACTGGGAAATGCTGCCGAGGAATCGGACCATCAATTATTGTGCTGCACACTATTGTGAGCAATTCAGCAGAAATGGTCACATCGGCGCCATGGTGTCCTTCTCCAACAAGATAACGCACGCCCTCACAGTGCAAACACGACCAAAATGGCCATTCAGGACATGAAATGGGAGATCCTTCCACATCCTGCCTATTCCCCAGATGTCGTCCTTTCAGACTATCACCTGCTCCGATTTCTGTTGAATGCACTCCGTGGCAGAACGTTCAACAATGATGTTGATCTCCAAAATTTCCTTGATGATTTCTTCGCAGCAAAACGTGCACGTTTTTTCAAGAATGGCATTGTAGACCTATCCAGACGTTGGGACACCATCGTAAACAATGGGGGGAATACATAGTTGATTGATTCAGTTTTCCCTTCTGATGTAATACATTCTTGTAGTGAGGTGAAAAAAACGGCATAAACTTATGCATCAATCCAATACGTATTAATTGTGTTGTCTATGGAGATAAGCTCTACTGAAAGCCTACAGCGGTTTCCATTCAATTTCTAAATGTACCTCATTGGATTAGCTGAATCTAATATAACCGAATTATTTGATATAGATGCAACTTCCAAAATGAGGAAAAAGCCTTCCTATCAACATGCTGTTTGTTATCTTCAGAACTTGTTTGGTAACAAAACGAATTTTCTAGTTGTCACAAACCGTCTACATTCATGATCCACATGGAAATGCGGTATTTTCAATCAAACATTGTGATTTCCAAAGGAAATTGAACTCGAAAGGAACGTTTAGTTATCATTTCGTAGCAATTTTAGAAATGAAATGACTGAGGAATCTCAAATTCTTCTAAAATTTAAAAACCCGGATTTCCGATGTTGGAACGTGACCAAAAACCCGGGATTCCGGGCTGGGCCCGGATTACAAACAGGTCTGGTCGATGGACTTAGCTAACCCATGTAGTTTTGCTGGCAGAGTTATGAGCTCATCCTTCCGGAAGTTCGGAGACCGAGTCCCAAGTGCGACGTGGGTGTTCGTCAAGGTGAACAGACAGTAAGGTTTGCTCATCCCGCCTTCCTCGCAGACGAATAATCGTGACGTCACTGATTGACATCACCGTCCTACCATGAGAAGCGTAGATCTAAACTGTAGCTATGGAGGAAGATGTCTTGTCAACAATTTTTATTACTCAAACACAGAACAAACGCTTATGCAAAAGCATATTTACATTAAATACAGTAGAAATTCACAGTCATGTGAATATTTTAGTAACGGAGATTTCAAAAAATACCTCCCGAACATTTTTGTTACATAAAGTGCAGGAAAACGGTTATACTTTTAAATGTTAATTTAGTTACAAGAGAAATGTTTGCTGTTTTTTTAGAAATTTAGAAGGGGAAACGCACAGCAAGACATATCATTGTCATATACTATAGAATTTCTTTATGAGGAATAGGAAAAGCGTCTCGGCAAGATTCCCCAAATTTTTTAAATTAAAAATGGAAAACATTATTAATTAAAAAATCTGGTAGAATTTATGTATTCCAGCTGGTTTACGAATAATAATTCCGACACGCTGCTTTGGTGCAGATACGAAGAAAAGCGGCAATTAGGTATCTTACGATGGTGATTTGGACAGTGACGTCACAAAGCAATCACCGGAAGGTCAGGATGAGCACAACCTTGTCGTCTACTAATCTAGATTGTTCGTCACCCATCTATACAGCCCGTCACCCAGGACTCGAACAGATGCTGTTGGCGGGGAAAAGCAGCATCCCAACCTCTCGCCCGCCGGAAGACACATTTTTTTTAACCATATGCCTAGTGAGCTCATTTGTGCGTAATTGTTACCAGTGGCGTATATTCGAGGCTAGCTAGGCTAGCTGCGAAGCCCAGAGAATGCACAAATAAAAGTCAATTAAATATACACAAATAAAAGTCAATTATCAACGGCTTTCTCTGCGAAAAAAAAACAAACAAACCGGGCGGATTTGCTTCTTTCGATTAAGAGAATCAGTTTGGGGAGCGATGACCAACGGCATAACGTAAGCAGGTCTTCCAGAGTCTTTGCTGTTCTGATTCGAAGAACTTCGATACGATCGCCTGCTAGCGTTTCGATGACAACATTGAGCGTATGGACGGGAATGGATCATTGCTTTGCGCGACGGTTCGCTTAGAAAAGAGAAGACTAGCTCAATCACTGGTATGCTTTCGCCTGCAACAGCACGTGTTTTGTGAGAGTTGTTTCAGTTTGTGTGAAATGCCAATGAATTAAAATCAGTGATATTATATCCTAAATTCGGGGATTTGTTGGATTCCAACTGTTTTGATAAATTTTGTAAAAGCTTCCCTGAGCATCTACAGTTAGAACATAAAATACTCTATGCCTCAAATTTTGATACAGCTTGACTAAAAAATGAACTGAAGGTGTTTTATTCCCTTGATGAATACAAAAAAAAAAAAAAAAAAATCAGTGTGAGACATTACTTGTTACATAAATTTGAATAAATTGGACATAGTTTTAATGAGGTGTACAAATTAGCACACCAAAATATGAAACTTTCCATCAACAACTGCAACTGCCGGAAGAAGTTTTTCTGTATTAAAAAGAATGAAGATAAATTTTAGAGCAACACAAGAACATGTACATTTGAAAAACTTGGCTGGTTTGTCAATAGAGAAAAACATTTTTTTTCTAAATATGAAAAAGTACTCGGAAGAAACATTTTTGTGAAAACGTAACACTCAAGTTCACACAAAAGGAAAGAAGGAAAGAATTCATGTACAAATAAAGTATTCAGAAGAAGAATGGAGTTCATGTACAAACAAGTGTTCAAATCCTAAACCTCATAATTATTTGGTATCATGTTAGCAATAGCATGTACCTAAAATTTAGAAAAAAAGTTACTTCTATTACTTAACAATTATAAATTAAACTTCGCAATTTAAAAAAAAAAGGGGGGGGGGGGGTGAGATAGTCCAGGTCTCGGACCCAAGATACACCACTGATTGTGTTACATATGTAACATCTATTTGTTCTTATCATATAAGCGGAACCTATCGCGCGTGACATTTCATTTATTTGATTAATTAATTAATTTATTTTTTATGAACATGAAACTATTCCAAACAGCTTTAAACTTTTAAAATTTCTGGATTTAAAGGATTTAAGTTCGCAAAGTTAAAGAAAAATGTAGCCAGGTAGGAATTCTTAGGCTTTGGTGAAGTATATAACTAGCAAGCTAAGGGCGGGGCACTTACTCAGGTGAACTCCAAAGGCGTACGGGAAAGCTGCAAATAATCTCATCCTTTGCTGCTGTTATGAGACATTTGTGGTATGCCTTTTTTTTCGATTCCCATCCGTTGAGCTAAATTGGAGATGACTCACAGCTCCTGAACTCGGATGTTTGTGGTTGTTAAAAAAAAAAAAGAAAGAAAGAAAATCGAAAGAAGAAAAAGTTGTGGCTCCCCCTTCCACCGCAATATCTTCTCTGTAATTCCTTTAAAATATCCTCATACGACTTGACATTAACTACCTTTAATAAATCGCACGCTGCCAATTATGTATGATGTTTCTCGCAGCAGCTAGGAAATTAAATAGCAAGTGTTTAGCTCTTCTTTGTTCTCTTCCTGAAATGAGTTGTGGAAAAAGCAAGCGACAATGGGGGAAAAAATTATTGCCGAGGAAGAGAGCTATCTTCCGTGAAAGAATCGGCGCAGTGAGTTCGCCGACTGGTAATTGCGTCTCATTTGCTGCTCAGCTGCCTTTGTATCAAAAGAGCACTATTGGCTGTCTACCACTCGTCACTGTCTGTGTTACATCTGCTCTATCCAATCAATGAGACCGCTTCTTTACGGAGAACCAATGAGCGTCTCTTTTCACGCCTTCCCGAAACAGGACTTTGGCGTAGAGGTGGGTACTCGACACCTACAGCAGATCCAGTTGCCAATTGCTTTGAATGAAATCGGACATCGCTACAAAAGGTGAGTAACGAAACGATAATTCTTTTTCTTTCAGCGATGATATAATGATGCAAATATTCGCTATTTTGATTATTTTTATTCAGAATAAGGGGATTATCTTACGAATTTATTTTAAATTATTCTTGACCTTAAAGAAATTTTCTCTTTTTGATTCGCCTTGAGGTCACCAAAATCTTGTTCTACAGAATGTCTTTTTTTTTTATTATTTGCAGTTTTTTTTTTTTTTAAATCACTAATGTAACTTGAAGGAAGGGGAATCACTTCGTCCTAAAGATATTGGACGTACTGACTGAAGACGAAACCGGGGAATATCTAACCTTTTCAATACCTAGTTTTCATTTCAATTTTTTTTTTCTAGGTTTCTTTGCATGAAACGTATTGAGACATATCTAATTCAAAACATGGCCATATCACATTTTTCGAGAGTTCATTTGGTAAAAAAACAAAGCTATGACCTCGGAAACTTTTCTATACGTTTGCCAAATGGGGAAAAACGCCGGATATATATATTCGGGCGCGAGACATCAGAAGTTAAATTCTGCTAATACCCATATAGTCAAATGGGAATTACTCAATTTCAAGTACCTCAAGCTGCATCGTATTAATCAAATTACTGAAACTTACCGCAAAGTTTTAGCACCACTACCCACTCAGATCACAACACAAAAACTTTGAGGATATAACGCTGTTAATATTTAATTAAGAGCTGAACAGTTTCAGAAGCATATTATTTGGCGGCGTATAATATAAATACATAGACGATACATTTCGGAAGCAGCCGAAAATTTTTGTCCTTAAATTCTTAGTGAAACAAAACCACACATGCGATATTTATCAACGCAGAACTGCTTTTAAAGAAATGGAATTTTAAAGTTCTTCAAATTTGGCACTAGATCCATCCACTAATGAGCGACTTAAATAAAGTATATGATGTTGTATATGTTGGAACCAAAAATCTAATATTCAGGAAAATCATTCAGTGTTCCTGCGATGACGTACTTTATGTGGTATTGACAATTTTATCACAATGGTTTTCATCAATCTGTTATATCCTGGTATCTAATACAGGGCTTGAAAAATATCATGTCTGAGGTGCCCGGGACATCTAAATTATTGGCCTGGGCAGGTAAAAAGCAATCTAGTTGCTCAGACCGGGCAACTAAATTTAAAAATGAAAAAGTTTGGAATAGAATTTCCTACTACAAGAAAAAAGACAGTCGTTGCATGTCGTGCTTCATTTCACTGCTAATCACCGGAAGTTGTATTATTGTTACAGAGTGCTGAGGACAGAAAAATATCACTTCTTTAATTATATTATGTTCTAGGTCCAGATATTGGAACCATTTGTAATTTTGCTTTAAATGTTCTTTTTAGTCAGCGATGGGATGCATGCCTCTGATGAAATTAGCCTCCGGTGTTTAATGACAAAGGGCGAAATTTCCAACGAAAGGAACATGGCAGAATCATTAAATTTCTCAAATGCCAATTTCCTCATCATAACATTTCATACCAATTTCAGCATCAACTTAAAACTTGAGATATATGCTTTTGTGCATTGAACATTTCAAATACAAATCCTCAAAACCATAGGCGCCGACTTCGTGGGTTCGAGATACTTTTTGAACCCCCAATGATTTTGTTTAGCGTTCCCCGAACCCCTAATATTTTTGACCGTATTTCGCGGGGAAAATACACGCACGCATATCTGCATAAATTTTGTTTTTCGTTATCAATTCTTCGAGTTTTTTATTATTCATTCCCTGTGTACTACATATAGAAAGTGTGTATAGAAATTTACCCCCCAGACCGTTTATTGTGCCTCAAAAACGAATTAGTGTTTGTTTGTGCTCATCAAATTTGACGCGACAGACAATACCTCAAGTACCGTTGTTTAAGAGCATTTAAAACTGCCTCCTTTATAAAAGAAAATTCTTCGGTTTGTCTGGGTTCCCACAAAATACAAAAGTCTAGCTCTACATTCGGAGACGAGAACCTATTCGAGGTCATAGTGATAAAGGCGGAAATATGTTGTACAGTTAGCTGACTCACGCTATCTTCGGGCAGTCGGGGACTAAGGAGGTTACAAGAGAGAGAAGATGGCATCAGCAGCCGCTGGTAATGCTAAATCTAATCATCTGGTTTCTCGCGTCCTCCGGGTGGGAGGGTACAGTGACGTCACGTCACTTACTGAAGACCTGTGCTGGAGCACAGGTTGATAGCGGCCGGTTCTTACTCTCTGCAGCAGGCCCTGAAGATCAACAAGGCTCCCACAGCTTTTGCAAGGCCGTGATTAGTTAATACGCAATATACACTTCCGCTCGACGAGGCATAATATTGTTTAATTTCTTTAGAAAATACTAAACAGTATTTCTGTAACTTTTTGTAAATTTTTAGTTATGTGCATGTATATTTCGGTCTCATTTTTCCCTGACTGTACATGCTGCACAAAGTGTCTTGTAACGTACCAGGAGATGTGACGTACCTGCCAGAAGGAAGCACACGACATAAAGGCAGATAGGAATCAGAATACATGTCCGCGTAGCTTAATTGGTAGAGCAACTTATTCCGGAATGAGTGGACCCGGGTTCGAACCCCGGCGCGGATAAAAATGACGGAGAAATTTAATCCATTATAATTGGCGCCCGAACTATCCGGATGACCCGACCGTTCAAAATCTCGCATTGGTGTGATGTTATTTCCACACCGCGAGATAGGAAAAATATGAGCAGCACTTCGAAAGAAAAAAAAGAAAAAGAAGGGGGAGATGATGTAACGTACCAGGAGATGTGACGTACCTGCCAGAAGGACGCACACGACATAAAGGCAGATAGGAATCAGAATACATGTCCGCGTAGCTTAATTGGTAGAGCAACTTATTCCGGAATGAGTGGACCCGGGTTCGAACCCCGGCGCGGATAAAAATGACGGAGAAATTTAATCCATTATAGTCTCTAAAACCTCTTCAAAGTCAACGATTTTCCCATAGAAAAGTACAGAAGCAGCCCAAGTTGGGTATACTGGGCATGCACAGCTGATGCGAAGTAGAGCCCACGGAAACGCAGGACGAGCGGCTGATGCCATGTCCTCTCCCTTCTAATCTCCTATTTTAACTCAGAAATCACTTGAGGAAAAAGATTGTTGGCATTTTTAAAATTGGTAAAAAAAAAACTTAAAATAAATTTTACATGTTTTTGTTACTTTTATAAGACAGTTGAGTTGGAAATTCACACAGTATCTGTGTATTGTATATAATAATGTCGCGTCTACAAAACCAAAATAAATGAAATAAATAATTATCTAGAGGGGAAAAATTCTGTAATGAACTATAATTTGCTTCATTTCAGCAGTTCAGGCGTCTTATTGTGCCAAATAATCGGGCGGAATGAAATTTAAATTAGACTTAAATACTTTGAAAAATGCATGAGTAATTCGATTAAAAATTTCCGGAACCCCCAATAATTTTTTAAGTTGGCGCCTATGCTCCAAACGGAAATGCAAAACATGTAAAAAGTTCATACTATTTTTTAACTAAATAAAAAAAAGTGAGAGTTCTGATTTGTTATCTTAAAAGATAATTTTTCCTGGGCATCTAGGTTTTACTACCTGGGCAGGTAAATAATTCTTGCACATTCCCAGCTGGGCATGTAACTTTTCAGATATTTTTCAAGCTCTGTAATACTTTGTTTTGTTTTTAAATGAAATACTTCATTCGCTTTCTAAGTGGCCTCCCGAATGGGATTAGAAACACTAGTCTATCATGCACGATACAGGCTGTTTAATTGTCCATTTATTTGTCGTGTATTACTTGCAGGTACTGCAGCATGAACTGAAGATTTTTCAAAAGTAAAACACTTTCTGTATTGCGGTTTAGTCGTTTATCGTTACAATTATTTAAATTATTCATTGACTCATATGCAAAGAACAAAGTAAAAGAACAAACAATTTCCAAGCAATCTCTAAAACTAATCGCTCAAATGTAGGCAAATACTGAAACTGATCTTTTACTTCTACGGAAAAGCCAAACTCTAATAGCCTAATTTTTCCCTTCATACGGAATCGAAACCAACAGTTTTTATTCTCACTTAAGCTAATCGTTTACTTTCCTGCAGAAATGAAACCGATAGCTCAATTGCGTGTGAAAACCAACCAACGTTTACTACTATTCAGAAACTAAAGTAATAGTTTAATTTTGGGCTGAAACCGAAGCTAATCGTTTACCTCCATCCAGAAACTGAAATAATAGTTTACATGCTAAGATTCATACGTAGAAACCGACACTAATATATAGTTTGCAAGTACTAAAGCATTTTGTGAGCAAGAGCTTATTCCAAGAAAGCCTATTAATATCGGAGATACCACAAAGGTTAAATCGAATCATGTACTTCCACGCAAAGACTGAAACTGTTAGTTTCCCTACATCATCATCATCATCATTGTCAACCATTATCAATCCACTGCTGGATGAAGGTCTCCCCAAGTTTCCTCCACAACGGTCTGTCTTGTGCCAGTCTCCTCCATGTCACTCCCGCATATTTACGAATTTCATCCACCCATCTCCCATGTGGTCTTTTTCTGGGTCTTTTCCTGTCCCTTGGAATCCAATCTAAAATTTCGGCTGTCCATCTATGGTCTGTCCTTCTGGCAGTATGTCCAGCCCATTGCCATTTCAGGGATTTAACTCTCATCATGATGTCTTCCACTCTCGTCATTTTTCGGATCCACGAGTTCCTCTTCTTATCTCTCTTGGTTATACCAAGCATGCACCTCTCCATACTTCTTTGAGTTGTCTGCAGCCTTTGTATGTCTCTTTTAGTTAAGGTCCACGTCTCTGCACCATACGTAAGCACTGGAAGGATGCATTGATCAAACACTTTTCTTTTAAGACATAATGGCATATTGCTCTTGAAAATTATGCTGTTTCTTCCAAAAGCTCTCCAGGCAAGTTTTGTACGCCGATTAATTTCTTCATCAATGTGACCCTCACTTGATATCTGCTGTCCAAGATAAACGTACGTATCTGTTATCTCCAGTTTTTCTCCATCAATCGATAAATCTTCATTTCTTGTAAAAGCATTGAACATCACTTTTGTCTTCTGAAAGTTCATTTTTAATCCCACTTCTTTACTCTTGTCAGCAAGTTCCTGGATCATACTCTGCAGCTCTGATGGGGTAGTTGCAAAAATGACTATGTCATCAGCAAAACGAAGGTGGGTTAGATAATCTCCATTAATCTTTATCCCTTTGTTTTCCCAGTTCAATGATTGAAAGACATTTTCCAATGTGGCATTAAAGAGCTTCGGAGAACATACAAAAACGAAAATGTACATAGCTTGCTTGTACGCTGGGACTAAAAATGATCCTTCACATGCATGCAAAAATAGAATAGAATTAATTCCGAAAACAAAACAAACCAAAAATACCTATTGGATACCAAGTACAAATTTTACTCATGTTTGTTGAAATGCAAAATAAAAACTCACAAGTTAAGGAAGTGAAATTATTTAGAATGTCCAGCAAAATCATGCCATTTCAGTTCATAACACGGATATAAAAATGCATCATATAAATACATCAGGACATCGTCCTCATGAACTTTGGCGGGAAAGTAAACTTTATTTTGCTGAGCTTAACAAAGTGCTGTGTGCTGCCACTTAGTCCTGAGTGCATGAACCTGACCAGTTTATGTAAATTTTATTCTGGACTGATGACAGTTCCAACGCATTTTCTATTAAGACAGTGAGAGCTATTCTATTTTGTGTTTCTTTTATTTGTGTTCTTGTCATTTCTCTTAAACCTAAGCAGGAGAGGTCGTATATAAATTATTTGATGCAAGTCTCAAAAGAAGTTAGGTAATTTCTTTTCCCTTAAGAATTTCTTTTTTCGTTCTTTTGAATTGGAATGTCTTCCTCCCACCCCCAACAACATGTGCATGAACCAATTAGTCTATAAGCTCGAACTTTGTAATGCTTTTCAAAAATAAAAATTGCCAAACAAACATTTCAAAACTGTTGTTGGATAACTTACTTGTAATATAACGATGTTGGGCAGATCGATAAATAAGCAAAGAGAGATAAAGGAATTCATTACACACAATAAAACATTTGTAAACACAAATTGTTCTCAGACTGCAGTGTTAATGACAACTCATTATGATGAATACCAATACAGTTCATTTTATGTCACTTGTTCACTATAAGAAAACAAACAAAAAACACGAAGATACAGCAGTTGAAACTTTGTGAAATGGTCATATATTTATGACCAACATAGTAACAGATGAAAAAAACATTAACCACAGTAGCACACGCTAATTTATATCTTCATATATCAGATATTCATAAAAGAAGATAAAAAAGTTAAAGTGATTGAAAGTGAAGACATCGTAAGGAATCCCAGAATTAATTAGCGAAGCACTGTAGTTTATCTAGGAATTGAGAACACCGCCAACTAATTTCGGGAAAATTTGGTTTAGTCCGACAGTCATACTGTAAGTGGAAACATCTATAACATATTTTTTTCGAATTGATTCAAAACGTCTAGGGGAAAAAAAAATGTTTTGACTTCTGCATAAGCCGCAATGTTTAATGTAATACAGACGGGGAGAGGGGAGTAAAACTACCACGCCAATCGCCTGCCAGACCAACTTTTGACAGAAGAAATTGTGCTGTAAGAAATGTTCGAAATGCACCGAAAATCTTTAAAAATATGCATCACAAAAATAATACTCATAGAAAAAATGCATTTAGGAAAATGATGCAAAAGGAGGAGTATGGGAAAGTACGATATGCCAACACAAATAACGGGAATAAAAAAACTGCAAAGTAGATTCTGGTTCTAGAGACAAAATACCTACTAAAAGAAAACAAAAGATATTCCAGATGAGATCAGATCATGTGTAGAGGATTTTAGGAAGGGAGTGTCTGACCCCAGGTCTTAAACAACCCTTAGAAATAGGAAGCTAGGAGATTTGGGCTAGAGTGCCCGATAGGAAAGTGACACGGAAGCGAGGTAGAAAGGGGGAGGAAGACGCTCGTATTTACTACCGGGGGCCAGTACCCGGGGTCCGACGGCTTAACGTGCCCATCCGACGCACGGCGGATATTTAGTGGTTCGAACGTTCGTTACTGCTTGGGATTGAACTCGAGGTCTTTTCCGTGGCAGTCACGATAAAAAAACTTCCAAAACAACCCTTTAGTTACTATGAGAAATTATTCGAATTTTAAATTGCAAGATATCAAATAAATTGCGCGTTTTACCTTAAAACTCCAAAACAGATAAAATAAAATAAAAGGAATGACTTCCCATTCCTCAAAGATGACTACTACTTATTTTTCATCTCATTTCTACTCCTTATATTTCAAATGAGAAAAACTACTACAACTTGTAAATTGAGAGGATGGAATTGCGAAGCACAACAGAAAACATTGAGAACAAATCCAGAAATTTTCAGATGCTGTACGTAAGATGATACGAACTCACTCAGTTTCCTTTTCAGTTTATACTGTTTCCAATTTTCATGGAAATTCACTAATTTTGGATTTCACTATAACACGGTAAAAACCATAGAAACCTTACGAACCGTCACTTTGTCACACTGCATAAAAAATTGTTTCTTAAGACGATAAAAATTAAAACCAACTTGAGAAGCGTAACAATATTACATTAGATATTAACTTGTTTTAAATTTTATGCAACATGCTTATACTCGTAGTATAACCTCCCCGAAGAGTTACAACTGCGGTAACTTTTTACTCTTCACTCCTAAGAGATATTATTATTAACTCTTTCTTCAAAAATTTAAGAAATTTTTTGTATATCGTTTGGAGAAGTTAAATACCTTTCTCAATTTCTGTATTAAAGGCCACTAGCAGAACAATAACAGTAATTTATATCAACAAGTAAGCTGCAACACTACACTTTAAAAAAATTTCTGAAATTCACGAGACATTTTCGGTGTTTCTTTTCGTGAATTAACGAAGCATATTCCTGATTCAATGTTTTCCGTAAACTGACAGAAAAAAAGACCTGAACTTCACGTATTTGTCATGCTCCAGGAAATTCTTAATCTTCAGACACCTTTCCGCAAATCCTTTTATATATATAACAGTTAAGTTCCGTTTTTAAGAGATGTTAAAGGAAAATTTTGAATTTTCGAAAGCTTTTCCACAATTCCTTTCGTGTATTAACGGGAAAATTCTGTTTGCAATCTTTCTGTATCCATATGGCAAAAAATTTACGGTAATAGGAGCGATTCTCAGGAATACTTAAGGTTTGATTAACTCTTAAATTTCAATCGTCTGTCAGAGAATCTGAGTTTGGAGTTCTGTATCGAGACAGGATGTTGTGGTTAGCATGTCGCATGAAATTTTAGTTATTGCGGCACCGGACATTCCTTTCACTCTTTCTCCACTTAGTGCCCCAGCTATTGTATTTTGTGCTTCCGTAAGAAATCAGGTACGTGAAGTATCGTACGTGAGATTGTACGATGTATATGTATCAGTCTATCGACTCCTTAAGACAAACGCTATTATAGCTATCAAGAGTAAATTTTATATTTAGGAGTTTTGTGAAATAATACTACTGTTACACGGCACTAGCAGTGTTCCTGCCGAGTCGGTCGGTAACGGTGCTTGAGACCTGAAGTACAATTTAGTTGGCCGCGGCACCAATTGAGAATCTCAGGTGCACTGCTGCACTCAAAGATTCACACCAGAACATAAAAAATGAAAAGTTGAAGAATGACCCGAAGCATAAGGCTTGGGTGAATCCACCGTGTGAACAAAATAACAACAACAAATAAAAAATAAAATAAACTAAAAAAACGGTACTTTGGGATCAGAGTTGTGATGAGGTTCACCCGCAATCACCAATTCGTGACTGAGTGTAGTGGTCCGGATCTTACTCCGGTACATTCAATCCCCAACCAGCAAGTACAACACTCACTTTAGCAAATAACACATGATTCACAAATACACAACACAACATTTAATTACGTTCTGCGAGATTTAAACAGATACGGCGCTCTCTAGGCGCATAGACAATTGCCCCTCTTATGTGGGCAGCATACGGTGTCACACTTTGCTGTCGGAAGACGCAAGCCGACTGAGTCTCCACCGGACTATCTGAACAAGAGATACTACTCGTTAACACACTAAATAGAGCTGCAGGTGATATTCATATACAATTGCTTAGAGAATGAAAAAAAAAAATTATATGCAAACGATCACATTAAAAATACTCGCGACACAAAATACACAAGCACGTTAATTTGCGGTATAAGATTATAGGTGCGAAATACTGCCAAAGTTAATTAACTAAATCTAATAAGCATGCACATGCAGATCCCTTCCCCGCTCACTTTGGCCCTGAACCAAAGTTAAAAGAAACTGTCCCGCCCAGCGGAATTTGTGTCCACACCTTCTCCCTTATTCATGTAAAAAAAATAATCAGGAATGGGCCCTGTAAGAAATTGAAATCTGTATGTGCAGGTATTTCCTCTGAGGTTTAGTCACTCAGCATTACTGCATCTATGTCCATGCAGCTTTGGGTGTCGGGATGGCACAAGTTCGCAGATGTGCGAAGAAAGAAAAAGGAAATATTCATCTACTTACAGTTTCGTGACTTTGCTGTGCAAATCCGCTGTCATCACATAATATAACACGACAAAAAAAAACACACACACACACACACACACACACACACAGACACTTGCACCATGTGGCAGCACCGATGATTCAACACTTCACTTTGACGCTTGATGTAAATGAAGCACACAAATTAAAATGGTAATATCACGCCGCACTTTGTTGCAATGATTAGAGTGCACACTGATCTATTCTCGTGACGATTTGAAGGTGGCCGTTAAGCAAAATAGGCCCTCTCACATCTGCTGTTGCGGTTTCCAAGATTGATTTCCTGTGTTCCTAGGAAATGATTTCTGTTGTCGTGAAGAAATGATTCTGATCATCAACTGTTTGGAGAGTGGGACACATTCAATTCCGCTGCTGCTATAGTAGATTCCGTCCGTCGCTACCTTCCGTCCTTTTTGACCGTTCATTCCCAATTCAGTCAGTTCCTTTCCGTTAGCATAACATCTACCCTGCCTGAGTACGCAGTTCAAATATGCCCCTCGCAGGTTTTGTTTCCATTTTTTTCGAGTTGCGACCGCCAGCCCTGAGATTAATTTTCTCGGCCGAGCGAAATCAGACGTGCTTTTACCTTAAGCGTATATCAGCAACTGCTGACCGAAAACAACGCTCGAATCCACCCCCATATTCTTTTCGGCGATTCTAAACTCTTAATTGCCCATTGTCCCTCGCATACGTCAGTCAGAGTATCTTTTTCGCTGACAGAGTTATGTGTCTGCTGAGGGTCTCTTGGCCCACCCACTGAAGTAAACATACGGACCACAGCGTTAAGCTACAAGCGGAAAGAAGAAAAGAAAGAAAAGTGAAAAACCACTTCGAACAATGCTGCTTCCATCCGCATTCGAAAACACATTTCCCTCGTTCGTTTTGCAGCCCCTCGAAGACACTTGAGATAGGAATTTTTATGTTTCACTTCAGGGCTATGTGTGAGGTCTAGCAATTCAAAATGGCAAAAATATTGCGTTTCTTGCCTTCAAAAGCATTGGAGCGACTTCCCAATTATCCCGCAATTTTGTTAATTAATTTAGAGAACAGCCGAAAGAAAAAACAACGTAAATGAGAAATAAATAAAAAAAAACTGAACTGTAAAAGAACATATGAGCCTGCCGAACTGTGATTCCTAGCTGCCTCATACCATACGCGACATGGCGGACAAATTTTAGAGTTTTCTTCAGGTTTTAGGATGGGGGGGGGGGTGTCCACTGTAACACTACGAAGCAGTACATTTCACCTTTCTTAAACATAATTGAAAGTTATTATCAGTTTAAAAAGATATCGAGTTCTAAAACATTCTGTTGCTTGTAAAAATCACTACGAAAAATAAATGCAATTTGTGATAAGTTCTCCAATAGAAAAAATGAAATTATTATAAGCTTACTCCAAATAAGCTCATACAGAATATAAAATGACTAGTTAACCCGCATTAATAGCGAAAAACATTTCATCGCGCGCCGCCGCGGTGGCGCAGTGGTCTGAGTGCTGACTTCTAACAATTCGTCTGAGGTGGGTCTAGGTTAGAGTCCCGGTGAGACATGGATGTCGTGTTTGCCTTACGGCACTAGCTCTCTCCGTTCTCTGGAAATAGTGGCCCTAAATAAGGGACGGGCGACTGCTTATAGACCATTGAGTTGTCACGGTGGTAGTTAACTACCCCCCCCCTCCAAAGAAAGTCATCGCACGAGTCCAGTCATCATTACTTCTAACGTATACGGGACCATACGGTACGTGTCTTGCTAGCTCTGCCGGTAGCGCTGCTTGGCTGTCGCTAAAGACGTATCCGGTTCGAACTCTCCAGGAGCAAACGGAAAGGATTCGTACGCCAGGAAGGAATCTCTAGTAAAATGGCTGAAAAACACAAAATTGAAGTCTGCGTAATTTCTGTTTAAAACCGAAACTGACTTTTCTGAAATAAAGAGAGTCAGTGACAACGGAAAATCTGTCAAAATACTGAAGTTACGAACGGAAACTTTTCAAAACAAAAATTTCGTTAACAGAATGAGACCCCACCGGCAAATTTGCTGCACCTTTTTTTTTTTTTTTTTTTTTTTTTTTTCAAGAATTTTCGGTGAATTCACACTACTTATTTTTTACAATGTGGGTCATATTACATTAATATGTATTACATTACTGTAACTAGTCACGATTCACAAAAACATTCAATTCGTGCAATGTACTGTGCTCGTGAATTTATTTTGTAGATCGTATTTGTTTGTTTATTAAAAATTTCAAGCGCAAGTGCCCTATTTGTTCAAAGAATTCAGGTACACAATCTGTATATAAATTTTAAAAAATGTCGTTAGAGCCTTTTTTTATTTTTTTATTTTTTTTATTTTTTTTAGGGTGGGGGGAGGTATGGGTGAGCTGGAAAACTAGCGCACCCCTACAGTTATTTCGTAGATCAACTCCTATGTTTTAACAAGTGCAGCTTAACCAAAACTTGCTGTGAAGATATTCTCCTGGTTACGAAAGAATGGGGAACGGAGAATCAAAGCATTCCCGGGATGGAATGCGTGAAGGTATCAGAAGGACTGAAAAGAGGAAATCATAAAGGATTAATCGGTTGAAGATAGAAATTAAAATAGTTGTAAATTAAAAAGGTAGGAAATGTACACCAAATTATACTCAAAAAAGTATAACTATACTAAAAATCCGAAAATTCTTGGCGTAGAATAGAAATAAAAGTTTCCTAGTTTTCGCACATCAACCAGATGACTTTCTCAAGGAAGGTAGACAGCTAACTGGCAGTTAGCTGTCTAACTGGCAGTTAGCTGTCTACCTTCCTTGAGAAAGTCATCTGGTTGATGTGCGAAAACTTGGAAACTTTTATTTCTATTCTACGCCAAGAATTTTCGGATTTTTAGTATAGTTATACTATTTTGAGTAGTTGTAAATTAATTGTATAGCTAAGATAATCTTGAAACAATACCTGATTGCCTAACAAATAAGCCTTTACTGCAAATAAATGGCAAAAGAAAGTTTTTAATTTTCTATTGCCTTTTCTGTATTACAAATGAGTTGCAAACAAATCGATCCCAAAGCGGAAGAGAAAAATCCCGCTAACATACTGACTCCCTGAATAAAGTGACCACTTTTGATCAGAACCGCTGCTTTCCATATCTTGCCAATGGTCAGATCTTCCCTCGAAAGTGATCTCCTGTTTACTGTATAAAGTGACCTGTGTTTTCAAGTAAATCCCACCTGTTAAAGCGACCAGTTCGATACTTAAAAGCAAAAATAATTTGAATTCTTGCAGAGAAAAGAGAGTCGGACCACGGTTTTCAGGTAAAACTAGTGTTCCTTAGTCAAAAAGGATATTTTAACAAATTCTGAAAATGTGAATGAAAATGTGAATCCGTTTTTTGGTGTAAATATGACATGGTTGGTAAGTCAGATAATATCCAAAAACTTGAAAATTTCGTCGTCCTGAAGCGGGAATCGAAGCCGCGCCTATCGGATAGCGCCCGAGTATGCTAACCACTACACCATCCAGAACGACCAAGTTTCAAGTTTCCTATTAATTTGAATATTATAACCATCACAGGATTCGCTATAGTCGAAGCAACAGGTATTCATGTTAGCGAATCTGGATGTTAAGAATTCTATCCGGTGATTGCCCGGAGGGGCAGATAATCATGAATGGAATACGGGATTACACCATACAATACAAATTTTGAAGATGTAAATCCGTTTTTTATCTGAGTCCGCATTCAAATTGATCGGAAAGTTGAAACTTGGTCGTTCTGGGTTATGTTAGCATACTCGGGTGCCATCCGGGAGACGCGGTTTCGATTCCCGCTAAAGGACGACGAAATTTTCAAGTTTTCGGATATTACCTGACTTACCAACCATGTCATATTTACACCAAAAAACAAATTCACATCTTCCAAATTTGCATTGTATGTTGCAATCCCGTATTCAACTCATGATTCAGAATATTTTAACATCGTGCAAAGACGCGAGGACATAAGCATTAGCCAACTGCTTCTGTGTTAGATCATTTAATGCAAATTGAAAACATGCTGAAAATGCAATCATGAATAAGACAGAGATTAAAACAAAGCAAACTATTTTTTTCTGAAGAGAAACACAGCAAGTAAAATGGTTCTACTATGATTAATGTTCAACTATGATTGATTTTCAGTTATTAAAAATGTTCAACTCTAATTAATTTTCAGTTACTAAACTGTAAAATCACACTTAACCTAGAGTTTTTTAATCCGTGGTTAAAATTTTACTGTGTGTAGTTTCCAATCATTCTTTTTTTAAAAAGGAATATAGGCAGGAGTTTTGCTATCTTAATTTTTTTTATATACTGTGCAGTAAAAAAAGCTTTATAAAAAATGGCGTCTTGAAAAAAAAGCTTTTCTTACACAAGATTTGAAAGGTTAGATCTTGATGTACTTTAAGCTTCAATGATTTTTAATGCATATCTTCGGCTCAAAAATACAGAATTGGGAAGATCTTAATCATACCCATACCAAAATTTGTCGCGTATAGTGACCAACGCAGTTCAGCCCCAAAAGTGGTCAATTTAAGCAAGTTTTACTGTATGAGCAAAATTTAAGCTTTCTGTTTTATAGTAGTGTTCATAAATATACAATGCTGTCTAGTGACAGGTTTATGCTACTGACGTTAAAAATAGCTGTGCTGGGTATTTAAACTGCCCAGAGTAGCTGGAGTAAACGTGTTAATACCTGCATCCGCGCGCGCATGTGTGATAAACCGTATCACGACAAAAGGGCGCACGACAAAAGGGCGAACGACAAAAGAGCGCACTTCAAAAGAGCGAACGTCAAAAGGGCGAACAACAAAAGGAAGACACGACAAAAGAGCGCAAGACAAAAGAGCAATGCGCTAAAACGGCGCACGTCAATAGGGCGATACAACAAAGGAGCGATACGACAAAAGGGTGAAGCTACAAAAGTGCACCACGACGAAAGGACGAACCCACGGGCGTAATATTTTTCTTCTTCAACTGCAAGATTTCTAAAAGATATTGTGAAGACCCCCCCCCCTTCGCATAATTAATTGGCGAGAGGCGTGGCTAATTAACGGTAATTGAAACTTGTTTGGGGGTTTTAATTAACAGAGAGTTATAATTTAAACACTTGCGAGGGGCGGTATATTAAGAAAAGATCTGTTGGCACTTGGAATTCAAGTGGCGAGTTGCAGGTGTTTGCCACGAGAACAAGGAGCCCATAAACGGAAATGGGACGGGTCAGAGTTTGAAAGCTATTTCCCATGACTCAAAAATGTTTGGACGGCAAAAGCGTTTGAAGCTTTTGTCTGTGCCGCGCGCGAAACAATGGGAAAGCTCTTGGATTTGAAGAGCGGTATATAATAAATATGTCGCGGTTTCAAGTGTTAGAATTCACCGCTTACCAATTTCTTGGAGACGGCAGATTGTTGTTGAGTGACAGAATCCGTTTTTAGCCGAGAGAATAAGGATGGATTTTTCCTCGCGTTAGAACAATTGCTTGCCGTCTGCTGTACTCTTGCAATTCTGAGCATAAGAAGAGAAGCCAGCTGAAAACATAAGCTGAGGAATAACCAGTACCAGATCTGCCTGGGAACTTTCTTCACCTTGCCGGACCATCGATACCTGCCGTAAGGAGCCAGTTCAATGGAAATGCAAAGAGAGAAAATAATCACGGCATCACCTCGCTCACACAGAGAAAAGCGATAACCAGCACCAGGAACCATGGAGGACCCCCCCCCCCTCTGCAGAGCTAGAGTGTCTGAACCAAACCGCTAGCCTCTTCGTGTCGAGTAGGGGAGAAAAATCTTGTGTGTGTGTGTCTGATTACGTACCTCCAGTGACCGGGGAACGACATCGTTTTAGCCACAGCAAAGAATGAGCGGTGATGGAAGTTAAGATCAAACTACCCGTGTGAGTGTTGTGTTTTTTTTTTTTTTTTTTTGGTGTCATCAATACTTTGGTTACTCGAGGACATATGTAAGTACTTTTTATCAGTATTTTCTTTGCGGTTCATTGTGAACGAACAGACTTTTCGTTAGGACATATTTTCTGAAACACCGAAGAGGGCCAAAGCTGGCCGGAAATTATAACTTTCACAATTTGATGAAGAATCCGGTGTAATTTATGCATATATCTATTAAATCCCTGTTTTAGTTGTTATACTGTGCCTCCATTGGTTTATTGGTGTACTGTGTCGGCTAATTGGCTAACGAGGTATTGGCGGATCCAGTGATTCGAATCGCAGTCCGGAAAATAATTGGGCATCCTGACATCTAAGGCCCAAAGGTCGCAACAATATTATTTCCAAAAACGGCACCGGGATCCCTTTAAACAAATTACATACTTCTTTGTGTATTAAAATCCCAACTGAAATCAGACGTCTCATCCTATATAGAAGGCTTCCTAAACAATGTTATTTCCAAACAGGCCCCCGGGCTCTTTCAGTAAATTCAGTAGTTCTTTGTGTATTCAAATAATCCCAACCAAAATCAGACGTGTCATCTTTTGTACTCTAAGTGAAATCTATATAAAAGGCTTTCTAAGCGATGTTTTTTCCAAAAAGCCTACGGGGCCCTTTTCTGAAATTGCCTTCTTCATACATTCAAAGCGAAATTTTACGCATACATGATTTTTTTTTTTTTTTTTTTTTTTGCTTCAACTGCAACCTTCAGAAATGGCCTAAGAGATATTTCCAAAAAGGCCCCCCGGAACCTTTATTTTGTCTTATTTCTTGTTTTGGAGAAAAGCATTTTCTTCAGAGCAAGAAATTCTTAGTATAATAGTTCAACACTTCCTTGGACACGGTTTGAGCTACTTAGGATTGTCGAGGGAAAAAAAATAAAAAATTATTACACGGCTATTAGTATTTTTGCCTTGTTAGGACTGTTAAAACGACCTAGGTGTAGGGCCTATGAATTAATGAAGTAAAAGAGAAATATTAATACCTCAACATGCTATGTCAGTATTTGGCGCCTAAGTAAAAGCGCAGCGTTATGAAAGTATTTCACCATATCGTCCGTTTCTGAACAAAGCATGAGTCATGCAGTAATTCCTTTGTTTCGTCGAACACTATGGTTTTAAAAAATGAGCTAGGTCACGGCAATTTATTTCCTCAAATTAAAGTACAATTCTCGATTGACTTACATAGACGCCCCCTCCCCCTTTCCTTAAACTTTTATGGCTAGTTGCCCTAAACTCGTATGAACCAACCTGAAAATTGGAAGTGCTGAAAAACTGCTGAAAATTTGTATGTCAGACTTCAGTTGCCTTGTAATGTACTATACAAAAGACAAACCGGTTAGGGTAACTAGGTGCTTTTGAGATAGATAATTTTTATGCTATAAATGTGAACAGGTTTCACGCTTACATGTCTTCTTATTGCATGCACATTTTTGGGCTTAATCTACAAACTTTTCTATAGGATCTTAGGATGCATTTGGAGTACAAAAAGTGTTACGTCTGATTTCAGTTAGGATTTGAGTACACAAAGAAATAGGCAATTTACTCAAAGGGCCGCTGGGGCCTTTTTTAAAATAACATCGTTTAGAAAGCCTTCTGTGTAGGTTGCATTTCAGTACAAACAATGTCACGTCTGCGCTCAATTGGGATTTGAATATACACAGAAATAAGCAAATTGCTCGAAGTCCTCACAGGCCATTTTGGAAATAATATCTTTTTGAACTCACTCCCATTAGGTTATTGAAGTACAGAAAAGTTTACATTTGCTTTCAGTTAGAATTTGAATACACAATGAAATAAGCAATTTGGAAATTTATATCTTCTTAACATTTCTTGCAAATTGGTTAAATAGTTCTCCGAGTTTAGAGAATCGATAGTCTGGTAGTCGTGCGCCCTTCTGTCGCAGCGCCCTTCTGTCGCAGCGCCCTTTTGTCGTATCGCCCTTTTGTCGCATCACTCTTTTGTCGTGCGCCCTTTTATCGTATCGGCCTTTTGTAGGATCGCCCTTTTGTAAGATCGCCCTTTTGTCGTGTAATCGTATTAACTCATTTCAAGATCAGTAAATTGTGTAATAGTGATACTGATTAATAACGTTATCTTAATAACTTTTAATGTAATAGGCTAATGGGTAATAATGTTAATTTTGTTAATTCTTAGTGTCTTGTAAATACTTGGAAAATGTTTGAATATGCTTCGAATGTGGGAAATATGTGGAAACCTTTGCTAGAGTGCAGATATTTCTGTGTAACCGTTTCATATCCACATTCGCCCATCCCTCTACGTCGAAAGTTAATGGGTTCCGCCATTTTAGGCGTGGAAAGAATTTTGGATTCGTCTAAAACTTTCACCTGCTAGAGAGCAGATATTTCTGTGTAACCGTCTCATATCCACATTCGCCTATCCCTCTACGTCGAAAGTTAATGGGTTCCGCCATTTTAGGAGAGGAAAGAATTCTGGATTCGCCTGAAACTTTCACTTGCAAGAGAGGAGAGATTCACCTGGAGCAAACTTCCTTTTTCGCCTATTTTTGTTTTGCCTATTCCTACTACGTCGAAAGTTAAAGGTGCGAGAAAATGCTATTACATTATTTCGTTTAAGCTTTGACGGACTGATTTAAAAAAAAGATGCATCTTTACCTCCCGTAATTTTTTTTTTTTTTTTTTTTTTTTTTTATCGAAACACTAAATCTTCGCAAGTGCGTCTCCCTAATTAAGCTGCGGTAAGACGGAATTTCTGTGTATCAGATTTCAGAGTAAGCGAGGCATCGAAATTTCTGTCATAAATGTTTATTTTTATGGCCGGCTCCTGGCTCGTGGCAGAAAGTAGTTCCAACGGGTAAAGAATTTATTGGGGGTGGGAGGGGGCGCTTGTTTGTAGAGGACACTTTCAATCGGACGATGGTCAACACCCTGGTAAAGAAATGGAGTGGATCGGAGGCAGAAATGTTCGGATTGCGCGCGCGGTAGGACAAGTGAGTGGCGATGTTTGGGGTCTCGTGTGGAAGGAAATAAGTAACTCTACGATTAACAGGAATGAAGTGCATGCTGGCCGAAAATTAAGCTCGAACCTTGTGAACCCACACAACAGCTAATGAACGAAAAATAAAAGGAAAAGTTATTTCATTTCAAGGTAGAGTTATCGAATAACACCAGTGCATTTCAGAGCCCATTTAAGAGAGGGGTTAGGCGGGCTGCAACCCCCGGGCCCCGCATTTTTCAAGGGGCCCCAGAATTATGCAGAATGCTTGAAGAACTGCCAGAATTCTACATTTTTTTTATTTTTATGTTTTTGCTATAACACAGCAAAAAGTATAAGAAACTGCCTTGTGAATTTTTTTTTCTATTTCTTTCTGCTTTTTTATAGAAGGAGTCCGGAACAAATATAGTCACCCCTAGTCCATCCTCAAATCTTTCGAAAGCATTACAGAGGTTTTTTTTTTGTTGTTGTTGTTGTTGTTTTTTTTACACATCGGTAATTGCGGGTGATTTTCATACATTAAGAATTCGTTTGAATGATAATATTTGGATGATACTATTTTGCACACTACTTCAACATACCGTAATTTTAGCAAGATGAACCCAACCCTGGGGGATGGGGGGGGGGGTTATAGCAGAACTGAACTGGTATCCATTTTTCAACCATGCATTTTAGCATTTTCTTGCTGCCACTGTTTCGTCCATGAATCATGGGATACACACTTCACTACGGAGAGATATTTTTATTGCTTCCTCATCATATTTTGGGAAAGTTTTCTCCTGGGTATTTTTATTCATCCACCTATAGTGAAATACTACATGTGCCACTAATGCTGGGGCCCCAAAATGCTGTCTAGTCCCCAGGCCCCTGTCTCCTTAAATGTGCTCTGGTGCACTTATATTATTGTAATTTTGCTGCTCTAACCTGCTAAGAAACGTAAGTAAATAAATCGAACCCTCAGCGCTGCTAAAAAGAAAAAAAAAAAAATCACTTGTCTCAAATTTTTAAACCCAGTTTCCCAACCCAATCTGATTTAGCTAAGGCTTTCGACGAGAGAAATGTGGTTCAGTATCAAATTTAGACTTCATTTTTTGTTAGTGCTAAACTTTCCATACTATGTAGTCTACTGAGATTAATTTGATAGTGATATATGAGGACAATTAAAATGAAAAATAATTTTAGTTTTTTATTTCTAGTTAAAATTAAGCATGACGCTATGAGATACACTATACTATCAAAAGTATTTGGACACCACAATGTTTTGGGGCAAATGGCTTTATTATCGCAATTAGTAGTTAGTCAGCCCACCTTTTGCTTCTATGACAGCGGCAACACGTCATACTTTCAACCAATTTCCGATGGGTCTCTACAGGAATGGCTCGTCATTCGTCCTGCAAAGCTGCTGCCAGAGTTGAGAGCGAAGACGGTCTTTGTGGTCGATTTCGTATCCTGCGCTCCAGTTCATCCCAGAAGTGTTCTATGGGGTTAAGATCAGGACTCTGAGCAGGCCAGTCTAACAACTCCACCTCATTTTTAAGAAACCAGTTCTACACACCCCGTGCAGTGTGGCCGGAAGCTAGATCGAGTTGGAAGAGACAACGGTCATTTCCATAATATTGACACATTGTTGGTAGGGTAGAATTATCCAGAACGTCGATGTACACTTTAGAGTTCATGTTTTGTGGTATAATAACCAACAGGCCGAGTCTCATCCACGAAAAACAAATCCATAGCATGATGGAGCCTTCGCCGAACTTAACATTTGGAAGAACACAGTCCGACGAAAATCTTTCGCAAGGCTGTCGCCAAATCCAAACATTGCCATCGGATTAAAAGAGTGAAAAGCGTGACTCGTTACTCAAAAGAACAGCTTTCCAGTCTCCCACAGTTCACGAACGACGGGAGACACACCACTCCAAACGGCGCTTCGAATTCACGGTAGCGATGTGTGGCTTGTGTGCCGCTGCTCTACCATAATAACTCGCACTGTGCTAAATAAATCAAACCCTGCATGTGCTGATAGTTAAGGAAGTAACCGAGCCATTACAAGCATTTCTTTCTTTAGCAGTGAAGGAAACGGCAGAGGAAGAACGGGATTTCTTACCATTTCTTACAATGGCTCTTCTGTCATGTTCCGTCAGTTTGTGCGACCTTCCTGAACGGTGTTTTTTTTTTTTTCTTTTTTTTTTTGCTGTGGTTTCACCCTCGTGGTTCAATCTCTTCACGACATCACTTAAAGTCGATTTTGGTATGTTTAGTTTAGCTGTAATGCTCCGTATGGAAGCGTTACTCAAATGATATCCTACGACCAGCCCCCGCTGGAACTCGGAAAGTTCACATCCACGCGGCATATCCGCTTCTACGTTAATGATAACACGACAGATCAGATCAGATCATATGTAGAGGATTTTCGGAAGGGAGTGTCTGACCCCAGGTCTTAAACAACCCTTAGAAGTAGGAAGCTAGGAGATTTGGGCTATACTGCCCGATTGGAAAGTGACACGGAAGCGAGGTAGAAGACGCCCTTATTTACTACTGGAAGGCCAGTACTCGACGGCTTAACGTGCCCGTCCGACTCACAGCGGATATTTAGTGGTTCGAGTGTTCGTACCTGCTTGGGATCGAACCCGAGGTCTTCTCTGTGGCAGTCACGAACGTTGACCACTAGGCCACCCATGGCCTGATAACACAACAGAACATCTCAGCTTTACATATACATACCTCCCCACTCAGAGCACACCTTCCTGTACAACTGTGTTCTTTGCACTTATGCAAATATTTGGTAGTGTCCGAATACTTTTGATAATATAGTGTATATACAACAGAAAATTAGCCGTTCTTAATGTTACGTTTCTAATACAAACTTATAGAATGATAGAATACCCAATGTGAAAATTAATTACTTACAAAACTTTTATAACACTGAAGCCTAAAGGTATAGAATGTTTATCAATGATTTCCTCTCGCAGAACGTGCAGGGCTTGAAAAGTTACATGCCCTGCAGGGCATGTGCAAAAGTTATTTATCTGCCCAGGAAGTAAAAGCTGGATGACCAGGAAAAGTTGTTCTTAAGTTAACAAATTAGAAGTCATTTTTTTAAGTTAAAAAACATGATAAACTTTTTATTCCTCTTTTTCATTGCCATTTTAAGGGTTTGTATTCCAAATGTGCAATGCACAAAAGCGTACATCCTGCCTCACACTCGCTCAAGTTATACCAGAGACCCAACCTCACCAGGGGCTGTGCGATATCCCGTTGTCGTCCCCGCCCTCCATCCCATCGCTAACCGTAAACATTTTGGAGCAAAACTATACAGGGCGCATAGGAAAGTCCATTTAGAATGAAATAACTTGCGAACGGAGAGAGCTACAGTTATGCAAGTGAGATAACGGTATAGTAAAGCGACTACGCCCAATCGAATGCAACCAATAGCAGCGCCCCTAGTGGCGAAATGCGGAAGTTAGCCATCGCAAATCAAAAACGAAAAGAGATAGAGCAAAACTTTTAAATACAAAGTTGTAGACCATCAATTAATTAGTGCAAAACGACATTTGTTTTGCACGGATAAGATAAATTGTTGCCTAAATACCCTAAAATGTCCAAAATCGATGCGCGACCTTTTGTGTGAACGTTTGAAAGGAACAGGCATAGGTATGGGCAAAAGCACGCAATTTATTGCATAAATGCGTACTTATGTCAATACAGTTTGATGACGTCAGACAAAACAAAAACAAAAAAGGTAAACTGGCGCACAGTGATAAAAGGTTAATGTCGAGTATGTTCGAAGAGTTCGCCATTGCCCACGATACACATTTGTATTCGTGAAAGTAACTCCGCATGCACATTCCTCAGCATGGAGGGTGTCACATTATTGCAAGTATCTTTAACACGACGACGTAGTGTAACGTACCAGGAGATGTGACGTACCTGCCAGCAGGACGCACACGACATAAAGACAGATAGTAGTCAGAAGAAACGTCCGCGTAGCTCAATTGGTAGAGCAACTTATTCCGGAATGAGGGGATCCGGGTTCGAATCCTGGCGTGGACAGAAATGACAGAGAAATTTACTTCGTTATAATGGCGCCCGAACTATCCGGATGACCCGACCGTTCAAAATCTCGCATTGGTGTGATGTTATTTCCACACCGCGAGATAGGAAAAATAAGAGAATCCTTTCTCCAGCACTTCAAAAAAAAAAAAATAAGGGGGAGATGATGTATTTTTTTTTTTTTTTTGATTGGAGGTTTAACGACCACCGTGAGCAACTCAATGGGCTATAAGCAGTCGCCCGTCCCTAATTTAGGGTCACTGGTTCCAGGGAAGGGAGAGAACCAGTGCCGTAAGACAAACACAACATCCATGCCTGACCGGGATTCGAACCCGGACCCCTTATGGACGAATGATCAGAGGCCAACGCCTTAGACCACTGCGCCACCGGGGCGGCAGGAGATGATGTAACGTACCAGGAGATGTGCCGTACCTGCCAGCAGGACGCACACGACATAAAGGCAGATAGTAGTCAGAAGAAACGTCCGCGTAGCTCAATTGGTAGAGCAACTTATTCCGGAATGAGGGGATCCGGGTTCGAATCCTGGCGTGGACAGAAATGACGGAGAAATTTACTTCGTTATAGTAGATCCAGCAGACTTGTAGGCGCTGTTGCATACACCTGATTTTTGGGAGTGAGTGAAGCTCGCCATTGTCACACAGCGTACGCAGACCTAAACTTCTGATCAGGGTACATCCTGCTACTGGTTTTTATATCGTAGGTACGGTACAACGTCACAATCTGAGTTTGCATACGGCTAATTTGCGAAATGTGAATATGCAGATTCGAATCGTCGCGCATCGATTTCAGACATTTTAGGGTATTCAGGCGACAATTTATCCTATCCGTGTGAAAAAAAATGTCGTTTTGTACTAATTAATTGATGCTCTACAACTTTTTAGTTGGAAATTTTGCTCTATCTCTTTTCGTTTTTGATTTCCAATGGCTAACTTCCGCATTTCGCCACTAGGGGAGCTGTTATTGGTTGCGTTCGATCGGGCGTAATCGCTTTACTATACCGTTATCTCACTTGCATAACTGTAGCTCTCTCCGTTCGCAAGTTATTTCAGGCTAAAGGTACTTTCCTATGCACATTGGTATACGGCCCCAATTTCTGGACATACAACATAATACAATTAAAAAACTTATATTCTCCCGTGCTTGGCACTCCGTAACAATAATAAAATTTCTGCCCAAACCAATAATTTACATGCCCTGGGCATCTGAGACATGGCGTTTTTCAAGCCCTGACATGTTTTATGAGAACATGCATTTGTAAAGCGTTCATCTGGAATCTATTCTTTTATTGCTCCGATCAAATAAAAAGAATTATCATATGAGAAGAGAGAAAATAACACTTGTTACGACTTTTGTCTCATTATTTTTTTAATATAATGGGCGTGGCTAATCAGACCGATTAATGATTTGATTAATTAATGCATTGGTTCTGATTGGGTTTTGAACAAAGAAAAGAGAAGTTCCAAAGCGAAGCAGGGACCACCCCAAGATGTTTTGTCACTGCGTGCGGAATCCCGACCGAAGGCGACGAAAACAGTCGTAATTCAGCAGATGTGTCGGGGTTTTAGACTAAACAAGGGGGTCGGTAACGCCTTTATAGCGGGACAGATTTATGGGAGAATTTGCAGTTTGGGTCAAGAAGTTGTCGAATAAGTGTAATACTGAGGGATCGACAGACACATTTTTGAGTGCTCCTAATATTCTCGTGTCCTAGTGTGCATAGGGGGAAACAGAAAAGCGAGGGGCTTTACCGAATCACTGAAATCAACAGAAGAAAGAAATAAGCAGTTGTTTCCCGATACACGAGAGAAAAAGTAGCTGCACGCTTGGCTTCGATAAAAGAAGTTTGCCTGATACAACAACCGGAAAAGTGGCTTATTGAAAACCTTGGCCTAACATCGCAAGAAGTACAAACGATTTGCTAGTGTCCATGTTATAGCGGAGTGACAAGTGACCAGGAGTCAACAATCGTTCCCCGTTGCATCTGAAAATTCCATGATTCGACGATTATCGGGTCGCGCGACGTTGACCGACGCTTCATTCCTTTCGAGGAGAACATCACACGGGGGTCTTTAGTGATACCCCCACGTTTCAGCAGCCGGGCCAGTGAAAGTTATAACGAAGTAAACTTCTCCGTCATTTTTGTCCACGCCGGGCATCGAACCCGGGTCCCCTCATTCCGGAATAAGTTGCTCTCCCAACTGAGCTACGCGGACGTATGCTTTCGCTATTATCTGCCTTTATTTCATGTGCGTCCTGAGGTGCTGGAACGTCACGTCTCCCTACCAAGATAGAAACAGATATTCAATAGACCCGAAACAAGACGTTTGAGTGACTGTCTCGAAATCGCTCGATGAACAGTGCAATCTATTAAACATTTGCCAAGTTTAGTCGTATAGCCATGATTCAGCGTGATTCATCAGCATATATAAATTATGTAAATATGACTGTCTAAATTAAAGTGTATTTGTGTGCCGGCAATTCTAGCAGTTGATTCGTGGATGCTCTTGTAATAGTAAAAGTAAGTTTAAGTAAGTGCACGTCCCATTACAGCAGTCTTCGCGAAAAAATGTACCCAATCCTTTTATTTTGAAGAATAACCGCTCGGAATTCATTAACGTATCAAGTGGTGGTCCTCGGTAGGGTCACGGTTACAACATTGGTGGTCCGCGGTGGAATCGCGAACACAACACACTATACTTCGACATTCTCGTAGTTTGTTAAATGGCATCTTGATTTTGGACACGTTCCAAGATGATTTGGGGGCACGTTCCAAGATATCAAGATGCCATTTTTTTTAATTTTTTTCGTCACGTTCCAAAGCTTACTTCAAAAGATTTTGTATGAATCAAATAATCGGGGTTGCCCACATACAAACACCGCCGGCCCTTATGTATGTATAAATAAATATTTTACGTTCCTTCGAAGTAAAGGAACATTTAAATTTCACTAACATATAAAATGATGTTCTCATGAAAAAAGAACACTGCAAAAAACTTACTTCCGTCATCTAAAAGCAGTGTTGTGTCTTTAGGTACAATAAATAACATGGAATTTTAAAAATGTAATGTTGAAATTTTAATACAATATATACTGACCATATTTATACACTGCCCGTGTTAACACACGCGTTGAGTGCCACATTTTGGGGGATATCAGTACTGGAATATTTTCGTTCGACGTTGATTAACGGCCAATGGCGCTGTTACCTCGCTACAGGTAAATTACCTGTTACCAAGAATATCATACAATTACTTTCTCACTTACTTACAGTCAGCAAGAAGGGAAATTTACAACGGCCATCAAAGGCAGTAGGAACATTAACAATATTTATTGATCGTTCAAAAAGAGTTTCTTAGTGCGATCGAGCATTGTATACGCTAGAGCTCTTTCGGCTAAGAGTTTTATATTACTAATAAATCTGCTGTGTTCCTGACTAACAGTAGCACGGTGAACGAAGGTGATCTCAGAATACGTAGTTAGTTTACAGCTCTTGCGGCGTCACTTGCTGTTTTCTTCAGAACCAGAGGAGTTGAGGGGTCAGATACAAAGAATGGAAGGGTCAGACATAATAGGTTACGAGAAGGAGCAGCGTCGGATGAGGTTCGTTAGGGACTCGAGACGCGCGAGAAATGATGCACGGAAAACAGGAAAGAGGGATAAGTGGGAAACAGAATAATGAAATAAGTGAAAGTGTAACTAAATAACTAAGTCAGTTCCAGGACAAACCGTAACCAGTATAGAAATAAGCCGTAGTAATAATAAACATCAAAGAAAAGTCACAATCGTATTTACTACTTTTTTGTATTACAAATGACTTACAATACTAAATGAGCTCAAAGCGGGAGAGTAAAATCCCGCTAACACGTGCTGAGTCTTATTATAATTTTGCCGGAGAGTGTGGAGTCCCTAGTTGCCGATCGCTACCAGTAAAAATACGTGAAAGTTTTTTAAAAGTGTTGAGTAGTAATGATACCAGCCCCTAGAACCTTCACTGCAAAAAATAAGTGGTGTGAATTCACGGAAAATTTCTGAAAATAACGTGCAGCAAAGTTGTCGGTAAGTGCCCGTCTTTTAACGGAATTTCCGTTTTTAAAAGGGCCCGTTTTTTCTAACTTCAGTATATTTTCACAGATTTTCCGTAATCAGTTATTCCGTTTATTTCGAAAAGTTTTTCCGTATTTAGATAAGAATTTCGCAACATCCAACACGATGAACATGTCAGCCCTTACGTGAGGGAATTGAGTCTAGGTCGTTTTGGGTTGTAGCAGCGCGTTTTAACCACTGAGCCAGAAAGTCACAGGAGTCAGACTCACGTTCAGAGTCAAATTAATTGGGCGATGATGAATACTTTTTTTTTCGTTAATGCGAGTGATTTAGTCATTTTATTTTCTATTGGAGCTTATTTTTTTTTAATACGTTTGTAATAACTTTATCTTTTCTGTAGGAGGTCTTATTACAAATTACGTATTTTTTTTTCATCGTGATTTTTGGAAGCAACAGAATGATTTGGTGTTTGAGATTCTTTTTCCAACTGACAATAACTTTCAATTATCTTTGAGGGAAGGTGCAATGTATCGTTTTAAAATATATTATTTCACAAAACTTCTAAATATAAAATTCACTCTTGATAGCTATATATAGCTTTTGTCTTAAGGACTCCACAGACTGATACATAGACATCGTACAATCTCCTGTACAATAAATTAAGTACCCTGTTTCTTATGGTAAAACAATGTATAATAGCTGATGCACAAAATGGGGGGGGGGAGAATGAATACCCTGTGCCACAGTACCTAAAATTCATGCGATACTATCCACAATATCCGATCTCGCTACAGAATTTCAAATTCAAATACTTCGACAGACTGCAGAAATTTAACAGTTAATCAAACCCCTAAGTATTCCCGAGAATCTCTCCTATTTTTCGTCATATGGGTACGGAAAAAGTGAGAACGGAGTTTTTCCGTTAATATAATTAAGAAAAGAATTGCGGAAAGATTTCTGAAAATTCAGAATGTTCCGTTAACACATCTTGAAAACGGTAATTTACCGCCAATAAAAGAAAGGAATTGCGGAAAGATTTCTGAAAATTCAGTTTTCTGGTGTATGAAAAATCTGTGATATTCAGAGTTTTTTCCGTCATCTCACGGAAAAGGTTTTATCAGAAATATGCTTCGTTAATTCGCGAAAGGAATCACGGAAAGTGCACTGAGAAAAACGTTTTGTTAATTCAGCAAAAAATTGTTGAATCAACCAAAAAATTTTGTTGATATGCAGTCAACAAAAATGTTTGTTGAATTTACAAATGTATTTTGCTGAACATTATTGTTGATTCTACACAATTTATTGTTATCATGACAAAACGTTTGGTAACAAACAATGTGTGGGACAAACATCACATATTTTTCGAAAACCCCAACGGCCAGTGGATCCATTTTCCACAATCGGGCACCAATGTGAAAACACAAGTTTGTCCGCGACATACATCGAATCCGTATCCCCTCACTCCGGATTAAGTCACTCTCCCAACTGAGCTACGCAGACAGAATGTCACGCTGCAGACTTGTCGTCTTGACAAATGTTTTCACCTCTGTATAGTACGTCACACGGTATAATAAATTTCCGGTTTTAAGATGTGTTAACAGAAAATTCTGAATTTTCAGAAACCTTTCCACAGTTCCTTTCGTATATTAACGGAAAGACTCCTGTAACGTACCAGGAGATGTGACGTACCTGCCAAAAGGACGCACACGACATAAAGGCAGATAGGAATCAGAATAAAAAACGTCCACGTAGCTCAATTGGTAGAGTGACTTATTCCGGAATGAGGGGATCCGGGTTCGAATCCTGGCGTGGACAGAAATGACGGAGAAATTTACTTCGTTATACTCCGTTCTCACTTTTTCCTTATCCATATGACGAAAACATTTTCGTATAATAGGAGAGATTCGCGGAAATTCTTGAGGTTTGATTAACTATTAAATTTCAGTTGTCTGTTAAAGGAACTGATTTTGAAATTCTGTGGCGAGATCGGATATTGTGGATATCGTATCCCATGAATTTTGGTTATTGTGGCACAGGATATTTTTTTTCTCTCCCTCATTTATGCACCACCTATTAAATATTGTGTTACCGTAAGAAACACAGGATATTTAAATTATTGTACAGGTGACTGTACGATGTGCATGTATCAGTCTGTGGAGTGCTAAGACAAAAGCTATTGTAGCTATCAAGAGTAAATTTTATATTTAGCAGTTTTGTGAAATAACACTATGAAACAGTACGTTTCACCTTTCCTTAAAGATAATTGAAAGTCATTGTCAGTTTAAAAAGATTTCAAGTTGCAAAGCATTCAGTTGCTTAGAAATATCCGGTTTAAAAAAAATACTTAATTCGTGATAAGTCCTCCTACAGAAAAAATATGATTACAAACGCATTAAAAAATACTTATAAGCTCCAACAGAAAATAAAATGACTAAACCACTTGCATTAATGAAAATGAAAAGAAATATATCACCTCGCCATCAGTTTTACCTTGAACGTGAGGTGAATTCGTAAGACTTTTCTGGTTCAGTAGTTAAGTCCGCGGCTTGTAACCCCATGGTACTGAGTTCGATTCTAGCTATCAGCGCGAAAGAATTCTCTAGAAGAGCTGAGTAATTCAGCGTCTTCAATTTTGATAAATTTCTGTATGAATACGGAAAAACTTTAAAAAGAATTTTCTGAAATAAAAGGAATTATTGGTTACGGAAAATCTGTGAAAGTACGGAAGTTAAAAAAAAAACACACACACTTTTAAAAACAGAAATTTCGTTAAAAGACGGACACTTACCGGCAACTTTGTCGCACGTTATTTTCAGAAAATTTCCGTAAATTCATACCACTTATTTTGTACATGTACAGGACAACAAAATAGGTTTGCTTTTGGTCTTGTGTGAAACTCAATAAGTCACTATGCATTCACATTTTGACGTGTATGTACCAGTCAGCCGTTATGACGAAGTAAATTTCTCCATCATTTTTAGGGTAGGATTCGAACTTGCAACTCTCGGCTCCGAGTCTATCCACTATACTACGCTGGCATGTGCTCCCACTGCTGTCTGCCTTTATCTCACGTGTGTCCTGCGGGGAAGGCACGGCACATCATAAATGGATGAATGAAGCGAAATGTGCGCGAGAACAGAAATAAAAATTCAATTCTGTTTTTGACTTCAAGTGCGTTTATTGCCTGAGTGAAAACCACGAACGCTATTTTTGGTAACAGATTAAATCCCGTTTTCTGGAACAACAGTAAATTCTCAGGAGTATTGTAAGTTGTGACTTGACAGAAAAGTAGGATCACTGCTATACAGATTCCTATTATTTATATTTGGCTTTGCGTTATTGCTCACAATGCGTGAAAAAATGTCCCACAACACCATCATAATGGTAATCGCTGTCTTTCGCTTTAATCTCCCCGCTAGAGTGGGTACGAAAGCAAGAATCACTCTAGAGTCAGCAGCATCGTGTGTTAGTTTACTTCTGCTTGACCATATAACCTTCAGTTTCCATTTTTGTTATTTTTTTAGACCATTGCTTATTTGGTTGACATCTTGACCTCGCAGGTAACATATGTACAACCTACCAATCCCCGAGGGAAGAAGCAGGCAAGAGAGAAGGCGAAGGCACAAATACCATGGTGCACACCGGTGAGCCATTATTTTATAACCACCCCCAGCCTAGGGAAATGAGCGTGCTTGTAGACCGAACGGTGGCGCAGGTGAAGTTCAAAGAGCAGTATATATACAACCCGAGGACCAGCTTTCGGTTAGTACAGTGTTCGAATCAACATGGAAAACACTGCCGATTTATCGGAGTTTGAAAAAGGACAAATTTTGATAGCATGGCGCCTCGGAACTACGATCACGGAAACAGCGCGGCTTGTGGGTACGTATCAAAAGTGGTGCATAGATGACCAAACGACGAACCATCGTCCAGCAGTGTGTCGTCCGCAGCTCAATGATGCCAGAGGGCAGTAGAGACTGTCGCGCATGTTCACAGCGACCGCACGGCCACAGTGTGACAAATCACCCGCAGCTACAACAGTGGAGATCAGAGCAATGTGCAGCACACAGTTCGTCGCAGCCTTCTGCGCATGGGCATGCACAGCCGAAGACCCAGTCTGGTCCTTATGCTCACTGCACGCCATCGGCAACAACGCATGAAATGGGCCCAAGATCATCGAGATTGAACCATGGATGATTGGAAGAAAGTGGCCTGGTCTGACGAATCAAGATTCCTGGTGCATCACGTAGACGGCCCTGCGCGGATACGCCGATTACCAACGAAGGCTATGGCACCCTGACGCATAGTTGGGCGGAAACAGGCCGGCGGCGTAGGTGTTATGCTGTGGGCGATTTTTCTTGGGACACTTTAGGCACAATTATTCCAATAGCACAATCCCTGACAGCTGTCATATATGTGAACATCGGTGCGGACCAAGTTCACCCATGCATGGCAACTGTGTTCCCTGCTGGTGATGGCCATTACCAACAGATAATGCGCCATGCCACACTGCCAGAATCGTCAAGGAGTGGTTCGAGGAACATGCTGGTGACTTTCTGTTAATGCCCTGGCCTCCAAATTCACCTGACACGAACCCAATTGAACATTTGTGGTTCGACTTGGAAAAACGGGTTCGCGCAAAATCACCACTACCCCGAAATGTAAGGGAACTGGAGGACCGTCTGTTGACATTATGGTACCAGATACCCCAGGATACTTATCGCCACCTCATCCAATCGATGCCTCGCCGAGTGGCTTCCGTTTTGCGGGCTAAAAGGGGTCCTACAGCTCATTAGGTAGGTATTCATAATGTACTGGCTCATTGGTGTAGAAGACATGCTGCTGCAAATTTCACGCGCCCCAGCTAGAAGGAATAAGTTTCTGAGAGCTGCTATCGTTAAATAGGAATACTTATATTATTTCATATGAAATACTATTGTATACAATATATATGTACGATTTGCATTATTGAAAAGTTCTAATCTGTTCTAGACCGCCCCTCGGGGTACTTTTTTTGTGTGAAAAGAGTGTATTACATATCTTACTCCTGCCATAGCATATCTCAGAAACTCTGTCTCTGAACATAGCTCTAACTAACCTCTTATCGAACTTCGATTTACTTACCTTTTACTTAACCTTGTAACATTTTTTGGTCAATCAAAGAAAGTTTACATTTGTTGCTTCATATCAGTTTATTCTTTAAAAAAAAAAACAACTAACCCTGCCCCAGAGGCGCAGTGGTCTAAGCGCTGGCTTATGATCATTCGTTCGTGAGGGGTCTGAGTTCGAATCCCGGTGAGGCATGGATTTTGTGTTCGTCTTACGGCACTGGCTCTCTCCCTTCCCTGGAACCAGTGGCCCTAAATCAGGGACGGGCGACTGCTTATTGCCCATTGAGTTGCTCACGGTGGTCGTTAAACCCCCAACAAAAAAAAATAATAATTTGTTCTAGATGTGATAATCTGTTACTTTCTAATTAATGTTAAATTCAGTGACATAACTCTAAATTTCGATGTTTTTGATCGATTGTGCTGTTTTCTAGAATTTGGCTAAGTGCAGTTTTGCAAAGTGGAAACGCCACGCCACTGGGAAAAAATGGCGGTGATGGATCTGTCTCTCGTTCTCAGTAACTTTGCAGGGATAAACGTTTAATTCACAAAGAGAGGAAATTCATGACTATTTTGTGTGAAAGTGATATCTCACACAAACTTAATAATTGCTGTTTGCTGAGCAGTTGTTTACAAAAAATTCTGGGTAGGACACAAGGAAGGGGGGGATTGATTGCACTTTTTTTACTATAAGCGCCGCGGATTTTACCCTGAAAATCACGGTAGTTTACATTGCTTGTTCTTATATGCGACAAAATCTAGGTCTTCTCTTTATTTCTCAAGATTTCTGTTTTGCAGCCATTGTTTTCCTCGTCCACTTTATTATGTATGTATGTATTATAGATGATTTCACCTTTTCCTGAGGTATTTTTCTCTTTCTTCCGGGACGGGTACGACGTACTAAGTCCGGGAAGTGGTATTTCTTTCTCTCAGTTGTTCAGGAACTTTCTTACTACCTACCCTACAAGGGCTCAGAATAGCTGCCTTCTGTAGTTCCATTTAAGTGTTAGGTTGAAGATCTAGTATCTGTACAGAGCTGTGAATGGTCTTAGGTACAACTTCTGTGGCTGATATTACTATGGGGACGGTGGTGATGTTCTCCATATGCCACATTTCCTTGTCTTTGTATTGTAGGTCGTTATACTTTGACAACTTCTCTCAGTGCGTCTTTTGGATGTTGCACGTGTTGGGCACGTCTATGTCAATGAGGTATGTTGACTTCATGTTGTCGACCAGGACGATGTCGGGCCGATTGTGGGGGATTTTATTATCTGTTCTGATCGATCTGTCTCAGTATATCTTGTGGGTGTTGTTCTCTTCAAGCGTTGTTAGCTCATACTTGTAGTAGGGGACAGGCTCAGTTGTAATGAGGTGGCGCTTTCTTGCCAATTTCTGATAGGGAATCTTGGCGACTTGATTGTGCCTGTTCATGCACTCTCTTTGTGTGAGGACTCTGCACCCTGCTGTGATATGTTCGATGGTCTCTGGCGCTTGATGGCATTGCCGATATGTGTCGCTTTCCACTGACGTGTCCTTTAGGATAAGTTTCCTGTAGTTTCTGGTGTTTACAACTTGATCTTGTATAGCCATCAGGAACCCTTCGGTCTCGGGGAAGAGTGATCCGTTTGTTAGCCATGCACTGGAGGCAGTCTTATTCACATGGTCGGATTGCAGATCGTTGTAGTACCTTCTGTGTAGGACTTTCTTGCCCCAAGCTTTATTTTTTGCAGATCCTTGTAGTACCTTCTGTGTAGGACTTTTTTGCCCCAAGCTTTTTTTTTTGCAGATCGTTGTAGTACCTTCTGTGCAGGACTTTCTTGCCCCAAGCTTCTTTTTTTGGCTCCCTCGTACCAATCTCGATGTTCTGAGTAGAGAGATCTAGGGCTATTTATTTCTTGTCACTCTGGTTTTTATTATTATTATTATTATTATTATTATTATTATTATTTGCGGCTTTGCTGTGTTGTATATCTTAATGGTTATGCATTGAAAGCTAGTTTCTGCTCTTGACTAATATCCATTACTATTTGTGACGACTGCAACACCAAGAAAGAATCGTACTATTCGAATGAAATTTATATCACAGATTCCTCATGTTACAGGAGATAACTGATTACATCTGTAAAGCTACATAAGATTTTTTCGCTTCAAAACGCAGTATCGTGTGAAGGAAAAATAACGTGCTTCTACACGGCCTGGCGTTGAACGGAAGAGGTTTTTGATATCGTCCTGGGGAATAGCCTGCCAGGTTGCTTCTATACGAGACCAGAGTTCATTTGTGGTGACTGGTGGAGGCGCTTGACGGGCCAGTTGCTTAGCTACCATGTCCCAGACATGTTCGATCGGGACATATCCGACAAACGTGCAGGCAATGGAAGAAGCGGTATTCCGGGTCACATGTGGCCGAGCATTGCCCTGCTGGAATATAGCGCCAGGACAACTCCGAAGGAAGGGTATCACGTCTGCCTCTAAAACATCCCTGATGCATACTAGATGTTGAGCGTTCCCTCAATTCGTATCAGGCGAGATCGCTAATTGAACCCAATGGCACACCAAACAAACCATGACTCTTCGCGTTGGGCCAGTATGACGTTGAAAAATGCACGCTGCAAGGTGCAGTTCATTACGGTGTCTTCGAACACGTATGCGGTTGTCGTGGTGGATCAAGTTGAATCGTAACTCGTCAGAAAACAGGACATGGAGCCAATCAACGCGTCAATGTCAGTGTTCGAGACCCCATTGCATCCTGAGGCGTCTGTGCTTGAGGGTCAAAGGAATGTGCAGCAATGGGTTGTTAGCGACAAATCCTCTGTTAAGCAGAAGACGTCGAACCGTGCTGGAGGACAAAGCCTGACCTGTGACAGTATTCCGCTGCTGCCCTAACTCCGAGCATGTTGCGGTGCGATCGGTCACTGCCATGCGGTAGAGGTGTCTGTTATCAATTATAGTCGTGCGATTCTAAGATCCATTTCCCTGATTTCTGTGCATTCGAGCCTTATCTGTCCACTGACGTCACGTTCGCACCACTGTACTGGCGTTTCGTCCAGCACGAGTTGCAATTTCGGGGCTGGAAACTCCAGCTTCTGTCACCCCAACAGTCCTTCCTCGCTCAAAGTCCGTCAGGTGTTCATAATGCGATCTTCTTCGACAACGAGGCATAGTGAGATACAAGAAACACCCTTTCGACTCAATGTCGGATCTTCACTCATAGCAACATCTCGTTTGAGCCAGCTCTTTATACCCAAGACTGTACAATTCAAGGGGCGCTGCTCCGAAACAACATGCGCATTTTCACTGACATTTTAATCATTTGCATGTCGTAACCTGTTGTACATATCCTGTAAGTTTAAAGCTAATACCAGCGGTCCTTCACGGTGTTGCAATTTTCACAAGCAGTAGTGTAGAACTTAAGGATTATTTGTAGTTTAAAAACTTTTAAAATGCATTAATCGGATTGGTTATGTCGTCACGCTTTAGACCAGTGTTTTCCAACAGCCGGTCCGCGAACCTTTTTCTGCCGGTCCGCGAGAAACCAGTTAATTAATTTATTTTTTCTTTTGAATCGAAATGGAGTCAGAGTAAGTGGAAATGTAGATCTAAATTTTTTTGAACACCTGTCGCAGAAGATTAAAAGAAGCTTGGATCACTAATCTCTTCACAGAAGATCTGAACTCTTGCAAGCTAACTCACCAGGAAAAGGAAAGCTTTGTTGAACTTCCTTCTGATGCCAGTCTGGTATTGATATTGAGATCCAAATCTCTGACTTAGTTTTGGGGTATAATGGAGAAAGAATATCCAAGCCTCAGCGAAAAAGCTCTGAAATTATTTGTAACTTTTTCGACCACATATTTATTGCGAGAAAACTTGTTCAGCCAATAAATAAATACATCGCTCTTTCCACGTTCCAGAAACACACAGCAACCGAAATATTGTTATCAGCTGCCGCCGTGGAATTGAACCACGGATCTCTCGATATCTAGCCGAGTGCGTTGCATTTACACCACGGTGGCCAACAATCCACGGTGCGCCGCCCCGGTGGCGCAGTGGTCTAAGCGATGGCCTCTGATCATTCGTCCGAATGGGGTCCGGGTTCGAATCCCGCTGAGGCATGGATGTTGTGTTTGTCTTACGGCACTGGCTCTCTCCCTTCCCTGGAACCAGTGACCCTAAATTAGGGACGGGCGACTGCTCATAGCCCATTGAGTTGCTCACGGCGGTCGTTAAACCTCCAACCAAAAAAAAAAAAAAAAAAAATCCACGGTGCTATGTGTATTTTTAAGTCAGCTTCTGACATCATAAATACGTAAGATGGGCTCAGCTACTGAGACGTCACCATCTGGTGGGCATGAACGGCACTAGCTATATATATTATAGGAATTAAATCAAAAGGGCGAGATCCAAGGTGAAAATTGTCCCCTCCCCGAGAATTTTCACCTTGGATCTCGCCCTTTGATTTAATTCCTATAATATATATAGCTAGTGCCGTTCATGCCCACCAGATGGTGACGTCTCAGTAGCTGAGCCCATCTTACGTATTTATGATGTCAGAAGCTGACTTAAAAATACACATAGCACCGTGGATTGTTGGCCACCGTGGTGTAAATGCAACGCACTGGGCTAGATATCGAGAGATCCGTGGTTTGATTCCACGGCGGCGGCTGATAACAATTTTTTGGTTGCTGTGTGTTTCTGGAACGTGGAAAGAGCGATGTATTTATTTATTTACTGACGCCACATATTTGGAGAATTTTCACCTGTTCAGCCGTTTCGGTAATCAAAACAAAGTACAGGAACGGAATGACATTAATGCTGCACTGCTCCTTGCAGAAACGACCCTGGAACCATGGCTTGAGAAGATTATCGCGAAACAGAAGCAACAGGCGTCGCATTGACCCCCCCCCCAAAGGATGTTAACGGTAAGGCGAGTATTGTGTTATATTGATTATGGATTGCACTCATTAATCATTAAAGAAAATTAACAGATTAAATGATATTTTCCATTTATGTAACATGGAATAATCTGGTATATAAATTATAGCTTGTACGCAGTGATCATTATAATATAGAATACTACGAGATTAAATTCTCGAAAATATAGAATACTACGTGGTATTCTATATTATAATACTAATATAAAATACTACGAGATTAAATTCTCGAAAAATGTTTTGGCATCGGCGGTCCATGAAAGTTTCCCCAACGTTTTACCGGTCCGGAAATACAAAAAGGTTGGGAACCACTGCTTTAGACATAATTACAAGAGCAAAATGTTCACCAAGTTAAAAATGGCGACGGTACTGCGATGAAATATAAAACGTTTTTATCTGTTTTTCTTTTGGTGAAAAGAAAAACAGAAGTTATCAGGTTTAAAGAAGGAAACGTATTAAGTTTGAAGGGGGAATTTTTTTTTTTTTTTTCGACAGACCGGTTTTAATGCCCAGTAATGTACCCAGAATTATATTGTAAACGTGTTTCATGCAGAAAGGAGTTCAGATGCACAATAAATACGGTGCTATTACTTGAGTTTCCTGGCAAAAAAATTTTATTCTTACTCTCACACGCTCATAACACACGCGACACTGTAGAAAGATGCTTTCTTGCTTCTTTTTATATTGAAAGCCTCAGATCGTATGATTGACCGGTGTTCTTAATTGATCTGTGTAAGTACTCGTTTCTAGTAAAGTTGGTCTTACTCGCACTTTAATGACAATTCATTCCTGCCTATGGCTTTATTTTGATAATTCTTTGGAACCAGTTACTCAAAATTAGTTAAAAGAAAAGTAAAATATTCCATTGGATCTTCTAAGCTCCAAACCAATTAACGCACACTCACTCCCACTTTGTTTTTTTGTCCTTTCTTAAACCGTACCATTTCATAATCATAACGGCACAATTAATGTATTTCCACGAAAATGTGTCATTAGCTTCATACTGGTTAATGGTCTTTGAGGTGAAACCTACTGTTCCTAAGAGTTGAACGGTGGAACATATATTTCATATAATATTTTGTCCCCTATCTCGTCTTTCTTCAATGATAAAGTTGATTTGTAATGTTTGTCGGTTAAATGTGTCAGAACTTCTAACATTAACTTCGTACCATCAGTCGGTTTTTCTCGTATAAACTACGTTACTGTTAAACCTCGCGCACGAATAGATGGTTCATAAGCAATCCATAATTACACACTGAGCTAAATTAGGCGACCTAACGGCCAGAAGATAGAAGTCTTGAAAACACTTACGAGGAAATGGCCTTTATTGTCGAAATTTCAAGGCGCTTGAAATTCATAACCTATCAGGGATTATCATATCAGCAGAATTCAGAATACTGAACTCTATCAAATTAGGTTCGACGTGCTTACATCTAATTTTCCAATTACAACAAATAGCTACATTAATCTACCAACAGCACATCACAATATCACACCATACCACACTTAGTCAGCTAGCTCCAGACATTATGTCTCGTTCTTAGCTTGTCAAACATGTACACGTCATTTACTCATAACCTCAGGACTGCTGAGAACATAACATTCGGTGAGTGAAAAAATATAACGTTAAGGTTGAAGCGCTAAAACAGAACGAACTCAAAATTTACATAGAGAAACAGAACTAAAAAATGAAAGTTAATTTAGAATATACGTCACAGATTAACAAAAGATGAGCTCTTCCCTCACGAGGTCGTACTTGAAATTTTTGGTTTTGGTGATTATCTACCATCCTCACAACTGAAAATTTGAAACGGGTTTTAAATTTTGAGTTCCTTCTGAATATGACTAATGTTTTGTGCTCTATTCTTAAAGCACAGAATGTGGTTAATTAACGATCTGCTCCCTCCCTCTCTCTCAGGGCCGGATTAAGGGAGGTCTTTAGGGGCTATAGCCTTGGGGCTCACCATTACTAAGGGCCCAGGAGGCATGTCTGAGCAAATAAGAGAGAGAGAGAGGTTTATAAAATAGTTTTACTTTTGTTTCATATGATTTCCATTTGTTCAAAAACAATAACTGGAAGACGTGCAGATTTCAAAGCAGTGACTCACCAAATGTAAAGGTCGGTGAGATAGTTTCAGCTTTTTCACTAGCATCCACTCACACCTCCCAATTTTCACTTGAACCTGTTAATGGTCGAAGTCTTTTATGGCTTCACATTGTATAGCAAAGAAAAGGTACACAAAGAAAAGTTTAGAATGCTAAATCATTAGAAAATCCAAGATAAAATTTAAGAATCTTAAGCTTTTAAGTCATGTTCTCATGAGAACAATGGAAAATACAGTAACTTTTTATGAAAACCCTGCAGATAATTTATTATTTTGAAGAATGCACTACGTATTAAGTATCACAAGCATATTGCTAAAGGTTCGTCTTTGAACGGACTTCGTAATGATTTCCCTTCATAAGTTTTTTTGGGGCCCACTAAGGACTTAATCCGGTCCTGCTCTCTCTCCTTCCCTTTCGCCCTCCAAAAGAGTATGAATCTCTTCCCCAAATGGTTTTAGCATAGGTAAGAAAAGCGGGTGGCAAGGGCGCCGTTTCTATAGAGGCAGAGGATTTTCATCATATGATGATTTTTTTATCATCCAAATTTTAATATGTATGATCTTCGAAAAAGAAACACACACACACATATGTTTTTATCTCGAATACCGTTAACTGAAGCTGTATGTTAACAGCCCCCCCCCATCTGCTTTGCAATGAAGATAAGTACATATCTTCTTTCTGGGATTTACAAATAAACCGGCAATAACAAAAAGTAATGTACAGTCATTAAACGAAAGGGAAGATAAGTTTCCTGTTTCCTATGTTGAGTGAAAAACAGAACGTCTCAAATTTGCTTATGCTGTAGTTCCCATACATTTAACTGCGGGCCCCAGAAGATCGTTTCGTATGCTTAATAACTTAAATGACTGTTTTTTAATTTTAGCTTCCTGTCATTTAAAAGAAAATGTTACTCAAATCTGACTGAAAATTGATATTTCAACGATTAAGAACCATGCACGTGTCAAAAATATTGTTTGGTGCCGTCAAGTCAACCTTTGGAGTGAAGGTAAATTGCGGCTAAATAATCCCTTTTAATCCTTAGACGTTTTAGGTTATTGCAACCCCACAAGAAAATTGCGGCGAAAAACTGAAGAATATATTTCTGAACGTCCATCAAAGTTAATAAACACTGCTGCGGAAGAAAATTCTGACACTTTGGATACCCTCATCAGAAAAGGATATTTCTTGCGTTAAAAAATGCTGAATGCCTGGCATCAACAGAACAAACGACGAATGCATGCGAGTCTTTTCATGCTCTGTTTAACGCACACTTTTATCATCCCCATCCAAGCTTATATAACTTTATAGAAGCTCAGAAAAATTTTCAAACTCAAACATATATTAAAATCCGACGCTCAGGGGATGTCACTCAGAGAAGGAAATCCAAAACTGCGATGCAAAGGAGAGAAATGTTGCCTAAGAAAATAAGCGATTATAGAGGAAGATGTATAACCATACCTGAATTGGTGAAATTTGCGTCATATTTTTTCAAAATAATAAATTTTGGGTAAGCTGAGGTTGATTCCTGAAAGAGAAACGAAATTACCTATATATTCACCTTTCCTCAGAAGCATAATAAAGTATGCATATTCAAATTCTGTATATGTGATGTCAGCGTTACGTCATCTTCCTTTCTTCAGTATAGGTAAGGCAAACGTTTTTTTATTCGTCTATAGCAAACATATAAACGATATTTAACTTAGAAATGTTAGTTGATTTTCATACCTATAAAGATATACGAGTAGGCTATTATGTTTTGTATTGTCTTCCCTACCCGCAAGCTTTAGCCGCAATTTACCTATGGAGTTGCGGGTAAATCCTAAGCCGCTGTCATTTACCCTTCCCTTAGGCTATAGCCATTACCGAGGCCTGAACAATACTGTTTGATTTTGTACCTTGTTTGATATTTGGCAGATCACATTTGTTACTGTATTTTCACTATATTAAAATGTCTTAGCAGTTCTCTTATTTTATGTTCTTCCTTTCCTTTTTTAAGTTCAGTTTGCGCTTATGCTGTGTATGTATTCTTTCTACACTTCATTATTTGCTTTCCCTTTTTATATTAGTATGATTTCACTACTTTACTTTTATGTTTTATTTTTATTTTTTATCTTTCATCTATGAGTATATATTTGTTTGTTATCTTTCATCTACTTTTGCATTTACTATGCCGTGTATGGCACCCCTCCCCTTTTACCTAACCCTACTTTTCACGGTTACTTATCTTTTTGCGGCGCAACCATTTTTGCGCACTCACAGTGTCGTTGTCAATGTACACTGGCGTGCAAAAATTAAGGACGAGACGGTTTTTCGAATGTAACGTCGTGCAGAAGTGCTCCACATCGACTCAAATCATACCATAAGATCCCCAAGATGTAAGAATATGGGACAAGTGAGCAAAACCGTCCAAACAAGGAATCCAAAGGATACAAAGGCACTTTATTGAAAAGGTAGCTTCGAGCACAACTGGACAAAAGACAGGAACGTCCATTTGACAGGCGGCTGCCAAGAAAAATCCAGTCTTTAGTAGGGGATATGATCACCCCTGACTGCGTTGCAGGATTTACAATGTCTCTCCATGCTGAGGACGAGGTTGTCAAGGAGCCGTTGAGGCATCGCGGCCCATTCCTCTTGTAGCGTCAATCGCAGCTGCGGAATCGTTGCTGGCGGCTGGTGACGTGCTGCCAAGCGTCTCCCGAGAAGGTCCCACACGTGTTCGATTGGATTTAGGTCTGCGGACCTTGCGGGCCAATCCATGCGTTGAATATCTTCACTCTCCAACAGCTCTGCGACAGCCACTGTACGATGAGGTGTTGCGTTGTCGTCCATGAAGAGGAACTCAGGACCCACAGCGCCTCTAAACAGACGCACGTGATTCAGGAGAACCTCGGTACAATACCGGGCACCAGTGACTGAACCTCCTTGGAAGATGTGGAAGTCAGTACGGCTACCAAGCATGATACCACCCCAAACGAGAACTTCGTCACCTCCAAACCGGTCCCTTTCGATGATGTTGAAGGTGTGATTGCGTGTGCCCTGCTCTCTCCAGATGTGTATACGTCCAGAATCGCTCGTTAGACTAAATCGGCTCTCATCCATAAAGAGAACTCGACTCCATTGCTGATGTGTCTAGTTCTTGTGTCCCTGGCACCACAGAAACCGCCGTCTCCGATGAGCAGGCGTTAATGGCACACACCGTACTGGTCGTCGTGCAAATAGACCACTTTGTGCAGCCTCCTGGCCATGGTAAAACGCGATAACGGACTTCCAGTTGTCTGTTGCATGTGCCTTGCGATTTCTCCCGCTGTCTGCCGTCTGTCTCTTCTCGCCTGTAGGACAATATACCGGCCGTCCGCCGCCGTGGTTTCCCGTGGATGACCACTGCTAAACTCTCGGACAGCTGTTCCTGTCGTTTGAAATGCTCTCCGAGCTCGTGAAACGATTCTGTGAGCGATCCCGAACTCCTCGGCCACACTAGTCACACTTCGACCTTCTTCCAACTTCCCAATGACGCGACCTCGGGTAAAGTCATCCAGATATCGTCTACTGGATTGCCTGTTGGCCATATCACACGTGGCAGCAACTCGACGTCGTTCAAACCGATGTACACTGTGCAATAGCTTTCACCGAATTGCTGAGCGTACATCGCCCGTGTGCTTTATACCCTTCCGACACTCCCCTCTCTTACGTCATGCTGTATATATGCGCATGACCTACCGTACCGAACCCTAGTCTATCTCCTGAGTGGTCTTTCGGTCCGTTCGGCCTGCTCGTTCCGCTGTTATGCTAATTTCTCCTCTTCGTCCTTAATTTTTGCACACCAGTGTATATTGTCTCTTTATATATGTCTCCATCTTTTACACGAATGTTCATACATCTTAGGACGGGTCCAAGGTATACCAGAAAGATCCAATGTGTTTTATCTGTTTTTAGTGTATCATCTAGTTTTAACTTGCGTAGTGCATTAATAAACCTACTGTGCTTCATGGTTCACGAGTTAATCAAGACTATGGTCATCTTTTATTTGACGTCATGCATCAAGGACGACTACCTTGGGCTTTGCTTATACGTTTGCTGCACGAATATATTTAGTATATAGGCTATAGCCGCAATTTACCTATGGGACTGGAGACCACCAGTGGATCTCGCCGCAATTTACCAACACCGAATCTTTGAATAAATAAATCCATCGCTCTTTCCACGTTTTTACCAACACACAGCAACCCAAAAATTGTTATTCGGCAGCCGCCGGGGAATTGAATCCCGAATCTCTCGATATCTCTAGCCGAGCGCGTTAGCCTTACACCACAGCGGCCAACAATTCACGGCGCTATGTGTGTTTTTCTTTTTCGGTCAGCATATGACATCATAAATCCGTAAGATGGGCTCAGCTACTGAGACGTCTCCATCTGGTGGGCATTAACGGCACTGGCTATATATATTAATTATAGCAGTTAAATCCAAAGGACGAGATCCAAAGTGAAAGTCCTGTAAATGCTTGGCGTCAGTTGAATAAATAAATCTACCGCTCTTTCCACGTTTTTACCAACACACAGCAACCGAAAAATTGTTATTCGGTCGCCACCGGCGAATTGAATCCCGAATTTCTCGATATCTAGCCGAGCGCGTTAGCCTTACACCACAGCATCTGACATCATAAATCCGTAAGATTGTGATCTTGTGGATTTAGTAAGACATGTCCGGGTAGCGGGCAGGTCATGGAAGACTAAAAAAGAAAAACACACATAGCGCTGTGAATTGTTGGCCGATGTGGTGTAAAGCAAACGCGCTCGGCTAAATATCGAGAGATTCGGGCTTCAATTCCCCGGCGGCGGCCGAATAACAATTTTTCGGTTGCTATGTGTTGGTAAAAACGTGGAAAGAGTGATGGATTTATTTATTCAATTGACGCCACGTATTTAGAGGATTTTCACTGAATCTATGCCATGCGCCTCCGAGGTTCTAAGTTCCAAGCTGTTCTCTGCTGCCCATATTCTTTTTTCTATCCGTTTCGTTGTCATCATAGATTATATTTTGCTGATGTTCTCTTTTCATACACTCACGGACAATGAAATTTGGGCACCAAGAAAGAAGCATCGGATTGAACTGAAATTTTATGAACGATGGCAAAAACAGAGCAGACAATTACAGAGGGATATGCGGGCAGTCCAGTCATCTTCAATAGCGCGTCGCACCGCCACATGCGGCGATACATGCTGCACTACGGTACGGCATGCAGGCTAACAGACGGCTGATGTCCTGCAGCAGACTGGCCCACACGTGTTAGACGGTGTGCTCCAAATCCCGGAGAGTGCGGCACGCCCGGCAAGCGGCGTTTAAACTGGTCCCGCACATGCTCGATAGAGAACATGGGCGAGAGCAGGCAGGCCATGGAAGTGTCTGGACATGACGTAGGCAGTCCTGGGCAACCCGAGCCGTGTGCGGGCGGGCATTATCCTGCTGATATAGAGCACCTGGAATCCCGGCCAAGAATGCGAGCACATGGGGCCGTAGGATCCCATCCACACACCGCTGGCCCGTCAACGATCCACGTACCACTATACTAGAGCTGATCGGCTATCATAGGCAATGGCTCCCCAGATCATAATGCCTGCAGTGGGAGAGGTGTGGCACTCGATAGCGTGGTTGGGATTGTACCGTTGACCCGGGGACCTCCACACCTGGACACGATGATCATCTGTCCCCAAAACAAAGCGGCACTCATCATTAAACACCACATGTCGCTAGTCTGTGGTGTTCCACGTTGCTCTGGCCTGGCTCCCTGCACACGAAGCCGGCGATGTTCCGGTGTTAATGGCAGCACACGTAAGGGGTGCTGGGATCGCAGATTCGCTTTCGCGAGGCGTCGGGAAATGGTTCGTGGGCACACAGGAGCCGCTACATCTGCTTGTATAGTAGACCGAGTCCCAGTGGGATCCGTTCGTGCGTGGCGCACGATCCGTCATTCCTCTCTACCGGTGATCCTCTTGTTCGGTTCGGAGCCCCTCCGCCGTGTGGCAGTGCCGTCACGTGTCCACTGCTCCCAACATAGTCGGACGGCATGGTCAGAACGATCCACGTGGCGGGCTATACCGTAGGTCACGGCTATACGGCGCGCCGACCACCCTGCGGTTTTCAGCCCGATGATCCGCCCTCTCTCAAAGTCCGTAAGTTGCGTAAACCGAAATATCTTGCAGCTACACGGCATTCTTGTCACTCTGTACTTTTGCTTGCGTCGACCGGTGCTTTTCGCTTTCATGGGGCATCGACTACACGCCGGTTTATAAGGCTGCCGGTTCGTGCTTGCAGCGCCACCACAGGTTGTGCGGTCATGCACACTCGCACCAAACGTGGATCATTTGCATGCCAGTACACACGCTAGCTATTTTCAAAGTTTTGCGGTTGTAGCATGTTTTTTTCTCTAGGTAGTCAAATTTCATTGTCAGTGAGTGTATTTCAGCACGTGCAGATTAGGAGCGGCGTAGCGTAAAATTCGTTGCCCGGGCCTTAATTTTTGAATTGTAATATCAGACGTAATAGAAACGTAGCATTGCCGTTAATTTTATTAACGTTTTGTTTTTAGTCTTTGGCACTGATGTGCCGTATTCCCACTGTTGTCCATGTATCCACTCTTTCAAAAAACTTGAAAATTGCATTGCCCTGCAGCGGGAAACGAACCCGCACTTCTCGAGGTTCGTTTTCTACTCAAGGGCAATGTAGTTTTCAAGTTTTCCGAAGGAGTGGCTACATGGACAACAGTGAAAATACGGCACCACAGTGCCAAAGACTACATTTGTACCGCCCGAAGAATTATTTCTTCGGGGAAATTCGTTTCCCATTTATATATGATGTTTTGTTTTTATTTCATTGCAGTAATGGTTAATCCTTACTGCGGGATTTTACCTAATTCTAGGGCTCGCTGCCTCGTATTCGTCTCAGTGAGCGATAGCAAGCACAAGTAAATAAATAAATAAATAAAAGAAAATAAATAGTAGACCTTTAAATGTAACGGCGTCAAGTTCATTAACTGCATCTGGATTACTGGCTTACTAAACGTTCTGTAAATTTTGAAAAACATTTTGAGTTAACAATCACCTAATATTATTTTATTTTGCTCTGTGACTGTATTTTTACTGAAATTAAAATAAAATTAAGACATTTGATCATTATCCTCACCTCCTTACAGTCCTTCCTACTTGAGTCTGGTTCTATCTTGACTATAGGGAAAGTCTAGGCGTGGGTGTTTTACGACATCAGCGATGTTGGATGCCACTTTCGAAGTATCTCAAAAATGTGTGCCACCTTCTAAGTTACACAAGTTAGTTACCACACACGCCCAAAAAAAGTTACTGTATGGAAAATGTACTTTTAAAAAAAAAAGTCCAAAAATGTTGACTGGTTTTGGGAGGTATTATAGATTACAGTTTACTTGACTTTTCTCTCTCTTCCCGTCGTCAGAATGGGCTGCATGCACTTAAGCCCAGTAAGAATTGTAACGTTCTACGTGCATGACGTATAGATGACGTACTACTAAGGTGATACACGAGTGGAATCGATGATGAAGCAGGGGTAAGCTTGCCGGCGTAGTTCAACTGGGAGAACAGTCGCTCCTGAGTAAGAAGATATCGGTTCGAATACCACCAGCAAAGAAAAGGTGATATGTTTTTCAGTCGGAAAAGTAATGAGAAAAAACAAATCAATGACATCTCGTATGGTATGGTCACCTCAAACTGGCAAATTCGTTTCCCATTTATATATGATGTTTTGTTTTTATTTCATTGCAGTAATGGTTAATCCTTACTGCGGGATTTTACCTAATTCTAGGGCTCGCTGCCTCGTATTCGTCTCAGTGAGCGATAGCAAGCACAAGTAAATAAATAAATAAATAAAAGAAAATAAATAGTAGACCTTTAAATGTAACGGCGTTAAGTTCATTAACTGCATCTGGATTACTGGCTTACTAAACGTTCTGTAAATTTTGAAAAACATTTTGAGTTAACAATCACCTAATATTATTTTATTTTGCTCTGTGACTGTATTTTTACTGAAATTAAAATAAAATTAAGACATTTGATCATTATCCTCACCTCCTTACAGTCCTTCCTACTTGAGTCTGGTTCTATCTTGACTATAGGGAAAGTCTAGGCGTGGGTGTTTTACGACATCAGCGATGTTGGATGCCACTTTCGAAGTATCTCAAAAATGTGTGCCACCTTCTAAGTTACACAAGTTAGTTACCACACACGCCCAAAAAAGTTACTGTATGGAAAATGTACTTTTAAAAAAAAGTCCAAAAATGTTGACCGGTTTTGGGAGGTATTATAGATTACAGTTTACTTGACTTTTCTCTCTCTTCCCGTCGTCAGAATGGGCTGCATGCACTTAAGCCCAGTAAGAATTGTAACGTTCTACGTGCATGACGTATAGATGACGTACTACTAAGGTGATACACGAGTGGAATCGATGATGAAGCAGGGGTAAGCTTGCCGGCGTAGTTCAACTGGGAGAACAGTCGCTCCTGAGTAAGAAGATATCGGTTCGAATACCACCAGCAAAGAAAAGGTGATATGTTTTTCAGTCGGAAAAGTAATGAGAAAAAAACAAATCAATGACATCTCGTATGGTATGGTCACCTCAAACTGGCAACACATCCGCACATCTGCGTGGCACTCATGAAGGATCCTTAGCCACTCCTTCCGTAACCCAAGAAGAATGTTCGGTAGGGTTAAGGTCAGGTGAGCATGCAGGCCAATCCATATGCTCAGTACCCTTCTCATCAAGCAAGGCGATAACCATTTGGGCCCTATGTGCGTGAGCGGTATCATCCATATATGATGATTAATGAATCTCCGATTACTTCTGCACAGGGAAGAACAGAGGATAGTAGAAACTCCTTTCTTTTCCTTATTCCTGTCAGAAATCCGTTCCTGGTGATGTAGAGATCTGAACGCACGCCGATACAGGCGCCTCCTAAAATCATAACTCCATCTTCATCGAAATGATGCCTTTCCTGAACAAAAGAGGGCTTGTCGCATGTTGCTTGTTCACGCGAGATGAGAACTCGTCGATTATATCATTCTGCAAACTGAACTGAGGCAAGTCACTGAATAGAGTTGGTAGCCTCCGGCCACTGCTTCAGTCGCAGTGTTCTTCAGCCCAATCTCTGCACTGACAAGAGGTTAAAGGAATGCATGCCATGCGTTGCCGAGCGCAGAAAGCCCTGCATGCTGAAGGCGACAGTGAGTTGTCTGCGTAGAAAAGCTTCTTCCGTAATAGTGATGGAAGCACGTTGCAGTTCTGCAGCATGCATTCGATAATTCCTATGGATCTCAAAGACAAATAACCATCATCTCTTGGTGTCGTCAATAGTACACGACTTAAACCTGTCCTTCTTCGAATTATTTGTTTCTCGGAAACGATTCTATAACTGCTTGTGACATTTTATGACATTTCAAAGTCCTGTGACACGGCCTGCTATGTGTATCTGACCAGCTTCCAATCGTCCAATTACACTCTACGCTGTAGATTCCGGCAAGTCATGCTGAGATGTCATCATTAAGTTACAGCCAACGATAAACAACCGAATTTTCTCATTCGCAGTGAAATGTCGGGGTACGACCGAGTGCTGTACTTATACCCGGTTTGCTTCTAACATAAGGTGCATGCGTAAAATCATCACTAACGATAATTTGCATATTTCCTGACACATTTTGCAGCACACACGTGTCGCCCTAACACAAACTATATAGGACATTCACATTAATAGCTTTCCAATTTCCCTGCGAAATAATGTCGACATCGCAATATCTCTTAGTTGTTTTGACCTGTATATCATACTCCAATTTATATTAGCCTTATATTATGCGTGCGCCTCTCAAGACCTCAAAATCACACACAAAGTTTTTTTCCTTAAAGATATAGAAATTGGTACGGCATACTGATTACTTTTTTCTCGCTTTCTGTTTCGTTTGTTTTGCTCACGGAATACGGTTTATTGATTTTCTACACCGAAAAAATATACTTTGCTGTAACAGCAAAAAAATTGCAGTTGTAGAAAATTTCGCTAGTGAAAATAATCACAGCAAATAGCTATGCTATGCGTATTACCTGGATTAGCTGAATTCCATTTTACAACAGCAGCAAGATTTCTGGTTTCTGTCGCAAGCACTTCTTGCTGCGTTAGCAACAGTTTTCTCAAGTCCAGCAAATTTCTGGTTTCTGTAGCAAGAAGTTCTCGCTTCCCTAGCAGCATTTTTGTTGGATCTAGCATAACCTTGTCCACCGATTCCAAGTCTCGCAACTATAAACATAAAGAAAAATATAAATATGTTAGGCATTTTAACGTCAGGCAATATAAAAATACGCACTGGTTAACGGGCTCGAATAAGTTAAACTTTTTCACTGGCCATGTCTGTTATTTTCTACAGAATGCGGAGTTTGGTCAAAAAGTGGTTTTGACAGTTTAAACACATTTAATTTGGCTGTTCACAGGCATGAAAAATCCAGAAACCACATTAAATGGTTTTTGCAACTAAACAGTTTTGGAAGAACAAGGATTGATCATCAGTACGATGAACAGCAATGAATCAGTGATCTAATGCACAACGAAAAAGGGAAAAAAACTGTGATGTCCTTAAATGCTTAATAAATGCTGTATGTTTTTTAGTCAAGCAAGAATTACCACTTTGAGGCCAGGAAGAATCAAATACGTCAGTAAAGAGAAGTAATTATGTAGAACTTCTTGAAGTAATAAGTCAGTACGATCCTGTTTTAGAAAATTATTTTACAGACTCGACAATTTTCCGAGTTACTTCTTCTGCCATCCAAAATGATTTGATTGGCCCAATCAGTTATTTATTTACATTATTTTGATATATAAAAAAGTAAGGGACTGCTAAGTTTTTTTTTTGTTTTTTTTTATTTAAGGCTTAATGACCACCTGGCCAACTCAGTGGGCTATAGGCAGTCGCTCGTCCCTAATTTAGGGCCACTTGTTCCAGGGAAAGGAGAGAGGGAGAGAGCCAGTGCCGTAAGACAAACACAACATCCATGCCTCATCGGGATTCGAACCCGGACCCATCTCCGACTATTGAACGTAAGCCATCGCTTAGAACAATGCGCCACCGGGTCGGCCTAATATTTCTAAGCCCACACTACCAGAATTCTGCTTAGCCCTTCAGATTTCTTCGTCTACGCCCTTTAGGGATAGTTACAGAATTTTTCGTAGGGAAAGTCGTCGCGTTCATACAGCTTTGCATCATGAAACTGTTTCTCGTATGTCTTACCACAAATATTAAGATCAAATAGAAGTCATCGCTCTTTCCACGTTTATAAGTGAGTCACGGAAAAATTCTCATCGGCCGCCACCGGGTATTGAACCCAGAGTCTTCCAGTTACGCGCCGGACATGCTTCCACTGTACCACAGCGGCCTCGAAATCCTCCAGTCTCACATACGACAAATTGCCAAACCACCTGGCAGGTTGCTACTTTGGAGCCCCGCAAAATGCTGGGGATTCACCAAAGATGAACAGTTGCAACTGAACAAATAACTAATATAGAAGGCAAATGAATAATAAATACACAGTTGACGTGGACTAGGAACATCAAATAGAAGTCATCGCTCTTACGACGTTTTCCGTGACTCACTTATAAACGTGGAAAGAGCGATGACTTCTATTTGATGTTCCTAGTCCACGTCAACTGTGTATTTATTATGTATATAATAATTTTTTATTATAAAGCGCTATACATTAGAATGACGTCAACCATATTTTCATATTTGGTATGTGTTTAAGCATTACCGCTATCTTTTTTTAAGCTTATTATTTTTCTGAATAGGTTTATAATAATTTTTTTCTGTAGGAAGACTTTTCACAAATTAAGCAGTTTTTATCCTGATGTTTCGAAGCAACCAAATTCTTTGCAACTTGGTCTTTTTAAACTGACAATGACTTTCAATTGTCTTTAAAAAAAGTTGAAATGTACTTTTTCATAGTATTATTTCACAAAACTCCTAAGTATAAAATTTACTCTTGATAGCTATAATAGCTTTTGTTTTAAGGGGTCCAAAGGCTGATACATTGACATAGTATAATCACCTGAACAATAAGATAAGTACCCGGTTTCTTACAGTTGCATAATATATAATAAATAGCTGGTGCACAAAACGGGAAAAAGAGGACAACAAATATTCTGTGCCACAATAAACAAAATTTATGCGATATACTCCACAATACTCGATCTCGCTATAGAACTTCAAAATCAAATACTTTGAAAGGCTATTGAAATTTAAGAGTTAATCAAACTTCCAAGTTCTCGCGAATCTCTCCTATTACCGAAAATTTTTCATCATATGAATAGGGAAAAAGTGAGAACGGAGTTTTTCCGTTAATATATGAAAGGAAATGCGGAAAGGTTTCTGAAAATTCAGAATTTTCCGTTAATATATGAAAGGAAATGCGGAAAGGTTTCTGAAAATTCAGAATTTTCCGTTAACACATCTTGAAAGCGGTAATTTACCATCAATATAAGAAAGGAATTGCAGGAAGTTTCCTGAAAATTCAGAATTTTCCCACGGTACAAAAAATCAGAGAAATTCAGATTTCTTTCCGTCATTTCACAGGAAAGGTTGTTTCAGAAATGTACTTCGTTAATTCACGAAAGGAATCACGGAAAGTATATCGTGAATTTCAGCAATTTTTTTACGGTGTAGATACAAGAGTGCCCATATTGCTTCTTCCCGTCAGCTGCTAAATAAAAGTGAGGGGGATAGATAAACTGAAAGCCTAAATATCGCGAATGTGGAATTTTTCTCGTCCATTTTTTTCAGTTTGTTTTTTCCCAAATGCAGAGGAGCCCTAAATTTCACGCTACGCTAAAGGGGCTTTACATTTTCAATTTGCGTGGCCAATACTGAATGACGCGATGAAGCCATTTGGCGGGGAGGTGAAGGTTCACGACCTAAGAGCTATAAACAGTCGCCCGTTTCTAATTTGGGGCCACTGTCCTGTGAGACTCAGTATCGTAAGATAAACTCACCACTCATGCTCACCCGGGCCCAGCTCAGACGACTAGTCGGAAACCTACGTCTATGACCACTCACTCGGCTACTGGGGCGGCACGTAACATGTCAACGTGGTGAACTCTAACAATTAATATACGTATATTCAGTGGTTGCCTCGTGCTTTATATAATGCCAAAAGATTATGCAATACTGACAAGCACTGTTGACACTAATGGATTATTGTGTCGTGCTCGGACTTAAAGCGTATCACCCCTTCCCCCCATCAAAGCAGCTGTTTTTGCCTTTTTGAAAGAGAAGCTAAAATTAATATGGCCATAGTGGAAACATCACGATCTGAGTTTTATCTGAGGAAACATTACAAATTCTGAGTTTTCGAAAACTTGTTTTTCTTGCTTGTGCGGAGTTCTCGCAGTCATTAACAGCGTTTTTTTTTTTTTTTTTTAGGCTTTCCAACCGTAGGTTGAAGAAGCGTATATGCTCCAGCTTTGTCCTTTGTCTGTCAGTCTGTCCGCGCGATAACTTGCGTAAAAATGGTTCGATTTCGTTGAAATTTTAGTATGTGGTAGGGGACAACTGGGGACAAACCTTGTTGAAAATGGGGAGAAATGGGGTCAAAGGTCAGGACATAGGAGCGGGATCCATTCCATCGCCCTTATGCGTCATAACTTATGTAATAATGCTTCGATTACAACAAAATTTTATCATGTTGTTCCGGAGATATACTGAACCGGTTCTGTTGAATATCATCGAAATAGGGTCAAAGATCATGGCACAGGAGCGATATTTATTCCACAGCTATTATCCTCATAACTTAACTAAAAATGCTTCTCTTGCGACAAAACTTTAGTATGTTGTTCCGAAGGTATACTGAACCAATTCTGTTTAATAACATCGAAATGGGGTCAAAGGTCAGGGCACAAGAGTGTGATTTATTCCACAGCCATTATTCCCATAACTTGAGTAATGATTTCTGGTATGTTGGAAAGCGTATAATAATCAATGCATTGCATGATTTTACTACCTTGTTTTATTATGTATTACATGGCTCGTACGCTCCTTGAAAAGTCCTTGAAAAAAGTTCATTTTTATGTCCTTGAAAGTACTTAAAAAGGTTTAAGACTCCGTAAATATAGTACTTGAAAAAAAAATTGTTTTTTGAGTAATGATATGAAAGAGATATGTAAAATAATTGTTTGTGCTATAAAGTTGTATAAAAGATTTGTGTGTTCCGATAAAAAATACCAAGCTGATGAAATAGAGCAGAGCTTGCGTTCAACTCAATGGGAGCGTGTGGACAACTGGTACCTTGGCTATGACATCACTACAGAGTAAAACGACAGCCATGTGAGTAAAATAAGTGGAATGATGTATTCGCGAATTGTGATGGGCTTCTGTTGATTGAGGTTAAAAACGCGTTCTTGCCTCAGGGTGGAACTTCTAGGAATTGCTTGTGCTTCATGTGTGGACACTTCGTCTCCTGGCTGCATAAAAAAATATACCAGTTATGCATCAAAAATAAAAGGTTAAAGCAAACAATAAATATCATACCAGCAGATGAATACGAAAACAATGTACCCTTTCAAAATATTCCACAAAATAAAATGATTTCGAAAAACACCAAAACACAAGGGCAATTCAAAGTTAATAAAATAAACCATCAGGGGGCGGGGGTAACAGGCAGGTCATTGAAAGTGCTCCCCTCCCAGCTAAGTTTAATGGTCTGAACTTAATAAATACTTACCTGCTGATCGACCGACAGCTCACACATATATGATAATTTGGTTTTAAAAAGTCCTTGAAGAGGGCTTGAATTTATTTTGCTTGGAAGATACGAACCTTGTATTATTTTACTGAGTAAACATGAATGAAAACGGAAATGCAGAAATAAAGATAACATTTCTCAAGAAATATGATGAAGTACTTGCTATTTTATCATTATAGGGGGAATGATGATAAGTCTATCTTTCATAGTTTCGTCTTTGTCCCGAAAATGAAACATATATGTAGCATAAAAGTGCATATTCTGTACAGGGGCGAATTTACAGGGAAGCCAACGAAGCCCAGGCGTGAGAAAGAGGAAACTAAATAATAATTATTTTTTCTGAATCATTATTTTTGCTGAATCACAATAATCATTTTTTTTTACTGCATCATTATTTTTTGGCTGGAGGGCCTCAAAAATAATGATTTATACATATATTTTTTAATTTTGCTTCTGAAAAAGGAGAAAAGTCATAGAGCGAATGATAATTTCGCTGTTCTGGGTTTGGGAAGATTTGGGGGCATAGCTTAAATGCAGGATCACTAAATATTGTTTTGAAAGCAGTACTACTTAATTTTGCACTACAACTGAGCTTTGAAATTGGGGTGCTATTTCTCGTAGAATGTAATGAACATCTAGCTCTTTAGTCCGGTGTTTTATTACTCCTCAACTTTCCGTTAAAATTCCTTTTTCCTCCATTAAGTTTAGTTTAAGAGGTAATCACAAGACTGTTATCGTACGAGTAAAATGACATTGGAAAACGTGTTTTACGAGGCACAGGAATAGATTTCATCCATGTTCGGACTGTGTGTGAGGGAACTAACTCTTAGTGGGATGGAATCTGACGATATGCGACAGCAGATCCCACAAGCATAAATGACAATTACAGCAATACCATAAACTAACCTTACGTAACAAGTGCTGTGGTTCAGTGGTCGTCATTATAAAAGTTCCGACTTTTCTTCCTTAACCGAAGGCTTTCCACTTTTAACTTCAGCCATTTCCTCCCCATCAGACTATCACGAAAGCCCTCAGTATTAAATTTCGTCTTGATAGTTATAGCAGTTTTTGCGTTATGGCGACAACAAACCACACACATACACATAGCGATACCACCATAAAAATAGACAAATCATATTCGGGAGAGCCCAAAATGGCTATTTCTGTTCAAATCTGGAAGTCAATTTGTTTTTAAGATTACAATATTTTTTATACATTAGTGGGAGAGAGTAAAAATGCGCGGGTTATATTTTAAGGATGCCCAGCAAAGTGAGGGGGTCCCCAAAACCGATGTTCTACGCAGGGCCCCGGTAACTCTAAATCCTCCACTGATTCTGTAATATTTTTTGACCATTTTTATTTCTTTGATATGAGTAAAGGTTTCATTTTCAGGTCTGCAGTAAAGACGGCATTCTCGCAAGTAGAGTTTTTTTTTTTTTTTTTTTTTTTTTTTGATTGAAGGTTTAACGACCGCCGTGAGCAACTCAATGGGCTATAAGCAGTCGCCCGTCCCTAATTTAGGGCCACTGGTACCAGGGAAGGGAGAGAGCCAGTGCCGTAAGACAAACACAACATCCATGCCTCACCGGGATTCGAACCCAGACCACTTTCGGACGAATGATCAGAGGCCATCGCTTAGACCACTGCGCCACCGGGGCGGCCAAGTAGAGTTCACAGCGAAGAAGAGCGGAGCAGTAATTAAGTTCCTGTTCCTGAAAGGGATGACAGCAAAAGAAAACCGGAGTAAAATGTGTGGCCATAGCTGGGGGGGGGGTCTCCCTGAAAAGTTTTGAGCCTCCCGTATGAAAGAATCAAAGAAAACATAAAGATAATTCGTACATGACATATTTTAAAAAATACTAATAAAAAATTTTCAATATCACACTTAAAGCGCTATATGTCTATCTGACTGAGAGAAAAAACTAGTGAATCATTTGATAAAAATCATGTCCGTCGAGTCATCAATATAGAAATTGGAAGTTTTTAAACAGTGAAGTGCTTTAACGGAAGCTTGTTTATGACGTAAGATTGCTGTGCGCAGATCAATTTGTCGCTCTGACTTACATGATTAACTGCTACCATCGTATACTGTATACCGTCTATTTCCCAGTACACATTATGCTGATTACTCATTTTTGAAATGCGTTGCTTTAGTGAGGTCCGTCGCAAAAGTTTAGGCACAAATACGGTAAGTAGCTGCGCAGAAACTAAAAATTCAAAGCAAAGGAATACAAAAATTGAAAAGCAAGTTCACGTTCTGTCGCTCTACGCAATGGAAAGCCAATATATGTAATGGATAAAATTGTACATATAGTTATGATATGAAAGAAGTACATGTCTCAAAAGTTTAGAAGCAACAGAAACGCGATGCCAATCAGATCACTATTGGACATGTCTTGCATTTCCAGACACCTGCATCATTTCACTTTTTGCTAAAAATTAAATTCTGCAGTTTACAGTTAACACAATTTTAATTTAATAGTTAATTAACAATTCGTCGTACAAAAATTAATCCGTGTGTTGTCTTCGGTCTTCCTTGAATGATTTTCCTTTGAAGTTCTCAAAAATACATTTCGCCCACTTAATCCCAGACTGCGTGTTTTAACGTTTACTCTGCGTAAAAAAACATCGTTCGGAAACGACAGTCAGATGTATGACATCCGAAGAGCCTGACTGATGTCAGATTCCCAGCAATTATTGCATTTTACATTAAATCTTTATGGCAATCAAGCTCACCGTTGCCGCAGTTCTAGGTTTGAGTGGTCATAAGTGAGTTTCCTTCACAAATTATAGCATGCTCGAACTAAAATTGGGAGACGAGGGTTCGATACTCTCTCCAGGGAGATGTAATTTTCAAGTTTTCTGATGTGATAATGGTTCGTATTGAACAGTAAAATTGTCGATACAGTCATATCTGCTTGCAAAATCCGTTTAGTCCGATTTTTTTTTTAATCGCCTAGTCTAGATGAAACAAACAAAAGTGGCACTTTATGTAAAGAATACTTTTGTCGAATTACAACCAAATCGGCTATTTATTTTTTAAAAAGCAAAACAAACTTGTAAACATCAAATTTTGAAGTTTTGTCTATATCGATTAAACGGTTTTACAGTTCTGAGTTATTTCATTCTAAAAAAACAAACATCCTGAGAATAACTCCGGATTTGGGATTTGGTATCATTAGGAGCACAAAAAGAGATGAACTGTAAAACCGTTTAACCGATGAAGAAAAAACTTCAAAATTTGATATTTCCAAGTTTATTATATATATATACAGACGTGGCCAAAAGTCCTGCACCAGGAGACCGAAAGTCAATTTTTGATGTTTCAAGTCAACTTATACAGCGTAATGGTAAAGTCAGGAATACATATTAAAATCATTTTAAGGGAAATTTTATGCTGAATTCAAATATTTTTTATATTTTTAACGATTCTAAATATTACATATTAACCTTTCAGTTTCAAGTGCTTCTATTGCATAAAATGTGTTGTTTAATGTAATTTCAAATCCTCGCACATTAGGTAAAATTCCTTTCATTGTACGAGATCAAATAGGTCATATATAAAAATGCACGGATCATCCAGAAAACATTTCCTGTGGAGGGTCAAATACTTCCTGATCCACAAGAAACTCCTCTGCTTCACTCCATCCTGACAGCGTCGACGACGCACGCGTTTAATCGACGGTCCTTTTCTCTTTCTGTGAACTTTATCTTCATCAATTGATAACACTTCAGCAACACTCTTCCCTCTATATAAATAAATGGGACAGTGTGTGTGTGTGTGTGCATTTTTTATGTTTAACACATAAATTATAAAAGAAAAACTCTCTTCGTTTAAATAGAGTTTTGAGGTAATTTCCTAATTTATTGATTTTCGTTAACAAGTACATATAATCGACTACTTTAACGATTATGTATCTGCTACATCAGCAGCCCGTATACAGGAAAGAAGTTGATTTAAAATATACGTAAAATAACTTTTTGGGCAACAGAACTGCAAGGTAAGTGACAACGGGATTACTGTGCTAGATTAATCATTAAGACAATCTGCATATAGTAAAAACGTATTTACAGTGTAATCTAATAACATCCAAGTCCCTTGGAGTCGATTTTTGGCAAGGATCACAAAATTTTCGCCTGATCCCTTCCCGGTTCGGGTCAGCTGAAGTAGCTGACAATCAGATGCTAAGTAACTGCCTGCACGCGCAAACTTAAAACTAAATTCTAAGTGAACCTACAATACATTTATGTGAACAAAATGAGAAATATCAGTCGGACCGATAGTCGAGTGGTCAGAGGTGCATGCTTCGGGCCACCCGTACAAGTCGGCCCAGTTTTAGTGCGTGATGATGATTTTCTGGGTTCGTTCTGTTTCATTTTCTCAGCTTGGAGTCTATTACCCATTTTCATGTATTCAAAGTATTTGGAACTATATTTTGTCAGAAATTATGCAGAGACAGTTCACATTGAGAATTCATTAATTTGAAAAATTACGCTTCTGAAAAAAGGAATCAGTCTGATTAGGAAGATTTTCGCCCGACTCGTTGACCGTAACCTATTTTGATTTATAATGTGTGGGATAGTTTAAAGACCTCTTCGGCTAGGATCAGTCGCGAAACCCTGATTTGGAGATACTACTGACTCTGTAACGTATATTCTATTTTAACTTTCCTTTTGAGTTTCTTTTTCTATGTAAATTTGAGTTTGTTCTCTTAGATATTTTCAAACCTTAACGTTATGTCTTTTCCCTCAAACGAGAATGATGTTGGCAACACACTGAGGTCGGAACAAGAGTGACGTATGTGTGGCCTGATAAGAACGATAGATTAAAAGGCAATGCAGCGGTTGCTTTGGGGGATTGATGTTATTGATGATAGACGTGCTGTTATACTGTGATTGGATGTTAAATCACTGATACTGTATTGAGTACGCCAATAAACCGGATGTGAGTGTGCAATACAAACCATGCAAGCAAAATAAACGTATTTGTAAGTACTATACAAATGACCTCTTTCTTGTAATGCGTATGGGTACCTTCTAATATTACATTGACTTTAGCACACATAACGTAATTACTGACTTAAGGACTAAGTTGCAGCGGAAAGACAAATTACGTTATAACTCCAGAGAAAAGAACGAACCAAAGAACTAACATATTGTTACGACCCACCCCCGCCATTAATTTAGTAATTAATGGGCGTGGTGGATGTGTGAAATTAATTAAGTATTAATTATGTTCGAGGCTTGATTGGAGTTTAAAAGTGTAAACAGCAGAGAAAGTTTTATCTGGGGGTTTGGAAAGAAAAGAAGCGAAGAATTCTCCCTCTGGCTGGGTAGTCTCAGAATAGCTCTGTTAGGTCATAAATTTCAGGGCGCAGCTGACGGGAAGCCTAAGCAACACGGAAAGGGAAAGAGATACATTTCGAAGAGGGGTCCACTTAAGTAAATGAATGAAGATGGGGACAAAAGGTTTAGCGAATAATCGTAAATTCGTCGATTGTTTGGGGCATTTTCGAGAACAATTGCTCTCTGTGTGGTCCGTGCAGAAAAATAAGATTTCGCACTTAGCGTGAAAATAAGGAAGAAAGTTTAGTTGTCTGTACGCTCTCCGATGTGAAAGGCTGGATGCCTTGGATCTGCTATATGAATTGGGAAAAATGAAGCAGCGAACATCCCCGCATTTGGTAAGAAACGGAGACGACAACTCGAGGCAGCTGGAGATGCCAGTTTGCCATAAAGACAGCGGAATGCCTAAATCCGCGTGATAAAGCAAAAATTTCTAGGCTGGGAGCCTAATGGAAATTAGCGACTGGTTGGCCCAATGAAAGCAAAGTTACAGACGAATTAAGAAGTCTGCGAGTGGACAGTGGTCATTCCAATGAGAAGCGAAGCCAAGCAAAGTCGGGTTCGGATGCCATCCACTGCAGTGTGGAATCGTCACCCCCATTCATCCCCTACTGTGGAGGAAGTGAAGAGACGCGCTTATCTTACGAGGCGAAGCGATGCTCCCTCAACAAACGCCTGGATGTGTGTGTGTGTGTGTGTGTATGAATACGGTAGCCCCCAGGGGACGCAGCTCCTGCAATGAAACCTTCCATGTAAAAAGGGAGGTGTATATCTCTTTACTGGTGCAATCACAATTTGGATTTATTCTGGACAGCATCCCTGTAAATAGAAACATTTTTGTTTTTATTGTTACATCTGCTACGCAGTTAGTTGAGGAACTGAACTAATATATTTCAAGAACTGAACTGAGAAATTTAAGTTCATTAAAACTATCTCGCGGGAACTGATTTAGGTCAAAGTTGACCCAATACTCATGTTCAGAAGACAGCTAAATTTTATTCGTATGTGTGCCATTGTTATGTTTTTATAGCCAATTAAATATTTGTTTAGGTAATCGGCGCAGTCATAGAACACATTATTTATGTGTACGCAGGTGATTGGTTCAAATTGTTTAAGTGTATGCCCATATAATGCAGTTTTCGCGCCAAGAACTACGTCGAAAGAGATCAGTGAAGAAATATACTTATACCGCTCGGCCCGGTATCCGATCTATTGGTCGTCAACGGTGGGATATAACAACCCACGACCTCGACGGCACGTTCTGATCAATTGGTGGCGAGAGGTGGGATGATTATCCCAGCTCGACCCACGGTATTCTGATCAATATCATCTATGTTTCATTCCAATTTCCTTCCCATGTTCTAGGCGCGTGTTTATGATATTGTATTGTGTGTCACAGGTTGGTAAAATGTGCATGTGCCAATACTTCCTGTCGCTTAGTGCGCACTGCAAGCAAGTGCGCTTTGGGTGCTCCAACCCAAGTCAAGGCGGAGCTTTCTTTAGAAACATTTCTGGTATGCAATAAAAGCATTCCGGCAAATGTCACGGCAGAGACTGCAAATTAATCACGTATCGGTCGGTTGATTTTTACTTATGTCACGATGTGGCGTGTTAGATTATTCTTAATTTCAATAATTTGTTAATTGATATTTGAAGTTAACGATATGTCGTAAAAGTTTTCTTTGTTTAGTGGGCTCCAGTACGCCTTTTTTTTTTTTTTTTTTTTTTTTTTAAATCTTTGTGGTTTAACGGATTTCTTTGTTGTCTGAGTTGTAATGCACAGTCTCTGACATTTTCAAAAAGTCGAAATAATGGATTTTTTTTTTTTAATGGCGGTAATCGGCGCAGAAGAAAGCGAGGGACTAAGGGACTTCGGGCTTCGAGATTTTTATGCCAGGACGATTCCTACTGCACACATACAATAGTAGGAACGGCACTTTTTGAGAGGGGCAATGCTATTGCACATTCGCATCGGAGAAGTAGTTTTCTGGTGGGAATGAGAGCTGATGCTCAGTTTTAAGTTAATGGATAACTTAAGACTGAGCATCAGTATTAAGTTGTCCATTAACTTAATACTTCTCGAGGGGGAAATGCTGGAGATCGAAGAGGGCTTCGGAAGCAATTGGGCCAGCATATCATGACAAAATGAGAGAAATGAACTTGAGCAGCAAAGATAGCCCAAGATCGGAGAAAGCAGGAAACTCCTGCGTGAACATGTATGGTTTCGAAGTTTAGGAAGAACAACGTTTAAATGAAAAATGGGAACGCCGGAAGAAGGCGATCGACTCCTCTGCGATGGATTGGCAAGTAACTTTTATAAATAAAAATAAAGAAGGCTGAAACGCATGATCGACAGCAGTTGTATTATTTTGCTCACTTTTGAGGATCTCTTTTTCTGGTAGCTCTGTATTGGACCTCCAATTTTTTATTTTAAAGGCAGGCTCGTAGCTCTATGACACTTATGCCACAAAATGGTATAAGTGTCCAAAGCGTATCCTCAAGTGTTGGCGATATACTTGTTTTACAACAAAGAGTTTCCGTCCTAGGACCAGCGAGTTAAAATGACTCTTGAACCATGGCTTGTGTTTGGCCACGAACCAGGGACCTTCCTGCTGTAAATTGTAAGTGCTCTCCACTAGGCCCACCGTGACTAATAATCTCAGTAAAGTATATTTTCCCAGGTTTCTTCGAAAAGCGAGAAGGCATTCGTACAATGCAAGAATTAATATACAGCACTGAAAAAGTCAAGTAAATATTAGGTGTGCAACTTAATTCTCGGCCCCTAACTGCAAGCGATCATAGAGCGTCGGCAAATGCAGATAGTTGTGTGCGATAATATCTTATTGCAGCGCCATCCAACAGCTTTCCAGGCAACCGTAACCGCTCACAGCTGTAGTGACAGGAAGGGACGAAAGTTGACGGTGAAAGTAATGTTGTTTGAGAAGCAACATTTGAAGCACTGCCTCCTGTTCGTGTTTCAACTGAAAAAAGTGCCGCGAAAGCACAGAAAATGAGCTGTGCTGCTTTGGGTGTGGCTGCTGTGTCCTACAGTACGTGTAAGAAGTGGTTCCAGCATTTTAAGTAGGGGAATTTCGATCTCCGTGATGCAGAACGTCCGGCACAGCCACAGAAAGTTGACGATGAGGAACTGGAACAATTGTTGAACGCGGATCCCTGTCGCACACAGTCAGAGCACGCCCAGGAACTCGGAGTAACACATCAAGCCATTGCAAAGCGCCTGCACAAGCTTGGACGGATTCACAAGGAGGGCCGTTGAGTGCCCCACCAACTCACAGCTGCGAACAAGTCTAGGCGCTACAATGTTGCTGTGTCCTTGCTCTCCAGATTCAAGAAGGATTTCCTCCACAAGATTTTGACCTGTGATGAGAAGTGGATCCTCTACGATAATCCTAAGCGGCGCAAATCGAGGGTTATCCAGGTCAGCCTACCACCAGTACCGCCAAACCGAATATCCATGCCAGGAAGTTGTTGCTGTGCATATAGTAGGATCAGCGCGGTGTCGTACACTATGAGTTGCTCAAACCTGGTGAAACGGTCAATGCTGAGCGTTATTGTCACCAACTCATTCGTGTGAGTGACGCAATGGAGGCGAAAAGGCCATACACCGGCAAGGGCAGAAGGTCGGTCCTGTTGCTTCAGGATAACGTGCGTCCTCAGACCGCGAAAACGACTTTAAACACGATCACCGACCTGAGATGGGAGATTTTGTCCCACCCGATGTATACTTTAGACTTCGCCCCGTCGGATTATCACCTCTTTCGCTCCCTGCAACATCACCTGAGTGATACGCACTTCACTTCTGTCGAGGAGGTCCACACAAGTATTGATGACTTTATCAACTCGAAACAGCCCTCTTTTTTCCGCAGTGGCATTCGGCAGCTCCCTGACCGATGGCTCAAATGTATCCAACACGACGGGGATTATTTCCCTTATTAGGTACGTATTCGATTTGCTATTATTTGCTGTCAACGTGTCGTGCCTGTGGCCGAGAATTAAGTTGCACACCCAATAACTGTTTCCTCATTTTGCTGTAACGGTGTGTAGTGTGCAACGTCAGAAAATAAGTCCCGTGGAAGGAGAAGGAAGGAGTACGAAGACGGAGGTAAATCCTGCAGCACGATAAAATAAATTCTACTTTGAAGGAGAATTCTTTAGTTTGTTCAGGTGATTCTTATTCTCGTACGGGTTGCTTCAAAGGGAAGGTTTCTCACTTAGCCGACTTGCTGCATCTCAAGAGAATTTTCATGTCTGAGGTGTTTGGGATGCGAATCGGAGTACCTTGATTAGAGCATCTCAAGAGGATTTTCATGTCTGAGGTGTTGGGATGCGAATCTGAGTTCAGGGGTAGCAAGATCAGCGTGCGAAAGGCAAGGGAGATAAAACTTTCTTTGTTTGCGATGGGTAATCCATTAGCTGGAGTCGACTGCTTGGTATGACCTCCGAATAACGTCATATGTTCGGGGACAGCCCACCTCTAACTGTAAAGTTTGCGTTCCACATCCGAGCGTCTTAGCCGCTAGGTGAGTGGCATTATAACACTCCGGTGGCGTACACTGAATCATCTTATAGGAGTACAAGGGTGGGTTCAATTCGTCCTCAGCAAAGCGCATGAGCAATAAAATCCCAGCACTTACCATTGTTCCTTGAATCTTATAAAATTCCTACATTCTGCGCAATCGGTAAGCTTTGATTCTTATTCTCGTATGAGTTGCTTCAAAGGGAAGCTTCCTTACTTAACCGACTTGCTGCATCCCAAGAGGATTTTCTTATCTGAGGCGTTGGGATGCGAATTAGGGTACTCAGATTTTTCATATCTAGGTGTTGGATGCGAATCGGAGTCCTTAAATCCCGTTGAGCATGCTGTTATGTTACAACAGGAGACCCTTTATAATTTAACTCCGATTTTAAATATGTGAGTTCCTCGGTTTACGTCGCCTTAGTTTTGGTAAAGCCCTTGAAGGTGCGAAGCGACTACAGGAACATTGTCTCCACATATTCCTCTGTACATTACCTATGAAACCAAGTTCATATGGTCTTTTTTTTTTTTTTAATACAGTTTGCGTGAAATGTAACTGGTACTCTCTTCGACCGAGATTAGTACTGAAACTGCCTGAAAGTGTTATATACACAACAGTCCCGTTGTTGTGCGTATTTTTTGGTTTTCAATACCTGTTCTGTCAGATCGGCTTGGAAGTATAACGAGTTGAGTTCGTGATCCTTTCTGTGGGTAAAAGCTTTTGGTTCTACAAGCTTTTGCTTTGAGAATCACAAGTCTAAACGTTCAGCCTGCTCTATATCCACGATTGCTGAAGAATCGTAAAACCCAAGATGGGTTTTGTTGCACCCTCATATAGGTCAATGTCCAATGCTTCCATTAAAGGAGCAGTTTCAATTTTCACTAAAACCTTTGTTACTTTTATCTGAAATTGCTGCCTCACTTCAGAATCGCAATCAATTTCACTTTAGAATATATTGAGTTGGAAAGAAAGTAATGTACAATGACGAGGTACTCGAAGTCGAAGCCCCGGCCACGTCTCACATTGTTAACTGAGATTGCGGAGCATACCGTCATGACATCAGCAGGTAGATGGCTTAAGCCAGTGGCAGTTAGCCGTCAGAAGGCGAAGAATAAAAGGGCCAGCCAACATGGAAGGTTTCAAGGAGCACATCCGCCATTGCATTCTGTATGAGTTTCGTCGCTGTAGCACCCCTGGAAGTGCTGTAAGGAACATTACCAGTGTGTATCCCAATGCCATATCACATCGTCAGTGCTGTCGTTGGTTCGAACGGTTTGGAGAGGGAAATTTTGACCTATCAGACCGTTCCAAAGCCGGAAGACACCAAACAGTAGATATGGACATACTGAAGACCTTGGTGGAGACCGACCCACGTGTGACCACGCGGGAGTTGTCTGAACTATTGGGTACTACCCACTCGAGCATTCTCACGCACCTGCGTTAATTTGGAAAGGTGCACAAGAGGAGAGTTTGGGTACCCCATCAACTCACAGTTCAACAGAAAGCAAATCGCATGAGTACATGCGTTTCCCTGCTTGCACATGGTCAAGTTGAAAGGTTCTTGGATCTCATTTGTAACAGGTGACGAGAAATGGGTTCTTTGTGGCAATGTCAGCACCCGGAAACAGTGGTTGGACCCAAACTTCCGACCCCCGAAATTGGCTTACACCCACTTAAGTTCCTGCTGTCTGTTCGGTGGGATATGCTGGGTGTCATGTTTTTTGAGCTGCTGCCGGACAACGCCACTATCACCGCTGATGTGTACTGTCGTCAGCTGAACGATCTGCACGCATAGCTCATGTCGGAACGGCCAGCACTGCTAAACCGCAAGGGCGTCTTCTTACAGTAGGTTGGAGAGAGACCTCACACAGCACCAGTGACCTGTCACAAGACCAGAGACCTGGGCTGTGAGCTGCTGCCGCAACCAACCTATTCCTCGGACATTGCCCCAAGCGACTACCACCTTTTCCGGTCGTTACAGAGTTTCGTGGACAGACAGCAGTTTACCAATCAGGACGGTGTCGAACGCTCATTTACTGACTCCTTTGCGTCCAAGGCGCTGCAATTCTACAGGGACGGTATCCAGCAGCTGCCCAGGTGATGGGAGCAAGTCGTGGTAAAAAATGGCGACCACATTTTAGACTGATTTGTACTGGTATACATGGTAAGTAGCACTGTTCTGTTGCCTTGCATTTGCAGACATTACTTTCTTTCCAACCCTATTACAAATTATAAGATAATAAAAGTCATTATGACAAATTCGTAGATTATTAATCAAATTGTACGACTTTTCAACTATTACACAATCACGCAATCAAATTTGCCATTATAGATGAAATAAGAAAAAGCTCCCTCATTTGATAAAAGGAAGCTGTGTGTGTGTGTGTGTGTGTGTGTGTGTGATGGCTTTGAAATCCTGGTGTATTGAAGATGCATACATTAGCATCATTAATAACATCTGCGAATCTACGAAAATGCAAGTGCAAAGGTTAGGCTATTTGAGGATACAGCACCAATAAAAATTAGAAAGGGAGTGAGACAAGGTGACACCATATCTCAAAACTCTTTAATGCCAATTACAAAATGTCTTTCAATCATTGAACTTGGAAAACAAGGGGATAACGATTAATGGAGATTGTTTAACTCACCTTCGTTTTACTGATGACATAGTCATTGTTGCAACTACCCCTGCAGAGCTACAGAGTATGATCAAGAAACTTGGCTTGAGTAAAGAAGTGGGATTAAAAATGAACTTTCAGAAAATAAAACTGATGTACAATGCTTTTACAAGAAATGAAGATCTATCGATTGATGGAGAAAATCTCGAGGTAACCGATACCTACTTTTATCTTGGGCAACAGATATCAAGCGAGGATCACATTGATGAAGAAATTAATCGGCGTATAAAACTTGATTGGAGATCTTTCGGAAGAAACGTCCTCAAGACCAATATACCATTATGTCTTAAAAGAAAAGTGCTTAATCAATGCATCCTTCCAGTTCCTACCTACGGAGCAGAGACGTGGACTTTAACTAAAAAAGACATATGCAAAGGCTACAGACAACTGAAAGAATCATGGAGTGATGAATGTTTGGTGTAACCAAGAAAGATAAGAAGAGGAACTCGTGGATCAGGAAAACACAAGAGTATAGGACATCATGATCAGAGTAAATTCCTTGACATGACAATGGGCTGGACATGTTGCCAGAAGAACGAACCACCGATGGATAACCGAAACTTTAGACTGGTTACCAAGGAACAGAAAAAGACCCAGAAGAATACCAATTGGGAAGTGGATGAATGAAAACACGCCGGAATGGAATTTAGGAGACTTGGTCAAGACAGACCGCGATGGAAGAAATTTGGAGATACCTTAATCCAGCAGTGGATTAATGATGGTTGACAATGATATATACACTATAATGACAAAAGTCACTGGATACCTAGCAGAGAAACACAACACAGCATTTATTGACATACATTAGTACAGTGTCAGTCCACCTTTGGCCTTAATGCATGCACTGACCCTTTGAGACATGCTTTCGACAAGGTTTTGAAACACAGCGACAGGTATGCGCTTCCATTCAGTACATAATGCTGCCGCTAACTGTTGCTTAGTGGTAGGCCTTGGTTCCAAACTTCTTATGCGGCGCTCTAATTCATCATAAAGGTGCTCTATGGGATTAAGATCAGGGCTCTGTGCTGGCCAGTCCACAAACGATACGGAAATATCGTCAAACCACGCCGGAACAGTCCTTGCTTTATGGCTCGGTGCATTATCCTGCTGGTACCAACAAAGCTCGGTTCCATAGTATTGCCACAGAGTTGGTAGGGCATAATTGTCCAGAATATCGATGTAGACGTACTGGTTAACAGGTTTGTCCACGATAACCAATGGGCCGGGACCATACAACGAAAAACACCCCCACGCGGTTACACTGCCAGCTCCAAGCTTAACCGTAAGAACAGTACACGGTGGTAAATAGCGTTCTCCCGGCTGCCGCCATACCCACACACGACCATCAGACTGATGGATCGTATATCTGGATTCATCAGTCCATAGGACCTGTTTCCATTGATCTACGGTCCACAATAAATGTTATTTATACCATGCTAAACGACGAGTAGCATTCCGAGTGGAGACGAAAGGCTTATGAGCAGCCGCAGGACCACGGTAACCCATAGATTGAAGTTCTCTGCGAATGGTACGTGTACATACCGAGGTTGCAGCATTTTTACTCACTTGTACACTGAGGTTTCGTGCAGTACTCCGTCGATTAGCTGTAGCGACTCCTGGGGCTTCGATGTCTTCTGTCACTGATTTTCTTTGGTCTGCCGGTACGATTTGCTGCTTCAGGCTCGTTCCTTTCGTGAATTAACGAAGCACATATCTGATACAACCTTTTCCGTGAAGTGACGGAATAAAAAAAAACCTGAATTTCACGGATTTTTCGTACGCCAGGAAAATTCTGGATTTTCAGAAACCTTTCCGCAGTACCTTTCGTATATTGACAGTAAATTGCCGTTTTCAAGATGTGTTAATGGAAAATTCTGAATTTGCAGAAAACTTTCCGCAATTCCTTTCGTACCTATATTAACGGGAAAACTCCGTTCTCACTTTTTTTGTATTCACATCCCCAAAAATTTCCGGTGATAGGAAAGATTCACGGGAGTACCTGGAAATTTGATTAAATGTTAAATTTCAGTAGTCTGTCGAAATATTTGATTTTGAAGTTCTGTAGCGAGATCGGATATTATGGATAGCATATCGCATGGATTTTGTTTATTGTAGCACAGAATGTTTTTTCTGCTCTCCCCCATTTTGTGCACCAGCTATTTATTATATGGTGTGTTACTGTAAGAAACAAGGTACTTAATTTATTTCACATGTGATTAAACGATATCTATGTATCAGTCTTTGGACCCCTTAAAACAAAAGCTATTATAGCTATCAAGAGTAAATTTTATACTTGGGAGTTTTGTGAAATAATACCATGAAAAATAACAAAAGTCATTGTCAGTTTAAAAAGATCATGTTGCAAAGCATTTTGTTGCTTTGGAACATCATGATGAAAATGATTAATTTGTGAAAAGCTCTCCTACAGAAAAAAAGTTATTACAAACCTATTCAGAAGTATAATAAGCTCCAACAGAAAATAAAATGACCAAATTTATCACTCATATTATTAACAAAAAAAAATTTTTCATCGTCGCACAATTTTTTTTACGATAAACGTGAATTTAACTAACCCCCAAGTGTTTCTGGCTGGGTGGTTGAAGGTGCGCGTTATCTGATGACCCAACCCGAACGACGGGGGTTCGATCATGACTGCTGCGAAAAGATTCTCTGGTGTAAGGGCTGAAAAGTGCAGGTTGTTTGATTTTTGCGAACTTTCACTTTCAATACGGAAAAACCTGAAACTGTCTTTCCTGAAATCAACGGAATTTCTGACTGCGGAAAATCTGTGCAAATACGGAAGCTAAAATAAGCGGGCACTTTTAAAAACTGAAATTTCTGGCAACTTTGCTGCACGTTATTTTCAGAAATTTTCCGTGAATTCACACCACTTATTTTTTACAATGTTCCTACAGTTCGAGATTGTCAATGCACGAAGAATTTTTCAAACTGCGATAATACACGTAAGTTCAGACATATATGGTGTTACAGACAGACTGATAAACATAACGATACTACAAGCACATTATCTCCAACTCCCCCTTTTTTTTTTCCAAAAGCCATGTTAAAAATGCAGTTATGCATTAAAAGAGTTAGACTTGATACTGTATTTTCAGGTGGGCAAGCAATCGCAAAATGTACGGGGTGAGTCCGAGCCATGTTTTTTTATTTATTGGGTTATTGGGGGGAGGGGGGTAGCAAGAGGAACGTATTTGTGTTGAAAGCTTTTGTTAACGTTAATGAGCGTCTTTCTCGCGGAAGAAAATGTCTCAACTTCAGTGACGTCATCTTATATTTTCCCCATGGGGAAGGATCTAATAAAAAAGTTTTGTTGTTTTTCTATGACCTTAACGGGATACAATGTGTTTTGTTGTACTTTTTCAGTATGAACAGAACTTTCGAATCGGGTGAGACAAAATCCCGTAACAAGTTCCAGTCCCGAGGGCTTACAACCGTAAATGCACACACACATCTCTGTAAAGTAAAATAAAATAAAAAAATCTAAAATGTTCATCTCTCCAGAAGCGGAAACAACTATTGATTTCCAATAAAATCCCTGAAATTTTATCACGAAGTCTAGTGGATAAATATGAGTATTTTTGAACAAAAGTTTATCTCCTATTTCTTTCGGCTCTAATTGCTTCCATTTTTTTCAGCACTGCGCGAAAGCTATGTGCCAAATCTAAGTCGGTTGCAGTTTTCGGTCAATTTTTCATAAACTGGGAAAAGAAGTTTTTCATATAATCATACGTATATTATTTCTGGAATTTACGCATTTGAAAATATCGTAAACCCTTCTGCTTTTTAAGTTCCCGCAAAACAGTGATCCAGCGCAAGACGATTAAAAATATAGTTTATATCGTTCATTGATTAATGCGAGAAAAAAACATAATTAAAAAATCTCAAGTACACTGCCAAAAAATTCTGAACTTCACGAGTCATCTTCCATGATTCCTTTCGTTAATTAAGGAAGCATGTTCCTGATACAACCTTTTTCGTGAAGTGATAAAAAAAAAAAAAAAACTGAATTTCACGGAATTTTCGTACGGCAGGAAATTTTAGAAATTTCAGAAACCTTTCCGCAATTCCTTTGGTATACTGACGGCAAACTACCGTTTGATAGAGGTGTTGACGGAATATTCAGAAACCTTCCCGCAATTCCTTTGGTATACTGACGGCAAATTACCGTTTGATAGAGGTGTTAACGGAATATTCAGAATTTTCAGAAACCTTCCCGCAATTCCTTTGTTATACTGACGGCAAACTACCGTTTGATAGAGGTGTTAACGGAATATTCAGAATTTTCAGAAACCTTCCTGCAATTCCTTTGGTATACTGACGGCAAACTACCGTTTGATAGAGGTGTTAACGGAATATTCAGAATTTTCAGAAACCTTCCCGCAATTCCTTTCGTATATTAACGGAAAAATTCTGTTCTCACTTTTTATGCCTATATATGACGGAAAACTTTCGGTGATAGGAGCGATTCGTGCGAATACTTGAGTATTGATTAACTATTGAATTTCAATCGTGTATCGGAGGACTTGATTTTGAAGTTCTGTAGCGAGATCGGATATTGTGGATAGCATATCGCATGAATTTTCGTTATTGTGGCACAGGATATTTCTCCCCCTCTCACCCATTTTATGCACCAGCTGTTGTGTATTGTGTCACCGTGAGAAACCGGGTATTTAAATTATGGTATAGGTGATTGTACGATGTTTATGTATCAATCTGTGGACCCTTTATGACAAAAACTATTACAGCGATCAAAAGTACATAGAAACTAGGAAGCCATTTCTCAACATGAACTTTATTCAAAGAAGTACATTTTATGTTAGGAGTTTTGTGAAATCATACTTTATAAAGCAGTAAATTTCACCTTTTCTTAAAGTTAATTGGATGTGTTTGCCAGTTTAATAAGATTCTGAGTTCCAAAGTCTTCTGTTGCTTTGAAAAATCACGATGAAAATAAATATGTGATTTGTAATAAGTTCTCCTGTAGAAAAAAAATCATAACACACCAATTTAGAAAAAAAAAATGAAAAAAAAAACAAGCTTGAACAGTCAATAAAATGACCTATTCACCCACACTAATAACAAAAAAACATTCCGTCATCGCGTGATTAAGGTTCTATCTTATACGTCGGGAGGATTCTTTACGTGTCTTCGGGCTCAGTGGTAGCACATGTGGTTTGTGTTGCAAAAATCGCTTATTTGAAACTCACTCGGCGTTAAGGGAAAGCGATTCCTAAAAGGGCTAGAATTATTTTGCGAAATTTCTATGTAAATACGGAAAAACCCGAAACGGAATTTTCTGAAATAAACGAAGTACATTACTTACTGCGGAAATTCTGTTAAAATACGGGTTAGAAGAAATGGGCACTTTTAAAAACGGAAATTTCGTTGAAAGACTGGCACCTAACGGAAACTTTGCTGCACGTTATTTTTAGGTTTTTTCAGTGAATTCACACCACTTATTTTTTACAGTGTAAGGCGAAATCTTTTGAGTCATACCTGGATTTTGCGCATAAACAGCATAAATAGTAGAATATTATTCAAAGCAAACCGAATTTAAATTCAGAATAAATGTTACAAGCAAATTCAGAATTATATTCCTTTTGCTTTGAATATTCCATAGATTTCCCATGTATTATGAGGAATATTTCTTCCTTCTTTGATTTATCTGTGGTACTGGTGATTTCCGACCTACATCCGTTTCTGGATGGGAGATGGGTTAAAACGCTATGAGGAAGCAATGATACTTCGACTAGCGAAAATCTGAGGATGTTCAGATTCCTAAGCTAAGTTTGCTTAATCTCAGTTTCTTGAAATTTCTGTGTCATGGGTGGTGTAACGCTTAGCATACTCGAACGGAAATCGGGAGATGCGGGTTCGATTTCAGCTCCAGGGAGATAAAATTATCAAGCTTTCTGAGAGATGTTACATATATGACCAGTATTCTATCGATTTCCTTTGAATATTCTATCGATTTCCCATGTATTATGAGGAATATTTCTTCCTTCATTGGTTTATCTGTGGATGACCAGTAAGTGGTACAAGCAAACAAAATTTCTATTCTGTTTGCTTTGAACATTCTATCGATTTCCCATGTATTATGAGGAATATTTCTTCCTTCATTGATTTAGCTTAAATAGTGTTGCCTTTCAAGTCGATTGACGCCAAGGTCAAGGTTATTATGTTCACCCCGCAATTCCGGCTGTCGCTTCATGACGTCGCTATCCAAATCCTCACATCAAGCCGACCTAATTGCCACGTTTTCATGTATCTGCGCCAATACCAATGTGTCGAAATTTGTATTCGTAAACCAGAAGAAACTGCATTCATAAATGCTACCAGAGCATTTAATGCATATTCACTGTAAAAAAAATCTGTAATACACGAGTCACTCTTCGTCCTTTCTTTCGTGAATTAACGAAGCATATTTCTGATACAACCTTTTCCGTGAAACGACAGTGGACAAAGTGTCTCAGAGAACATCACGGAGACACTCTGGTGAACATATGATATCTAGTAACACGTATGTCTGACCCATTATTTGGGAGGTATTGATAGCTTAGCTTTCGTATAGTTCACTGTACATAAACTTTGTTTCGTGCCTGAAATTATTGAAACTATTTTATAAAACGATCATCACATTACGTATGTAAGCTGTACATGAAATAGTCTTTGGAGGTAATCCCATGCCGCTCATTATTTAAGTATACCGTACGCAAATTCGCCAAAAACCGAAAAAAACAAATCTGAGACACTTCCGAAACGCATTTCGGTAAAGGGTCAGCATTTTTAAACTCATAAATTTCTTTAATATTTTTTGTAAATTACCGAACATTGGTGTTATACTGTTATACTGAACAATTTGATAAAACTAATGTCTATTTTCTGAATAGAACCCTGTTTAAATTCTGGTAACATTTAAGCAAAGATTTTAGACCACATTTTTTTTTTCATTCACCAAAAGTTTTTAATTGTTAACAGATTGAAATTCCAAAGAAAGTATACGGTGTGTGCAAAAATTTTACCCGTTTTGTAACAAATTGCGATCGGAGTAGTTACGTCACAGATGACACTGCGATGCTCAATTTTCGACCAATAAAGCGTGGAGCAGTAGAGCATATAGAGGCACTAGGTTTGTCCGAGTAAGTCAGTCGTAACGGAAATCACGGACGGTGTAACATGGCATGCGATAAGGAGCACATTAGACATTGTTTACTGTACGAGTTCGATAAAGGCAGTACTGTAACCACAGCTTGCCGCAACATCTGTCAAGTCTATGGGGGGGGAGGGTCAGTTGAGGATAACACATGTCGCCGTCGGTATCGGAAATTCCGGGACGGAGATAGAAGCTGTAAAGATCAACCACGTCCTGGACGTCCATCCGTGGTTTCTGAAGAGGATGTGAATCAAACCATAACAAATGACCGACATCCAACCGTTCAGGAATTAGCGGAAACGTTGTCAGTACACAGAACAACAGTCGAAAGACAGATGCATGCCCATGGGTTCATCACCAAGTTCGATAACTGGGTTCCACGCCAGCTTTCTGCAAAGCAACGAAGGGAGAGAATACGTACCTGTGTTTCTTTGCTTTCTCGTCACAGAAATGAAGCGTTTTGGGAACGAATTGTAACGGGTGATGAGAAATGGACAGTGTACCGTAATGTAAAGCGTCGACGGACTGTGTGCCAAGGTCCGGAGCCTGCTTCATCGACCTCAAAAGGACGACTGCATCCTAGAAAGGTTTGTTGAGTGTTTGGTGGGATGTCCAGGGAATAATCCACTGGGAGGTGTTGGCACCTAACCGAACGATAAATGCTGAAATCTACTGCCAATAGTTGGACAGATTACAAGAACAACTGACATCGAAGCGGCCAGCACTCGTCAATCGCAAAGGCGTGATCCTTCATCATGTTAACGCCAGACCTCATGCTGATTTAATAACACGAAAAAAATTACTGGACTTTGGTTGGGAAGTGTTACCTCACCCGGCGTATTTCCCTGACCTGACACCTACGGACCACCACCTTTTTCGATCATTACAGAACGCCTTCGCTCACCAAACCTTCCATGATGTGGTCGATGTGAAAACGGCATTACATGACTTTTTTTACTCTAAAACACAGGAGTTTTTCCCGCTTGGGATTCACCTACTCATAGACAGATGGCAAAAGGTCATACAGAATGATGGTCATTATTTGAAATCCCAGGTACGTTATTTGTCGTGTTCTCCTTCTTTCTTTGTAGCCTACAAAAACGGGTATAACTTATGCACACACCCAATAGATATACGTGCAGTAGGTATTTTTGAAATCTAGGTTTTCTCTTCCAAAATATTCACAAAACTTTTAATTTATTTTGTAGGACATATAAATTGTCCTACCATTAATATCCAGACACACCTCTGTTGATAGTGAATTCGGTCCTAAGCAAGCATCACGTCACAGACCCAAACATAAATATGCTCGAAGGACTAAACTGTAAAAGAAATTACGAAATTCACGAGCCATTTTTCGTGATTCCTTTCGTGTATTAACGAAGTATGTTGACAAAAGTCACCGGACACCCCTTCAAAAGCAAATGAACGGATCCGCTGTGTTGTTAAGATGCGCGATACAGCTGCAAACGGTATAAAAACAAGCCTGCAGCTGACCGCGATCATATCGCACTGTGTGGTTGAGTGAAAATGTCGCGGCGGGAGAGACCTCGATATTATGGACAATTATGCCCTACCAACTCTGTGGCAATACTATGGAACCGAGCCTTGTTGGTACCAGCAGGATAATGCACCGAGCCATAAATTTAGCAAGGACTGTTACGGTGTGCTTTGACGATAATTCCGTATCGTTTGTGGACTGGCCAGCACGGAGCCCTGATCTTAATCCCCTAGAGCACCTATGGGATGAATTAGAGGACCGCATAAGAAGTTTGGAACCAAGGCTTACTACTAAGCAACAGTTAGCGGCAGCATTATGTACTGAATGGAAGCGTATACCTATCGCTGTGTTTCAAAACCTTGTCGAAAGCATGTCTCGAAGGGTCAGCGCATGCATTAAGGCCATAGGTGGACTGACACCGTACTAATGTATGTCAAGAAGATTTGAAAGCTTTCGAAGCACGGCAACTTTTCTGGAGCATCCAAAGAACACACACCGCACTTTAAATTTCCTTTTAAAAAACGCAGGATCTAAAAAACGTCTTTATTTACAATTTAAAAATATTGTTACGACCCACCCACGCCATTAATTTAGTAATTAATAGGCGTGGTGGATGTGTGAAATTAATTAAGTATTAATTATGTTCGAGGCTTGATTGGAGTTTAAAAGTGTAAACAGCAAAGAAAGTTTTATCTGGGGATAGGACAGAAAAGAGGCGAAGAATTCTCCCTCTGGCTGGGTGGTCTCAGAATAGCTCTGTTAGGTCGTAAATCGAAGGGTGCCGCTGACGGCCAGTCTAAACAGGGAAAGAGGTACATTTCGAAAAGGGCCACTTGTGTAAATGAATAAGATGGGGGACAAAAGGTTTGGCGAATAATCGTAAATTCGTCGATTGTTTGAGGTATTTTCGAGAACAATTGCTCTCTGTGTGTGTGGTCCATGCAGAAAAATAAGATTTCGCACTTAGCGTGAAAAGAAGGAAGAAAGTTTAGTTGTCTGTATGCTCTCCGATGTGAAAAGCTGGATTGGATGCTTTGGATCTGCTATGTGAATTGGGAAATGAAGCAGCGAATCTCCCTGTATTTTGGTAAGAAACTGAGACTACAACTCGGGGCAGCTGGAGATGCCAGTTTGCCATAAAGACAGCGGAATGCCTAAATCCGCTTGATAAAGCAGCAATTTCTAGGCTGGGAGCCTAATGGAAATTAGCGACTGGTTGGCCCAATGAAAGCAAAGTTGCAGAGGAATTAAGAAATCTGCGCGTGGACAGTGGTCATTCCAATGAGAAGCGAAGCTCGGGTTCGAGTCCAACTGCGGCAGTGTGCAATCACCCATTCCTCCCTGAAGCGGCGAAAGAAGCGAGCTGGTCCTGCGGGGAGAAGCGAGGCCCCATGTATGTGTGTGTGTGTGTGTGTGTGTGTGTGTGTGTGTGTGTGTGTGTGTGTGTGTGTGTGTGTGTGTGTGTATGTGTGTGTGTGTGGCTATACGTAAGCACTGCAGCCACTACGTGTAAGTGCGACAGGATAAAACCGGCGCAAGGAAAATTGGTAGCGTAAGAGCGGTGGCTTGGATACCTAACGAATATACAGGTGAAAAGTTAAATCACCATTTGGATTTATTCTTGACAGCATCCATGTAAGTAGAAACATTTTGTTTTTATTGTTACATCTGCTACGCAATGAAGTGAAGAACTGAACTGAGAAATAGTAAGACTGAACTGTGGAATTTGAGTTCATTAAAACTATCTCGCGGGAACTGATTTGGGTAAATTTTATTTGTATTTTTTTACACATTATTTATGTGTACGCATGTGATTGGTTCAAATTGTTCAGTTTTCGCGCCAAGAACTACGTCGAAAGACCTCAGAGAAGAAATATACTACTTGCTCGGCTACGGTTGTTAAATTGATTGATCGTGGTGGGATAATGACCCACTGTCGTAACATTTTGGTGGCGAGCGGTGAACGCATAACCTAGCTCGGCCCGGTACCGTAACAATATGATAGATAAAAGCTCTGGCGAGCACTTTCGCGACCACTATGCCCGCATCATCAGGACGCTGAGTGAAACCAGATTAGAACGGCACAAGGTCAAATAGTGACAGACAGGAACACAAGTAATACACATTTTGTAAATGAACACACAAGTCATTGCCATTCACTACGAATTATTAAAAGTTCCTTATAATCATTCAGATTCTTCCTCCCGTAAGTACTGCAACATCAGGTTTCTCCAGGTAGAGAGAATGTATACAGGCACGTCCGCATCACAACATTTTGGTCCAAATTTTATAATATATAGACTCTAGTTAAAAAACATAGAGCGTTTTTTACATGTAAAAAGCATAGAGCTTTTTACCGAGAGTCTATATATTGTAAAATTTGGAACAAAATGCTGTAATGCGGACGTGCCTGTATACATTCCCTCTACCTGGAGAAACCTGATTCTGCAGTACTCACAGGAGGAAGAATCTGAATGATTATAAGGAACGTTTAATAATTCGTAGTGAATGGCAATGACTTATATGTTCACTTACAAAATGTGTATTACTTGTGCTCCTATCTGTCACTATTTGACCTTGTGCCGTTCTAATCTGGTTTCACTCATCGGCCTGATGATGCGGCCATAGTGGTCGCGAAAGTGCACGCCAGAGCTTTTATCTATCATATTTTTAAATTGTAAATAAAGACGTGTTTCAGATCCTACGTTTTTTAAAAAGAAATTTAAAGTGTGGTGTGTGTGCTTTGGATGCTCCAGAAAAGTTACCGTGCTTCGACAGCTTTCAAATCTTCTTGTCTGCAACTCAGCACGAAATACCTTTAATTCTTACATAATGTATGTCAATAAATGCTGTGTTATGTTTCTCTTCTAGGTGTCCGGTGATTTTTGTCAATATAGTGTATTTCTGACACAACCTTTTCCGTGAAATGACGGAAAGAAATCTGAATTTCACGGATTTTTCGTAAGACAGGAAAATTCTGAATTTTCAGAAACCTTTTCGCAGTTCCTTTCGTATATTAACGGAAAAACTCCGTTCTCACTTTTTCATATCCATCTGACGAAAACATTCTGGTAATAGGAGAGATTCCCGGGAATATTTGAGGTTTTATTAACTGTTAAATTTCAATCATCTGTCAAAGGAACTGATTTTAAAGTTCTGTAGCGAGATGGGATATTGTGGATAGCATATCGCATGAATTTTGATTATTGTAGCACAGGATATTTCTCCTCCTCTCCCGCATTTTGTGTACCAGCTAATATATTGTGTTACCGAAAGAAACCAGGCCGGGTATTAAAATTATCGTACAGGTGATTGTACGATGTTTATGTATCAGTCTGGGCGGACCCCTTGGGACAAAAGCTATTGTGGATATCAAGAGTAAATTTTATATTTAGAAGCTTTGAGAAATAATACTATAAAACAGTACATTTCACCAGTTATTAAAGAAACATGAAAATAATTGTGAGTTCAAAAAAAAACCTCAAGTTTCTGTTGCTTCCAAATATCACGTTTAAACAAAAAAGTTAATTTGTGATAAATCCTACAGAAAAATTAAAATTGAAGGGTTAGCTGCAAAAAGGAGATAGCTCCAGTTTCATCGAATTTTGGAAAACTAAAAAAAAAAAAAACGGTTCAAAATTGCAAATTTCAAGTTGCGTCAAAAACAATTTTTTCCACTTTATGTCTACTGTTTTTCACATGATTTAGCTCTATTAGCGTGGGAAAATATGTGTCCTGAAGTACAGGTCGAATTTCAGAATGTTGGAGCTACCTCCTTCTTCCCCCTAAATTATGATCAATCACTTTCTAAGAGACAAATTTTACATAAAATTTCATACTACCGTTTCAGTATTTTATTTACAAAACTGGACATTGAAATTAATCATTCCTTTAATGTAATCAAAGGCAAAATTACATGGTTTATTCGTCAAGCTCCGCCTCTGTAACATCTGGCTCATCCGGTGCATTATCTGGTCTCAGTCCATTGCAGAACCACATTTCGTTTTGACCGACGTATACTTGCGGACAAGTTCCATAAGATCTTTGAATTTGGCAGCCTTGAGTGGTAAGGAGTGGTTGTATGCTAGTTGAAGATTATCCATTGTCAATGGATAATCTTCAACTAGGCCATGCCAACACTCTCACTGCACAAAATGTTTCCTTCGTCGATATGGGGCTTTTCATAAGTGAAAATTTTGTATTTAGTAATAAAATATTTCTCTTTTTCTTTTTTTTTTTTTTACCACAGGTTATGCACCACACGTGTCACGCAGTGAATTAACAGAACCTCTAGACTCTAACCGTCATGCCAACAAACCACGTCATCAGGGTTGCCAGATACTTTTCTTCTTCTGCGGCCTAACGCCTTTGAAAAAGGGCAATTTTTCACAATTTGGCCATGAAAAGGCCAACCTGGCAACCCCGCACGTCAGTCATTTGGGGCAAGAAGGAGGCAGCTCCTGGAGCTGCATCTTTCTTGCTCCAGAAGAACAAGACAGTCAGCTCCATATGTTGAATAACTCCGGTGCTAATGCTCGGATCTATCTCCTTTTTGCAGCAATCGAAAGAAGATTATTCTTCGCACAAGGTTGGATATATAACTCAGCACACCCAAAAATTGGAGCTACCTCAAACCCTTATTAAAAACGTATTAAAAAAAATAATACGCTCCAACAGAAAATAAAATGACTAAATCACCAGCATTAATGAAATATATCATTGCGAGATCAGTTTTACCTTGAACGTGAGTCCAATTCCTAAGACTTTCTGGCTCAGTGGTTAAGACGCGCGGCTTGTGTAGACCTTACCCAATCGACCTGAGTTCGATCACCTGAGCGAAAGGATTGTATGGCGTGAAGGCTGGAAAATTCAGCGTCTTCGATTTTGCGAAATTTCTGTATAAATGCGGAAAAACTTGAAACGCACTTTTCTGAAATAAACGGAATTACTGGCTACGAAAAATCTGCGAAAATACTAAAGTTTAAAAAGGGGGAGGGGGAAGACACTTTTAAAAACGGAATTTAAAAAAAAAGACGGACAGTTACCGGCAACTTTTCTGCACGTTATTTTCAGAAATTTTCCGTAAATTCACACCACTTATTTTTTCCAGTGTACAACCGACGAGCCATTACATTATGACCACCTACTTAATAAGCTGTTTGACCCGTTTCATCCCGCAAAACAGCGGCCACTCATCGAGCCATCGATTCGATGAGGTGGCGATAGGTATCTTGGGGTATCTGGTACCATAATGTCAACAGCAGGTCCTTCAGTTCCCGTACATTTCGGGGAGGTAGTGTAATAGAGCAAACCCGCTTTTCTAAGTCGAACCACAAATGTTCGATTGGGTTCAGGTCAAGTGAATTTGGAGGTCAGGGTGTAACGTATACTCTATATTCACTTTCCTTTTGATTTTACTATCTCTGGTTATTTTATTTTACTATGTAAATTATCTTCTTACTGAACGAAATATTATTTCACCCGATGAATGAGATCTGGCAATGAGTGTAAGTCATGACGTGGTGGTAGCTAGTATATAGGCGCGTTCATCGAGACTTAGAGAGAGCTTTTGTTGTTGTTATGAGAGAGCGTTGTTGTCTACGGAGAGCGTTTATAATACGAGGAGAGATTGTGTTGTTATGAGGAGAGATTCTTCATTAGTGTAAAACAAGTTGTGTGTGTGTGCTTTAGTTGACCAAGAGTCTTATAATAAAGAAGTTACTGTAAGTTAGTCTTTCTCAATTCATAGTTTTTGTCAGACCTCTGTCTGGCTGTTAGGTTTATAACATTTATTCATTACCATAAATAACCAGCGTTAAGACTTTGTTTACGTTCGTAATTAACTAGTAACAACACCCTTTTGAATTCACTATTTTGAAGCTTAGTACAAGTATATCATTAGCTAGCTGGTAGGAAGAGAATCATTCATATGAATTAGCTTAGCGTAAAGATAATAAAGCTAATTCATTATAAGGGGATTAACAGTAAGTCACCAGCATGTTTTTCGAACCACTCCTTGACGATTCTAGCAATGTGGCATGGCGCATTATCCTGTTGGTAATGGCTATCACCAGCAGGGAACACAGTTGCAATGAATGGGTGAAGTTGGTCCGCAACGACGTTCACATACCTTACAGCTGTCAGGGATTGTGCTATTGGGATAATGGGGCCTAAAGTGTCCCAAGACAGCATCGCTCACAGCATAACACCGCCACCGCCGGCCTGTTTCCGCCCAACAGTGCATCCAGGTGCCGTATAATCCGTTAGTAATTGGCGTATCCACGCTCGGCCGTCTACGTGATGCATCAGGAATCTTGATTCGTCAGACCAGACCACTTTCTTCCAATCATCCATGGTCCAATGTCGATGATCTTGGGCCCATTTCATGCGTTGTTTGGCGATGACGTGCAGTGAGCATGGGGACCCGGCTGGGTCTTCTGTTACGCATGCCCATGTGCAGAAGGCTGCGATGAATTGTGGGCTGCGACACATTGCCTTGATCATCACTGTTGTAGCTGCGGGTGATTTGTCGCACTGTGGCCCTGCGGTCGCTGTGAGCAATGCGCGACAGTATCCGCTCACCTCTGGCATCAATGAGCTGCGGACGACAGTCCGTCGTTTGGCCATCTGTGTATCACTTTTGATACGTACTCACTACAGAGGCATGTGAACAACCCACAAGCCGCGCCGTTTCCGTGATCGCAGTTCCGAGACGCCGCGCCATCACAATTGATCTTTTATCAAACTCCGATAAATCGTCAGCTTTTCCCATTCTGTCTCCAAGCACTCTATTAACCGAAAGTCGGTCCTCGGGCTGTATATATACTGCTCTGTGAACTTCAGCTGCGCCATCGTTCGGTCTCCAGGCGAGCTCATTTCTCTAGGTTGGGGGTGGTCATACTGTAATGGCTCATCCGTGTATATATTAACGAATATGAGACATCTTTTCCGAAGATGTGGCCTTCATACATGAAGTGTCGATGGCGTTTTTTATTATGTATTTAAAATACACTGACGGAAAAAAATCCCAACACCACAAAAAAAAATAGTTGTAGAGGAATGAAATGGCGGCAATACATTTGTATAGGTAACATATTTAATTGATTAAGGTTTCAAGATCACAGCTTAATGTAAGCGCTAGAAGAGCCATTTTAAATGTGAAATGCTGGTACATTAATAACCGGTGTAACCGCCAGAATGTTGAATGCAAGCACGCAAACGTTCATGCATTGTGTCGTACAGGTGCTGGATGTCAGTTTGTGGGATGGAGTCCCATGCCTGTTGCACTTGGTCTGTCAATACAGGGACGGTTAATGCTGGTTGGGGGTGACGCTGGAGTTGTCGTCCAATGATGTCCCATACGTGCTCGATTGGTGAAAGATCTGGTGATCTAGCAGGCCGCGGCAACATGTCGACACTCTGTAGAGCATGTTGGGTTACAACAGCGGTATGCGGGCGAGCGTTATCCTGTTGGAAAACACCACCTGGAATGCTGTTCATGAATGGCAGCACAGCAGGTTGAATCACCAGACCGACGTACAACTGTGCCATCAGGGTGCGTGGGATAACCACGAGAGTGCTCCTGCTGTCATAGGGAATTGCTCCCCAGACCATAACTCCAGGTGTAGGTCCAGTGTGTCTCGGCCGCAGATAGGTTGGTTGCAGGCGCTCACCTGGCCTCCTTCTAACCAACACACGGCCATCACTGGCATCCAGGCAGAACCAGCTTTCATCAGAAAACACAACAGATCTCCACTCCGTCCTCCAATGAGCTCTAGCTTGACACCACTGACGTCGCAAACGGCAGAGGTTTGGAGTAAGTAGAATGCACGCTACAGGGCGTCTGGCTCGGAGCTGTCCTTCAAGTAACCGATTTGTAACAGTTCGTTGTGTCACTGTAGTGGCAACTGCAGCTCGAATTGCTGCCACAGACGCTGTACGATGCGCCACGGCCATACGCCGTACACGGCGGTCTTCCCTCTCAATAGTGCCACGTGGCCTGCCGGAACCCGGTCTTCTTAAGACAGTACCTTCCCTTGACCACCGCTGCCAACAATCATGCACAGTGGCTACATTCCTGCCAAGTCGTTCTGCAATATTGCGGAAAGAAAATCCACCTTCTCTGAGTCCTGTTACACGACCTCGTTCAAACTCCGTGAGCTGTTGATAAAGGCTTCCTCGTCTTCTTAAAGACATTCTTGACTAACATCAACACCCTACGTCGAACCTCAACGATAACTAACGCTCACGAACGTTACAGCGCGTATTTACAGAAAACCTGCTTTGCATGTTCCGAGGGGCGCTACTAGCGTCACACGTATGCGCCGAGCGCGAAATTTGCAGAGACGTCATCTTACAGATGTACTCTTACCGCCTACCAACTGTCGTTTATCTAACACAACCCCTTCTTGGTGTTGGGATTTTTTTCCGTCAGTGTAGTAATAAATTAACGCAATGTCAAATGATTCATAGGCTTTGTTACACATACATTATTTTATTAAGCATTCGCGCTGTTCATTTCGCAAGTCACTTCCTACTTTCTTTAAGGAGGATATAGTACTTATTTAATTGTTTCAAGAGGTAGTATTTGTAAGAAGTTTAAAAACAGACTAGTTCATATTTAAAGTTTTGTTCTTAATAAACCATGTGAAATTTATTGTGTGTTTGGAGAGATATGGTAGTATCTTTAATTATGGCCTGTATTTCAGACCTCGTCCGATGAATCGATTCAAAGGAGGCCTTCGGTAAATGCAGTGAATCCTGTAAACGTTTCCTCTGCGAATTTCGGTGGCCCACGTCAATGGAATCTCCGGGACTTTTGATGCCGTCCGTTCCTACGACGGAACGCGGAGTTCGTAGACCAAAGTGCGCGCGCTGTAGGAATCATGGGGTCATCTCATGGCTTAAAGGTCACAAGCGTCACTGTAGGTTTAGGGAGTGTACATGTGCAAAATGCAACCTCATTGCTGAAAGACAGCGCATAATGGCGGCCCAGGTGGCTCTTAAGAGACAGCAAGCAGCCGAAGACGCCATAGCCATCGGATTGAGAGCAGTAGCAACAGGTACTCCTCTTTCTTACTTGCCCCCTGGGCCTATTTTTGGCATCCCAGTTAGCGATCCAGATATGAAAGAAATGGAGCAGCGGCAGCAGCAATTGCAGCATCAACAGCATCAACAGCATCAACATCAACAAAACCATCTTCCAGAAAGTGAAAACAGAGGTTAGTTGTCCAGTTTTGAAACGTTTTTGTTGGCATTGAAGATTTTAATTTATTCTTGTTTGTTCGTATTGTTTTGTCCTTGTCTATATTTTTTGTTTTCTATAATAATACGAACCATAACAAAACACCAACACATGTTAGTAGTGTAAAAGGGCTGGTTCCACCCAGCTGGATCCGGATGAAGCAGACGCTGGAGGTGTGACCACATGCAGGGGGCATGACTGAGCACCTCACGGAAGGGGGATGTAGCAGTTTGAGGTCTAATCTTTCGAGATATCATGTGTTTTTCCTTCCGTACGCGTTTGGTGGATTTGGAATATTTTTTTCATTAATTCTTCATGTATTTTTTTCTGACGATCAGCATCTCCAACTCAAAAATTTATTGTCTTTTCACTAATATTTCCTTATTTTTTTTTATTTCATATTTTTTTCCCACGGGAATTCTCACAGCGTATCGAATTGAGTGACGTTTCTTGAAAACGAAAGGAAGTAATTAAAAATGGAGTAGGAAGAGAAACTGATTCCGTTTGAGTTTTGCATATGGTTGTGCTAACACGAGTTTTTCTGTCACAGTTGAACGTTTCTTTTTGAACTGTTGTAATGGCGGATGTGATGAAGCAGACGTACCTCACAGCTCAAAAAGAAGGAAACTTAGGTGGTATCAGTTATTTATTCTGTGCTGTGGGGAAAGAAAGTATCAAGAAACAAAGTTTTTGAAGAATGGCTGAAGAGAGAGATAACGTACACCTTCGACAAACTGGTGAGATGACAATTTGCGAAAAATAGTTATGGTTAATAAAATACAAAAACAGTGGCAAGCAGACATTGCCGATGATCTCCAGTTTGAGTCGTCGTAACGATGGATTTCGTTACTCGTTGACGTGAATTGACATATTTTCCGATTATTCATGGGCGATTCCTTTAGGTCGGGTTCCCATATCGTCCAGGCTTTTTCTGGGATACTGAAAGATAGAAAGCCATTAAAACTTCCAACGGATAAAGGAACTGAATTTAAAAACAGAGTTTCCAAAGATTTTAAAACAGCACGGCGTGCGTTTCTTTGCCCCGAACAACGAGACAATGTGATGTACCACTGATGTAACGCACGAGAAAAGACGGCAAGTTTCAGCTAATGCCGGTGTAATTCAGTCGAAAGGCTGTCCGGCCCTGCAGCGGGGAGCCTTAACTTCAAATCCCATCAGTGGCAAAAAGGGGTTTATCTTCACATTGGTGCCCGAACGTGAAAAGTGAATCTTCTGGCCGTGAGGTTCGAGAAAAATGTGTGATGCTTCTTCTGTACGTCGTCTGAAATGAATAAGAATTCGTTCTTCTACACTGAACTCTCCTTCAAGCATGATTTGCGGCGGACCCGAAACCTGTGATTTCGTGATACGGCCTTTCTCAAGGGGAAATATATGTGTGACGTACCACTGAGGTGACGCAAGAGTCAAAACGAAAACTTGCAGCGATAAGCAAAGGTCACAGTAGTTCAGTCGTGAGAATGTCCGGCACCGGAGCTGGGAGAAATGGGTTTAAATCTTACCACTGGCAAAAAGGGCTTTATTTTAACAACGAAAACAAGTGTTGTGGAGAGATTCAATTGCCCGCTGAAAAATAGAATGTGGCGTTACTTTACAAGTCGAAATACGTTCAAATTCTTAGATGTACTCATCTCAATGATTTAGTCCATGGTTACGATCATTCTACCCATCGAAGTGAAACCTGTGGAGTGAACGAAGCCAACGAAAAGCAAGTGTTTCTGCATTGTGATCTCAAGTGGGATACACCCCCTTTCAGATTTCAAGTAGGTGATCACGTGAGGATTGTAAAGCCAAATTGACGTTTGAGACAGGATATGAATTAAACTGGACGGTAGAAGTTTTTGTTGTGAGTGGCCTTATTCCAAGAATCCCTCCCGTGTACAAAGTAAAAGATTTAATGAACTGGAGGAAACATTTTACGCCGAAGAGCTTCAAACAATAAACTCTCTGAGACCTTCGCAGTGGAAAACATTCTGAAAAATCGTAAAAGTAAAAGGACTACTTTGTCAAGTTCAAAGGCTGTTTTGATAAAATCAGTACTTGGATTCCCGAGGAGGACTTTACATCGCTATGAAAACCAACCTTTTTTTACAATAGATGAAGCGTCATTCAGCAAGATGAGTTTCTATCTGACGTTGCCCAGCGACAGCTCTCTCGGTTACTTTTCGGACAACAAAATATCCCATTTCATAAATCGACTTCTTTCTACAATCGAACTCAATGGAGACTGAGAAGTGGGAACCGTCGAACTCATCTACCCCCATTCCTGGTCCAAAGTTAATGTTAATGCGAATTCCTTTGCTTATGGTGTCGGTACAGGCCAGTTGAAAGCGGCAAAAGTAGCTGCAGGGTAATACGATTCGGTGGGTGACGTGGTAAAAGCCATATCCTATCAGTGGTTGAAAATAAATATCATGTTTTACAATAAAACCTCGAGGCGGGTCGAAACGACTTTCACACATGGTTCTCAGCTGGAGTTATATCCTGCGATTGCAGAAATTCTTGGTTTTCAACCCGATGTATATTCGACATCAAAACAGAGTAATCTTACAATTCATAGAAATTTCGTAGCAGACCTCAAGAAGTCGCTTTCCCTGTTTGTGCGTGTACAGTGAAATTGTGGAACCGCAGCCTATGGGATACGTGCATGCCCTTCTTCTTCGCATTGTTAAAATGGCAGGAAATGACAGAGATATGGTAAGCACCTTGTACCACCGTCCTCATCATTTGCCCCTCGCGAAAAAAAAACTTCCGAACCATCGAAATCGTTACAGGGGATCACACAGGTCTGTTAGTACCATTTGAACGTGGGAGAGCGATCGTGAAACTTCATTTTCATCTCAAGCATCTGTAATCATATGCGAACCATACAGATGTTTTACGAACTCCTTCGAGTGTTATTACTTCAGTCAAACTGGAATCAACAAGTGCCACTACAAAAAGGTTATGGACTTGGAGGACTCTTTCTTTCGTTATTTAGAGCGGCGGTGCCATTATTTAAACAAAGTGCAAAAACGTTTGGAAAACAAATCTTATGATCGGGTGTTTATCTCGCCAATAACATTATTCAAGGAAAAGACGTGAAGACGGAAGCCAAACAACGAACTAAAGAGGCATGTCAACTCATCACCGACAAAGCCACTAACAAAGTGAAGAAAATTCTAGGAGGAAGCGTTAGAAGGAAAAGAAAGATGAAGGAAAGCATCATTTCTTCAAAGAAAGCCAAGAGGTCAATACACAATGTTTTTGATCCCTAAATCATGGTCCTCATTCACAGTCATTCCTCCGTATATATGTTTAAAGTCTGAACTGTATTTATTTGCTTTGTCCCCTGGCAAACAAGCATAGAAAAAGGTCAATGGATTGAATATCACCCCTTAGCCAACATTCAAGATGGAGGTCTTCTGGAATTCAACATTTCTGGGAATGGTGAAGAATACATGGACTTATCTTCGACTAAAATCAAAATTTTTAATTCCGATAGGTTCCGTCAATGGTTTCGTTTACTCTTTGTTTTCCCACGAAGACATCAGTTTAAACGAAAGGGTGATTTCATCGTCAAGCAACACTTATCCCTACAGAGTTCATATCAAAACACTGCTGAATTATGGAGAAGAAGCAAAGAAGACCTACTTGTCCTGCCCAGGCTTGTTCAAGGATACAGCTAGATATTTGCATGAAGTAAACCCCACGAAAGCTGCAATGAACAACGGATTACAACAGCGCTCCGAACTCGTAAATGGAGACGTTAGACATGAATGAAACCTTGCACTGTGATTTATTTTTTCATAATCACAGTGCAAGTTTCCAATCATGCATAAACTTAGTGGACGTGAAAATCAAACTGATTCGAAGCAAACCTGATTTCTGCAGCGTTTCGTCTTCCGAGACGCCTAGTTATACAGTTCTTATCGAACATGCCTCGATTTTTTTGAGAAAAGTGAAAGTGAGCTCAGGTGTTTCAATCGGTCATACCAAAGCTTTAGAAAAATATACTGCCAAATATTTCATTGATCATGTTTTGATCTAAGTGTATTTCATCTCTCAAAGAAGAATTTCCTTCGTGCAAGACAACGTATTCCTCAGAAAAATGCCAAAAAGACCCGTAATCGGCTGTGTGGACAACGATGCTTTCAATGGTACATATAAATCAAACCCCTTCGAATTCAAGTATTATGGCATTAACTTTATCGCTGTATAGAAGAAGTTTCCAAGGGATATACTTTTTATGCATTCGATCTTAGTCTTGATCTATGCGATGGAGGGCACATGAACCTGTTCCAGCAAGGAAATTTAAGAGTGGAAATCAAATTTGGAAAAGCTTTGACAAAAACTAGTTCTGTGCTGATCTATACGCAGAGTTCCAGAACATTGCCGAAATTCCAAATCCAGAAGTATTTTTTGTGATTTCTGTAGTTGAAGAAATGAACAGTGTGCAAATAACTATGATTCTAAATTAAAATCACGTGACGCGTCGCTCATTCGTCGGAGTGTTTGCTTACGACCTGACTTCCCAAGAGAATTTCCAAGTTTCCAGCCTGCCTCGTTGTGCACACAGATCGGGATGAGAATCCTGGGAAACATTGGTTGGCCATGTACAGTATATGCCAAATATATATAGTATATGCCAGTATATATCAAAACAATGGAATTTTCTGATTCCTTTGGACATCCTACAGAACGTTTTCAAAGACCCATTGCGCGATTCGCTTCCAAGTTTTCCTATTTTAACAGCTTAACTTTTTAAAGTTCGTTTACGGACATATGTGGCCAATTTTGTTTGTTTTACCTCTATTCTCAAAGTCTTGAAAAAAAACATGAACTCCATTGTAAGAAATTTTCGATGGAAATCTGAAACAAACGATGTGCGTTTTTTTTAACGATGTTCATTTTGTTCAAAAGAAATTGGAATTGTACCAAAATTTAGAATTTAAATTTAAAAAAATGATTGATCTCTGTGTTATGCTTTTTATCTTTAATTAGTAAAGGCAGCTTTTTATTGTTTTCAGTTGTCAATATGGAAGTGCCTAGTCAACAACATCCTTTCACAGCTCTTATAGCGGGTCCTACAGAATGTGGGAAAACTCTGTTTGTGAAACGCCTACTTCATCATCAAGGGCAAGCCATTTCTCCACCTCCCGAACACGTAGTGTGGTTCTACGTGATTCGCCAAACATTGTACGACGAAATGCATAACGTGGTATTTGTGGAAGGTCTCTCATCCGATTTTCAAAATTATGTGAAAGTTAGAACGCTGTTTGCCATTGGCGACCTCATGATCGAAGCGGAAGCAATGAAAAATTAACTCACTTGTTAATCAGAGAGAATCATCATTATAATGTGTCCATGATGTTCATAACTCAAAACATTTTTCATAAAGGCACAGAAATGCGTGAAATTTTCCTTAATGCTCGTTACCTGTTTCTGGTTAAATCCCGAAGAGATATTAATCGAATTCCGCATTCAGGGAGGCAGTTGTTTCCCAGAGAACTTAATTTTTTCAAGAAGTGTACATGGATGCCACGAAATTCCCATACAGCTATTTATTGATGAATCTCAAACCTGAGACACAGGAAGAATTAAGATTGCATTCCAATATACTTCCAGGAGAAATTCAAACTATTTTTCAATCTAGATAAATTCCTCATGTTTAATGAGAAGAGAAGAAGCAAAGCAATGTGATTCATCAGTTTTCATCATAACATTTTCCAAGCGACAAGTTCAGCTCTTACGCATGATTCCACATTGTCCCAAAAAAGTATTAAAAAAAATATTTTCCGCATGCGGGGAGACACGTATTAATGCTATATGGGAAGTTTGTCTAAATGCATTAAAAGGAAATGTTCCGCTTTCCTCGGCTCAGAACAATCATTACAATGTCATAAGCACACCTTGCGAGTTTTATCTCGAGAAACGACGCCTCTATATAAAAGGAGGATTTTTAGGAGTGCTGATTCCCATCGCTTTCAGTATGCTAACGACTCTGCTCACTAAATAATGGAATTTGCCAAGAAAATTATTCTTATTCCTGAAAAATGCTAGCTGAACTCGACAAAGAAATGAAAATGTTGCACTAAGCAAAGAGCCTGATGAAGTTAAAGTGAAATTATACAACCAAGTCTTAAATAAACGTATTCACGTATCTAGCTTCAGCCCACAAACACCAACTCATGAAACCTCATTAAGAACTAAAGAAACAAACATCGAACCAGCGAAAAATGAACTTCCCAAAGTGAAGAAAGAATAAAACCCCGTGGAAATTTTATCATACAGTCCGTGTTCCCTATAGTTGGAAATGCTAAGCCGAAACGTGTTGAATGAGTTTGAAAGGAACTCTGACATTATTGGATTGAGCCCCAAAGCCGAACTCGTGTACAACGGACGCATTGTGAAAAAAGAAAAAAAACAAGAAAGATGACACCGAATTTTTGGGTGTAATAAGCACGTCTTTTGAATCCGTTCTGGCTCAAATTAAATTTATCAAAGATATTCAAAGTCAATGGAACCGGTATGGAAAACAATAGATCTGACGAAAGAAAGAAGATTTTCAATCGGGTTTGTAATCCCTCAGATATTGCTGTAAACGGAATCGTGAGCTTACGAACTCTTAGAAACAGAGATATCGACTAAAATAAGATGTGACAAATTTTTGAAGATGACAATCCGATTTTTGGCGTAAATGTGACAAGGATGGTAAGTCAGATAATATCCGAAAACTTGAAAATTTTCATCGTCCTGGAGCGGGACTCGAACCCGCGTCTCCTAGAAAACGCCCGGGTATACTAACCCACCCAGAACGACCAAGTTTCAAGTTCCCGATCAATTTGAATTTAACCAACACAGGATTCACTAGTCGAAGCAACCGGCATTCATGTTTAGCGAATCTGGAGGTTAAGAATCTTATCCCGTGTTTGCCCGGAGAAGCAGATAAATCATGAAAGAAATACGGGATTACGCCATATAATACAAATTTTTGAAGATGACAATCCGATTTTTGGCGTAAATGTTAGCATACCCGGGCGTTTTCTAGGAGACGCGGGTTCGAGTGCCGCTCCAGGACGATGAAAATTTTCAAGTTTTCGGATATTATCTGACTTACCATCCTTGTCACATTTACGCCAAAAATCGGATTGTCATCTTCAAAAATTTGTATTATATGGCGTAATCCCGTATTTCTTTCATGATAAGATGTGACTTTACGTCCCCTGGTGGGAAAACCATGCATTATTTTAGGAAGAAAGTATTCTCAAAAGGTTTATCCATATAAGCGGTATCGGTCGAAGAAAAACAAATTTGTCGAGTTTTCAGGAGCCCAGATTTTGCAACAAATACTTCAGAAGCAGAAATTAACACTTATGACCCCTGGTGGCCAAACCATTCTTTACCAAACACTAGAAATTATGTGAAAAATATTTTCCATCAGGTCTTGTATGCGATACAGGAAGAATTTTTCAAATCAGAACTTTAGGAGCAGAAATAACGCAGAAAACGCAATTTACCTTTGTGCCCCTAGCGGAAAGTCTATGATTTACTTGACAATTTTGAATTTATAGGAAAAACATTTCGCATCGGAAACACTATCCAACAAAGAAGGAATTTTTGAAATCGTACTCTTAGAAGTAGAGATATTGACAAAAATAAGGTATACATCTACGCCCCCTGGCGTAGAAACCATGCATTTTTTCAGGAAGAAAATTTTCCTAAAAGGTTTGTCGACATGAGTACTATCGGTCAACAAACGACTTTTTTTCAGTCGAAATTTTAGAAGCTCATATTTTGCTGCAAATACAACAGAAGCGGAAATTAAGACTTACACCACCTGGTAGCCAAACCATTTCTCACAAAAATTAAAAAATATGTACAAACGATTTCCCATCAGTAGCTGTATGCGGTGCAGAAATATTTTTTCAAATCGGAGATTTAGAAGCAGAGATATAGAGGGAAACGCAATTTACATTTACGCCCCCTAGCGGAAAGTCTATGAATTACTTGAAAATTTTGAAATTATATGAAAAACATGTCACACGGAAAACACTATCCAACGAAGAAGGGATTTTTTAAATCGGACTCCCAGAAGTAGAGATATTGACAAAAATAAGATGTACATCTACGCCCCCTGGCGGAGAAACTGTGGAATATTTTAAGAAGAAAATATTCCGAGAAGGTTTATCGATGTGAGTGGCATCAGTCCACGAAAGAATTTTTTCAATCGACATTTTAGAAGCTCAGATTTTATGGCTAATACAGGAGAAACAAAAATTAACACTTACGCCCCCTGGTGGCCAAAGTATTCTTTACCAAAAATTTTGAAATTATGTGCAAAAGATTTTCCATCAGGAGATGTATCCGCTGATGAAAAAAGTTTTCAAATCGGAGTTTTAGAAGAAGAGTTATCGGGGAAAATGTAATATACTTTTACGGCCCCTAGCGGAAAATCTATCCGTAATTTGAAAAAGTAAATATATCTAAAATACTCTTCGAATAAATGGAATCGAAAGATAAAATATTTTTTTCAATCGGATGCTTAGAAGCAAATATGTGGATTAAAACGTATTTTTGAATTCGACATCATTTGCATTTACGCCCTCTACCGGCGAAATTGTACATCGTAAAAAAAAAAACGAAATAAAGGATCCTCATTTGCATATTTCAAGCTTCCCAATGCAAGAAGAATTTCTCAAATCGGACTAATAGTTGCAGAGATATCGTGGGTACAGACGGACGGACGGACAGACGGACTGGCGGACGGACAAACCGATAACAGAAGCACGATATTTTTTTACAAAAGACGTGCTAAAAAGCTCGAATATTGTCGATTTTATGGATTTCATGTTTCGAAAGCTTGAAAGTCGAGAAGAAGTAAGAAGGGATGAGTTAAAAGCAGTGTTTGGCTCAACAGAATATTTGCTACGCATTTTTTTTTTTTTTTTTTTTCTCCAAAGCCGAAAAAGTGATAAGCAAACTTTGCCGTTTTAGCATAACTTGGTTTTCTTCTATAAGCATGGTGAAATACAAGTACAGTAGATTCCGGTAAGCGGTTTCCCCAGTACGCGTAGCTTTATCCCAAAGAAGGGTGCTGGTCAGATGCCCTCAAGAAATTCCGAAAAGGGTCAGTTGCACTCACAGCCCTCCCGGTTCATGGGTTAATTGCACTCAAGAGACGCCCCACATGCAAATCGTTCTCCTCGTTAGAGATTACTAGACCCTCTCAGAGTCTCTTCGGCTGTTTGAAAATTGCGCTTATAGGACCGTAATTACAACTAGGTATGTATATATACATATGACATTAATTTCTCTTTTGCAAACATATATTTTCTGTATGTGAGAGAGAGAGAGAGAAACAGACAGACAGAGATAGCTTGTATTTCTACCTGATAAAATCGACAGAGTCTATTAGGGTAACCCAGGGGATACCACGTGGAGGTTGACTCTTCATCACCAGCAGAGTTTGGTTTTTTTTCTATTACTATTATTTTTTATTTTTTTTCAATTTTCTCATTTGATTTTTTTTTATCTCTTCTCTAATCAGTTTTAATATCCGTTCCGAAATATCGTCTGCTGCTTTTCGCTTAAGACTATTTGATGTGATTTGACGAAACGGCAGGTTTTGGTGGGTCATGGCTGAGCCACAAATGAGACTGTAAAAGAACTGAAGCACTAGTGTCAACGTAAAGTTTTTCCAAGTACTGACGTACTACTGTACAACGCCACTTCCATCACATTCCTGTTTCTCGATATTTACAGAATTTGCGTCCTGAATGTATCAATAGCTTAATAGCTTTTTCCCTTTTTCGTTGTACATAAACTTCATGTTACTTTAATCGTTGTTTGAAGAATGATGCCATAAAAAAATACCAGTTTTTCAGTGAGTCGGTGGAACATTGTCCAGCAGAGAGCATCTTATGCCGGAGGCTCCTTGTTCCATCCACCTGTTTTTCATATTTACCCTCTAGGAAGCAAGGGCTGGGCGAGTGTAGTCAATCGCTTTGTTGTCTTCCTTTCAGAGTGCAACTGACCTATCAGGTAAGGATCAGAGACTGGGTGAGTGCAACTGACCTATCAGGTAAGGATCCGAGACTGGGTGAGTGCAACTGACTCGTTTTCCCAAAGAGCAAATTTAGTTAAAATAGTATAACTATTCTAGTAATCCGAATTCATTGGCGTAGAGTAGAAATCAAAGTTTTCAAACTTTCGCACATCAACCAGATGGCTTTTTCAAGGAAGGTAGACAGTAAACTGCAACCTGAATAATAGAACACTTCAACAATTTGAATGCGGTGACTTGACTAGACAATAAATGAATAGATGGAAATGTGATTATTCATTCGAAGAAACGAGGCGTCATGTTGGTTGGGCACACATTACCGTGGGAGAAAACGCAACATTATTTGAAGAATTGGTTCCAAATACGTGGCAACTCCAAGAGACACCATCACTGTAAGCCTCGCTGTTGATAATGATCACTAAGGTTTCGCGAATGGCAGCAGATTTTGTCGTGGATCAGCGAACTTAAACTTGACTTCTCTGATAGGGCAGTGGTTACTTTTCCGTCCTTTGTGTCTCTTTTGTGTTCGTTGATTCTAATTCTAAACGAACGTTTGGTCATTCCGATGCCGTACCGCTTGGAGCCGTCCGGATATCGTAGTCGGATGGCATAAACATCCGCCTCATTGAGAAGAGGTGCCTTGTCAATATTTCTCTTAAGTATAGTATATAAAAATGACGGATATCTTATGCCAACACCGAAGTGCATCATCCTGAGCGCATTTTTGAGTTGATGATCTAATTTGGGATATTCTTCAAGAATTGTCCCAAATAAACAGCTGCCTCAATTAACTGGAATCTACTGTTTACACACTGCTCGATATAGAAATTGCCCCACCCAGAAGGAGGTGTGCTACAGACATGCAAATCGCAGCGCGGGTGTACCTACTCGAGATATGCAAATGATGTTAAACCGGAACCGATGACGTCACACGTTTATGAGATAAAGGTGCCAGCATCAACAGGGATGGTAATGTGTGGTCGCTGTGGAAGTGTCACGGACGTTTCAAATTTGTTGTTCGTGCTGGAAACTGTTCAGCGAAGGCCAATGATTTTCTTGAAGATCAATATTCAGTCTTGTTAGAGTTGTACAGTTGTAATTATCAAGGGTGAGTTAATGTGTGTGAATAATTTAATTCATTAACGTTCGTCTTTTCTCGCGTGTTAAGACTATTTTTCAGACAGCTATCATTTCATCAGCTTTCTGCTCTGAAGAATTAATTTGCCGCACTTTAATTGATCTCGAAAAAGGCAATGTAAGCGAAAGAAGAATAAAAAAGAAGATGCTTATGATCGTTAAACAACAGGGTTTCGTGAATGAGTGGAAAACAACAGTTCTCGGCTGTTAAGATGCATTCTCGAATTCGGAAATCGAAGCTCGTAGAAGTATGTAACTGGTATTTTCCTTCCCTGTCTTCCTTCTTTTATTTCTTATGCTGATTGTATGTAAGCAAAGACGCAAACAAGAGGAAGAACGACGAATTGGAACTATTCACATGAGCATTACCGCATAAGTAGCTGGAAAGGCGAGAAGCTGTACATCAATAAGCAGAAGCAGTTGCATACAAAATTCCTGTATCGTTGATTAGGCTGTTCTCTTCTCCTCGCTATAGTAAACTGCGTGTTATCGACGGTGGCCGAATGGTGAATAAGAGAAAAATAACTTTCAGAGGTAGGTCGTCCTTCAGAACGGGATTTGGCGCACGGAATTCTCATGGGCCCTTTCCATCCAACGAGCCACTAGTATCAAGCAAATAAAGTAACCGCAGATCCGATTATCTTCGCTGTGGTAGTAGCGGGGAGGGTAACTATGGAGGGGATAAGATTCAGTCTCATAGCTGGAGGCCTATCGACATTTCGGCCTCTGGGATATCTGAAGTGTAGGGCGGAGCTGACAGATCCATATTTCTATCTTCCCTCCCGAACACTACATCCCCTTTCCATCACCACATGTGCATGTTGGTCTTTTCGAAAGAACCATTGAGAGGAAGGGAGCCTGAACAACTCATTTCATGGCTCCATCGCCCGCTGGGATAGAGGATATGTTTGTATAAATGATGCCGCTCAGTTAGCGCCTCCGGATATTGACACAGGAAGCAGCATCAATGGGCCAACCAAAAGACAATTCCAGCGATAAAAGAAACCTTTGACAGATAATGCAAAGATTCGTACAAGAATTTTCGTCGCTGTCTTTTGTGCAAGTAACACACCGACGCTGGCAAGATATCTCTTTGAATTATGTTTTAAACATAAAAAAAAAACAAAAAAAACTAAGTAATTTACAAAAAAATAATCTAATGGCATCTTAAATAGAAAAAAAGAAAATTATGCTGCATTTTAAACATTCCTTTGACTGTCTTCTATATCTAGGAGTTTTGAACTCATTTAATTTTGTAAGAAAGACATTTCAATTTGTTGTTTTTAAATAATCGTCACATAAAAGCACACATCTGGAATTTTTCGCAAAATACTGCACACTTTATTTAAAAGAAAAGAAACATTAGATACGTACTGCCACAGATAATTGCTTTATTCTCTGATTTCTGGAAAATTATGCAGTACCATGTATTTGAGAATGCAAATGTCTTCCATTCTGATAACAGTTCAGTCTTTCTTACTTATTTTTTTAGTGATAGAATTATCCGAGCGCAAACAATCGTCAAGTTGAATAAATTCTGAAAGGTACACTATGTGAACAAAAGTATCCGGACACTTGCCTATCCACAAACTCCCTGCAATAGGAAAGGAATTAATATGGAGTTGTTCCACCCTTTGCTGCTATCGCAGCCTCCACTCTGCTGGGAAAGCTTTTCACTACATTTGGTACATTACTGTGGGAACTGTCTTCCATTCTACAACAACAGCATTAGACAGGTCAATCACCAATGTCGGGAGGTTCAGCCTCGCTCGAAGTCGGCGTTCCGATTCATCCCAGAGGTGTTCCATGGAGTTAAAAGGTGTTTCAGTCAAGTTCTTCCACACACATCTCATCAAACCATTCCTGCACGGACCTCGTCAAGTGGATTGGGACAATATCCTGTTGGTAAAGAAAAGGGCCTTCATCGAACTGCTGCCATGATGTTGGGTGTACACAATTTATCAGGAATGCCATTATAGGGCGTAGCGTTAAAATTCCCGAGCATTGGAATTGGGAGGTCCAGTCTAAACCATGAGAAACAGGCCCAGAGCATGGTGTCTCCTCCATTAAACTCTACAGTTTGAACCACATAGTCGGGCAAGTAGCGTTTACCTGGCGTCCTCCACATCCCGACTAGACCGTCGGACTGCCAGATGGTGAAGCATGATTCATCACTCCAGAGAACGCGTTTTTTTTAATTCGAGGTTTAACGACCACCGAGAGCAACTCAGTGGGCTATAAGCAGTCCCTGAATTACAGCCACTGGTTTCAGAGAAGGGAAAGAGCCAGCGCCGTAAGACAAACACAACATCCATGCCTCACCGGGATTCGAACCCGGACCCATCTCGCACGAATGATCAGAAGCCATCGCTTAGACCACTGCGCCATCGGGGCAGCACCATTGGGGTTGATCTTGCTGTTGTTAGGCTTTTTTGGGGCTGTTCGACAATGGAAACTCGTTCCACTCGGCTCTGGATGAATGAACCGTTATAGTACTGACGTTGCTTGCAGAGGCATTTTTTGAATTCGGTGGTGAGTGTTGCAACAGAGGATAAGCGATTTTTGTCGCAGCACGTGCTTCAGCACTCGGAGGTCACACTCTGTCATATTTCATGGCTTGCCAGTTCGAGATTGCGCTGCTGTTGCTTCTAGGCGTTTCCACTTCACAATTACATCACTTACAGTTGATTGGGGCAGCTACAGCAGGGCAGAAATTTCCCGAACTGACTTGTTGAGGAATCTTTTTTGCTGCTGAGGAATCTTTTTTGCTGCTGGAGAATCTAATGGGCAACCCCTTGAAGATTCTAGTGCCTCACCTGGTCCTAAAACCCCAGTTTCTCAACCATTTCGTAGTTTGCTGGCGCGACTCCGCGATTCAGTATACCATTGTAGCGTACGATTGTCCTATCGGAGTTCCTAGGAATCTTCCATTTGATTTGGTACCTCCAGAATGTGTGTTTAAATCATCATACGAGCCATCGTCACACCCTCCTTTGAGGACGATGCTTCCTCAGTATCTCCACCATGCGATATCAGGGGTGAAGCACATTTTTATGTAGCGCAAGATGAGTCTTTTCAAGGTGAGATTTGCACTAGTGCTGAATGTCAACTGGAGGAGCCTATATTCTTCGGAAATCCGACGGGAGTTGAGTTCTTCGATTATCTTCGCATTATATTTTCACTTGTATCTAGATGATTTAGAACTTTTTACAGGGTGACCTTTATCGCACTTTTTGGAACTTGGTAACTGCACATCGCACACTCTGAAGGCATTACTGTCCGATAGTGCCCTTTGATACCCTTTGACTTCCTTCTTGGATACGCCTGTGATCTAACACGACTTTGTCATGATGTTGTTGTGGGTATCCGACTTCACAGCACATGAACTTACACGACATTGTGTCTTTTTCTAGTTATGAAGAGTATGTTTCTTTCTTTTCGTTGTTATACTATATAAGTACTATTCATTGTTTCGGCTTAGAGTATACTCATTTGTCATTAGCGGTTTTCCTTAATTTTGTTGCTTAATTTATATGATAATGTTTATTTTAATTTTTTTCTTCGTTTTAAGAGGAAATGTTGAATTTGGAAATTTCATTTTATTTCCATTATTCTATTTACAATAAACCAGGCATGTTGAGATATGCTTGCGAATTTTCAAACGTTGAAAGTCCTTGAGCTCGCAGTACTGCCCGTTCTACTGCTCATGCTCGTCTACGATGTTTGCCACGCTATGTGTGTCTCTTTATACCTGTATGGCTGTGGCTTATATGTGCAAATCCAGCACTCTAAGGGGGTGTCCGGTCACTTTTAGTCACATAGTGTATCAGCTCCTGCTATATACACAAAAACATAGCTCTAGAACCAACGCACTGATCATGGAAAGTCACGATATTAGAGATAAATTCTTTAGGAAGCAAATAAGCTTTTTGTATTTTCAAATGCTTTTCTCAGAAGAATATAACCTCTTGCATATACCAAGCGTGAGTCGAAAGTTTTACAATATTTGCATAAACGCATGTGCTGCGGTGGGTATGTCACGTGTTTAAACTAGATCAAGTCGCGCACTGCAGTCAGTAGAAAGGGATATAAAATGGTAGTCGTTGCTGTGAACAGCATTGCTCGTCGTCATTCTGTCTGTGGTTGGAACGCCAAAGAGATGAACAGCCACACTGTAAAAACAAAATTGTAGTTTTTACAGAAACTTACTGTAAATCGCTACAGAAAAATGCCGTAACCATATTTAACAGTTTAAAACTGTCATTACACCGAATAGAAGACTCCGTAACTAGACTCTATGCCTGTAGACAAGATATTTTGTTACGTGCTAACCACAGGCACGCCTACTGAGGTTGGAGTCTACTGGACCTTAAAACGGTGACTCAAGTCTTCTTCATGAATGAGCCCCATTTCTCACTGAATCGGCAAGCACATTCCTGTGAGACTTCTGAAACCCTCTACACGCCTCATCTTTTCGTGATGGTAGTGTGAGTGTGTGAACTGTTTTTTTATTGTGTAGCGGTTCCAACCTCCATGATTTTTTCTAAAGGTCCTGTGACTGTCATAAAACTACCATGGTGAGATTCTCGATTCCTATGTCAGGTCGTATGCCGGTATAGTTGGTGTGGATTTTGTGCTAATGAATGGCAACATACGCACCCACAAAGCTAATGTCGTCTGTGAAGGCACTGAAGAACTAGGTATGAAACGAATGGTTCCACTGAATACCTGTATGATGCCTTTGAGAGGAGTACTGCTGCCTCTCAGCCCTAATTCTCAGGGACATCAGGACGTCCTCATTCGCCAGTGGCAATTATTGCCTTTCCACCCGTTGAATCATCTTATTGAGGATACGATTCGTCGATGACAAAACTGCATTATATCCAGAGTGGGAGACACATTTTATATTGACTACAAGTTTAGCATACCAAATGCCCACGCTGTTTTGGGGTTGTATCTTTGAAGCATGTGTTTGTCGGTGGACATGCATCTGTATTGTCTCTTACTTGGTAACGCATATATCCTACACATCATTGTACCATGATATAAAGTTAGATATAAACTGGTTACTTTTTTAATGTACGCCAATTGTCATGTTTTGGGCTTAATCTCCGACGGCAGTTTGTCTTATTGATAGAAAATACTCTAAGAAACACCGCTGAAAATATATGATGAACGTTCAAATATAAGCGAGAATTTGATTCCAAAAACTTTATTCACAACAAAATAAAAAAGTCATACATACTACTTTTCAAGTTAGTCCTTGTTAACTGCAGTGCACGTTTCCTAACTTTCTGAAAGCTTCTTAATACCAGTTTCAAAGGTTTTTCGTTGCTTGTCACTCCAATTTAGCACAGCTGCAATAACCTGATTGTCTAAGAATCTCTTAAACCTTAAGAATTACTGCGTACTAGCTTTTTTTTTTTTTTTTTTTTTTTACTCAGAAGTGAAGTAGTGTACCCAAGTCTCGTCTCAAATCAGATTTGAAGATAAACATTTGATTCCTTCACGTTTCTTATCACTGCGAAAATTGAGTAACGTCCACTGAATGTCTTTCCTTGTGCTCAGATAATACACTGCTGGCCAACCAAAATGCAACACCAAGAAGGGCACGAGATAGCAAGGCCAGATTTACTGGACGCATAACAACAGATACAAAGATGAAACGATTGAACTTACAGGCCCGTGCGACTTGCGGAACACGCAGACATCAATAGTTCGTGTGGCCCCCATGGCTGGCAATAACGGCCGCTACACGCCGCGGCATCGAACAAGAGAGGCTTTGGATGTGGGCTTGGGGTATGTCGGTCCAGGCTGCTTCCACACGTTGCCACAGTTCATCAGGCGTAGCCGCGAGTGGTGCTTCCCGGGCCACTCGGTTGCCGATCAACGACCAGACGTGTTCGATGGGCGACATATCGAGAGAACAGGCGAGCCACGGCCGCAGTGACACCTGGTGGGCCGTGAAGAATTGTTGCACGATGTGTGCCACGTGCGGGCGTGCGGGCGCGCATTGTCCTGTTGAAACGTGGCCGCTGGCAGGTCCTGCATGTAAGGGAGGACTACAGGCTCCAAAACGTCGGAGATGGTGGGGTGGCTGTTGAGTGTACCGGCGATGTGTACCAGATGGGTGCGGGTGTCATATCCAATTTCGCCCCAAACTATAACGTCAGGCGAACGACCGGTATGGCGATGCATAATGCAGGCGTCATACAGTCTCTCGCCATGGTGCCGCCACACTCGGATTCGACCATCGTGGTGTTGCAGGCAGAAGCGGGACTCGTCGGAGATGACAATGTCGTGCCATTCCATAGTCCAGTTGCGGCGTTCAACGGCCCACTGCCGCCGCACTCGCCGGTGGTGCAACGTTAATGGTAATCTGAGCAATGGGCGCCGTGCGACGAGTCCCCACTCCTGCAGACGACGTCGAACGGTACGTGCTGACACAGGTTGTTGCGCAACACACCCTACTTCCTGCGCTAATGTTCGTGATGTGGCGGTGCGAGCCGTCAATGCCCGCCGCACAACATGCCAGTCCTCCCGTTCGGTGGTGTGCCGCGGCTGCGGCAAACGCTCACGTCGGTCCGTCCATCCCTTCTGCACCCACCGAATCCATACTCGCCTCACTGTGGCTGGTTGTCGTCTCACACGGGTGCCGATGTCTCGATACGATAACCCGCTTTCGCGATAAGCCACTATTCGTCCTCTGTCGAACTCCGAAACGTGCTGGAATGACTGCCGTATTCTGCGACGAGGCATCAGGAAGCTTCCCACGCACAGGTCCGGCAGCACAACACACTTCCACTACTTACACCCCGCCTTCTGTGCATCCTTCTTATAGTGCTTCTCGGTGGCGTGCCGGGCGCACATGATTTGCATATGCCCTGCAATGCTAATCGTTTTCATGTCCTCTCGCGGGCGACGCATGCTGCGAATTTCAGGCCAATCGGATGCTTCCGTCTGGGTGTTGCATTTTGGGTGGCCAGCAGTGTAGAAGTCGTGGGTCCCACATTGCGCTCACTGAATTTAATTTCAGATCGTTGTGGACAATTTCTGCAGCACTTCCTACCCTAATTTTAGTTTCTGTGAGAGTTTACGAACGGTTGTCTGACGATTGTCTATGATAAATTTTCAATTCTGACAGCATTATCGGGATTGACAAATCTTTGTCTCAGAGTTCAAGGTTCATTTTCTAGACGATCTTGTCCTTCTCTAAATGTGTGGTTTGTGCCAATTGTACGACATTACTTGAGATAAAGAGTCTTCCCCAAACTGGGCTCGAGGCCTGGTAACGATTTTGGAAGAAACGACACATTCCTTTGGGAGAAATATCATAACTATGCGCAGCACAGCACTGCTGGGTATTCTTGGTCCAACATCTTGATTACATTTGACTGGTCATGTGGAGGAGAGCACGACTAGTGCTGTTTGCAACTTAGAACATGTATTTACTTGTCAGTGCATGCCTGTTCGGACAAGTTGATTTGTGCTCGAGCGGCAACTGAATTCTCATTTATATTCGAATGTCGTACTTAGAACTGTTACAGTTCTCTTGTGAATTTGGCAAAGGTTTCATTTTATGTACATATTCTTCAGTTTTTAAATTGAAGGTATGCATCACTCTTCGGAAAATGTAGGGAAGGGTATAAAACGATACGGAAAACGAAAATAAATAGCCGTTTATATACTGATGACTTAAGAGCTTAATTCTCTGTTCTAGATTTAGGGAAAGAACTTGGAGGACAGTTTGTGAAGCAGGAAAAGATTCAATAAAACTGAAATTGCAATTGCTTGGACTATAAGTCTTCATAAAATTAAGATAAATGGGCATTAAGTTGAATGACTATCTGAAATTAAGAATCGGTAAAAATTGTAACTTCAAATACACTGCTGGACAATTGCTAAGGACGGATCATAAACAGCTATATAGCGCATAAAAAAGTAAGTGTGGTTGGATGCCAAGTGAAATAAAATAATGTCAGAATGCCAGGACATTACAAGAAAGACAATTTATTGTGCTCTGTAATCCAGAAGGCTTTGGAACGTGTTCAAGGGACAAACAGGCCATTTTGTGCAGAATACGTTAACGTGAAAAAAATGCAATTACCGTCCGCAGGCGTTCCGGCGTAAGATGTCAATACGGGATATGGCCACCATGGAGGGCGATGCAAGATTCCACACGTCGTGTCATGCTTTGCACAACATTATCAAGCAGCTGTTGGGGTAATTTATCCCATTCCTCTGTCAGTGCACGATTGAGGGTGTCCTTGTTTATTGGAGGGCATTCGCGACCAGCAAGACTCCTCCCCAAAGCATCCCACACATTTTCAATGGGATTCAGATCTGGAAAACGTGCTGGCCATAGGAGGCGTTGAAAGTCCTCGCTCTCAAGACACTAGTGAACAGCGACTGTTCGATGACATGTTGCGTTGTCGTCCGTGAAAATGAATCTATCACCGACAGAACCCCAGAGCATGCAAACATGAGGTAGCAGAACATCATCAATGTATCGTTGACCAGTCATAGTCCCAGTTGGAAGCACATAGAGGGACGTACGGCCATTGATCATGATGCCAGCCCATGCCATGACACTACATGTCGGATATCGGTCCCTTTCCTGTATGTTTGCTGGACAATATGCAGTACCACTATAACGCCAGATCAGTTGTCGTCGACAATCAGACGATAGACTGTATCTACTCTCATCTGAGAAGAGGACAGCAGACCAGTCGTTATCAGTCAAATTGCTATGTTGATGGCACCATTGCAAACGGGCGGTACGGTGACGTCTGGACAATGGGATGCACACAACAGGACGGCGGGCGTATAGTCCTCCTTCATGCAAACGTCTGGCGACAGTTTTTCGGGAGATCCGCTTTCCAGTAGCAGCCATAAACTGATTTGCTACCTCACTAGCCGTGCTGCGCCGGTGTCTTTTTGTTGATAGCACTATGTACCGATCTTCTGCAGGTGTCTTACTGCGAACACGACCTCCCCCGTGACGTTTGCTACACTCTCCATTTGTTTGAAATGATTTCCAAAGCCTTGAAACAACACTGTGGCTGACGTCGAACTCCCTGGCAACATCTGTTATTTTTCGGCCTTCTTCAATCTTGCCAATAATACGGCCACGCGTAAAATCATCTAGGTGATGTCGAGAAGACATACTGAAAATTGCAAGTTAGTCAATTGATTCTTTCCTTTTCAACTTTGCGTTTGAACAACAACGGTCAACACGCGTCAAATCCTTTATATCTCTTATCAGCGCTATGACGTCACGAACAAGTTCGGCAATCCAAAATTTGCATACGCACAACACGTCTTACTGTATCCCGCACTTATGCTAATTTCCACATTTTCCTGCCTTCCATTTTATGGTTGCTATCGTTGCTATTGTCATCCGTCCTTAGCAATTGTCCAGCAGTGTAATACGAGAAGAAGAAAAACTGTTCCAATAAATTCTTATCTCTGATTTAACCAGACACGGAAAGACATAGATCTCACTTACACAAAATCTGAGGCTGATTACGGTTTTGAGGATGTATCTCCAATAAAAACTGCAAAAAAGGAAAGCCGATGTATTAAAAATATGATGTTACGGTAAAGGTGATAAGGAACTCGTGTCTGGAGAGAAAAGGAAGAGCTGTTGATAAAAGCTAAGACTACACTGTTCTTGTGACGTATACCTCGAATTTAACCTTCCCTTTGAGTGTCTGTGTTCTTATGCTAATTTGGTTTCTCCTCGTTAAATGCTTTCTAGCTTAACGCCACAAATTTCCTCTCGACGAGTTTGAAGTTGGCAACCTGACAGAGAGTCAAAAAGCAACCAACATAAATAAAACGTTCCGAGATAAGAACAGTGCAGATAAGTGCAGGACTGCTGCGTGTTGGAAGAGCGAGTTTGTATATGCAATGCTGATAAGAGCAGATAGCGAGCGATTACTGCAAAAATACACTGACGGAAAAAATCCCAACACCAAGAAGGGGTTGTGTTAGATAAATGACAGTTGGTAGGTGGTCAGAGTACATCTGTAAGATGACGTCTATGCAAATTTCGAGCTCGGTGCATACGTGTGGTGCTAGTAGCGCCCCTCGGAACATGCAAAGTAGGTTTGCTGTAAATACGCGCTGTAACGTTCGTGAGCTTTAGTTATCGTTGAGATTCGACGTAGTGTGTTGATGTTAGTTCAGAATGCCTTTAAGAAGACGAAGAAGCCATTATCAACAGCTCACGGAGTTTGAACGAGGTCATGTAATAGGGCTACGAGAAGGTTGATTTTCGTTCTGTGATATTGCAGAACGACTTGGCAGGAATGTAGCCACTGTGCATGATTGTTGGCAGCGGTGGTCAAGGGAAGGTACTGCCTCAAGAAGACCGGGTTCCGGCCGGCCACGTGGCACTATTGAGAGGGAAGACCGCCGTGTACGGCGTATGCCCGTGGCGCATCGTACCGCGTCTGTGGCAGCAATTCGAGCTGCAGTTGCCACCACAGTGACACAACGAACTGTTACAAATCGGTTACTTGAAGGACAGCTCCGAGCCAGACGCCCTGTAGCGTGCATTCCACTTACTCCAAACCACTGCCGTTTGCGACGTCAGTGGTGTCAAGCTAGAGCTCATTGGAGGACGGAGTGGAGATCTGTTGTGTTTTCTGATGAAAGCCCTTTCTGCCTGGGTGCCAGTGATGGCCGTTTGGTGGTTATAAGGAGGCCAGGTGAGCGCCTGCAACCAACCTGTCTGCGGCCGAGACACACTGGACCTACACCTGGAGTTATGGTCTGGAGAGCAATTTCCTATGACAGCAGGAGCACTCTCGTGGTTATCCCACGCACCCTGACGGCACAGTTGTACGTCGGTCTGGTGATTCAACCTGTTGTGCTGCCATTCATGAACAGCATTCCAGGGAGTGTTTTCCAATAGGATAACGCTCGGCCGCATACCGCTGTTGTAACCCAACATGCTCTACAGAGTGTCGACATGTTGCCGCGGCCTGCTAGATCACCAGATCTTTCACCAATCGAACACGTATGGGACATCATTGGACGACAACTCCAGCGTCACCCCCAACCAGCATTAACCGTCCCTGTATTGACAGACCAAGTGCAACAGGCATGGAACTCCCTCCCACAAACTGACATCCAGCACCTGTACGACACAATGCATGAACGTTTGCGTGCTTGCATTCAACATTCTGGCGGTTACACCGGTTATTAATGTACCAGCATTTCACATTTAAAATGGCTTTTCTCGCGCTTACATTAAGCTGTGATCTTGAAACCTTAATCAATTAAATATGTTACCTATACAAATGTATTGCCGCCATTTCATTCCTCTACAACTATTTTTTTGTGGTGTTGGGATTTTCTTTTTCCGTCAGTGTAGATCGTATTGAGTGAGCAGATAGATTCGAAAAGTGATAAGTGTCACGTATATTGTGAGACATCATTAATTGAATTCTATGCAGTGTATTGTATACGAACGACTTGTTGATCATTACAGACTATTGACTTGCATAAATACGAATAAAGTGGAAGTAAATTTCAATAAGTAGAATTCTGTTGTCCTTTGAACTCCGGCCGTTATCTTAAAGTGATGATTCATGTCTAGTTAAGGTTTTCAGCTACAACAAGTGAACTGAAGTAACCGGGGTTCAGCGAAAAGTTAACTCTTTAAGACTTTAAGTTAAAGTCGAAGTTTAAGTGAAATTAACGTAAAAATAACAGCTTCAACAAAACCCAAGTAACTTTTATTTTATTTTCTCCAGAGTAACAACAGAAGAACATTTTTAGGTTTCAAACCTGCGGAAAGGTGAGTATTTTTGCGCAAAACACTGGAAGGATTGAAATAACGAAAAAAACCTAAGGGCTGCATTCAGTCTGTTATCTCCTGAGCATTATTATTATATAAAAAGATTTCACCTCTTCCTGAGGTTTTTCTCTTCTTTACTGGACAGGTACGACGAACCAAGTTTGGGAAATGGTATTTTTTTTCTCTCAATTGTCCAGAAACTTCCTTACTATCCTATATAAGTGTTCAGGATAGCTGCCTCTTATAGGTCCATGTAGGTGTTAGGTTGAAGGTCTAGTGTCTGCATAGAGCTGTGAATGGTCTTAGGTACAACTCCTGTGGCTGATATTACTATAGGGACGGTGGTGACCTTCTCCATATTCCACATTTCCTTGACTTCGTATCATAGGTCGTTATACATTAACAGCTTCTCTCCGTGCGTCTTCTGGATGTTGCACGTGTTGGGCACGTCTATTGTCAATGAGGTATGTTGACTTCTTCTCCTTGTCGACCAGGACGATGTCGGGCAGATTGTGGGGGATGGTGTTATCTGTTCTGATCGATCTGTCCCAGTACATCTCGTGGGTGTTGTTCTCTATAGAAGCTTTGTTGGCTCATACTTGTAATAGGGGACAGACTCAGTTGTGATAAGGTGGTGCTTCCTTGCGAATTTCTGATGGAGGATCTTCGCGACTTGATTGTGCCTGTTCGTGTACTCTGTCTGTGTGAGGACTCTGCACCCTGCTGTGATACGTTGGATGGTCTCTGGCGCTTGATGGCATTGCCTATATGTGTCGCTTTCCACTGACGTGTCCTTCAGGATATGCTTCCGGTAGTTTCTGGTGTTTACAACTTGATCTTGTAGAGTCATCAGGAACCCTTCGGTCTCGGGGAAGAGTGATCCGTTTGTTAGCTATGCATTGGAGGCAGTCTTATTCACATGGTCGGATTGCAGATCGTTTTAGTGCATTCCGCGTAGGACTTTCTTGCCCCAAGCTTCTTCTTTTGGCTCCCTCGTTCCAATCTCGATGTTCTGAGTAGAGAGGTCTGGGCTGTGTACTTTTTGTCACTCTGGTTTATCATTTCGTGAAGGGGCCCCTTGCTCTGATGGAAGTATTTTCTGAGGCTGCTGATTTCCTTTTTTGGGTGTTTCAGGAGATCAATCATTCCCCGTCCTCATTCATTTATCATTATTATTATTATTATTATTGCCTTATACAGAGTACAAAATCGCAGTTGCTGGAAAAAGTTCTGGACAGATATGAAAGTTTTCAAGGGGACAATGGTGCAGTAAGGTGAAGTGCAAAATCTCAAATCTTCCCGGGAAAGGGCAGGAAACTGGACCTTAGCTAAGTCTCAGAACCAGGCGGGCTGAAGAGTCATTTTGAAAGTGGGGCTCTGTGTTCAACAACAATTTTTTTTTCTTCAAAAATACAGATTTAAGTTTCGTTTTTTTGCTCCTTTTGTTAATTTATTTCCCTAGCAAATATTTTCTCCATGCCAAAAAAAGTAAAAACAATAAAATAAAATACAAAATATGAAAATGGGGAGGGGACAAAATTGAACTATCTTGAAATATAAAAAATAAATCCCATTCCCTGAATTTGCATATAATGATTGAGTTGCAGGCTCCTTATAGCTGGAGCCAAAATAACTCCCAACTAGCATCGAAAAACTGCTTGTTCTGTCAGTTTATTATTCTGGCCCCTTTCCGTGGATTTACGCAACGACATCGAGGAGTTGCGGATGTCTTATTTTGACCCTTTCTGCCCCGGCCCCGCATTTTCAAGGGGCCCCAGAATGATGCACGATGCTTGAAGAATTGACAAGGTTTTACAGGGTTTTTTGTTGTTGTTGTTGTTGTTGTTGTTTTGCCGATAGCACAGCAAAAACTATAAGAAGCTGCCTTGCAAAAAAGTTTTTACATTTCTTTCCGCTTTTTCAGGAGTCAACAAAAAGGGTAACCGCCCCTAGTCCATTTTCAGATCTTTCAAAAGCATCAAAGATTTTTTTTTTACACATCAGTAATTGGAGGAAAGTTTCATACATTAAGAAATCGCTTGAATCATGACATTTGCATCATATTATTTTGTCCGCTACTTCGATATAATTTCTACAAGCTGAACCCTGGGGGAGGGGGCATTAAAGCAGAACTGAACTGGCATCCATTTTTCAACCATGCATTTTTACATTTTCTTGCTAACACTGATTCGTCCATGAATCATGGTATACACACTTCAATATGGCGGGGGTATTTTAACGGCTTCTTCATCATATTTTCGAAATGTTTTCCCCTGGGTATTTTTATTCGGCCACCCATAGTGAAATCCAATAGATGTGCCACTAATATTGGGGTCCCATAATCCTTTTCTCCTTAAATGTGCTCTGGTCAACAGCCAACCTCCCTTCCTCCCCCACTCAAAAACCTAGAGCTCTCAGATCCCCATCGACGAACCCCTTTTCTCCCGCACAAGCACCGCAAAACCGCTCTTGATAACCGCAAAAAAATGAACAGAAATAAGTTGAAAGCTCTTCTCTCTCTCTCTCGCACAAGGATTTTTCTGTAGCGCTATTTCTCAACGCCTAGCTGAAAGGTACCCACAACGACACTTCTTTGCAGGAAATACTACCTGGAAGTTTTTAATAGCAACTTAGCATCTCATAGTCACTTGCCAAGTGACGAACAGTGTTTTAGCCTTCGGTGCAACTACACCTTCCCCCGCCCCCCTCTCTCTCTTTCTCTCTCTCTCTCTCTCTCTCTCTTTCTTTCTCTTTCTCTTCCCCTCTCTCTCTCTCTCTTTCTCTCTCTTTATGTTTCTCCTGAGAGGAAGAGGTATTTCCCTCTTTCCTGACCTTTAACACCGGCAAGCCCTGTGCCTATGTGAAGAGAACCGTTGCCGCAGCTGCTCCTACTGATTCACCTCGAGAAGTAATTTCTTTTATCTTTATTCATCATTCGAGCTGGTATAATTTCAGTTTTTCTTATCTTTTTAAAAAGTGCGATACACGAATAAATAAAGTATTTATGATTATAATAAGATGCAAAAGTAATTTTCATAAACCATGGAAAATAAAAATTCAAACAGTTTACAGCAACGTTTCTTTTCCAGAAGGGCTTGCTTGCCTTAAAGGGATGCTGAGCCCCCTCTAGCCTCTGCTAGCTACGACCCTGTCAGGAAGGAAACTGCAATTCCTTAGCAATACTCGTTTGTTTACAATTCCTTAGTAATACTCGTTTGTGGAAACTACAATTCCTTAGCAATACTCGTTTGTCTTCCAATATAGTAAGATTTCTCGTTTTTGTTTGTTTTCTACATGCTGAAGAAAAACAAAGGCGAATTTCTCGTTTCTTCGCTCCCCACCTAATGCAGATGGGAAAACGAGAAATTCCGGTTTCTTTGCTTTCATACCACTGCAGAAAAACAAAGGGGTGTTTCTAGTTTACCTGCTCCCTAGCTGTTACTGTGACGTACCTATCTCAGTGGTGGATCATATCTTAAGATGGCAAAGTCGCACCTATAGGCTTCTTTGGCCTAGTTTAGTTGGGAGAACAACTGGCTCCGGAGCGAGGGGTCGTTGATTCGAATGCCATCACCGACAAAATGGTGTTCCGCTATATTTGCCCCCGAACGTAAAATGAATCTGCTTGCCGTTGGGTTCTTTGAAAAATGTATGATGTTCGTTCCACACATTGTGTGGAATTAGTCAGAATTCCTTCTTCTACAGTAAGCTCTCCTTCAAGCGTGGTTTGCCGGCTGACTCGGAAACCTACGATTCCGTCCCAGCCCTTTCTCAATGGGGAGATATATGAAGCTTACTTACCTCAGAGGTGAAGCACATACGGCAAAGTTGCAGCGACAAACTTCGTCAGCGTAGCTTAATTGGGAAAGCATTCGGCTCCGGAGCAGAAGGATGCGATTTGAAGTTGCGCAAATGAAGGTTTTGCCTTTGCTTGCTCATCCTTGCTGCAGAAAAATCAACAAGAATTTACTCCCCACCTGCTACAGAGAAACAAGGATTTACACACCGCATGACACAAAGAAACAAACGAGGATTTACTTCACACCTGATACAGTAGGGCATCTTCTGCAGAGAAACAAGAATATTTCTTGTTTCTGTGTTCCCCAGCTGCTGCAGTGAAACGAACAAGGATTTCACTATTGCTTGCCCATCGTCTGCTACAGAAATAACAAAGGATTTTCTCCCCCAGCTGCTGCAGGCAAACGAAAGAGTATTTCTTATTTGTTTCCCCTTTCAAAACAGTTCAGATAGTGTAACGTATACTCTAGATTCACTTTCCTTTTGATTTTTACTATCTCTGGTTATTTTATTTTTCTATGTAAATTATCTTCTTACTGAACGAGATGTTATTTCACCCGCTGAATGAGATCTGGCAATGAGTGTAAGTCATGACGTGGTGGTAGCCAGTATAAATAGGCGCGTTCAACGATACCTAAGGAGAGCGTTTGTTGTTGTATAGAGAGAGAGCTGTTATGAAAGAAATACGGGATTACGCCATATAATACAAATTTTGAAGATGACAATCCGATTTTTGGCGTAAATGTGACAAGGATGGTAAGTCAGATAATATCCGAAAACTTGAAAATTTTCATCGTCCTGGAGTGGGACTCGAACCCGCGTCTCCCAGAAAACGCCCGGGTATGCTAACCACTACACCACCCAGAACGACCAAGTCTCAAGTTTCCGATTAATTTGAATATAACCATCACAGGATTCGCTAGTCGAAGCAACCGGCATTCATGTTTAGCGAATCTGGAGGTTATTAACCTCCAGATTCGCTAAACATGAATGGCATTCATGTTTAGCGAATCTGGAGGTTATTAACCTCCAGATTCGCTAAACATGAATGCCGGTTGCTTCGACTAGCGAATCCTGTGATGGTTATATTCAAATTAATCGGAAACTTGAGACTTGGTCGTTCTGGGTGGTGTAGTGGTTAGCATACCCGGGCGTTTTCTGGGAGACGCGGGTTCGAGTCCCGCTCCAGGACGATGAAAATTTTCAAGTTTTCGGATATTATCTGACTTACCATCCTTGTCACATTTACGCCAAAAATCGGATTGTCATCTTCAAAATTTGAGAGAGCTGTTATTTATGTGTCAGAGAGCTGTTGTTTATGTGAGTAGAGCTTCGTTCATGTGCAAGGAGCTACGTGTTATTTGAGTAGCTGTGTGTGAAGTGTGTGTGATGATACCAGTAGAAGTTCATAATAAAGAGTTTTAAGTAAGTACGTCTTTCTCAGTTCATAGTACTGTCAGACCTCTGTCTGGCTGTTAGGTTTATTTCATTTAGTGTTATTAGTAACAACCAGCATAAGACTTTATTCATCTTAATTACTACTACAACATTACTACCAGTTATAAGTTGGTTCAATATTATTACTACACTAGTAGCAGGAAAGTTTATTCATGGTTTAATTAACAAAACAACAACCATTTGAACAACCATTTGAACAAGCATTAGAAGAAGCATTAGCTTAGTACAAGCATTGAATTCATTATAATATTAGTGACAGCTATATTCACGATAAGTAGCGTGGTAGAAGAAGTTTTTATTCATTATAATAGCTATTTTGAAAAAGAAAAGTTACGTTCGGTAAATGCTGGCAGTGTAATTTTTTGTTCGCTCGTTTTTAAAACCAATGGAATTATCATTTTTGTTGCAGCTTTCATGCATCGTGAAAGTTTTTCTCACATTCCTTAATAAAATTTACTTCTATTGTTTATACTTTTATACATGTACGAACACATGCACAGGAGTATATACAGGTACATAGTTGTTCGCTTAATAAGATACGTATTCACCAGTATCGTGATACCCATTTAATTTTTCGGTGATTAATCTTATCGGCTTCCATTGGAGTAGTCCTTCGCTTTAGATAACTGTGAGTTGTACTTAGCCATTAAGTTTTGTGAACTTCCACAAATTTTCCATTCAGTTATTTTTTTTAATTACATAATATTAAATATTTGTATGGGTAAGATGATAATAATAATAATCCAAGTACATTCTCAACAATGTATTCTTGTTGTCAGCCAAGAGTTAGTAGCTTTGTATAAATTTCCTTAAACTGAAGAAAGGGACTATCTCTCTTAGGAAAGTAGATTCGGTACCAAAAAACTTTACACCCATGAGCTATTACATTATGACCACCTACCTAATAAGCTGTAGGACCCCCTTCAGCCCTCAAAAGAGCGGCCACTCGGAGATGCATCTATTCCATGAGGTGGCGATAGGTATCCCGGGGTATCTGGTACCATAATGTCAACAGCAGATCCTCCAGTTCCCGTACATTTCGAGGTGGTGGTGATTTAGTGCGAACCCGCTTTTGCAAGTCCAACCACAAATGTTCGATTGGGTTAATGTCGGGTGAATTTGGAGGCCAGGACATTAACAGAAAGTCACCAGCATGTTCCTCGAACTACTCCTTGACGATTCTGGCAGAGTGTCATGGCGCATTATTCTGTTGATAATGGCCATCATCAGCAGTGAACACAGTTGCCATGAATGGGTGAACTCGGTCCCCAACGATGTTCACATACCTAACAGCTGTCAAGGATTGTGCTATCGGGATAATGGGGCCTAAAGTGTCCCAAGAAAACATCGCCCACAGCATAACACCCCCGCCGCAGGCCTGTTTCCGCCCAACAGTGCATCCAGGTTCCATAGCCTCCGTTGGTAATCGGCGTATACGCGCTCGGGCATCTACGTGATGCACCAGGAATCTTGATTCGTCAGACCAGGCCGCTTTCTTTCAATCATCTACAGTCCAATCTCGATGATCTTGGGCCCATTTCATGCGTTGTTGGCGATGAGGTGCAGTGAGAATGCGGATCCAGCTGAGTCTTCTGCTACGCAGGCCCATGAGCAGAAGGCTGCGATGAACTGTGTGCTGTGACACATTGCCCTGATCATCACTGTTGTAGATGCGGGTGAATTGTCTCACTGTGGCCCTGTGGTCTCTGTGAACAATGCGCGACAGTATCCCCTCCCCTCTGGCATCAATGAGCTGCGGACGACGCACGGCGGTTTATCGTTTGGCCATCTGTTCAACACTTTTGTGGATACTCACTACAGCGGCACGTGAACAACCCACAAGCCGCCCCGTTTCCGTGATCGTAATTCCGAGGCGCCGTGCCGTCGCAATTTGTCCTTTATCAAACTCCGATGAATCTGCAGCTTTTTCCATTCTGACTCCGAAGACTCTACTAACCGAAAGCCGGTCCTCGTGTTGTGTATATGCTGCTCTGTGAATTTAACCTGCGCCACCTTTCTGTCTCCAGGCGCGCTCAATTCTCTAGGCTGGGGGTGGTCACAATGTAATGGCTCATCGGTTTATAGCGGACAGTAGACTAGAATTGGAGTTGTCACCGAAAAATTTAATCGTGGCCAGTAGACTGGGATAGAATTTGTCACCGAAAAATTTTACATCTACCACGATTCTTGTGCATAATTCTTAGATAAAGCGGAAAACTGCAAATTTGATATTTATTAGAAATCAAATTTCGGGAATATATGGAATGTATACAATACTCTAACTGTGTGACGTTATTTTAAATACACAAGACCATGAATACCCAAGAAACGCTTATACGTAGTGCATTCGTCTATTTTTGTGGTGTAATACGCATAAAGATTCGCCAAGCTTTCGCTCTCCACTGGGAGACTTCTTCAAGCAATGGTAGCTCTTCCTGTGGAGAGCGAAAGTTTGGCGAATCCTTATGCGTATTATACCACAAAAATAAATTGATTTACTACGCTACAAGCGTTTATTGAGTCTCACTGTGTGTGTTATCATACCAAAAAGTGTTCCAAGTTCAAAATGTAAATTATTTTTTCTAAAAATGGAGACAGCACCGAAGTTGTCCTGATAAATTTACTTTGTGCTTGAGGACGGGAATAAGTTATTCCTTTTGTTATTTATTTACTGGGAGCTGGTAAACTCATAAGAAAACTTTTTCTGAAAAACGCAGTGCCCGCATGATCAAACTTCCGTACGCTTACAATTTGAAAAATTTCGTTTTCTGCAGTTTCTTCAAGAAAAGTTTGTGCAACAACAATTGAGCTTTCAAATGAAATCAAAAATTTCATAAAAACGAACATGAGATATATTTTTTTTTTGATAAGCACGAAGTCACAGCAATTAGAACAGTTTTCTAATTGCAATTTTTTTTATTTCGAATTCTTTGGCAGCAAAATAGTGGTCCGGATTTCACAAATGTATAACGAAAATTATCTCACACTCGTTCTATGCCTCACGTAGCTCTGAACTGAAAACTTTGTTCGGATCATTTTCATGATGCGCCGTATGAAGGCATCTACAGTATATAATTCCAACTTTTAAAATAAGTTCATGGAAAAACTGTCTTGAATACAAGTTGAATGAGACAAAATCTGCGCAAAACATGAATACTGATTATATGTTATTTTAAGAAATTTGAAAGAAATCGGGAGTTCAGATACAAGAGGGAATCCCTTTCATCATAAAAAGTATCCTTCACCTGATGTAGTATAAAAAATATAAAGTTGCCGTCAAAATCTTTCATATAATTTCATCAAGCGAGAAAATTGTAAAAAGTTTGAAAATTATTTTGGGTATCATTAAGTTTATCAGATGTGCATACTTAGTACGTTCTGATAAAGAATTGAATACGGGAGAAAAAATATGTAATTTCACTCCGATAGTGAAAATTAGGATGCATCTTTCCTCTGAGACATATTCCGGTAACGCTGTCAAGACACGGACAGAGATACAGTCGGGTTTAATTTTTTTTTTTTTATTATTTGGGCTTAGGACGAAGTAAATTACTCCATCATTTTTATGCCTGGGGCAGGATTCAAACCTGCTACTCTCGGCTCCGGAGCGTTATCCACTATACAACACGGGCGAGTACTCTCACTACTATCTGCCTTTATCTCATGTGCGTCCTGCGTGGCAGGCTCGTCTGTTACTTTATTCGGACATGACACAGATCAGTATACGTATCACTAAGCTGTTCTTTGAGACTCAGAATTCTTCGACTCTTCAAAGAAAGATCACCTGCCAAAATGAAAGTTAATATATGGAATGTATACAATACCCAACAGTGCATCCAGGTGCCATTAGTGTGGTGGTGTCAAACGTCTCCATTTCCATGGAACATAAACTCCAGCTTCACTGACATGTCTCACACAAGACCTTTTGTATTTTATACTCATTACCTCCTTAGCTTGCAGACATTGATGAATCTGATTTGTCATAATTTTCCCGGCCTTCCTCTACATTCTTTCTTGCCACATGGAGTGAATAAATTCTCTTAGTGAATATAATCTCATCATTCATCTTTTCACCATGGCCACACCACCTCAAAATATTTGTCTCTACCCTAAGCATTTCTTTTTCACATTACACAGTTGCAAAAATCTTCATTCCGCACATGCTCCGAACGATTCTTGCCACAACCGCCTCTGGCAGTAATCCAGTACACAAAAGACTCCTATGGCTCTTCTGCAGAACCCAGGTTTCCCTGCCGTACAACAGAGTAGAAACAAATGTGCAATATATTTTTGTCAGCCATTTGGGACGTTTTTGAGAACCCATCACTTCTGTGAAATCCTCCTAAAGCAGCTATGACTTTTAAAGCTGAATTCACTCACCAACTAATTTTGCCATCTGTTTTCTCTACCAAGCGTGCTTCCAAAATACACAAAACTCATTCGCCTGGTACAATTCTGTACCACTTAAACTTACACTGAGTGATCACTGAATTATGACCACCTACCAAATACATCGTAAGTCCTCTTTTCGCCCTCAGTGTAGCAGCTATCCGACGTTTCTTCGATCCAGTAAGATGCCGGAAGCAGTTGGGTGGTATGGCCAACCAAGCTGTGTGGAATGCGACTTTCAATACAGGTATGAAGGTGATTGGTGTATCCATACGCCCGATATGCCATTCCATAGTGTTCCACAAGTGCTCTATGGGATTGCTATCGAGGAAGTTCGGAGGCCAGTTGGTTTACTTGGAAGTCTAAACTCTGTTCCTCAAACCATTCCTGTACAACATTGGACCTGTGGCTCGGCGCATTGTCATCTTGGAAGACACCATTCGGGAAAAAGTGCAACATTGCTGGGTGTACAGAGTCAGCAAGCAATTCACGATAGATAGCTGGACCTGTGGCTCGGCACTTTGTATTCTTGGAAGACACCGTCGCCATTCGGGAAAAAGTGCAACATTGCTGGGTGTATATAGAATCAGCAAGATATTCACGATAGTGGGCACTAGTCATACGATGTTCCACATGCAACAGAAGTCTAAGTTCCTTCCGGGTTAACATGCACTAAATTATACAACCGCCTCCACCGGCTTGCACTGTAGAGACCATGCATAATTGATCGAGTGCCTTATGTTGTTTGAGCCAAATACGTACACGACCATCCACGGAGTGGAGTGAAAAACGCGAATTGTCATACCAGCACACTTTTTTTCAGTCATTCGACATCCAACTTCAATGATCTTCGCAACAGGCGAGTCTTTTGCGCCGATGAACTGTGGTTCGGAGAGGATGTCGTCGGGATCTTCTGCTGTTATAGCCCGTACATGCGACGCATGGTCATAACATATACCGTTTCGGGTTTATCTTTGTTTTATTGGGTAGTCAACTGTCGAACAGTGCTGCGTCTCTTGACCTGTACGAGTCATCGGACCAGGCACTCACCTCTCACATCAACCTTTTGCTGTCCTGTGCATTTTTGCCTCCGGGTCGTTGTTTGACCATTTTTACGCCAGTCCTGATATCTTTTAACTTACGGCGGCTCTCCAACAACCCACTAGCTCATCCATTTGGGAAATTGAGGCACCTGTTTTCCGAGCTCCCACAATCTGCCCTTTCTCAAAGTCCGATAAATCTTTCCGTTTACCCATCACGCTCCGAATTTTGCTACCTACTGTTCCACTCACACCTTATATATGTTACGTTGGTCGACTAATCCCGCCCTCTCTGAAATCACGCGGTCAACGGGCCGCATCCACTTTTATACGGGTGGCCATAATTATATATGTAATATCTTTTTGCTCAAAAACCGTGGCTTTGGTTTTTTTCCTTTATTATTGCTCAGTTTGAATTTCAAATAGACTTCTTTCATCCTGGACATCATACTCTGCAACTCGCTTTTGCTCTCGGACAACAGGATTGCATCGTCAACATATAACCTGCACATTCCTAATATATAAACCAGCACTATTTAATTTGGCACCAAGCAGGCATGCATCTATAAATGTATAGAACAGCCAAGGAAATGTTACACAACTCTGACTCCTGCACCAACGGAAAACCAATGCGATGAAACACGATTTGCACGTACACACGTTCTACCACCAGTATACACTATACATATAGCTTTCTCAGGAGATTTTCGTGGGAGACAGGTTTACCTGTAAGAGATGTACTGCCGGAAAACAATGACACACATGACAGTAACAGAGGTCTCTATGAATCTGAAATGCTGATATAAATTAAGATTCAGTATGAATACTGTTACACGGCACTAGCAGTGTTCCTGCCGAGTCTGCCGGTAACGGTGCTTGAGACCTGAAGTACAATTTAGTTGGCCACGGCACCAGGTGAGAATCTCAGGTACACTGCTGCACTCAAAGATTCACACCAGAACATAAAAAATGAAAAGTTGAAGAATGACCCGAAGCATAAGGCTTGGGTGAATCCACCTTGTGAACAAAATAACAACAACAAATAAAAAATAAAATAATCTAAAAAAAAAAAATGATACTTTGGGATCAGAGTTGTGATGAGGTTCACCCGCAATCACCAATTCGTGATTGAGTGTAGTGGTCCGGATCTTACTCCGGTACATTCAATCCCCAACCAGCCAGTACAACACTCACTTTCGCAAATAACACATGATTCTCAAATACACAACACAACATTTAATAACGTTCTGCGAGATTTAAACAGATCCGGCGCTCTCTAGGCGCATAGACAATTGCCCCTCATATGTGGGCAGCATACGGTGTCACACTTTACTGTCGGATAACGCAGCCGACTGAGCCTCCACCGGACTATCTGAACAAGAGATACTACTCGTTTACACACTAAATAGAGCTGCAGGTGATATTCATATACAATTGCTTAGAGAATGAAAAAAAAAATTATATGCAAACGATCACAATAAAAATACTCGCGACACAAAATACACAAGCACGTTAATTTGCGGTATAAGATTATAGGTGCGAAATACTGCCAAAGTTAATTAACTAAATCTAATAAGCATGCACATGCAGAACCCTGCCCCGCTCGCTTTGGCCCTGAACCAAAGTTAAAAGAAACTGTCCCGCCCAGCGGAATTTGTGGCCACACCCTCTCCCTTATTCATGTAAAAAAAATAATCAGGAAATGGGCCCTGTAAGAAATAAATCTGTATGTGCAGGTATTTCCTCTGAGGTTCAGTCACTCAGCATTACTGCATCTATGTCCATGCAGCTTTGGGTGTCGGGATGGCACAAGTTCGCAGATGTGCGAAGAAAGAAAAAGGAAATATTCATCTACTTACAGTTACGTGACTTTGCTGTGCAAATCCGTTGTGCATCACATAATATCACACGACAAAAAAAAAAAAAACACACACACAGACACTTGCACCATGTGGCAGCACCGATGATTCAACACTTCACTTTGACGCTTGATGTAAATGAAGCACACAATTAAAAATGGTAATATCACGCCGCACTTTGTTGCAATGATTAGAGTGCACACTGATCTATTCTCGTGACGATTTGAAGGTGGCCGTTAAGCAAAATAGGCCCTCTCACATCTGATGTTGCGGTTTCCAAGATTAATTTTCTCGGCCGAGCGAAATCAGACGTGCTTTTACCTTAAGCGTATATCGGCAACTCAACATTTCACCTGTATATTTGTTAGGTATCGAAGCCACCGCTCTTACGCTCATATTTTTCTTTCGACATGTTTTTATCCCGTCGCACTTACACGTAGTGGCTTCGCTGCTTACGCGACCACACACACGCACACATGGGGCCTCGCTTCACCCAGTAAGACAAGCGCATCTCTTCACTTTCTCCACAGTAGGGGATGAATGGGGGTGACGATTCCACACTGCAGTGGTTGGCATCCGAACCCGACTTTGCTTGGCTTCGCTTCTCATAGGAATGACCACTGTCCACTCGCAGACTTCTTAATTCCCCTGTAACTTGGCTTTCATTAGGCCAAACAGTCGCTGAGTTCCATTACGCTCCAGCCTAGAAATTTCTGCTTTATCCCGCGGATTTAGGCATTCTGCTGTCTTTATGGCAAACTGGCATCTCCAGCTGCCTCGAGTAGTCTCCATTTCTTACCAAATGCGGGGAGGTTTGCTGCTTCATTTTTCCCAATTCATTTTTTGCAGATCCAAGGCATCCAGCCTTTCCCATCGGAGAGCGCACAGACAACTGAACTTTCTTCCTTATGTTCATGCCAAGTGCGAACTCTTATTTTTCTGCACGGACCACACAGAGAGCAATTGTTCTCGAAAATGCCCCAAACAATCGACGAATTTACGATTATTCGCTAAACCTTTTGTCCCCATCTTCATTCATTTACTCAAGTGGACCCCTCTTCGAAAGGTACCATTCCGTGTTGCTTAGTTTCCCGTCAGCTGCGCCCTGATATTTATGACCTAACAGAGCTATTCTGAGACCACCCAGCCAGAGAGAGAATTCTTCGCCTCTTTTCTTTCCAAACCCCCAGATAAAACTTTATCTGCTGTTTACACTTTTAAACTCCAATCAAGCCTCGAACATAATTAATACTTAATTAATTTCACACATCAACCACGCCCATTAATTACTAAATTAATGGCGGGGGTGGGTCGTAACATCGGCCCCTCCTCAAGAAATCTAGAAGTCCTCTTCTGGGCCTATCGCTTTGCTCTTATCAATTTCCAGAGCAACCATTGAGTGCTACATTTTCCCACAGGTAGAAACAATTTAAAATGGCAAAAATATTGCGTTTCATGCCTTCAAGAGCATTGGAGCGACTTCCCAATTATCCCGCAATTTTGTTAATTAATTTAGAGAACATCCGAAAGAAAAAACAACGTAAATGAGAAATAAATAAAAAAACTGAACTGTAAAAGAACATGTGAGCCTGCCGAACTGTGATTCCTAGCTGCCTCATACAATACGCGACATGGCGGACAAATTTTAAAATTTTCTTCAGGTTTTAGGATGGGGGGGGTGTCCACTGTAACATTCCATCCCCCCATGAAAGAAAAAAAAAGGGGTGACTGGATGAAGTTTATTCATCCAATCATTCTATTTTTTTTTTTTTAACTGTAAACACTCAACCCTTTCCCACCGTCGCAAGGCACCTAATTCCGGATTTAAGTGCCCTGAGAGCGGAAGGAAAGTTTAAGGATTTCATCACACGTTCACCGCTACCCGTCGAGATAGGCGGAAAGAAAATTTAAATATGAGGCATAGCTTCGAGAATCCACGAGTTCCACAGATCTCTCACGTTCGATGCTCCTACGCCCGCTTTTATCTGCGCTCGATGCCAAATTCTTGCGTTCCACTGTCTTCGAGTTCCTTCTCAACATCGTAGATAATCGTGGTGTCACAGTCTTCCTGGGGATCCACTATAATGTCGACTGCTCCCCGTCTGTCAGTGTGTGGCATGGTGTTACTAGCCCTTAACACCCGCCCGTAATCATCCCTTGGTCTCAGCGACGCCCGCGAAATGATTGGAGGACTTTTGACCTGGCTTCCCTGCACTCGTAAGGGATCCACAATCATGCGGGTTCGCGCTGCAAAGGGTTCGGTTTCTGAGGGAAGCGGAATTGCTGCGGAGGGCGTTGGGTAGCCCGCCTGTAGCATCCACATTGGGCTCTCCCATTCATCATCTTCATACAATTCTGCATCTTCGGACTCCCATGTGGTTCGTGCGAGGTGCTGTGACTCGGGTTCATCTCCCGCATCCCGAACTGTTTCCTGGAAATGCCACGTGTCGAATACCCTTCTCTGTGGGGCTTTAAAGATCCTATCAACATGGGTTAGGCGAGGACGCCTCATATCGTTCACCGGCACAATTTTGAAGTTAACTGGTGAAGTCTTTTCCACCACTCTAAAGGGTCCTATGGACGGTTTCATCAGCTTGCGCGATCTTGCCTTGGACGCCGAAGGGTCGTGTTGATAAACAAGATCACCCACCTTGATCTGCTTATCTACTGCCGTCCGTGCCCGATAGTCCCTTGAGTTCTGGGCTGCCTCTTCAAGGTTATCGCGAACAATTCTGAATGCTTCCTGCATTCGCATAACCAAGCTCTCTGCATCATTCGGGTGCTCAGAGTAGCTCCAAGGGATTTCCTCGCTCAGCAAATGCCCAGGCATATTAAAGTCCCTTCCAAACATGAGGAAATTGGGAGTTTCCCGAGTAGCGCTGTGAGTGGCCGCTCTGTACGCCATAGCTACAAAATCTGTAAACTTATCCCAATCTTTCCCAGTCGGAGAACAGTAAAGCGCTAAGGAGTGCATCACTGTACGGATACTTCGTTCCGCTTGTCCGTCAGTCTCCGGATGCCTCGGGCTCGTATTCAGTTTCTTAATGCCTAATCTTCTGTAGAGTTCGGACATTAATTCTGACAAAAAGTTCGTTCCTCTGTCAGTCAACAAAGTATGAGGTACACCATGTCTCGCTATAACGTGCGTAGAGAATTTTTCAGCTACTTCTTTGGCTGTTTGAGATTTTAAGGGGATTAGCTCAATATACTTGGTAAAAGAGTCGGTGACTACCAATAGGTACTTGTTCCCGTTCTCTGTCGTGGGAAGAGGTCCTGCGATGTCCATGGAAATTTTGGACCACGGAACTGGCACTATTTCCGGGGTAATTAAACCCGCCTTTTGGTTTCTCTTGTAGCCCCGGCGTTTTAAACACTCCTCACAACTAGCAGTGTAATTTTTTACATCAGCAAACATATTGAGCCAAAAATATTTGAGTCTAATTCGCCCCAATGTCTTCTCAAACCCTAAGTGCCCTGCGCTTATACCATCATGCTCAGCTCTCATTACCTCAGACTTTAGAGAGTCAGGCACCACCAACTGTTCAGTAACAAGTCTGCGTGGACTGTTTTTGGCTGGCAAGGAAAAATGATATAGCAGGTCGTCACGCATGAAGTAGGTATCTGTGATTTTATCAACAGCAGAGTAGTCACGCCCCTCGATGCAATCGATTACTTCGACCAAATTCGGGTCTGCCCGTTGTGCAGCCTTTATGGCCTCAGCATCAAATGTAGGGCCTGGAGCCGCATCACTTGCTACCACTGCTGCAATATGCCTCGACAACACATCCGCGTTTGTATTCTTCTTCCCTGGGCGATACATTACATCAAAATCATATTCGGATAGACTGAGATTCCACCTAACAAGCCTAGAGTTGGGAGTCTTTAGCGTCATCAGCCACTTTAAGGGTCTGTGATCAGTTATAACTGTAAACTGCCGACCCACTAAATATTCCCGCCAATGCGTGATGGATGCAACTATTGCCAAAGCCTCTTGCTCAGTTGCGCTGTAATTTTGTTCTGCGGGATTAAGTTTTCTGCTGAAGAATGCAATAGGATGTCTGACGCCCTCTTCGTCCTCCTGCTCGAGTATACCCGCAATAGCCAATTTGGATGCATCTGTGGTCACGAAGAATCTTTTCGAGAAATCTGGGTAAGCCAACAGCGGCTCACTTATGAGCGCCCTCCTCAATTGCTGGAAGGACTCCTCACACTGCTCATCCCAGATAAATTTTACATTTCTCCTGGTGAGATTTGTCAAAGGTTGGGCAATGGATGCAAAATTTTTGATATGGCGCCTGTAGTAGCCCGCCATTCCCAAAAAGGCTCGGACGTGCTTAACAGTGCGTGGGGCTGGAAAATCCCGTACGGCCTCCACGTTTTCAGGGTTTGGCCTTACTCCTTGACCATCCAGAAGGTGCCCAAGATATGTAACCTCCTTGGTCGCAAACTCACATTTACTTGGCTTAATTTTAAGCTTGTGCCTTCTTAAACGTTGGAAAATTAACTCCAATTTCTCCAAGTGTTCATTTAAGGTCTTAGATGCACACAAAATATCGTCCACGTACACTAGAATGCCATCATCACGCTTGTCCAAAAACAATGAGTCTAGAGCTCTTTCAAAGGTTGCAGGACTGTTGCACAATCCAAACGGGAGACGGTTCCACTCGAAATGGCCAAATTCGCAGGAAAAAGCAGTTTTGTGCTTGTCTTGTTCCCTGATTTTGATTTGATGATACCCTGCCAAAAGGTCTATTTTCGAGAAAATTCGGCATCCATGCAAAAGAGATAGGGTCTGTTGTATTCTGGGGACTGGGTAACTGTCTTTTCTGGTTATCTGATTCAATTTTCTAAAGTCACAACAGAAACGATATGAATTGTCCCGTTTTCGAATGAGGACAATTGGGGAGCTATATGGACTATCCGACTTAGAAATAATTCCAGCATCCAGTAATTCATTCACTTGATCTTTTAATTCAGGTCTAAGAGCATGCGGAACATTGTATGGGCGAAGCTTAAAGGGTTTGTCATCTGTTAGATGAATTTCATGTTCAGCGAGGTCAGTGCCCTGCAAATCTATGGGATCCCGTGCAAAAACATCGGAATATGTCATCAGTAATTCCAAAACCTTCTCACGTTCAAAATAATTCAAATGCTCCAATTTAAAATCACCGGCAGACACAGGCAAAGTACCGCGCTGCGTTACACCTATTTCCCGTGAATTCTGAGTGATTTCCACAGGTTCTACTTGAAATAGCTTAGTATGTTTGTTTAACCAAATAGGGGAACTACTAGTGTTTGCTACTTTTACATCATATAAACCACTTGATGCGACATTATTAACAGACCGTGCCAAAAGTAATCCATCTTTGCGTGCACGTGGATGCGGTTCAAACAAGACAGTCTGTACTCTCATACGAAGCGGTGTTCCCAACTTCACTTGAAGGAACATTTCTGCGTTGGGAGGGACACAAGTTTTCTGCGCCAGGGAGGCAACAGTCACCCCCTCCTCAAGCATATCGTCCGCGTCCCTCTCTTTCTGCGGAGAGCACTGCGTGGGTGGGGGGTCGGGAAACAACAGCTGATTCGAATGGGCAGAGAAGGTTAGGTGATGTGTTCGCATCGCATCAATTCCTAACAATGCTGAGTAATTTTCACTCAGCGGGTATTTTGACACATGGGCTTTGACCAAGATATTTCTTCCTTTGATTCGCAGGTTAACGTTGTAACATCCTAAGGTTGGAATGATTTCCCCTGTGATGCTTTTTATCCTTAAATCTGAATTGATGGGAGTCAATTTCCTGCGACCTTTCAATCTTAAATAAGCATCTTTCGCCAAAAGAGTTACCGAGGATCCCGTGTCGACTAATAACTTAATTTTGTCACCTTCGAGATCTGCGTTAATAATCGGCAAATTGTCCCCACTTTGAATAGAAACATAACGCACCTGAGAGGATTTAAACTCTGACTGGGCCGAGATACCTCTTACAAATCGACCCTTATTTAGTTTAAAGACATTATTCTTGGAATCTGGTTTCTGTGTACCAAATTTTCCTGATACCTCGTAATGAGAATCTCTTCCACTTCCTCTGCTATATACCTGTTTGGGTATTGTCTCCGTCCTATTTGACCCCTCCAAATTAGGGCACAACCGGATCACGTGGCCTTCTAATCCACACCCAAAGCACAAAATTCTACTTTTGCTGCGCCGTGTTTGTTGCGATCCACAATTCTCCTCGAGTGAATCATTTCGATTACCGAAACCCCGGCGATCATCTGGCCTTGTTTCCTTCCATCTAGCTCGTTCCGCCCCGAAGAGCTGGGGGTTAGATCGCTGAAATGTCTCTCTATTTCTCTCATTCCCTTCCGATTTCCTGTCTTCTCTTCCCTGAGAATTCCCGACTAACTGCCCTACCGTATTCTCCGTGGCTTCCAAACGCGACAACATCTGTTGCAAAGTGCGGGCCAGCATTACCGACTCCTCGTCCCCTCTGCCTCCTTCCACCGTATTCACCGAAGTTTTTCTACCCATGAGTGCTAAATTCTCCTCCTCTTGAATTGCGATGAGAACTGCAGCATCCAAAGTTTCCGGGCATTTTGTTAGTACCCAACGCCTAATCGATTCAGATAACCCTGAAATAAATTGGCACATCGCTTCTTGATCCCTGTGCTTCCTTGTCTCTTCGGACATATCCGACTTATGACCATGATATTTCGTAGCTGCGCTCTTAAGACGTGTTGCGTACTGCCGAACATCTTGTCCTGGCAATTGCACACAATTCATAAACTGCTTCATTCGCGTTACCAATGGCTCTTCGGCTTGGAAGCGATCAATGACAAGCCGTTTAAAATTTACATATTCGGTTTCAGCCCTCAGCTCATCGCTATCAGATAGAAATTCAGCAGCTCTCTCCCGAAATTTAGATTTTGCAATCGCGAGCTTAGTTTGCTCACACCATCTACCCACCATCGCTACACTTTCGACATCCTGAAAAAAGTGTTTAGCACGATACAGCGGATCAGTGCCTGTAAATAGCCTCAACATGTTTATGCATCCCGCTATTTGCTCACCGTAAACCATAGGTGCGGCTAAAGCTGTTTGTCTCAGCTGTGATGTACCCGCTGTACTTGTAACAGGTGTACTCTCTTCCGGAACAATTGCAGCCCCAGTGCTCACATGTTCTCCGTCAGAGTGACCACCAGAATCATCTGAATCCACGTGACTCGCAGATGACGATTTCTTCGTGTTAGCCATTTTGTTTTTCTTACCCACTAAAATTATGGCAGTTCTTAGAAAACAGCTTAAGGCTTACTTAATGCTAAATTATACAAAATTCGCACCGAACAAAACTAAATAAAAATAGTAATGGCAGTCAATTCGCACTTATTTTACGAACATGAGTGTTGTTCCGCTAGCTGCAAAATATAGGTATCGATCCTGGGACAACGGCACCATTAATGTTACACGGCACTAGCAGTGTTCCTGCCGAGTCTGCCGGTAACGGTGCTTGAGACCTGAAGTACAATTTAGTTGGCCACGGCACCAGGTGAGAATCTCAGGTACACTGCTGCACTCAAAGATTCACACCAGAACATAAAAAATGAAAAGTTGAAGAATGACCCGAAGCATAAGGCTTGGGTGAATCCACCTTGTGAACAAAATAACAACAACAAATAAAAAATAAAATAATCTAAAAAAAAAAAATGATACTTTGGGATCAGAGTTGTGATGAGGTTCACCCGCAATCACCAATTCGTGATTGAGTGTAGTGGTCCGGATCTTACTCCGGTACATTCAATCCCCAACCAGCCAGTACAACACTCACTTTCGCAAATAACACATGATTCTCAAATACACAACACAACATTTAATAACGTTCTGCGAGATTTAAACAGATCCGGCGCTCTCTAGGCGCATAGACAATTGCCCCTCATATGTGGGCAGCATACGGTGTCACACTTTACTGTCGGATAACGCAGCCGACTGAGCCTCCACCGGACTATCTGAACAAGAGATACTACTCGTTTACACACTAAATAGAGCTGCAGGTGATATTCATATACAATTGCTTAGAGAATGAAAAAAAAAATTATATGCAAACGATCACATTAAAAATACTCGCGACACAAAATACACAAGCACGTTAATTTGCGGTATAAGATTATAGGTGCGAAATACTGCCAAAGTTAATTAACTAAATCTAATAAGCATGCACATGCAGAACCCTGCCCCGCTCGCTTTGGCCCTGAACCAAAGTTAAAAGAAACTGTCCCGCCCAGCGGAATTTGTGGCCACACCCTCTCCCTTATTCATGTAAAAAAAATAATCAGGAAATGGGCCCTGTAAGAAATAAATCTGTATGTGCAGGTATTTCCTCTGAGGTTCAGTCACTCAGCATTACTGCATCTATGTCCATGCAGCTTTGGGTGTCGGGATGGCACAAGTTCGCAGATGTGCGAAGAAAGAAAAAGGAAATATTCATCTACTTACAGTTACGTGACTTTGCTGTGCAAATCCGTTGTGCATCACATAATATCACACGACAAAAAAAAAAAAAACACACACACAGACACTTGCACCATGTGGCAGCACCGATGATTCAACACTTCACTTTGACGCTTGATGTAAATGAAGCACACAATTAAAAATGGTAATATCACGCCGCACTTTGTTGCAATGATTAGAGTGCACACTGATCTATTCTCGTGACGATTTGAAGGTGGCCGTTAAGCAAAATAGGCCCTCTCACATCTGATGTTGCGGTTTCCAAGATTAATTTTCTCGGCCGAGCGAAATCAGACGTGCTTTTACCTTAAGCGTATATCGGCAACTCAACATTTCACCTGTATATTTGTTAGGTATCGAAGCCACCGCTCTTACGCTCATATTTTTCTTTCGACATGTTTTTATCCCGTCGCACTTACACGTAGTGGCTTCGCTGCTTACGCGACCACACACACGCACACATGGGGCCTCGCTTCACCCAGTAAGACAAGCGCATCTCTTCACTTTCTCCACAGTAGGGGATGAATGGGGGTGACGATTCCACACTGCAGTGGTTGGCATCCGAACCCGACTTTGCTTGGCTTCGCTTCTCATAGGAATGACCACTGTCCACTCGCAGACTTCTTAATTCCCCTGTAACTTGGCTTTCATTAGGCCAAACAGTCGCTGAGTTCCATTACGCTCCAGCCTAGAAATTTCTGCTTTATCCCGCGGATTTAGGCATTCTGCTGTCTTTATGGCAAACTGGCATCTCCAGCTGCCTCGAGTAGTCTCCATTTCTTACCAAATGCGGGGAGGTTTGCTGCTTCATTTTTCCCAATTCATTTTTTGCAGATCCAAGGCATCCAGCCTTTCCCATCGGAGAGCGCACAGACAACTGAACTTTCTTCCTTATGTTCATGCCAAGTGCGAACTCTTATTTTTCTGCACGGACCACACAGAGAGCAATTGTTCTCGAAAATGCCCCAAACAATCGACGAATTTACGATTATTCGCTAAACCTTTTGTCCCCATCTTCATTCATTTACTCAAGTGGACCCCTCTTCGAAAGGTACCATTCCGTGTTGCTTAGTTTCCCGTCAGCTGCGCCCTGATATTTATGACCTAACAGAGCTATTCTGAGACCACCCAGCCAGAGAGAGAATTCTTCGCCTCTTTTCTTTCCAAACCCCCAGATAAAACTTTATCTGCTGTTTACACTTTTAAACTCCAATCAAGCCTCGAACATAATTAATACTTAATTAATTTCACACATCAACCACGCCCATTAATTACTAAATTAATGGCGGGGGTGGGTCGTAACATCGGCCCCTCCTCAAGAAATCTAGAAGTCCTCTTCTGGGCCTATCGCTTTGCTCTTATCAATTTCCAGAGCAACCATTGAGTGCTACATTTTCCCACAGGTAGAAACAATTTAAAATGGCAAAAATATTGCGTTTCATGCCTTCAAGAGCATTGGAGCGACTTCCCAATTATCCCGCAATTTTGTTAATTAATTTAGAGAACATCCGAAAGAAAAAACAACGTAAATGAGAAATAAATAAAAAAAACTGAACTGTAAAAGAACATGTGAGCCTGCCGAACTGTGATTCCTAGCTGCCTCATACAATACGCGACATGGCGGACAAATTTTAAAATTTTCTTCAGGTTTTAGGATGGGGGGTGTCCACTGTAACAATACTGTATTGTTGAAGTACCAGCTAGTTCTGTGTGACATGGGCCAAACGACTCCAACCCACTGGATTTCGTTCCAGAATCCTTAGGTAGAGTGGCAAACATGAACTGTTAGTTATGTGTTAATTTCCTACACTTATGTGCATTTACGATTTTCAAGACTGCTTAAAACTTGAAAGCCAATGACTAAATTACAGTTATTTGTAACTGAATGCATACTGTCTTAATGGATTATCCCAGCACAATATATAATTATACCAGGCATTTTTCGCACAAAAATTATAACGTTCCCATACAATGTACGCAGTGACGCACACAATGGGGATGGCCCATAGGTCAGGACCCTTCACATGAGCTATCACTTGGTCCTTTGTTTTCTGTTGTTGGCTGCTTATTTTTAAGTATATTTGTATATGTTTTTAGATATATAATTTACGAAACATTGGTAACGCAGTTCAATATGTCTGACATATATTTTTATCTCTTCCCAATATTTTGGGAGATGTTTTCTCCGGGGTATTTTTATTTGCATCTTCAATATTTTGGGCCACCCCTATATAGAAATCCTGGGTGCGCCATTGAATTTACATATTTATATTAGGCCAACTTTTCTAGTTAAGGAACCACTGAAATAACGCAAACATATAAATGTAGTTTCTAAAGTATAGTAAATTATGCTCTTTCACATGAACAAATAAATTATGAAATGCCTCAGGACTTCATACTAAATGGATATGTTTGATTTATTTAGGAAAATGTGGTATATCAAAATGTAGGAACATGATTTTATATCTGCATATGAAAATGGCAGTGATGTTACGAATACATCAAGATTTTTTGCCTGTTTATTTACGAAAGGACAGTGGGAAAACAGAGCCCTGAACAGAATCGTGACATAAATTCGTTAGATATTTACCATTTGTTTTTTTCTCGATAGAGTTGAAATTCGCATGAAAAATAAAATACCAATAATAATTCGCAGGAGCAAGACGAAAACGTTCCATGCTTGATCGGTTTTACTCAGTGACCGCTCTTAATCTGTGGACATGAATCCACCGTCCTCACAGTACTGAAAAGAATCCGTGGGGACCTATCAAAAAAATACATCTTCAGACGTACAGAGGATGTTCACGCATATTTAGAACGGTTTTCCAGCAGTATAATTAATGTTTAAAATAAAATTATTTCTTTCTTAAATGTTCTATCTGATAGCCCTTTCTCTGGATATGAACCTATATATGGATTTCCAAGATAGAAGAGCATTTTTTAAAATTGGTAGTGGTATTTATTCCACTCCCCTTCCACTGCTTTCCATAGTCTAATCATTGTTTTAAGTCTGCGTTCAGAAAGCCTCTTTTCAGCAGTCTGAAGGCACAACAGTCCATTGGTGACACATCAAAGGACTTTGAAAGAATATAAGCAAAAGTTATAGACCTGATACCCATCTCTTTTTTCCTTTTTTTCAAGAAATATAGTGGTAGATTTGGATGTATGACTGGTAGCCTTATCCTGATGGAGTTCTACTGTTTGAAGGCTCTGTGGATAAACGAATGGTACTTTCTCTTTAAATATAGGAGTTAAAACATTATTTCGATAATATGCAGAATTCATTTTAACATTCTTTTTAACTTTTCTTAACATTAATTTCCCACTGTACGAGAAACTAACAATAATCATGAATCCTTTACTGAAACCTTTGGATTCTAGGAACCAAATTTGTAAGCATTTTCTGCTTTTTTGCGATGTTAAATCGACCTTTTTTTTTTTTTTTTTTTTGTTACAGTCATTTAGGTAGATCCATGCTTCGTCAATAGTCACAACAAATTTCCATCTGTCTCCGGCTAAGTGATTTTCATAGTGAAATCTACACCGTGTTTTGCGCTCAGCCACATGCCTATGCCAAAGGCGGTGAACATTGTGTGTGTGTGTGTGTAGTTTTTTGTTGTTGCTTTTTTCAGATTCAAATCTTCGTTTATTATCTTGTTTAGAGTTGATACAGAGATTTTTAACGACTTAGTGATTGCTCTGTGGGTCGGTGGGTTTTCTTTTAAAACTAGAGACCTTACTTCTGGAATAGTAGTAAAAGTACGTACCTCCTTTGTATATTCGTTTTATGTTCTTTTTCCTGTTAAAAGCAATGCTTCATGATTTTCCCCTCTATTATTAATAACATTCCTTATTTTACATTTAGAAATGCTAATTCCATGATATTCACAGCGTTTTTTAATTGCAGAATACTAATATTTCTCTTCGTAAAGAGCAGAAACATAATGACCTTCTATCCACAGCTTGTTTACGTGCGCCATTTTTTTTTTTTTTTGCAGACGACATTTAACTGCAGGAGATGTTTTGTGTGTGTGTGTGTGTGTGTGTGTGTGTGTGTGTGTTCATCTAACACGCTGTTGCCAGTTTCAATTCTTTAAGCTTCTTTTATTTTCTATAATTTCTTATCAAAACCATTCTAAAATTATGTCAACATCCTCTGTAGTTCTTCGTTTTTCGAAAACCACGCATTTTCTGTGTACCTCGTGACTTTTACAGTAACTTTGCAAATTTCGTTATTAGAATCCGGAAAAACTATACTGAATCGCATTTAAAAACTGAGAATGGTGTTGTTTCATCTAAGTAATATGAGGTTTTTTTAGGAGGGCAGGGGAGGACATGGGTAGGGGATAGCGTCGTAAATACAAACACTATAGCAAAAATTTCTATTGGAAATTTTGGTGTTGAAATTACTTGAGAAATGTACGATTTGTTAGTTTTAAATAAAAAAGCAGATTTTATTTTTCCATAAAATTTAGTAGTCTTCAGAAAAATATGAAAATTTTGTATATAATATTTCAAAAAGGTATTTTCCTTTTTAATTCTTTTCTGTATATACGCATTCCTGCGGGGTTAAATTCCAGGTTTAGTATTGAAAAAGGGTAATACCTACAGGCATGTATCTAACAAGGCTATATATAGCCTCATTTGATACACAGACATACAAAGTGCATTATGAAAGTAATTCCTCGTCCCTCATAAGATTTTTATTTGTAGCAGCAAAAATGTGAAACTTGGTGGAAAAATACTTGGACATATTGTTAATAATGCTAGCCTATTCAAAGTATTGTCCATCACTTTCTATACATTTCCGCCATCTTTGAACCCATTGGTAAAATCCATTTTGGAAAAATTCCTAATAAGGCTGTCGTTTCACCCATCAGTTCACAGCCAGTTTAACGTCTGTCACATCGTCGAAACGTTCCCCACGGAGGGTGCTTTTCAAAGGGGCAAACAGGAAAATGTCTGAAAGAGCCAGATCAGGACTGCAAGGTGGTTGGGGCATCACCCTCCACCCCATTTTGGCAATAGCCTGTGAAGTCACTATTAAGGTGTGGAGACGTGCGTTATCATGGTGTAAAACAACACTAAGAAGTGGAATGCCACGTCTTTTCCTTCTGATAGCTTCCTTTAGCTTCTTCAATGTCTGCACATAGTGAGCACTGTTTATTGTTGCACCGCGTTCAAGGAAATCAGTCAAAATGACACCCCTTTTGTTCCAGAAAATTGTCGCCATCACTTTCCCTGCGGAATGAGTTGTTTTCACCTTTTTCTGTCGAGGTGAAGATTTGCGCTGCCATTCCATGGACGCACGTTTTGTTTCTGGGTCATGAAAGAACACCCAGGTTTCATCCCCCGTCACAACATTAGAGAAAAACTCCTCACCCTCCCTCTCATAACAGTCCAAGAGGTTCCGGCACATGTCCACCCTTTGCTCACATTGTTCACGGGTTAGGTTTCTTGGGATCCACTTTGAACAAGTTTTTCTGTAGCCCAGATCCCTAAGTAATGTTTCCATACCACTATGACCACAACGTATTGCATCGCACAACTCCTGGATGGTGACACGAGTATCAGTTGTGATGAGGTCTTTCACTCGTTGCCTGTTGGCATCTGTCACTGCAGTTGCGGGTCTTCCGCTCCGTTGTTTGTCCGACACTGAAGTTTCTCCCTCTCGAAACCTCTTTATTCATCTTTGGACATTACTGATATTGATTGTAGTAGCTCCATACACCGCAAGGAGCCCTCTGTGGATTTCTGGAGCCTCACATCCGTTTCTTTCCAGGAATTCAATTATGGCTCGCTGCTGTTCTGTCATTCATGATCTTTATTTCCGATTCTGAAAAAAATTGTCCCCACATTGGTAACATATCATAGTACATGTCAGTGCAGTTTCATTAAAATCACTTCAAAATTTCAAAAGTTATTAAGGAGGAAGCATTACTTTCAGAATGTCCTTAGTATTATCCTAGATCATCCGACCAAATTTCGAACAGTTTGCTAAAAGGACAATGTGGCAATCGAGAGTCGTTTCTCTACATGTGCAAACTGTATTTAATAACGTATTTTACACAGTGCCTTAAAATATGATGCATCAGTATGCTAAATTAAACCACTAAGGTAGGAAGACTGCAGACGAATACGTTGTGGAGGATTGGAATTTGATTTAGTGATTTAGTGTATTCACAGTTGAAAGCACTCTGGTACCTTTCGGGTTGTGTCGGATCAGGTCTAGATGACTCTGTATCCTGATTCTGGTAGCAAAATTATGCCCAAATTCCATCTGTGATTTCCTTTGAGAAAGGTATGGATGCATAAGAGAGATAATTTATTATCATTAGTTTGAAATTTGTGCGACATTTCAAGTTCATTAGTGATTTGTTCAACTGAACTAAATGCTGCGCATACATTTAGCTAGACTTGATTTTAATTATTTTTATCGATTGTTGCTGGCGTGGGCAGAGAACTTGAAGTTGCAGATGTAATCGCAGTGAGAGAGAATAAAATTCTGCTTCGACCGCCTCTTTTCAGTTTGAAAAAGGGCCAATGGTAAAACATCATGTCGATGCATGTTTTCCAATTTAATACAGAATGGTCGAGAGCAAAATTGGAATAGCTAAATGTTACTAAAACTCTTAAGTGTATATATATTTCAATTAAAAGCATTTATATTTAAACAGTTGTTTTGTAAAACTGCAATTTGAAGAAACGCAAAAAAATATATATATTATTTACAATCAAGCATTTGAACTCTCCCTTGCTGCGCATGTCGTATCTTTAATTAGGTTATTAATGTGTATGAAACTTTTCCTAAAGCTTCGAAAAATCACAAATAGAGTCGTAACCAATTTAATCTTTTTGGGGTGGAGGGGTTATCGACCATCGAGAGAGCCGCAGGGACAATCAGAGTAAGCAATTAACAGTCAACTTCTTACGTCAGGAGCATCTTCTTTGGGGACACATAGTGAAAGAGAATTGGATGTAGTAGTCATAAACGGGAAGTCTTGTTGGAGATTTCAGGGGAGAATGACGAAGGACTTTGCTCAGGCGCAAGGCAAAGAGGAACGCTTTTGCACTGGATGAAATAGAAGAAAATTTTGGCGGGAATTACATACAGAGAGTCACCCGAAATATCCATCACCCGCTGAAAGTATATACTATTTATTTTGACTAGCCATTATTTCCCCTTTCTCTCCCAATCTGAAGAATAAAGTTATGTGCTGACGAAATCATCTGTCATTACATTCAGTTTGGTTAACTACTTATTTATTTGCTTCCCTGCTCCAATGACAGGAACCTGCAAACAACAACGATTCTTCTGATAAGTTGGCGCCCGCTTCAACACTTAAAATTAACCAAGCCAAGAAGAGGCAAACGGTGACACGCGTTAGGAGGAACCTTGGAGGAATAAGGTGCCCCCCGATCAGGGATGCGTCATCCGGGGACACAATTCCAACATTGACTATAAAACCGCAAAAGCAAAGAAGAAAGTAGGATCGATGCTGTAAAGGTACTGAGGTATAATTTCGATGCAACCTGTAATGCATTATATTATCTCATTGGCGATACTTCCGGAGATACTGATAAAAAAATTTGGCAGATCATTTTGTTTTACTGCTAAAACTAAAACCATATAAATTTATATGTTGCATCGTGATTTGGTTTAATATTTAAAAATAGTAATCATTAATGTAAAAATCTGAAGTAATTATACCGGCCATAATGGAAATATCGGAAATGATTATTTTAAAGAATGTGGTTTTAAAGGCGTGCTAGCTGAAACTGAAGCACTCGTCAACTCTGTAATACGTACTTCAACCCCTCTTCCGATTCTCAAATTCCACCGCTCGTACCTCTTTGTCCACAAAATCCATGTCAGCAAAATCCGAACCGTTTTTTGGGCTATCGGCAGTCGCCCTTTCCTAATTTCGGGCCACTTATTTCAAACGAATAAGATAGCGCCGTAGGGCACGCAAACCACCGATGTCTCATTAAGGACTCGAACTCGAGCCCTATCAGACGACTGCGCCACCGGGGCTAACCTGTTTAATTGCATAAGTAATTCTTCAATGATTTCACTATTGGAAAGCCCTCTTGATATAGTAAAAACGAAAAAGTAAGCTTTTTCAGAAGCATTATGATCACATCTAAAAAAGCTTACGGGGAGAGTACAAAATTTCGCAATTAAAAGCATAACTAATTGTTACCGTTAATGATTTAGATATTTCCTTTTCAATCTGTAAATTCCCAGCATTGCAATTTTAAACAAAAAAATTGTAGAGGTAATATTTATTTATCCATGTGTTGCAAAGCTTTAAAGCAGATTTAAATCGACAATTTCTTAGACAAACAATCTCCTTTTCTTCTTCCTTTTTTCTTACCTTAGCGTAGGCACCTGCTTTTATTGAAGAGTTTCTACAGATTAGAACATTGTATTTTGTGGAGAAAGCGAGCATGTATGAGTGCGAGAGAGAGAGAGAGAGAAAGAGAGATTAGTAGGTATTTTTGGTTGTAGAAACTCAAATAAATGCGAAATATCTTCCATTCTTATAAATCTCTGGTAAATTCGTCTATCCACTATATTTAAAACGTTTAAAGAACATTGACAGAAAAAAATATCGCAACTGCTCATAAAATTGTGATTTTTAGCTAACTCGTAAAATGCTTCTCTATTGTTTTCCTCTTCTCTTTGAAATTCGAGCATAAATCCATCGGTAACACTGTCACAGTGCTGTTTTAACTCTTTCTTAAATTACTGAAATAGGTTTGAATCGGAAGATTGCAAGGTTCCTTGAGCACTGTAAACATCAGTAGAGTAGTAATAGTTCATTCAACAGAAGCGATTTGACGTTTGATAAAATCCTTTATTTTCGTGATTTTGCTTAATTTAGTTATTACTCCTGGTCACCTGTGATTAGACCATCTCTCATGTTCTATAAGTCCTCGCTATTCCTTCATGCTTATTGGTCGGACGCGGAGACCACGCACCCCTTCACGAATTCTAATCCTAATTCCGAAACATCTCCCAATTTCGCTCTACTGCCGTCAAACGCCTTCTCCCCTAACACACGTCATCATTCCTACCCTCGAAGTCTCGTTCTCCTATTGTCCTTCTAAAACGCACCTTCCAGCGTCTGTGCCGAACACCTTCTCTCCGTGCGTCTCCATCTACATTCCTCATGACCACCCCGAAGGACGGAAGTCCATCCTAATGAGTTGCTTTAAAACTCTAAAAACCTTACTCCATTGTCGCTATCTATACACGAAATCCTGTGTTTTGTCCTCTCAAGAAGTCCGCCGATAACTTATCGTTTCCGGTGACTTACTGGCTCTACCAAATCAAACTCAAAAATCAAATCCTTAAGAAGTTTCCCACGATTACTTTTCAAACGTTCTAAAACTGCAAGGATTCTTAATTATTTACATATTCATTAAAATTCACCAATTAAAAGATATTTACATTACATTACATTTCATAAAATAAATGTTCCCGTATTTGATTATACAGTTTTCCAGTATAAAATCCCACTTATGCATACAGTTATTGCGAACTCTCTCTATATATTTGTATTTTGTAGATTGCTTCATAATCTTATGTTTATGCTTTCAGAAAAAACACGCATTGCTGACTCAACGCCTGAGAAAAGCGAACCCGTACCTATTCACCTTCCATCATCGACACCGATTTCTACTTGTTCGGAAATCGAATGCAGTGTAATTCCAAAGCACAAACATCGCAATTCAACTAATCGTCGAGATAAGGATCGCGAGAAGCAGTCTTCTCCATCAACAGGCCAAATCAGTCCTGGCGCTATGCCCGCAGACTTTCGTCCAGGAAGACTGTCACCGATTGAAATTTTGCATCGTATTTTCCCTACTCAGAAGAGGACAGTATTGGAGCTGGTTTTAACAGGGTGTAACGGAGATCTCGTCAAAGCCATCGAACATTTTCTTTCCGCAAATGACGCCATGTTCCTTCGTCAACAGCCTGTGTCTTCTTCAGCACCTGGATCTATATCATACAGCTATCCCCTTCCTTCTGGTTCGACTTCAGTTTCAATGACTACAACAGTTTTAGGACGATCAAGACCACCTGAGCCACATCTCTTAACACATCAAGCACCTTCCGCTCAGCCACCTGTGCAATCATCTAGACTGACTTTGGGATCAGTGAAGTCTGCATTTACACCTTTAACACCTCCAGCAGCTCATCAAGGAAACCCATTTCTTAGTTCTGCGGCATCTGTGACGATTCCATCTCGTGGAACTTTGCTTTCTGAACCACTCCTTAGTGAAATGTCTGGTGTGGTATCCCGATCATCAGCACTATTCACCTCTGTGCCGCGACTTTCAGAGTCCCTTTCCTGTACTCCACTGACCTCACTGGCAGCTTATGGCACCATGCCCTTTCCAGGACCTTACGCCCTTACCCCAAGTTCGCATTTATTACTTCATCCCTATCAAGCATGTCCTCCTGGCTGTTTCCAATGTCGCAGTATCACTATGGTTACTGAAGCTCCTAGTAATAACGGTCTTGCAAGTCCTCCTGAAGATCTCACAGATCAGTCCAGTCCTGATCTCCCTTCGCCTATGAAAGAATCTTGCGGCAGAACTCATGAAGCTGTTGATCTATCAGACAGATCGTGGCATACCAGCAGTCCTATTGAAACTAGAACGCTTAAAGATTGATTTTTGTTTTTCAAATTCATAAACCTGTAAGTAAAATGTTTTACAACACTCCTGACTAAAGGAGACTACCTCCGTAAAGCTATTTACTTCGTGCAATATAAATTATTTAACAGAAATCTCATATTTACTGACAAACTAAATATACTAGTCTTTTAATTTTGTGCTATACAGCCAGAATCCTTTTAATTATGACTTCGTAAGCACATCATTTCATAAAAAATGTAATTAAAAAATAAATATCCGTAAGGCATCAAACATAAGAAATCCCAATCATCTTAACTTTTTCCCCTTTTTATTACAAAATTCTCCTGCATGACAAATTTTCCTGAAAGCAGTAGATTATTTCAAGGTAGTATAAAAGCATTTTGATCAGTTTTAATTTAAAACTGATTAAAGCTTAAAGCTCACTTATGAGGCAGCCTGCAGTTATTTTGTTGAGTAAAAACATTACGAATTACAAATAAATATAAGACGAATATTTACAGAAAATCTTTCTTTTATCTTCAGAGCCAACGTAAACAAAGCGAGTTTCTGTTTAAGACACGGCAAACTTGCTTCAGTCATTTCGCACATATTACAGATATTTGTAATTTGACAATACTGACGTCAAGTTTTAAATAAAATCTGTATAACTTCTTTCAACGCAATGAGAGTTATTTTTTTCCTCAGCTGTGAAAACATAAATTAATAAAACCATACTTTTATTTAACAGATTTAGATACTTGATCATTCACCAAAAAACATAAAATATCAAAACAACTTTTGTTAAATATGTCAAAAGGTGCATTTCATTAAAAAAAATAAATATCTTTAGAATGAACACATTTCAGAAAAACAAAAAGAAAGCTCTGACTGAGCACAATTAAAAAAACTGCAGAAAAACCGATCTAATGTATGCTTGAGCTTAACTTAGTTTATTGATGGGTTATATGCAATTGCATATTTGCAAATTTGCAGAGTTCGGATAATATGCAACTACATATTTTAACCTCTTTTTGATGTTAGTGCATGTAAATGCATGAAACTCGCAAATTACCGGTAAAAATTTAATTTACTCTTACTTAACAAGTTTAACTAAAAAAAAAAAAAAACAAGCTTTAATATCCCGAGACCTGAAAAAGCAAGCAAGCAATAGCCCAAACTCAAAGAACTTCTAAGCTCGGCGAGATACATCATATGATCGGCAATCCACTGAAACCAAGCGAAATAAAAATTAATAAACTTCCTTTCTCCATACGTGTCAGCAGGAAACGTGGCACCAGAAATGTCCTCTGCCGGTAGAAACTCTTACGAGCTGTTCACAAACACAGAATGCGACATTTAGTTTTCTGAACTAATTTTTAAACCTAATGATCTCCTCATTCAAATGTTAGCTATGTGAAATGAACATAGCAAATCTCTGGGATCGTGCCATTATGTTTGATCCATGAATAAATGAGTGTTTCCGAAAACGTAGTTTTGATAGTGCTGGTCAGCGGCCAAAATGCCTAAAATTAAATCTAGTAAGATAGTTTTAATCAAAATATGGATTTCCGACTATCGTAAGTATTTAACTACTGGTGCACAAATTGCATATTGAGTAATTCTTGAAAAAATTATCGTTTGCGAGAAAAAGAATCAAATCGATCTGCATGAAAAAAATGAAGTAAATTAAGGATCATACCCCATTACAAGCGTAAAAATAAAAATTATATGTAAGTGCATATTTCATGTATTGAATATGTATGTTTTGCTGTTATATCCTGTCTATAGTTATAAGAATGTGGAAGTTTAAGTACATGTTATCAATGCCGAATTCATTAAAAAAGCAAGAATAACAGTAAAATCAGTGTTCTATTAATTTCGTTCAGGGTTAAAACACGTAATCCTGCTTAGAGAAATGACAGCCGATCTTCGCTTCGATTTTCGTTGCTTGGAAGCCGAAAATGATAAATCGCCTGGCAGCTATGTGGATTTCGTTCAGGACGCTGTTCACCTAACTTTATATTTGGGAAAAGCACAATGAAAATGCTTCTTTTTCTCGCGAACATCCACCAGATCTGGAACAAGAATACTAGATGTCTGACTCTATGAAACTCTTAAATTTGAACCCCATAGGAGGCTTACTCAAAATGCTGTTATATCAAAAAAGAGGACATGCTTATTATTTATCATGTTGTCTGTCCACCCGTGAAAGCAATAGGAACTAAGAAAATTATTTTTACAAGTATATCGAATAGATGCAGACACTACAGACGTTTTCTCTACATTTTTGTAGTACTAAATTTTTTTTTTCACTACGGGGCTGGTGCGAACATGTTTCTGTATTTAAAAATATATGTTTCTGAAGTAGGCCTAATAAAATTCTGCTTAGACTGGACAGAAATACGAATGACAAATTTTACCCATATATTTTGTTATATATGGGTAAAATTTATAAGATTTACCCATTTATAACAAAATATGTGGGTGGTAAAATTATTAAAAATTTACAATATATAATATGGTAAAATTTATAAAATTTACCCATATATAACAAACATGTCCAACTACAGCAAAAAAATTAAAGTTTTTGAGGTAGTTAGGCATATTTGCAATGTGATTTCTGTTTGTAAAAGGTGAACAGAATTTTTTTTTTTTTTTAACATCAGACAGGTACCAAGTACAGTAAATTTTTGCATATACATTGGAACCTCGGCTATATACGCTTTCTAGTGAATGGTCTTAATAAACATGTAAATGTAAAAAACGTACAAAAGAAATTTCAAAATGTTAAATACTGTTGTAAAATTTATGCTTTGAAGGCGTGCAAGATATTCCTTAATAATGATTTATTATATTTAAAGTTGAATTGGCGGCGAAAGAAAAAAATTACAGATTATAATACACTGAAGAGCAATTGAATTAGAGATACCTGTCTAGTAACGTGTAGCACCACCTTTCGTCCTGATGACGGCGGCGATTCGTCTCGGCATGGACTCGACAAGACACCGGAAGCGTTGGAAAGCCATAGGGATCCACGACCCCTGAACAAGCTCCCACAGTTCACGAAGATTTGATGGAAGGGGTTCAGAGCCTCGAACAACTCTCTCGATGACATCCCAGATGTTCTCGATGGGGTTGAGGTAAGGTGACCTAGCTGGCCAAGGAAGCGAGGTCACGTCGGTTGAGTGTTCATCCAACCATTCGGATACAATTCGGGAGCGATGGCACGGTGCATTGTCTTGTTGCAGGATGAGGTCCCCAGTGGGATGTTGAAGACGCACAAACGGGAGCAAATGGTCGTCCAGGATATCCCGGTGACGTTGACCTGTGAGGGACGATGTCACACGTACCAGGGGTCCCATTTCAGTCCACGTAAACAGTCCCCAGACCAGAGTGCCACCCCCACCAGCTTGAAGAGTACCCTGATGGCAAGAAGGATCCATCGCTTCATGTGGTTTGCGCCGTACTCGTATCCTGCCATCCGCATGTACCAACGTGAATCTCGACTCATCAGTCCAGACAACATTTTTCCACATGTCTAGGGTCCAGTGGCGATGTTCCTGCGCCCATGCTAATATTTGCACCCTGTGATGGGCGGTCAGCAGCGGTACCCTCGTGGGACGATGGATTCTGTACCCCATAGCGAGGAGATGGCTCTGGATGGTGTGGCTGCTTACACGTTTTTGTGCACCAGCGTTAAATTGCCGAGTGATTTCTTGCACTGTGGCCCGTCTATCTGCTATTAAAATGCGAGCTAGCCGACGATGACCCCGCTCATCCACACGCTGTTGTCCACGGCAGTTGGCCCTTGCAGGGATGATTTTACCGGATTCGATGTACTCACGGTGCACCCGTGACACAGTGGCTCGTGAAAATCCCAGTGCCTACACGACTTCCGAGATGGAGTGACCCATTCGTCGGGCACCGACAATTTTCCCACTCTCAAATGCGCTTAGAGTCTTACCCATACTGCGTCCGACTCTTACTGATTCCCGTCATATCACTCCTTATATTGTCGGATCGCTGCATACGTCATGTCGTTTCCGTTTCCCGGGCCGCCCAAAGCACCACATTTGCATAACGCCAGCTGTCTGTAATTCAATTGCCCTTTAGTGTGTATTTTATCACACTGCAAAAATTATAAAGCCTGTGAAAATCAAACTTCTCTTCGGATCCGTGCATAAAAATCTTGATTGTAAATTAAGTGAAATCCTCACAACTAAGAATCTGAGACCAGTGCTTCATTAAGCAACACCTGAATTAACAGGGGTTTTTTTTGCTGCGGATTCTGGGGTTATCGGTTTGAGACCGGAATGTTGGATATTGATGACATATGATTCTGTTCTACTACGACACAAAATGGCGGAGGGAGCCACAAAGTTGCACCCAGAGATTTATCAGTTTTTAAATAATACATATGTGTGTGAGTCGTAAAATACGAATAAAATTTTTTATCCAAACAGAAAGTAAACAACATACCCTTTTCTGATGGGATCAAGGTTGATCTTTGAATGCACCAAGAAGGAACTCAGCAACGCTCTCTGGATTCCCTCAAAGATGTGACATACCAGGTTAACGCATAAAAGCATAAAAGAACCATGTATTTTTGATAATCTGAAGTTCAAAATTTAACGCATAATCCCGAAAAGGTTATAAATGAATTACGTATAACCAAATAGAAAAAGCAATAGAAGCTACAGTAAAATATCGGGACTAACGCAAAATTACGCACAGAAGTGAAAAGCGTATAATTGGAAAACGTATAACTGAGGAACCACTGCACTTTCCAAAGTATTCTTCAGTTTTCCTACTAAGTGACGTTGTGTCTGGGCTTATCAGTGTTGGCCACGATAACTCTGCTTTTAAAACATGAGACTGAGAATTTCTTTATGAGAGTATAAACGTAAGCCGATCAAAGATTTTCCCATGTATGTTCCGTTACACAGTATTCTCCTAGGTGGCTGAGTCTTGTGTCATATGCACAGATTTTAACAAAGCCTTGTGGTAATGACTGGTGAATAGATGGTAGGGATGGAAAGAAAATGTGTGAGTCATCTGTTTGAAATGCTGATTTTTTTTTTTTTTTTTTTTCATTTTGTGGCGTTAAACGTCTGGACAAGAGCAAGCCTTATCTTTTTATGATTAAGACCTATAAATTTCTTATTTAAAAGAACATTCTTTTAAATACGCTTAAGAATTTTTCATGGAATAATACTGCGTTTCCTTCAGTTTCCTAGAGTTACTCCAGGGATTTGCTTAAATCGCTTCTCTGAATTTTTCAAGAAGATGGAACCCATTCTGTGGTACATCTGGAGAATGCAGTCACGTGTCCGATATTTTAGATTCTGTTAATAAGGTACTGATTTTAAATTCGAGTTTACAGTTTGAATTACTCTACAAATGTAAGGTGTCTTAAGTTAAATAAGTCACTCGAACACCTAAATGCTCTAATCTAATACCCAACAGTCTAAAAGTTCAAACGCACTTAAAGACAATAAGATCTGACTTACTACGTATTCGTAGAACATTTTCTTTTATTGGTCACTTGCTTCAGTTAACACAGTATGACAGGAGCTCTGACTTCCCTCAGACGATAATTAGTACTTCAAAAAACAAGCTGTTGCTGCATTATTTATCCAACAACTCGCACACAAAACGTAACACGTGAACAAAGAATATATTTCGTCATCTCTCAAGCAGTGCTACTAGATTTTATGTACCGTGTTTGCCTTCGACCCGCTGCCATGGATGCCAAATCATTAGAAAGTTTCCACAGTTTAGGTAATTTTCTTTTTTTATCATTAGAAAGTTTCCACAGTTTAGATAATTTCCATTTTTTTATCATTAGAAAGTTTCCACAGTTTAGATAATTTCCATTTTTTTATCATTAGAAAGTTTCCACAGTTTAGATAATTTCCATTTTTTTATCATTAGAAAGTTTCCTATCGTGCTTGCTGAATGCTGTGCCTGTGTAACGTAATAACTGCAATACCTTTAAATTTTAAGGATCACTTTATCTTACTCCACACTCAACAGCTGGTTGCTGATATTGTGTCATAAACTAAGTCGCGGTCAGGACTGCGCGTTACACGTCACACGCAGTAATGTGGCACTGCGTAAAATTGTTAAGTAAAATGTTTTGAGAGAACCTATGGTAACACCATATGTTGAGTCACTACTGTCTTAATACTGCTTATCAATATTGGCCTATCGCAGTTAGATCACAAGTTTTGCAAAATTTTCATCTCTTTTATTGTGAGAAAGATTTTTCGTGACATGAAAATTTCTACACGAATTGTCAATCAGCTTTTCACATTGTTTGAACTGGTTGTGGTCATTCATTGCTTACAACTGCGTAGTATAATATGTAAGAACTGCGAAAAATAAATTGCTATTCTAAACATTAACAGAAAAGCGTATGCACAACTGGGATTATGCAACGCTTTAAAGAAACAGTGTAGGCCGTAATTATGCGCATCCTAAATTTAAACAAAAAATCCTAAAATACATCTTTGTCTTCGAAGTACAAGAAGGCAATTTAAAATGAAAAAACAGAGAGATCCATTTCCTTAAAATTGATATAAATTAAATATCACCTACAAATAACCCTGTACTGTCTGAAATGTTTTCATTTACAAAAATCAAATATGGTATGTAGAATCATGAAATGTAATTTCGACGTATTTGTTATCCAATATTTGTTGTATTTGATGTGTTGTTTGAATATATTCGATGTACTATAACCACTTAAGAGTGTAAGAGTTAACTATTGTAGTTTGCAAAACTGCGCTCATACGAGAAATCTTTATTGATATAACATGGCTGGGTATTTCATCTCACGAAACCATCTTGATCAAGTAGAATTATAATAACGTTTGAAACTTATGAAACTGAATTATTAGGAACACGATATCGAAAAGTACACAGCCAGGCCAATTTATGAAGATCGCGTACGTGCGCATATGCATGAAAGGAAATGTTCATTGTCAGTATAATATTTTAAATAATAATTTCGTCAAGAGTGATGCACCGCATCAGTTATTTATTAAGCTATAAGAATATGGTAGCTCAAACTTTTGTGAGTAATTTCTCCAGGATAAGATTTTCCCCCCGATTATAAGGATAACTTTCAAAAAGTATTGCCCACCCAAACATTCGTATGCATTCAGTTCGTACCGGCAAGGTTTATAGTCTTCCACCCCCGACTTCCCATTTTAATCAACTTTAGAAAGAGAATCCGTCAGACAGGAATGTTACGTGCGTTTAGGAGTAGATTTTAAAGGATTTTAGTGTTAATTCATTTTCATGTAAGGTCAGCCGGCATGGGGAAGTTCGGGGATGCCTTCAAAGGCGGCAACAGTAATTAGAAGTTGTAAAACAGTGTTCACATGTAGCCTCTCTTTGTACTGATGAGTCATTTCAGAAAACCTTAAGTGCTTTTATCGTTCTATTGACCTACGCTGCAATCATGTAGATTGTGATCTCCGAAGCGCATTCGAGGCAGCTTAATCGTGTTATTGCCGAAGAGGAGTCAAAGAGAGAAACACTATCCCCTTCGAGCAGGGGGGGGGAGGCTTTTCTGGACAAAGGAGGTCACGCTAAGAATGGAGATCACAGAGGTCAAGGAGGACAGAAGTCTTTTGAGGAGAGACGATTTCGTACAGCGAGCTGGGAAGGAGGTTAACAAGGATGGCTTCCTAACTGGAAAGCGTAAATGATAAGATAATAAACTAGAAGAGAAATTAGGTAGAACGTGCAGATGACAAGTGGAAAACAGAGTAATAACTAATTCAGTAATCAAGATGATTCCAGGTGAACCAATAACGAGAATTAGGTAGAAATAAAGAACCGATTGAATATGGCAATTGCATTTAGTATACTTTCTGTGAGATGCAATTCTTTTGTAACATCCCCCAACGAGTTGCATCTAGCCATAAACATCGAACCCGAAATGCAATATATAATCCGACCATTGTTACAGGAAATTGACTTGGTTCAGTCCTTCCAACTAAAAAAGAAGCATTGGTTTTGTCGAAAATTTCTTTTCCGAAGGATTAGGAAGTATATAAATTAATGAACGCGACACTCTCACGTCCTCTCAACTGCACCCGGAAAAGGGGAAACGGACGGCTATACTTGATATATGGTATAGATTACTTTCGGACGACTCATTAGCTTTCACTAAACTACTCTCTGCTGGCGCACCATCCTGTTCGACCACAGTTAAGGGCTTTAGGATTTACTATCCCCTACCTCCTCGCCAAAAACGTCTGCTGAAATCTGGGATGCACAGAGACAAAAGAATTCCGGCGAAACCAATGCTTTATCAGTCCGTCCTTTGCTCTTATCATATGCACATCAACTAACCTTCTGTCCCCCATTTAGGAAAGTTGGGAGGGCGTGAAATTGTTGTATTCATTATTTTGTAAGACTACCTAACCCTTCGCAATGCAAAACCTCGTCCAGACCAATAGTTCTTTAGTTGGACAGACTATACATTTCAGTTCTCGTGTCCTTAAACGTGATAAAGAAGAAATCATAATTTTGAATACATTATCTAAATCTTTTTCTGTTTCAACATTCCGTAAGCACTGTTCATACATGAAAGTACCGGGTGCGCCATATAAAAGAGGCGTCGTGGCCAGACGTTGTTAGGCGGATTAAAGTTGTTTGGCGGGTTTCCAGTTAAAACCGCGTTGTTCCACTTCTAACCGGTTTCTGCGTGTGCAGCTGCAAAGGAATTCTCCGGAGTGGTTAGTCACAGCCAGAGCAGTGTAGGTATGCAGTCATAAGTGTAAGTGAAGAGAGAACAAAGACAACGGAAATGGTTTTAAGTACAGAACAGCAGATTTTTATTGCAGAACAGTATTTCAGAAATAACTTATACAAGGTTTTAAAAGAAGTTAGTGCGGAAATTTCGTGAAACCGGCACGGTGTGCAACAGGAAAAGAAACAAACCCAAGACAATTCGTACTGAAGACAATAGCAAGGATGTGTGCACAATGATGTTACAAAGCCCTCAGAAGTCGACTCGCCGATTATCGTCTGCAACGGAAATATCTGCCACCTCATGCCGACGCATACTTAAGGTGGATTTGCATTTTCGGCCGTACAAAGTTATGGCGCTCCAAGAACTTAAAACTCCTGATTATGCAAAACGGATGCAATGTTGTAAGTGGTTTCAGGAGACCATTGTCAGCGGTGAAATGGACAACACTTTATTACATGACAGATGAAGCATGGGTTTCATCTGTTCGGGTATGTCAATGCGCAACACAGCAGGATTTGGACCGACACGAATTCCAGACGGACAATGGAGACTCCTCTGTACGACCAAAGGATAGGCGTTTGGTGTGCTGTGTCTGCGAAGAGGATAGTCGGCCCATTCTTTTTCACTGACACCATCAACTCGAAGCGCTATGTTCAGCAACTGTTCAACCCATTTGTTGCCGCACTTACAAAAGAAGAGCGAACATATGCTTTTTTCAGCAGGATGGTGCAACGGCGCATACTGCGCGAAACAGTCTGCGTGCTGTGCATGAAGTGTTTGGGGAGGACAGAACTGTATCGAAGGGACTATGGCCACCCAGATCACCCGATCTCTCCACCTGTGACTTTTATCTGTGGGGAGCATTGAAAGGGAAAGTGTACGCAACTAATCCGTACACCCTTGATGAATTAAAAGTGAACATTACGGATGCCATAGCCCAGATTACTTCCGAGGAGTTGTGGCGCGTTACGAACGACATGTTCCGTCGTGTGCAGCTCTGTCTTGCATGATGTCGGAGGACAGCACTTTCACCAATTGTTGTAAACGCAGGTAAATTACTCCTGTTTTCTGTCATTTCAACTACTCTTTACCATGTATAGTAACATTGGCTGACTGTTGTCGTTCATTATACTCGGGCCTCTTTTATATGGCACACCCTGTATTATTCCAGTAATTTCTTCCCATTTCAGTGTTCTTATTTTTTTTTCCATTGACATAATCCTGGGGTGGTTCCAATGAAACGGCCACTCAGTGTTGATCAAAGTAGGATCACCGGAAGTGATGGCTACGGTACTTCATGCCCCCCCCGCCCATATGAGGAAACTGCCCTTTCCCTAAATCTCTAAAAATAAACAAATGATTTTCTATTTCTTCTTGAAAAAATGAACCCCCAAAGCTACTCGAAATCTCCAACTCGCTCCTCTAATCACATATTCGACACATCTGAGCTATTTTATCGACAGTTTTTCCAGAGTTTTAGGAGGACACTTACCTAAATGCAAAGGTAATCCTCCTAAGTCGAAAGTTTCTTACCGTTAGCCCCTTACCATTGGGTACGCGCGCTAACTGCTAAGAGGGGAGGAAGCGGTGCTATATCTTACTTAAAATGCGATTTACTGTTAAAAATCACGTTTAATGGACTAAATTGCTCGAATAAATTTTTTGTTTTGTTTTCTTCGATAAAAACTGAACGGTTTTTTGTGCTTATGAAATCATTTCTTGAAACTTTACTAATCTTAACACAAAAAATATGTGGATTAATGTAGGGTTATTCGCAATCTTATAATGCCTCAATCCTGTCTACCTGTTAAATTTAACTACTTTTAATTTATTTCAACAGATATTTTCTCCAGAAAAGTAGACTCAGTTTTGGGCTACAAACAGCGAAAACATAAAGAAGGGAGAAAAGGACAAACAAAAAATCCATCATTACCATGTTTCCCTTCGCGACGTCGTATTTATGCGAAACAAGATTTTCAGCACTGGCAAATATTAAGAAGAAAAATCTATGTCAGCCCTCAGCTGAGACAGATCATTTCTTCTTGAAGAGCTAGTAGTGTGTGTTTTTTCCAAAGACACCACACTTATTGGGGTTGGATACTTTCTCCAGAGAAGTTGGTTGAGACATCTGACGTTTCGTATACTACGTCTAGCCTCGAACATCGGCACAACACATGGAGGCTGTGTTAGTCCTTTCGGTGCTGATTTTCTCGCTTCCCTAGAGCCAATTGCCCTAAATCAGGGATGGGCTGCTTCTTGTAACGTCGGATGCACACGATGGTCGTTAAACCTCGAATGCAAAAAATTCAAATAAAATTAATAATCCGGCTTTCTCTGACGAATATTTTAGTGTTCCTTTCTATTTATGTTTGATTGATCCTCCGCTACCTAAAAATGCTGTATGTGTAAGTTCAATAGCAAATCAAAATGTTGTATGTATTAGGGAAGTTCCAATGAAAGTTCAAAACGCATATTTGAAATACAAAGTTCCTAAGAGATACAGAGTATATAGAATAACATGAGTAAGCACTGTCTATGCTTGAACACGGGTCGATTTTTCCACCAAAATATGTAATTCCGAAACATAGCCGTCCGCTTAAATTCGTCTAAAATAGATGTTACTGACCAATAATGTAATTTTGCGTTTTAATTTTAAAAAATCACTCAGGAATTTTTTTCCTTGGTGTTTGAAGACCATTATGAGCAACTCTTGGTGCTATAGGCAGTCGCCCGTCCCTAATTTGGGGCCAATAGATCCAGGAAAGAGAGACAGCCACCGTCGTAGGACGAATACACCATTCATATAGTAATATCCGGGACTCGAAATCGGGCCCAGCTGAGACAATTCGGCCACTGGAGGGTCAAACTCAAGAATGCATTTTCCCTCTCCTACGCTGTTCTGTAACACTTCAACATTCGCAAACATTACTTACATTCTTTAGAAATATTTTTAAATGTTACTTATTTTGAATACCAATACTTTCGGAAAGGGCCAGCATTTTCTTCCCGAAATGAAGTTACTTTTTCTGGAGGGTGGTTAAATTCTGGTTCGGTTTGTATTCGGTCATTTACGATAATTCCGTTAGCATATTTCGGAAGAAGACGGGATTCTAATTTGTTCATCAGACGAAAGAAAAATGCACCTGAAGAACGTTTGAAAAAATAGGTCCTTTTGGAAAGCCAGTATTGCTTCATATTTCCATCGGTAGGACAAAAGTGGTGCCTTCTTGAGAATAAATGTCTTATGTTAATATTTCCGATCTTAAAGCACAAATAAGGACTTACATTGTCAGAATGTTTGAAGACGGGCAGAAATTTCATTAGATGCTTGGCTGAAATTAGGGATCGGTGTTCTCTAAAATTTATATGAGGTACATGAGGTCAAAGCACATCAAAAACTGAAAAGTCACTTCCCCTCATATTTTCTGTTGTCATTTTACATTTTTGAATTTATTGTTTAATGATTCAGATAACCGAAAACTGAACTTTCTTACACCAATTTTGTTATACGTATACGCTTCGTGAGGTAATCTTTGATTCCTTTTGAGCTTCCTGATATGGGCAGCATAAAAATCCGAACTCAATATTGACTACTCCCAGAGGGTCAAACTTTATTTGGAGGAATAATTATCGAATGTACATTATATTGTATTAATAATTACATTTACTTCAGAAAAAAACTAATTAAGATTAAAAGCCTTACAGAAACCAATTGCCGCACAGATGGTCGGTTGGTCAGAGGCGCAGGCTTTTTTCATTTTCGTCCAAGTTGGGCCCGGGTTCGAATCCTGAATGATTGGCAAACTGCACTCGGATTCTTCCTTGGACCCTTTTCCTGCTCTGGGGTAATTTCATTCATTTGGTTACATGTGATCGCCATCAACGATTATCAATCCAGTGTTGGATAAAGGTCCCCCCTCAAGTATCTTCCACGTTGCTTTCAATCAAGTATTTCAGTTGTCCAACAGCGGTCAGTTCTTCTAGCAATATGTCCAGCCCATTGCCACTCGAAGGTCTTTATTTTGATCATGATGGCATCAGTTCTTGTCATTTCCCTAGTCATGTATTCTTCTTCCTATCTTTACTGGTTATATCAAGCATGTATCTCTCCATGCTTTTCTGAGTTGTTTGTAGCCACTGAATGTCTCCTTTAGTTAAGGTCCAAATCAATGATCAGAAGTAAGAACTGGGAGTATGTATTGATTAAACCCTTTTCTTTTAATTCATAAATAGTACATTGCTCTTGAAAATTGTACTGTTTCTACCAAAAGCTCTCCAACCAAGTTTCATGCGACTATTTATTTCTTCTACGTGACCTTCGCTTGATATGTGTTGTCCAAGGTACATGTAGACATAGATTACTTGTAGTTCATTTTCGAAGGGGTATTCGCCATAACTCACCACTTTTTAAATGTACATACCGAAGAGGCAAAATATCACAACCACCTGCCTAATACGATGTTGGACCACCGCGTACCTCTAAAACATCTCTTACCCGGCGACGTATTGACGCTACAAGATTTCTAAAGATGTTTTGTGGTATCTGGTACCAACACGTTACTAGCAGATCCTTTAACTTTTGTAACTTACGTGCTTGAGCCGCCGCATATCGAATTTGCTGTTCCAACACAAACCTCAAATGCTCCATTGGATTGATGTCTGGCGAATTTTGGAGGTCAGAGCGATACATACCTGAAAGTCTTCCTCATGATCCGCGAACCCTTCTCGAACAATCCGGAGAGTGTGGCATGGCGCATTATCTACTGAAAGAAGACACAACTATAGGGAAATGCCCTTGCCATGAAAGGATGTACCTGGTGTGCAGAGATGTTTAGGTAGGTGGTATGGATGTCATAGTTTCCTGCACATGAAGAACTGTACTCAGTGTTTCCCAGCAGAACATTGTCCAAAGCATTACACTTCTTCCACCAGCTTGATTTTTTTTTTTTTTTTTTTTTTTTTTTGCCCCACGGTGCATCCTGGTGCCAGCACTTCCCCAGGTAAACGACGCACACGTATCCAGCCGTCCACATGGTGCTACAGGAAACGAGATTCGTTTGACCAGATGACCTTCTTCCAATCATTCAAGTTCCAGTTTTGATGCTCGCGTGTCCATTGCAGGCGTTTTCGACTGTGAACCGGGACTAGCATGGGCACTCCGAGTGGCCTGTACACGGCACAGTCACATTTTCAGGAGGCTTCGATGTACTGTGTGTTGTGCGACATTACTTCCGTCACCAAAACTCAATTACAGACGAGTTGCGCCACAGTGTAGTACTTCCTTTTAGAAGATGTGACGTGCCTGCCCCGCAGGACGCACATGAGATAAAGGCAGATAGCAGTGAAAGCACATGCCAGTGCAGTATAGGGGATAACACTCGGAGCTCCGGAGCAGAGAGTTGCAGGTTCGGATCCTGCCCTTGCATCAAATTGATGGAGAAATTTACTTCGTCATATTGGCTCCCGACCTTCTACGATGGTCTGGCTGTTAGATTTCTCGCAATGGGGTGATGTTTTTTCCACACCGCGAGACAGGAAAAATGAGAATCCCTTCTTCAGTGCTTCGAAGAAATAAATCAGTGAGATGTTACGTTCCACACACCGAAATTGTCTGGGATTTCTGAAATGCACGTTCTTCATCGGATGACTGCCTACAGGGACACATGGTTCCGGCTGACCCGTGGGCCATGCCCCCGGCCCTCTTGGGGGGTGGGGGTGGGGGTGGATATGACGTGCCTGCCCCGCAGGACGCACATGAGATAAAGGCAGATAGCAGTGAGGTCGCATGGCAGTGTAGTATAGTGGATAGCAGCACTCGGAGCTCCGGAGCCGAGAGTTGGGGGTTAGAATCCCTCCTCTGGCGTAAAAATGATGGAGTAATTTACTTCGTTAAAAAGTAAATGATTATTTGGCCTCATTTGGCTAACAGTGTCGATGTTCCACATATCATTTCTCAGCAAGATGGAGCATCAATTCACTTCCTTTTAGAAGTGAGGATTTATCTGTGCTTGAATTTCCCCAATGCTTGAATGAGTCGAGAAGGGTGGCCACAACAAGACGGTGCACCACCTCACTTCCTTTGGGAAGTGAGGATTTATCTGGGCTTGAGTTTCCCCAATGCTTGGATGAGTCGAGAAGGGTGGCCTCAGCAAGACGGAGCACCACCTCACTTCCCAAAGGAAGTGAGGTGGTGCTCCGGGTTTATTTATACTTGAAGTTCCGCAATGCCTGGAAGAGTCGCAAAGAAGCAATTGGGTGGCCTCCAGGGTCCCAGATTTAACGCCTCCCGATTTTTTCTTATGGGACGCAATTAAGTATGAAATGTATCTACCTCTCTCTACCAACTACCATTAAAGAACTCAGCCGCTCAGGTGGCGCAGTGGTCTGAGCGCTGGCTCGTCCGAGTGGGCCTCAGATCGAGTTCCGTGTGAAGCATGGGTGGTTTGCTTTTCGTAAGGCATTGACTCCCTCTTTACCACTGAACCAGTAGCGGGCGAATGCTGTAAATGAAGACGGGATGAAATTTGGTATAGGTGGGACGTTTGTTTCGTTACACGTGGAAGCCACATAGAACATTATTAAAATTGTAATTTGTAAAGAAAGAAAATTCAGGTTTGTACCTATAAAAATATAATTTTTCTTTTGGCAGTTGTTTCCTAAATTATTATATTTTTCGATCAGCTAATTTCATTCCACGCTGTACCACTTGCTACCTGTGTTTGTGAGTGCGTGCGTGCGAGTCCCTTCTATTAACTAAATGCATTTACAACATGTGTGAACACTCACGCTTACTTATGCACGCAAACATCATTATTAATAAGAAATAACAGTAATACAGCCTGCGCAGTGTTAAAGCTAGAAAGCATCCCGCGAAAATTTGTTTCAAAATAAAAATGACGCAGTTGATCCCGATCTTCTTGTGAGATGAAATGCCAGTCATTTTCCGGGTTTCTCTATGAGCGCAAAATTTTGAGCAGTCAATAATGTATCTCTTCACAGATGTAAATAATGTTCTGATTTTAGTGAGATGTCAATAAAGAAATGTTTAAATGCTTTTCTTTCGTCATTTCTTGCATTTTGCTCATGACATTTGATCACACGATGCTTTGCTGTTTTATAAAAGCTTTGAGAAACTTCGCCAAGAACAAAATTTAGCCTTTCATCATAAAAATATTTCAAGTACGTAAAACATACTGTACACGGCACAAAATATATTTCGTCACATATACATGTATATACACGGTCGAGTCACATTATTGTGACTACCAGCTAATATCCAGAGTAACCGCAGTGTGCACGCGGACAACAGCTAGACGAGCTGGGAGGGACTCAATAAAGCGTGGAAGGTGTTCACAGGTATGTGGAGCCATGCTGACTGCAGTGCATCTGACAGCTGCTGGAGGGTGCGTGGTGAAGGATCCGTAGAGCGAACAACACGATCGAGGTAGTCCCACAGATGCTCGATTGGGTTTAAGTCTGGGGAATTAGGGGGGCCAGGGAAGTACTTTGAAGTCTTCACCGTGCTCTTCTAACCACTCTCGGACATTTCTAGCTGTATGACACGTCGCATTGTCGTTCTTGAAGATCCCATCCGCCCCAGGGAAGACAATCAGCATGTATGGGTGTACGTGGTCTGCAAGGATGGATTCATAACGAATTCGGTTCAAAGTCCCTTCCACAAGTATGAGTGGACCCAGGGAATGCCACGAAAACATTCCCCAGACCATAACGCTGCCCACACCAGCTTGTGTCCTTCCAGCAATGGTTGAAGAGTGTTTGTTCTCTGGTGTGTCTCGCCTTATACGCAAACGTCCATCCGTTCGATGAAGCACAAGACGTGACTCACCGCAGAAGACAATCCTTTGCCAATCAGCGGAGATCCGATACTGCCGTGCAAATGTAAGCCTTTTCAGCCGATGCACCTTCGTTAGCATAGGTGCAGTGACCATCCGTCTGCATCGGAGCCCCATACGCAGTAGGGTTCGCTGAACTGTCGTTTTAGACACACTTCTGGTAGCCTTTGGTTCATTCAGCCAGTGAGTTGCTCCACTGTATAGCGTGTTGATCGGAACTCTCGCACCTTCGAAGCCGACGTTTACCTCTCACATGAAGGGCACGTGGTGCTCCGCAGTTTCCACTTCGCTTATTCGCAATGGTGTCATTTCTCCAATCACGATACACTTTAAACACAGCAGCACGCGAACAGTTCACAAACTACGCTGTTTCAGAAATACTGCCACCCTTGGCCCGAAAGCCGATAATCATCCCTTTTTGCAAATGTGATAAATCGCTCGTTTTATCCATGACAGCAACGAGTGATACGTTTTCAGATCAGATCAGATGTAGAGGATTTTAGGAAGAGAGTGTCTGACCCCAGGTCTTAAACAACCCTTAGAAACAGGAAGCTAGGAGATTTGGGCTAGAGTGCCCGATAGGAAAGTGACACTGAAGCGAAGTAGAAAGGGGGAAGAAGACGCCCTTATTTATTACCAGGGGGCCAGTACCCCGGGTCCGACGGCTTAACGTGCCCATCCGACGCACGGCGGATATTTAGTGGATCGAGCGTTCGTACCTGCTGGGATCGAACCTGAGGTCCTTTCCGTGGCAGTTACGAACGTAACCCACTATAGGCCAATGGTAAATACATAAATACATATGTGATCCTTACTGTTCCAATCCTGCGTTACGCTGCAAAAATTAGAGACAGAGCATATGAATATAAATTCCATCAATTCAAGACGCATGATCACAATCCACAACACCAAAAACAATACAACATTAATAATTATTACTTCATAGGTCAGCAGACTCTTCAGCGAAAGACATCCCCGACCAGTGATCACACTGGTCGGGGATGTCTTTCGCTGAAGAGTCACCTCAGTTAGCAGGTTTCATGTGATAATTACCAGGTTTCAACTTTGACTAGAAGTATCTTCAACCGTAATGCGAATTTTTGTATTTTTTATTTAATTGGAAGTCTATGTATATAGCATAGGGTGGTTTGAAATGCCGATATGTTTTTGATCGAATCGCTGTAGTGCGGAAAAGTTGTCCCCTTATATAGCTAAAGATAATGGAGAAAAAAAAAATTAATCAGTCAATATTTTCTGCTCTCACAGAATGATCAAAATTATAGAAATTTCCAAAATTTGCGCAATTTTATTGATTTTTTTTTCTAAGTTGCAGATAAATTACAATCAAAGTTGCGGAAAATTTGCTTCTAGTATAGATAAATGTAATGTAAAAACGTTTTTTGAATTAAGATAATGTTTTCCGTTCGCGCATGCCGATCAAAATTATAGAAATTCCACAAATTTAGACGTTTGTAGAGATTCGTTCTGAGTACCAAATCCTTCCCATTCCACTCACTCGCTGCTAAAACCCGTGACCTTGACCTTGACAAACACGCCATATGATTTTAAGCCACGTGTCGACCTTGACAAACCCACCGTTCTTTCAGCCAGTCACGAGCTAGCTCGTAACCAGTGCAGATCATAGTTTGAGTTTAGTCCAGTGATTCTACCTCGTACTTAAGTAAGTACTTATCTTAACCTTGTGATATCACAGTTTAATTGCGTGTTTTACAATTATGGAAGCAGCACATAAACATATAACGATACAAGAATTTATTTGCCCTTTATTTTGTCCTCCAAGAGATCTTGTTCCAAGTAAACTGCCTATACATAAGGATGTAATACGGTGCTGCTTTGAGGAGATATAAGCTGGCACTGGAATGTAAAAATAAGAACGTTTACTTTTCATCTGTTGCGGTGGCAGTGGCAAACAAAATAAAATCTGTGTTTGATAAAGCATGCATCCCTACAGTATCTGAGTATAGCCCAGTGCAGCTTATTAAGGCCTAAAATGACAAATATTGCAAATTGAGGAAGTGTTATAATTGGAACAAAAATAAACCAAACTTTCAGAACAAGCTTGACAGTTTTAAAAAAGAATCTGAGGCATTTTTTGATGTTGCTGCATGTGCAAGTGTTCTATGACGCTGGATTTCGTTTGTAACAAAAAACATGACTCTTGTATTTGCCCAATATCAATCACATGTACCTGTGAGAAATCGAAAAAAGTCCCTTCGATAGAACTGAAGTTCCTGTATTTTCAAAGACAGCATGGGATAGGAAGGACTAGACAAATAGATTACAGGAAACCAAATTAAAAAGAGGAAACAAAGAAAAGAACATAAACTAAACTATACTGTATGTCAATTGCTGCCACTTCCAACTTTGAACTTCCTTCTGGCGGACAGACTAAGCATCACGCAAGATGTGTGGTTCTCAGGTCAGAGACGGGTACATCGGTGCAACATTTTTTTTTTTTTCTTTTTTTTGATTGGAGGTTTAACGACCACTGTGAGCAACTCAGTGGGTCCCTAATTTAGAGCCACTGGTTCCAGGGAAGGGAGAGAGCCAGCGCCGGTAAGACAAGCACAACATCCAAGCCTCACCGGGATTCGAACTTGGACCCATCTCGGACTAATGATCACAAGCCATCGCTTAGACAACTGCTCCTCCGGGACAGCAGTGCAACATTGCTGTCAAGATCTATCATGCCTAAATTCTCACATAAGGCTGCTTTTAAAATGATTCCCAAAAAAGAAAAGGAATAAAAGAAATAAATTGAAACTGAAAAATTGCCTACATTTGGGGAATTCTATAATTGTGATCGTCATGCGCGAACGGAAAATATTGCCTTAATTCAATAAACTTTTTTACATTACATTTATCTATACTAGAGGCAACTTTTCCGCACAATAGCGATTCGATTGTAATTTATTTGGTACTTAGAAAAAAAAATCAATAAAATTGCTTAAATTTTAGAAATTTCTGTAATTTCGATCGTCATGCGCAAACGGAAAATATTGCCTGATTATTTATTTATTTACATTACCTTTAGCTATACCAAGACAACTTTTCCGAATTATAACGATTCGATGAAAAACATTTCGGTATTTTCCCTAATATATAGCACTCTAATTTTTCTTTTTCCAGTTTTTCTTGCTTAAAGCATATGTACAAAGTCAGTCGTGCAACCATAAAACACAGGTGAATGTGTTTTTTAATTTTGGTATGTTACAGATTTTGCAGATATGCTGCTGAAGCATGTCAGCATGCACAAAATTTGTAAAAATGTCAATATCTATTATTTCAGCAAACCACGTTAATACTTCTTTGCTCTAGCCTTGTTCAGGAGAAAGCATTCAGACACCAGAGATAAAAAATAAAAATAGCACAAAAATAAATTAACTGTGTGTAGTTTTTAAGAAGAGTTTTCCGGTTATATAACCGTTCTAACTGTAAAAAAAAAAATCAGCTGCTTACCATTTTTTGAAGTTTTCCCCAATTTTAATCTTAGATCTAAAGCCTAAATATTTCACTATAAGAATTTTCAGCCTTCAAAAAAATTTCCTTTTATGCCACCCCTCCTCAGTTTTTCATCACTCTTCCAATATGAAATTTCTGGATTAACTCCTGAAGTAGTGCATTTCACCTTTTCGTAAACAATTGAAAGCCATTGTCATTTTAGAGTTTTAAAATACACTGTTGCTTTGAAAAAATATGATGAAAAAGAAAATATATTTTGTGATAAGTCCTCCTTTAGAAAAAATAAATTATTATAAACTTATTCAGAAAAATGATAAGTGCCTACAGAAAATAAAATGACCAATTTATATCAGTGGTAGGACTTTAACGGGTTGATTTTTTACATTGCTCAATAATAGCAAAGAGAAAATTATAAGCCGCCCCCCGATGGCGTAGCGATCTGAGCGATTGCTTCTGATCATTCGTCCGAGATGGATCCAGGTTCAAATCCCGGTGAGGCATTGATGTTGGGTTTGTCTTATTGCACCTGGCTCTCTCCTTTCCCTGGAGTCAGCGGCTTTAAATTATGGACGGGCAACTGCTTATAGCCCACTGAGTTGCTCACGGTGGTCGTTAAACCCTAACCAAATAAAAAAATTATAAATGTGAAGCTCTATTGAGAGGAATCGCACCGCACAGCACTCATGAGCTTATGGTTACAATGAATGGAAACTGTATATACACTCCTATGCCATCCTGGAACTCTCTTTCCATTGTAGTCTCTGTAACCGTGGAAATCATTTCAGACACAGACGGTAAAGCAAGAGAAGCCACAAAGGGAACCATGGGTGCCCATAGATTATTTTGCAGGAGGGGGCAAACAGAAATTGTAACTACGAATAACGTATACAAATACTATATGGCCGCCCCGGTGGCGCAGTGGTCTACGCGATAGCCTCTGATCATTCGTCCGAGAGGGGTCCTCAGTGACCATAAATTAGGGACGGACGACTGCTTATAGCCCATTGAGTAGCTCGCGGTGGTCGTTAAACCTCCAATCAAAAAAAAAAAAAAAAAAATACCATATGCAAATTTCCCTGTGCTTTCTTGTTATATAACCGTTTTTACCACACTTTCAACGTATAAATTTAATTGTAAACCAGGAGCCCCAAAATTACATGAAAAAGATAGATAAATGAAATTAGACAGCATGTTAGGGCAATAAGAAAATTTCTTTGTGTTGCTTTTGATTATTTTGGTCATATTCGCTACGGAACCTAAGAGATCACTTAATTGGGCATCAATAATGAAAAAAATACCCTCGAGATAGATTTCTGGGAACATTTTGAAGAGATACCTTGTCCCGCGGTGAATAATTTTTGCAGAGGATGATATATTCTTCATTTCTTCGTTTTTCATACTTTCCGAAATACTGTAGGTATGCTATTCTCCGACATGCAATGGAAAATTTCATTATTACTATCTCGTTTCCCTATTTTTGCTGCATAAACGCGCATCCAGAAGCTCTATTAAAAATTAACAATCAGAATTAGTGTTATTGCGAAAATCTCTGTAGTACCTTCCAAGGACAGAAAGGGCATCATCTGATTTTCACGGGAGGGCAAATGCCCCCTCTTGTCCCCTATATGGGTGCCGATGATGTGGAGAGTATACGGTTAGAGAATATGGAGACTGCGCCATCCTGTGCTACCCTGCTGTTCTTCCATCATCATAGTCTCTGTAGCCTTGAAAAATGTTTAAGAGGTTACGTAGCACATTGAGCTGCTGGAATTCACTAAGGGATACATAGTTTGCAGTACACGGTAAAGACCTTTATTTCCACGGTGTAACACAGAACGTAGCGGTGACAAGTGTGTGGAAGTTACCGGAAATTACATAAAAAGGTAATGGTACGATATTACAATGGGGCCCCTTAAAATTTTTCCAGTGGGGTCTAAGAAAAGTTCCAGCACATAAGACCTCTCTAAGCTGTAAGTCATTCAAGATAAATATCACAAATACAGCCTGTCTCACTGCGTAAAGGGAAATACATTCATTTCTTAAGGCAAAAGAAAGATAATGCTAAAGAGTATTTAGTGACAATTTAAGTAAAAAATAATTGAATAAACTTTGCGAAACTTATTCAGCTAGCAAAAAACAACTTCTTTCAATAATTAAGCTATATTATTATTGTGTCACTCCTGGTTGGAAGAAAATAAAAATTGCAGTCTTCTATTGCTTTTCTTGAATCGGTCGACAACTTTTATTATAAAATCTGCATTTCCGTACACCCAATTTCGATGGATATTCATTATACACAGACCACATAGTCTCTCCTTGGTCATGGTTAATCTCACCTAAGATTTCAACCTATGCAAGGTACTGAAAGATCTTTCAATGATACATGTTGCTGCTGGGAGTGTGGCAGCGTTTTATAGTGCTCTTGAAACTGATGGGTAAAATTTCTCTGCTTCTTACATACTTTCTGAAAGTGAAATAATTTCTGTTTCCGCTACAAACACGTCTTTTCAAAAGTAATGCCAGAACCTTGATTCTGCGTCTCAATTGTCAAGATGCATGTCGTACGTTGCTGAAATTTCTTTGGCCGACAAATTAAATTTAGCCTCATCAAGTTTGCTAATATTTTTGGAAAGTAAATTAAATAGAAAAAATGAATTCTTCTTTTCCGAGAGTCTACTTTCCAGAAAAGTTATAGAAGAATCCAAATATGGAGTGTAGACAGATAGACTGTAATATTCTTCTGTTAAATTTGATGGTACATTTGATCTAATGCTTGTTTGGCCATGTTATGGGGGAGGGGGAGAAAATTCTGCTGTTGAGAGATCCACTGGGAGGACAGCGAGCAATGACTGCGGTGAGCGTGGTTTGTCGTAGTGAGCGCAACGAGCAAGACTGACTGGAGGTGCAGCCTCTATAGTGCTGGCTGTAGGGGGTCAAAACCCAGAAAAAATTAGTAACTTTAGAAATTCGAAGGATAACTTCCTTTTACCCTATATAGTCATATCCTAAAAGTTTCCCCATGTGCGACTTTTGCATCATCCAATATGGTTGCCATGTCTAATATGGCCACCGCCACCTGTAGGCTAATTACTTTTTCCTTCTTTCTCATCTTGGATTCAATTCTACAGTCTTGGACCCTCTAATAAAACATTTTGCAAGTGAAATTTCCTTAGTACATTCCTGTATGTTACGCATATCAAAAGTTACTGTATATTCATAGTATAATAGGGTAGCGTTCACCTGAGCACGTACATCTTTTTGTATCGCCGTTTTTCTGTCTGTTGTGACCTTTTTTCCTCTTTCTCATGCAATGTTACAGGGATACATATACCGATGAGCCATTATATTTTTTTTTTTTTTTTTTTTTTTTTTACAGGTTTAACGACCACCGTGAGCAACTCAATGGGCTATAAGCAGTCGCCCGTCCCTAATTTAGGGTCACTGGTTCCAGGGAAGGGAGAGAGCCAGTGCCGTAAGACAAACACAACATCCATGCCTAACCGGGATTCGAACCCGGACCCCTTACGGACGACTGATCAGAGGCCATCGCTTAGACCACTGCGCCACCGGGGCGGCGAGCCATTATATTATGACCACCTACCTAAGAAGCTGTATGACCCCCTTCATTCCCGCAAAACAGCGGCCACTCGGCGAGGCATCGATTCGATGGGGTGGAAATAGGTATCCTGGGGTATCTGGTACCATAATGTCAACAGCAGGTCCTCCCGTGCTCGGCATCAGCTCCGATATTTTCGAGTATAAAGTTACATTTATAGTACCCTCCCAGTTCTAATTTTGTGTTTTTCGTGTATCTAAAGGTCCAGTGCATCGTTTTGTTCTACTTTCCGATTCGTAAGTACAATATTTTCTTCATTCCAAGCTTTATTTACCTTCTGGTCGAGCTGGCCAGAAGAACTGCTGGGCGCCGCCATTAGTAATGACGGCTTCCGGTGGAGATGTCATTTTCGGTAGCCCTACTTCCACTCTTGCTGTAACCGGCGACGCTGCTGCTGGCGCCGCTAAGCTGATTTCTCCTCATGGCGCTGTTCAACTGCCCTCTTCCGGTGCGTCATTTGGCACCTCTTCTCCTACTGCTGCCCAGTCAGACAGCTATTCTGATACAGCTTCTACTGTGATTTCTGCTGATGCAATGGATATTCAAGATGACGTCACTCCTCCACCTTCCACAGCAGCTCGTTTTCCATCGTCTTATTCTGCTGCAGCGACCTCTGCATCTGATCGCCAATCCTCGATTGTGTTACAGCAAGTCAATGCTTTGAAACCTCATGTTCGTCCCACCGGCAACTCTATTCACCTTAATATTCCGGCGTCATCTGTTCAAGCTCAAACGTTCTTCTCGCATATGGCCTTAGGAGTCTTTTTTAAAGCTCTTCCCGATACCAAGTTGAAAATTTATGCTACGGCAGTTAAGAAGCTTTTATCTCCGTCTGCTATTACTCATCTATATCGTCGCGCTCGGACTATTGTTGTTTATCTTTCTCAACCTGCCCATGTGACCTCTCTTTTACAGAAAGGTATTACTATTAATAATAACCTCTTGATGCCCAAACCTGTGATACAGCGCCCGGTTAACGTGTCGTTTTACCCGGTGCCACCTGAAGTCACAAATGTCATGCTCCTTTCAGTTATCTCATCTCTTGGTCGCGTTGCCGGGGATGTCGTAACCTACTCGGCAGCGCCCAACGACTTTGAGGATCGCCATATTTATGGTGCTCGTCGCATGGTGCCTGTCATTTTTTCTTCTCAGGATGATATTGCAACTTTACCTACACAACTTACTGTCCATTGTCACGGTCAACGGAGACGCATCTATCTCTTAACTGAGTTCCACTGCAGCAAGTGTAAAGGCCTGGGGCATTTTTGTAAAGAGTGTCCTGGACCTTCCTCTTCTTCTGGACCTTCTTCTGGATTGTTATCTCCGTCAGTGCCTGTTGATACACCCCCGTCTGGTTCTCGTGCAGAGCCTGAATTGCGTGCTCCTGATTTTACTGAAGCTCACTTTCCTCCTCTCCTTGGTTCTTCAACTTCACCTGAACCATTTGCATCTACTTGCTCGATTTCTGAGCAGGACGTTTCTGCTCAGGTGGTGCTTTCTACTTCTCCTGTTGATGCTCCCTCTGAGGAGGTAGCCATGATTACCACTGCTTCTTCGGCAACTGAACTCGATGATTACCGCGGCGCTCGCGGTGCTTTAACAACTGCTCAAGACGCTCCCGAACTGCTTCATCTTCCTATTATTCCTACTACAGATCTCACTGGTGTGGATGACCTCACCATTACTGGTGATACTCTTGTTGATTCCAGTGGCCGTTCCACAAAACGCGCCATCTTCAAAGCTCCTAGCGCTCCAGCTAAACGTGGACGTTCACGAGTGTATCGTTCTCGCTCATCTTCTAGCACTTGTTCTCCTTCAGCGTCCCCTAGAGAGTGTTGCCTAACGAATAATCCAGAAGAACTTGCAGAAGCCACGCTTCAAGCGCAATTCGAACAGTTTTGTCAAGATAACGAAGTGCACACTCGCCCCTTTACCCATAGACAACTGTTTCGTCTATTTTCGCTCTTCCGCGATCCATCGTTTGACATGGCCGCTTACCTTTCGCACTCCACTTTCCCTCCAGATGATGTTTATCGTCGACTAACGTGTATCAGAGCTGATCTTGAGGCTCTTTGTAAGACTGACAGTACGCTCCTTCCTTGTCATCTTTTTTTTTTTTTTTTTTTTTGATTGGAGGTTTAACGACCACCGTGAGCAACTCAATGGGCTATAAGCAGTCGCCCGTCCCTAATTTAGGGTCACTGGTTCCAGGGAAGGAAGAGAGCCAGTGCCGTAAGACAAACACAACATCCATGCCTCACCGGGATTCGAACCCGGACCCCTTACGGACGAATGATCAGAGGCCAACGCCTTAGACCACTGCGCCACCGGGGCGGCTTTGTCATCTTCGGCTCTGTGGAATGGAGGAAACCGCTCAATTGTCTGCTTCATTTCTACGTCAGTCCTCTGCTGATTAGTAAGACTTTTTTTCTTAATACTTGCTCCTGTACTAGTTCTATGTATCTACAGCGTTTCTGGACTTTCCTTTCCTTCCAGATTGGACTTTATAGTGTGTCATTGAATGTAATTTTTCCGGACTATTTCCGAGCCTTTATTGTACATATGCCAATTTCTGTTATTACTTGTGCATCCGTGTTTTATCTTTCCACATGTTTTCATCTGTAGATATTGTTACTCATTAATCTTCTATTCTTTTTTTTTTTTTTTTTGATTGGAGGTTTAACGACCACCGTGAGCAACTCAATGGGCTATAAGCAGTCGCCCGTCCCTAATTTAGGGTCACTGGTTCCAGGGAAGGGAGAGAGCCAGTGCCGTAAGACAAACACAACATCCATGCTTCACCGGGATTCGAACCCGGACCCCGTTCGGACGAATGATCAGAGGCCATCGCTTAGATCACTGCGCCACCGGGGCGGCTAACCTTCTTTTTGGTTCCATCGCACGAGATGCGCTTGTATCATCATTTTATGAATAAAATATATTGTTGAACTCCTCCAGTTCCTGTACATTTCGGGGTGGTGGTGATACAGCGCGAACTCGCTTTTCGAAGTCGAACCACAAATGTTCGATTGGGTTCAGGTCAGGTGAATTTGGAGGCCAGGTCATTAACAGAAAGTGACCAGCATGTTCCTCGAACCACTCCTTGACGATTCTATCAGTGTGGCGTGGCGCATTATCCTATTGGTAATGGCCATCACCAGCAGGAAACACAGTTGCCATGAATGGGTGAACTTGGTCCGAAACGATGTTCAGATGCCTGACAGCTGCCAGGGATTGTGCTATTGGGATAATGGGGCCTAAAGTGTCACAAGAAAACATCGCTTACAGCATAACACCTCCGCCGCCGGCCTGTTTCCGCCCAACAGTTCATCCAGGTGCCATAGCCTCCGTTGGCAATCGGCGTATCCGCGCTCGGTCGTATACGTGATGCACCAAGAATTTTGATTCGTCAGGCTAGGCCAGTTTCTTTCAATCATTCATGATCCAACCTCGATGATTTGGGGCCCATTTCATTCGTTGTTGGCGATGACGTGAAATGAGCATATGGACCTGGCTAGGTCTTCGGCAACGCAGGCACATGCGCTGAAAACTGAGATGAACTGTGTCTTGTGACACATTGCCCTGATCATAACTGTTGTAACTGCGGGTGATTTGTAGCACTGTGGCCCTGCGGTTGCTGTGAACAATGCGCGACAGCCTCCCCTCCCGTCTGGCATCAATGAGCTACGGACGTCACACGGATGGACGACGGTTCGTCGTTCGGCCATCTGTGCGACACATTTGATTCGTACTCACTACAGCGGCACGTGAACAACCCACAAGATGCGCAGTTTCCGAGATCGTAGTTCCGAGGCGCCCTGCCATCCCAATTTCTCCTTTATCAAACTCCGATAAATCAGCAGCTTTTCCCATTCTGACTCCGAACACTCTACTAACCGGCTCTCGAGTTGTATATAACTTCACCTGCGGTCTACTAACCGGTTCTCGGGTTGCTCTGTGAACTTCACCTGCGTCAGTTTTAGGTCTCCAGGTGCGCTCACTTCTCTAAGCTGGGGGTGGTCATAATGTAATGGCTCATCATTATAAATAGTCTAACACACAATGCAATTTAAATACACATAAGATTGGTAGCATTTTTGTCTATTCACTATCGACTCGAATCTGATATTTTTTTTTTTTTTTTTTTTGATTGGAGGTTTAACGACCACCGTGAGCAACTCAATGGGCTATAAGCAGTCGCCCGTCCCTAATTTAGGGTCACTGGTTCCAGGGAAGGGAGAGAGCCAGTGCCGTAAGACAAACACAACATCCATGCCTCACCGGGATTCGAACCCAGACCCCTTACGGACGAATGATCAGAGGCCAGCGCCTTAGACCACTGCGCCACCGGGGCGGCGAATCTGATATGAACAAGTTGTTCCAGAACTACAGGTAACACACATATTTGAGAACTGCAAGTAAATTCCATATCTTTCAATACAAGTTTGCCGCCCCGGTGGCGCAGTGGTCTAAGGCGTTGGCCTTTGATCATTCGTCCGTAAGGGGTCCGGGTTCGAATCCCGGTCAGGCATGGATGTTGTGTTTGTCTTACGGCACTGGCTCTCTCCCTTCCCTGGAACCAGTGACCCTAAATTAGGGACGGGCGACTGCTTATAGCCCATTGAGTTGCTCACGGTGGTCGTTAAACCTCCAATCAAAAAAAAAAAAAATTACAAGTTTACTGTTGTTTGATATTTATGAAGAGAAGGTTCAGCAAAATGTTGTAATTATGTACATATTAGAAATAATATATTTATATAAAGGGCACGAAAGAGAAATTTTAATATGCTAAGGTAATGCCGACATGCCACTCTCATCATCATCACTGCTGTTACTTTCATTCTCTGAATTCCTATTTCCACATGAAATCCCTCTGCAGTTCATGCATATGTCAGTGCAAGACAATCAAGCACGTCGACAGTTGCACTTAGTGCGTATGAGAGTTTTGCAGGAGTAGAATACTAGCTTTAGAAGAATGTTTGGTGCTGACGAATCCAAAATAGGAATGGGGTAGAGTTGTCCACTTTTTTTCCTGCCATCCCTATTCATTTGCTGGAATATCCTGCCCCAGCCTTGTTTGGACTTGGTAACATGTAGCTATAACATGTGTTGCCGGTTCGAACCTACTATTGGTGGTAAAGCCGCAAGATGAAACTGAGTAGTCGGTGACTTTTGTCCGACGAACCTCCTGTATGTGAAGTATCGACAGAAACCCAACGTTGCACCGTCTTGTGCCGCTGGCTTTCTATCGATACTTCACATACGGGAGGCTCATAGGACACCAGTCACTGACAGTTCAGTTATGACTCCCCTATGGGGCACATGATGGTGACAAAAAAGTGTTCCCCTGCTGTGACTAGTTGGTCAGGATCCGCAGCAGGGCTGCTGAATATACTGTACTTACGACCTGTCGCAAACATATTCAATGTCTTTCTCTAATAGTTTATAACTTCTTTCTTTCTTGATACAGGAACGACGTGGTGTCACGTCCTGAAACCGCGTGCATAAACAATGTCAAATTGCACATACTTTCCATACTGTCCTGTAACTGCTGTATTTGAAAACTTTCACTGGTTGATGAAGTTTGCCCTCTTTGTGAAAGAATATGTTGATATGATGCGGAGCAAGAGCGAGCAGCATGATCAAGATGTCTGTGTCTTCAGCTACAATTGCAACATGATCTTCTGAAGTATATGTCTGAATCGCTGTTGTGACAATCATACGATTAGCATCAGAGTCAGCAAGGATTACTTCGATCCTAGACGAAAAAGAAAGCAAGACCTATAACGAAGTAAATTTCTCCGTCATTTCTGTCCACGCCAGGATTCGAACCCGGATCCCCTCATTCCGGAATAAGTCGCTCTACCAATTGAGCTACGCGGGCGTTTGTTCTGACTACTATCTGCCTTTATGTCGTGTGCGTCCTGCTGGCAGGTACGTCACAGACCTTTTGATGGGTTCCTCGGAAACAGTGACTCTCACAGTTTCTTCAAAGTTAATTTCTGCCGCTAATGTGCACATGATTCTTTTTTTGTGCTCTTCAGCCTTTGCACTCAGGGATTAAGTTTCATATCCATCAAACATTACTATCACTCTGGTTCCATAGTGGTTATGAATATATGACAAATATACACAACACAGAGCACGATATGTTACATTTCGAGGCCAAGCAACCTTGTGTAGAAAGTACCCTCCATCAACCACAATAACGTCAAAATGAATTTGTTTGTCGGTTGGAGATAGGTTTTGTTCCAACGTAGGGACAATATCATTATACCAGACCTGTTAGATTTTCTCATTTAACCATTTTCAAACAAAGATGGTGGGTACAGAGCGAATTCATATGCAATTCACCTTACTAAACTGCTGTAAACGTTAGCTGCGGTATCAAGCTTCTGATACAATTAAGTCGATAGCAGTGTATAGTCTGGCCTGTACAGCTTCTCCCCATTTGTCAGAATGTGCTTGTGCATACAGCAGTGTGACTACACTAATGCTGTTTCGGTACTTTGAGGGCTTTTTCTTTTCATCTTCAATATCAGCTAAATCACAGCAAAAGAGACAGTGCAGTTGAAAGTTGAAAGGTAAAGCGGGCGGTCTTAGTGAGAGATGGGTTTGCCTCCTCGGGGCGCTCCGTGGTAACAACGGCACACACAACAGCAATTAGGGCTTCTGTGAATCTTGGAGAGATGCCAGCTACTGCAGTTCTGTGTGACATTGGCTAAAAGACCCCAACTCACTGGGTTTTGTTCCAGAATCTTTAGGTTGAATGACCAACTGGAACCGTCAGCTGTGAGCTAATCCCCACACTGATGCAGTTACCTGATTAAAAAGAAATGCAAAAATGGACTCAAGTGTGGGATATGGTGTGTAACGTACCAGGAGATGTGACGTATCTGCCAGAAGGACGCACACGACATAGAGGCATATGGGAATCAGAATAAAACGTCCGCGTAGCTCAATTGGTAGAGTAACTTATTCCGGAATGAGGGGATCCGGGTTCAAATCCTGACGCGGATAAAAATGACGGAGAAATTTACTTCGTTATAGGTGGACCTACCAAACTTGAGAAGGATGGTCCACCACGGTATCGACCTGGAACAGGATGAAGGAAAATCAGAAAGAGATATTGGCTGAGTGAGTGTAAGATTGGTATATGGAATACTAGAGGTATAAATGGCAAGATGAATGGTGTGATTGAAGAGATGAATAAGTATAGATTGGATGTGTTGTGTGTAAGTGAAACCAAAAAGAAGGAAATTGGTATAGAAGAAGTGAATGGAACGGTGAGTGAGTGATCTGGAGTATTGTATAACGTGAGAGGACAGGCTGGTGTAGGTGTGATTTTAAGTGAAAAGATGAAGAACAACTTGATTCACTATAGTTGCATAAGTGAGGGAATTCTTTGGATTCGTTTGAAAGTGAAACTTCAGAGAATAGTAATTGTTGTAGTGTATGCTCCTTGTGACTCTGAACCCTCTGATAGGAAGGAAGATTTCTGGAACGTGCTAAAAGCTGTTTTGAGCCAGTTTGGTGCTAAAGAGAAAGTTATAATAGCGGGGGATTTCAATGCTAGAGTAGGTGTGCAGAATGCAATTTCTGATAATGTTCTGGGTAAGTTTAATGATCCTTGTGCTAATGATAATGGTGAAAGATTAATTGAACTCTGCATTGAGAATGGTTTGTATGTATCTAATACATCTTTAAATCACAAGTATATTCATACATATACTTGGGAAAATCGTACTCTTGGTCAAAAGAGTGTGATTGATTTTGTTGTCAACGATCAGTGTCTGAAACACTTAGTTGTTGACACTTGTGTGATGAGAGGAGCGGATGTTGTCTCTGATAATTACTTGGTAGTGTCACGAGTGCTGAATCTTGGTTGGATGAAAAGGAATAGGAAGAGGCCCAAGATGGAAAGAATAAAGGTTGAAAGGCTCCCTGAAAATCATCAGCGTTATTCTGACGTACTCAGAGAACGACTGAAGGAACTGAAGTCTTGTGAGAGGGATGTAGAAAAGAAGTGGGAATGTTTTAAGAACTGTGTGGTCACTGCTGCTGAAGAAGTCTGTGGCACCACAATAGTGGGTAACAATAGAGGTGATGTTTGGTGGAATAGGGAGATTGTAGAGGCAGTAAAAAGAAAGAAGGAAGCCTATTTGGGGATGTTGCAAGGTACTGTTTCTGTGTATGAATATATATCGCTGTGAGAAGCTGTGAGAAGCGTGAAGCCGCTAAGCTGGTTTGCCAGAGTAAGGCAAAAGATAGGAAGGAGAAGGTGGAAAGGCATGAATCGTCTTTTTGGAAAGATAGGAAGTCTTTCTGGAAGTACATGAGACTCAGGAAAAGTAGGGGAAACAAAGTGTTAAGTTGTGTGAAGAATAGGGTTTGGGAAATTATATGGGAGCACGAGTTAAATAAAAGATGGGGTGAATACTTCTGTGAGTTATTAGATCAGGAAAGCAAATATGATTCTTAAACAGATGCAAATGATGGCACAGTGAAGGATGAAAGCACAGGAGGGATCTCAAAAGAAGAAGTGTGTAAAGCTCTAAAATCTCTTCAGAATGGTAAGGCTCCGGAAGTTGATGGCATAACTACCGAGATGTTGAAATATGGTGGTGACTCTGTAATTGATTGGTTAACTGAAATTTGCCAGTTGTGCTGGGAGTTAGGAATGGTCCCTCGGGATTTAAAGGATGCTATCATTGTTACCTTGTATGAGGGAAAAGGTGATCAGACTGACTGCAAGAACTATCGTGGTATTAGTCTATTAAGTGTGCCAAGGAAAGTGTTTGGTGAGGTCGTTATTGAAAAAGTACGGGGTCTTATATCAGCGAAAGTGTGGGATATTCAGAGTGGTTTTATGCCTGGTAAAGGCTGCAGTTACCAAATTTTTGCATTACGCATGATGATTGAAAAGTATCTGGCTGTTGGTAAAAAAGTTTTTGCTGCCTTCATAGATTTAGAGAAAGCTTAAGACCGAGTAAATACGACACTTTTGTGGAAGGTATTGAATGAATCTGGTGTTACTGGGAATCTACTTAATAGTGTAAAAGCCACGTATGTTGGCAGTAGAGCCTTTGTACGAGTGAATGGTGTTTTATCAAAATGGTTTTCTATTGGTGCAGGAGTCAGGCAAGACTGTGTAATGTCCCCATGGCTGTTTAACATACACTGCTGGCCACCCAAAATGCAACACCAAGAAGGACACGAGATAGCAAAGCCAGATTTACTGGACACATAACAACAGATACAAAGATGAAACGATTGAGCTTACAGACCCGTGCGTTTTGCAGAACACGCAGACATCAATAGTTCGTGTGGCCCCCATGGCTGGCAATAACGGCCGCTACACGCCGCGGCATCGAACGAAAGAGGCTTTGGATGTGGGCTTGGAGTATGTCGGTCCAGGTTGCTTCCACACGTTACCACAGTTCATCAGGCGTAGCCGCGGGTGGTGTTTGCCGGGCCACTCGGTTGCCGATCAGCGACCAGACGTGTTCGATGGGCGACATATCAAGAGAACAGGCGGCCACGGCAGCAGTGACACCTGGTGGGTCGTGAAGAATTGTTGCACGATGCCTGCCACGTGCGGGCGCGCATTTTCCTGTTGAAACGTGGCCACTGGCAGGTCCTGCAGCTAAGGGAGGACTACAGGCTCCAAAACGTCGGAGATGTAGCGGTGGCTGTTGAGTGTACCGGCGATGCGTACCAGAGGAGTGCGGGTGTCATATCCAACTGCGCCCCAAACCATAACGCCAGGCGACGGATCGGTATGGCGATGCATAATGCAGGCGTTATACAGTCTCTCGCCGCGGTGCCTCCACACGCGGATCCGACCATCGTGGTGTTGCAGGCAGAAGCGGGATTTGTCGGAGAAGACAATGTCGTGCCATTCCGTAGTCCAGGTGCGGCGATCAACGGTGCACTGTCGTCAATGGTAATCGGAGCAATGGGCGCCGTGCGACAAGTCCCGTCTCCTGCAGACAACGTCGAACGGTACGTTCTGACACAGGTTGTTGCGCAACGTCTTTTGCAAAAAAGATCGTGCTCCTGTTATCGGTTTGTCCGTCCGTCCGTCTGTACCCACGATATCTGTGCAACTGTTAGTCAGATTTGAAAAATTCTTTTTGCATTCGGAAGCTTGAAATATGCAAATGATGGTCCTTCATTTCGTTTTTTTTTTACGATATACAATTTCGCCGGTAGAGGGCGTAAAAGCAGATGATGTCGAATTCAAAATTTCGTTTTATTCCACATATTTGCTTCTAAACATACAATTGAAAAATTTATTTTATCTTTGGATTCCATTTATGTCGAAGAGTATTTTTGATATAGTTTCTTTTTCAAATTACGCATAGATTTTCTGCTAGGGGGCGTAAAAGTAAATTACATTTTTCCCGATAACTTTTCTTCTAAACCTCCGATTTGAAATTTTTTTTCAGCGGATACATCTCCTGATGGAAAATCTTTTGCATATAATTTCGAATTTTTGGTAAAGAATACTTTGGACACCAGGGGTCATAAGTGTTAATTTTAGCTTCTGATGTATTTGCCATAAAATCTGAGCTTCTAAAACATCGATAATTTTTTTTCCTGGCCACTCACATCGATAAACCTTTTCGGAATATTTTCTTCTTAAAATATTTCACAGTTTCTCCGCCAGGAGGCGTACATATACATCTTATTTTTGTCAATATCTCTACTTCTAGGAGTCCGATTTGAAAAATTCCTTCTTTGTTGGATAGTGTTTTCCGTGTGACATGTTTTTCATATAATTTCAAAATTTTCAAGTAATTCATAGACTTTCCGCTAGGGGGCGTAGCGGTAAATTGCGTTTTCCCCAATATCTCGAATTCTAAATCTCCAATTTGAAAAATTCTTTCTGCACCGGATACAGCTCCTGGTGGGAAATCGTTTGCGCATAATTCCTAATTTTTGTAAAAAAATGGTTTGGCCACCAGGGGGCGTAAATCTTAATTTCCGCTTCTGTTGTATTTGCAGCAAAATATGAGCTTCTAAATTCTCGATTGAAAAAAACGTCGTTTGTTGACCGATACTACTCATGTCGACAAACCTTTTAGGAAAATTTTCTTCATGAAAAAATGAATGGTTTCTACGCCAGGGGGCGTAGATGTACACTTATTTTTGCCAATATCTCTACTTCTAAGAGTACGATTTGGAAAATTCTTTCTTTGTTGGATAGTGTTTCCGATGCGAAATGTTTTTCCTATAAATTCAAAATTTTCAAGTAAATCATAGACTTTCCGCTAGGGGGCACAAAGGTAAATTGTGTTTTCTACGTTATTTTTGCTCCTAAAGCTCTGATTTGAAAAATTTTTCCTGTATCGCATACAAGACCTGATGGAAAATCTTTTTCACATAATTTCTAATGTTTGGTAAAGAATGGTTTAGCCACCAAGGGTCATAAGTGTTAATTTCTGCTTCTGAAGTGTTTGTTGCGAAATATGGGCTCCTGAAAACTCGACTAATTTTTTTTTTCTTCGACCGATACCGCTTCAATGGATAAAGCTTTTGAGAATATTTTCTTTCTAAAATAATGCATGGTTTTCCCACCTGGGGACGTAAAGTCACATCTTATTTTTGTCGATATCTCTGTTTCTAAGAGTTCGTAAGCTCACGATTCCGTTTACAGCCATATCTGAGGGATTAAAAACTCGACTGAAAATCTTCTTTCTTTTGTCAGATCTATTGTTTTCCATACCGGTTCCATTGACTTTGAATAGCTTTGATAAAATTAATTTACGTCAGAACGGATTCAAAAGACGTGCTTATTACACCCGAAAATTCGGTGCCATCTTTCTTGTTTAAAAGTAGCTGCGGAACTGGGACGTGTGACCTTTTAACGACAGTCGGCGTGAAGTAACACTGACCAACGCTGCTGCAGAGTGTCTGGAAGGTCATCACCTCTCTTAACACTTGCATAAATAAATGTTTCAAGACCTCTGTTTACGTTAACAACTCTTGCACTTCCAAGGAGCTTTCCGCACAGTATGCAGTTGCCGATGTCCATTGATTCCATGGCGTGAATTTGGCGATGCAATCACACACATTGATGCCTTCGTACAAATCAGTCACTATGAATATATGCCAATCATCAGACTATCACTTGTAAGCACACAAACAGTACCTTCAGATCTAGACACAGTGGTACTATACAGAAATATGAAAAGTAAATATTGACAACATAACACACAATTATGCTGAGAAAGAAGGAAAAACGTAAGTGGCGTACAGATGGCGGCGGCCATATTGGATGACACAAAAGTCAGACATGCGGGGACTTTAAGGATATGACTACATAAGGTAAAAGGAAGTTATCCTCCACGTTTCAAGCAGCTCCTAATTTTTTCCAGGTCTGAGTCAACATTTTCCCCTACATCCTATATACACTGCTGGCCACCCAAAATGCGACACCAAGAAGGAAGCATCCGATTGGCCTGAAATTCGTAGCACGCCTCGCCCGCGAGAGGACATGCAAACGATTAGCATTGCAGGGCATATGCGAATCATGTATGCCCGGCATGCTACCGAGAAGCACTATAAGAAGGGTGCACAGAAGGCGCGGTGTAAGTAGTGGAAGTGTGTTGTGCTGCCGGACTTGTGCGAGGAAAGCTTCCTGATGCTTCGTCTCAGAATAGGACAGTCATTCCAGCGCGTTTCGGAGTTCGACAGAGGACGAATATAGTGGCTTAACGCGACAGCGGTTTATCGTACCGAGACATCGTCGCCCGTGTGGGACGACATCCAGCCACAGTGAGGCGAGTATGGATTCGGTGGGTGCAGGAGAGACGGACGGACCGACGCGGCACACCACCGAACGAGAGGACCGGCATGTTGTGCGGCGAGCATTGACGGCTCGCACTGCCACATCACGAACGTTAGCGCAGGAATTAGGGAGTGTTGCGCAACAACCTGTGTCAGAACGTACCGTTCGACGTCGTATGCAGGAGAGGGGACTCGTCGCACGGCGCCCATTGCTCCGATTACCAATGACGTTACACCACCGGCAAGTGATATGACAGTGAGCCGTTGAACGCCGCACCTGGATTACGGAATGGCCCGACATTGTCTTCTCCGACAAATCCCGCTTCTGCCTGCAACACCACGATGGTCGGATCCGCGTGTGGAGGCACCGCGGCGAGAGACTGTATGACACCTACATTATGCAGCGCCATACCGGTCAGTCGTTTGACGTTATGGTTTGGGGCGTAATTGGATATGACACCCGCACTCCTCTGGTACGCATAGCCGATACACTCAACAGCCACCGCTACGTCTCCTACGTTTTGGAGCCTGTAGTCCTCCCTTAGCGGCAGGACCTGCAAAGCGGCCACCTTTCAACAGGATAATGAGCGCCCGCACGTGGCACGAATCGTGCGACAATTCTTCACGGCCCACCAGGTGTCACTGCTTCCGTGGCCCGCCTGTTCTCCCGATATGTCGCCCATCGAACACGTCTGGTCGCTGATCGGTAACCGAGTGGCCCAGCAAACCCCACCCGTGGCTACGCCTGATGAACTGTGGCAACGTGTGGAAGCAGACTGGACCGACATACCCCAAGCCCACATCCAAAGCCTCTTTCGTTCGATGCCGCGGCGTGTAGCGGCCGTTATTGCCAGCCATGGGGGCCACACGAACTATTGATGTCTGCGTGTTCCGCAAGTCGCATGGGCCTGTAAGCTCAATCGTTTCATCTTTGTATCTGTTGTTATGTGTCCAGTAAATCTGGCTTTGTTATCTCGTGTCCTTCTTGGTGTTGCATTTTGGGTGGCCAGCAGTGTATATTCTGAAATCCCCTTAATACTGAAAAATGTAATTATTGATTTGTAAAAACAAAAGCATTAATGGCCACAGGGAGAAATTAGAAATTACATTTTTCAGTATTAAGGTGATTTCAGTATTTGTTTTTGATTTTTCTTTGATGCAGCCTTTGGCGCTGTAGAATTTGAAAAACGTTTATTTTTACATGTTGCCTTTGATTATATAGTATAAATCGTGGATGATTTTATTTAAACTCATAAAACAAACAAAGTATATTGACATGACCAACCTTAAAAAACATCATAATTCCTTCAAATTGGAACTGAGGAACAGATTCTCTGCTCTAGAAGGTCTAACATCGGAAGAAGTGGACATCTCTTAAGTTAACAGAAAGCTAACCACTGGTCTTATGGAAACAGCAACGAAAATAGCTGGTACTAAGAACAAGTTGCATGTAAACAAATTATCAGGAAACCCCAAAATTATGATGCAAAAAAGAAGAGAGATGAGGACAACTAAAGCAGATGGGACTTCCAAAGTGGAATATATAGAGCTATGCAAGACAGTACGAAAAAGTATCGCTGAAGACGAAGGAAATTCAACTGTGAACTAGTGAGGAAAGCAATTGAAAACAACCAAAGCCTAAAGCTAGCAAAGGGACATCTCAGTAAGGGAAGAAAACAGATTATGGCACTGAGAAAAGAAGATGGTTCTGTAACAAGAAATAGAGGCGACATTTTGACAAGAGTGAAAGATTTCTACTCAAAACTATATGAAAGGGATGATACATGTACTCCAGACATTACGAAAGGTACCAGTACCAGAGTTTTTCCAGTCCTCCCAGCAGAAGTTGCACATGCGATCAAGAACATGAAACGGGGAAAGCTCCAGGAGAAGATGAAATTACCGTAGACATCATACAAGAAGCAAGTGGAGAAATTGAAACAGTACTCGCCCAAGTTTTCACTCGGTGCCTTAATGAAGGAAAGATTCCTGAGGATTGGAGCAATGCTACCATGATCCTGCTACATAAAAAAGGTGACATTAAGGATCTCAGGAACTACAGTGGTTTATAAAATCTTCACTAAAGTTCTTTCATACCGCTTGAAGGTGACATTGGACATGGCTCAACCGAGAGAACAAGCTGGATTCAGGAGTGGCTACAGCACTATAGATCATATCCACGTACTGATAGAACTAATTGAAAGAGCGAGGGAATATGAACTTCCGTTGTGCATGGCTTTTATCGATTATGAAAAGGCCTTTGATTCGGTGATACCATCAGCAGTTACAATGGCTTTGAAATCCTGCGGTATTGAAGATGCATACATTAATATTATTAATAACATCTATGAAAATACAAGTGCAAAGATTCGGCTATTTGAAAATACAGCACCCATAAAAATTGAAAAGAGACAAGGCGACAGTATAACTCCCAAACTCTTTAATGCCACTTTGGAAAATGTCTTTCAATCACTGAACTGGAAAAACAAAGAGATGAAGTTTAATGGAAATTATCTAACTCACCTTCGTTTTGCTGATAACGTAGTCATTATTGCAACTACCCCATCAGAGCTGCAGAGTATGATCCAGGAACTTGCTGACAAGAGGAAAGAAGTTTGATTAAAAATGAACTTTCAGTAGACAAAATGCGATGTACAATGCTTTCACAAGAAATGAAGATTTATCGATTGTTGGGGGAAAGCTGGAGATAACCAATACCTACGTTTACCTTGGACAGCAGATATCAAGTGAATGATGAAGAAATTAATCGGCGTATGAAACTTGTCTCGAGAGCTTTTGGAAGAAACAGTATATTTTTCAAGAGCAATATGCCATTATGTCTTAAAAGAAAAGTGATTGATCAATGCATCCTTCCAGTGCTTAGGTATGGTGCAGAGACGTGGACTTTAACTAAAAGAGACACACAAAGACTGCGGGCAACTCAAAGAACTATTTATGGCGAATCTAAAGAGAGACGATTATTACATTCAACAGGCGACTGTCCTTCTCTTTGTAAAGCCATTCTTTGTCTGTCATTTGCCAATATAGATTCTGTTTCTTGGAAAGTTTCACTACGGCGGGGTAAACAAATTCTTTTAGGATCCGATGTACTACGACCTATATTCGATTTTTGTCTCGCCATAATGTTAATACAATATTTAAATTTTATTTAAAAAGCTACTCAAAGAGATACATACTTGTGGACGAAAACAACTACGCATTTAGTCTGTGCGAGCACTGATAAACCAATTCTCTTTCAGCGTCCGATGTAACTACGCATTAAGTCTCTGCGAGCACCGATAAACCAATTCTTTCGGCGTCCGATATAACTACACATTTAGTCTGTGGCCTTACATGCTGTCAGACCGGCCGCTGCGCATGCCCCTCGTGTCTTTTTCTCAATGAGCAAAAAGGGTTCGTAAATCGGTAGCCGCGCATCGTTGTTTACGCAGTAAGCCACGAAAGAATGCGAACGGCGGCTTTTTCTTTGACTTGTCACTAAAATCATTACTGGTCGGCTCCCTTTTGTCATACATTAATGATTCATACACCTAAACCTTCCTCGACAAATGCTCTATGGAATGGTGAAAACCGCATCAAAATCCGTCCAGCGATTCTCGAGATTACCCCGAACAAACAGACAGACGCCTACAGGGGACTTTATTTTATACTATGTTTATGTATATATATATATATATATTATATAATGCTATTCACTAGTGTTGTCTTTTCAACACTCGCTATGTGTCAGTGTTCCGAGTGACCGAAAAAGTCTAACCCCTTTTTATAAACTTCCTAGTGTTACCCGAAATCGAAAAGAGTTTTGCTCCCTTCTTGCGGGAATTGGCCCCATCTGCCAATCATCGGAGCTCAGTCCACATGGGAATAGGGATCTTGTTACCCATATGACAGGGAAGGCCTCTGCGGGGTCAAGCTCCGCCGTGGGGGGTAATGAGACAGCAAGCTGCTGACACGAGCGCTCCCTCCCGCAACTAATCGACTACCGCCCCGTTAATCTCCCAAGTGACCGCCAACGCTCGCTGACTGACAGTTGTCGATCTGCCAGAGAGAGAAAATCGTCGTCTGAATCCATGGTAGCTGCTAAAGCAACGCGGCACAAAATTCAACACACTGCGTGTATATGTTTCATGTCCGAAATAGCCATCCAAAAGTTATAAGGAGGAAACAAAATGAGAAAAAATAAAATGGCTTATAGGATTGGATTACAGCGATACAAAGCAGCATTCGAAATCTATGATAGACGACGGATCAAGGTTAAACGTAATAAATCCAAATTAAAATGTCAAAAATAAATTCAGGAGAATCTTCGTACTGGTTTGACGGTGCTTCGGGCGCCCATTCGTCGCAGCACTTAATTCGTCGAGCGTTAGTTCGTCGTAGCGCTTAATTCGTTGAGCGTCGCAGGACTTAATTCGTTGGGCATTATTTCGTAGTAGTACTTAATCCGTCGACCGTCACTCCGTCAGTTTATCCTAGCAATTATTTTATTGGTCATTAGTTCTTCGTTCGCTGCTCTTAATTTGTCGAGTGTCAGTTCGTCACTACATTTAATTTGCCGACCCGCAGTTTGTGGAAAGTCAGATTCTTGCAACATTTTGTACATCGAGAATCAGTTTTTCGAGTTTCGGTTCGTCGTAGCACCAATTCGTTGAGCTTTCGAGCATTGATTCGGCGCAGCAGGTAATAATTCTTTGGGGGTTATTTGTTGATCATTAGTTCGGCGCAGTAACTAATTCGCCGAATTACAGCTCACTTTTCCCCTAAATTTACCAAGCACCAGTTCTTCCCAGTAAATAATTAATTGCAAGCAGCCATCTGATATTCTAATTCGTGGTTTTGGGAAAATTGAAGAAAAGACTCCGTTTGAAAAGACTCCGTCTTTTCGTTTTCTTCAATTTTGTCGAATTCTACAGGGCTCTTCAGTGCAGGTTTCCCCCCCCCCCACGAAAGTACTGTTTTGTCTCTGATTTTTGGACTCGGAATATGCTTTTCATAAGTAAGGTTTGGAAAACATGTTTCCTAAGTTATATCGAGATGTGATTAATAGAGATTTATTTGCTCCAGCTTCAGCATGTTACTTCGGCGTTAACAGTTGGTGTTGTTCGCTGAGAGAACTTTTTGGAAACGGTGTCATCTTTGGAAAAAAAAGGTCATGAGACTCAATCAACAACACAGGTACACCAAAATTCCAGCGGATCATATATTGTGCGTGCTTCCCTGTAAAAGCGTGGCATAACAAGATATTACGAGCGGTTTGTAACAACAGGTAGTGTTTTAAAGAAATCTCAATCAGGAAAGGCAGATGAATCTGAAATCTGACGCCCAGGTTGAATTAATCAAGAAACCGTCCACCACAGACTAAGAAAATCTACAAAGTATGCATTCCTTGGGCTCAGATATTGCGCGAAATTCTCCACTCAGTACTTCTTAAAGCCTTAAACCGTATGCATATAAAGCGAAAATTGTGAAGGCACATGAACACGGTGGTAAACCAAAACGAATGAAGTTTGCACTTGAGCTGTTGGGTAAATTCCGACGCAACAACTCAACTTTCCCTATATCAGGCCATGTGAAACGATAAAACATTCGAATATAGGTTTCTGAACCTACGCATCTTGTATGGAAGTATCAGAGAAGCAGCGCAAAAGTTTAATATAATGTTGAATAATCGGGCCTTTCTTTTCCATCGAACGGACAGTGACCGGTACCGCTGACCTTGACATGTTGGAGGTGTAACCAGACATCGTATTCCAACCAGATGAGGCTCCTCCGCACTATAGTCATTCTGTACAGAGAAGAATTTACCTACCCCCATTTCCATAGCGACTTCCTTTTTTTTTTTTTTTTTTACCAATATTTTGCCTTACAAAAGAAAAAGACTACAATGTTTAGCTTTTGCAAGATGCGGCTATTTGACTGAAAGCTCATTATGCACACACCGCCCACTGAATTAAAAACTTTTATTCAATACCGGGCTGGACGTATGCGGCTTGGGATAGATTCCGCAAAGTGTTGGAGTGCATCTACGCCTACAGCATACCAGGCGTTCACCAGACAGTCCCTTAACTAGCTCAGATTTGACGGACGAGGACTTTGCTCCCGGATCTGTTTTTCTAACATGTTCCAGTGCATGGGGTTCAGATCAGGGATTTGTGGTGGCTAGGGAAGATGGTGGAAGTAGCTGTCATGGTCATTGAACCACTGTTGAACACATCTTGAGCGATGGACATAGCATTGTCGTCCATGAAACAGATGATACTTGCTAGATAAAAAGACAACATTGCAGGATGGACTTGATTGGCAACAATGTTCAGATAATTCTTGAAGGGCACCCGACCTTCCAGAAATATCAGGGGGACGTATTCCGTACCAACAGAACGTGTCCCACACCATGACACTACCTCCAGAATTTTAAGTTGTGTTTGCATACAAGGCAAGCTGGGTATATTGCTTCATGAAGCTCCATCCAAAGTCTCTGCCTATCTACGGTACGGAATAAGGTGCACCGCAACTCGTCAGACCACATACCTTTTTTCCAGTTTTCCAGTGTCCATTCATGATGTTCCTGACACCACTGTAGACGAACTTTCCGGTTCTTCGCAGAATTCATTGGTTTCCGTATAGGCATGTGATAGCCAATACCGATCCTGTTCAATTCCCTACGCATAGTTCGCTGATATAGGGGTCAGGAACAGCCTTCATTGAATGCTTCGGTCAATTGCTGTCCACAGGAAGTCCTGTTTCTCCGCTCAAGCCTTCTCAAACGACGACGATCTCGTTCCTGACAGATTGTCATCGCGCCACAGTTATGCTTCTTCGACACGCAACATGGTCTATTTTTTCACTTATGCCTTTTTTCCGGTTTTCCAGTGGCCATTCATAATGTTCCTTACACCACTGTAGACGAACTTTCCGGTTCTTCGCAGAATTCAACCACAGATATTTCACCTTTCGACAAAAAAGTCAGCTGTGCTGTCTTCAAAATCGTCGCTTTAGCCAGACAGGTACCCACAATAAACCCTTTACCGAACACCGAAAGATCCTTTGTTTTTCCGAATGTAAGCACCACTGCTGACGATTACTGTCGAGCAGCAATATTAAATATTTTCCTAGATCACGTGGTGACGCTCGTGACCACGCATTTTACATAAACGCTGCGTAAGTGACGTTTACGTATATCTGCATAAAGGTTTCTAATTCAATGGCCGGTGTATGTAGTAAAGGAATGCTAGTTCAGTCGCCTTGTCAGTCTCTCCGTTATTATATCCGTGCACTGCGTACATTTTTATTTGTTCGAGACCTTCAATAATTCTTTTTATGTCTCAGAGGACATCAGAAATCACAATTTGTGTGCCAAAAAAAAAAAAAAAACCGACGCTTTCGTTTTTTTATATTTTTTTATAAAATTCTCGCTAAGGAATCTAATAATCTAAATTTTGATATTTCTGAAATGAAAGTTTTAGAACAAATTAAGAAAAATGTGTCTGATAAGTTATGCCATAACATTAATTTCTGCGAATTTTTATTTTTAATTTATTTCTCGAATTTTCTGCTAGGAGCGTTTAAAATCATGCACATTTTCAACTGGGTTCTTTGCGAAGAAAATGCGTATTTCAATTTCATCGAAATCACTTTTTTTCCTTCATCTAGCAGTGCTTGCGAAGCAAATAAAAAATTGAATGTTTTTGTAAACACCAAACTTTCACTTACGGAGAGAATTTGTGAATGTAGTCTCTGCAATAAGAAAATTGTAATAATTTTGAAGGGATCGTTCAGGGACGTTTTCAGGCAGAAGAAAAATTCTGTTGCTTTCTGATAAATCACAAAGCATCCTTATTTTTTTTTTTTCCCTGCCATGTTTCCCGTTTGTTCACAAATTTCCAGCCAAAACCGAAAATGTCGTTGGAATTTTAGAGTCATGACGAAAGTAGATTAACGGTTGACAGACCGACAGTCTCCTTTTCAACTGCATTCAAGATCATAACACAGTCCTTTCTATTTCTAACTGCTTTTTTGAAACATGTGCGCCCCTATCCTCTACGACCATTTTCTTCCTTTGTTTGGGGGTAAATCGACAACCGTGAGTAACTCAGTGTGTTATAAAAAGCCACCCGTCCCTAATTTAGGGCCACTGGTTCCAGGGAGCCGGTGCTGTAAGACAAACACGCCATCCATGCCTCACACTGGATTCGAACTCGGACTTATAGTAGCTAGCTCCTCGTACCGAGCAGTCACCGGGGCGGCCTTCTACATCCACCAGACGGTTAGGGGCAGTGCACTGATTGAATAAATTCTCATTTCGATATTTCTTTTCTGTTTTATTAGCTCGCTATTCGAATAGTATTTATTCTTTTAGGTATGATACCATAAAACAAGCTAAAACCTAATCACTTTTGCCCCAAAATAATTTTTTTACTACATGTTAACCTATACGCATGGCTGTGGGCTTTCCGAAATTGTCAAAACAATTCTTCAGCTGCCTGAAATCTGACACTCTAGTGTGCCCGTATATAACCTCCTCGGTTCTCATGTATCACATGTGATTCAATGGTTTCACAATTTTTTTTAAATGCCTAATGACAAAAAATCTTCCAGAACCGGTTGTATCACATGTGAAACTAGGTAAAAAATACTTTGCTAAATTTCCTCTTATCATCAATAAATGGTAGCACAAATGATGACCTTGGCTACGTATAATAGACGCTCCCTATCTTCTGATTCAAGGTTTCTTGAATTGGAAGAGGAACTACAAAGAATCAAGTGGGACATCGTCGGGCTAAGTCAGGTAAGAAGAAAAGGAGATCTCATTGAACTGAAAAGTGGACATCTCTTCTACTATCGTGGGACAGATACTGGCAGAACTAGTGGTATTGGATTTATAATAAACAAGAAACTGAAGGATAAAGTTGTAGAAGTTGAAAGTTTCTCTGACAGAGCTGCACGACTCGTTGTGCAACTCTCGAGAAGATACCAGGCTCAGATTATTCAAACTTATGCACCCATACCACAAGTCATCCTGAAGAAGAAATTGCAGAATTTTATGAGGAAATTCGTCATCTAAATAATAAAGGCAAGCAGCACGTAAAGATAATTATGGGAGATTTCAATGCAAAAATAGGGCAACGGCAACAGAATGAAACTTCAGTAGGTAAATTCGGTCACGGCAACAGAAACCAGCGTGGAAATACTCTCGTTGAGTTTGCAGAGGCAGAAGGGTTTTTCATCTTGAACTCCTTCTTCAAGAAAAAGCCACACAGGAAATGGACATGGAGACATCCAAATGGGACGACAAGTGAAATTGATTTTATTATGTGTAACAAAAAATTGGTCATCGAAGACTGCAGTGTGCTAAACAAGTTCAACACAGGTAGAGACCATAGATTGGTGAGATGTAAGATGCACCTCTACACTAAACTCGAACGTGGCAAGCTTATAAGAGAAACAAAATGTATTGACATAACCAACCTTAAAAAACACCATAATACCTACAAGCTGGAACTGAAGAACAGATTCTCTGCTTTAGAAGGCCTAAATCGGAAGAAGTGGATATTTCTGAAGTTAACAGAAAAGTAACCAAAGCTCTTATGGAAACCGCAACAAAATTAGCTGGCTCTAAGAAAAAGTTGCATGTGAACAAATTATCAGGAAAACCCAAAATGTTGATGCAGAGAAGAAGAGAGATGAGGACAACTAAAGAAGATGTGACTTCCAAAGTCGAATATATAGAACTATGCAAGACAGTACGAAAAAGTATCACTGAAGACGTAAGGAAATTCAACTGTGAATTAGTGAGGAAGGCAATTGAAAACAACCAAAGTCTAAAGATAGCAAAGGGACATCTCAGTAAGGGAAGAAAACAGATTATGGCACTGAGAAAAGAAGATGGTTCTGTAACAAGAAATAGAGGCGAAATTTTGACAAGAGTGAAAGATTTCTACTCCAAATTATATGAAAGGGATGATACATGTACTCCAGACATCATGAAAGGTACCAGTACCAGAGTTCCTCCAGTCCTCCCAGCAGAAGTTGCACATGCAATCAAGAACACGAAGCGTGGGAAAGCTCCAGGAGAAGATGGAATTACTGTAGACATCATACAAGAAGCAAGTGGAGAAATTGAAACAGTGCTCGCTCAAGTTTTCACTCGATGCCTTAATGAAGGGAAGATTCCTGAGGATTGGAACAACGCTACAATGATCCTGCTACATAAAAAAGGTAACATTGAGGATCTCAGGAACTACAGACCTATCAGCCTCCTATCAGTGGTTTATAAAATCTTCACTAAAGTTCTTTCACACCGCTTGAAGGTAACACTGAACATGGCTCAACCGAGAGAATAAGCTGGATTCAGGAGTGGCTACAGCACTATAGATCATATCCACGTACTGAGAGAACTAATTGAAAGAACGACGGAATATGAAATTCTATTGTGCATTGCATTTATCGATTATGAAAAGGCCTTTGATTCGGTGAAACCATCAGCAGTTACAATGGTTGTGAGACCGAAAGTACTGGTCTCGTGTGGTGGCGCCGCCTCCTACTTATGGATATGAGGCGTCCACGCTATAGGGTCTCTCACAACAACAAGGAAGTGTTTGTGCTTCTCTGAAACACTCCCTCAAACTCTGTTCGAGCGAACAAACGAAGCCTTCCCCACTTTAATATTAGATCTGTGATTCGGGAAGACGGAGTGACAACAGCTGAATGTACGGAATAATATTCACACTAAGGTATAATGATATCCAGAGGAACTTCTGTTAACGACACACAAACATTTATTACATAAACAATTAGAGCTTAGACGGCGGCGGATTACTCGTTCTCTAACATCAGGCTTTACTAAGGATTGGACCTGACAAGAATCGTGGAACTCGAAAGCTAGGATGATTACTTCCCGAGAAAAATCTCTCTCGGCGTGGAAGTTTTAGCAAGAGTCTACCTGACACTAAATAGCTCTATATCTCAGTGAATCTTGAGAAATAGTATTCTAACTATACTTCTCTACCAGATGTTCCAGCCTTAACTTGTGCTAAGCTCGTATTCCCTGTAGCGAAATATCTACTACACCAGCGGAATTCCGGCTTAGGGCCCATTCCGCTACAGCAGAGCACTCTATCTCTTCTAGGATAGATGCTCGCTAAACTCCACTTGAGCGTCGGACACCCTGTAGCTCAGGGCTTTAAAAGAGAGAAGGGCTGGTTCATCGCTTTGAGAAAGCGAATGCCGACACGGTCCTCGGGGAAGAGGTTGGGGGACCATTTGTGACGTCACCGTGCTGCATGGAGCTCTCCCTCCCATGCTGCGGGGCTATCGTTGCGAGCAGTTTTCTAGCGTGTTATGTTTCACCGCACAAGATTGTTTTATCGTTTGCAATATACGAGTATTTATTGTGTATATACTGTAATACATAGAGAGAGATGCAAATAGATGTCGCGAATGTTTAAGAGTGTATGTATCTATTGTATGCGTGTACATAAACAGTTTACCTAGTCAATCCGATTGGATTAAATTACTGTCTTCAGGTGGACTTACCGTAATAGTTTACCTATTCAATCCGATTGAATTAAATTACTGTCTTCAGGTGGACTTACCCTACCGTCCTGCTCATGGATGAATACGGTACAAAAATTTGAAAAACATTTTTATTCATTTCACGGCATCACTTTTCGAAAAGGATAAGGTGTAATCCGCGAACTTGTCAGCGAACTGGAAAACCATTACCCTTAAGTAAACAAAGGTGCAATTCGCTTATTTTGTAGATTGCGAACGTTTATCAGAATTCGCTCTTTAAACAGAAATGCAGTACTAGTATCACAAAGAAAGGCCCAACAGAAAACACAGAAATGGATACGTTCAAATACTGGGTAGAAAACCTATACCTGATTTTTAGCGAACAAAGGATGCTTCCCAAATCAAGCTGCAAATGTAAATGTAACTAAAAGTTTTTTACTTTTGGTTCAGAAGGAATTTACATGTAAAATATTTACGATATTTGTAAAATGGCACAGTGTGTCCCGATCTGCATAATTAACCCTCAAGTAAACAAAGATATTCATACATACATGTATATCACTAAGCTGTTCTCTGAGATTCAGAGGTTAGCTGCAAAAAGAAATACAAACTACCAGATATTTCACTTACTGTTCAAAATATTGTAAATTACGAGAATTTCAAATAATTTAACAATTAAAACATTAAAACTGTTGTACTACAGTCTGATTTATCCATGTTTGACTTATTGTTTATTAGTATGGGGCAAACTACTAAGACTAATTTATATAAATTACAATCATTAGAAAATAGGATGGTCAGAATTTTAAATAATTTTAAGGGAATTAACTTGAATATGTGGCTACGGATAAATTCGTATGGATTTTTAGATATTGAGAAAATATGGAAATTTAGTTTATTAGGATTCACGTATAAAAGAATAAAAGAGAATAGGTATCAACATTTAATTCAACTGAACACTGTAGGTCACGACTATTAAACAAGAGATAGAAATGCATCTTTGTTACCAATGCCTAACACTTTAACCCAAAAAAGATGTATTGATTACCAGGGATTGGTGTTATGGAATAACCTACCTTGTCAATTAACACATATTAATAATTATAATTATTTTCGAAAGCAACTAAAAAAATATTTGCTAACAAATTAAAGTATAACATTCTATGGTAAAATTTATTAATCAGACCACATATGAGTAAATTTTATATGTGCAGGACGTTTGACTTGACTACGTACTTTAGGGGAAGTGTGATTCACTCAGGCTATATTTACTGTATATAGCCTTTTACTCAATTTCCTGTTCTGTATTTACCCTGTACATAAGTATGCGCATTATATATGTTGTTTTTCTTAATGCTATATGTTATAAAATTAATTTTGAAATGTAACATAGTCAAATGTAACCCCATAACGAAATAAATGCAAGCTGATTTTTGTTAGTTCGAAGCTAATAAAATATAAACTTACTTAAATAAAAAATTGTGGTCTTAGAACGAAAAAAAAATATTAGAGAATACAATTAGAAACGTTTTTGGAGAAATAAGACACATCTTCTACAATGTGATTACAGAATTGTAGAAAACATAAAACTTAAATTCTATGATCAGCGCTTTAGAATGGCATAAATTTTCCCTAGATATATATGTATTTAATAGGTGACACACAGAAAACAAGGCACAAGAGGAAAACAAGTATTATCATTTGTACAACTGCATTTTGATTTTTGTTACCGGCAAAACACAGTGTTCGGAAAAAATTCCAATGCTGTATTTTATAAATAATCAACTGTTAATTAGTCGCTGAGCCTTTTGCGTAATACACAATGATGTGTTTATATGCCCAATACTGTAATGTTAAAAACATATGTTTAAAGTTTAAATAATGTATTTTTTTTAAACTACAGTGATGATAGTTTAGTTCATTTTCATTCCCTTTACTGTAGTGCTTTACAATTATGTAGCTTTTCCTTGACTTTTAAACTGATTATTTCGGGTTTCCCGTGGAGCAGTGGCTTCTGAGAACCCCACTACCGACCCACTGCTGCAGCATGACTACGTCATCATTTCCAGCTCGCGTCTTCAGGGGAGCCGGCTCTAAGGACCAGCCCTTCTCTTCTATAGCCCTGCTCTAGCTTGGAGCGTCCCTCGGCCCACACACAAAGAAAGGCAAACGCTTCGCGTCTCCTCTCATCGGAGAACTGCTCTCTCCGTTGAACGAAAGCAGACTAACTAACAACTCCTCTTCAAGGGACCTGCTAGTCCCCCCACCCCTCCGTGCTGCGCCTGCGCGGAGCCCTCGGCGCTGACCTTGACCTCACACTGACCTGTTGATGTGGCTCGCCTCTCCGGTCACGTGGGTCACCTTTGGCGCCCTTCGCTAACCACACCCCTGGGCGCTGGCCCAGCTTCTTGCTGATAGATTTTAATCTTACCTTCCGCGTCCCAGTGGTCCTCCTCAGATCTTCCATTAGTGAGTGCCCCCTTTGAGAAAGTAATCCTACCGCCGAAGTACATTCATATAATCACACAATACACATTGTTATGTTCATACAAAGGTGGATGGCTGTTTTCCAGACTTGTAAGCGGCTGGACGACACTAACAATGTACAGCGAAAGTCGCGGTGTTATTGACGATACTATCAGTTCGTCGAAAAAAGCCTCGTCCTTCTAAGGCGTGAGAAACTGAAGTCCTTTGTTTGCAGCTCTCGACCTCTGAAAAATAAGAAATGTTCGCGAACTTTCTGTCGCCATTTTGGGCTTGTAATGACTTTTTCGTCACGAAAAAGCAACATAAAATCCTGCGGTATTGAAGATGCATACGTTAATATTATTAATAACATCTATGAAAATGCAAGTGCAAAGATTCGGCTATTTGAAAATACTACACACATAAAAATTGGAAAGGGAGTGAGACAAGGTGACACCATATCTCCCAAGCTCTTTAACACCACATTGGGAAATGTCTTTCAATCACTGAACTGGGAAAACAAATGGATAAAGATTAATGGCGATTATCTAACTCACCTTCGTTTTGCTGATTACGTAGTCATTTTTGCAACTACCCCATCAGAGCTGCAGAGTATGATCCAGGAACTTGCTGACAAGAGTAAAGAAGTGGGATTAAAAATGAACTTTCAGAAGACAAAAGTAATGTACAATGCTTTTACAAGAAATGAAGATTTATCGATTGATGGAGAAAAGCTGGAGACAACAGATACATACGTTTATCTTGGACAGCAGATATCAAGTGAGGGTCACATTGATGAAGAAATTAATCGGCGTACAAAACTTGCCTGGAAAGCTTTTGGAAGAAACAGCATAATTTTCAAGAGCAATATGCCATTATGTCAAAAGAAAAGTGTTTGATCAATGCATCCTTCCAGTGCTTACGTATGGTGCAGAGACGTGGACCTTAACTAAAAGAGACATACAAAGGCTGCGGACAACTCAGAGAAGCATGAAGAGGTGCATGCTTGGTGTAACCAGGAGAGATAAGAAGAGGAACTCGTGGATCCGAAAAATGATAAGAATGGAAGACATCATGATCAGAGTTAAATCCCTGAAATGGCAATGGGCTGGACATACTGCCAGAAGGGCAGACCATCGATGGACAACAGAAATTTTAGATTGAATTCCAAGGGACAGGAAAAGACCCAGAAGAAGACCACATGGGAGATGGGTGGATGAAATTCGAAAGTATGCGGGAGTAACATGGAGGAGACTGGCACAAGACAGACCGTTGTGGAAGAAACTTGGGCAGACCTTCGTCCAGCAGTGGATTGATAATGGTTGACAATGATGATGATGATGCAATATTTAATAAATATAATTTAAGAGAAAATTTCAAGTAATGATGTTAACTCACGTTACTTGTGTTAGCATCATTACTTGAAATTTTCACTTATAATAATATTATTCATTGTTTCTGACAAATCCTCAGACGATAACAAACCACTTCCTAAACATAGGATTATTCCTACATCTATGATACATGATTGAGCACAAAATAAGCATATAAGACACATGCCTGAGATGACTTTAGACAGCGCCCACAGAAGGAGATGCCAAAATTCAAAGTGCAATGAGTTAAATACAGTACGGTGTTCAGACTGTAAGGTGTTCTTGTGTCTCAATGGCTCCAGAAATTCTTCCAAATTGTTCCATGAAAAATAAAGTATGATATATTATAATATTGCATAATATAACTTGAAAATCGATTAATTAAACCAGTAATTTTCGAATTCTTAAATGTTACAATTACAGCATCTCGGACCTGATGTATCATATGTGGTACAATCCCCGTAGCTCCCACCCCCCTCCTTTCCCCGAAAAATTAAAGATTTTTTTTTATTTTTTCAGTTTACAATGCAGTAAACATCAATTTTCAAACATGTTTTAAAAAATCAAGTGTTTAACTTCATCGCAGGTCTGAAGAGGATAAATCAACCCCTGGCGATTGAGTTTTTTGATAACGAATTCCCCAGTGGTGTAGAAGAGATTTTGGGCGTCTTGGCGGCGCTAAACAGTAGTGGAAATGGGCGGGAACAGTGGGGAACGGCGTTCGCTTAAGAAGTTGGTAAGGGGAACAACCTTACCCTAAATAAAATAACTGGGAACAAATGTTCATAGAAATTTGGAAAAAAAAAGTTAAAAGAACAAATGTGCTACTGAACTATTTTGACGTGCCTGCCAGCAGGACGCACACGACATAAAGGCAGATTGCAGTCAGAACAAACGTCCGCGTAGCTCAATTGTTAGAGTGACTTATTCCGGAATGAAAGGATCCGGGTTCGAATCCTGGCGTGGACAGAAATGACGGAGACATTTACTTCGTTATACTATACAAAGGAAACTCGGGCTCGCTGTTTATATCTATGAATTCTACTCGTATGTTGTGCAAAATTTTTATGTTTAAAAATTTTCTCTCTGATTTTGCAGTTTTCAGAGCTTTTGAGCCGAGACGACGAATTTTGTATTTTTGGACTCTTAGGTAAAGACTCGTAGAGGATGCTTGCATTCGACTATGTTGATGTCGTATCGTTCCGTATACCCGCGGAGCAAAACCTTGAACTAGTAACAGAGCTGCAGGATAGCTTTAGAATACCGAAATCAAATTCATTTACAGTGGCAATTCGGTACATAGGAGCTGAACAAGGCCGCACTCACTTCCGGGAAGACAGCATCCTCTAATTGTTTAAAGTAGTGTCTAACAGCAGCAGTTTCTTTTGTAACTTAAACTTTAAAAGGAATACCCACTTTGGTGTTCCTCCGTGAGTTCCTTACAAAGGAACATACCGTCTGGTTACCCAGGTGTGTAGTTCTTGTCGTTTTGATGCTGAATTATTTCGATGACTGAATAATTACTATGTACATTTAGGTAGGAAAAGTGTTAGTGAATCCCAATTGTTTTTCAGCTGCGCAATTAAGAAAAACGAAACTCCTTCAGCTGACGCGTAACCTGTGCTTTGTGATGTACACATTTTTAGCTAAATTTCAAATTTATTAGGGCTTATTTTTTATTCATTAAAATAAATTTTATTTTTCTATTTTTGTGTGTATGTATATAAGAACACAGACGTATAAAATGTGTGTGCGCATGTGTTTATGTAAATTCGCCTAGATTTGAAACGCTGAAACACTGTGTTCCCAAAAACAGATCATCTACTTTCATCACTGGCGCTAAAGTACTTTTTGTAGGCTTAGGAGCGCCGAGACACTCTTTTGTTTGTACGCTTAGCAAAGCTTCTGCACTTTTTTAGTAGGCTTCGGAGCGTTTAGGCACTTTTTTTTTTTTTTTTTTATAGATTCGATGATAAAAGAAGCAGGGCAAAGGGAATTTTTCAGATGACCATTTACAAGAAAGCAGGTAATAAATACTGTGTTTTTTACGCTTTCCAACCGTAGGTTGAAGAAGCGTATATGCTCCAGCTTTTTCCGTCCGTCCGCCTGTCCGCACGGTAACTGGCGTAAAAACGGTTCGATTTCGATGAAATTTTAGTATGTGGTACCGGACCAGCTGGAGACGAACCCTATTGAAAATGGGACAAATGTTGTCAAAGGTCACGACATAGACCCGGGATCCATTCCATTGCCTTTATGCGTCATAACTTGCGTAAATATTGTTCGATTTCGATGAAATTTTAGTATGTGGTAGGGAATCACCTGGGAACGAACCCTATTGAAAATGGACGAAATGGGGTCAAAGGTCAAGACATAGGATTGGGATCCATTCCATCGCCCTTATCCCATATTATTAAGGTGGACGTCAAGTAATTTTGCTTCCTATACTTCCAAGGGAAAAACTTTTGTACACATTTCCTTCACAATTAATGTGTTCCCAAGGATGAAAATTTGAACCTCGATTAAAATAACTTCATATTATAACTTGGAATACTTAATATTTTCTAAAACATAACCATAATTATATTAAAAATCAATAACTTTTCCGTTGGTGCTGTTGAACCCAGAAAAAGGATGGCGCGACCTGTACTTTGATGACGTCAGTAGACAAAATAATGTTGGATTGCATAATTATGGTTATGTTTTAGAAAATATTAAGCATTCCAAGTTATAAAATGAAGCTATTTTAATCGATGTTCACATTTTCATCCTTGGGAACGCATTAATTGGGAAGAAAAGGTGTACAAAAAATTTTCCATTCGAAGTACAGGAAGCAAAATTACTTGACGTTCACCTTAAAGGAGCAATTCTTGTATCTATGTAAATTTTATTTTAAAAACGGCTCTAAAGATTTTGATGAAAGTCGTTAACCTACCGTTTTCTGGTACTGGAAATCGATTTAGCTTGATCTCGACTTCAAAAAAATTCGTTTAGTGGGTTAAATAAGCACCCCGAATTACCACGTTTTTAGTGTCATGGCGTCGTCATATTAATGTTATCCATGCTTTGAAATCTTCTGACGTCACACTCTCGCAATTCAGATGTTGGCGTGCGGTCACGCCATCTGTCTCATTACGTCAGGACATAGGAGCGGAATCACTTCCATCGCCATTATGCGTCATAACTTACGTAAAAATGTTTCCATTTGGATAAAATGTTAGTTTGTTGTAGGAGCCTTCCTGGGGAAGAATCCTATTGAAAATGGGCGAAATGGGATCAAAGGTTAGGACACAGGATCGGGATCTATTCCCTAGCCCTTATGCACCACAACTTACGAAAATTGCTTCGATTGCGACAAAACTATATCATGTTATTTCGGAGGTATACTGAACCGGTTCTGTTGAATATCATCAAAATGGGATCAAAGGTCAGGGCACAGGAGCGAGATTTATTCGACAGCCATTATCCTCATAACTTGAGTAATGATTTCTGGTATGTTGGAAAGCGTATCATAATCAATGCATTGCATGATTTTACTAACTTGTTTATGCAAGCAGGCTCGTATCTCAACCGAATGTTCGTATTGTACAGTAACGAGACTAAACAGTCGAATCAGGCAGTATGACGGCTCGGAAATCATAAGGCATCTAGTGTAGAATGAATGGAAACCCCTTTTTTTACGATGGCAGTTTTTAAATTAAAGTTATAGAACGTGGTTTTTCCGTAATAAAGACTACTCTGCTAGGAAACAAAACCACACACACACACAAAAAAAACTTAAACAGAAAGATTTTTTTAGAGATTTATGTAGATGATTTTAGGAAGGGAGTGTCTGACCCCAGGTCTTAAACAACCCTTAAAAATATGAAGCTAGGAGATCGGGCTAGAGCGCCCGACAGGAAAGTCACACGGAAGCGAAGTAGAAAGGGGTAGGAAGACTGTCTTATTTATAACCGGGGTGACCAGTACCCGGGATTCGACGGCTTTATCATGCCCATCCGATGCACGGCGGATATTTATACTCGGGGCAAAGAAACCGATTCACCGATATGAAATCTCTTGTTTCTCCGTGCACTGGTGGAGTGCTGTGTGTCGGGGACCCTCCTCCCTAAAGGTGACTGAAGGCGAGACAAAAGAAAACTTCCCGCGTTCAATCATGATGTCCCCCTCCACCCCCACCCCCACCTTCGCAACCTTGCCGACCACCAGACAAACGATTTCTGAATGAGTATTTTAAAACAGCAACCACGAAGAAAGGAGTAAGCTCATTACAATGCCCACCAAGCCATTATCTTCTCCTCCGGCTAACAATTCTACCCTCTTAGTCGCAGTAAATATCCTCTTGTTAACGTATAGCCTCTCCGAAGCAAAACAGAAGTGACAATGACGCTGCCAAAATGTTAATATTTGTATTTTTTAGAAACGCGACCGAAACTGAGATCTTAATTTTTTTAATGTGTGTACGTCCGACATTTAGAGCATCTATACATCCATGTGCTTTCTTAGGTCTCAGTTCAAGCTCGAACACGGCTTTTAAACTGGAACTATATTATGCAATGGAAGTACACACTCCGTAACTTAAACTCCATAGTCAGGTTAGCCTTGCCCCGAGTATAGTGATTCGAGCTTTCGTATCTGCCTAGGATCGATGCTGCAACTTTTCCGTGGCGATCACGAACGCTGACCACTAGGCTATCCGCGGCGAAAAAAACTTAAACAGGCAAGAAGGTTGAGTTATATGTGTTTTGCGGTGGCGAAAAGCATTTTTACTAAACTACTCGCCACTGGCGATCGTCTACAACAGAAATAATCCTCTGATTCCGGAGTGGTGACACAAAATGAACAGTCCACTGTAAGCTTGTGATAGTTAGGCTACTTCCCGTTCAGGTTCGATATTTAAGCCTAATTGCACCTCGTTGCAAATGGTACGAAGGAATTGTATCTCACACAAAGTATTAAAAACACTTGCGGAGTTAAATTTATTTATTTGCTGAATTTACTACGTTGGTTGCCCTAGCATTCATTATCTTAGTGCTGTGATTTATTGACGATTATACATATAAACTTCAACTTTCAGCTTCAACTATATCGGTACTTGCTAATTTTCCATTCCTCGTCTTACTCTGTGAAAACACAAGTTTGTCCGTGTCCCCTCACTCCGGAGTAAGTCGCTCTCCCAACTGAGCTGCGCGGACAGATTTGTCGTCTTGATACATATTTTCACCTCTGTAGTACGTCACATAATCTCCGTCTTAATTTTTTTTTTCTTTGAAGCGAAGCAGGAATTTTTCATTAATTCCAAACAATGTGTGGAACAAACATCACACATTTTTCGAAGAACCCAACGGCCAGTGGATCCAATGTCCACAATCGGGCGCTAATGTGAAAACATAAGTAGCGACGGACATCGAATCCGTGTCCCCCCTCACTCCAGAGTAAGTCGCTCTCCCAGCTGAGCTATACACGGACAGAATGTCTCGCTGCAGATTTTTCGTCTTCACACATGTTTCCAACTCTGTAGTACGTCACAACTTATTTCCCCTGCATCATTTCTTTTTCTTTCGCTAACGCTTCCTGCACCTCGGAAGACGTTCATTCTCTACCTAACCGCCTCCTTCGCGCGCTGTCCGAAACTGTCCTTTATAAAAGTCCTAATCGTCCATCAGCTCCAAATGTTTTCTGTAACCCCTCTTTTTCCAGTGTTTCTCTGACGCCTCGAAAAGCAATAAACTCATTATGCCATCTGGAAGCGCTAATCTATAATATTACAATGTACTAATCTCTGCGTGGGCCAATAAAACCGTATAATAGCACTTGTCCACGGACTGAGTTTTTACGACACCTACTAATTCTTATTGCCGTACTGACAGATAACATCTTAAAGAGACTGGCAAAGTTTTCTCATGCTGACTGAAATAATGACCTACTGCTGAAATTTCGTACTATTCCTGGAATCCTATAATTTCTAAAAACTCCGTAACCCTACACCCACCTCGCGATCTTAAGAAAAATGGCGCATATGTTACATGTGCTCAGCATGATTGTGATTGGTACTTATCACTCACACTGAATATTTGGAATCGCATAGAATGACAAAGCAGTATTTAAAGAAAAACGTAATATTCTTAGCATGGACTCCCATGTAATATTCTTCCTTTTAAGAAAAAAAACCCCGTTCAAATTAGGCAATTTTAATAAAAAAAAAAACGGTAAAAGTAATGTAAGGACTCTTGTTGCAATATTGTGATCTCTTTTCCTGTATGTATTAATGTCAGCTGTACCTGGCAAATTCGTTAAGTTGTATCTGACATCAGCACAGTAGCAGCGATCAGTCGAACGGTCCCGTACGCTTAGGGCATACAGACGCTCCCGAGGTGAGAAGAACCAGATTGACGTTGAGGAGATTAGCGCGTTAGACCATCACTTTCTTATAGCTTACAGGCCCGCGCACCGGATTGTGACGTCACTAGAGTAGTCCGTAGTCAGAGAGAGGGAGATCCTGGGAGCTGTACGGCGATGTGTGAAGTGAACACGTCTTAACGTACACCAACGATACAAGTCAAGCGTTATTTAGAGTTTCACTGTATTTGAATAAGGACTTCTGTGCTAGATTTTTTCAAATAACTACAGAGTTTGCACGTTTGTTTTATAATCTTTCAAAATACAGAAGAAAAAAAATTACAGCGTAAATCTAGCGTAGTAACAATTTTGACGTAAAAGTGTAAGCAAGACAGATTCGTCTACTTAATGAAATCATCGCTGTCATTTAATTGGAAGTGATAAACCATTCCTGTAATCGAAATTATAAACTGTCTTCAAAGTTTCACTTGAAGTTATAGTGTCGTCATAGTTCACCGAATCATTCTTGTACTTGAAAGATTAGTTTGATGGTGCATTACGAAGTACCACCGTTGTTTCAAAAGATGTCAGTTGACGAATTTAAGGAATTAGATTTTTCATTCATTGCGAGCTTACGGCTACGAAATATTGACTAATGAAATAATTCCTTTAGTGAAAATGTATTTTCATATTTGACAGTAACTAGCAATTTATGTGCAATCTATGTTCACTAATATATAAAAAAAAGGTCAAGAAGAAAAACTGAATTTTTACCTGTGTGTTTTTAAATTATTACCAAAGGCTCAATAAAACACTTTAACATGCATACAGTGAATTGCTGCTTGATTCACTGATTGTATCAAATAAATTAAGATTTTAAGAAAATTACACAGTTGTTACATAATTAAATGTACCATAACGACATTTTAATGACCCAGGGTCAGCCGGGACCATGTATCGCTGTAGGTAGTCATCTGCTGAATACGTACATTGGAGAAATCCCAGTCAATTTGGTTTGTGGAACGTAACATCACACACATGTAGTTTTCGAAGCGCTGTAGAAGGGATTCTCTTATTTTTCCTGTCTCGCGGTGTGGAAAGAACATCACACCATTGCGAGAACTTTAACGGTCAGGTCATTCTTGAAGTTCGGGTGCCAATATAATGAAGTTCGGGCGCCAATATAATCTACGTCATTTTTGTCCACCCCGGGTCCCCTCATTCCGAAATAAGTCGCTCTCCCAACTGAGCTACGCGGACGTATGCTCTCGCTGCTACCTGCCTTTATCTCATGTGCTTCCTGCGGTGCACATGAGGCACGTCACAACTCTTGGAGCGAAAATAACGTGCGCTTGCTGAATATACATGAATAAAGATGAGTTTCAGTTAGCGAACAGTTTATTTTCCTCATTTCTATGAATTCTTGAATATTCTTGCTAACTTTGATATTGATATCTAATGTTGTGAATAAGTAAATTTTTGTACGGGCTGTGAAGTTAAGGTTCATGGCGAGCGAGGCCGAACAGCACATTCGAGCAACCGGAATTGCCTTTTATAGCTATAAATGCCTATTTTGAATAATTTCACTGTTCTGGCATTTCCATGTCATTTCTTTAAAACTGCCGTAACACTATAACACAACTGCAAAAAACGGGGGGAAATCCAACAAACAAAAAAACAAAACAAAGACTGAATATAATGCGAATGCCATCGGGACCCCTCCCCCCCCCTCTTCCCGTTTCACGATTTCAACCAAAGTCAAAGCAGCAAAAGAGTTTTTGCTAAACCTCCTGTGTGAGCATTAAAAACCGTGTGAATTAATCATAAAGATAAGAAAAGTTGCCGTTAATACACGATATCACTAAATATTAGTTCATAGGCTGTGGCCTAGGCCTTTTTAACTGTTTTTATTCTAACGATGTCATATTCATAGTGTTTATGCATCAACGGAAGTTAATCACATTGCATTTTTACTTAAGTACTAATTATTAATTCATTGGCCCTAGGGCCTAAGGCCTAGCAATTAATATTGAATGCCTAAATAAAAGCCGAATCTATTAACTTTACTTTTTTTGTAAACTTTGCGAATATTGCATGGGCGAAGAAAAAAGTGTTGAGCCCTAAACCTATTTGCATAAGTAGAAGCGCAATATTACTGACATTACTTGTTATGTAAATTTTAGGAATATGGGAATGGCGGAATGAAAACCTTTATAAGGGCCTAGACGTTAGCCTAATAATATTTATTTTCTGCCTGAGTATTATCGCAATATTAATAATTTCACATGTTACGTAAAGGTTATGAACATGAGTACGATGGAATAAAAAATACCGACCCCATTTGAAGTGTTTATAAACTCAACAAATTCTAAGTGGGCATCTTTGATATCGTTTAAAAATTCAGATTCTCTTATTCTTACCACCTTCTGATAAAAGATTACTTGTGCATATAGAGAAATGGGAATGTAAGGCATAAGAGTGGATGTATTCATTAAAAAGTCAAAGGAGAAATGCTAGCTAGCACTTTATTCATTTGCAGGGTACACATTTTCTCTTGTGATGCTGTTTATTATTTCGGAAGAAAAGCAGTTTGTCATTTAATTCAGATTCAAAACTAACAACTGTTTAAAAGCATTCATACATGACACAATTCATGGGCTCATGTGAAAACATCAGTTCATGCATTAAACAAAAATAAATGAATAAATGCTGAATAATTACGTATAGGTGGGGAACTTTTCCAATGTCGGGGACTTTTCCGAGTGTGGGGGAGGTTTCCTGAGGGGGACATTTCCGTCCATCTCGAATCCAGACTGTCAGGTCCCTAGCCGAGAACGCTGACCACTGGACCAACGCGACCCAGGCTTGGAGGGCGCCTCTCGTTCCTGGCTCGGGGCCGCGGGTGGACTAGTGGGCAACGTTCGTGACTGCTGCGCAAAGGACCTCAGGTTCGATCCACTAAATATCCGCCGTGCGTCGGATGGGCACGTTAAGCCGTCGGACCCCGGGTATCCCCCCGGTAATAAATAAGGGCGTATTCCTCCCCCTTTCTACTTCGCTTCCGTATCACTTTCCTATCGGGCACTCTAGCCCAAATCTCCTAGCTTCATATTTCTAAGGGCTGTTTAAGACCTGGGGTCAGACACTCCCTTCCTTAAATCCTCTACATTTGATCATGATCGTTCCTGGCTCTCACAGTTAATACTCGTTTTATTTTCTTGGTTTCAATTCCAGAATTACACGTAATTAGAATTCGGGTCTAAATGGTAATAAAATGTGGAGGATACCTAATGCAAGCATTATGGGTGGACAGATCTTTCTGTGGAGGATACCTAATGCAAGCATTATGGGTGGACAGAGGATTTTTCTGATTTCTGAATTATTATGCAGATTCTTCCCATGACCAGTGTTTCTTCCAGGTATACCTCTTGGGGGACCTAACTCCCAGGCAAATGTTCAGTGGAAACCGGACATTTTATAAGAAATATACTGTGGGCACTAACAGATTTGAATTTAATTACTTGTATATCATAAGGAATATATATACAAGTAATTAAATTCAAATCTGAAGGAAGCTTGTAAAAATAGTTTCTTTCGTAAGCTCCCTTTGTTATTACTAGTAAACTAAACTCTCTGATTAGTTATGATAAACAGATCTACTGTCTGAAAATCGGCAGGCAATTCCTGTAATTTTAATTATTTTATAGCACTTAGAATTCTAAAAGATACTGCTGCCACAAATTAATTGATTTTGTTTACAACACTGAAAGCAAAATAGAAATGCAACATCACAGATTAAGGTTAGGTTTCTTCATAGTTTTTTTGCTCATGTGTTATCTATTTTTTCTTGCACCTATGCATAATTATTTCACATTTATTAATTTATTTTTGTTTAATGCATGAACTGATGTTTTCACATGAGCCCACGAATTGTGTCATGTACGAATGTTTTTAAACAGTTGTTAGTTTTAAATCTGAATTAAATGACAAACTGCTTTTTTTCCGAAATAATAAACAGCTATCACAAGAGAAAATGTATACCCTGCAAATGAATAAAGTGCTAGCTAGCATTTTTCCTTTGACTTTTTAATGAATACATCCACTCTTATGCCTTACATTCTCATTTCTCTATGCACAAGTTATCTTTTATCAGAAGGTGGTAAGAATAAGAGAATCTGAATTTTTAAACGATATCAAAGATGCCCACTTCGAATTTGTTGAGTTTATGAACACTTCAAATCGGATCCCGATTGAACTGGTGATTCATTATATTTCATATTCTTCGGATTAAGCCCCGCATCCCCAAGGGTCCCAGCGGTATGGCACGCACGGGGACAGCTGGTTCTCCAGTTGTTTAGGAAGTGACACCGCTGCGGACCGAGCTGACCTTGGGACAGACAGTCTAGCCTAGCTGCAACCTTTACTAGTTGGCCACTTCCAGCATTGGCTGTAATAACACTTATTCAGGTACAGTTTAATCTTCCTACAATAAATATTTGTGTAATAATTAATTTACCGGGTCAACCTTCCTGCAACAACAAATAGCATTTGTGAAATAATTCATTTACCGTGTAGCGAAACACCCTGTATAACATCTTAAACATAAAGCATAACTTGACTGGGCGTCATTAAACACTTGTGAAAACACAGTTTTGTTCACGCCGGGCATCGGATTCGGGTCCCCTCACTCTGGAGTAAGTCGCTCTCCCAACTAAGCTACGCGGACACGTGCTCTCATTGCTATCTGCCTTTATCTCATGTGCATCCTGCGGGTCTGCCACGTAACCCTTCCCCCTTAAGAGGGCTGGGGGTATGGCCAATGGGTCAGCCGGGACCATGTGTCGCTGTAGGGAATCATCCTTTTAAAAACGTGGATTTGAGAAATCCCAGACAATTTGGTGTGTGGAACGTAACATCCCCCACATTTATTTTTTCGAAGTACTGAAGAAGGGATTCTTATTTTTCCTGTCTCGCGGTATGGAAAGAACATCGCACCAATGCGAGAAACTTAACGGCCAGGTCATCCTTGAAGTTCGGGCGCCAATGTAAAAACACAGTTTTGTCCACGCCGGGCATCGAACTCCGGAGTAAGTCGCTCTCCCAACTGAGCTACGCGGATATGTGCTGTTATATGGAAATATTAAAACTATATTTAAATTGTAACTTTTGTCATTTTGTGGGCCAACGACAGTGAGAAATTTCCTCCCCAGTCAGAAAGACGCCCAGCACAGATCCATTTCGGAGAAAGATCATTCTTTCGTCGAACCCCTCCCACGGACAAAAAGACACTCCCTTTTCCCCCAGCCGTCGCCAGAATCTCTCTCACAGCGAACGGGTACAATTGACCAAGCAATAAAGAATTTCTTCTTACGTCAAGAACAGATCATGTAAGGGAATGAGACAGAGAAGAGTCTTCATGGAGATCTCGAGGAGAAAAGTAGGAAGGATTTTGCTCGGAGGCAAGGCAGGAAAAACACTTTAGCACGGGACGAGGTAGAAAGAGATTTTCACGCGGGCTTGTAGCCACACAAGATAGGAGCAGATTTGGCGGGGGAAACGTAGAGAAGGCCATCCATAACATCCAACTCCCGCTGGAAGTATTTACCATCCGATCAGACCAACTATTATTCCAATATTTCCCCTTCCCACCATCTGATGAATAAATATATGTGCAAAAGGAAACATGTCATAACGTTCAATTTTTAACTACTTGTTTATTTGCTTACCTGCTTCAACGACAGAAATCTGCAACCGATTCTTCTGATAAGTTGGCGTCCCCCACAATACATGAAATAAATCAAGCCAGCAGTGCTCTTATTGCTATCTGCCTTTATCTCATGTTCGTCCTGCGGGGACGGCCCGTCACACACCGATTTAAAAGTAATCCACAAAAATTACATTAAAGTAAAAACAAATTACTTTACCTATTTAATTTAGAAGAGGAAATTGCTAGAAAATTGCATCCATTAAAGACTGGTTATCGATTATATAATGAAATACACACATCGATTGCCTTAATTATTATTATTCTGGACATCAATTATTGTATAATGAAAATAAACTTCTGAATTCATTCTTCAAACAAGAAACACAACCGTCTTACACACGATTCAAAAACTTTACTATTAAGTATAAACTAACTTTACTATTAAGTATAAAATGCACTTAACTGCATCAGATTTTTTGGGTATACATTATACATTATAGGCTACAATTTGTTAACTCACCAGTGTCTATATATGCATATACACACCTATATGTCCGGTGTATTCGTTGTGTTATGTACGCATGTATCAAGTCTCGTCCAATGTTCTCTCGCACACTTGTGTTCTTTTTTCAATGTCCAGAAGGTGTCTCCAAGGTGCTGCTATTACATATGAAAAATCATCATTACAGGATTTTTGACTTAATTTGTAAATACACATGCTCTCAGTCAATAATAATTGCGATTTTGTCCTAGGTGTATGTAAAATTTTTATATCGTGCCATTGTGGCACATACATATCGTTCACACAGTCTTGACTGCGCCACCGGGGAGGCAATTTGGGAAATACATTCATTGGTTAATTGCAGGAGGAGGAGATAGTGGAAGTGTTGAAAAGGAGGTTTTTTATGGTTGAACACGTTAACCAGTTTTCGGGCTCGGGAGGGCCCGGGCTCTATCTTGCAATATAAAATTCGGGCTCGGGCTGATATACCACGGGCTCGGACGGGCTCGGGCTGGTATACCACGGGCTGATATACCACGGGCTCGGGCTGATATACCACGGGCTCGGGCTGATATACCACTGGCTCGGGCTGATATACAACGGGCTCGGACGTGCTCGGGCTCCGAAAAGTGCGCCTGAACTCAGCTGTGCTGCGCCACCGGTGTGGCTCGAGCTTTCGCGCACTGTACGTATTTATGCTGTTCTCCAACATGCAGTGGGAAATTTCATTGGTACTTTCTAATGCCAACTTCCGCCTTTTAGTTTTTCCAATTTCCAACGTTTTCTTATTTTTACTGCATACATACGCATCCAGAAGCTCTACAGAAAAAAAATAGCAATCACAATTAGTGTTATCGCGAAAATCTCTGTATCTTCCCAGAACGGAAAGAGCATGGTTTGATTTCTAGGGGAGAGCAAATACATCTTCTTGCTCCCCCGTATTGGTGCCCATAGTGGCCCATGTACTCTCACAAACAGCCCATATTCCATCGGGCATAGGAATTTTTAAACCCTGTACCCAAGGCTGTAGTGGAGGGTATACCGCGGTATACGCCGTATACCCTCTGCTTTTTTTTTTTTTTTTTGACAGAATAGCGTATACCTTCAATGTCCATATTACCAGCAGAACTTCAATCTCGAACAACATCGCTTCCAAGAGCTGAACATCTAATAAAAAGAACCATAAGAATTAAAGAGAGCTTCGTAGATAATCCTGGGGAAAAAAACTCATTTAGCATTAGCAGCGAACGAGGAATTATTATTTTAAAATATCCTATTGATTCCTAAGAACAAAACTGTACCTATTAACCAAACCAGTTTATTCAAAGCACGGTTGACAGGATGAAATCAAGACTGCATTCAGATTCAAGCAGTGAAAATGTACAACTTCTTAATGATATTTCTTCATTAAAGCGAATAAATATTAAAACAGACGACGTGCGCTATGGAGAACTAGAAACAAGGCGAATCTGTAGACGTTTTAATGTTGATGAAATGCAAGATATTCAGAGACTGAGAGAATATACTGAAAACGTCCAATTTGCACCAGAAAACTTAAACCCCTATTAAGAACGATTTCAACTCTGCCTTGTTGGACAGCTGAATGCGAACGAGGATTCAGTTTAAAACATGAACATTATAACCGATCTCAGAGCATCTTTGTTAATCTCCAATGTATCTAACGTGATGTTCATAAATTCAAATGGACCGCCCATTGAACGATTTAATAAAAAAAAGTATGTAAGATCTTGGTTAATGAATCATCGTTCAGCAACTGATAGTAGATTAATAGTTTCGTCTAGAGAAAAACAGTGCTGTAAGGACTTATCTCGTCTGGCTTTTTTTTTTTTTTTTTATTATTGGAGGTTTAACGACCACCGTGGGCAACTCAATGGGCTATAAGCAGTCGCCCGTCCCTAATTTGGGGTCACAGGTTCCAGGGAAGGGAGAAAGCCAGTGTCGTAAGACAACTGTCAACACAACACCCATGCCTCACGAGATTCGAACCCGGACCCCTTTCGGGCGAGTGTTCAGAGGCCATCGCTTAGACCACTGCACCACCGGGGCTCAGGCTTTATGGGATATATTTTAATAAAAATTAAAATAATCTTGTGCATGCTCTTCAACATGTCATAATTGACAGGAGAGAGGAGAAGATACTTTATTCATATCGGTAAGTGAGCTCATAGTCATAATTGTTATAAAGGCATGGTACCCCCACGAGGGTACCGTGCCTTTTTTTTATTTTATTTTTTTTATCTATGTAGTATAACCTCTGATTTTTTAGGATTTGCACATAGTGTACATTCTGCTGATTTTACGACTACATCACTGCCTGTACCTATGTATTATATCGATTGTTCAGACGGCAGTGCCAAACGCCATGAAAAGAAACCGCTTCTCTTTAATAGCCACCCAAAGTGGCTTTTGAGGTCCGGTTTTGGAGGTTGACTGTGTAACTTACGCGACTCCATTACACAAAAACTCTTTGCGCTGAGCAAACACACTTTAGGTTTTAACGAAAAGGGAAGATGGCGACCGCCAGGCGGCGTAGGAAACTTGACTCCGTGTTTACACAAATGCCAACTGCCGGTGAGGTTCCCAAGACAGAGGAAATTGGGCTCGACCAATCTCAACAAAATACACTATGCCCATCGAAACAAAAAGACTTTTCAACATTGGATAGCTATGAAACCATTGCCAATGTATTAAATAAAAGGCTTCCGAAGGCTAGACTTTGCAGAACAAAACACAGCAATCAAGATGTTTATCTTAGTAGAGAAAAAAAGGGAAGCACGGATTTTAAGTGTTATTTATACTACGTACTATGATACATGACATGTACAAGCAAAAAATTTAATTGTGTTTACTCCGTAGCCGGAAGCGGAAGAGGGCATTTATCCTTAAGCATTCTATAATATTTTTTTCTAGTAGTCATTACTGAGCATTTTCCAGTGCCAGATCTAATGTAATGTGACTACGCAAAACAAGTGTAAGAAGTAATGCACACAGTTCAGTATTTAATCTGCTCTGTGTCATTCTTTTGATGGCAGTTTTCTGAAACTGGCACTAATTTATTTATTTATTTTATTTTAATGTTGCTGTTCAAATATTCTTACTCCCAAATTCAAGGATTTTAAGTTGATATTCTTAAAGAAAACAGTACAACATAGTAAAACGTGCTTTATTCGTTGTAAATATCAACACACAAAATCCAAATAGACACATACTATTAAATGAAAACTTTCGTACTTATAATGCTAGAGCTACAAAAAATATTTTCCTCACATTTTCTTATCAGGCAAAAAATTATCTGAAGCAAGAGAAATTTTGTATGCCGATACTAAGAGCACTTATGTAGTTTTACAGCGAGGTTTTTGGCAATCTTTACCATCTTCTCTCATAATAAAGGGCTCCTTTTCTTTGTGTTCAGTTTCAGTTAAACCAGTACTCATTCTGGGATATATTTTTTCTCGGGAAATTTTCTAATATGTACAAATGTAAAAAAAAAAATTATATGACCTTTTTCAATTTTTTATGTCAACTTTTTCACTTCTTTAATTGTAGTTTGCACTAGTTGAAATAGTTAGGACAAAAATTCTTCAGGACTATTGTTTTAACAGAGCCCGTCCTAATCCGTTGTGAAATATTTTTTCTTCCCCTTCATCCTCTTAGGTTTTTAAAAGCATGTCTTTTTGTTAAAAAAGATCGTGCTTACGTTATCACTTTGTCCGTCTGTCTGTGGAAAACGTATCTCTGCAACTATTAGTCTGATTTGAAAATTTAATTTTGTATTGGAAAGCTTGAAATGTGACAATGATCATTCTTGCATTCCGGTTCTTTCTGATGCACAACTTTGCCGCTAGAGTGCGTAAGTGCAGATCATATCTAATTTAAAATACATTTTATTCCATATATTGGCTTCTAAATATCCGACTGAAAAAATTCGTTTTCCTTTCTATATTTTAAGTACAGTTTCGTTTCCAATTAATGCATAGATTTTCTGCTAAGGGCGTAAAGTTAAATTGCCTTTTTCCTGATATCTCTGCTTCTAAAACTCCGATTGGAAAAACTCTTCTTCATCGGATAGGCCTACAGCTCTTGAAGGGAATTGTTCTGCATATAATTTCTAACTTTTGGTAAAGAACAGTTTAGCCACCAGGAGGCGTAAGTGTTTATTCTGCTTCTGATATATTTGCAGCAAAACACGAGCTTTCGAAAATTCGATTGAAAAAATTCTTTCGTGAACCGATACCGCTCACCTTGGAATCTCTTTTCATAATACCTCTTGCTTAAAATAGTGCATAGTTTTCCCGCTAGTGATGCGTAGATGTATATCTTATTTTTGTCTATATCTCTGCTCCTAAGAATCTGATTTGAAAAATTCCTTTTTAGTTGGAGAGCATTTCCGGTGCGAAATATTTCTGGCATAATCAAATTTTTCAAGTAATGCATAGATTTTCCGCTAATGAGCGTAAATGTAAATTGCTTTTTCTTAGATATCTCTACTTCTAAAACTCTGATTTGAAAAATTCTTCCTACACCGGATAGAGCCCCTGATGAGAAATGTTTTGCGTATAATTACTCATTTTTGTTGAAGAATAGCTTGGCCACCAGGGGGCGTAAGTGTTTATTTTTGCTTCTGACGTATTTGCAGCAAAATCTGAGCTTCTAAAAGCTCGATTGAAACAATCCTTTCGTGGACGGATACTGCTCATGTCAATAAACCTTTTCGGAATATTTTCTTCTTAAAATAATGCATGATTTCTCCGCCAGGGGGAGTTGATGTATATCTTATTTTTGTCAATATCTCTGTTTCTAAGAGTCCGATATGAAAAATTCTTTTTTTTTTTTTTTTGTTGGAAAGCGTTTGTGGTGCGAAATGTTTCTCATATATATATTCAAATTTTTCTTAACGTACAAGTGCGCCACTGGATGGTGTAAGTTCACGTTTCCGTTTACAGCAATACCTGAGGGTCTGAAAGCACGATTGAAAAGATTATTTTTCGGTCAGATATACTACTAACTACGAAAATTCTTTGTAGTTGGTAGTATATTTTCTTTCCAAAATAATGCACAATTTCGCCGCTAGGGGACGTATATTATTAGTCTGTTTTTATCAATATCTTTGCTTCCAAATCTTCGATTTAAAAAATTATTTCAACACCGGATGCCCTTTACCTTGTGGAACACTTTAGGTTTGTATTTGAGGAGTTTTGCAGTTCACAGGTCTATCGCTACGTGGTGTTTGTGTAGTTCTGTTCGCAGCTGCCGCTTCTAAAAACCTATTGAAAATTTTTCTTTTTTACTGTATGTCATTCGCTACAATAAAGATGAGGAGCATCATCCTCTTTAAATAATACGCAGATTTCCCGCTAGGGAGCGCAAAGGTCAAAACCTTTTTCTCGCTATCTCTGCTTCTCGGAGACGTATTTGAAAAATTATTTTGCCTTAGTGCATAGCTTTTCCATGAATATTTTTCACCTATTTTCAACTTTTCGTTATGCAAAATTCTTTTTTTTTTTTTTTAGTTGGAGGTTTAACGACCACCGTGAGCAACTCGATGGACTATAAGCAGTCACCCGTCCCTAATTTAGGGTCACTGATTCTAGGAAAGGGAGAGAGCCAGTCCCGTAAGACAAACACAACATCCATGCCTCACCGGGATTCGAACCCGGTCCCTTCTCGGACGAATGGTCATAAGCCAGCGCTTAGACCACTGCGTCACCGGAGCAGCGCAAAATTCTTCCGCTAGAAGACATATAATTATATCATGTTTCCTTCTGTATTAATTATTTTAACTGTTCGATTTGCAAATCTCTTTGCCTCTCCTTATGCTATGAGAAAGTTTTTGTGCGCCATTTGTTAATTTTCGTAACATACTTTCTAGCTGCTGATGTAAGTAAGTAGCGGCTTTTATTTCTGGACGTTTTATCGATTGTAGTCCGGTTGATTATTTTCCTTACCGTTTTCATTGACTACGAATAACTTTGATATGTCTTATTCTCGTAGAAAGGATTCAAAAGACGTGCTCATTACAACCGAAAATGCGGTGTCATCTTTCTTGTTTAATCCTCCTGCCCATCTAGTTTAGATTTTTCTAAATTAGTTTTCAAAAAAAAAATTTTTTTTTCTTGCCTTCTAATTTTCACCTAATTGGGAATGCACCTTTTAAAACTGTATTTTTTTAGAAATTGTGCGCTTATGCTTTTTTTTCACTCTTTTTCAGTCTTAAAATATAATTGTTTACTCCTGCTTATTTTCTGGCGGGGCTTTCTTTTCATGTGGAACTCGTGTGGGGTTGGAAAATGTTGTTCAGTTTACTTATTTCTTAATTCTATTTCTTATTTACAAATTCATATTATTATTATTTTTTTAATTTGGTCTTTTTTCTTTTTTAAATTGCTCATTTCCCCCTCTAATGTTTTTTGTCCATTCATTCAAGTTAGTTCATACAAGTTCGATAAAATTATAAAATTTAATTTTTAATAGTTACAATGTTTTTTTAGTTATTAAGTAAACAGCATGGGCAGGAACCCAAATTCTAGATTGTGGTAGAGATAGGAGGAACCATTTTAAATACCTTGCCCTTGATAACGCCAAGTGCAGAAGGTCCAAATTTCGACCTACGAAGTATGTTTTTTTTTTTTTTTTTTTTTTTTTTAATTTTATAGCTCTTGCTTTGTTAAATTCCCCACAATATCACTCTTCCCTCCCCAGCAATTTAGCAGAGAAACTCAAGCCCCATGTTTCTTATGTTTTCCCCGTCTCCGACGAATAGCTCCAACCCTCATTTTCATCTACACATACTGTATATGTGTCTGTCTTGAGCCAGTCTCCTCAATTTCACTCGAGCATGCTTTCGAATTTCATCCACCCATCTCCCACGTGGTCTTCTTCTGGGTCTTTTTCTGTCTCTTGGTATCCAGTCTAATATTTCAGTTGTCCATCGGTGGTCAGTTTTTCTAGCAATAACTCCAGCTCGTTGCCATTTCAGGGATTTTACTTTGATCATGATATCTTCCACTCTTGCCGTTTTCCTGATCCACGAGTTCCTCTTCTTATCTTTCCTGGTTACATCAAACATGCACCTCTCCATGACTCTTTCAGATGTCATATATTTATTTTATAGTTGATGACATTGAATTTGACGAATTCTTTATCTGATGTTAATATAGCTTCAACAGGAGTACAGCTTATTCGGGTATAAAATGCATATCTATACTATGCACTCATTTAAATGAACGAAATCTTTATGCACGCCAACAGACACGCAACAGTGTATGAAATAACAGAGGATTTGAATCAGAAACAATAACAGATGGGTCACAGAGCAATATATTGCGCTACTAGTGTAAACACTTTCCCTTGTGGGATGCGAAAGAGCAACAGTGGTAAGACTGTAGAGAGACTGGTGAGCGAAGCAAAATGCAGGTAACGTGCTCATGAATCGCGGAGTATATACAGATTTATACACGCCAACAGGCACGCAACAGTGTGTGGAATAATACAGCATTTAAATCAGAAACAATAACAGATGGGTTACAGAGCAATATATTGCACCGACAGTTAGTTGAGGGATGTGAAAGAGTAACAGTAATAAGATTAAACAGAGAGTGGCTGACGCAGCAAAAAAACCGGTAGTGAGCGTATGGCCTGTTGCCGGAAACAGTTAGTCGACGCTCGAGGTGAACCAATTCTTGTACTGGCCAGCAGACGAGCAACAGTTATCCAAATTACAGGGTATTTGAATCAAGAATAATGCCAAATGATATCTCAGCACCGAAAACTGCACCTTTTATGTTTCAACAGAATTAGCCCTATCTGTACATAATTTCTTTGAGCACCAAACATGTCAGGAAGTCCACGCTCAAGAACGCCGGAAGCAGACCCTACAGGATTGGGGAAGAGTCGTGGTCTTCCAAAGCGCGTTTGCAATTGGACCCTGGCAATCAATGGAGAATTTGGAGACAACAGCTTGGTCTGGGCTATGCTTTCATAGGAGGCCTCTTGAATCGAATGCTTGCATTTCCAAGTGCATTTAAACATCGTTATTACCAAATCTATCCAACCATAAAATAATCACTCTCTTCCTCCGTGGTGATGGATACTTCCATCGGAACAGTGAATCGTGTCACAATGCCCATATTGTCTCGGAATGGTTTTAGGAGACTTTGCTTTGCTAGCCATCTCGGTCCCCAGATCTCAATGCCATGGAACTTTTTTGGGATGAAATCCTACAAATGCTTACAGAAAACAAAATAAATGAACTTACAGAAAAGAAAATTAGTGTACAATGCGTTTTCAAGATCTAAAGATTTAGTGATTGATGGAGCAATTCTGGAAGTAACAGATGCCTACATAACATTCACCTTGGGCAACAGATATCAAGCAAGAACCACATCGAAGAAGATTAACAGGCGTGTAAAGCTTGGTTGGAGAGCATTTGGAAGAAACAGCACACTTTTCATTATGTCTTAAAAGAAAAGTATTTAATAAATGCATCCTTCCAGTTCTTACTTATGGATCAGAGACGTGGACCTTAACTATAAAAGAACATCCAGAGGCTGCGAACTGCTGAAAGAAGCATGGAGGGGTGCATCCTTGTCATAACCAGAAAAGATAGGAAGAGGGAATGACAAGAGTTGATGACATCACGATCAAGGTAAAATCCCTGAAACGGTAATGGACTGGACATATTGCTAAAAGAATTGACCACCGTTGGACAACTGCATGGACTCTAAGGGACAGGAAATGACCCAGCAGAAGAAGACCATGTGATAAATGGGTGGATGAAATTCGGAAGCATGTCGGAGTGACAAGGAACAGACAGACTCATGACAGAAAGTTGTGCAATAGATTTTGGGAGACCTTCGTCCAGCAGCGAATTGATAATGGCTGATATTGATGATAATGATATACTACTTGAAATATTTCGTTTAATCATGACCCCCTCCCCCTAACTTTTGGGATAAGTCCGCACTCATGCAAGGACGCATCGTGACGAAAGGTTGGTTCAGGAATGGTTCGAGCATTATGTCCAAGAATTTCCTGTACTCCCCTGGCAGACAGAGGAACAGAGACTAAGACGAGGTAGTAGAGAGATTGAGCTCAGTTGACCAAAAAGGTTGACAAAGGAGGTGGGGGAAAATGGAAAGTGAACCCGAAGAAAAGAAATCAGCTTGCGTACACCCCCATAGTGAATTACCAGTTCCTCATAATACACTGCTGCCCACCCAAAATACAACACCAAGAAGGACACGAGATAGCATAGCCAGATTTACTGGACACATAACCACAGATACAAAGATGAAACGATTGATCTTACAGGCCCGTGCGACTTGCGGAACACGCAGACATCAATAGTTAGTGTGGCCCCCATGGCTGGCAATAACGGCCGCTACACGCCGCGGCATCGAAGGAAAGAGGCTTTCGATGCGGGCTTAGGGTATGTCGGTCCAGGCTGCTTCCACACGTTGCCACAGTTCATCTGGCGTACCCGCTGGTGGTGCTTGCAGGGCCACTCGGTTGCCGATCAGCGACCAGACGTGTTCGATGGGCGACATATCGGGAGAACCGGCGGGCCACGGCAGCAGAGACACCTGGTGCGCCGTGAAGAATTGTTGCACGATGCGTGCCACGTGCGGGCGCGCATTGTCCTGTTGAAAAGTGGCCGCTGGCAGGTCCTGCAGGTAAGGTAGGACTGCAGGCTCCAAAACGTTGGAGATGCAGCGGTGGCTGTTGAGTGTACCGGAGTTGCGTACCAGAGGGGTGCGGATGTCATATCCAATTGCGCCCCAAACCATAACGCCAGGCAACGGACCGGTATGGCGATGCATAATGCAGGCGTCATACAGTCTCTCGCCGCGGTGCCGCCACACACGGATCCGACCATCGTGGTGTTGCAGGCAGAAGCGGGATTCGTCGGAGAAGACAATGTCGTGCCATTCCGTAGTCCAGGTGCGGCGTTCAACTGCCCACTGCCGCTGCACTCGCCGGTGGTGTAACGTTAATGGTAATCGGAGCAATGGGCGCCGTGCGACGAGTCCCCACTCCTGCAGACGACGTCGAACGGTACGTGCTGACACAGGTTGTTGCGCAACACACCCTAGTTCCTGCGCTAACGTTCGTGATGTGGCGGTGCAAGCCGTCAATGCCAGCCGCACAACATGCCGGTCCTCTCGTTCGGTAGTGTGCCTCGGTTGCGGCAATCGCTTACGTCGGTCCGTCCGTCCCTCCTGCACCCACCGAATCCATACTCGCCTCACCGTGGCTGGATGTCGTCCCACACGGACGCCGATGTCTCGTCACGATAAAGCGCTGTCGCGATAAGCCACTATTCGTCTTCTGTCGAACTTCGAAACGTGCTAGAATGACTGCCGTATTCTGCGACGAGGCATAGGAAGCTTCCCACGTATAGGTGCGGCAGCACAACACACTTCCACTACTTACACCCCACTTTCTGTGCACCCTTCTTATAGTGCTTCTCGGTGGCGTGCCAAGCGCATATTATTTGCATATGCCTTGCAATGCTAATCGTTTGCATGTCCTCTCGCGGGCGACGCATGCTGCTAATTTCAGGCCAATCGGATGCTTCCTTCTTGGTGTTGCATTTTGGGTGGCCAGCAGTGTATGTCATGAGGTTCACCTAGAGAAATGGAGGGACTTAAGCACCCAGGAAGAAAAATTACGGAATGCTGTCATCCGGAGCAACAGTTGGTCAGGCAGAGAAAAATGCGTGTATATAATGGAATGGAAAGCATTGTATGTTACTTGTTACTTTTTCAGCCTTGTAAGACGTGCATGCCTAATCAGTTTTATTGTTGCTTACAGGTAGTACCATGGGTAGAAAAGGTGACGTAACAGAGTGGCAAAAGGGAACTATCGTTTTTGGTCATGAACATGGTCATTTGCTAAAAGAGGTGGTTGAGTACGTTGGCGTGTCCAAGTCCACAGTCAGTAGTGTTCATTTAGCGTGGAAGGAGTCGACCAGAGACAATTCCCGTCGGAGCAGCTGCGGCAGAAAACCCATCAGGAGCAACAGTGATCGGCGACATCTGGGGCGATTATCAACCGCAAAACAGTTCCAAACCCGACAGGAATTACTGCAAGAGTACAATGTGGGACTCAGTCAGCCTGTTTCTGAATGAACGCTTCTACGAGAACTGCATGGTGTAGGTATGTTCAGTCGTGTAGCAAGAGTACGCCCCAAGCTGTTTGCCGTACACAAGAAAAAGCGGCTGGAATGGGCGAGGGAACACCGACACTGGACCACAGAACAGTGGCGACGCATCATCTGGTCGGACGAATCCAGGTTCTGCCTGTATTCCAATGATGGTCGATCCAGGGTTATGCGGAAGGCCGGAGAAGCCTTCAACGCAGAGTGTGTGCAAAGGGCTGTACAGAAGGGGAGGGGTGGAAGTTTCATATTTTGGGGGTGCATATCCAGTGCTGGGGTGGGTCCCTTAGTTTACGTGTCTAATGGCATGAAAGCGGTGAACTACGTGAAACTGTTGGATAACGAGGTGTTGTCATATGTCCAGTACCTCCAAGATGCCGCCATTCCAGATCCACGTTATCAAGACGACAACTGCACTGTCCACCGAGCTGCCATTGTGCAGGATTGGTTTGAAGAACATGAGATTGACGTCCCACATCTCACCTGGCCCGCCAATTTGCCTGATCTCAACGTTAAAGAGAAAATTTGGGACGTGCTCGAACGGGCCGTTAAAAAGAGACAACAATACCCTCCCAATTTTACTGCTCTGCGGGACCAGTTGTTCACGGCGTGGGGCAAACTGGACATTAATGCCATCCGCTCCCATATTGACAGCATGCCAAAGAAAATCAAGGCTGTGCTTCGAGCTCGTGGTGATGTAACCCCTTATAAACCAATAAAATGAGCATTTCGTAATCTTTTGTCCGGTGTGCTTATGATTTGAGTAAGTTACTCACTGTCGTACCACAAGCGCAAGGAATGGTAACAATGGGCTGGAGAGTGGTGCATCGCACTAAGAAAAAGAACATTTTGACCTGTTTTAAACAAATATGATGATATGTGTTTACTCATGATGATTTAGGTGTTTGGTTTAAGCTTAACTGTTCGTAGTAAGTTGGTTTTACTCCAATAGTAGATATAAGACCAGCTTTGTCTGTGATGTTATGAACAAGATTTTATATGTCTGCGGTTCCAATGTTACAGTTTCAACGGAACCAAGGATACGTTAACGAAATAAAACGAACTGACGTTAGTGAATTAAATCAAATATTACTATACCAATGTGAGGTGAGCCAAATCAAATCAAATAGCTGTTTTAATGCAGAATTCCCTAGAAGATTGCGCAGGTAAGGTGGCCAGTGTTCGTAAATTGCGGCGAGAGCCACGGATGGTCTCTAACCCTATAGGTAAATTGCGGCTATAGCTTAAGGGAAGGGTAGATGACAGCGGCTTAGGATTTACCTACAACTCTATAGGTAAATTGAGGCTGAAGCATACGGGAAGGGAAAACAACACTAAACATAATAACCTACATCTCTAGAGTAATGAATATCAACTAATATTTCAAAGTTAAATATCTGTTTATATGGTTGCTATAAGAGGAATAAGAAAACTTTTGCCTTACCGATATCCTCGACTGAAATTTTGTCTCCCCGTTTTACAACCGCTAATTACCCCAATATAAGGCACAGTGGGTAAAGGCATACGGGGTAAAGGCGTAGGGGGAATGAACCGGCCGGACAATACCCGTCCGCCGCCCCTTTACGTAGGTAAAAGTATTCTTTGCTAAATATTTAGGGCCAATAACATGTAGCTTTCTAAAATATTATTGGATGGTTTTTCTTGGGTCATCGTTTGATTTGCGGAGGTGTGTAAATATAGAAGCGTAGGAAAGATAGTGAGAAATTTCGAAAGAGTGAGGAGAAAAATAGGTTCATAGAGTAAAGTAGCTAGAAGGAAGCGCGGAGGTAACTCAAGCTGACTGTCCTCAAATCAAACGATTACCCGAGGAAAACCATCCAATGATATATTAAGCGCGAAGATAACTCAAGCTGATTCCCGAAGTTCCGTCGACGAAGATATCCTAAGGACCAGCGAGTGGCGCAGCATGATGACACAGAAGTAACATGGCGGATAAGTTCTTCTTTATTTTTGTTTTCAAATTTATTGTATCGCAATATAATTGAGCCATCACGATAGATAAGAATGTTAGTCATGTCTACCCAGCAAAAATCAGTGTTGCTGGGCCAGCACTCAAACCAACAGTGGCCCAGCGCTATGTTGCCGCAGCCCAACAGTCAATTAAATGTCCCGACGGCCACCACATGGGCCAACAGTTCAGGCCAGCAGCTGGCCAACAGTCGGCACCCCATCAGTTGCCATATGCCAGAACAGGGCCATCAGTCATCCATCACAGGCAGTGGCTGCCACAAGTGGCTCTTGAGCGGCCCTGCAAGCCTAATGTGGTCTGTTGGTTTCCCGGCAGTGGCAGCCGGCAATTACGTGACGTAACTGATGGCTTGCCGAATATTGTCCGCTAAATTCTCAGTAGTAGCCATTAAAAAAAAAAAAACATAATCGCAGTTTCCTAAAGCACAACTACTTTTTTCTCCCTTTATACGCAACTTATGACGGCGGTGAAATTTTCTCAACAGGTATTGAAAAACTTCCGTTTGGAAACGAACGTCAGCGTGCGGTGCGAGCGCTCTGCTAACTACACTGATTTGCGACGCACGAGGTTTCGCTTGAAGCTGAGCCTCTTTCGAGCGCGATGTGAATTAGGGTTTTCTTTTTAATTTTACTTTATTGCGAGGTATTTTTAATTAATGTCAGTTTCATATAATTCATAAATTTATTTTTTCAACGTAACGATTGTTTTTCATTTACCTTAAGCGAACTTCACTCATTTTCAACGAGTGTACCAACTTAAAGGCGCTTTCCAAAGTTTTGTGCTGTCCTTGTGGTCTTGAAAGGCGATTGTTTAATTAATATATTTACCCGTTCATGTCACATTCAGTTACATTTTTAACGTTGTATCTGTCCTTTCCGCGGTTCAAAGCTGCATTTGTTTTAAAGAGGAAAGATATTTTATTTTACTTCTCGTTATTTTAGCAGCAAATTCCTCTAGTATATCCACATAGCGTTGCTTCCCCCCCCAAACTAATTGATAAATTTTGTACGCGTGCAATTCTTATTTTTTTTTCCAATATAACGTTTTTATAATGTTTTTCCAGGACTTTTTTTGAAGCGGTTTAATGTATGTTAAAACGAAAGATAACACAAAAATTACTTCTTGTTATTCATGGAAATGGAGTGGGTGTATTTCATGGCTGTCTGTATTCTCGATTCTTTGTATGTCAGTGCAGGAATTTTGCAACGAAATGAGTTTCTATAAATACACGAGAGTAACTGACTATTTCTTACAGTTTATTAATAATTATTTATATATTTTTCTTCCGACGGTAATCTTCGGCGACGTGGCATTTCATTAGGAAAATAATTCGCCTCTCTACATATGTTTTTTAACATCCACTAAAATAACACGATGGTGATAGCGTCGTCTTCAACTAACTGGTACCACGAGAGACACAGCACGTGTTGTTTCTCCGCAGGCGCAGACCCGTTGCTTCCACCTCGTATTGGGGTTGCATCGGTTGCCAGCTACGGGCCACTAGTGGCACTCGCTTGGTGGCCTACAGTTCACAGCGATGCTGCAGGGCCATGAATGGCTGCCACCAACGGACCGCTACGGTGCCGTGAGCGGCAGATTTCAGCCAGCAGTGACTCATCACTGCCAGCTGGGGCCAGCAGTTTCTCAAAACTTGTGTTTTTGCTGGGTAGGTTAGGAAAGTTAAATCTTAAGTAAACATTTTACAGCAACTCAATAGTAACCACGCATATTTGATGCCGAGTTGTATTCGCCGCCCCCGGTGGTGCAGTGGTCTAAGCTCTGGCTTATGATCATTCTTCCGAGAAAGGGTCCGGGTTCGAATCCCGTGAGGCATGGATGTTGTGTTTTTCTTACGGCCAAGGCCGTAGCTACCGGAAGGGCATGGGGGGGGGGGGCAGTTGATCTCCCAGAACGGTCATTTCAGGAGTTAAATTCATTCTCTGTTGGATGTAAAAAGTAGAAATTGTATCTAAAAAGGAAAGTTACACCCTTCAGTATTTTCTTTTAAAATACGTTAGTTAGTCTCATGCAGTATTCCATACAGTTAATTAGGTAATATACACTATGAGGCGTGAACATCTCATATCCAAGAAATGATTAATTTTCTAAAACAGTGAATGGAGGCATAGAAAACAATATACTGATTTGCCTAACCACTATGACTTTTCGAAGATATCATTGGGATGAAGAGATAGTTAATCATTTGTGCTCTGTCGCGGAAAGTCCCTCTGAGCGTTTAAACCTTGATCGGAATTTTTCCAAGCCCTACCCCTAAACCTGCTTCCTGTTCTTCTGTTCACTATCCGATACTCATTCGTTCTGCGCTGGTTTGTTTTTGGTTCCGTGTTTCTGTGGAGTGTTGAGTAGTCGGCGTCCACATAATGTTTATGCTTTACTTGTTATTTACAACCTGTGGTTCTTGGATATTTACCTAGTTCTTACATTATTAATAAAATTCTGTCGAAAACCGGAAGTGCGATTTTTGAGCGATCATAATACTTTTCTATAACGGCGGTGTGTGAGAAAGTAAAAACCACGTATTATTTCAGTGGAACTCAAAAGAGCGCAATTTTGAACTCAAAGGGACGTAATTTTAAGTCTCGCCCTCCCAGATAAGAAAAGCTGGCTTCGGTCCTGCTGAGGGTACTGGCTCTCTCCCTTCCCTGGAACCAGTGACCCTAAATTAGAGACGGCGACAGTTTATGGCCCATTGAGTTGCTCACGGTGGTCGTTAAACCCACAATAAAAAGAAAAGAAAGGAGTTATACTCTCCTACGGGAATATAATAAGTGTTTGAGCAGCTAATCTAAGTATGATAACTGGATAGAAGTTAAGTTGTAATCGCATCAGGTGTCGCCATCGTAACAACTTATAATTTTCGTTTTCATCATTCTTATTAAAACTGTTTACTTTGCGGCAACAACCGTTTTTCTCTATGGAAAAGGAAGTCCGATGAAACACAATGCGATTTCTTTATTGATTCTCATTTTTGAAGATGATCGCTTATCCCCCCGCGTAAATACGTATAAATGTTCCCCCTCCCTCTAAGTTGGTTATCCTATTACAATTCATTTTTGATCCCATTGTTTTAAATTGAAAAATACAACTTCAGGTTGATGATGCAGATCTCGTAATCATCATCATCATCATCATCATTGTCAACCATTATCAATCCACTGCTGGACGAAGGTCTCCCCAAGTTTCCTCCACAACGGTCTGTCTTGTGCCAGTCTCCTCCATGTCACCCCTGCATACTTTCGAATTTCATCCACCCATCTCCCATGTGGTCTTCTTCTGGGTCTTTTCCTGTCCCTTGGAATCCAATCTAAAATTTCGGCTGTCCATCGATGATCTGTCCTTCTGGCAGTATGTCCAGCCCATTGCCATTTCAGGGATTTAACTCTGATCATGATGTCTTCCACTCTTGTCATTTTTCGGATCCACGAGTTCCTCTTCTTATCTCTCCTGGTTACACCAAGTATGCACCTCTCCATGCTTCTTTGAGTTGTCTGCAGCCTTTGTATGTCTCTTTTAGTTAAGGTCCACGTCTCTGCACCATATGTAAGCACTGGAAGGATGCATTGATCAAACACTTTTCTTTTAAGACATAATGGCATATTGCTCTTGAAAATTATGCTGTTTCTTCCAAAAGCTCTCCAGGCAAGTTTTGTACGCCGATTAATTTCTTCACCAATGTGACCCTCACTTGATATCTGCTGTCCAAGATAAACGTACGTGTCTGTTATCTCCAGCTTTTCTCCATCAATCGATAAATCTTCATTTCTTGTAAAAGCATTGAACATCACTTTTGTCTTCTGAAAGTTCATTTTTAATCCCACTTCTTTACTCTTGTCAGCAAGTTCCTGGATCATACTCTGCAGCTCTGATGGGGTAGTTGCAAAAATGACTACATCATCAGCAAAACGAAGGTGGGTTAGATAATCTCCATTAATCTTTATCCCCTTGTTTTCCCAGCTCAGCGACTGAAAAACACCCTCCAATGTGGCATTAAAGAGCTTCGGAGATATGGTGTCACCTTGTCTCACTCCCTTTCCAATTTTTACGTGTGTTGTATTTTCAAACAGCCGAATCTTTGCACTTGCATTTTCATAGATGTTATTAATAATATTAATGTATACATCTTCAATACCGCAGGTTTTCAGAGCCATTGTAACTGCTGATGGTTTCACCGAATCAAAGGCTTTTTCATAATCGATAAAAGCCATGCACAATGGAAGTTCATATTCCCTCGCTCTTTCAATTAGTTCTCTCAGCACGTGGATATGATCTATTGTGCTGTAGCCACTCCTGAATCCAGCTTGTTCTCTCGGTTGAGCCATGTCCAGTGTTACCTTCAAGCGGTGTGAAAGAACTTTAGTGAAGATTTTATAAACTACTGATAGGAGGCTGATAGGTCTGTAGTTTCCGAGATCCTCAATGTCACCTTTTTTATGTAGCAGGATCATTGTAGCGGTGTTCCAATCCTCAGGAATCTTTCCTTCATTAAGGCATCGAGTGAAAATTTGGGCGAGTACTGTTTCGATTTCTCCACTTGCTTCTTGTATGATGTCTACAGTAATTCCATCTTCTCCTGGAGCTTTTTCCCGCTTCATGTTCTTGATTGCATGTGCAACTTCTGCTGGAAGGACTGGAGGAACTCTGGTACTGGTATCTTTCATGATGTCTGGAGTGCATGTATCATCCCTTTCATATAATTTGGAGTAGAAATCTTTCACTCTTGTCAAAATTTCGCCTCTATTTCTTGTTACAGAACCATCTTCTTTTCTCAGTGCCATAATCTGTTTTCTTCCCTTACTGAGATGTCCCTTTGCTATCTTTAGGCTTTGGTTGTTTTCAATTGCTTTCCTCACTAGTTCACAGTTGAATTTTCTTACGTCTTCAGTGATACTTTTTCGTACTGTCTTGCATAGCTCTATATATTCCACTTTGGAAGTCACATCTTCTTTAGTTGTCCTCATCTCTCTTCTTTTTTGCATCAACATTTTCGTTTTTCCTGATAATTTGTTTACATGCAACTTGTTCTTAGACCCAGCTAATTTTGTTGCTGTTTCCATAAGAACTTTGGTTACTTTTCTGTTTACTTCAGAGATGTCCACTTCTTCTGATGTTAGGCCTTCTAAAGCAGAGAACCTGTTCTTCAGTTCCAACTTGAAGGTATTATGGTGTTTTTTAAGGTTGGTTATGTCAATAGATTTTGTTTGTCTTATGAGCTTGCCACGTTCAAGTTTAGTGTTGAGGTGCATCTTACATCTCACCAATCTATGGTCACTACCTGTGTTGAACTTGTTTAGCACACTGCAGTCTTCTATGACGAATTTTTTGTTACACATAATAAAATCAATTTCACTTGTCGTCCCGTTTGGATGTCTCCATGTCCATTTCCTGTGTGGCTTTTTCTTGAAGAAGGAGTTCAAGATGAAAAACCCTTCTGCCTCTGCAAACTCAACGAGAGTATTTCCACGCTGGTTTCTGTTGCCGTGACCGAATTTACCTACTGAAGTTTCATTCTGTTGCCGTTGCCCTATTTTTGCATTGAAATCTCCCATAAATATTTTCAAGTGCTGCTTACCTTTATTATTTAGATGACAAATTTCCTCATAAAATTCTTCGATTTCTTCTTCAGGATGACTTGTGGTGGGTGCATAAGTTTGAATAATCTGAGCCTGGTATCTTTTCGAGAGTTGGATAACAAGTCGTGCAGCTCTGTCAGAGGAACTTTCAACTTCTACAACTTTATCCTTCAGTTTCTTGTTTATTATAAATCCAACACCACTAGTTCTGCCAGTATCTGTCCCACGATAGTAGAAGAGATGTCCACTTTTCAGTTCGATGAGATCTTCTCCTTTTCTCCTTACCTCACTTAGCCCCACGATGTCCCAGTTGATCCTTTGTAGTTCCTCTTCCAATTCAAGAAGCCTTGAATCAGAAGATAGGGAGCGTCCATTGTACGTAGCCAAGGTCAGCATCAGATGGCAGCCTAGTCCGGTCCTCCGGGGATTCTTAGCACCCTCTGCCTTCATGTCGCACTGGCCGCTGCCTTGGCCAGGTACATTCCAGCTGCCGGAGACTGAGGGCCAAGATTTAAGTTGTGGAATCATTTTGGAGGGGTTTGGCCATAACTCACCACGCTGGCCAAGCGGGTTGGTGAGTGTGGGATAGAATTTCCTCTAATCCCGATGGTATAGTTATACCGCTATTGGCGGTCGTCAGAGCCCCTTTAGTGGGAACAGGATGCACCACGAGAAGGCGGGGTTGACATTTGTCAAATAGAGGCTGTGATGTAACGCATCACCTGATCGTAATATAGCATTTGAAATCCCGGAATTGCAACATTGAAATTCAGCACTGCAACAGTTATTTGATTTGATTTGGTTCACCTTGGTGATACGTTGGTACTGTAGTATTTGATTTGATTCGCATAATGTCATTTCGTTTTATTTCCTAAACATAACCTTAATACCGTTCATCATATTTTAAATATAACATTGATTCATTATCCTTAACCGAATAACTCAGTATGTAAAAACCACAGTAGCAAAGTGAATTAAAAGATAAAACCCGCAGCTTCTTAGAGCATGCTGTTCTTCAAGCAGAAATGTATTACGCAATAAATTTATTTACTCAGTGCAGTTGCTTACTTTACTTAGTGGTGGCCACAAAAGCTGTTTGTCATTCTTTAAATATATCTTATTTTTCACGTGCGTGGGCGTTTTAAACAGCAAAAATTAGATAAGCAAAGACTTTAATTCTAGCCTCAAGACAGAAAAAATATTTTGGAGAAAGAAAAGCCGTTTTCCTGAGATTCTGTTTTTATTGTAAAACATGGAGTATTCCGTGTTCTTTTGCTAGCGACGAACCAAAGAAATGCAACGAATTTAAAAAGAGAGAAAAATAACAAAGCAAAAAAAAAGGGCCTTTTTTTCATTTCAGCACTTGCAAAACAGTATCGTTTTTATTTTTTACTTGCACTTTTTTCCTTGTTCATAAAAACAATTTAACGAATTAAAAAAGATCTCATCCTTATTCTGGACAGAAAGAGTTTCATGCCGAAGCCGTTAGGCGGCGCTTCTGAAGAGACTCTTCCAAATAAAAAAACTGAGAAAGAAGCAGAAAAAGGAAATAAAAAAAAAAAGAGAGAGGGGTGAAAGAAAATGGTAAAACTACTCCAATACGCTTCTTCAAAGAACGAAGAAGATAAAAAAATATATGTATGAGGCATTTTTTCCCCTCCTTTCCTTATCCTGATATTCCTGCCTCGTTCAGCAAGAAGTTTGGTTTTTTATTCTGGGCTTCTTTCTTAAAAAGAAGTAACGTCTATGTATATTTATGGAATGCCTCCAAAGCGTGTAGCGGAATATGTGATATTTTCTCAGCCTTTCTGCGTTGAAATGCGGCGCGGTTTTTGCATTCGCTTCTCTACGAGATTACAGGCGGTCGGAATGTGATTTTCGGAGCTGCATCCAGCAAAAGTGAAAGGCCGCCCAAAGCATTTTCCAAGATAATATTGTCAGTCAACTAGGTTCGTGAGGTGAACATCTAGTGGCCTTGCTCGTATTAGTTTGCAGGGGGTGGCGGAACGCAGGAGAGGGGTGATTGAGAGCTTTAGCTTTGGGTTTTGAGAGCGGTGGAGGTGGGTGGGGTGGAGAGAGAGAGAGTGAGTACGGGGTGCGGGGGGGACTAAAATGCTCCAGAAACCGCTCTCTATGAAGTTTAACTGGCAGACGCAGCTAAATCAAATTAGCGTGTGCAGCGATCAATGGGGTTTCACTTGGGTCGCTTCTCGTAGCTGCAGGGCATCGTAAACGCCCTCTCACAGCTTCAGACACAACAGCCTTGTGGTCACCCCCACCCCATATCAATCCTCCCTCCCGTGCGGCTTGCGAAGCGGTGAATATTTGTCATTGAGCTCCTGAGTTAAACTGATTTCTGACACGTTGTGTGATGTCGTTACAGATTTAACCGGATTACTTGGCTCCTTTAGTATACTGTGAAAACAGTGTGGTGAGCAGGAGCGGAATGTTGACACTGCGTTTTCAGATCGAACCTTAGCTAATGACTGCATTAGATATGGCTGCTTTCCTCGTGTGACCCCCCCCCGCCCCATCCTTATCTTCGAGCCCCCTCCCCGTCTTTGCTTCTCCTTGTAAGCAAGTGTTTGAAGAGCGTCTTCATTAACCCATGTATCTGTTAATCATATTTGGCGAAGGAAAAAGAATTGAGAAATACTTTCTCTTTTCTCAGATTCTTTCGCTGTATCTTGAATAACAACGCAAGTTACCAGTAAGTTATGTATGTTCCCCACTATGGAAGCGCGGAGTGTTTGTAGTTGCTATGGATACACGAACCGAGAGGTAATTCCAAGCAGCGCGCAATCACCACTGTTTGTCAGCAGACCAGGAATAATCAGTTTAATATTTGCAATATATTAATGGGAGAAACCGTAGCCGCGGGCGACTGCGAATTCCTCTCTGACTGTATGAGTGAGACCTTCTCTTTCGCATGAATAAATTTGAAAACTTCGCCTTTGATTTTGCTGGCTTTTGTCTCCACCAAGATCGCTTGGGGCAATCTGTTTGCCATTCATTGCGATGCAATTTGGGCTTAGCAAAGGCTGTTGTTATTTATTGACGTCGAAAAACTTTGTCAAACTTTTTATTTCCTCAAAGCAACGCAAAATAATAAAAGTAGCGGTTTCTTCCCAAGATAAAAGAATTAAGAAGTTCAAAAGTTAGTTCTGTGCATGTGAGAGGTGCCCTGGGGTACAATTGTAAAATTAAATCCAGACTCTTTCAAAACACGGTGTTAAATCGTTCTAATCTTTAAATTAACGCGTTTTTAATGAAAACGGCTTTTTATTAACTTAATTGTTAACTCACAACAAAACAAATTTCTGCTGGCAACCTTGAATGCAATGACATTCAATTTTGCCTAGATTCATTCGTATTTCGTCATTCTAATACTTGTTTCAAACGGAGAGAAGACTGAGGGTGATAGTACGAATGTGTTAGACAATGATGTGTTTACCAAATAGAAGTCATCACTCTTTTCACGTTTATAAGTGAGTCACAGAAAAATTCTCATCGGCCGCCATCGAGAAACGAACCTAGGGTCTTCCAGTTACGCGCCGGATATGCTTCCACTGCACCGCAGCGGCCTCGAAATTCTACAGACTCACATACGACAAATTGCCAAACCACCTGGCAGATTGCTTTCTTTGGAGCCCCCTCACTAGGCTGGGGATTCACCAAAGATGAACAGTAGCAACTGAACAAATAACTAGAAGGCGAATAAATAATAAATACACCGTTGACGTGGATTAGGAACATCAAATAGAAATCATCGCTCTTTCCACGTTTATAAGTGAGTCACGGAAAAATTCTCATCGGCAGCCACTGGGAATCGAACCCAGGGTCTTCCACTTACGCGCCGGACATGCTTCCACTGCACCACAGCGGCCTCGAAATCCACCAGTCTCACATACGACAAACTGCCAAACCACCTGGCAGGTTGCTTTCCTTGGAGCCACGCACGATGCTGGGGATTCACCAAAGATGAATGTCCTGCCCTTCTATGTTTACCGAGAAGGAAAAACTCAATACAAGTCAAGTCAGGTAACTGACTTAATATACGCCATAAGATCGGTCGTGACCTGTGTGACTGTGTGTTACCTTGGCACTGTTATATTTACGATTTAAACGCTCGTGAAATATAACATTGAACATACAAACATTCCTTATTTTCTGTCTTGTGTGCGGTTATAATAAAATGCAGGAATCTTAAGTGGAAGTAACAAATTTGGTTTAATGCTTGTGAATTAGTGGACCATACAGGAACACAGATTTACCACGTGCCTGGGTGCAGCCGTTAACAAAGCCTTTGCCATAACATTTCTTATCAGTGAGAATTTTCTCTAAGTTCCTGATCATTCCTACGTATATATATATATATATATATATATATATATATATATATAAGTGCAATGCTAGGTATCTTTTTACTTTGGGATCTTTTCTTTTATTCTAAATGATTAACCTACCTAACTGGGGTTGCCAATGTTTGAGCATGACAAATACACCTGCCTCGTGCTCTATTCAGGGATGCAAATATCACTAAGTAGGCACATGCAATAAACAGGGAAAAGAACAATCACTTATCAGGATTTTCCATACTTCCGTCCTGATTGTTGGGAATTCATCGCTCGCATTAATTAGCCGTTTTTCTCTGGAGATCCGACATCATATCCTCCTAGTCGTGCACGTGGCTCTAGCAAGCGCACTCCAAGGCTGTTCTCTCGTCCGTCTCCAACTGTCAACTCTGACTGACCTCTGCTCTTAACCAGTTCATCCTACCTGACCTCGCTCACCTCTGACCTTTTGGGATGTCTCAAGAATTTTTCTTTCCTCTCACCTGGTGCGCGAAAGCCGGTACAACCTCCCTCCTCCCCAAGGTCACACAGTACCCATCCTCCCCTCTAGGCGACTGACCGCATTCTAACTCTGCAACCCCCGAACTCCCCTGGGGTCTGAGCATCGCCGCAAGGATTGGGATTCCAAACGCGGCTAACCGTACATCTGCACGTCCATGTTGCGCTAAAATTTATTTTAAATAATTTTTGGCATCCAACACTCCTCCTTTACCAAATGTAACCTTTATGGGGGCAAAAAGAATGCTGGGAGGAAAAACCTTACCGTAAGGATTAAGTACTCTATCTCTACCTACTAATCCTCTATCTTTTTATCCTTATGCGCACTTATATACATATATATAGTAATGAAATTATAGAAAATATTCATAATCACACATATGCAATACACTTCACAAAAACAAAAATTGATTAAATGTTACGGTCTTGCACCCCCACTGTATTGTTTTGAGAAAATATTACTTCCGCGATATGGTCATCATTTGCTTCTTACATTCATGTGCCCCACTTGGCACTTAGCACACTTTGAGCTGTGTTGTTAACCATTCATTCTTAACACCTATAACCTGTAAAAATGTTTTTTTTTTCATTCGTTCCGTGGCTCCATCTCCACTTTGTGACCTATCTTATTCCTGTATGAAAAGTAATACATTGTGAAAGTGTTCAAGTCACTTACAGTTCCGTGATCCACACAAGTAACACGCACAAACCGTCGCCATACCTGAAATAAGCACTATTAGCAGTTCGTAGAATTTGTCACACATTGTAGCCTGATTTGTGCATTAATGTTCTGGAAAGGTAGATATCTGTAGAGCTCTTAGTTTATCCATATGTTTGGTTTTGTTCACAAACACCTGTAATAATGGTATTCCCCAGAGTTTCTTTTACTCTGGAGCATTATAGTAGTGAAATTCCTTCTGTGTTTAGATTTCTCTCGGCGAGCGCCCTTCTGGACACTGTCTTTGCGCTTTTTTTTAAACACCACGCTGCTCATGCGTTGAATACTGCGAATCCACACTATTTTATCGGCCATACCGTTTTCATTACCTGCTGACAACGCAGCACAACAACGACTTTGCTGTCATTGTAGCACTTTAGTCCTTGGATGATTATCCACCTGCAAAAATACGTGGCATTCTCGGTAAATATGACCATCCTTAGTTGTCACAGCACACGCACATCACGTATGCCACGTGCGATCAGTTCAATCTTTTCAAAATTTGGCATCATCACTTGTACATCCTCCTCTTGTCTGAGTCAGGAAAAATAGTTTTCCAATCATTGTTGCACTTTAGTTCCCGTAGGAAGCACAGTTCTTTGGAACACACTGACTTTACTCTCACTTTGAATTTTTTTTCTTCCCTTTTGGATCATTTTTTTCTTTTTAACCTTCTCTTTCATCCCCTGATTATGCACTGTACCGCTCCATCATTGCCCAGACTAGATGCGGCAGTGTGATCCGTCAATTCAAACAAAGTCAATTACCCAGAGGTTTTATTTGCATTTATACTTATCTACATTATTTATTATTTTTTTTTCTCCAAGAATATATGTATATATATATATATATATATATATATACTTAAGAGCAAAACTGAAGACTAAGGAAAAAATTTTAGAATTTAAAACGAAGAGTTTTTGCTGGTCCTTGATAAAGCCAAGGCTCAGTATTCTCGACACCTTCTACATTCAGTTGTTTTATTTTCTTTTTTTCTTTTCTCCTTTTACTCACGCAGGTAGATACATAACCTTTTCTATGTTGTACTAGGTGTGAGTCAAAATTATATATGTATTTTTTTGCTTAGGTATCTTTATAGTATATATATATATATATATATATATATATATATATATATATATATATATATATATATATATTTATTATTTTTTATTATTTTTTTATATTTATTATTTTTTTCTCCAAGAATATATGTATATATATATATATATATATATATATATATATATATATATATATATACATATATTCTTGGAGAAAAAAAAATAATAAATAATGTAGATAAGTATAAATGCAAATAAAACCTCTGGGTAATTGACTTTGTTTGAATTGACAGATTTACACTATTATTTCCTTTCCAACCCAAGCGAAACACAAGCAACCCAATTAATCAATACCGTCTTGTTCTGCACCTAAAAATTATTAGCACTAATATTCCCAAATTACACCTGCTTCTATATTATTACTAAATTGCCAGTTTACAAATTTTGCAAGCATACACATCCACAAGAGATAATTATATGTTACTGTGGGTATCTTGTGATGAAATATAACGTTAACGTACAGCCTAAGAAATTTCCTCCTTATTTATTTTTTTTATATGCACCCTCCCATCTACTACACACATCCAGACTTGAAACAGACATGAAATAATTAATGGAAAAAATAATACCCGAACTCGAGAAAATTTTATACATATATATTACACAAAATACTGTTGAAATTTTCACCTTTTGCTTAATTAAGAGACATGTGCTAATCGAATAATAAAACATTTTGACTCATTTACTAACTTCCGTTCAAATTCTGCCTTCTAATCTCAATCATTAATTTCTAACTGTACCAAATGAATTTAATAAAGAATCAAAATAGATTTGCTACTGGAACCTGGCTTTCTCGAACAAGATTTTCTTGGCTTCTTTAACTTAAATGGATCTTCATCATCTTGTACTCCTAATAACTGCGAAAGATCAAATGGCGATTCTGAAGTTTGTTCTTCACCTATTTCGGTGAATTGATTATTAGGATTTGTGAACGACTGTGAGGAAGAACGAAATGGATTTGTTACTGACTTCTTTTCTTTCTTGTTTTTCATAGCCTTGGGGGATTCTAAGTTAACTTTCTCATTTTTAAGTTTCTTTTGTTTTACTTCAGTAGTAGATCCAGCTGCCGAGATTTTTCCTACCCTTGCTTTATTCTCACTTCCAGAATCAACTACTGTCAAAACCTGCACTGCAAATGCTCGGCATACATTCGGAACACGTTAGGTACGTTTGTTTAAAAAAATGCGTTCGTAATGTCATCTATTCCGTTCCGCTGACTACAAATGTGTTCCGGATGCGTTCCGAAAGCGTTACAAATGTGTTTCTTTCCCGTAAAATGTGTTCTAGGGTTAATTTTTAAAACACATTATTTTCCAGAACACATTCGGAACGCTTTGTGCTTGAGCATGGAACACATTCGGAAGCCATTCAGAACGCATTTGGAACACATTGAGAACACAACAGGAATGTGTTCAAAATGTGTTCCGAAATGTTGTCTCATTTGCTTTCGTTTGAAGAAATTATTTTTTCTTGGACGTCCCCATATCAGAAGTTTTTATTCTGATTAAAACACAACGAAGTATATATAACAAATGACGCTATGCAAAACTCAATATACTAATATTTGAAGGAAAAACTGCATTGTACATTCGGACCACTCTCAAAATGTATGTTCCTTTTGGATGGAACTGACAAAAGCGTTATATATCGGTGAATATTCACTATATCGATCGACATTTTAATCTACACCTGGAATAAAATATTTACGATCAGTCAACGTCATTGGGATTAACTTCCTCAGAGAAATTTAAACGTTGGCGCAATGCTGTCCCTATGGGCATTCTCTTGAGTCTTTTCATTTTGGGTAACACGTAGCTGTAGGGATCTTTTAGCATGCTGGTGTCTCTTTTGTCTATTATTAAATGACCATGGTTAACCTGACTATATAGTTCTTGGGGGAAATGGATTTCTGTTCTAGTTATTTTTCTCTCTGCAAAACTTGACTTTGTGACCTATAACGGCACATCCGAAACAACTGAGGTTGTTATAATCCTGACGCTGTTTCTGATATGTTGCACAACGTAAGTCTATCATTCCTATTTCTATTTTCTTTATCAAAATACTTGTTCTGCGCTGACGGAAAAACTCTATGCCTTTGGATGTGGAAAGTATTAACATCTGCTGTGGTTAAATTTCCCTGTGTGTTATTCCTGCTTTGTTTTTGATAGCAATTTCCGCGAGAAGTAAAATGACCCTCGCCATTTGCATCCCGCGCTCTCTAAGCTGAAGATTGTGGGGGGGGGGGGGCACGGAACGGGGCTCTGTCTATCTGTATTTGATTTCTGAAATCACTTGATCTTTGGTTACACCGCTTAACTGGGTGCCGTAATGTGCCACAGCCGAAACATCTAATATTATCAAAATTTCGCCTAGTCTTATTGTTTGAATTTTCATAATTTTGACTTTCATTACTTTTAGATAGCAATTTTAACAGTTCATTTTCAGTTTTCATTAATCTTTCACTCATTTGCTGCGATTCTTCTCGTAAAGTACTGATCGGTGCATTTTGTTGCACGATGTATTGCTGAAACATGGCACAAAGTTCTGCAGTACCATTAGCATCACCTGGGGCGCTTTCTCGTGGGATATGATCTGCATCATCGGCAGAATTGACACTCTTTGTGATGATATGTCGATTTGCCTCAGCAAGCAGTGCATCTTGTACTGCTTGATCAAAATTTTCGGGCCCTTTCGAAAGTACCTCTTTCTGAATAATTCTTTCCAAACCTGCTAAAAATTGTGGTAACATGGCTTTGTCAGCAAGAGCTTTAACTTTTTGAATATCTGTGTCGCAAACGCCTAAGTACGAATGTGCTAATCCTCTTAGCCGCGATTCGAATTGTGCGACTAACTCATGCGGCCTTTGTTGGCATGAATTGAATTTCTGCATCTGTAAAGTAAGGGGTTGACTGGCGTCGAACCTCTGAATTACTGCTTTCTTAAAATTCTCATAAATTGTAGTATTCCTTACATGCGGTGCTTCATTTAGAAATTCTAACGCCGTTTGTTTCATGCGGGCTTTTGCTGCCAAAATGTTTATGCTATCTGGTCAGTTACTAATGGCGGCCAGAGAGTCAATTGACTCGAAAAACTGCTTGGCTGAAACAAGTTTATCATTTCCTGAAAACTGATAAATAAGTGGCAGCACTGACGCCATAGATTGTAAAATATGTGGGGAATGTGGAATTGTGGACGGGGCCGAAGCGCCGTGTGAGGAAGAATCTGACCCAAAATTTTGTGATGGGGAACCTGGCTCTGCCCTCTCGTCGTCTGACATATTTACTGGAATATTAATTACATCTACGCTATACAATAATACAATTATCAAAAAATGCTGTTACCCTTACAAGATACTACTGCACTTTTACCTAACACTTACTGAAACTAATCACACAAAGAAAAAAAAAACTTAATTGCTATACATAAAATGCATAAAATAGAAAAGAAAACCCATTCAATCCGTCCTGCGACGGAGGAAAATGCGTGACAGCACGAATAGCTCAAAAGTCACGACACCAATGTTATATTTACGATTTAAACGCTCGTGAAATATAACATTGAACATACAAACATTCCTTATTTTCTGCCTTGCGTGCGGTTATAATAAAATGCAGGAATCTTAAGTGGAAGTAACAAATTTGGTTTAATGCTTGTGAATTAGTGGACCATACAGGAACACAGATTTACCGCATGCGTGGGTGCAGCCGTTAACAAAGCCTTTGTCATAACATTTCTTATTAGTGCAAATTTTCTCTACTAAGTTCCTGATCATTCCTATATATATATATATATATATATATATATATATATATATAAATACATCTATATATATATAGGGATGTAAGGTCAGGTGATGCGTAACATCACAGCCTCTCCTTGACAAATGTCAACCCCGCCTTCTCGTGGTGCATCCTGTTCCCACTAAAGGGGCTCTGACGACCGACAATAGCGGTATAACTATACCATCGGGATTAGAGGAAATGCTATCCCACACTCACCAACCCGCTTGGCCAGCGTGGTGAGTTATGGCCAAACCCCTCCAAAATGATTCCACAACTTAAATCTTGGCCCTCAGTCTCCGGCAGCTGGAATGTACCTGGCCAAGGCAGCGGCCAGTGCGACATGAAGGCAGAGGGTGCTAAGAATCCCCGGAGGACCGGACTAGGCTGCCATCTGATGCTGACCTTAGCTACGTACAATGGACGCTCCCTATCTTCTGATTCAAGGCTTCTTGAATTGGAAGAGGAACTACAAAGGATCAAGTGGGACATCGTGGGGCTAAGTGAGGTAAGGAGAAAAGGAGAAGATCTCATTGAACTGAAAAGTGGACATCTCTTCTACTATCGTGGGACAGATACTGGCAGAACTAGTGGTGTTGGATTTATAATAAACAAGAAACTGAAGGATAAAGTTGTAGAAGTTGAAAGTTCTTCTGACAGAGCTGCACGACTTGTTATCCAACTCTCGAAAAGATACCAGGCTCAGATTATTCAAACTTATGCACCCACCACAAGTCATCCTGAAGAAGAAATTGAAGAATTTTATGAGGAAATTTGTCATCTAAATAATAAAGGTAAGCAGCACTTGAAAATAATTATGGGAGATTTCAATGCAAAAATAGGGCAACGGCAACAGAATGAAACTTCAGTAGGTAAATTCGGTCAGGGCAACAGAAACCAGCGTGGAAATACTCTCGTTGAGTTTGCAGAGGCAGAAGGGTTTTTCATCTTGAACTCCTTCTTCAAGAAAAAGCCACACAGGAAATGGACATGGAGACATCCAAATGGGACGACAAGTGAAATTGATTTTATTATGTGTAACAAAAAATTCGTCATAGAAGACTGCAGTGTGCTAAACAAGTTCAACACAGGTAGTGACCATAGATTGGTGAGATGTAAGATGCACCTCAACACTAAACTTGAACGTGGCAAGCTCATAAGACAAACAAAATCTATTGACATAACCAACCTTAAAAAACACCATAATACCTTCAAGTTGGAACTGAAGAACAGATTCTCTGCTTTAGAAGGCCTAACATCGGAAGAAGTGGACATCTCTGAAGTTAACAGAAAAGTAACCAAAGCTCTTATGGAAACAGCAACAAAATTAGCTGGGTCTAAGAACAAGTTGCATGTAAATAAATTATCAGGAAAAACGAAAATGTTGATGCAAAAAAGAAGAGAGATGAGGACAACTAAAGAAGATGTAACTTCCAAAGTGGAATATATAGAGCTATGCAAGACAGTAAGGAAAAGTATCACTGAAGACGTAAGAAAATTCAACTGTGAACTAGTGAGGAAAGCAATTGAAAACAACCAAAGCCTAAAGATAGCAAAGGGACATCTCAGTAAGGGAAGAAAACAGATTATGGCACTGAGAAAAGAAGATGGTTCTGTAACAAGAAATAGAGGCGAAATTTTGACAAGAGTGAAAGATTTCTACTCCAAATTATATGAAAGGGATGATACATGCACTCCAGACATCATGAAAGATACCAGTACCAGAGTTCCTCCAGTCCTTCCAGCAGAAGTTGCACATGCAATCAAGAACATGAAGCGGGGAAAAGCTCCAGGAGAAGTTGGAATTACTGTAGACATCATACAAGAAGCAAGTGGAGAAATCGAAACAGTACTCGCCCAAATTTTCACTCGATGCCTTAATGAAGGAAAGATTCCTGAGGATTGGAACACCGCTACAATGATCCTGCTACATAAGAAAGGTGACATTGAGGATCTTGGAAACTACAGACCTATCAGCCTCCTATCAGTAGTTTATAAAATCTTCACTAAAGTTCTTTCACACCGCTTGAAGGTAACACTGGACATGGCTCAACCGAGAGAACAAGCTGGATTCAGGAGTGGCTACAGCACAATAGATCATATCCATGTGCTGAGAGAACTAATTGAAAGAGCGAGGGAATATGAACTTCCATTGTGCATGGCTTTTATCGATTATGAAAAAGCCTTTGATTCAGTGAAACCATCAGCAGTTACAATGGCTCTGAAAACCTGCGGTATTGAAGATGCATACATTAATATTATTAATAACATCTATGAAAATGCAAGTGCAAAGATTAGGCTGTTTGAAAATACAACACAGGTAAAAATTGGAAAGGGAGTGAGACAAGGTGACACCATATCTCCGAAGCTCTTTAATGCCACATTGGTAGTGTTTTTCAGTCGCTGAGCTGGGAAAACAAGGGGATAAAGATTAATGGAGATTATCTAACCCACCTTCGTTTTGCTGATGACGTAGTCATTTTTGCAACTACCCTATCAGAGCTGCAGAGTATGATCCAGGAACTTGCTGACAAGAGTAAAGAAGTGGGATTAAAAATGAACTTTCAGAAGACAAAAGTGATGTTCAATGCCTTTTACAAGAAATGAAGACTTATCGATTGATGGAGAAAAGCTGGAGATAACAGACACGTACGTTTATCTTGGACAGCAGATATCTAGTGAGGGTCACATTGATGAAGAAATTAATCGGCGTACAAAACTTGCCTGGAGAGCTTTTGGAAGAAACAGCATAATTTTCAAGAGCAATATGCCATTATGTCTTAAAAGAAAAGTTTTTGATCAATGCATCCTTCCAGTGCTTACGTATGGTGCAGAGACGTGGACCTTAACTAAAAGAGACATACAAAGGCTGCGGACAACTCAAAGAAGCATGGAGAGGTGCATACTTGGTGTAACCAGGAGAGATAAGAAGAGGAACTCGTGGATCCGAAAAATGACAAGAGTGGAAGACATCATGATCAGAGTTAAATCCCTGAAATGGCAATGGGCTGGACATACTGCCAGAAGGACAGATCATCGATGGACAGCCGAAATTTTAGATTGGATTCCAAGGGACAGGAAAAGACCCAGAAGAAGACCACATGGGAGATGGGTGGATGAAATTCGAAAGTATGCAGGGGTGACATGGAGGAGACTGGCACAAGGCAGACCGTTGTGGAGGAAACTTGGGAGACCTTCGTCCAGCAGTGGATTGATAATGGTTGACAATGATGATGATGATGATGATATATATATATATATATATATATATATATATATATATATATATATATATATATATGTAGGAATGTATATAACATATATATATATATATATATATATATCATCATCATCATCATCAACCATTATCAATCCACTGCTGGACGAAGGTCTCCCCAAGTTTCCTCCACAACGGTCTGTCTTGTGCCAGTCTCCTCCATGTCACTCCCGCATATTTACGAATTTCATCCACCCATCTCCCATGTGGTCTTTTTCTGGGTCTTATCCTGTCCCTTGGAATCCAATCTAAAATTTCGGCTGTCCATCTATGGTCTGTCCTTCTGGCAGTATGTCCAGCCCATTGCCATTTCAGGGATTTAACTCTGATCATGATGTCTTCCACTCTCGTCATTTTTCGGATCCACGAGTTCCTCTTCTTATCTCTCCTGGTTATACCAAGCATGCACCTCTCCATGCTTCTTTGAGTTGTCTGCAGCTTTTGTATGTCTCTTTTAGTTAAGGTCCACGTCTCTGCACCATACGTAAGCACTGGAAGGATGCATTGATCAAACACTTTTCTTTTAAGACATAATGGCATATTGCTCTTGAAAATTATGCTGTTTCTTCCAAAAGCTCTCCAGGCAAGTTTTGTACGCCGATTAATTTCTTCATCAATGTGACCCTCACTTGATATCTGCTGTCCAAGATAAACATACGTATCTGTTATCTCCAGTTTTTCTCCATCAATCGATAAATCTTCATTTCTTGTAAAGCATTGAACATCACTCTTGTCTTCTGAAAGTTCATTTTTAATCCCACTTCTTTACTCTTGTCAGCAAGTTCCTGGATCATACTCTGCAGCTCTGATGGGGTAGTTGCAAAAATGACTACGTCATCAGCAAAACGAAGGTGGGTTAGATAATCTCCATTAATCTTTATCCCTTTGTTTTCCCAGTTCAGTGATTGAAAGACATTTTCCAATGTGGCATTAAAGAGCTTCGGAGATATGGTGTCACCTTGTCTCACTCCCTTTCCAATTTTTATGTGTGTTGTATTTTCAAACAGCCGAATCTTTGCACTTGCATTTTCATAGATGTTATTAATAATATTAATGTATGCATCTTCAATACCGCAGGATTTCAGAGCCGTGGTAACTGCTGATGGTTTCACCGAATCAAAGGCTTTTTCATAATCGATAAAAGCCATGCACAATGGAAGTTCATATTCACTCGCTCTTTCAATCAGTTCTCTCAGTACGTGGATATGATCTATTGTGCTGTAGCCACTCCTGAATCCAGCTTGTTCTCTCGGTTGAGCCATGTCCAGTGTTACCTTCAAGCGGTGTGAAAGAACTTTAGTGAAGATTTTATAAACCACTGATAGGAGGCTGATAGGTCTGTAGTTCCTAAGATCCTCAATGTCACCTTTTATGTAGCAGGATCATTGTAGCATTGTTCCAATCCTCAGGAATCTTCCCTTCATTAAGGCATCGAGTGAAAATTTGGGCGAGTACTGTTTCAATTTCTCCACTTGCTTCTTGTATGATGTCTATAGTAATTCCATCTTCTCCTGGAGCTTTCCCTCGCTTCATGTTCTTGATTGCATGAGCAACTTCTGCTGGGAGGACTGGAAGAACTCTGGTACCTTTCATGATGTCTGGAGTACATGTATCATCCCTTTCATATAATTTGGAGTAGAAATCTTTCACTCTTGTCAAAATTTCGCCTCTATTTCTTGTTATAGAACCATCTTCTTTTCTCAGAGCCATAATCTGTTTTCTTCCCTTACTGAGATGTCCCTTTGCTATCTTAAGGCTTTGGTTGTTTTCAATTGCTTTCCTCACTAGCTCACAGTTGAATATCCTTACGTCTTCAGTGATACTTTTTCGTGTTGTCTTGCATAGCTCTATATATTCCACTTTGGAAGTCACATCTACTTTAGTTGTCCTCATCTCTTCTTCTTTGCATCAACATTTTGGTTTTTCCTGATAATTTGTTCACATGCAACTTGTTCTTAGACAGCTAATTTTGTTGCTGTTTCCATTAGAGCTTTGGTTACTTTTCTGTTAACTTCCGAAATATCCACTTCTTCCGATGTTAGGCCTTTTAAAGCAGAGAATCTGTTCTTCAGTTCCAACTTGAAAGTATTATGGTGTTTTTTAAGGTTGGTTATGTCAATACATTTTGTTTGTCTTATGAGCTTGCCACGTTCCAGTTTAGTGTTGAGGTGCATCTTACATCTCACCAATCTATGGTCACTACCTGTGTTGAACTTGTTCAGCACACTGCAGTCTTCGATGACGAATTTTTTGTTACACATAATAAAATCAATTTCACTTGTCGTCCCAATTGGATGTCTCCATGTCCATTTCCTGTGTGGCTTTTTCTTGAAAAAGGAGTTCAAGATGAAAAATCCTTCTGCCTCTGCAAACTCAACGAGAGTATTTCCACGCTGGTTTCTGTTGCCGTGACCGAATTTACCTACTGAAGTTTCATTCTGTTGCCGTTGCCCTATTTTTGCATTGAAATCTCCCATAATTATCTTCAAGTGCTGCTTACCTTTATTATTTAGATGACGAATTTCCTCATAAAATTCTTCAATTTCTTCTTCAGGATGACTTGTGGTGGGTGCATAAGAGTGAATAATCTGAGCCTGGTATCTTCTCGATAGTTGGATAACGAGTCGTGCAGCTCTGTCAGAGGAACTTTCAACTTCTACAACTTTATCCTTCAGTTTCTTGTTTATTATAAATCCAACACCACTAGTTCTGCCAGTATCTGTCCCACGATAATAGAAGAGATGTCCACTTTTCAGTTCAATGAGATCTTCTCCTTTTCTCCTTACCTCACTTAGCCCGACGATGTCCCACTTGATCCTTTGTAGTTCCTCTTCCAATTCAAGAAGCCTTGAATCAGAAGATAGGGAGCGTCCGTTATAGGTAGCCAAGGTCAGCATCAAATGGCAGCCTAGTCCGGTCCTCCGGGGATTCTTAGCACCCTCTGCCTTCATGTCGCACTGGCCGCTGCCTTGGCCAGGTACATTCCAGCTGCCGGAGACTGAGGGCCAAGATTTAAGTTGTAGAGTCATTTTGGAGGTGTTTGGCCATAACTCACCACGCTGGCCAAGCGGGTTGGTGAGTGTGTGATAGCATTTCCTCTGATCCCGATGGTATAGTTATACCGCTATTGGCGGTCGTCAGAGCCCCTTTAGTGGGAACAGGATGCACCACGAGAAGGCGGGGTTGACATTTGTCAAGGAGAGGCTGTGATGTTACGCATCACCTGACCTTACATCCCATATATATATATAGATGTGTAAATATATATATCGTCAGGGCCCCTTTAGTGGGAACAGGATGCACCATGAGAAGGCGGGGTTGTTACGGGATTAGAGGAAATGCTATCCCACCCTCACCAACCCGCTTGGCCAGCGTGGTGAGTTATGGCCAAACCACTCCAAAATGACTCCACAACTTAAATCTTGGCCCTAAGTCTCCGGCAGCTGGAATGTATACCTGGCCAAGGCAGCGGCCAGTGCGACATGAAGGCAGAGGGTGCTAAGAATTACCGGAGGACAGGACTAGGCGTCCATCTGATACTGACCTTGGCTACGTATAATGGACGCTCCCTATCTTCTGATTCAAGGCTTCTTGAATTGGAAGAGGAACTACAAAGAATCATGTGGGACATCGTCGGGCTAAGTGAGGTAAGGAGAAAAGGAGATCTCATTGAACTGAAAAGTGGACATCTCTTCTACTATCGTGGGACAGATACTGGCAGAACTAGTGGTGTCGGATTTATAATAAACAAGAAACTTAAGGATAAAGTTGTAGAAGTTGAAAGTTCCTCTGACAGAGCTGCACGACTCGTTATCCAATTCTCGAGAAGATACAAGGCTCAGATTATTCAAACTTATGCACCCACCACAAGTCATCCTGAAGAAGAAATTGAAGAATTTTATGAGAAACTTCGACATCTAAATAATAAAGGTAAGCAGCACTTGAAGATAATTATGGGAGATTTCAATGCAAAAATAGGGCAACGGACACAGAATGAAACTTCAGTAGGTAAATTCGGTCACGGCAACAGAAACCAGCGTGGAAATACTCTCGTAGAGTTTGCAGAGGCAGAAGGGTTTTTCATCATGAGCTCCTTTTTCAAGAAAAAGCCACACAGGAAATGGACATGGAGACAACCAAATGGGACGACAAGTGAAATTGATTTTATTATGTGTAACAAAAAATTCGTCATCGAAGACTGCAATGTGCTAAACAAGTTCAACACAGGTAGTGACCATAGATTGGTGAGATGTAAGATGCACCTCAATACTAAACTCGAACGTGGCAAGCTCATAAGACAAACAAAATGTATTGACATAACCAACCTTAAAAAACACCATAATACCTTCAAGTTGGAACTGAAGAACAGATTCTCTGCTTTAGAAGGCCTAACATCGGAAGAAGTGGGTATTTCTGAAGTTAACAGGAAAGTAACCAAAGCTCTTTGAAAACAGCAACAAAATTAGCTGGGTCTAAGAAAAAGTTGCATGTGAACAAATTATCAGGAAAAACCAAAATGTTGATGCAAAAAAGAAGAGAAATGAGGACAACTAAAGAAGATGTGACCTCCAAAGTGGAATATATAGAGCTATGCAAGACAGTACGAAAAAGTATCGCTGAAGACGTAAAGAAATTCAACTGTGAACTTGTGAGGAAAGCAATTGAAAACAACCAAAGCCTAAAGATAGCAAAGAGACATCTCAGTAAGGGAAGAAAACAGATTATGGCACTGAGAAAAGAAGATGGTTCTGTAACAAGAAATAGAGGCGAAATTTTGACAAGAGTGAAAGACTTCTACTCCAAATTATATGAAAGGGATGATACATGTACTCCAGACATCATGAAAGGTACCAATACCAGAGTTCTTCCAGTCCTCCCAGCAGAAGTTGCACATGCAATCAAGAACATGAAGCGCGGAAAAGCTCCAGGAGAAGATGGAATTACTGTAGACATCATACAAGAAGCAAGGGGAGAAATTGAAACAGTACTCGCCCAAATTTTCATTCGATGCCTTAATGAAGGGAAGATTCCTGAGGATTGGAACAACGCCACAATGATCCTGCTACATAAAAAAGGTGACATTGAGGATCTCAGGAATTACAGACCTATCAGCCTCCTATCAGTGGTTTGTAAAATCTTCACTAAAGTTCTTTCACACCGGTTGAAGGTAACACTGGACATGGCTCAACCGAGAGAACAAGTTGGATTCAGGAGTGGCTACAGCACTATAGATCATATCCACGTAGTGAGAGAACTAATTGAAGGAGCGAGGGAATATGAACTTCCATTGTGCATGGCTTTTATCGTTTACGAAAAGGCTTTTGATTGGGTGATACCATCAGCAGTTACAATGGCTTTGAAATCCTGCGGTATTGAAAATGCATACATTAATATTATTAATAACATCTATGAAAATGCAAGTGCAAAGATTCGGCGGTTTGAAAATACAACACACATAAAAATTGGAAAGGGAGTGAGTCAAGGTGACACCATATCTCCCAAGCTCTTTAATGCCAAATTGGAAAATGTCTTTCAATCACTGAGCTGGGAATACAAAAGGATAAAGATTAATGGAGATTATCTAACTCACCTTCGTTTTGCTGATGACGTAGTCATTTTTGCAGCTACCCCATCAGAGATGCAGAGTATGATCCAGGAACTTGCTGACAAGAATAAAGAAGTGGGATTAAAAATGAACTTTCAGAAGATAAAAGTGATGTTCAAGGCTTTTACAAGAAATGAAGATTTATCGATTGATGGAGAAAAGCTGGAGATAACAGACACGTACGTTTATCTTGGACAGCAGATATCAAGTGAGGTTCACGTTGAAGAAGAAACTAATCGGCGTACAAAACTTGCCTGGAGAGCTTTTGGAAGAAACAGCATAATTTTCAAGAGCAATATGCCATTATGTCTTAAAAGAAAAGTGTTTGATCAATGCATCCTTCCAGTGCTGACGTATGGTGCAGAGACGTGGACCTTAACTAAAAGAGACATACAAAGGCTGCAGACAACTCAAAGAACCATGGAGAGGTGCATGCTTGGTGTAACCAGGAGAGATAAGAAGAGGAACTCGTGGATCCGAAAAATGAAAGGAGTGGAAGACATCATGATCAGAGTAAAATCCCTGAAATGGCAATGGGCTGGACATACTGCCAGAAGGACAGACCATCGATGGACAGCTGAAATTTTAGATTGGATTCCAAGGGACAGGAAAAGACCCAGAAGAAGACCACATTGGAGATGGTTGGATGAAATGCGAAAGTATGCGGGAGTAACATGGAGGAGACTGGCACAAGACAGACCGTTGTGGAAGAAACTTGAGGAGGCCTTCATCCAGCAGTGGATTGATAATGGTTGAAAATGATATATATATATATATATATATATATATATATATATATAACATCATCATCACCATCAATAATAAGAAGATTGATAATGGTTGACAATGATATATATATATATATCATCATCGTCATCATCATCATCAATCCACTGCTGGATGAAGGTCTCCCCAAACGTCTTCCACAATGGTCTGTCTTGGGCCTGTCTCCTCCATTTCACTCCAGCATACTTTCGAATTTCATCCATTCATATCATATGGGGCTTTCTTCTGGGTATTTTCTGTCCCTCGGAATCCAGTCTAAATTTTCGGTTGTCCATCGGTGGTCCGTTCTTCTGGCAACATGTCCAGCCCACTGCCATTTCAGTGATTTCATTCTGGTCATGATGTCGTCCAGTCCTCTGACAGAGCTGCACGACTCGTTATCCAACTTTCGAGAAGATACCAGGCCCAGATTATTAAAGCTTATGCACCCACCACAAGTCACCCTGAAGAAGAAATTGAAGAATTTTAGGAGGAAATTCGTCATTTAAATAATAAAGCTAAGCAACACTTGAAGATAATTATGGGAGATTTCAATGCAAAAATAGGGCAACAGCAACAGAATGAAACTTCGATTCGTAAATTCGGTTACGGGAACAGAAATCAACGTGGAAATACTCTCGTAGAATTTGCAGAAGCAGAAAGGTTTTTCATCATGAACTCCTTTTTCAAGAAAAAGCCACACAGGAAATGGACATGGAGACATCCTAATGGGACGACAAGTGAAATTGATTTTATTATGTGTAACAAAAAATTGGTCATCGAAGACTGCAGGGTGCTAAACAAGTTCAACACAGGTAGAGACCATAGATTGGTGAGATGTAAGATGTACCTCAAGTATAACCTCGAACGTGGCAAGCTCATAAGAGAAACAAAATGTATTGACATAACCAACCTTTAAAAACACCATAATACCTACAAGCTGGAACTGAAGAACAGATTTTCTGCTTTAGAAGGCCTAACATCGGAAGAAGTGGTTATTTCTGAAGTTAACAGAGAACTCACCAAGGCTCTTATGGAAACAGCAACAAAATTAGCTGGGTCTAAGAACAAGTTGCATGTGAACAAATTATCAGGAAAAAACAAAATGTTGATGCAAAAAAGAAGAGAGATGAGGACAACTAAAGAAGATGTGACTTCCAAAGTGGAATATACAGAGCTATGCAAGACAGTGCAAAAAAGTATCACTGAAGACATAAGGAAGTTCGATTGTGAACTAGTGAGGATATAATGAATTAAAACTTCCTCTAAGCTTCTTCTAATGCTTGTTGTGTTAATTATATCATGAATAAACTTTCCTGCTAGTAGTGTAGTAATAATAATGAACAAGCTTTTAACTGCTAGTAATGTTGTAGTAGTAATTAAGATGAATAAAGTCTTATGCTGGTTGTTAATAATAACAACTAATGAAATAAACCTAACAGCCAGACAGAGGTCTGACAGAACTATGAACTGAGAAAAACGTACTTACTAAAACAACTTTTTATTAGGGAAACTCCTGATATGATCCAACATACACTTCACCGGACACACAGCTACTCAATAAAGCGTAGCTCCTTGCACATGAACGAAGCTCTACTCACATAAACGAAGCTCTCCTTACGCATATAACCAAAGCTCTCCCTACGCACATCAACAAAAAGCTCTCTTAGGTATCGTTGAACGCGCCTATTTATACTGGCTACCACCACGTCATGACTTACACTCATTGCCAGATCTCATTCAGCAGGAGAAATAACATCTCGTTCAGTAAGAAGATAATTTACGTAGGAAAATAAAATAACCAGAGATAGTAAAATCAAAAGGAAAGTGAATCTAGAGTATACGTTACAAGGAAAGCAATTGAAAACAACCAAAGCCTAAAGATAGCAAAGGGACATCTCAGTAAGGGAAGAAAACAGACTATGGCTCTGAGAAAAGAAGATGGTACTGTAACAAGAAACAGAAGCGAATTTTTGACAAGGGTGAAAGATTTCTATTCAAAACTGTATGAAAGGAATGATACATCTATTCCAGACATTACGACAGGTACCAGTGCCAAAATCCTTCCAATCCTCCCTGCAGAAGTTACATATGCAATTAAGAACATGAAACGGGGAAGAGCTCCAGGAGAAGATGGAATTACCGTGGACATTATTTAAGAAGCAAATGGAGAAATTGAAACTACACTCGCCCACGTTTTCACCAGATGTCTAAATGAAGGGAAGATTCCTGAGGATTGGAACAACGCTACAATGATCCTGCTACATAAAAAAGGTGACATTGAGGATCTCAGGAACTACAGGCCCATCAGCCTCCTTTCAGCGGTTTATAAAATCTTCACTAAGGTTCTTTCACATCGCTTGAAGGTAACACTAGACATCACCCAACCAAGAGAACAAGCTGGATTCAGGAGTGGCTACAGCACTATAGATCATATCCATGTACTGAGAGAACTAATTGAAAGAACAAAAGAATATGAACTCCCATTATGCATGGCTTTTATTGACTATGTAAAGGCCTTCGATTCCGTGAAACCATCAGCAGTAGCAATGGCTTTGAAATCCTGCGGTACTGAAGATGCATACACTAGCATTATTAATAACATCTATGAAAATGCAAGTGCAAAGGTTCGGATATTTGAGGATACAGCACAAATAAGAATTGGAAAGGGAATGAGACAAGGTCACACCATATCTCCAAAGCTCTTTAACACCACATTGCAAAATGTCTTTCAATCATTGAATTGGAAAAACAATGGGATAAAGATTAATGGAGATTACTTAACTCACCTTCGTTTTGCTGATGACGTTGTCATCTTTGCAACTACCCCTTCAGAGCTGCAGAGTATGATCCAACAACTTGCTGACAAGAGTAAAGAAGTGGGATTAAAATTGAACTTTCAGAAGACAAAGGTGAAGTTCAAAGCTTTTACAAGAAATGAAGATCTATCGATTGATGGAGAAAAGCTTGAGACAACCGATTCCTACATTTATCTTGGGCAGCAGACATCCACTGAGGGTCACATTGATTAAGAAATTAATCGGCGTATAAAACTTGGATGGAGAGCTTTTGGAAGAAACAGTACACTTTTTAAGAGCAGGATGGCATTATGTCTCAAAAGAAAAGTGTTTAATCAATGCATCCTGCCAGTGTTTACGTATGGAGCCGAGACATAGACCTTAACTAAAAAAGACATACAAAGACTGCAGACGACTCAAAAAAGCATGGAGAGATGCATGCTTGGTGTAACTAGGAAAGATAAGAAGAGGAACTTGTGGATATATATACACTGACGGGAAAAAATCCCAACACCAAGAAGTGGTTGTGTTAGATAAACGGCAGTTGGTAGGCGGTGAGAGTACATCTGTAAGATGACGTCTATGCAAATTTCGCGCTCGGCGCATACGTGTGGCGCTAGTAGCGCCCCTCGGAACATGCAAAGCAGGTTTGCTGTAAATACGCGCTGTAACGTTCGTGAGCGTTAGTTATCGTTGAGATTCGACGTAGTGTGTTGATGTTAGTCAAGAATGCCTTTAAGAAGACGAAGAAGCCATTATCAACAGCTCACGGAGTTTGAACGAGATCGTGTAATAGGGCTACGAGAAGCTGGATTTTCGTTCCGCAATATTGCAGAACGACTTGGCAGGAATGTAGCCACTGTGCCTGATTGTTGGCAGCGGTGGTCAAGGGAAGGTACTGCCTCAAGAAGACCGGGTTCCGGCCGGCCACGTGGCACTACTGAGAGGGAAGGCCGCCGTGTACGGCGTATGGCCGTGGCGCATCGTACTGCGTCTGCGGTAGCAATTCGAGCTGCAGTCGCCACCACAGTGACACAACGAACTGTTACAAATCGGTTACTTGAAGGACAGCTCCGAGCCATACGCCCTGTAGCGTGCATTCCACTTACTCCAAACCACTGCCGTTTGCGACGTCAGTGGTGTCAAGCTAGAGCTCATTGGAGAACGGAGTAGAGATCTGTTGTGTTTTCTGATGAAAGCCGGTTCTGCCTGGGTTCCAGTGATGGGGAGCTATTTCCTATGACAGCAGGATCACTCTCGTGGTTATCCCACGCACCCTGACGGCACAGTTGTACGTCGGTCTGGTGATTCAACCTGTTGTGCTGCCATTCATGAACAGCATTCCAGGGGTGTTTTCTAACAGGGGAACGCTCGCCCGCATACCGCTGTTATAACCCAACATGCTCTACAGAGTGTCGACATGTTGCCGTGGCCTGCTAGATCACCAGATCTTTCACCAATCGAGCACGTACGGGACATCATTGGACGACAACTCCAGCGTCACCCCCAACCAGCATTAACCGTCCCTGTATTGACCGACCAAGTGCAACAGGCATGGAGCTCCATCCCACAAACTGACATCCAGCACCTGTACGACACAATGCATGAACGTTTGCGTGCTTGCATTCAACATTCTGGCGGTTACACCGGCTAATAATGTACCAGCATTTCACATTTAAAATGGCTCTTCTCGCGCTTACATTAAGCTGTGATCTTGAAACCTTAATCGATTAAATATGTTACCTGTACAAATGTATTGCCGCCATTTCATTCCTCTACAACTATTTTTTCGTGGTGTTGGGATTTTTTTCCGTCAGTGTATATACTAGGCACCTCTTTACCTTTGGATCTTTTCTTTTATTCTAAATGATTAACCTACCTAACTGGGGTTTCCAATGTTTGAGCATGACAAATACACCTGCCACGTGCTCTATTCAGGGTTACAAATATCATTGAGCAGGCACATGTAATAAACAGGGAAAAGAACAATCACTTACCTGGATTTTCCATACTTCCGTACGGATTATTGGGAATTCATCGCTCGCATTAATTAGCCGTGTTTCTCTGGAGATCCGACATCATATCCTGGTGGTCGTGCACGTGGCTCTAGCAAGCGCACTCCAAGGCTGTTCTCTCGTCCGTCTCCAACTGTCAACTCTGACTGACTGACTGACCTCTGCTCTTGACAGTTCACCCTACCTGACCTCGCACACAACTGACCTTTTGGATCATCTCAAGCATTTTTCTTTCCTCTCACCTGGTACGCAAAAGCCTGACCCCCCCCCCTCAAGGTCACAGGGTACGCATCCTCCCCTCTAGGCCACTGACCGCATTCCAATTCTGCAAGCCCCCGAACTCCTCTGGGGTCTGATCACCGCTGCGAGGATTGGGATACCGAATGCGGCTAACCGTACATCTGCGCGCCCATGTTGCGCTGAAATTTATTTTAAATAATTTTTGGCATCCAAATTCGACAGACTCACACACGACAAACTGCCAAACCACCTGGCAGGTTGCTTTCTTTGGCAATGCTGGGGGATTCAACAAAGATGAATGTCCTCCCTTCTATGTTTACCGGGAAGGAAAAACTCAATGCAAGTCAAGTCAGGTAACTGACTTAATGTACGTCATAAGATCAGTCGTGAACTGTGTGACTGTGTGTGTTACCTTGGCACCCTGTAAACGCTATGAGAACAACAAATATATTTTGCTGTTTTTGTCTTCATGCTTTTGCGTAAACGGTGTGATTGCGTGTTTTTTTTTTTTTTTCTGGTACTCCAAGAGCTATTGGTCTTTTTTCTTTGTGTTTGCTGTAATCGGCTCATGTTTTGAGATGTGAGACAATCGGACTGTATGCTCAATGAAGCATAATGGGGTACAAAGTGCCGGATAATTACATTCACTTCTCACTTCGTGTCTGCTTGTTGTAGGACTGTCAAATGAAAAAGAACAGCAACGTTCGAAGCATAGAAGTATTTACTTTTTACGCTACAGATTATGAAAAACGGAACATCAGGAAAGATTGGTGGTATTAATTTGAAACAAACAGGATATGTAAAACAGGTTGGCACACGCCAAATAATAAAATGTCAGTAAAAATGCTCCTGCGGTTTTGGAACAGCGGTCTCTGAACTGTCCGGTCTTGGATATAAAGAGCTGGCTGAAACGAGATGTTGTAATCACTGAACAGCCAACATTGAGTCAAAAGGGAGTTTCTTGTGTCTCACTATGCCCCGTCTCCGAAGAAGGTCTCATTATCAACACCTGACGGACTTGGAGCGAGGAAGGATTGTTAGGATGAGAGAAGCTGGATTTTCTTGCTACGAAATTGCCATTGGTACGGAACGAAACGCCAGTACAGTGACGCGAACGTGGCGTCAGTGGACAGATGAGGTTTGGAAGCACAGGAATCTGGGAAATGGACAGCAAAATCGTACGATAGCACTGGATGAAGACACCTCTGACGTATTTTAGTGAGCGACCGCACAGCGACATGCACGGTGTTAGCGCAACAGTGAAGCACCGTCACAGGTCAGGCTTTGTTCTCCAGCACACTTCGACGTCTTCTGCTTAACAGAGGCCCGGTCGCTAGCAGTCCATTGCCGCGCATTCCTTTGACCCTCAACCACAGACACTTCGGGCTGCAGTAGAGTCTCAAACACAGACATTGGTGCGCTGATTGCCATCAGGTCGTGTTTTCTGACGAGTCACGATTTGGCTTGATGCACTGTGATGGTCGTATACTTGTTCGAAGACATCGTGGCGAACATCACCTTGCAGCGTCATACCGGCCAAACGCCAAACGTCATGATTTGGGGAGCCGTTGGGTTCAATTCGCGATCTCGCCTGATACGAATTGAGGGAACCCTCAACAGCAGCGATACATCAGGGATGTTTTAGAGGCAGAGGTGATACCCTTCCTTCAGAGTTGTTCTGGCGCTATATTCCAGTACGGCAATGCTCGGCCACATGTGGATCAGAATGTTCAAGACCTCTTCTTCCATTCACGACAGATACCGCATCTTCCCTGGCCTGCACGTTCGGCGGATATGTCCCCTATCGAACATGTCTGGTACATGGTACCTAAGCGACTGGCCTGCCAAGCGCCTCCGCCAGTCACCACAAATGAGCTCTGGCCGCGCACAGAAGCAGCCTGGCAGTCTATTCTTCAGAACGATATCAAAAATCTCTTCCATTCAATGCGCCTCCGCCAGTCATCACAAATGAGCTCTGGTCTCGCACAGAAGCAGCCTGGCAGTCTATTCTTCAGAACGATATCAACAATCTCTTCCATTCAATGTCACTCCGTGTAGAGGCCGTTATTGTTGCTCGAGGTGACTTCACACGATAATCAGTTTGGAAGCGAAAAAATGCTGCATATCTATTCAACATATCTGGGACATGGTAGCTAAGTGACTGGCCCGTCAAGCTCCACCGCCAGTCACCACAAATGAATTCTGGCCTCGCATAGAGGCTGCCTGGCAGGCTATTCCCCAGGGCAGTACCAAAAACCTCTTCCATTCATTGTCACTCCGTGTAGAGCCTGTTATTGTTGCTCGAGGTGACTTCACACGATACTCAGTTTGGAAGCGAAGAAATCCTGCATATCTATTCAACATATCTGGGACATGGTAGCTAAGTGACTGGCCCGTCAAGCTCCACCGCCAGTCACCACAAATGAATTCTGGCCTCGCATAGAGGCTGCCTGGCAGGCTATTCCCCAGGGCAGTACCAAAAACCTCTTCCATGCAATGTCACTCTGTGTAGAGCCTGTTATTGTTCCTCGAGGTGACTTCACACGATACTCAGTTTGGAAGCGAAAAATCCTGCATGTCTATTCAACATATCTGGGACATGGTAGCTAAGTGACTGGCCCGTCAAGTTCCTGCGCCAGTCACCATAAATGAACTCTGGTCTCGCCTAGATGCAGCCTGGCAGGCTATTCCCCAGGGCAGTACCAAAAACCTCTTCCATTCAATGCCACTCCGTGTAGAGCCTGTTATTGTTGCTTGAGGTGACTTCACACGATACTCAGTTTAGAAGCGAAAAAATCCTGCATATCTATTCAACATATCTGGGACATGGTAGCTAAGTGACTGGCCCGTCAAGTTCCTGCGCCAGTCACCATAAATGAACTCTGGTCTCGCCTAGATGCAGCCTGGCAGGCTATTCCCCAGGGCAGTACCAAAAACCTCTTCCATTCAATGCCACTCCGTGTAGAACCTGTTATTGTTGCTTGAGGTGACTTCACACGATACTCAGTTTGGAAGCGAAAAAATCCTGCATATCTATTCAACATATCTGGGACATGGTAGCTAAGTGACTGGCCCGTCAAGCTCCACCGCCAGTCACCACAAATGAATTCTGGCCTCGCATAGAGGCTGCCTGGCAGGCTATTCCGCAGGGCAGTACCAAAAACCTCTTCCATTCAATGTCACTCCGTGTAGAACCTGTTATTGTTGCTTGAGGTGACTTCACACGATACTCAGTTTGGAAGCGAAAAAATCCTGCATATCTATTCAACATATCTGGGACATGGTAGCTAAGTGACTGGCCCGTCAAGCTCCACCGCCAGTCACCACAAATGAATTCTGGCCTCGCATAGAGGCTGCCTGGCAGGCTATTCCCCAGGGCAGTACCAAAAACCTCTTCCATTCAATGTCACTCCGTGTAGAACCTGTTATTGTTGCTCGAGGTGACTTCACACGATACTCAGTTTGGAAGCGAAAAATCCTGCATGTCTATTCAACATATCTGGGACATGGTAGCTAAGTGACTGGCCCGTCAAGCTCCTCCACCAGTCACCACAAATGAATTCTGGTCAGGCTATTCCCCAGGGCAGTACCAAAAACCTCTTCCATTCAATGTCACTCCGTGTAGAGCCTGTTGTTGTTCCTCGAGGTGACTTCACACGATACTCAGTTTAGAAGCGAAAAAAATCCTGCATATCTATTCAACATATCTGGGACATGGTAGCTAAGTGACTGGCCAGTCAAGTTCCTGCGCCAGTCACCATAAATGAACTCTGGTCTCGCCTAGATGCAGCCTGGCAGGCTATTCCCCAGGGCAGTACCAAAAACCTCTTCCATTCAATGCCACTCCGTGTAGAACCTGTTATTGTTGCTTGAGGAGGCTTCACACGATACTCAGTTTGGAAGCGAAAAATCCTGCATATCTATTCAACATATCTGGGACATGGTAGCTAAGTGACTGGCCCGTCAAGCTCCACCGCCAGTCACCACAAATGAATTCTGGCCTCGCATAGAGGCTGCCTGGCAGGCTATTCCCCAGGGCAGTACCAAAAACCTCTTCCATTCAATGTCACTCCGTGTAGAACCTGTTATTGTTGCTTGAGGTGACTTCACACGATACTCAGTTTGGAAGCGAAAAAATCCTGCATATCTATTCAACATATCTGGGACATGGTAGCTAAGTGACTGGCCCGTCAAGCTCCTCCGCCAGTTACCACAAATGAATTCTGGTCTCGCATAGAGGCTGCCTGGCAGGCTATTCCAGGGCAGTACCAAAAACCTCTTCCATGCAATGTCACTCTGTGTAGAGCCTGTTATTGTTCCTCGAGGTGACTTCACACGATACTCAGTTTGGAAGCGAAAAAAATCCTGTATGTCTATTCAACATATCTGGGACATGGTAGCTAAGTGACTGGCCCGTCAAGCTCCTCCACCAGTCACCACAAATGAATTCTGGTCTCGCATAGAGGCAGCCTGGCAGGCTATTCCCCAGGGCAGTACCAAAAACCTTTTCCATTCAATGTCACTCCGTGTAGAGCCTGTTGTTGTTCCTCGAGGTGACTTCACACGATACTCAGTTTGGAAGCGAAAAAATCCTGCATATCTATTCAACATATCTGTGACATGGTAGCTAAGTGACTGGCCCGTCAAGTTCCTGCGCCAGTCACCATAAATGAACTCTGGTCTCGCCTAGATGCAGCCTGGCAGGCTATTCCCCAGGGCAGTACCAAAAACCTCTTCCATTCAATGCCACTCCGTGTAGAACCTGTTATTGTTGCTTGAGGTGACTTCACACGATACTCAGTTTGGAAGCGAAAAAATCCTGCATATCTATTTAACATATCTGGGACATGGTAGCTAAGTGACTGGCCCGTCAAGTTCCTGCGCCAGTCACCATAAATGAACTCTGGTCTCGCCTAGATGCAGCCTGGCAGGCTATTCCCCAGGGCAGTACCAAAAACCTCTTCCATTCAATGTCACTTCGTGTAGAGCCTGTTATTGTTGCTCGAGGTGACTTCACACGATACTCAGTTTGGAAGCGAAAAAATCTTGCGCAGCTGTACAAATGTAAACAGTTATCTCCTGTAAAATAAGGAATCAGTGATAGAAATTTCATTTGAATAGCGCGATTCTTTCTTGGCAATGTTAATAGAATTTATGTTTTACAAAAAAGAAAAAAATTACGTTTGGTGAATCTGTCTTTACAAATACATTCTCTTTTTCTCAGTTATCAGATAATGTCATTTGATAAATTATATAATTTTCGAGTATTACTGTTTATGCATGAACGTATACACTGAAGTGCCAGAAAAACTGGTACACCAGTCTAATACTTTGTAGGTCCCCCACGGGAGCGCAGGACTGCAGAATTTTTTTTTTTTTTTTTTTTTTTTTTGATTGGAGGTTTAACGACCACCGTGAGCAACTCAATGGGCTATAAGCAGTCGCCCGTCCCTAATTTAGGGTCACTGGTTCCAGGGAAGGGAGAGAGCCAGTGCCGTAAGACAAACACAACATCCATGCCTCACCGGGATTCGAACCCGGACCCCTTTCGGACGAATGATCAGAGGCCATCACCTTAGACCACTGCGCCACCGGGCCGGCGGACTGCAGAAATACGACGGGAAATGGACTCCACCAGCTTCTGGAAATATTCTGTAGGCAATGAACACCATATCTCCTGCTGAATGTTTCACAATTCGGGTGTATTCCGAGGTCTCGGATTCCTGTGTTCGATAGCGCGTTGCATTGCATCCCAAATGTGTTCTATCACGTTCAGATCTAAGGACTTGGTTGGGAATGGCGACACTCCAAATTCAGATGAATGCTCCTCTAATCATAATGTGACGTTCCGACACTTGTGTGGAGGTGCATTGTCTTGTTGGAACAGGCTCAACCCATCAGCATGAATGCAGGCCATGAACGGGTGTACCTCGTCAAAGAGGAAGCGCACATAGCGTTGGCCGGTCACAGACGTTTGTAGACGTACCAGTGGTCCCAGTGAAGTCCAGCTAAACACACCCCATACCATTACGGACTCCCCACCAGCCGGTACAGTTCGCTGTTGACAGGCGGGATCCATGGCTTCATGGGGTTTGCGCCACACACGAATCCTTCCATCTGCCCGATACAATTGGAAACGTGACTCGTCAGACCAGGCTACTTGTTTCCAGTCATCAAGTGTCCAGTGGCGGTGTTGCCGTACCCAAGCGAGGCGCATAGCTCTGTGTCGTGCACCCATCAAGGGGACTCGAGTTGGGCGCCGGCTCCCAAAGCCCATATCGTGCAGGGTACGTTGCACAGTCCGGACGCTGATGCTTGTTGAGGCTCCAGCATTGAATTCCGATTATACCTGCGAGAGTATTGCACGCCTATCGCGTGAAACGATGCTTGACAGCCGACGATGGTCACGTTCACCCAATGTCTTTTTACGGCCATACTGGTATCGTAGGTTGGAGGTTTTGTCGGAATTCTTGTAGTCCCTTGCAATGGTCGTCCGTGAAAATCCGAACTTCGTTTCTACCTCCGAAATACTATGGTCCATCTCACGAGCGCCAACTATGACACCGCGTTGAAAGTCGCTTAAATCGTTATTACTTGTCATTCTCATACCGAAAACAGCTCTGATAGCTGGCAAGGATGTCTATCGCTTTATATACGCACTAGCGGACGCAACCGAGTACGCACATAGGTGACGTTGCTATGTATTTTGCATAAGCTCGTCTGTACCAGTTTTTCTGGCACTTCAGTGTATATGCTAATAAATATTCAGATCTAATCACCTTGCATTTTCGTTCCCATTATCATGACACTCGTGGAAATACTAGTTTTTTAATACCTAGAGCGCGCATTAATTTATTATTTAATAACATTAACTTGACCTGCCCTAGGTCCTGGAATGGTTTGCCGCTTCGAATCAAGACAATTACACACTTTTCGGTATTCAAAAAACAACTAAAGACTTTCAAAATTAATGGTTGATTAACGTTTGGTTATATATTACGTATTATTACTTTAATTTACTGCATAATGGTAATGGTTAAATTGTTCTTTGGCTTGACTATTTAGATTCTTTGGGGGGAGGGGGCTAGGAACCCGTCAGGCTATTGTTAGCTTTTTCCCCTGGTTCCCTTGCCACAATCACAAGGCATCGCACTGATTTGTTTTTAAGAACCTGTAGTGGTGCTTCAATTTACTTAAACTAAAACTAAAAACAAAATTATTCATATTATCATACGTGTTTTTGCATTTCTTATTACTTCATTTATACTTTTCAATATATGTATAATGTTATTGTATAATATTTGTATTTGCATGTTTGATGTGTAACGTACCAGGAGATGTGACGTACCTGCCAGAAGGACGCACACGACATAATGACAAATAGGAATCAGAATGAACGTCCGCGTAGCTCAATTGGTAGAGTGACTTATTCCGGAATGAGGGGACCCGGGTTCGAGCCCCGGCGCGGATAAAAATGACGGAGAAATTTACTTCGTTATAATGGCGCCCGAACTATCCGGATGACCCGACCGTTCAAAATCTCGCATTGGTGTGATGTTCTTTCCACACCGCGAGATAGGAAAAATCAGAGAATCCCATCTCCAGCGCTTCGAAAAATAAATGTGTGTGACGTTGCATTCCACACACCAGATTGACTGGGAGTTCTCAAGTGCACGTTCTACAGTGGATGCCTGCCTGCAACGATTCATGGTGACGGCTGACCCGTGGGCCATGCCCCCGGCCCTCTTTCGGGGGATGTGACGTACCTGCCAGCAGGACGCACACGACATAAAGCCACATAGCAATCAGAACAAAACGTCCGCGTAGCTCAATTGGTAGAGCAACTTATTCCGGAATGAGCGGACTCGGGTTCGAATCCCGGCGTGGACAGAAAATGACGGATAAATTTACTTCGTTATAATGGCGCCCGAACTATCCGGATGACCCGACCGTTCAAATCTCGCAATGAGATTTGAACGGTCGGGTCATCCGGATAGTTCGGGCGCCATTATAACGAAGTAAATTTATGGTGTGATGCTATTTCCACACCGCGAGATAGGAAAAATAAGAGAATCCCTTCTCCAGCACTTCGAAAAAAAAAATAATAATAAGGGGGAGATGACGTAACGTACCAGGAGATGTGACGTACCTGCCAGAAGGACGTACACGACATAAAGGCAGATAGGAATCAGAATAAAACGTCCGCGTAGCTCAATTGGTAGAGCAACTTATTCCGGAATGAGGGGACCCGGGTTCGAATCCTGGCGCGGATAAAAATGACGGGGAAATTTACTTCGTTATAGATGTTTTATATGTTTGTATTAGTTGTATTATCATTATATTTTTGCATTTATGTGTTGTATTAATTCTTTTTTTTTTTACATATATCTACTGTATTTCTTTTGTGTTTGCATATGGTGCGATTTGTAATTGGTCCACATTTTTTTGGTACAGCAATTGTATCTGTGATTTGATTGCGTGGTGAATGGTGTAGTGTGGCAAAAGAAATTAAAATTAAATAAAAAGAATTAATAGTCATGGCTCATATGTTTTCACTCTTTTGATTATGCTCATCATCATAACATTTGTTTTGTCTGTTTGCAGTTCATAATAAATTTGTTCTATTTTGTTTACAGAAGGGAACTGTCGATTAGCATTTGCCATTTTCTAATTAGAAGATTCTTATTAACATCAACCGTATATTATGCTATAATCACAATAAGGAGCACATAAATGATATAATTAACAACTGGGTGAATTTGTGATAGTCAAATTACTTTTATATATTTGTTTGCGTTGTGTTTAGTGTGTGAAATAGCATGATGATTAAATAACATGAGAGATGTCAACACTGCTGAAGCACTATGTGATATATACTCTAATTTAACATTTCTTTTGAGTTTCTGTATTATTATGTAAATTTGGTTTCTTCTGGTTAAACGTATGTTTGTTTGTTTGGGGGTTTAGCAACTCGATGGACTATAAATAGTAGCACGTCCCTAATTTAGGGCCACTGTGGGCCGCGGTTGGCCTAGTGGTCAGTGTTCGTGACTGCCATGGAGATAACCTCAGGTTCGATCCTGGGCAGGTACGAACGTTCGAACCACTAAATACCCGCCGTGCGTCGGATGGGCACGTTAAGCCGTCGGACCCCGGGTACTGGCCCCCTGGTAATAAATAAGGGCGTCTTCCTCCCCCTTTCTATCTCGCTTCCGTGTCACTTTCGTATCGGGCACTTTAGCCCAAATCTCCTAACTTCCTATTTCTAAGGGTTGTTTAAGACCTGGGGTCACACACTCCCTTCCTAAAATCCTCTACATATGAAAAAAAAAAAAATGGAAAATAAATTAGGGCCACTGGTTCCAGGGAAGGGAAAGAGCCAGTGCCATAAGACAAACCCAACATCCATTCCTCACCGGGATTTGAACCTGGATCCATTTCGGACGAATATAAGAAGAGACCACTGCTCCACCGGAGTGGCCTCGTTATACGTCTTTCTGTCGAATGCCACGAATTTCTTCTCGACGAATTTGACTTTGGCAAGAATCTGACAACAGATCAAACTGCAACAACGTATAGCAAGTCTCGGGAGATAAGACCTCGCGGGTTTAATGTTTTTTTCTTTGTGCTATGATGATGAAAAGATCTGTGTTGAATAGCTCAGACTGTAACTTGTTTTGTCTATGTTTAAGTGATCTTCTGTGCGCCAAGCTGATTTCTGGGAAGGGAGCGCTATATCTATGTGACACGAAAACCAGTTGTATAATGAGCTTATAATTCGATGCTTGAGTAACCACCAATTTTATTGATGATTATTATTTGACGTGCTGACTAAAGACTGATGAATAAAGAAGTTGACGCTATAAGTTATTGATTCATTTCCGATCCCTATCGGTTTATTTCAGGAGTGCCTATAATTAAGTTTTCAGCGACTACGGAAGACTGATGCACATCCTGGAAAACAACTTTTTAGTTAAAGTAACAATTTTAATCTCCAGCGAAACACTTAGTAAATATAATAGTTGCAAACATTTCAATAGCCAACTATTAAATCATAAATAAAAGAAAGGAACTGTAGTTAAACATTAACAAGGTAACTGAACCCTTTAATCGGCCGGAATGAATTTACTTAAGGTCAGCGAAATGGGCTGAAATCATCTCGAACGAATATATTCGTTGTCTAAGAAGTGAGCCGAACGTGGCTTAAACGAAATCATTCGGGGAATGTTTAGTGATCCCAACGCTGCTCGAACGAGTTGCCTGCTAGACCAGAGCATCAGAAAGCGCTGGTTTCCCCTTCTGTTTTGTTATACAAAGTGGTCATTTAGGAGAATGATCGACACTAATTCTTTGTGACTGACTACCTGCTAAATGGCTACAACAATGGCGACGAACCTAGTGCAGGGGGAGACAAAACGTTTGAATGCCATTATGTCCGAGTCAGCGAACATCGTGATATTCAAACATCCGCCTTCTTTTCCCCATATTCATGCCTTTAATCATGGAGTACACTGTAAAAAGTGAGTGGTGTGAATTCACGTAAAATTTCTGAAAATAACGTGCAGCAATGTTGCCGGTAGGTATCCGTATTTTCCAGAAACTTCCGTTTTTAAAAGTGCCCGTTTATTTTAACAGATATTCCATGTTTTTCCATATTTAAACTGAAATTCCCCCAAAACCGACGAACCTGTACTTTTCAGCCCTTACCCAGATAATCCTTCCGCTGAGGTCAGGATCGAACCCCTAACGTTTGTGTTGACTCAACAGGCAACCCGCGCCTTTAACCACTGAGCTACAAACGCTTGACGACTACAGCTTCACGTACATCGTAAAACGAATTCCGCGACGATGAAATTTTGTTTTTTGTCATTAATGCGAGTGATTTAGTCATTTTATTTTCTGTTGGAGCTTATTATTTTCTGAATAGGTTTGTAATATATTTTTTTCTTTTCTGTAGGAGGACTTTTCACAAATTAAGCATTTTTCATCCATGATTTTTCGAAGCAACAAAATGCTTTGCAAATTGATTCTTTAAAACTAACAATGATTTTCAGTTATCTTTAAAAAAAGGTGAAATGTACATTTTTATAATATTATTTCACAAAAAAAAAAAAAAAAACTAAATATAAAATTCACTCTTGATAGATACCGGGTGATCCAAAAGTCTTGCACATTTTGAAAACGTAATAACTCGCGGAGTTTTGAGAGTAGGGCAAACCGCGTTGGTTTCTACGCAAACCGCGTTGGTTTGCGTAGAAATGATCAGAATGACATCGGGTTTTTTATGAAATCACATAAATTTTTACTCATTTCACTTACATTTTTCAACGCCAGATGGCGCAGCAACCACAGGTTGGAAGTGTCGAGAAAAATAGACACCTGATTGTACCAGGTTATAGACACCTCATTGTACCAGGTGTTCAATGTGATGGCCGTCCTGTTTCAGCACTGCCTGCAGACGAGAGATAATCTGATGGCCGTCCTGTTTTCAGCACTGCCTGCAGACGAGAGATAATCTGATGGCCGTCCTGTTTCAGCACTGCCTGCAGACGGTGGTATAGTTGCCACATGATGTCGAATGGCATCTTTCAGCATGGCCAATGAAGTGGGGCGACATATGTACACTTGAGATTTTAGGTAACCCCAGAGCCAGAAATCGGAGGGAGTCATGCCTGGTGACAGTAGAGGCCAGGCCTTCGGAAAGTGTTGATTCAATACACGATTTGCGCCAAACGTCTCTTGCAGCAGTTGCTTAACGGAACGTGCGATGTGGGGTGGTGCTCCATCCTGCATAAATGTGCACAGATTCAATGCATCCCGCTCTTGCAAGCTATGGATAACGTACGTACGTAACATGTTCGCATAACGTGCACCTGTCACTGAAACGGTTTCGAAGGAGGTGCCGCGGACCTCTTCAAAAAAAAAAAAAAAAAAAAGGACCGATAATGAAGGAAGCCGTGAATCCACACCACATTGTCACTTTCGGCTGATGAAGCGGCGCTTCAACGACTGCTCGGGGATGTTCCGTGGCCCAGATGCGGCAGTTGTGCGTGTTTATCGCTCCGTTTAGGGAAAAGTGTGCCTCATCAGTCCATAAAACGTTCATCAGCCAGTTCTCGTCGACATCCATTTGTCGAAAAACCCATGCTGAGAACTCCTGGCGCTGCACGTTATCGCCAGCTTGCAGTTCGTGATGCCGTTGCAGTTTGTACGGGTATCTATGCAGAGTCCGTCGTAGTGTTCGCCATACAGTCCCGTATGGAATGCCTGTTTGCCGAGAAACATGTCGAGCACTGGAGTCGCCATGTGCGGATGACATTGCAATCGCATCCATTTCCTGCGTAATCGTATTTTCTGCAGAAGCACTTGTTCGTGGTCTACCGCTTCATGAGCGTGCTGCCAAAGATCCCGTTTCCTCGAACTTTTCACCATTCGCCGCAGCGCAGCACTTTCCATCGGTCCTTTCCCACTGCGATCACCTTTCAGTGACCGATAGGCTCTCAACGCAGCACTCGCACATTCAATGTTGCAATAGAACAATTTTACCAAGAGCGCTTTGTCCGATAATGACAGCATACTGACACGGACCGCTGTGACTTGTGGTTCAGATCATATCATGTATAGAGTATTTTAGGAAGGGAATGTCGGACCCCAGGTCTTAAACAACACTTTGGAAGCTAGGAGATTTGGGCTAGAGTGCCCGTTAGGAAAGTGACACGGAAGCGAAGTAGGAAGGGAGGAAGACGCCCTTATTTATTACCGGAGGGCCAGTACCCGGGGTCCGACGGCTTAACGTGCCCATCCGACGCACGGCGGATATTTAGTGGATCGAGCGTTCGTACCTGCCTGAGATCGAACACGAGGTCCTTTCCGTGGCAGTCACGAACGTTGCCCACTAGGCCACCCCCGGCCCCGTAACTTGTGGTTGTTTCCCAGCTGCTGCTTTTGTACCCACTATCCCAGACCTGTTCGCCTATGGCGCCATCTGGCGGTGAAAAATGTAAGTAAAATGAGTAAAAATTTATGTGATTTCATAAAAAACCGATGTCATTCTGATCATTTCTACGCAAACCGCGTTGCCCTACTCTCAAAACTCCGCGAGATATTACGTTTTCAAAATGTGCAAGACTTTTGGATCACCCGGTATAATAGCTTTTGTCTTAAATTGTCCAAAGACTGATACACAGACATCGTACAGTCATCTGTACAATAAGTGTCCGGTTTCTTACAGTAACACAGTATATATAATAAGTAGCTGGTGCGCCAAATAGGGGAAAGGAGAAAATATCCTGTGCCACAATAAACAAAATCCGTGCGATATGCTATCACAATATCCGATCTCGCTACGGAACTTCAAAATTCGACAGACGATTGAAATTTAAAAAGCTAATCAAACCTCAAGTATTTTCACCAATCGCTCCTATTACTGGTAATTTCTCGTCATGCGGATACCGAAAAAGTGAAAACGGGAATATTCCGTTAATATACGAAAGGAATTGCGGAAAGGTTTCTGAAAATTCAGAATTTTCCGTTAATACACGAAAGGAATTGCGGAAAGGTTTCTGAAAATTCAGAATTTTCCGTTAATATACGAAAGGAATTGCGGAAAGGTTTCTGAAAATTCAGAATTTTCCGTTAACACATCTTTAAAACGGTAATTTACCGTCAATATAAGAAAGAAACTGCAGAAAGGTTTCTGAAAATTCAGAATTGTCCCGTAGTACGAAAATTCCGTGAAATTCAGGTTTCTTTCCGTCATTTCACGGAAAAGGTTGCATCCGAAATATGTTTCGTTAATTCACGAAAGAACTGACGGAAAGTTACCCGTGAATTTCAGAAAATGTTTTACAGTGTAAAGAATAAAGACTAAAAGGGAGCGCTTATCATCTGTGACAGGTTTACGGGTGGTACTGCAGATGGGGAAGACGGGAAAGGAATTGTTCAGTCGTGAAAACAAGCATGACCATTTCTGTTTGGGAAGCGCAGAAAATTTTTAGCTAAAGCGTCCGCAAGATGCGGCTGATTTTCGCATCATTTTGTTGAAGTAGATCGGCCGCTTAAGGTGGTTCCACCTAAAATCTCTGCCTTATGTTTCCAATGGTAAAATTTCTTTACATATATTTTCTTCGCAATTAATGTATTCCCAAGGATAAAAATTTGCACATCGATAAAACTAGCTTTAAGTTATAGCATGGGAACTTAATAATGGCTAAAACATAACCATAATTAAGTAATCCAACATTTGTTTGTCTACTGACGTCATCAATGTACAGGTCGCGCCATTTATTAATCTTAAGTTAGTTTTATCGATGTGCAAATTTTCATCCTTGGGAATACATTGATCGCGAAGAAAATATGTAAAAAATTTTACCATTGGAAACATATGGCAGAGATTTTAGGTGGAACCACCTTAAGGGGGTTAAGTTTCTCTGTGGAGGAATGACTAAATTTATTATGCTTAAGAACGTCATCAAACTCTATTGACATAAGTACGCATTTATGCAATAAATTGTGTATATTTGCTCATACCTATGCCTGTTCCCTTCAAACGTTCACACAAAAGGTCGGGCATCGATTTCGGACATTTTAGGGTTGTCAGGCGACAATTTATCTTATCCGTGTGAAAGAAATGTCGTTTTGTACTAATTAACTGATGCTCTACAACTTTGTAATTGGAAATTTTGCTCTATTTTTTTCGTTTTCGATTTGCAATGGCTAACTTCCGCATTTCGCCACTAGGGGCGCTGCTATTGGTTGCATTCGATCGGGCGTAGTCGCTTTACTATACCGTTACCTCTCTTCGTTCGCAAGTTATTCCACGCTAAAGGGATTTTCCTATGCATCCTGTATATATGTATATACACTGAAAAGCAATTGATTTAGAGATACCTGTCTAGTAACGTGTAGCACCACCTTTCGTACTGATGACGGCGGCGATTCGTCTCGGCATGGACTCGACAAGACACCGGAAGCGTTGGGAAGCCATACGGATCCACGACCCCTGAACAAGCTCCCACAATTCACGAAGATTTGATGGAGGGGGTCAGAGCCTCGAACATCTCTCTCGATGACATCCCAGATGTGATCGATGGGATTGAGGTCAGGTGACCTAGCTGGCCAAGGAAGCGAGGTCACGTCGGTGGAGTGTTCATCCAACCATTCGGATACAATTCGGGAGCGATGGCACGGTGCATTGTCTTGTTGCAGGATGAGGTCCCCAGTGGGATGTTGAAGACGCACAAACGGAAGCAAATGGTCGTCCAGGATATACCGGTAACGTTGACCCGTGAGGGACGATGTCACACGTACCAGGGGTCCCATTTCAGTCCACGTAAACAGTCCTCAGACGAGAATGCCACCCCCACCAGCTTGAAGAGTACCCTGCTGGCAAGAGGGATCCATCGCTTCATGTGGTTTGCGCCGTACTCGTATCCTGTCATCCGCATGTACCAACGTGAATCTCGACTCATCAGTCCAGACAACATTTGTCCACATGTCTAGGGTCCAGTGGCGATGTTTCCGCGCCCATGCTAATCTTTGCACCCTGTGATGTGCGGTCAGCAGGGGTGCCCTCGTGGGACCATGGCTTCTGTACCCCATAGCGAGGAGATGGTTCTGAATGGTGTGGTTGCTTATACGTTTTTGTGCACCAGCGTTAAATTGCCGAGGGATTTCTTGCACTGTGGCCCGTCTATCCGCTGGTACAATGCGAGCTAGCCGACGATGACCCCACTCATCCACACGCTGTTGTCCATGGCAGTTGGTCCTTGCAGGGATGGTTTTACCGGATTCGATGTACTCACGGTGCACCCGTGACACAGTGGCTCGTGAAAATCCCAGGGCCTGCACGACTTCCAAGATGGAGTGACCCATTCGTCGGGCTCCGACAATTTGCCCACGATCAAATGCGCTTAGATCCTTCGTCTTACCCATACTGCGTCCGACTCTTACTGATTCCCGTCACATCACTCCTTATATTGTCGGATCGCTGCATACGTGATGTCGTTTCCGTTTACAGGGCCGCCCACAGCGCCACATTTGCATAACGCCAGCTGTCTCTAATTCAATTGCTCTTCAGTGTATATGTAGGAATGATCAGGAGCATAGTAGAGGAAAATCGTAATAATAAGGAAATTTCAGCCAAAAGCTTTGTTAACGGCTGCACCCACAAACGCGATAAATTTTGTGTTCTTATACAGTTCAGTAATTCATGATTATTAAAACTTGTTACTTCCACTTCAGATATCCGCATTTTATTATATCCGCATCCAAGACAGAAAAATTAAGGAATGTTTGTATATTTGTAATACTATTTCACGAGCGGCACCTTTATTCCCACACCATTCCAGTGAAGGGATAAAGGTGAAACACAACGCCGTGTTTTCTTGTATGTCCATACATACAAGGGGCACGTTTTTTAGACGATCACTGCATACAATTCTAACTAATTTAATTTCATTTATTTATAACACGAGCATCCTCTTGGCAGAAATAGCTAAAATTCTAAAGTCACTAGGCAAACTAGGTCAGATCTTTCAAACAAAGAAAACCGGCTTTTTATGTAACATGAAGGAATGCAAAGGTCCCGTTGCAAAAATCTAGGAAAAGCCCAGACGTAGTTATACATGTAAGATACTTCACTCCCGTATTGCCATCTGCCTAATCTAGGAGATCAAACAAATGGACCAGTACGATTAAAGCATGGCTTTTGGCAAAGATTGTCCCATCATCTAAGGCGTCAACTGGGTACGGGATGGTCTTTTAACTGATGAGGAGAAATAACTTGGAGCACAGCAGGGCCGTAGCTACCGGGAGGACAGGGAGCGGTTGCCCTCCTAGAATGGTCATTCCAGGGGCGTAAATACATATTATGTGGGGCGTAAAAGTAGAAATTGTAATTAAAAAAGGAAGTTACACCCTTCAGTATTTTCTTTTTATAGACTTTAGTCAGTCTCATACAGTATTCTATGCAGTTAACCAGGGTACAGAGTACCATACAAGATAGGGTGTTGTAACGTATACTCTATATTCACTTTCCTTTTGATTTTACTATCTCTGGTTATTTTATTTTACTATGTAAATTATCTTCCTACTGAACGAAATATTATTTCACCCGCTGAATGTGATCTGGCAATGAGTGTAAGTCATGACGTGGTGGTAGCTAGTATATAGGCGCGTTCATCGAGACTTTGAGCGTTGTGTGTTGTTATGAGGTGAGCGTTGCAGTGTGTTGTTATGTAGTGGTGTGTTGTGTGTGCCTTAAGTTGACCAAGAGTCTTGGAAATAAAGAAGTTTTTCAGTAAGTCAGTCTTTCTCAATTCATAGTTTTTGTCAGACCTCTGTCTGGCTGTTAGGTTTATAACTTTCATTACTTACTATAAATAACCAGCGTTGAGACTTTGTTTAAGTTCGTAATTAACTAGTAACAACACCCTTTTGGGAATTCATTATTTTGAAGCTTAGTGCAAGTATATCATTAGCTAGCTGGTAAGAAGAGAATCATTCATAATAATTAGCTTAGCGGAAGGTAAATAAAGCTAATTCATTATAATTGGCGCCCGAACTTTTCTCGAACACGAGATCCTGACTATTATTATCCATGTCTTCCTTACCTGAGACAACTTCAAATTTCCACCCTCCGGCAAGTCTCGAGGGTAATGGTGTTTTTTGGACAATTTGCACGAAGCCTGTGGCTCTGACTTTGATATGAATGATCTACACGCACCCAGGCATTCTTCACCATTTCGTAATGCACCAGCTTCTTATTACTCTGAGTCGCGGGTCGTACCTGAGGGAGTTCAATCCTCTCAGCGAAGCAGAATGCTTGCCCATTTCGTGCCGCATGCAGGAACAATTCATTTCAATGGTTTGGAGGGGTCCTTAAAGTTCCTCGAAGATCTGGAAGATCATTTTGATCTATATAATATTCCTGAAGACTGCAAGGTCCAAATTGCCGGCACTTGCTTGAGGGATACCGCTAAGACCTGGTATCGGCAGTGGCGAGGGTCGAACCCGGATTCTCATTATGAGAATTTCCGTGCAGAATTCTTGGAGGTCTTTCCTTTCGGCCTCAGTCGAGCTAGCCTTGCTCAACAGCTTTTTTCGCGTCAGCAAGGTCCCAATGATAGCCCTGTTGCATTTGCATTGGAAACTACACGCCTATACAACCTATGGGATCCACATGCCAGTCATGTTGACATGTTGGATACCCTCGTGCAGCAGCTCGACCCATTCTTACAAGATTTTCTTGAGGTTCGACACCCTGCCACAATTCATGAATGCCTTCGCCTCATACGCACGTATGAAGAGCGACATGGCAAACATGGTTCAACTCACCATGCTCGGGCACCCCGTGAGGCTTATTACGAAAACCCTCAGCGGCATAATAGACATAATTTTCACCGCGAGCATACACAGGTGCCCACCCAAGCTTCATACGTTCCACCACACAGAAGAGTGGCAAACCAACAGCGAGTTTCTGCACAAGCTTCGGAATATCGTAATAATGCACAGTATGCTCGACCCCGTTTCACTCAGCAGCATTCGGAACGTTATCATGTTCAGGGCAATGATAATTTTTCTGCTCGTGCTGAGGGCAGACGTAACGGATATGAAAATGTCAACAGACACGCGGAGTTCCCGACGCAGGGTTCACGCAGTTTTCCTCATCGTGAAAATTTTCTCGACACCCGGCAGGGTCGAGGTTTCCGACCACATGATAACCCCACCAGGATTCCTTTAAACTTCCACAGGAAGTAGACGAAGGGTCGGTCCTGCTTCCTGATACCAAACATTCTGACCCTAAAACAGTATTAGTGACTGTTCAAACTCCTCAGTTGCCTGATGTATTCTTGACACTTGAAGACGTTATTGTCGAGACAAAGTTCGACACTGGGTCTGAGATCTCAGCCCTAAATACAAAGTTTTGCACTGACACTTTTTCTGCAATACACGTTCAGCCTGCAACGCAGTATTTGCGAGGTGCAAATAATGAAATCTTCAGTATCTCAGGAACTGTCACATTATCTTTAGGGCTGGGAAAAGCTCGTTTTACACATTCTTTCCTGCTTATAGACGAGCTACCCGTGAAATGTTTAATGGGAATGGACTTTATAAACCAGTTTCAAATAACTTTGAATTTTGTACAACATGTGATTTCCTTTCCGGAACCTGTCGAAATGATTCCTACGGTTCCTGTAGATATCACGAGTTTAGTATTGAGTGACCAATTGAATGAGAAGCAACGAGACCAGCTTTCTCTCCTTTTACAGGAAAGCCCTGGTTTATTTTCGGATCAACCTGGTTTCACACAGGTGGTTTATCATGTTATTGACACTGATGGTTCGAAACCAATTGCGACGAAACCTTACCCTTGTGCTCCACATAAGAAACAGGAAATGCAACGTCAAATTGCTGAAATGATTAAGCAGGGCATAATCAGGGAATCAACAAGCGCCTGGGCTGCCCCTGCCTTTTTGGTTCCAAAGAAACAACCCAATGAATTTCGTTTCGTGACAGATTTTCGCAAGCTCAACCAAGTCACAAAAACAATCAATTATCCCCTACCTGTCATGTCACATATTTTAAATGACTTGTCGTCAACCAAATGGATGTCAACTTTGGATTTGGCGAGTGGATATTGGCAGGTGGCAGTACATCCGGACTCTGTCGATAAAACTGGCTTTGTGACTCCCTTTGGGGCCTATGAATATTTACGTATGCCTTTTGGACTAGCTTCTGCACCTGCTACTTTCCAAAAGCTTATGGACACGGTTCTCAGATCTGTCCTGGGTCCCCATGTGCATGTCTATTTGGATGACATTATTATCACATCAGAGACTTTTGACTAGCACCTTTCTCTGCTCAAACAGGTGTTCCAACTTATATACAATGCTGGCTTGACGTTAAACCTAGTAAATGCCAGATAGCGCGGGACGAGATTGTATATCTGGGGTTGAAAATCACTCCCCACGGCTTATTCACTGATAATGAAAAAATTAGGCCTATTGTTGACTTTCCTCGGCCTAAAACAGCAAAAGAACTATCACGCTTTCTGGGAATGACCGGTTGGTATCAGCAGTTCGTCCCCGCTTATGCTACAATATGTGAGCCCTTGTATGCTTTAAAGCGTAAATACAAGAAGTTTATTTGGACACCTGAGGCTAACGCTGCATTCGAAACACTGAAGTCTGCATTGACTCAGCCTCCGGTGTTGGCTTTCCCGGATCATACTAAGGAATTTGATATTTATACTGATGCATCCGGAGTTGGTCTTGGTTGCGTTTTGTCACAAGCTGGGCATCCAATAGCTTTTGCGTCTCGTACTTTAGCCAAAGCTGAACGCAATTATTCAGCTACGGAACGTGAATGTCTTGCTGTTGTGTATGCGCTGAATAAATTTCAATGTTATCTTAACGAATTGACAGTTAACATAATTACGGATCATTCTGCCCTTCAGTATTTGAATTCTGCTAAGCACCTATCTCAAAGACTTATGAAGTGGGCTCTGAAGTTACAAGAGAGCAATATCAGAATTTCGTATCAGCCAGGTAATAAGAATCAATTACCGGACGCATTATCTCGCGTTCCGATTAGTGGGGTCCCCACAGAAACTACTCCTGGATGTCAGCCTTTACTTCTAATAGCTGATATAACATCCAGAGAGCAGATAATGGCAGAATTAATAAATGATCCAGATTTTGGGGATATCTACAATTTTTTGCTTGCGGGTTCGCCCCTACCAAGTGATCCTTCTCTGGCTGGAAGGTCACAACATTTTGAAGTAATAGAGGGTCTTCTTTATTATACAAAATCTCGGACTACTAGGGCAGAGTTTCGCCCATGTATTCCGCGAACCCTTAGAATGGCTCTTTTAAATGAATTTCATGACAAACCTCTTGCAGGCCATTTAGGTATTCGCAAGACCCGTTGTAAATTGCGGGATGTTGCCTATTGGCCTGGCATGTACCAAAGTGTGCTCGCATACGTTCAATCATGTCACTTGTGTCAGATTAATAATTACCGTAATGTAAGACCGGCCGGTCACTTGAAATCTAGTTCAAGTTCTCATGTGTTTGATATTATTTCCATAGATTTATTGGGACCTTATCCATTATCTGTTAAAAGTAAAGCTCGTTACGTTTTAGTACTAACTGATAATTTTTCTAAATGGGTTGAAGTTTTTCCCATTAAAGCCGCTACGGCTGAAGTTATTTGTAATGTCTTAGTTAATGAAGTATTTTCTAGATATGGTGCACCTAATAAAGTAGTTTCGGATAATGGTCCTCAATTTATTTCTGACATTTTTGAAAGAATGTGTGCGAGACTACACATTAAACATAAATTCATTTCCCCATATCATCCCCAGAGTAATCCTGCAGAACGCGTTAACCGAACGCTAGTGAAAATGATTGCGACTTTTGTAATGGATCATCATGAAAGATGGGATGACCATTTAGAACTTTTTGCGTTCGCCCTCCGCTCGTCTGTCCACGAGTCTACTAAAATTACTCCTGCAGAACTTTTTCTGGGTCGCAAAATTAAAACCCCTTTTGAAAATTTAACGGGGATTATCGACGAATTAAACCAGCGACCAACTCCGTAATCAGTACACATTATGGCAGAAAAAGCTCGTGTTGCAATGCTAGGAGCACAAGCGGCTCAAGCAAGATATTATAATTCTAGGCGTAGGGAACCAGATCTTGTCGTTGGAGATCTCACTCTCGTGGAAACGCACTTCCAGTCTTCTGTTTCGCATACTTTAGTGAAGAAATTTGCACCCAGCTACGAAGGTCCATATCGGGTGGCAAATGTCTTTGAAAATAATATTGTTCTGGAGAAACCGGACAACCATTTTCAATATGTACATGTTGATCAGTGTCGCAAGTATCATGAACGGAATATCGATTTCATTATCAATCCTACTCAACCTTCTGTTCCACAGACTCAAGAATCTATATCTCATGTTCAACCGCCAGAAATTTTGGACGAACCAACAAACATTTTTGAAGAATCTCCAGTGATTTTTCCTTCACCCTCCCCCTCCAGACGGGTTTCTACACACGCAACCTGATTCTCCCATGAGACCAAGGCTCGAATCGAGTTCGTCGAATACTAGTATCGTTCCTTTCCCTCCAACCATTGTCAAGACTATTGCTGCGCCGTTTCCGGATAACTCTGCACCAACGCGGGCTACTTCTTCTTTGAATACCTCGTCCGAAAGTATTCCTATAGGTAAATCTAAACATCGCCCTGCTCGACCACTGAATTACAGCAGCGACTCAGAGGCTTCGGACATTTCTGACTTATCAGTTATGCATCCTCAATTTCCGGTTCCAACCCGTCCAGCACTACCAAAGGCTGGGCGCAAACGTGACTTGTCTCCCCAATCTGCTTCGCCGCAACAGCGACGAAGGCAGAAATCTTTGCATCCACCCGGGTTTCGCCCCTGGAACCTACGTTCAGGGCAAACAGGGCCGATGCCTGCTGCTACTCTCATGCCACGTGGGCGTAAGCGAAAGCAAACGATGTGGTCGGAGACACGTCCGTCCAAAAAGATACTGGAAGGACACAACGGGCCCCAGCACAAAGGGACTTCATATCCAAAGCCTGGGGAGCCCGTTCCTATCAGTCGCAAGGGATTCCGGACCGCCAGACTTCTGACCGTTCTTCTCAGCCGCAGGGATTTCCAGACCGCCAGACTCCTGACCGTTCTTCTCAGCCGCAGGGATTTCTGGACCCACAGACTTCAGCCGTTTCGGACCGAAGGATTTCCGCCATTCCTGACCGTTCCCGTCAGCCGCCGGGATTTCCTGACCGACAGCAGACCGATGTTCCAGTTCCGTTCCAGTCCCGGAAGAGATCGAAGCCACCTGATTTTACCAGTCCAATTAGGCCTGGAAAACGTTATCGCACTAGAGTTTTTTATGCGTCCTCGAGATAAGTAAGTTCTCGTGGACAGGTTCTTTTCTCAGTTTGTTGTTTTTCCTGCACGACCAGTTGGCGTGTCAGAATTTCTTTTTTTCGTGTGGGCCTATGCATTCTTTTTTGTGTATATATGTGTTTTTTTTTTTTTTTTATATTTCTTCTATGTCCATCTACTAATCCACTTTTTTTATATATATCTATGTGCTTAGGGGTAAAATAATAAAATTGTTACTGTTAGGCAGCTCCAGGTAAATTTCGCTGCTGATACAGTTGGTATGTATTTCAACGAATAAGGCGAACGTAATTTGAAATGAAAATAATAAAATTGTTACTGTTAGGCAGCTCCAGGCAATCTTCGCTGCTGATACAGTTGGTATGTATTCACCAAATAATGAGAACGTCATTTGAAATTAAAAAAGTGATTCCTGCTAGGCAGAATAAAAGGAAAGTATGCCGATGCAGGTTTGTTTTGTTCCACACTACAAATTTCACAGTCGAATACAGATTTCGTAAATTGTCATGCCAAGTTTGATAATGTAAATACGGCTACCACCAAACAACAAATCAAAAAAAGATCGAGAAACGTCAATCACCGAAATGTAAGACTTACACTCCAAAATTGATAGGTTTTTCGGAAACAAAAAAAAAAAAAAAAAGAGAAAAAAGAAAAAAAGGAAAAAAAAAAGAAAAATTAAGGGGGAGATGATGTAACGTATACTCTATATTCACTTTCCTTTTGATTTTACTATCTCTGGTTATTTTATTTTACTATGTAAATTATCTTCCTACTGAACGAAATATTATTTCACCCGCTGAATGTGATCTGGCAATGAGTGTAAGTCATGACGTGGTGGTAGCTAGTATATAGGCGCGTTCATCGAGACTTTGAGCGTTGTGTGTTGTTATGAGGTGAGCGTTGCAGTGTGTTGTTATGTAGTGGTGTGTTGTGTGTGCCTTAAGTTGACCAAGAGTCTTGGAAATAAAGAAGTTTTTCAGTAAGTCAGTCTTTCTCAATTCATAGTTTTTGTCAGACCTCTGTCTGGCTGTTAGGTTTATAACTTTCATTACTTACTATAAATAACCAGCGTTGAGACTTTGTTTAAGTTCGTAATTAACTAGTAACAACACCCTTTTGGGAATTCATTATTTTGAAGCTTAGTGCAAGTATATCATTAGCTAGCTGGTAAGAAGAGAATCATTCATAATAATTAGCTTAGCGGAAGGTAAATAAAGCTAATTCATTATAGTGTGAGCATCTCATATCCGTGAAGGGAATTTTCCAAAACAGTGAATGGAGGCATAGAAAAAAATTATGCTGATATGCCTAAATTCTATGACCTTTCCAAACATGTCGTTGGGATGAAAAGCTAATTAATCATTTGTGCTCTGTCGCAGAAAGTTCTCTGAGCATTTAACCTTGAAGGGAATTTTTCCAAGCCCCAACCCTAATGCTTCCTCCTATTGTTACGTTCACTATCCGATACTCATTCGTTCCGCGCTGGTTTGTTTTTAGTTCTGCATTTCTGTGGAGTGTTGTGTTGTCGGCGTTCACATAACGTTTACGCTTTACTTGGTATTCACAACTTCTGGTTCTTGGGTATTTACTTAGGTATTTACATAGTTTTTACATTTTTAATAAAATTATATCAAAAACCTGAAGTGCGATTTTTGAACGATCGTAATACTTTCCTATAACGACGGTGTGTGAGAAAGTAAGAACCACGTATTATTTGAGGAACTCGAAGGGGCGTAATTTTGAATTTGAAGGGGCGTAATTTAAAGTCTCGCCCTCCCAGATAAGAAAACCTGTTACAGTCCTGGAGCACAGTACCACTGAGGTGACGCATGAGTCAAAACTGCAAGTTGCTGCGATAAGCCTTGCCAGCGTAGTTCAATAGGCAGAACAGCCGCTTCGAAGTACGAAGATGTGGCTTTGAATGTCACCACCGGCAGAAAAGAGCAGTTTCGCTATATTGGCTCCCGAACGTAAAACGACTCTTCTGGCCGTGAGGTTCGAAAAAATAAAAAATAAATAAAGTGTGATGCTTCTTCTACACATCGTCTGCAATTAATCAAAGGTTCGAAAAATGTGTGACGCTTCTTCCACACATCGTCTGAAATTAGTAAGAAGTACTTCTTCTACAGTGAGCTTCTTCACGCATGGTTTGTCGGCAGACCCGAAGCCTGCGATTTCGTGCTTCCGCCTTTCTCGAGGGGGGAGGTGATATATGTGACGTACCACTGAAGTGACGCATGAGTCGAAATGGCAAGTTGCAGCAATAAGCTTAGCTGGCGTAATTCAATCGGTAGAACAGCCGCTCCGGAGTAGGACGATGTGAGTTCGAGTCCACCACCGGCAGAAAACGGCAATTTCGCTATCCCCCAAGAGGACTAAACGAATCTACTCCGTGAACAAATTTTCTTACCAGGGAGTGAGAGAATTTCAAAGAAAAAAAGTAAGCTACCAAATATTATTATCTTGTTGATTAAAATCTAAACAATATTTTGTGTATAGTACAACATACTTGTGTGCTACTTAGATAAGTCATTAAACAAATTTAAAAAAATCCTTTATCAGCCTCCACTTCTTTCCTTCATCTCTGAAATAAAGCCTGCATAACGTTCTACGAAATTCCTGTCGTGCATTTTTCGGCCAGTTTTGCCTTTTCGCAAAAGGAGATGCTTGCCAAAAAATATTTTTTACGAATATTCTTCTTCAGACAACTAAACAGTTCTCTTAAGATTACTAATCTACCTGCGTTACAATGTTCACCTTTTCAACTATGGCTGTTGCTGATTTTTGCCCGACACCGCTAAGGCAATCATGAAAATCGATGAGTCCATCTTTTTCAGATGCCCACTTGGCCAAGAGACCAACTGCAATCCCATCGTTCCCACAAACGCTGTAACGTACCAGGAGATGTGACGTACCTGCCAGAAGGACGTACACGACATAAAGGCAGATAGGAATCAGAACAAATGTCCGCGTAGCTTAATTGGTAGAGCAACTTGTTCCGGAATAAGCGGACTCGGGTTCGAACCCCGGCGCGGATAAAAATGACGGAGAAATTCACTTCGTTATAACGCCTATTCTATAGTATAATTTTCACACTCTAGAAATTCAGTAGCAGGTTATGGATGTGATTGTAACAAAAGGGAGTCTGCTGATATCTTGATTTCCTGAGCATTTTTTTTTGTCCGGGTCTCCCATTTCAACAGACGCTTTCATTGTGGTGGTAGAGTTTAAAATGTCACTACTTAAAACATTACTATCGTACTATCTGTCATTTGAACTCGTAGCACTGTTTCTTCGAAGTCTTACACCGGATAGCTAGCACACAAAAATCATTAATTAAACACTGAGCTAAATTCGACGACCCAACGGCCAGAAAAGAGTGGACTACAACTTACGAAAATCACTGTTCTTCATTATCCAAGTACTTCAAGTCGAATAGGCATCTACGATCATCATCAGCCGCACAATAACGAGTGTCTACTTTTCGATGGACACCACAACTTCTTTAAACGGTATGTACTGTATATGGAAAGTCGTGAAACTACAACGTAACGCAGCATTAATCTATATACATCGCCACACACCACCACACTTTTTCACTGCTTGCTTCAACATTATATATCTCTCGTTCTTATCTTTCAACGCGCACACGTCATGCACTCTGACCTCAAGACTGTTGCCAGCATACATTCAGCGAGTGAGAAAATACACTGCTCGACATAGAAATCGCCTCCCCTCCCCTAGAAGGAAGTGTGCGACAAACATGCAAATCGCATGGCTGGTGTACCCACTCGAGATATGCAAATGGTGTTAAACCGGTGTCGATGACGTCACACATTCGTGATATAAAGGTGTCAGCAGCAACAGGGATCGTAATGTGTGGTCGCTGGTGGAAGAGTCGCGGACGTTTCAGATTTCTTGTTTGTGCTGGGAAACTGTTCAGCGAAGGCCGAAAATGCCGGGTACACGCCGTCGGCAGGTTTATTGCCATTTGAATGCGTTTCAGAGAGGAAGAATTGTATGCCTGTGTGAAGCGGGCTGGTCTACACGTCGTATCGCTGTGAATGTGCAACGGGATGCACGAATTGTTGGACGCTGTTGGCACCAGTAGCTACAGGAATGTTCGTACGTGCGTCGGAGCGGCAGTGATGTAGTCCGACAGACGCCAGCACGCCTGGACAGGTGGATTGTACGACACGCTCCTTCGTCACCAGAAAGCACTGCAGCAGATGTTCGACGAGCTGTGTCATCGGTCATGGACGTCGCCATAACGACCTGAACTGTAAACCAAAGGTTACATGTGGTAAACCTGCGCAGCAGGCAACCGTTACATCGACTGCTGTTGACGCCCAGCCATCGCAGCGCTCGTCTGGCCTCGTGCCAAAGTCATGCAAACTGGGATCACGAATGGACCGCTGTGGTCTTCAGTGATGAATCCCGTTTCTGTATGGGTGCTCACGATCGACGGATCCGTGTTTGGCGACACCTTGGTAAGCGGACGGGTCCTGGTTTCGTTCGCGACCGCCAGACGAGCGCTGCGATTGCCACGCCGTATTGCTGCCTGTATTGCTGTTCGCGGCGGTGCAACCACTTACTGAGGCGTACCCATTGTGCTGCATTATCACATCTGATAAACACTGTACCTGGCTGAAAATAACATCAAGGTAAACCCATATGTATTCCTATTTGCATGCTCAATTTCACCCCTCTATCCTCACTCCTTCTGGGTGGGGCAATTTCTATGTGGCAGTGTATAACTTTAAGGTATAAAAAGCGCTTAAAGAGAATGAACTCAAAATTTACACAGAGAAAGAAATTAAAAATGAAAGCTAAATTAGAGTATACGTTATAAGATGGTGTGGTAAAAGACAGTTCAATAGAAAGGAAAAGGCTGACCAAAAATTAATACCTTCCGCCCATTACGCAGAAGAAATTAGGACGGCGTGAAAGTGTCGCGTTCGATTAATACATAAAACAACCTCAACCACCCACCCACCCACCCTCAAAACGGGAAGTATCGACAAGACTAGTAGTTCTTTAGTTTGAAAGACTTTTCTTTCTTTCGAGGTTTAACGACCACCGTGAGCAACGCAATGGGCAATAAGCAGTCGCCCGTCCCTAATTTAGGGTCACTGGTTCCAGGGAAGGGAGAGAGCCAGTGCCGTAAGACAAACACAACATCCATGCCTCACCGGGATTCGAACCCGGACCCCTTACGGACTAATGATCAGAGGCCAGCGCCTTAGACCACTGCGCCACCGGGGCGGCTGAAAGGCTTTGCAACAATCTGAAACGACGTGAAGCTCATTGGTTCCTTTTACTTACAAGTGAAACGGTATACTAAACAGAATGCGTGGAAATATCTTTCAATGATTATTGCCTATGTTTCGGAACTCTGAGACATGCGATCAATCGGAAATCTTTTCTGGTAGTGTAGCTGAGAAAAACAGATCAGGACCTTTAAGTTTAAATGTAATTGAAGTACCGGATATCAATTTAATTTTCAAAAAAAAAAATGTTAAACATTTCTTGAAAATGAAATATATGTTAAAAGAAATACTATTTCTGTGAAACAAAAAAGAATAGCTGTTAACACACTAAATTTTTACATGACCAAGCGAGTTTCAGACAGCAATGAAGAATTATTTACTCTGGCCTACTGATTGCATGCGATACTGTTGGTTGTATCATACTGGTTCTTTATTTGAAATAGTGCAAAAAACAAATGGTATTGGCAATAATAAACGATCCCATAATGTGGACAGCATATAAAAGGAGCTCTGTCAAAATGCAAACGCTATGTAGCATTCTCTTACTCCAGAGCAAGAATTAATCGTTTGCAATCGATAATCAAAAGCTTCGATATCAAGCAATAATCATGGAATAAGGAGTTTACCGCTTTATCGATACATAAAAACTATACTCCAATTCAATCTGAGAGTGAGCAATAGCGGAAGTTGGAATATCCGCCTCACAGCGGCTCCAGGGGAACGCAAGAACTGTATCAAACCGCACCACCCCCACCCCCCACACCCACACTCATACACCTGTTTACGGCTCTATGATCTAATTGAAGCTCATTGCATCATCCTTCTTTTCCTCTCTCTCTCTCTCTTTGACTGCTTAAGCTACCCCTCTTATATTTCTCCGAGTGTCAACTTATTGTTAGGAATGCTGGGAGAAGTCTTCAATTGCTTCTACCCTGTCCCTCCCACTTCTCCAAATTATTTACATTTTCCAGCTGGAACGTCCGAAAGTGACAGGCATTTGATTAACTTCTCCAAACAAGTCTACTTCTAAAACGATCTGCCATTTTGAAAACTTCTCTTAATCATCAATTTCGCCCGATAAATTTGAACAAACAAAACGAGATTCTGAGCAATAATTCCGTTGCCTTTCACTCTAAACGCTAAGAACTACATGTACTTTTTGTAGCGGAGGTAGCTGTTCCACATCTTCCACAATCGTACGCTCTTAGGTTGACTCCGAGTACAGCTCATACGTCTGTTGTCAATTCAGTACAAGGTTCGACGAACATGCACTCTTCTTCATCACAGCCAGCAATTTCTCGTAGAATTTACACCCACGGAGAGGGTTTAGACGCAACACCCTAAGTCCCATGGAACTTTTTTGCGTGCATGCGTATCAGAAACGAAGTTCCATTAGTTTGAACCTAGAGGTCCAGATACGACTGAGATTAGACAGTTCGGAGGAGTAGGACTGCCCGGTTGAACGTAGAAAGTGTCAGATTATGACGTCACAGGGAACTCTTCCAGGAAGAAAGAGCAAGTGTGGGAAAAGGAACAGATGATCTTATTTATAGCTGGGAGTCAATACCCCGGGACCGACGGCTTAACGAGCCTATCCGACGCACGGGCGTGTATTCAGTGGTTCAGGTCAACAGGAGCTCTAAAGAAACATTCAATCCTGAGTGTGCTCAAAGAGCCAAATTAGGTGGGTTTATAATGCTGTGGGGCTGTTTCCTTGATTGTGAATCAGGCCCACTAGTGGAGCTGAAGAAAACGATGAATCAGCATGCTAACAGAGAAATTTCAGACAATCGTGTGTTTTCTTTTGCACAACATATGCGGGATTCTCATCAAGTAACTTATCCGATTTATCAGGATGACAACTGTGGGCTTCATGGAGTTAAAACTATTGAAGATTTGTGTGAAGAGCATGATACAATTTTGGGACACATGGACTGGCCGGCTAAAGCGCAACCAGATTTAAATCCCATCGAGAATACATGGGACCACCTTGAACGAAGCGTAACAACAAAACTTCAGCATCCCAGGAATCTCAATGAAATGCGTAACAAACTGTTCTTAGAATGGTCAAAAATTGACTCAAGTTATTTAAATCATCTTGTAGAATCTCTTCCAGCAAGAATTAATATACAAGCATTTAAACAACGATTCATTGTCCTCGTATTAAACAGATACTGACTGGTAAAACTACTCGTATATTACGGATTGGACACTTAGCAGTGCTGAGACGGGCCGAGCCCGAACCGGGCACGGGCTGCATAATACACTGCTGGCCACCCAAAATACAACACCAAGAAGGACATGAGATAGAAAAGCCAGATTTACTGGACACATAACAACAGATACAAAGATGAACCGATTGAGCTTACAGGCCCATGCAACTTGCGAAACACGCAGACATCAATAGTTCGTGTGGCCCCCATGGCTGGCAATAACGGCCGCTACACGCCGCGGCATCGAACGAAAGACGCTTTGGATGTAGGCTTGGGGTATGTCGGTCCAGGCTGCTTCCACACGTTGCCACAGTTCATCAGGCGTAGCCGCGGGTGGTGCTTGCCGGGCCACTCGGTTGCCGATCAGTGACCAGACGTGTTTGATAAGCGACATATCGGGATCGGGAGAACGGGCGAGCCTGGGCAGCAGTGCCACCTGGTGGGCCGTGGAGAATTGTTGCACGATGCATGGCACGTGCGGGCGCGCATTGTCCTGTTGAAACGTGACCGCTGGCAGGTCCTGCAGGTAAGGGAGGACTACAAACACCAAACGTCAGAGATGGGGCGGTGGCTGTTGAGTGTACCGGCGATGCGTAACAGAGGGGTGCGGATGTCATATCCAATTGCGCCCCAAACCATAACACCAGGCGACGGACCGGTATGGCAATGCATAATGCACGCGTCATACAGTCTCTCGCCGCGGTGACGCCACACGCGGATCCGACCATCGTGGTGTTGTAGGCAGAAGCGGGATTCGTCGGAGAAGACAATGTCGTGCCATTCCGTAGTCCAGGTGCGGCGTTCAACGGCCCACTGCCGCCGCACTCGCTGGCGGTGTAACGTCAATGGTAATCGGAGCAATGGGAGCCGTGCGACAAGTCCCCGCTCCTGCAGACGACGTCGAACGGTACGTGCTGACACAGGTTGTTCCGCAACACATCCTAATTCCTGCGCTAACGTTTGTGATGTGGCTGCGCGAGCCGTCAATGCCCGCCGCACAACATGCCGGTCCTCTCGTTCGGTGGTGTGCTGTGGCTGCGGCAATCGTTCACGTCGGTCCGTCCGTCCCTCCTGCACCCACCGAATCCATACTCACCTCACTGTGGCTGGATGTCGTCCCACACGGGCGCCGATGTCTCGGTACGATAAACCGCTGTCGCGATAAGCCACTATTCGTCCTCTGTCGAACTCCGAAACGTGCTGGAATGACTGCCGTATTCTGCAACGAGGCATCAGGAATCTTCCCACGCACAGGTCCGGTAGCACAACACACTTTTACTACTTTCACCCCGCCTTCTGTGCACCTTTCTTATAGTGCTTCTTGGTGACCTGCCGGGCGCACATGATTTGCATATGCCCAGCAATGCTAATCGTTTGCATGTCCTCTCGCGTGCGACGCATGCTGCGAATTTCAGGCCAATCGGATGCTTTCTTCTTGGTGTTGCATTTTGGGTGGCCAGCAGTGTATTTAATGTGGTTTGGGCTCGAGCAGGCTGAGACTCGGAGACAGAGAGATAGATAAAGAAAGATAGTTTGTTTTTATGTAATTTTTGTATGTTTTAGCACACGAGACTTTTATTACACTTTCTGGTTAATAAAGAAAATTCTTTGGCAACTGGGTCTGGGCGGGGAGTGGGGACTTTTATTCCTGGCATGAGTAGACAAATGCCATAGGCCATGTGTTGTGGGTTTCTGCTGAGAAGGGGTAGCTTCTTCAAGAACTATACACACTAAATAGTAGATAGCACGCCGACGAAATTTTGTCCCCTTTATGCACGCAGCAGCTCCCAGCGTATTCTATTGAGCAACGTACGTAGTTTTCAGCGCCTCCCGATTTTTCCGGAAGCCCGACCGCCCGAAAGATTTCAGAAAGAAACGAATGGTAAAAAAATAGGGTGCAACTATATACACTATAATGACAAAAATCGCCGGGCACCTAGAAGAGAAAAACAACAGAGCATTTATTGACATACATTAGTACGGTGTCGGTCCACCTTTGGCCTTAATGCATGCACTGACCATTTGAGACATGCTTTCGACAAGCTTTTGGAACACAGCGATAGGTATGCGCTTCCATTCAGTACATAATTCTGCCGCTAACTGTTGCTTAGTAGTAGGCCTTGGTTCCAAACTTCTTATACGGGGCTCTGATTCATCCCATAGGTGATCTATGGGATTAAGATCAGGGCTCTGTGCTGGCCAGTCTACACACGATACAGAATTATTGTCAAACCACGCCGTAACAGTCCTTGCTTTATGGCTCGGCGCATTACCCTGCTGGTACCAACAAGGCTCGGTTCCACAGTATTCCCACAGAGTTGGTAGGGCATAATTGCCCAGAATATCGAGGTTGACGTACTGGTCTCGTACGTCTACCTCGATATTCTGGACAATTATGCCTACCAATGCGGCAGCTCCTTCAGACCTCGCCGAGGTCCTGAAGGTGACGAACCACTGTGGTCTGTGATATGCCCAGCTCGCCAGATAATCTCTGAGTGCTGGTTGTCGGATTTGTCTCCACGGCCTCCGAATCCACGGTTCGCGGCCTACTTGACCTTGGCTGATCGTCGAGGTTACTGTCACCTGAGCGAAATTTCTTGAAGCATCTTGTTACGGTGCTGTGGTCCATGGAAAGTTCCCCTTTCGCATGACAAATGTGTCGCGTTGCTTGAGCAGCGTTATGGCCGAGTTTAAATTCGTAAAGCAAAAGTTCCCTAATTAGCTGGTCGTGGCTGTTTATCTTCATCTTTTAGGCGTCCCAACCACAGACAGAACGATGACATGCAATGCTGTTCAAAGCAACGACTACCTCTTTATATCCCTTTCGACTGACTGCAGTGCGCGACTTGAACTAGTTGAAACACGTGACATACCCGCCGCAGCACATCAGACATGCCTTTATGCAAATATTGCAAAACTTTGAAATCCTCTGTACTATCACCACTGCAGGAATCAGATATCACTGTCTCAGTTAGTTATAAGACGATACGTATTTATCACAGCCGCTAAAACAAAATGCCTGAATTTCCGGTAACCCGGTCACTCTTAGTCGTTCCGAAGTGTCTGTTTCGAACTCTTGTACTGTGTGCTCAGAATTGTTATTTTTATTATTATTGTTTAGGAATGTAAAGTCAGGTGATGGGCAACATACCATAGCCTCTCCTTGGCAAACATCAACCCCGCCTTCTCGTGGTGCATCTTGTTCCCACTAAAGGGACTCTGACGATTGCCACATAGCGGTATAACTATACCACCGGGATTAGAGGAAATGCTATGACACACTCACCAACCCTCTTGGCCAGCGTGGTGAGTAATGGTCAAACCCCCGAAGATGATTTCAAAGCTGGAAACTTGGCCCTCAGTCCCCGGCAGCTGGAATGTACCTGGCCAAGGCAGCAGCCAGTGCGACATGAAGGCAGAGGGGCTAAGAATCACCAGAGGACAGGACAAGGCTGCCATCTGATGATGACCTTGGCTACGTTTAACGGACGATCGCTATCTTCTGATTTAAGGCTCTTTGAATTGGAGGAGGAACTACAAAAAATAAAATGGGACGTCATTGGGATAAGTGAGGTAAGAAGAAAAAAAGAGATCTCATTGAATTGAAAGGTGAACAACTGTTCTACTGTCGTGGGACAGATACTGGCAGAACTAGTACTGTTGGATTTATAATACGCTGCTGGCCACCCAAAATGCAACACCAAGAAGGACACGAGATAGCAAAGCCAGATTTACTGGACACATAACAACAGATACAAAGCTGAAACGATTGAGCTTACAGGCCCGTGCGACTTCCGGTACACGCAGACATCAATAGTTCGTGTGGCCCCCATGGCTGGCAATAACGGCCGCTACACGCCGCGGCATCGAACGAAAGCGGCTTTGGATGTAGGCTTGGGGTATGTCGGTCCAGGCTGCTTCCACACGTTGCCACAGTTCATCAGGCGTAGCCGCGGGTGGTGCTTGCCGGGCCACTAGTTTGCCGATCAGCGACCAGACGTGTTCGATGGGCGACATATCGGGAGAACAGGAGGGCCACGGCAGAAGTGACACCTAGTGGGCCGTGAAGAATTGTTGCACGATGTGTGCCATGTGCGGGCGCCCATTGTCCCGTTGAAACGTGGCCGCTGGCAGGTCCTGTAGGTAAGGGAGGACTGCAGGCTCCAAAACGTCGGAGATGTAGCGGTGGCTGTTGAGTGTACCGGCGATGCATACCAAAGGAGTGTGAGTGTCATATCCAGGCGACGGATCGGTATGGCGATGCATAATGCAGGCGTCATACAGTCTCTCGCCGCGGTGACGTCACACGCGGATCCGACCATGTGGTGTTGCAGGCAGAAGCGGGATTCGTCAGAGAAGACAATGTCCTGCCATTCCATAGTCCAGCTGCGGCGTTCAACGGCCCACTGCCGCCGCACTCGCCGGTGGTGTAACGTCAATGGTAATCGGAGCAATGGGCGCCGTGCGACAAGTCCCCTCTCCTGCAGACGACGTCGAACGGTACGTGCTGACACGGTTGTTCCGCAACACATCCTAATTCCTGCGCTAACGTTTGTGATGTATCGCTGTGCGAGCCGTCAATGCCCGCCGCACAACATGCCGGTCCTCTCGTTCGGTGGTGCGCCGGGGCTGCGGCAATCGCTCACGTCGGTCCGTCCGTCCCTCCTGCACCCACCGAATCCATACTCGCCTCACTGTGGCTGGATGTCGTCCCACACGGGCGCCGATGTCTCGGTACGATAAACCGCTGTCGCGATAAGCCACTATTCGTCCTCTGCCGAACTCCGAAACGTGCTGGAATGACTGCCGTATTCGGTGACGAGGCATCAGGAAGCTTCCCACGCACAGGTCCGGCAGCACAACACACTTCCACTACTTACACCCCGCATTCTGTGTACCCTTCTTATAGTGCTTCTCGGTGGCGCGCCGGGCGCACATGATTTGCATATGCCCTGCACTGCTAATCGTTTGCATGTCTTCTCGCGGGCGACGCATGCTGCGAATATCAGGCAAATCGGATGCTTCCTTTTGGTGTTGCATTTTGGGTGGCCAGCAGTGCAAATAAGAAACTGAAGGACAAAGTTCTAGAAGTTGAAAATTCCTTGGACAAAGCTGCGCGACTCATTATCCAACTTTCAAAAAGATACCAGACTCAGATTATTCAAGCTTACTCACCCGCCACAAATCATCCTTAGGAAGAAATTGAAGAATTTTACGAGGAAATTTGGAATTTAAATAACAAGGACAAACAGCACTTGAAGATCATATGGGAGATCTCAATGAGAAAATAGGGCAACAGCATCAGAATGAAACTTTGGTAGGTAAATTCGGTCATGGCAACAAAAACCAGTGTGGAAATATTCTCGTAGAGTTTGCAGTAGCAGAAAGGTTTTTTATCATGAACTCCTTCTTCAAGAAAAAGCCACATAGGAAATGAATCTGGAGAAGCCGCAATGGGGCAAGTGAAATTATTTTATTATGTGTAACAAGAAATTCGTTATCGAAAACTGCAGTGTTCTGAACATGTTCAAGACAGGTAGTGACCACAGAATGGTGAGATGTATGATGCACCTCAGTACTAAACTGGAACGTGGCAAGCTAGTAAATCAAAACAAAATGTATTGACATGGCCAACCTTAAAAATCATAATAATACCTTCAAGTTGGAGCTGAGGAACCGATTCTCTGCTCTAGAACGTCTAGCATCGGCAGAAATGGGCATCTCTGAAGTTAACAGGAAATTAACCAAGGCTCTTATGGAAACAGCAAAAAAAAAACAAATAAAAATATGTGGTACTAAGAACAAGTTGCATATGAAGAAAATTTCACGAAAAACAAAAATGCTAATGCAAAAGAGAAGCGAGATGAAGACAAATATAGAAAATTTAACTTCCAAAGTAGACTACTGTATATAGAGTTATGCAAGACTATATAAAGCTATCCAATACAATTCAATTGTGAACTAGTGAGAAAAGCAATTGAAAATAAACATAGCCTGAAGAAAGCAAAGGGACATCTCAGTAAGGGAAGAAAACAGATTATGGCACCGAGAAAAGAAAATGGTTCTGTAACAAGAAATAGAGGAAAATTTTTGACAAGAGTGAAAGATTTCTACACAAAACTATATGGAAGAGATGATACACCTGTTCCAGTCATTAAGAAAGGCACCAGTACCAAAGTTCTTGCTGTCTTTCCGGCAGAAGTTGCAGATGCAATTAAGAACATGAAACAGGGAAGAGCTCTAGGAGAAGATGGAATTACCGTGGACATTATACAAGCAGAGAAATAGGAACTACTCTCGCCCAAGTTTACACTAGATGTCTCAATGGCGGAAAGATACCTGAGGATTGGAACAATGCTAGACCCTGGTACATAAAAATGGTGACATTGAGGATATCAGGAACTACAGACCCATCAGCCTTCTTTCATTGTTTTATAAAATCTTCACATAGGTTCTTTCACATCGCTTGAAGGTAACATTGGACATGGCTCAACCTAGAGAACAAGCTGGATTCAGGAGTGCCTACAGCACCATAGATCATATATTCATGTACTGAGAGAACTAACTGAAAGAACGAGGGAACAGTGGCGGGTTTCCGACTAGGCGCGCGCCGAGGACCCCAGAGTTTGAGTGGCCCAAAACATAAATGGATTGCCAGTTCTGTTTTGCTTTTCACGGACCGAAACAAATCAATCTTTAAAGCGACTGCTTTGTTTGTATTATCAATTGATATTTCACTTTCTGATATTAGTAAGACATTTTTTTTTCTTGCTTTGTTGATACTCCAAATGTTCGATTTCTTATCGATTTATTTGTTTTGAAAGGAAAAGTTTAAATAATTATCCTTCCGTTTAGTGGCAGGTGAAGGAAGGTTGGTTGGTTGGTTGGTTGTTTGATTTTTATGGCGCAAGGGCCATGTTTGGCCAAAGAGCGCCAGACACAAGACAAACAAACAGTATTAAAAACGTGTTATGAAGCTTAAAATATGGCTGATCAAATAAAACTGAAGAATGAGAACGATGGAAGGGCTAAAAAAGATAATGAAACAAACAGTATTAAAAACATGATACAATGATTAAAATCTAGCTGATTCAGTAAAACTGAGAAATGAGAATGATGATAGGGCTAAAATCTAGATACGTTTAAAATAGTCAATTTGTTTAAAAAATGAAAAAACAGCAACAGTATTGCAGTGGTCATTTAGGAGCCGCTGCAGTGTAGCGGCGTCCTCGTTCAACAAATGAGAATGAAAGAAATGAAAACGTACATCACGAAAACGAACACATGTACACAGAAGATGAGTGACGGTGAGTCGGCAATTGCACGTCTCACACATCGGCGCAGTGTCGCCACACAGCAAAAAGCGGTGAGTGAAACGACAATGCCCAATGTGGAGACGCGCAAGCACCACTTCCTCCCTACGGTTCCGACGATAGGAGGATTTCCAAATTTCAAGATTAGGTTTAATACGATGCAGTTTATTTCCCACCTCCTGGTTCCACAGACCTTGCCACGTTCGCTTGATATGGTCGCGAACAAGAAAGCGGAAATCCCGGTGAAACAGTGGCAAGGGTGTGACGACCAAAGAGGAAGCAGATCTAGCAGCCGCATCAGCACACTCGTTACCCGAGATTCCAACATGCCCGGGAATCCAACAAAATTGTAACTGGACACCGGTCTCGAGCAAAGAACGAAGAAGTCTTCGTACGTGAAAAAGAAAAGGGTGGTCACAACAGTCCAACGATGACAATGACTGTACAACACTTAAAGAATCAGTGTACACCGCAGCCCGTTGATGAGAGCCCAACTGAACATGAAGTAGTGCAAGATACACAGCATGCATCTCTGCCGAAAACACCGTGGCCTCAGCTGGGATCCGTGCAACAGAGAGGTCATCAATACAAACCGCCGCGGATCCAACGACTCCATGCATCTTGGAGCCATCAGTGAAAATGGGAGTGTATTCAGAATTGAGGGCACGGTGCTCAGCGAAGAGCTGCTGGTAGACTGACGCAGGGGTTGAGGATTTCTCGAAAGATGTAAAGGTGGTATCAACCATGGCACCAAGTGGGTGCCATGGAGGATCCCCAAAGTCCCTGGTCGCTGCAACAACTGACAAGTCTAGCCCTGCATCACGAGCTACGGCCACCATACGAAGACCGAAGGTTGGAATGCACGAGGGCCGGTTCTCAAATAAACGAGCATGCTGAGGATGATAAACTGCACCGTACAAAGGATGGTCTGGAAGAGACCGAAGTTTTAAGTAAAAGTGAACAGACAGCTGCAGACGGCGTAATTCAAGCGATGGTTCGTTCGCATCAGCGTAAAGGCTGGGAATCGGAGAAGTTCGAAATGCTCCCGTACAAAGACGCAGTGCCTGATGGTGAACAGCGTCCAAAGGCCGGAGAACGGAAGAACGAGCCGAGCCATACACGATACAGCCATAATCCAGTTTTGACCGAATTAAGGAGTTGTAAATGCGAAACAAAGAGATCCTGTCTGCGCCCCACGAAACTCTCGAAAGGATTTTTAGAATAGAAAGAGCACGCAGACAGGAAATCTTGAGCCGCCGAACGTGCGCACGGTCGACGGTCAGTCCAAGGAACTTGGTCTCCGGCAAAACTGGAATGGCTGCACGGTCTAAATACAGCTCGGGGTCAGGATGGAGGCCACGCCTCCGGCAGAAATGGACACACGCTGTCTTGTCGGGAGAAAGAACGAAACCATTGCTATTCGCCGCTTTAAAAATCTGATTAATTGCAGACTGCAACTGCCTTTCAATAAAACGCATGCTCGATGACGAGCAGAAGATGTGCAAGTCATCGACATACACAGTAGCTGAAACCGCAGGAGGAAGATTTGTGAGGAGACAATTAATGCGCAGGATGAACAATGTGACAGATAAAATGCAACCTTGAGGAACACCCTGTGCTGGATGGAAAGTTGCCGATAGCGTCGTACCCAGTCGCACCTGGAACACCCGATTACGAAGAAAATTTACAATAAATGTCGGAAGATTTCCTCGCAATCCGCATGCGTGGAGCTCACGGATAATCCCGTGCCGCCACGCACGATCATAGGCTTTCTCGATGTCAAAGAATACAGAAACCAGGTGCTGCCTACGCAGGAACGCCTCGCGCACAGATGTCTCAAGGTGCAGGAGATGATCGTGAGGTGAACGATGACGCCGAAAACCGCTTTGTGATGGTGAAAGTAATTGATGATGTTCTAAAAAAAATGAATTAATCGTGAGTTAACCATGCGTTCGAGAACTTTACACAGACAGCTAGTGAGAGCAATAGGGCGATAACTAGAGGGAGACTTAGGATCCTTGCCAGGCTTCGGAAAAGGTAGAACAAAAGCCTTTCGCCAAGACTCCGGGAAACTGTGTTCCAACCAGATACGATTGTATAAGATTAAAAGGTTCTCGAGAGACGACTGCGAGAGATGACGGAGCATGTCGTAGTGGATGCCATCGGGACCGACAGATGTAGCGCCGGACCGATGCAGAGCCACCCGTAGTTCAACTATGCCGAAGGGGAGTTGTAACTTGTGTCGTTAAAAGGCGCAAAGGAGACTTTCTGGCGTTCCGCAGTGGATTTAATCCTCTGAAAGGAGGAAGGATACGCCAGGTCACTCGACACAGAGGCAAACGCCACCCCCAAACAATCAGCAATCTCCCCGACTTCAGCATATGTGCAGCCGTTACTCTCGAGAATGGAGATCTGGTGAGAGCTGTAGTTACCCCGGATCTTACGAATCTTGTCCCACACACTTTTCGAACTGGCACGTGAAGGGAGAGATGACACATACTGGATCCAAGACTCCCTCTTGCTGCGTCGACGCACCAACCGAGCATAGGATTTAGCTCGTTTAAAAGCAACGAGATTAGCATCGGTTGGATAACGCCGAAAAGTAGACCGGGCCTTATATTGAACTCTCCTAGCCGCTGCGCATTCAGGGTTCCACCAAGGTTTCGGAATTCTGGGGAGCTTCGTAGATGTTTTAGGAATTGAAAGATCAGCTGCCTGAAGAATACAAGTTGTGACTTCAAGTACAGCTGCGTCGATTGACTCTCGGGTCACCATTTCAGAAGATATCACCGCGGACGATGTGAAGACCTCCCATCTGGCACGATCCATCCTCCATCGAGGTGGGCGGGTAGCAGAAGATGGCACGTTTGCATGGTGCCAGAGGACGATTGGGAACTGGTCGCTCCCGTGGAGATCTTTACACACCGTCCACGACCAGTCAGCAATAATCGATGGTGAATCCAAGGTCAAATCGATCGCACTGAAGGATCTTGTTAGCTCATGGAAGTAAGTGTCAGCACCGGTCTTTAAAAGGCACACAGAGGCCGAGCACAGAAGAGACTCTATGCGACGACCTCTCGCGCTGGCGCTGACACTACCCCACAAAGGATGATGAGCATTAAAGTCACCCAAAAGAAGGAAGGGTGAAGGCAGCTGATCAATCAAGCTCTCCAGAACAGAGACGCTAACATCCTTATCCGGTGGCAGATAGACACTGCAAACAGTAAGACGCACAGGCATAGAAATACGAACCGCCACGGCCTGCACAGTTGTGGAAACCGCGACGGAAGATACCGGAACCCTGTGAGGGACGAGAATAGCGACACCCCCACAGGCTATATTTCCAGACGAGTTATCTGTCCGAAATGCACTGTAGCCTCGAACGGAAAGCAGGTTCGATGGTTTAAGCTTTGTCTCCTGGAGACAAAGGCACACCGGAGAGTACAAATAAAGCAGATGTTTCACGTCATCAAAACTGGTGCGAAAACCTTGGCAGTTCCACTGAATTATTGAACCCATGGGTAAAAATGAAATGAAAAAGAAAATGGTTAAACTTGGTCAGCCTCCATTTCCTCTGATGAGTGTTACCCCAGATTTGGGGGTGTGTGACCAGGGGCCAAGATTGGTGAATGCTTGTCCCAAGTGTCTTAGCGGGATTCGCTCGCCGTTGATTGTTTGGCTGAGACTTTGGAGGAGAAGAAACGCTCTTCTTATCCTTGGCTTTGGTGTTGGTGTTTTTGGCAGAAGAAGTGGCCTGAGTTCCCTTGCTGGTGTTGGGGTGAGTTTGCTTCGGCGAAGTGGCAGGTGCCGCTTTCAGACCCCTAGCTCGCGACTAGAGTGCCTCCAGTCCGGCTGCGATGATTTTGTCTACATTGTAAGGACATTTAGGGGGATCTGAATGTCGGTCTGAATGGCTACCGTAGATTTGGCAACCACCACTGAAGCGTATGATCGCCGATCAGATGTAGCAGGAACTGCTCGTCTTCTGGCCTCAGGATAGGAAATATTTCCCACCGTTTTGAGCCTTTGGATTTCCTTCTCCTCCTTCTACTTGGGACAATCTTTGGCTGATGCTGGGTGTGAACCCTTGCAGTTCACACAAAACTCGGCCTCGGCCACACATTCTGAAAGTAGATGCTCTGTGGCACCACAGCGTCCACACCTAGGAGTACTCCTACATGACTGCTGAGAGTGGCCGTACGACTGGCACCTAAAACATCTCAACGGGTTAGGAAGGTGAAGATACCCTGCCTTGATGGATGTAGGCAGGGAAGGGCTGTTGAATGTCAAGATGATGTTCCAGGATGGGACAAACTGTCCATTCCTCCTGAAAGAAATACGCCGCACACCCGTAACATGTTGGCTCCTCAGTTCATCGAGAAGTTCATCCTGGGTACATTCGATAAGATCCCGAGAGGAGACAACACCTCGAGATGAATTTAGGTAACCGTGTGGTGTTATTTTGACCGGAGTCTCAAGCAGCATGCTGGTGTTGATAAGTGTGGAACTGTAGGCCACAGTAGACATCTCAACAAGAAGATCTCCAGACTGGAGCTTCTTGACGCTCTTAGGAGAGCTTGCTATAGATCGAAGTGCTTTATTTATCCAAAATGGACTTTTGGCACTCAAAGGCTTTAAAGGGTCCAATGAGTGCACAAAAAAGAAACGAGCATTCGAGCAATCAGGAATATGTTTTTTTTTTTGTTTTTTTTTGCGGAAGGGGATGAGCCTTCCTCATTACCGCGCTTGGTTGTTGGTTCATGGGAAACAGAAGTGAGAGCCATGAACAATTTTTAGAATTCGTCCGCCGACTTCCCCACCTACAATCGAGCCCAACGAGGGAGAACCGGAGGTCCGCAAGCCCAAGTGGACGCAGGACATGGCTCTAGGGATAGGAAGCGGATATAGCAAGTTGATAGGGCAGACATGCGCTCGGCGTGCACCCAGACTTTCCCATGCCTGGGGAACACCCCTTTGGCATGCCCACCCTATCCCCAGACTCACCCTGTCGTACGAAACGACAAGCCGTTAGAGGTCTGGGCTCCACTCGGCCACAGACCTCATTGACTAGGAGTGGGTTAGTTCCTAGCCGCCCGTTTAGGGTGAAGCAGGGGGCAAAGAGGAGTGTTGGCAACTGGCGACAACAACACCCAGGCCTCCAGAAACCTCAGCCTCCAGCATCTCCTTTTCCACCCTACGGGTCACCGCACACGGCAAACGTGCAGGTAGGTCTAGCTAACCAGCTCGGAAAAACAAAAAAAGGAACATGAAATGGAGAAGACAGGATAGAAAACGAGAAACTAAAATCCAGAGCTGGCGCATAATCACAACCTCAGCAACCTATAACTAAGGCGGGAGCGTGTCAAGTGAAAAAACAAAAAGCATAAAAAATGTGTAAATTCACATATAGTACATGTCGGCTCGGGCCGTGGGGACGCCATCCCCCAGCAGCTGGATGAACAGCTGTCCCTTCGGTTACATAATCGTACAAAACGAAATGAAAAAATGATCCGTCACAAGGTCAGCTTTGGCCGTGGGGGCGCCGCTCCCCAAATAACCGGAAAACAGGTTATCCCCGTGCGGGGGATGAAGGAAGGATTCACGTTTCCCACACTTTTCATTGTTTAAGGCGAATACTTAACTGGCCTGCTGTCATATAAATTACTTTCATGTTACTTTCAGCCAAAGGAAAACATCTGTGTTGGAACTTTTCCTCCTTTCTCCCCCCTAAGTTACGATGAAGAGTGCTTGCAGATACTGTCCTGATGATCGGGGAGTTTCTTCCCTTTGGGATAGGGTAATCAAGTTTTTTCTCCGCTCTAATCCCCCTAACCAATCTAAAACTAAAGAGTTAATATTTAGGCTGAAAAATAAAGAATTCGAGAATATTATACTACTTATCTCTCTTTTTTTAATAGTGTTAAAAGAAATTTTTATTTTGCAACAAAATTTTCTTAGAAATGTGCGAATGATGATCCTTTATGTCGTTTTTTAATACGATGCACAATTTCGCCGCTACAGGGCGTAAATGCAGGGGATGTCGAATTCGAAATACATTTTATTCTATATAATTGCTACTAAAAATCCGATTGAAAAAAATATTTTACCTTTCGATTCCATTTACGTCGAAGACTATTTTAGGTATAGTCACTTTCTCAAGTTACGCATAGATTTTCGGCTAGGTGGCGTAAAGTTAAATTCCTTTTTTCCCTATGTTTCTACTTCTAAAATTCGGATTTGAGAAATTCTTTCTGAAAAGGAGCTCCTGATGAGAAATCGTTTGGATATAGTTTCTAATTTTTTGGTAAAAATGGTTTGGCCACCAGGGGGCAAAAGTGTTAATTTCTGTTTCTGACGCATTTTCAGCAAAATCTGAGTTTCTAAAATCTCGATTAAAAAAATTCCTTCGTGGACTGATACCACTCACGTCGATAAACCTTTTCGGAATATTTTCGTCTTAAAATAAGGCATAGTTTCTCCGCCAGGAGGCGTAGATGTATATCTTATTTTTGTCAATATCTCTGCTTCTAAGAGTCCGATTTGAAAAATTCCTTCTTTGTTTGATAGAGTTTTCGATGGAAAATGTTTTTCATATGATTTTAAAATTTTCGAGTAATTCATAGACTTTCCGCTATGGGGCGTAAAGGTAAATTGCGTGTTCCTGATATCTCTGCTTTTAAAACTCCAATTTCCCTGATGAGAAATACTTTGCATATAATTTCTAGTATTTGTGGAAAAATGGTTTGGCCGCCAATTGGCGTAAGTGTTAATTTCTGCTTCTAATGCTTTTGGAGCAAAATCTGAGCTCCTGAAAACTGGATTGAAAAAATTCTTTCGTGGACCGATATCACTCACATCAAAAAACCTTTCGAGAATACTTTCTTCCTAAAATAATACATGTTTTTTCCGCCAGAGGCGTGGATGCATAGCACATTTTTGCCCATAGCTCTGCGTCTAAGTGTCTGATTTGAAAAATTCTTTCTTGGTTGGAGAGCATTTCCGCTGAAAAGTGTTTCTCATATAACTTCAAATTTTTCTTAACACACAAGTCTGCCACCAGAGGGCGTAAGTTCCCGTTTTCTGTTACAGCAATATCTTCGGGACTAAAAAACTGATTGAAAAACCTCTTTTTTGGTCAGATACTACTAACTAAGCAAATTCTGTGTACGTATTTATGCGCAATTATAATTTTGCATTATTTCGGCACAATTATAATTATGCCGAAATAGTGCACAATTTCGCCGCTAGGGGAGCGCAAATGCTTAATCTGTTTTTCTCAATATCTCTGCTTCTGCATGTCCGCTGTAAAAAGTTCTTCCAACACCGGATCCATTTACCTTGTAGAACACTTTTGGCTAGTATATGAGAAATTTTGTAGTTCGCATTTCTGTCAGTAGGTGATGGTTGTGTACTTCAGCTTGCAACTGTATCGCAGCTTCTAAAAAACCCTATTGAGATATCCTTTTTTTTTTTATTTTACTGTATGCCATTCGCTACAACAAAGATGTGAAGCATTACTCTCTTTAAATTATGCAAAGATTTCCCGGTAGGTGTTTAAAGTTCGAAACTTTTTTTCTCTGTCTCTACGTCCGCGAGATGTATTTGATTAAAAAGTAATTTTTCCTTAGCATAGCTTTTTTCATGAGGAATATTTTTCGCCTATTTTCAAGTTCCCATTATGCAAAATTCTTCCGGTAGCATACGTTGGCTTATATCACGTTTCGTTTTCTATATTTCTTCTCATAACTGTTCGATTTGAAATTCTCTTTGTTTCTGATACCTTCCTTGTGCTGTCAGAAACTTTTTGTGCGCTATTTGTTAATTTTCGTAACATGCTCTTTAGCCGCTGGTGGAACTAAGTATGTAGATGTTTCTATTTGTGAATGTTTTATCGATTGTAAAAACAGGTTGATTGTTTTCCTAACCGGTTCCATTGACTATGAATGGCTCTGATAAATTTAATTCGCGTCAGAACAGATTCAAAATACCATTACAACGGAAAATTCGGGGTCATATTTCTTGTTTCCTCTAAGTTGAATAGTTTGTTCACAGTAGAACTTTATTTTTTTGAATTTTCGACTTTGACAGCCCTTAGCCGTAAATTCATGAAGTATATAAGATATTTGAAGTGCCAAACTTTATATCATTTGATTTCCTATTAGCCGCAAAAATAATTTTTGAAGTATCTCTGAAAACAAAAAGTTCGATGTGCACGGGCAGACAAAGTGATTACACTAGCACTGTTTCTTACAAAACGTTCTAATAATAGGAAAAAATGGAATGGCATTCTAAAAAGCGTAAAATCCGTTTTCTTTACTTTTTTTTTTTTTTTTTGTTAATCTGAAGGATAAAAATTTCTAAGGCGATAAGAAGGGGAATGGGGCTTCTGAATCTTTTAGCGCTTAGGGCCCCAAAAGATCTAAAGTCGCCTCGGCGAGGAAATATTAACACCCGTTATGCATAGTTTTTATTGATTATGAAAAGGCTTTCGATTCCGTGAAACCATCAGCAGTTACAATGGCTTTGAAATCCTGCGCTATTAAAGATGCTTACATCAGCATTATTAATAACATTTATGAAAATCAAGTGCAGAGGCTCCGATACTTGAGGATACAGCATCAATAAAAACTGGAAAGAAAGTGAGACAAGGCGACACCATATCTCCCAAACTCTTCAATGCACATTGCAAAGTGTCTTTCAATCATTGAACTGGGAAAACAAAGGGATAAAGATTAATGGAAATTATTTAACTCACCTTCGTTCTGCTGATGACCTAATCATTTTTGCAACTCACCCTTCAGAGCTGCAGAGTATGATCCAGGAACTTGCTGACAAGAGTAAAGATGTGGGATTAAAAATATGTTTTCATAAGACAAAACTGATGTACATTGCGTTTTCAAGAAATGAAGATTTTGTGCTTGATAGGGAAAAGCTTGAGGTAACCGATACCTACATTTACCTTGGGCAACAGATAGCAAGCAAGGGCCACATTGATGAGGAAATTAATCGGCGTATAAAACTTGGCTGGAGAGCTTTTGGAAAAAACAGTACCATTTTCAAGAGCAATATGCCATTATGTCTTAAGAGAAAAGTGTTTGATCAATGCATCCTTCCAGTTCTTATATATGATGCAGAGACTTGGACCTTAACTAAAAAAGACATATAAAGACTGCAGTCAACTGAAAGGAGTCTGGAGAGATGCATTCTAGGTTTAACGAGGAAAGGTAAGAAGAGGAACTCCTGGATAAGGAAAATGACAAGAGTGGAAGACATCATGATCAGAATGAAATCCATGAAATGGTGATGGGCTGGACATATTGTCAAAAGAACGGACCACCAATGGACAACCGAAATTTTAGACTGGATTCCAAGGGACAGAAAAAGACCCGGAAGAAGGCTACATGGGAAATGGATGGGATAAATTCGAAAGCATGCCGGAGTAACATGGAGGAGACAGGCTCATGACAGACACTTATGGAAGAAACTTTGGGAGACCTTCATCCAGCAGTGGATTGATAATGTTTGACAATGATGACGATTTAGGAAGGGAACAGAGCGAGCGTCATGGGGACGGACACAATATGCCCAACACTGGGTTCGATTCCGTGCATCTGACAACTCGGGCAACATGACGACAATTAAATTATAGGTGATGGTTACAGTTTCTCGAGTTTTGTGGTGTCGAAAAAAATAAAAAGTTTTTAAAAAGACGCAGTAGATCCAACGTAGGCGTAAAGTTTTGTAAATCTTAGGGAATGCTTGACAAAAAAAAACACAAAAAAACAACAACTCGCGAGGGCATTTATGCACTAAGTTTCTTTCAAACGAATGAGTAAATAAATAAAAATGTGTTGTTTTTAATCTCTATTCAGTAGTAAACTTTTAGAGCCCGTTTTTTTTATTCAACACTCATACTTGTGAGTAAATTTAATATATTGCCAGCAAAAAATATTCTTGTTTTCCTTAACATTTTTCTTAATGATTGTTTCATTTCCCTGTAGATTTGAAAAATGTTCTTCATACATGGGAACCGAGAAGGAAAAAAAAAAAAAAAGGTAATTCGAAACTGCTTACCGGATCCTGGTATAAAGCACACAAAAAGTAACAGGAACAACGCAAGATAAAAAGAATATCTAGCGCTGACATGCTGCCATCTGTCGGCTGATCTGTAATCACTCTAACAGAGTGGACCAGGATTGGAAGAAGACACTTTTTATTTTATTTATTTTTTATTTTATGTTATACAAGTTACTGAGTTTACCAAACATCCCAAACATTTGAAAACAAAAAATACGGCCGCAACGAAATATAATAACTAATTCTGTTAACCTTTGATGACAGTAAATTTCATCCTGACACCTGATACGTATATTTCGTCCGTAGGAAACTTCCAAATTTTTTATTTTTTTTTTATTGGAGGTTTAACGACCACCGTGAGCAACTTAATGGGCTATAAGGGGACGCCGGTGGCCTAGGGGGCAACGTTCGTGACTGCCGTGGAACGGACCTCAGGTTCGATCCACTAAATATCCGCCGCGCGTCGGATGGGCACGTTAAGCAGTCAGACCCCGGGTACTGGCCCCCGGTAATAAATAAGGGCGTCTTCCTTCCCCTTTCTACTTCGCTTCCGTGTCACTTTCCTATCGGGCACTCTAGCCCAAATCTTCTAGCTTCCTATTTCTAAGGGTTGTTTGAGACCTGGGGTCAGACACTCCCTTCCTAAAATCTTCTACATATGATCAATGAGCTATAACAGGGCTACCGGGACACACCTTTTCTCTCTTTACGGGCTTGGCCATCGTTTCTGTGACGTCACGCTAAGCGACGGAGTAACGCACCGAGAAGGTTACAGCACTGTACGTTTCTGAGCATTCAGTCGTACTTAATGCTTGAAGGAACAGCTTAATATGGTCTATCTTTTAGTTTCCTGCATACTATTTATGATATATTTCTTTATAGTAGTAGCTCTACCGAAATTTAAAAAAAAAAAAGAGAAAGAAAGAACTCAGAATTAGTTGTCGTGCACCACTCGAATAATCCAATAATAATCGACACTGAAAGATCTAGTAGATTTTTATCGACACAAAAGATTTAGTAGATTTTTAACTTGTAAATAATATATTTTAATGTAATAAACCTTTAATGTGATCTTGTTAAATCTGATTTTAAATCGTACAGTGACAGTGACGATTATTATTGGATTATTCGAGAAGGAAAGAAATTTGCGTCTGTTTTACCTTTCTCAGGAATTACGCTTTCTCTGTTGTGTATGTGCATAAACGGTTATACCAAAAAGCTCTGTTAATGCAGTTTTAACCGGACGCAGAAAATAACTGAAACGCAGTCTATTAGTACGTTGACATACTGTTACATTGCAATTTGCATGTGTAAAAGAAAAACCGGCGAAAAATTAATAAAACAGCCTCCAAAACTGCGTTTTTGGACCCTAACTTTTTCTGGTCAAATAACATTGCTTTCATCCAAAAACTAATAAATCTGAAGAGGCAAAGTGTTCCAAAATTAATATGCTGAGAATGTGTTTGAAAAGGTAATTCACAAAAGAAAACTTATAATAATGCTGCACCAGTTAATTTTGCAGTACACCCAGAAATAAATAACAAAAAATGGGAGATGCCAACTAACTATATGCTAAATTAATACTGCGAACATATTTGGAAAAGAAAGTGACAAAAAAAATCTAATAATGCTAATACAGTCTATATTTATGTGTGGTTTTAACAACTTAGCCTCTCCCCCTCACCTTGTCTATTTGGAAATTGAAGGAATTAGAGGTATAATCTTACTATTTATCTGCATAATATTGCAGGGCATACAGATATAAATAAAAAAGTTTTGAGGCTGCCAACTAGACTAAATTGATACTGAGAATGTGTAACTCTCAGCATAATGTACACACAGAAATAAATAAATGAAAAATAAACTCACTTGTACTGATTTCGCCTCCATGGTTATGAGCATGTGTTAGAACATGCATGCTTGATAATTTTGTCCCACACATGCAATGAAGATTGAAAATATACAAAAATGAAGATTGAAAATATACAAAAATGAAGATTGAAAATATACAAAAATGAAGATTGAAAATATACAAAATGAAGATTGAAATATATTTATTTGTATGGGGTTTAGGGTAGTTAAACTGGAACTAGGATTTAATTTCCCTGTAATGATGATTATCAAATGTCTTTTCCAAAATTTGGAGATATTCCCATTGTTGTTGAGGCACACAGGAAGACCAGATTCATTAAGTAGCTGCTGCAAACATAGAACATTTTCTTTTCCCTGACCTGTTATTCAAGCTGTCATTTTTCAACTTTGAGTAGTTATTTAAAAATACAGAAGCGAACTTTAGTCCCAGTTTAAATTTTGGTTACATTTTGAACATTTTCCGTTTACCACATTCAACTTTTCAACCTTCTTTGCCACTAATTTTTTTAACACAAATTTTGCGTTTTGTACATGGAGTAATTGCTCACAATCACCAGTCAAAAGAAATTTAAATAATTTGAAGAAAAATAAAGAACATTTTCGCATTGATGTCTTCAGCTACCCGTGGATATGCCCGCCGCTTAGCGTGACATCACAAGCAAGTTCTTAATCCGGTGGCCGGGCCCGTAAAGATAGAGAGCAGGAGTCCCGGCGGCCCCGGCTATAAGCAGTCATCCGTCCCTAATTTCGGGTCACTGGTTCTACGGAAGAGAGAGAGCCAGTGCCGTAAGACAAACACAAAATCATTGGCTCACCGGGATTCGAACCCGGAACCCTTAGGGACGAATGATCAGATGCCATCGCTTAGACCACTACGCCACTGGTGCGGCTTTCCAAATTCAGACAAAGAAAAGGACAGGATCCCCCATCTTTTATAATCTCCAGTTGTTTTTTTAGTGAATTTCTACGTGAAAAAAGTGTTTCGGCAACTGTGAAATTACTATCTCAACTGTCTACTTCGGGATGCTAACGTTCATTATTTCCTGGTAATTAGCAAAATTTAAATTAAAAAAAAATGTTATTAAAAAAGACACAAACTTACCATCATCACAAGAATCCACTCAAATCGTTTAAATCAACACGTAAGGAAAATTAGACAAAATTTGGCTGAAATTCCGTTGTCACTGCAAGTCGCACTGGAAAGCAAACAAGCACTCATTCTTATAGGGCCAACTGAGCAGCACAGCTTGTGGTATAGTAATAATACCTTTGTTTTCAGAATGGCTTTCAATCATTGAAGCGGAAAGACAAAGGAGATAAAGGTTGATGGAGATTGTTTAATTTTCTTTCGTATTGCTGACGACACAGCCATTTCCGCAAGTATCCCCTCAGAGCTACAGAGAATGATCCAGGAACTTGCTGACAAGAGTAAAGAAGTGATATTAAAGATGAATGAACTTACAGAAAACAAAAATGATGTATATAGCTTCTATGAAAACTGAATATTTCGAAATTGATGGGGAAATTTTAGAAGTAACCATTTTTAACATATTGTAGGTATCCGTATATGGGAGGGCAAGAGCGAAGGCACTTGACTTCCCTGAAAATCTGACTATGTCATTTCTGTTCTTGGAAGTTACTGAAAAGATTCTCGCCATAACACTAATTCTGATTTCTAATTTTTCTGTTGAACTCCTGGATGCCCGCGAAATATGTAGTAAAAGTAGAAATATGTAGAAATATCTAGACCCTTCGAAATATGTAGTAAAAGAAGAAAAAACGTTGGGAATTTTCATAGGAAAAGTGGAAGTTTACAGCAGAAAGTAATAATATTGAAATTTTGCATTGAATGTTGGAACACTTGGTGGAATAATACAGGTTGTCCCACTCGCTACCGAACCCGGCATTTCTTTAATAATATAACACCAATGAAGATATTGCAACGAAATTTTAAGTGGACTTACCTCATTTCGTGTGAAATGTGATGACAGTACAACATGAGCTGGAAATGGCCACCATTTGCGTCCAAACAGCATTGAACCCGGCGCACCATATTGTGGAAAGTCCTTCCCAGTACGTCCGCCATCACTGCCTGACTTTCTTCGGTGATGTTTGCTTTCAAGGCATCTATGGTTCGCGGTTTCTTTTGGTAAACTCTCCCTTTTAGATATCCCCATGAAAAGTAATCAGAAGGCGTCAAATAGGGCGAGCGCGGTGGCCATATACCCTGCAAAATGACGTGGTCGCCGAAAAAAGACTGAATTTTGGCCATACTGTTGTGTGATGTGTGTGATATCACTCCATCATGCTGGTAATATCCAGCAATGGAGAGTTGTTCGTCGTCCAATTGATTTACAAAGGTGTTGAAGATTTCCATATATGCAGCTGTTGGGATGGTTGTATCGAAGAAGATGGGACCAATTATGCGGCGCCGGATCATCCCACACCAAACATCAATTTTCTGTGAATGAAGGGGTTCTTTATGTATTGCGATTGGATTTTCACTGGCCCAAATACAGGAATTTTTAGAGTCGACGTATCCGGACAGGTGAAACCCCGCCTCGTCCGAGAACCACGTGTAGTCCAGAATGCCTGGATTTTCCTGAAGACATGTCTGAAACCATCGACAGTATGTCACTCGTTTCACGTGGTCAGGTTCTTTGAGTTCGTGGACCACGAAAATACGGTACGCACGAAACTTCGCTTTTTCACAGCACGTTGACAAGTGCTTTTGGACAACCCTGTTTCCTGTGACAGTCGGCGTAGTGACTTCCTGGGAAATGCAAGTAGTCGGCGCTTTACATTATGGATCGTTTTCTCAGACATTTGTAGACGACTTCCTGCATGGTCGTCTAATAAAGTCCCCTTGGTTTCCAATTTCTTCGACAATGCCCAAATAGTGGACTTTGCTCGGCGGATGTGTGCCTACAAACCTATCCAGGAATTGCTGTTGACAAGACTTTATCGATTCTGTTTTCCAATAAGTGGAAAACGATTAACACTCGCATCCAGGGTATACCAATACATTTTCACACTTACGCGAACAGCCATGAGCACGAGCATTCACTATCAACAACCGTATTGCGTAGACACGCTCAGCGAAATGGCATAACAAAGCAGCAGAGAAGCGTGTACGGCTGGCTGGCGGACTGCTCCTCAGTCGCGCTACACTTAGGAATTTGTCTGCCACTAAGGAGCACTCCGGCTGGCTGGTGGACTGCTCCTCAGTCGCGCCACACTTAGGAATTTGTCTGCCACTAAGGAGCACTCCGGCTGGCTGCTGGACTGCTCCTCAGTCGCGCCACACTTAGGAATTTGTCTGCCACTAAGGAGCACTCCGGCTGGCTGCTGGACTGCTCCTCAGTCGCGCCACACTTAGGAATTTGTCTGCCACTAAGGAGCACTCCGGCTGGCTGCTGGACTGCTCCTCAGTCGCGCCACACTTAGGAATTTGTCTGCCACTAAGGAGCACTCCGGCTGGCTGGTGGACTGCTCCTCAGTCGCACCACACTTAGGAATTTGTCTGCCACTAAGGAGCACTCCGGCTGGCTGGTGGACTGCTCCTCAGTCGCGCCACACTTAGGAATTTGTCTGCCACTAAGGAGCACTCCGGCTGGCTGGCGGACAGCGCCGGGTTCAATGCTGTCTGGACACAAATGGTGGCCACTTCCAGCACATGTTGTGATATCATCACATTTCGCACGAAATGAGGTAAGTCCACTTCAAATTTCCCTGCAATGTCTTCATTGGTGTTAATATTATTAAAGAAATGCCGGGTTCGGTAGCGAGTGGGACACCCTGTAGAAAAACGTAAAGACGGAAGAATGAAAAATATGATTTTATCCTCTGCAACAATCCTTCACTACTGGACAAAGATCTCCTGAAGTTTCTTCTAGAACTTTATCTTGAGAGTATTTTTTCCTTCTTGATGAGCAACTGAGGGATCGTTGGTGTACTGTGGAGAATAGGACACATGTCAAAACGCTCAAGGCTCAAACAAAAGAACAGCAAATAAATTGCCTTTTTTGTCCCAACATGCTGTCTAATTTTATTAATCTATCTCTTTTATGTAGTTTTTTTTTTTTTGGGGGGGTCTTGTGGTTTTCAATTAAATTGGTGTAGCGTGAGCGATAAAAACAATTAAATAACAAGAAGGCACAGTGGAAATTCCCATATGATGTTTGTGAATGTCAGTAGTAATTACAGTTTCTGTTTGCCACCTTCCGAAAACTAAGCCACTGACGCCTATGGAAGTATAATAGTTGATGCGACATTTAACTTTGACAAAAGATATCAAGCGAGGACCACATCGAAGAAGAAATTTATAGGTGTATAAAACTTGGCTAGAGTGCATTTCGAAGAAACAGTACAATTTTCAAGAGCAATTTACCATAGATTTGTCTTTTTAATGAGTATTAGCTTGAGTAAATATTACTGGAGGATATCACAAAGTTGCCTGAAATATGATGTTGGTGCTACACGTATTTATCAATTTGTTCTGCACGTTTGTGATTTAGAATCTGCATTTGTATTTAAAAATGAATCTGCACGTTTGTGATTTGGAATCTGCATTTGTATTTAAAAATGAATCAGCACTTAGAATTAGAATCTAAACATACACTTTTAGAATCGATATTTGTATTTAAATACTATAACATTTTTTAGACAAATGCTTTTGTATTTAAATATATTAAATAGCTTTATATTCTTTGTTGATAAATATAGCAGCACTCATAATTAGAACCTAAACATACACTTTTAGAATCGATATTTGTATTTAAATACTATAACATTTTTTAGACAAATGGTTTTGTATTTAAATATATTAAATAGCTTTATATTCTTTGTTGATAAATATAGCAGCACCCATAATTTGAATTGTAAATATACGAATTTTGTACTTTGAATTCTTTTGCGTGGGTTATTGCATATGATGATTGTGTTTTAGTTTATGCGTGAATATCAAGGACGTTTTTATGGTATATGAAGAATAAGCTGCATTTCAGTCAGTCATATTTGCTGCTATTTGGATTTGTAACGTACCAGGAGATGTGACGTACCTGCCAGAAGGACGCACACGACATAAAGGCAGATAGCAATTAGAATCAATGTCCGCGTAGCTCAATTGGTAGAGTAACTTATTCCGGAATGAGTGGACCCGGGTTCGAACCCCGACGCGGATAAAAAATGACGGAGAAATTTACTTCGTTATAATGGCGCCCGAACTATCCGGATGACCCGGCCGTTCAAAATCTCGCATTGGTGTGATGTTATTTCCACACCGCGAGACAGGAAAAATATGAGAAGCACTTCGAAAAAAAAAGAAAAATAAGGGGGAGATGATGTAACGTACCAGGAGATGTGACGTACCTGCCAGAAGGACGCACACGACATAAAGGCAGATAGCAATTAGAATCAATGTCCGCGTAGCTCAATTGGTAGAGTAACTTATTCCGGAATGAGTGGACCCGGGTTCGAACCCCGGTGCGGATAAAAAAATGACGGAGAAATTTACTTCGTTATAGATTATGTGAGTGTAGAGATTTGCTTTGTAAATACAGTACTTTAATATACAGTATATTCATTTTGTTTTGGTATATGATTAAGTCATTGCTTTCTGTAATGTGTTATGTCTTACAAGTGGTGCACCCAGGATTTCTTTATGGGGGTGGCCCACAATATTGAAAATGCAAATAAAAATACCCCATAGAAAACATCTCCTGAAATATTGCAAAGCAATAAAAATATCTCCACCATATTAAAAGGCATTTCCAATGATTCGTAAAATATATATTTTAAAAATAAGCAGTCAATTACAAAGAATGAATGACCAAGTGATACCTCAATGAGAGGGCTCGGGCCCCTGGGCCACCCCTTCTGAGTGTACCATTGTGCCTTACCATGATAAGCACTGAAAAATGTTGGTCTAAGCTAAAGAATTTGTAAGTCACATTTGCAAGATTTACAGCCAAACTGTTAACTTCAGTTGTGTGGTTTTTTTTTATTTTTTTTTTTTTTTTGAAGGAAGGTTTAACGACCACCGTGAGCAACTAAATGGGCTATAAGCAGCCGGCAGTCCCTGATTTAGGGCCACTGGTTCCAGGAAAGGGAGAGAGCTAGTGCCGTAAGACAAACACAACATCCATGACTCACCGGGAATCGAACCCGGACCCCTTTCGGACGAACTATCAGAAAAGGGTCCAGGTTCGAATCCCAGTGAGGCATGGATGTTGTGTATCTGCGGACGAATGATCTGCGCCACCGATCGGTTAACTTCAGTTCAAAGTTTTCATATTGGTTAACCAGCTAAAACATGAAACTGTACTTTGCATTAAAAATGGTTAGAGTATTTTTGCATATTTAGACTTAGAAAAGTTCATTATATGGCTTATACCATTGTTGTTGACGTAAAATATCTATAATTATACTTAATGGTCAATGAATAGCTGTCTCACTGTACGATAAAACACCATGTCTCCAAGTTGCAAAAAAAAAAAAACATTTATTTATATCTACAAATTAAAAACCTAGTTGAAAGCTAGTACTTTCGGAGATCTCAAGTCTCCATCTATACAGGCTCCAGCGCCACAAGACAAGACCGCGTATCAGACATATATATGCGCTCCCCCCCCATACCCACAATGCATCACTCACTCCACCGTCGGCAAATGGCTTTCGCCGACGCTGGGGTACAAAAAAAAAATTAAAAAAATATATATATATAGGTGTAATAAAACCACTGATAACTAAAATAGGGAACAATAACTAAACTAAAGAATAAGAAAGCAAAATAAGACAAGTTCATTTTCTAAATCAGGAACCTTCATCAGTGTGGAACTCATGTGAAGTGGCCAGTCTTCTCTAAGGGCTACGAACATATGCAGGAAGTTCCAAGTTACAGCAAGAGTCACTGTGGTGAATTCTACACAGACTTTCTGCAAGAAAGATAGTAGATTTTTCGACATCAGAGTTCAAAACTGTAATACCATTCCAATGTGGGAAATAACCCTCTTGGTTTACTGCTATGGTAAGAGCAGTATTTATGGTTCCTGATCTGAGGGTGTACTGGTGTTCCCTCAGTCTGACCAATAAGGTCCTAAGAGTAGAACCTATGTATTTTTTCATAGCCAAATCAGGATCAGGGTGGGCTAAGGGTATACAATATACACCAAGTTTCTGAAGAGGGGCGATCCTGTCTCTGTCCTTTCCTGATCAGTGAAAAGATATTTCTAGTTTTCACTCCGAAGTTTAAATGGTGTCTATGGCACGCTTTTTTGAGAATAGGTACAATATTAGGATTGTACTCCAAACTCCCTACAAATGTGGACTGTCTGGTTTCCAAGGATAACTTTGTAAATTTCAGTCTTCTACTCCTCAGTAGTAATTGTTGAAATAGTTGTTCTGAGTATCCAAATTGTCGAGCAATTGTTGACACTGTAAAAATTTCCCGTTTTCTAGCTCTACAAGACGAGGAATGTGTATATGCACGTCCAATGAGGAAACGCAAAAAGCGGCAGTTTTATATTGCATTGGATGGGAAGAAGTGAAAGGAATGATACAAGGGTTGAATGTGGGTTTCCTGTATACAGAGTACTTAATTCTCTGAGATTGCAAGTCCCTAGTCAAAAGGAAGTCAAGGAAAGGTAAGTTCCCCGATTGTTCCGATTCTTTAGTAAAGTTGATTGTAGGATGCTGAGAAGAAAGACAGTCAACGAATTGATCCAAGAGGGAAAGAGAATATGGCCAAAAGACCAACATATCATCTACATATCTTATTAAAAGTAGAGGCTGAAACCCGAAATTCAGCAAGACCTGTTTTTCCAGGTGTTGCAGAAAATTTTCATCCAGTATTGGGGAGAGTGGGGAACCCATACGGTTCAGGGCTTGTATTAATAGTACAATACAAGCCCTGAACTGTATAAATTCCTTCACATCTGGGGGTCGAGCATTCATTATGGCCTCACTAGATGTGGAGGCCCTTTTTCCGAGTGTCCCTCTAGCTACCGTCCATTCAATTACTGAGGAAAGTTTGTTAAAAGGCAAGACTATCCCCCCTTGGAAATTGAAGCAGTCATCTCGTCCCTTAAGTTAGTGACAAAGAGGTCATACTTTAGGTTTGACAACCAAATATATCAACAGCTTGAGGGAGCTCCCATGGGTTCCCCACTCTCCCCAAAACTGGCTGAAATTTTTCTGCAACACCTGGAAAAACAGGTCTTGCTGAATTTCGGGTTTCAGCCTCTACTTTTCATAAGATATGTAGATGATATGTTGGTCTTTTGGCCATATTCTCTTCCCTCTTGGATCAATTCGTTGACTGTCTTTCTTCTCAGCATCCTACAATCAACTTTACTAAATAATCGGAACAATCGGGGAACTTACCTTTCCTTGACTTCCTTTTGACTAGGGACTTGCAATCTCAGAGTATTAAGTACTCTGTATACAGGTAACCCACATTCAACCCTTGTATCATTCCTTTCACTTCTTCCCATCCAATGCAATATAAAACTGCCGCTGTTTTGCGTTTCCTCATTGGACGTGCCTATACACATTCCTCGTCTTGTAGAGCTAGAAAACGGGAACTTTTCACAGTGTCAACAATTGCTCGACAATTTGGATACTCAGAACAACTATTTCAACAATTACTACTGAGGAGTAGACGACTGAAATTTACAAAGTTATCCTTGGAAACCAGACAGTCCACATTTGTAGGGAGTTTGGAGTACAATCCTAATATTGTACCTATTCTCAAAAAAGCGTGCCATAGACACCATTTAAACTTCGGAGTGAAAACTAGAAATATCTTTTCACTGATCAGGAAGGACAGAGACAGGATCGCCCCTCTTCAAAAACATGGTGTATATTGTATACCCTTAGCCCACCCTGATCCGGATTTGGCTATGAAAAAATACATAGGTTCTACTCTTAGGACCTTATTGGTCAGACTGAGGGAACACCAGTACACCCTCAGATCAGGAACCATAAATACTGCTCTTACCATAGCAGTAAACCAAGAGGGTTATTTCCTACATTGGAATGGTATTACAGTTTTGAACTCTGATGTCGAAAAATCTACTATCTTTCTTGCAGAAAGTCTGTGTAGAATTCACCATAGTGACTCTTGCTGTAACTTGGAACTTCCTGCATATGTTCGTAGCCCTTGGAGAAGACTGGCCACTTCACATGAGTTCCACACTGATGAAGGTTCCTGATTTAGAAAATGAACTTGTCTTATTTTGCTTTCTTATTCTTTAGTTTAGTTAGTGTTCCCTATTTTGGTTATCAGTGGTTTTTATTACACCTATATATATATATATATATATATATATATACTAAAGAGCAAAACTGAAGACTAAGGAAAAAATTTTTAGAATTTAAAACGAAGGGTGCAAAATAACCTGAAAATCAAAACGCGCAACGCAGCAGTTTTGAAAATTCAGAATTCACATTCTATAAAGAAGATACCTAAGCAAAAAAATACATATATAATTTTGACTCACACCTAGTACAACATAGAAAAGGTTATGTATCTACCTGTGTGATCAAAGGAAAAAAGGTAAAAAATAAAATAAAACAACTGAATGTAGAAGGTGTCGAGAATACTGAGCCTTGGCTTTATCAAGGACCAGCAAAAACTCTGCATTTCTCACTTCCACAAAGACCTAGTTGGAAATGGGTTTCTGCAAGGCCATAGATGCAAGTAACATTCCCACCTAAAATAGTTTAAAAAATATATATATAAGTCATGTCCTCCTTAGAGTTGCATGACCTAGCACTAGTTAACATTTTCGCTTGCATCCATTAACCTTCCTGGCCCGACCCATACTCTTCATCTGTTACTATTAAACAGAGAGAAGAAGATTAAAGAGAACTCAAGCTGTGAGAGTGACATAATAATTAGAAATGATTTTCAGCCATAACGAAATTCCAAGTTCGTTTGAGAGAGAATTTAAACCTGAAAAACAATGCAAAAGAAATCCAAATTTTACATTGCAATTAAAAAGGAAATGTTAATTTATAACGAACAGATTTTTGAAAGAAAACTTGAGTCTAAAACCCCCTACTCTACAACTTATGACAACACAAAAACGAGAATAAGTTAAAGATAATAATTAACTAAAGAAAACTTTGTGAAAGTTATATACCTTAAACACTTAGTTGCAATATGTACAAAGTATTTCAGCAGTGCTTTAAGTGCATAATTAATTAGTATTAAGAACTTAACTACTTTGAAAAAACAGCGCATAGACAGCGCATAGAAAAGGAACAAGCTAAGCCATCTTCTGTTCCTAGGTACCCCAAAAGACGCTCAAAGTTACAAAGAAAAGAAAAAGAAAGAGTTAAAACCCCGCAAAAATGTTAACAGACAAATCAATGCCTAAAAGTTGAAAAGCTAAAAAACGACAGAGAAAAGGTACATGAAGTACAAACATTGAACTTATAAAACCTAGAACCCAAAAACAAGGAAGAGAGCTTACCTCTTGTGTTACAAAAACTTTTCTCCTCACAAGAGAAGAACATGGCTGACCTCTTCTGCCACTCCTAGACGCTGGGGCAGTGAGGGTGGGGCTGATGGCCTCCTCATACAGCAAGAAAACAACGCGCGGAGATTTTAACCAGAGAAAAAAAAAAATATATAAACATAAGACTGTGGATCTGTATGATCAGAAAGAGCAGAATTAACTCTCCAGAATACATGAGAAATATTATAAAATACACGAGCAGTTTATTTAATAATCTTTGCATGTATTAAATCACCTTAGTGAGCTTCTATAGATTAATCAGAATCTTATTAATTTTAATGTTAGTTTTACTATTTTTAGTATAGCTATCCTAGTGATGAATAACTAGTTTTCTTTTATTTGTTTTTATTTTCTTTTATAAACGGATTTTTAAGCTTTTTGTGATTTTGTTTATATTATTTAATTTTTTGTTTTAATAGGACCGTCATATCCATAGCACTAAGGTTCCTTTAGGTAGTTAATAGGCATCCTCTAGCCAACTTCTCTTACGGCTTTGATTGGTCAGAATCATATTATTAACTGTGTAGAAAATTAAAGCAGATCTGCCAACCTTACTCTATTATTCAGAATAATTTTTCTTAAAGTTCTTTTGATGAAAGAAGAAGGAATTTCGTTCTCTAGAAAACTTTCTAATAGTATATTAATGTTGTAATTGAAGTCCAAATTGTTGCTGCAAATTCTTGAAATTCTTAGGACCTGAGAAATTAGTACATTCTCAATTACTTTGGTTGAAATGTTATTATTCCAGTGTAGATATTTAATTACTTTGAAAAGGAAAATTAACTCTTTTATCATAGAGGCTAATAGATGGGTTACCTCTGTTGAGCTTAATGCTTAAGTCTAGGAACTCAAGTTCCTGATTACTGTGGTTGGTTTTACATAAGTTAAGAGAGCTAGGATAGATATTATCAAAATCACTCTCTATAACTTCTGAATTATTGATACACAGCAGATCATCAATATATCTAAAAGTGTAAAGGTAGTTATCTGAGCAGGTGGGGTGATTTTTAATGAATATACTCTCTATAAGCAAGTGAACGGTATTCCAATGGGAACATCAACGTCCACGCATATCGCTAATCTATTCCTGTTCTTTAAGGAATATAAATTCATTAAAAATCACCCCACCTGCTCAGATAACTACCTTTACACTTTAGATATTGATGATCTGCTGTGTATCAATAATTCAGAAGTTATAGAGAGTGATTTTGATAATATCTATCCTAGCTCTCTTAACTTATGTAAAACCAACCACAGTAATCAGGAACTTGAGTTCTAGACTTAAGCATTAAGCTCAACAGAGGTAACCCATCTATTAGCCTCTATGATAAAAGAGTTAATTTTCCTTTCAAAGTAATTAAATATCTACACTGGAATAATAACATTTCAACCAAAGTAATTGAGAATGTACTAATTTCTCAGGTCCTAAGAATTTCAAGAATTTGCAGCAACAATTTGGACTTCAATTACAACATTAATATACTATTAGAAAGTTTTCTAGAGAACGAAATTCCTTCTTCTTTCATCAAAAGAACTTTAAGAAAAATTATTCTGAATAATAGAGTAAGGTTGGCAGATCTGCTTTAATTTTCTACACAGTTAATAATATGATTCTGACCAATCAAAGCCGTAAGGAAGTTGGCTAGAGGATGCCTATTAACTACCTAAAGGAACCTTAGTGCTATGGATATGACGGTCCTATTAAAACAAAAAATTAAATAATATAAACAAAATCACAAAAAAAGCTTAAAAATCCGTTTATAAAAGAAAATAAAAACAAATAAAAAAGAAAACTAGTTATTCATCACTAGGATAGCTATACTAAAAATAGTAAAACCAACATTAAAATTAATAAGATTCTGATTAATCTATAGAAGCTCACTAAGGTGATTTAATACATGCAAAGATTATTAAATAAACTGCTCGTGTATTTTATAATATTTCTCATGTATTCTGGAGAGTTAATTCTGCTCTTTCTGATCATACAGATCCACAGTCTTATGTTTATATATATTTTTTTCTCTGGTTAAAATCTCCGCGCGTTGTTTTCTTGCTGTATGAGAGAGGCCATCAGCCCCACCCTCACTGCCCCCCAGCGTCTAGAGGAGCAGAAGAGGTCAGCCATGTTCTTCTCTTGTGAGGAGAAAAGTTTTTGTAACACAAGAGGTAAGCTCTCTTCCTTGTTTTTGGGTTCTAGGTTTTATAAGTTCAATGTTTGTACTTCATGTACCTTTTCTCTGTCGTTTTTTAGCTTTTCAACTTTTAGGCATTGATTTGTCTGTTAACATTTTTGCGGGTTTTAACTTTTCTTTTCTTTTCTTTGTAACTTTGAGCGTCTTTTGGGGTACCTAGGAACAGAAGATGGCTTAGCTTGTTCCTTTTCTATGCGCTGTCTATGCGCTGTTTTTTCAAAGTAGTTAAGTTCTTAATACTAATTAATTATGCACTTAAAGCACTGCTGAAATACTTTGTACATATTGCAACTAAGTGTTTAAGGTATATAACTTTCACAAAGTTTTCTTTAGTTAATTATTATCTTTAACTTATTCTCGTTTTTGTGTTGTCATAAGTTGTAGAGTAGGGTTTTAGACTCAAGTTTTCTTTCAAAAATCTGTTCGTTATAAATTAACATTTCCTTTTTTAATTGCAATGTAAAATTTTGGATTTCTTTGCATTGTTTTTCAGGTTTAAATTCTCTCCTCAAACGAACTTGGAATTTCGTTATGGCTGAAAATCATTTCTAATTATTATGTCACTCTCACAGCTTGAGTTCTCTTTAATCTTCTTCTCTCTGTTTAATAGTAACAGATGAAGAGTATGGGTCGGGCCAGGAAGGTTAATGGATGCAAGCGAAAATGTTAACTAGTGCTAGGTCATGCAACTCTAAGGAGGACATGACTTATATATATATTTTTTAAACTATTTTAGGTGGGAATGTTACTTGCATCTATGGCCTTGCAGAAACCCATTTCCAACTAGGTCTTGTGGAAAGTGAGAAAATGCAGAGTTTTTGCTGGTCCTTGATAAAGCCAAGGCTCAGTATTCTCGACACCTTCTACATTCAGTTGTTTTATTTTATTTTTTACCTTTTTTCCTTTTGATCACACAGGTAGATACATAACCTTTTCTATGTTGTACTAGGTGTGAGTCAAAATTATATATGTATTTTTTTGCTTAGGTATCTTCTTTATAGAATATATATATATATATATATATATATATATATATATATATATATATATATATATTTTGTACCCCAGCGTCGGCGAAAGCCATTTGCCAACGGTGGAGTGAGTGATGCATTGTGGGTATGGGGGGGGGGCGCATATATATATATATGTCTGATACACGGTCTTGTCTTGTGGCGCTGGAGCCTGTAGATGGAGACTTGAGATCTCCGAAAGTACTAGCTTTCAACTAGGTTTTTAATTTGTAGATATAAATAAATGTTTTTATTTTTGCAACTTGGAGACATGGTGTTTTATCGTACGGTGAGACAACTATTCATTGACCATTAAGTTATTATGCACGAATTTCAACTCCATTTTATCTATAATTATACATTTTATATGCTTTTTGAGTTGAGAATTTGTTAAAGTTTAAACCATTTTTGTGTATTTTTTTATTATTTAAGTTTTGATTGTTACAGAATTTCTATGCCCCAGGACAACTGTTTATAGAGTTTCAAAAAAGCTGTGGAATCCTACTCTGCTGTCTACTTAATGAGCATTAATGAAGTCAATACATAACTTAAAGGAATTTCTTAGGGTAAAATGACACACCCCCCCCCCCGCCATTGTTTAATTCATGTTGGTTACAATTTATTCTGCAGAACTATGGTCATCCGAAACGTCACTTCGTTTTTCTTCAAATTTTTATTAATAGGAAACATAAAACGATCAAACATGTTTGAGAACTAAATTTGTGTTGAAGTATTTTTTGCAAAGATGTTTGGCTCAATGCTGTATGCCATCAAATATGGACGATCTGCAAAAGATATTTAATGGCTCTCATGGGCTGTGATTCCAGAATGGTGCCGCAGTTATCTAGTACTGTTGTCATCAAATATTTTCTTTTAATGTTTCTGGACTTCATAATTCTTTGAAGTCATACCTTTCTTTACTCACCGGCATTATTCATCAGAAAATGAGCCCTCTTGTCCTAAAATTTTATTTGAAGCTTTTACCCTTGAATATCGTGAAAAAGGATTATGATTTCTTAAAAGATAATGTTCGGTATGCAGACAGCCAAAAATTACATAATCATGTTAAATTTTAGTAAAACTTGGGATTGGATTTACGTAGATTTCCTGTAGCAGTCCTTCGGATCATACACAAAAGACGAAAGTCTTTTGTGTATGTTCCCAAGATTCCACGTGTATGACGAAAGTTTTTGTGTATGTTCCCAAGGTTCCACGTCTAGGTTCTTTGTGTATGTTCCAAAGGCTTCCTATGTTCCCGTATTCACGTTTACACAATTATAAATACACTGACGGAAAAAAACCCAACACCAAGAAGGAGTTGTGTTAGATGAACGACAGTTGGTAGGCGGTGAGAGTACATCTGTAAGATGACGTCTATGCAAATTTCGCGCTCGGCGCATACGTGTGGCGCTAGTAGCGCCCCTCTGAACATGCAAATCAGGTTTGCCGTAAATACGCGCTGTAACGTTCGTGAGCGTTAGTTATCGTTGAGATTCGACGTAGGGTGTTGATGTTAGTCAAGAATACCTTTAAGAAGACGAAGAAGCCATTATCAACAGCTCACGGAGTTTGAACGAGGTCGTGTAATAGGGCTACGAGAAGGTGGGTTTTCTTTCCGCAATATTGCAGAACGACTTGGCAGGAATGTAGCCACTGTGCATGATTGTTGGCAGCGGGGGTCAAGGGAAGGTACTGCCTCAAGAAGACAGGGTTCCGGCCGGCCACGTGGCACTACTGAGAGGGAAGACCGCCGTGTACGGCGTATAGCCGTGGCGTATCGTACCGCGTCTGCGGCAGCAATTCGAGCTGCAGTTGTCACCACAGTGACAGAACGAACTGTTACAAATCGGTTACTTGAAGGACAGCTCCGAGCCAGACGCCCTGTAGCGTGCATTCCACTTACTCCAAACCACTGCCGTTTGCGACGTTAGTGATGTCAAGCTAGAGCTCATTGGAGGACGGAGTGGAGATTTGTTGTGTTTTCTGATGAAAGTCGGTTCTGCCTGGGTGCCAGTGATGGCCGTGTGTTGGTTAGAAGAAGGCCAGGTGAGCGCCTGCAACTAACCTGTCTGCGGCCGAGACATATTGGACCTACACCTGGAGTTATGGTCTGGGGAGCAATTTTCTATGACAGCAGGAGCACTCTCGTGGTTATCCCACGCACCCTGACGGCACAGTTGTACGTCGGTCTGGTGATTCAACCGGTTGTGCTGCCATTCATGAACAGCATTCCAGGGGGTGTTTTCCAACAGGATAACGCTCGCCCGCATACCGCTGTTGTAACCCAACATGCTCTACAGTGTGTCGACATGTTGCCGTGGCCTGCTAGATCACCAGATCTTTCACCAATCGAGCACGTATGGGACATCATTGGACAACAACTTCAGCGTCACCCCCAACCAGCATTAACCGTCCCTGTATTGACCTACCAAGTGCAACAGGCATGGAACTCCATCCCACAAACTGACATCCAGCACCTGTACGACACAATGCATGAACGTTTGCGTGCTTGCATTCAACATTGTGGCGGTTACACCGGTTATTAATGTACCCGCATTTCACATTCAAAATGGCTCTTCTCGCGCTTACTATAAGCTGTGATCTTGAAACCTTAATCGATTAAATATGTTACCTATACAAATGTATTGCCCGCCATTTCATTCCTCTACAACTATTTTTTCGTGGTGTTGGGATTTTTTTCCGTCAGTGTATTAGAAAATAACAGTTTTACATCATGAATAGTTATCAGATTGTTTAATACAATTTTAAATTGTGAAAGTGAGCTAAATTATTGACAAAGGGCTTAAATAAAATACCCATGACGTGCATTGCATTCATGGTAAACAAACATACAAGGGGTAGCGAATCAGCGCCGATTTCAGTGCAGCGGCAAAAATAGGAACTTTTGCTTGTATATTAACGATATAACGGAATGGCATAGCCTTGTATTATACGATTAATTGCAGAAAGCCATGTTTAGGGTCACTGGTTCCAGGGAAGAGAGAGAGCCAGTGCCGTACGACAAACACAAAAACCATCCCTCACCGGGATTCGAACCCAGGCCTTTCTCGGACGAATGGTCATAAGCCAGCGCTTAAACCACTGCACCACAGGTGCGGCCTGGTGTAAATTTGTATTCTCCTTTGATTTAAAACAGATTCCCTCCCAATTCTAAGAAATGCATCTCGCCAAAGTGGAAATCAAATTTGTTGTTAAATACAATTACAACGTGTATCTTTTATAATAATAAATCGTAGTTATAATTCTATGATATGCATGCTGCACTTGATGAACAGAGGTGGAGAGGAGAGGTTAGGGTTTTACGCAAAAATTTAGAATCTGCCCAGCGGTAATGTAAACATTTTTGACGTGCCCCTGTATGACGAAACGGAGCCCATTGCTGTGTATTTTTACATTCTCTTGCTTTTCATGAAACCGATTATTTAAATACAATGTTTGATTTCTTTTTTTTTTTTTTTGACTGGAGGTTAAACGACCACCGTGAGCAACTCAATGGGCCATAAGCAGTCACCCGTCCCTAATTTAGGGCAATTGGGTCTAGGGAATAGAGAGAGCCGGTGCCTGAAAACAAACACATTCATGCCTCACGGGATTCGAACCCGGACCCATCTCGGACGAATGGCCATAAACCAGCACTTAGACGGGTGCATGTTTGTTGTCTGGTGGGCAAATGCCCACCGGACACTTGTCCACCAGGACAAAAAACAGCCCACTCCCACTCGGACACTTCCCCACCAGGACAACAGCCCACTCGGACACTTCCCCACCAGGACAACAGCCCACTCGGACACTTCCCCACCAGGACAACAGCCCACTCGGACACTTCCCCACCAGGACAACAGCCCACTTGGACACTTGCTCACCCGGACATTTGCCCACCCGGACATTTGCCCACTGGACACGAACCCACTGAACTTGTGCACACTTAGCACAGCAACTTTAGGAATAATCGCCACCATATTTTCGAAATTTAAGCATCATGACCTGCTTTGATTTTGGGAGATGGTGTACACCCGCTGAATTTTAAATTTTGTATGCCGTGTGACCCAACGCACGTTTGGAACATGATGTACACCCACCGGATTTGTACACCCTCCGAAATTTTAAATTTGTATGCAGTGTGATCCAACGCACGTTTTGAAAAAGAATGCAAATTGTCTCAACTGTAGGGAGGAAGGGGGATGGGGCGGATAGATCCCAAAATGAAGCACGCCGCATGCAAATCAAAAACGACACACCAGATCTCGCCGCCCCGGTGGCGCAGTGGTCTAAGGCGTTGGCCTCTGATCATTCGTCCGTAAGGGGTCCGGGTTCGAATCCCGGTCGGGCATGGATGTTGTGTTTGTCTTACGGCACTGGCTCTCTCCCTTCCCTGGAACCAGTGACCCTAAATTAGGGACGGGCGACTGCTTATAGCCCATTGAGTTGCTCACGGTGGTCGTTAAACCTCCAATCAAAAAAAAAAAAAAAACACCAGATCTCTGCGGGAAATGGCAAATTCGTACCCGGTAGGCGTATTTCACAAGTGTATATACGGAATTGCGATGAATGCCATTTCCACCACGCGATTGGTTCAGAGCTGCTTTGGAGATTGCGAGTAGGCGGGGCCTATAAGGATTAAGAAGAGTCACGTAACAGGAACACTCTCTTTTACCGTGGGAAGTTCTGCTTGAATAATACTGTAAAGTAAGTTTGTGTACGATATCATAAGGAATATATTTGCATTTTCTCAGATGAATACAAGTCGAAATGTATCTTAATATTAAAACTAAGGACGACTTAAATAGCTAGTTGAATACCAAAGAGTGCCCCCCCCCGGTGGTGCAGTGGTCTAAGCGCTGGCTCATGATCATTCGTACGTGACGGGTCTAGGTTCGAATCCCGGTGAGGCATGGATGTTTGTGTTTGTTTTACGGCACTGGCTCTCTCCCTTCCATGAAACCAGTAGCCCTAAATTAGGGACGGGCGACTGCTCATACCCCATTGAGTTGCTCACGGTGGTCGTTGAACCTTCAATAAAAAAACAGGCTCCGTATAGCCCAAAAGATGACAGCACGTCAGTTGAGTATCCATTCAATGAAGGGCTATAAGCAGTCGCCGGTTGTCCTTGAACCTTCAATCGCCGCCTCGGTGGCACAGTGGTCTAAGCGATGGCCTCTGATCATTTGTTCAAAAGGGGTCCGGGTTCGAATCCCGGTGAGGCATGGATGTTGTGTTTGTCTTACGGCACTGGCTCTCTCCCTTCCCTGGAAGCAGTGGCCTTAAATTAGGGACGGGCGACTGCTTATAGCCCAATGAGTTGCTCATTGTGGTCGTTAAACCTACACTAAAACAAAAAAAAAAAAAAAAAACAAAGACTCCGTATCGCCTAACAGATCACGATGGGTACTTAGCACGTCAGCTGAGTACCCATCGTGATTTGTGCTGTTGTGAAAGTGCCTAAATAAATTAGGGATACTAAAAAGTGCCCTTTTAAAGGTCCTTTTTACAAAAACTCAAATAGATCGATTTTGTGTCAGCTGTGGAAATACAACAGTTCCCTTCGAATAAATATTTCAAAATGTTATCTTCCATATTTTGCCTTATTAAATGGTAAGTGGTCTGTCATATATATATTTTTTCTAATTTTTTGAAAATTCCTCGTATTCTTGTTCCTCCAAACTCCATCAAAGATGCCTTCAATTCCACATTTTAACCCTCCTACCCGAAGATTAAAAAAGAACGTTAAACAGCTTATGGGTTCTCGATACAAAATACATCGGTACTAATCCGGAACTAACGGAGGAGTGAGAGCTGGCGTGCTATCTCTCGGCTTTGTGAGAACTAGGTCGAGCGAGAGTACTTCGGAAGATAAGTCACAAAATCCAAGAAGTCATCTTAATATAAAAACTCAAAGGTTGCCCTACCAATAAAGTACACTCTCTATTTACCTGCTGTTGCATTCCAACTGAATGAAAGTAACAACTGTCGCAAAGAAAACGCCGGAACATGAAAATGACTTATGTGAGTACAGCAATGCGTTCATGACCCCGTCACGTGACTCTCCTCATAGGCCCCGCCTACTAGCAATCTCCAAATCTGAATCAATCGAGGGTCTGAAATTGCCTTAATCGCAATTCAGTATACACACTTATGAAATACGCATCTAAGAGATTGGCACCATTTAGAGGCTACGACGCGACGTTGTGGTGTCGTATACAAATTGCATGAATGACAAATTGCGTTTCGTTCCGAGATATTGTCAAAGTGTGGGAGTTTTCCTAGTACAACAAAACGAAATGTACGAGTTTTCCTAGGGATATAAATGCGTATGTAAGATCATAACAACACAAGGTTTATGTAAAAGCTTTGCGACTCACTAAATCTTGAGTTATGATTTTAATTTTTTTATTGGAGGTTTAACGACCACCGTGAGCAACTCAATGGGCTACAAGCAGTCGCCCGTCCCTAATTTAGGGTCACTGGTTCCAAGGAAGGGAGAGAGCCAGTGCCGTAAGACAAACACAACATCCATGCCTTACCGGGATTCGAACCCGGACCCCTTTCGGGCGAATGATCAGAGGCCACCGCTTAGACTACTGCGCCACCGGGGCAGCCTTTTAATAGTTCGCATGTCATGCAATAAAGGCTGATCGACAGGGACTCAACGAATCGACCTTCAGGTATGTGTTTATTTTATTGGAGGTTTAACGACCACCGTGAGCAACTCAATGGGCTATAAGCAGTCGCGCGTCCCTAATTTAGGGCCACTGACTCCAGGGAAGGGAGAGAGCCGGTGCCGTAAGAAAAACACAACATCCAGGTCTCGCCGCGATTCGAACCCGGACCCTTCTCGGACGAATAGTCAGAGGTCAGCGCTTAAACTACTGCGCTACCGGGCGGCTTCCAAATTTTTAAGCGCGTTGTTTGTCTATTGATAGCGTTGTCTAATGATTTAAGTTTGAGCTTTTTGAACCCATTAAGAAAGGTGATGTATATCCATAGGCGCAACCACTGGGGGAGGTCCGGACCCCTCCAGATTTTCAGAGTCGAGGATTCCCAATGTAAAGAACCCCCACCCCAATTTTTCGGGAATATAATGATGTAATGCACACTTTTTTATGATGTGAACCGACTAAATTTAATAATATGAGATTGTGATTTTTCGGAGAATGCAAACACGTGTACAATGTGTACCTAATAAAACAGCGATATCGATTCCTAATAAGCAAAGTCAGCTCTACAACTTTGTAATTTACATTTCTGCCCTATCTATCATAGTTTTACAGTTGTGCTCGCTAAGTTCCACAATTCGCCAACAGAGGCGCCTATGTCGTGCTCGTTAGTTTTTTTTTTTTTTTTTTTTTTTTTGATTGGAGGTTTAACGACCACCGTGAGCAACTCAATGGGCTATAAGCAGTCCCCCGTCCCTAATTTAGGGTCACTGGTTCCAGGGAAGGGAGAGAGCCAGTGCCGTAAGACAAACACAACATCCATGCCTCACCGGGATTCGAACCCGGACCCCTTACGGACGTGCTCGTTAGATCGGCGCCTCAGCAACTGCTTTGCACCTGCGTGTGTGTGTCGGTGGGGGAGGGGGTCCCAACCCAAACTATTTTGTACAGTATGTTTATATTATCGTGTATATATATATATATATTCCGTATATATATATATATATGTGTGTGTACTAAAGAGCATAGCCGAAAACCATAAGATAAACTTTAGAATTTAAAACGAAAGTTGCAAAATAACCTGAAGATCAAAACGCGCAACGCAGCAGTTATGAAAATTCAGAATTCACATTCTATTAAGAAGCGACTGAAGCAAAAAATTTTGACTCATACCAAGTGCAACATAGAAAAGGTTATGTGTTGACCGGTGTGAGTAAAAAGAGAAAAAAATAGCACAACTGAATGTAGAAAGTGTCGAGAATACTGAGCCTTGGCTTTATCAAGGACCAGCAAAAACCTATTTGGAAATGGGTTTCTGCAAAGTCATAGATGCAAGTAATAAGCCCACCAAAAAAATTTTTTTAAATATATATATATGTCATGACCTCCGCAGAGTTGTATGACCAAGCTTTAGTTAACAATTTAGCTTGCATCCATAACTATCCTGGCCCGACCCATGCTCTTCATCTGTTACTATTAAACAGAAAGAAGATGATTATAGAAAACTCAAGTTGTAAGAGTGACATAATGAAACAGAAATAATGTTCAGCAATAACAAATTGCCAAGTTCGCCTGAGAGAGAATTTAAACCTGAATAGCAATACAAAAGTACTACAAATTCTTATACATTGCAATAAAAAAGGAAATATTAATATTTTTCTAAAGCACAGATTCTTGAAAGAAAACTGGATTATAAAAACCCCTGCTCCACAACTTCTGACAACACAAAAACCAGAATAAAATAAAGACAATAATAAACTAAAGAAAAGTTTTGTGAAGGTTATGTGACATAAACAATTAGTTGCAATATGTACAAAGTATTTCAGAAGTGCTTTAAGTGCATAATTAAGTAGTTATTAAGAATCTGTGCTGTAGAAAAAAATTAATATTTCCTTTTTTATTGCAATGTATAAGAATTTGTAGTACTTTTGTATTGCTATTCAGGTTTAAATTCTCTCTCAGGCGAACTTGGCAATTTGTTATTGCTGAACATTATTTCTGTTTCATTATGTCACTCTTACAACTTGAGTTTTCTATAATCATCTTCTTTCTGTTTAATAGTAACAGATGAAGAGCATGGGTCGGGCCAGGAGAGTTATGGATGCAAGCTAAATTGTTAGCTAAAGCTTGGTCATACAACTCTGCGGAGGTTATGACATATTTATATATATATATATTTTTTTTTTTTGGTGGGCTTATTACTTGCATCTATGACTTTGCAGAAACCCATTTCCAAATAGGTCTTTGTGGAAGTGAGAAAATGCAGAGTTTTTGCTGGTCCTTGATAAAGCCAAGGCTCAGTATTCTCGACACTTTCTACATTCAGTTGTTCTATTTTTTTTCTCTTTTTACCCACACCGGTCAACACATAACCTTTTCTATGTTGTACTTGGTATGAGTCAAAAATTTTTTTTGCTTCAGTCGCTTCTTAATAGAATATATATATATACTGAAGAGCAAAGCTGAAAACTAAGGAAAAACTTTTGAATTTAAAACGAAAGTTGCAAAATAACCTGAAGATCAAAACGCGCAACGCAGCAGTTACGAAAATTCAGAATTCACATTCTATTAAGAAGAGACCTAAGCAAAAATATATATATGTATTTTTGACTCATACCAAGTTCTACATAGAAAAGGTTATGTATCTACCGGTGTGAGTAAAAGGAGAAAAGATAAAAAATAAAATAAAACAACTGAATGTAGAAAGTGTCGAGAATACTGAGCCTTGGCTTTATCAAGGACCAGCAAAAACTCTGCATTTTCTCACTTCCACAAAGACCTAGTTGGAAATGGGTTTGCAAAAATATATATTTTTTTTTTTTTTGCTTAGGTCTCTTCTTAATAGAATGTGAATTCTGAATTTTCATAACTGCTGCGTTGCGCGTTTTGATCTTCAGGTTATTTTGCAACTTTCGTTTTAAATTCAAAAGTTTTTCCTTAGTTTTCAGCTTTGCTCTTCAGTAACTAATTTCAATTTACTATTTAGCAACTTATGCGCAAATTCTAGTTGAAATGTTTTATTATTTATTATTTTTTATTACTATTTTTTTATTTTTTATTTTTTTACAATTCACTCTTATTTTTTTCTAATTTTTAATTTTAGTGTGTTTTGGATGCTGCTTTTTGGAGTGTAGTTTATACTCGAGTTTGGTATTTTCTTGGACTGCTTATTTCTAAAAAGTTTTTCCTAGTTGGTTTGCTCAGAATTTGTATGTTTTGGCCCATGTGGAGTTCTAAGGACGATGAAAGGATTGGAGGTCAGCTCAGATATTTTAAGTCCTCCCGCTCGGTTAGGCTAGCACCCTTTCCCATAGTGTATGAACTCGCTGGCAAAGGTAATCTAAAGTTATGAAATGATAAACGTTGTTTGACATGTAAATCTGCAGATCCTAACCTGTATTCTTCTGTTGCGGATAATTGCTCCAACAAGTTTTGCAAAGCCTACAATACCATCTATAAGCTCACCTGTACTGTCTGCAACCTTAGCTATATTGGCCAAAGCAAAAATCCTCTTCATCTTAGGATAAATGGTCACAGGTCTCTAGTTAACAAGTTCTCTAATTCTGGAGTGAACCCCTCCACAAATGCTAACCAGTACTCTACCTTTGAATTAGAGCATTTCCATACTCATGGTTTTGACAAAGTGAAAATAGAGGTACTGCATATTATCCCTGACCCCTATGCTCGGCTAGAAACTGAATCCCTTGAAATTTTGCAGCATCAGTCTCTTTATCCCTATACTCTTAATTCCACTCTATCTGACAATAAGCATAATCAGCATAAATTTTCTATACGTGAACTCTTCTTTCTTGTTAATAACAAGAGCTGCACTAGAGGTAATAGAGGACAGAGGTTATTTCGCACATCAAGCAAGGTTGATTTTGCTAACTTGCAAATAACTCTGGAAAGCTTTAAAACTGGCACTAATTTTGTTAAAAATACTTACAAAATACTTAAGTCCTTCAAGCACTCTGTCCTTAAAAGTTTTTTCAAATTCTGGAAAGAAACTGCTGACCATGTTGATAAGCATGTTTTTGCTTTGGTTCTAGACATTCTTAAGCATATTCTTAAAGATAAAATTTCTCTTAAAGAATATTCCAGTAATTATGTAACCATCAGGTTTCTAAATAAAACCTATGATCATCTCAATGTTAGGAAGCTGTTCTACAATAATGCAATTTTTTTTCCCATCCACAGGCACCAGTCTATTGTAAGTTTTAAATATGTTAAGACCTTAGGGTCAATAGTTAAAAACTACAAACTTAATTCTTCGAGTTACATTCCTGTAATTCCTACATGTTCTTGTGATGAACATAAAGAAACAGTTCACTATGATAAGAATTACAACCATATTATCACTGGAAACTTGAGTTTTGTTGAAAATGAAAAGCTTAGGAATTTATTAAAGTATGGTTCTAAATTTAGACCTTCCTTCACAATTTCCAAAGAAAGGATTCTTGAGAGCTTCACTCAAGATGTTAATAGGTACATTGTAAAAACCGGTTTAACATACAATCAGCCTATTGAGGCCTTCGCAGAATGGAAATATAACGTAATCAATAGCTTCACTTGTGAGTTGGCAGGTCTGGACTTTTGTTTCGATAGAAATCTCTTTTTCTCTGGAGATGCTAAAAGGTCACTCTCTAAACTTCAAGACCTATTTATTTTTACCACTACGGATAAAGCTAGCAATAATTTTGCAATTATCTGTAAGAAGTTCTATTTTGAATTGTTAACTATGGAACTCAATAATAGAGTAACCTACGAGCCCGTAAGTTATTCTACCAAGCAGTTAGAAAATCGGTTTAAGGCATTCTTCAAGAAACTTAAAATTCCACAAACTAGAAGATATGGGCCTGAATTTCCATTTCTTTTTGCAACGGTTAAGTTTCATAAAGATCCTGTGAAGTTCAGGTTCATAGCTAGTGGAGTAAGGAGTCATAAAAAGAAAATAGATCTTGCTTTTGAAGATGTCTTAAAGAAGGTTTTGAAACACATTAGAAACTGTACTAATTTGATGTACAGAGATTTTTGGATAATTAATAATAATGCAGAAGTAATTTCCACTATACTCAAAGTAAGTCCCTTAGATATTAATAGTTATGATTTTGAGAACCTATATACTAATCTGCCTCTATCAGATATAATCACTACCTTTAAAGAGCTGTATGCAGAATTTAAACTTAACCAATTTGTTAATGTAGGAGCCTGGAACTCTTATCTCAATTGCTGCATAAAAAATAACCATATCTTATATAATAATACTCTCTATAAGCAAGTGAACGGTATACCCATGGGAACATCAACATCCACGAGTATAGCTAATCTATTCCTGTTCTTTAAGGAATATAAATTCATTAAAAATCACCCCACCTGCTCAGATAACTACCTTTACACATTTAGATATATTGATGATCTGCTGTGTATCAATAATTCAGAAGTTATAGAGAGTGATTTTGATAATATCTATCCTAGCTCTCTTAACTTATGTAAAACCAACCACAGTAATCAGGAACTTGAGTTCCTAGACTTAAGCATTAAGCTCAACAGAGGTAACCCATCTATTAGCCTCTTTGACAAAAGAGTTATTTTTCCTTAAAGTAATTAAATATCTACACTGGAATAATAACATATCAGCCAAAGTAATTGAGAATGTACTAATTTCTCAGGTCCTAAGAATTTCAAGAATTTGCAGCAACAATTTGGACTTCAATTACCACATTAATATACTATTTGACAGTTTTCTAGAGAACGAAATTCCTTCTTCTTTCATCAAAAGAACTTTAAGAAAACTTATTCTGAATAATAGAGTAAGGTTGGCAGATCTGCTTTAATTTTCTACGCAGTTAATAATATGATTCTGACCAATCAAAGCCGTTTGGAAGTTGGCTAGAGGATGCCTATTAACTACTAAAAGGAACCTTAGTGCTATGGATATGAAGGTCCTATTAAAATAAAAAATTAAATAATATAGACAAAATCACAAAAAAAGCTTAAAAATCTGTTTATAAAAGAAAATAAAAACAAATAAAAAATAAAAAAGAAAACTAGTTATTCACTCACTAGAATAGCTATACTAAAAATAGTAAAACTAACATTAAAATTAATAAGATTCTGAATAATCTATAGAAGCTCACTAAGGTGATTTAATACATGCAAAGATTATTAAATACACCACTTGTGTATTTTATAATATTTCTCATGTATTCTGGAGAGTTAATTCTGCTCTTTCTGATCATACAGGTCCACAGTCTTAAGTATATATATATATTTTTTTTCTCTGGTTAAAATCTCCGCGAGTTGGTTTCTTTCAGTATGAGGAGGCCATCAGCCCCACCCACACTGCCCCCCAGCGACTAGGGAGTGGCAGAGATGTTTGGACGTTTGGGGAAAAGGTCAGCCATGTTTCCTCTTGTGTGGAGAAAGTTTAGTTGCATAAGAGGTAAGCTCTCTTCATTGTCTTTGGGTTTTAGGTTTTATAAGTTCAATGTTTGTACTTCTTGTACTTTTTTTCTCTGTTGTTTTTTGCTTTTTAGCATTTAGGCACTGGCTAGTCTGTTAACTTTTTTGCGGGTTTTAACTCTTTCTTTTCTTGGTAACTTTGCGCGTTTTTTAGGAAACTTTGGCCCAGCAGCTGGCTAAGCATAGTTCCTTTACATTGCGCTGTATTTTCAAAGTAGTTAAGTTCTTAATAACTACTTAATTATGCACTTAAAGCACTGCTGAAATACTTTGTACATATTGCAACTAATTGTTTATGTCATATAACTTTCACAAAGCATTTCTTTAGTTAATTATTGTCTTTGATTTGTTCTCGTTTTTGTGTTGTCAGAAGTTGTGGAGTGGGGGTATTAGAATCAGGTTTTTTTTCAAAAATCTGAGTTTTAAATAATTAATATTTCCTTTTTTAATTGCAATGTAAAAATTTGGAATACTTTTGCATTGCTATTCAGGTTTAAATTCTCTCTCAGGCGAACTTGGCATTTCGTTATAGCTGAACATTATTTCTAATTATTATGTCACTCTCACAACTTGAGTTCTCTTTAATCTTCTTCTTTCTGTTTAGTAGTAGCAGATGAAGAGCATGGGTCGGGCCATGAAAGTTATGGATGCAAGCTAAATTGTTAACTAAAGCTAGGTCATACAACTCTGCGGAGGTCATGACATATATATATTTTTTAAAACAATTTTTGGTGGGGTTATTACTTGCATCTATGGCTTTGCAGAAACCCATTTCCAACTAGGTCTTTGTGGAAGTGAGAAAATGCAGAGTTTTTGCTGGTCCTTGATAAAGCCAAGGCTCAGTATTCTCGACACTTTCTACATTCAGTTGTTTTATTTTATTTTTTATCTTTTCTCCTTTTACTCACACCGGTAGATACATAACCTTTTCTATGTAGTACTTGGTATGAGTCAAAAATATATATATTTTTTTTGCTTAGGTCTCTTCTTAATAGAATATATATATATATATATATATATATCCGTATATATATACATATATATATATATATATATATAGGCAGTGACCATAGATTGGTGAGATGTAAGATGCACCTCAACACTAAACTCGAACGTAGCAAGCTCATAAGACAAACAAAATGTATTGACATAACCAACCTTAAAAAACACCATAATACCTTCAAATTGGAACTGAAGAACAGATTCTCGGCTTTAGAAGGCCTAACATTGGAAGAAGTGGATATTTCTGAAGTTAACAGAAAAGTAACCAAAGCTCTTATGGAAACAGCAACAAAATTAGCTGGGTCTAAGAACAAATTGCATGTGATCAAATTATCAGGAAAAACCAAAATGTTGATGCAAAAAAAGAAGAGTGATGAGGACAACTAAAGAAGATGTGACTTCCAAAGTGGAATATATAGAGCTATGCAAGACAATACGAAAAAGTATCACTGAAGACGTAAGGAAATTCAACTGTGAACTAGTAAGGAAAGCAATTGAAAACAACCAAAGCCTAAAGATAGCAAAGGGACATCTCAGTAAGGGGAAAAAACAGATTATGGCCCTGAGAAAAGAAGATGGTTCTGTAACAAGAAATAGAGGCGAAATTTTGACAAGAGTGAAAGATTTCTACTCCAAATTATATGAAAGGGATGATACATGTACTCCAGACATCACGAAAGGTACCAGTACCAGAGTTCTTCCAGTCCTTCCAGCAGAAATTGCACATGCAATCAAGAACATGAAGCGGGGAAAAGCTCCAGGAGAAGATGGAATTACTGTAGACATCATACAAGAAGCAAGTGGAGAAATCGAAACAGTACTCGCCTAAATTTTCACTCGATGCCTTAATGAAAAGAAAATTCCTGAGGATTGGAACAACGCTACAATGATCTTGCTACATAAAAAAGGTGACATTGAGGATCTCAGGAACTACAGACCTATCAGCCTCCTATCAGTGGTTTATAAAATCTTCACTAAAGTTCTTTCACACCGCTTGAAGGTGACACTGGACATGGCTCAACCGAGAGAACAAGCTGGATTCAGGAGTGGCTACAGCACAATAGATCATATCCACGTACTGAGAGAACTAATTGAAAGAGCGAGGGAATATGAACTTCCATTGTGCATGGCTTTTATCGATTATGAAAAAGCCTTTGATTCGGTGAAACCATCAGCAGTTGCAATGGCTCTGAAATCCTGCGGTATTGAAGATGCATACATTAATATTATTAATAACATCTATGAAAATGCAAGTGCAAAGATTCTGCTATTTGAAAATACAACACACATAAAAATTGGAAAAGGAGTGAGACAAGGTGACACCATATCTCCGAAGCTCTTTAATGCCACATTGGAAAATGTCTTTCAATCACTGAACTGGGAAAACAAAGGGATAAAGATTAATGGAGATTATCTAACCCACCTTCGTTTTGCTGATGACATTGTCATTTTTGCAACTACCCCATCAGAGCTACAGAGTATGATCCAGGAACTTGCTGACAAGAGTAAAGAAGTGGGATTAAAAATGAACTTTCAGAAGACAAAAGTGATGTACAATGCTTTTACAAGAAATGAAGATTTATCGATTGATGGAGAAAAGCTGGAGATAACAGACACATACGTTTATCTTGGACAGCAGATATCAAGTGAGGGTCACATTGGTGAAGAAATTAATCGGCGTACAAAACTTGCCTGGAGAGCTTTTAGAAGAAACAGCATAATTTTCAAGAGCAATATGCCATTATGTCTTAAAAGAAAAGTGTTTGATCAATGCATCCTTCCAGTGCTTACGTATGGTGCAGAGACGTGGACCTTAACTAAAAGAGACATACAAAGGCTGCAGACAACTCAAAGCAGCATGGAGAGGTGCATGTTTGGCGTAACCAGGAGAGATAAGAAGAGGAACACGTGGATCCGAAAAATGACAAGAGTGGAAGACATCATGATCAGAGTTAAATCCCGGAAATGGCAATGGACTGGACATACTGCCAGAAGAACAGACCATCGATGGACAGCCGAAATTTTAGATTGGATTCCAAGGGACAGGAAAAGACCCAGAAGAAGACCACATGGAAGATGGGTGGATGAAATTCAAAAGTATGCGGGAGTGACATGGAGGAGACTGGCACAAGACAGACCGTTGTGGAGGAAACTTGGAGAGACGTTCGTCCAGCAGTGGATTGATAATGGTTGACAATGATGATGATGATGATGATATATATATATATATATATATATATATGGGATGTAAGGTCAAGTGATGCGTAACATCACAGCCTCTCCTTGACAAATGTCAACCCCGCCTTCTCGTGGTGCATCCTGTTCCCACTAAAGGGGCTCTGACGACCGCAAATAGCGGTATAACTATACCATCGGGATCAGAGGAAATGCTATCCCACACTCACCAACCCGCTTGGCCAGCGTGGTGAGTTATGGCCAAACACCTCCAAAATGACTCTACAACTTAAAACTTGGCCCTCAGTCTCCGGCAGCTGGAATGTACCTGGCCAAGGCAGCGGCCAGTGCGACATGAAAGCAGAGGGTGCTAAGAATCCCCGGAGGACCGGACTAGGCTGCCATTTGATGCTGACCTTGGCTACCTACAACGGACGCTCCCTATCTTCTGATTCAAGGCTTCTTGAATTGGAAGAGGAACTACAAAGGATCAAGTGGGACATCGTCGGGCTAAGTGAGGTAAGGAGAAAAGGAGAAGATCTCATTGAACTGAAAAGTGGACATCTCTTCTATTATCGTGGGACAGATACTGGCAGAACTAGTGGTGTTGGATTTATAATAAACAAGAAACTGAAGGATAAAGTGGTAGAAGTTGAAAGTTCCTCTGACAGAGCTGCACGACTCGTTATCCAACTATCGAGAAGATACCAGGCTCAGATTATTCAAACTTATGCACCCACCACAAGTCATCCTGAAGAAGAAATTGAAGAATTTTATGAGGAAATTCGTCATCTAAATAATAAAGGTAAGCAGCACTTGAAGATAATTATGGGAGATTTCAATGCAAAAATAGGGCACCGGCAACAGAATGAAACTTCAGTAGGTAAATTCGGTCACGGCAACAGAAACCAGCGTGGAAATACTCTCGTTGAGTTTGCAGAGGCAGAAGGATTTTTCATCTTGAATTCCTTTTTCAAGAAAAAGCCACACAGGAAATGGACATGGAGACATCCAATTGGGACGACAAGTGAAATTGATTTTATTATGTGTAACAAAAAATTCGTCATCGAAGACTGCAGTGTGCTGAACAAGTTCAACACAGGTAGTGACCATAGATTGGTGAGATGTAAGATGCACCTCAACACTAAACTGGAACGTGGCAAGCTCATAAGACAAACAGAATGTATTGACATAACCAACCTTAAAAAACACCATAATACTTTCAAGTTGGAACTGAAGAACAGATTCTCTGCTTTAGAAGGCCTAACATCGGAAGAAGTGGATATTTCGGAAGTTAACAGAAAAGTAACCAAAGCTCTTATGGAAACAGCAACAAAATTAGCTGGGTCTAAGAACAAGTTGCATGTAAACAAATTATCAGGAAAAACCAAAATGTTGATGCAAAAAGAAGAGAGATGAGGACAACTAAAGAAGATGTGACTTCCAAAGTGGAATATATAGAGCTATGCAAGACAGCACGAAAAAGTATCACTGAAGACGTAAGGAAATTCAACTGTGAGCTAGTGAGGAAAGCAATTGAAAACAACCAAAGCCTAAAGATAGCAAAGGGACATCTCAGTAAGGGAAGAAAACAGATTATGGCTCTGAGAAAAGAAGATGGTTCTATAACAAGAAATAGAGGCGAAATTTTGACAAGAGTGAAAGATTTCTACTCCAAATTATATGAAAGGGATGATACATGTACTCCAGACATCATGAAAGGTACCAGAGTTCTTCCAGTCCTCCCAGCAGAAGTTGCTCATGCAATCAAGAACATGAAGCGGGGGAAAGCTCCAGGAGAAGATGGAATTACTATAGACATCATACAAGAAGCAAGTGGAGAAATTGAAACAGTACTCGCCCAAATTTTCACTCGATGCCTTAATGAAGGGAAGATTCCTGAGGATTGGAACAATGCTACAATGATCCTGCTACATAAAAAAGGTGACATTGAGGATCTCAGGAACTACAGACCTATCAGCCTCCTATCAGTGGTTTATAAAATCTTCACTAAAGTTCTTTCACACCGCTTGAAGGTAACACTGGACATGGCTCAACCGAGAGAACAAGCTGGATTCAGGAGTGGCTACAGCACAATAGATCATATCCACGTACTGAGAGAACTAATTGAAAGAGCGAGGGAATATGAACTTCCATTGTGCATGGCTTTTATCGATTATGAAAAAGCCTTTGATTCGGTGAAACCATCAACAGTTACCACGGCTCTGAAATCCTGCGGTATTGAAGATGCATACATTAATATTATTAATAACATCTATGAAAATGCAAGTGCAAAGATTCGGCTGTTTGAAAATACAACACACATAAAAATTGGAAAGGGAGTGAGACAAGGTGACACCATATCGCCGAAGCTCTTTAATGCCACATTGGAAAATGTCTTTCAATCACTGAACTGGGAAAACAAAGGGATAAAGATTAATGGAGATTATCTAACCCACCTTCGTTTTGCTGATGATGTAGTCATTTTTGCAACTACCCCATCAGAGCTGCAGAGTATGATCCAGGAACTTGCTGACAAGAGTAAAGAAGTGGGATTAAAAATGAACTTTCAGAAGACAAAAGTGATGTTCAATGCTTTTACAAGAAATGAAGATTTATCGATTGATGGAGAACAACTGGAGATAACAGATACGTATCTTTATCTTGGACAGCAGATATCAAGTGGGGGTCACATTGATGAAGAAATTAATCGGCGTACAAAACTTGCCTGGAGAGCTTTTGGAAGAAACAGCATAATTTTCAAGAGCAATATGCCATTATGTCTTAAAAGAAAAGTGTTTGATCAATGCATCCTTCCAGTGCTTACGTATGGTGCAGAGACGTGGACCTTAACTAAAAGAGACATACAAAGGCTGCAGACAACTCAAAGCAGCATGGAGAGGTGCATGCTTGGTATAACCAGGAGAGATAAGAAGAGGAACTCGTGGATCCGAAAAATGACGAGAGTGGAAGACATCATGATCAGAGTTAAATCCCTGAAATGGCAATGGGCTGGACATACTGCCAGAAGGACAGACCATAGATGGACAGCCGAAATTTTAGATTGGATTCCAAGGGACAGGAAAAGACCCAGAAAAAGACCACATGGGAGATGGGTGGATGAAATTCGTAAATATGCGGGAGTGACATGGAGGAGACTGGCACAAGACAGACCGTTGTGGAGGAAACTTGGGGAGACCTTCGTCCAGCAGTGGATTGATAATGGTTGACAATGATGATGATGATGATATATATATACGGAAAACACCGAGACTGTAAATTTCTTCAATAATTACTGAGTAGCAAGACCAAACATTACTAACCACTGGGATAAGAACAGAGGGATATAGAGCAATGGTAAGCTGTTCTCCAGGGCTTTGTCAAGGGCCCCCAAGCAGGCTCTACAGAGACCTGAAAGTGTGGGTTTCTGCGAGAATCTAGTCTGCAAGTTAACGGCAACGAACCAGCCTGAACCAGCAACAGAAAAAATAGTAAAATAAAAAAATAAAAATCCCACTAAAAAAATAATAAACAAGAAAGATGACACCGAATTTTCGGGTGTAATAAGCACGTCTTTTGAATCCGTTCTGACGCAAATTAAATTTATCAAAGCTATTCAAAGTCAATGGAACCGGTATGGAAAACAATAGTATCTGACGGAAAAAAGAAGTTTTAGAATCGGGTTTTTAATCCTTCAGATATTGCTGAAAACGGAATCGTGAGCTTACGCCCTCTGGCTTCAGACTTGTGCGTTAAGAAAAACATGAATTTATATGAGAAACATTTCTCACCGGAAAGGCTCTCCAACACCGAAAGAATTTTTCAAACCGAACTCTTAGAAACAGAGATATCGACAAAAATAAAATGTGACTTTGCGTCCCCCGGTGGGAAAACCATGCATTATTTTAGGAAGAAAGTATTCTCAAAAGGTTTTTCCATATGAGCGGCATCGATCCAAGAAAAAAAAATTTTAGTCGAGTTTTCAGGAGCCCAGATTTTGCTACAAATTCATCAGAAGCAGAAATTAACCCTTATGCCTACTGGTGGCCAAACCATTCCTTATCAAACATTAGAAATTATGTGAAAAATATTTTCCACAGGTCTTGTATGCGACGCAGGAAGAATTTTTCAAATCGGAGTTTTAGAAGCAGAAATAACGCAGAAAAGGCTATTTACCTTTGTGCCCCCTAGCGGAAAGTCTATGATTTACTTGAAACTTTTGAATTTATAGCGAAAACATTTCACATTGGAAAAACTATCCAACAAAGAAGGATTTTTTCAAATCGGACTCCTAGAAGTAGAAATATTGACAACAATAAGATACACATCGACGCCTTCTGGCGTAGAAACCATGCATTATTTCAAAACGGAAGTGTTCCTAAAAGGTTTGTCGACATAAGTAGTATCGGTCAATAAACGACTTTTTTGCAATCGAGATTTTAGAAGCTCATATTTTGCTGCAAATAAATCAGAGGCGGAAATTAAGGCATACTCCACCTGGTGGCCAAACCATTTTTACAAAAAGTAGAAATTGTGTGCAAAGGATTTCCCATCAGGAGCTGTATCCGGTGCAGAAAGAATTTTTCAAATTGGGGATTTAGAAGCAGAGATAGAGGGGGAAACGCAATTTACCTCTACGCCCCCTAGCGGAAAGTCTACGAATTACTTGGAAATTTTGAAATTAGGTGAAAAAATTGTCACACTGGAAACACTATCCAACAAAGAAGGAGTTTTCAAATCGGACTCCTAGAAGTAGAGATATTGACAAAAAAAAGATATACATCTACGCCCCCTGGCGGTGAAACTGTGGAATATTTTAAGAAGAAAATATTCCGAAAAGGTTTATCGATGTGAGTGGCATCAGTCCACGAAAGAATTTTTTCAATCGATATTTTAGAAGCTCAGATTTTATGGCAAATACATCAGAAGCAAAATTTAACACTTACGCGCCCTGGTGGCCAAAGTATTTTTTACCAAAAATTTGAAATTACATGCAAAAGATTTTCCATCAGGAGGTGTATCCGCTGAAGGAAAAAAATTTTCAAATCGGAGTTTTAGAAGAACAGTTATCGGGAAAAATGTAATTTACATTTACGCCCCTAGCGGAAAATCTATGCGTAATTTGAAAAAGTAACTATATCGAAAATACTCTTCGACATAAGTAGAATCGAAAGATAAAAGAATTTTTTCAATCGGATGTGTAGAAGCAAATATGTAAAATAAAACGTATTTTTGAATTCGACATCGTCTGCATTTACGCCCTCTAGCGGCAAAATTGTACATCGTAAAAAAAAAACGAAATAAAGGATCATCATTCTCAGATTTCAAGCTTCCCAATGCAAAAAGAATTTTTCAAATCGGACTAATAGTTGCAGAGATATCGTGGGTACAGACGGACGGACGGACAAACCGGTAACATAAGCACGATCTTTTTTTATAAAAGACGTGCTAAAAATGAAAAGAATTTTATGTAAAAAATGGAAAACCTATTAGTGAAAAAACAAGAAAACCTATCCAAATACTGGACACTACCCACAGCAGACTGAATTCCACGAGGCCCGACCTCACATCTGAACCGAAAATATACTGAGCAAAACCTCATTTATCCAGGTTGCCTTAAGTTAATTAAAACCAATTCTAGTAACCAGTAACTTGATTTTCTGGACCTGTCCATTAATCTTAATAATGGAAACCCAGCCATTAGCTTGTATGATAAGAGAAGTAACTTCAGTTTTAAAATTCATAAATTGGTCTAGTAAGATCTCTTGCAGGGTTGTCGAGAACGTTTTCATCTCGCAGGTCTTTAGAATGTCTAGAATTTGCAGCTCGGAAAAAGACTTTATTCAAAATGTTCATTTACTAATCAGTCAGTTTATTGCCAACCAGGTTCCGAAAGCTTTCCTTAAAGCCACACTAAGGAAAATATTACAGTGTCAGGATTGCAGACCTACTATAATTTAACAATCTTGTAACCGAATGAATCACCTAAATGAAAGCTATAAAATAGAAGTTTAGGTGAGGATGTGGTTACATTCTCCTTTTTAGGAACCCAATAGGCTCTCACTACCCCCTTCTTTTTAATTCAAAAAAAGTTTAAAATGACAAAAAAAAAAAAAAAAGTTTTATAATGGTTAAAAATACAAAAAAAAGCATAAATATTTAAAATTACGAAAAAATAGTAAAATTTAATTCAATTAAAATAAGGGGAAGGATGTTAGTTCTGGGAACAGCTTTAGTTGTTCCCAATTGGAATTTTTGAAGTATTCTGGCTGGTTAATTTTAACCTAAAAACTGTTCGGAATTGTACTACATGGCTGGAACTGCAGAATTATCTGGGAGCGTTGTTCACCCTTTGAGCAGCAGATGGCAGTGCGGTCGTTACTCTTCGAGGGACGCCCATTTTATAATTAGTAATGATTATATATACATTAATAGATTAAGTACTATTACGTACCTCTAACCCTCAGTGAAATAATTCACATTGTTGGTGTGTCATTTTTCTTACTTGTGGATTCATTGACGATTCTCAACACATGTCGTGATATTTCCATGATAATTCCTTAGTAGATGAGACTTTTTTGGATTTAAATTTTTTTATGTACACTATTGCACTATGGTTGCAGCTCTTTTAATGTTAAAATCACTATATACATGTTGATAAAATACTCTATTCCATCGATGTGCCATGTACTTATTGCACCAGTAGTTTAATTTGAAGTTTAAAAATTCATCAATTAAAAATCACTTTCCATCGATGTTTACTTGCACCACTGCGAAACTCCAGCGTGGCAAGCTTTATTTTTTTTTATTGGAGGTTTAACGACCACCGTGAGCAACTCAATGGGCTATAAGCAGTCGCCCGTCCCTAATTTAGGGTCACTGGTTCCAGGGAAGGGAGAGAGCCAGTGCCGTAAAACATACACAACATCCATGCCTCACCGGGATTCGAACCAGGACCCCGTTCGGACTAATGATTAGAGGCCATCGCTTAGACCACTGCGCCACCGGGGCGGCCGTGGCAAGCCCATAAGACAAACAAAGTGTATTGACATGACCAACCTCAAAAAACATCATAATACCCTCAAACTGGAACTGAGGAACAGATTCTCTGCTCTAGAAGGTCTAACATCAGAAGAAGTGGACATCTCTGAAGTTAACAGAAAAGTAACCAAAGTTCTTATGGAAACAGCAACAAGATTAGCTGGGTCTAAGAACAAGTTGCATGTGAACAAATTATCAAGAAAAAACCAAAATGTTGATGCAAAAAAGAAGAGAGATGAGGACAACTAAAGAAGATGTGACTTCCAAAGTAGAATATATAGAGTTTTGCAAGACAGTACGAAACAGTATCACTGAAGACGTAAGGAAATTCAACTGTGAACTACTGAGGAAAGCAATTGAAAACAACCAAAGCCTAAAGATTGCAAAGGTGCATCTCAGTAAGGGAAGAAAACAGATTATAGCACTGAGAAAAGAATATGGTTCTGTAACAAGAAATAGAGGCTAAATTTTGACAAGAGTGAAAGATTTCTACTCCAAATTATATGAAAGGGATGATACGTGTACTCCAGACATCATGAAAGGTACCAGTACCAGAGTTCTTCCAGTCCTCCCAGCAGAAGTTGCACATGCAATGAAGAACATGAAGCGGGGAAAAGCTCCAGGAGAAGATGGAATTACTGTAGACATCATACAAGAAGCAAGTGGAGAAATTGAAACAGTACTCGCCCAAGTTTTCACTCGATGTCTTAATGAAGGGAAGATTCCTGAGGATTGGAACAACGCTACAAGATCCTGCTACATAAAAAAGGTGCCATTGAGGATCTCAGGAACTACAAACCTATCAGCCTCCTATCAGTGGTTTATAAAATCTTCACTAAAATTCCTTCACACCACTTGAAGGTAACACTGGATATGGCTCAACCGAGAGAACAAGCTGGATTCAGGAGTGGCTACAGCACTATAGATCATATGCACGTACTGAGAGAACTGATTGAAAGAGCGAGGGAATATGAACTTCCATTGTGCATGGCTTTTATCGATTATGAAAAGGCCATTGATTCAGTGAAACCATCAGCAGTTACAATGGCTTTGAAATCCTATTAATAATATTAATGCATACATTAATATTATTAATAACATCTATGAAAATGCAAGTGCAAAGATTCGGCTGTTTGAGAATACAGCACACATAAAAATTGGAAACGGAGTGAGACAAGGTGACACCATATCTCCCAAGCTCTTTAATGCCACATTGGAAAATGTCTTTCAATCACTGAACTGAGAAAACATGGATAAAGATTAATGGAGATTATCTAACTCACCTTCGTTTTGCTGATGACGTAGTCATTTTTGCAACTACCCCATCAGAGCTGCAGAGTATGATCCAGGAACTTGCTGACAATAGTAAAGAATGGGATTAAAAATGAACTTTCAGAAGACAAAAGTGATGTACAATGCTTTTACAAGAAATAAAGATTAATCCATTGATGGAGAAAAGCTGGAGATAACAGATACGTACCTTTATCTTCGACAGCAGATATCAAGTGAGGGTCACATTGATGAAGAAATTAATCGGCGTATAAAACTTGCCTGGAGAGCTTTTGGAAGAAACAGCATGATTTTCAAGAGCAATATGCCATTATGTCTTAAAAGAAAAGTGTTTGATCAATGTATCCTTCCAGTGCTTACGTATGATGCAGAGACGTGGACCTTAACTAAAAGAGACATACAAAGGCTGCAGACAACTCAAAACAGCATGGAGAGGTGCATGCTTGATGCTTGGTGTAACCAGGAGAGATAAGAAGAGGAACTCGTGGATCAGAAAAACGACAAGAGTGGACGGCATCATGATCAGAGTAAAATCCCTGAAATGGCAATGGGCTGGACATACTGCCAGAAGGACAGACCATCGATGGACAGTCGAAATTTTAGATTGGATTCCAAAGGACAGGAAAAGACCCAGAAGAAGACTACATGTAAGATGGATGGGTGAAATTCGAAAGTATGCGGGAGTAACATGGAGGAGACTGGCACAAGACAGACCGTTGTGGAAGAGGCCTGGAGAGACCTTCGTCCAGCAGTGGATTGATAATGGTTGACAATGATGATGATACGTATGCATATAATCTGGGGAACGGGGGGCTATCACTGTGTATGTGTGATCAGAAGACCCCCCCCCCCTTAGATTTTAAAACATGGTTACGCCACTGTGTATATCAGTTTAGGTTTGGGGGATATCCCCTTAAATTTCAACATTTCTAAAACAAAGTGCAATTTTTATACGGTCGGTAAATATTTATGGGATCAGTTTTTTTACACTAGCTCGGAAACGTACTCCGACGTTACGTATTATCTACAAATCATCCATAGTCCAGTGAGCAAATGTCCGATTGGCTTTAGTTCGGACCCGCGCTTAGACCACTGTGCCACCGGGGCGGCTTTGATTCAAGGTCTTTAGATATATCTCATGGTATAAGGTTGGGCTCGCTACGATGTCAGCCTCTCATCGGCTGTTTAAATGACGTCGGCGTGGACGCATGGCAGCCAACATGGCAGCTTTGAGTGTCTTGTGGCGTGGGGTTACGGCATACGAAACGATCGTGATTATCACACTTATTATGATAATAACGAAATAAAACTGCAAAAAACTGCTCACACATAAATAAATCTCATAAATTCAAAGCATTTATATTCCTTGAAGCGCAACATTTCCAAATTTATTTGCATATATGTGAACTCCCATTTTAATACTTACTGAATAACGAAATTGGTAGCCAAGCCACTACAAATAAAACAGCTACAAGTATTAAGGTTAGACACTGATACTTAAATTAGTTCTGAAACTTACTTCATCAAAAAATGCCAACAAAGGCGGCAATACGTATCGCAGCTATATCAATCACTTCCGTACTAGGAACAACACGAAAACGATTCCGTCTCTCTTCATACATTCACTCTTGAAAGATTTTTCAACATTCCTTCATGGTGTGTATGTATATAACACATAAGCAGGCTAAAAACAAATTTAAGCGCAAGAAAACCAAGATACAAAGAGAGAGTTAAGTGTTATTATATGCCTTTTTTTTTTCAAAATTATTTTCTTCCTGTAATGTTTATTAAGCTTATTTTGCTCAAAGTTTAAGAATGTGGTTTTCACTTTAAACCTTTTCCCTTTTCTACCAGCATATGTGCTAGCTGGTTGTTTTAGTAATTTACAGGTTTAGTAGAATTTAATGTTCAAATATTTTATTAACTTACAAAATTTATATTTGGTGCACTTAAGCAGATGTAATATAGCAGAAACCCACTTTCAGGTCTTTGTAGAAATGAGAGAGGGATCATTTCTGTTTGACCCTGAAGAAGGACTAAGTGATTATTCTCAACATGTTCAACATTACATGTCTCCTTTTATAATCTCACTTTTAGAGTTTACAGTTTTTTAGTTTTAGCCCTCATCAAGGGGAGAATATAGCTCGGTGATTGGGTTTTGATATTCTTTTTCTAGGTTTTTATTTTTAAAATTGTTTGTAAACAGCCACACACATCATTTAAGAAGGTTGAAATTTTTTCTGGAAGTGAAGATATAGAAGCTATATCGAATATCTACTTAAAAATGACATCTTGAAAAATACATATACACACACACCATATATACATACATATACACACACATGCCATATATACATACATATACACACACACCATATATACATACATATACACATACGCCATATATATATACATACATACACACACACACCATGAAGGAATGGTGAAAATGTTTCATCTTTAAAAACTCTGTCTCTCCTATATATGTGTGTGGTACATTTTTTTTTATGTTAATGACTAGCAAATAAGTTGTGTAACGTATACTCTATATTCACTTTCCTTTTGATTTTACTATCTCTGGTTATTTTATTTTACTATGTAAATTATCTTCTTACTGAACGAAATATTATTTCACCCGCTGAATGAGATCTGGCAATGAGTGTAAGTCATGACGTGGTGGTAGCCAGTATATATAGGCGCGTTCAACGATAGCCAAGGAGAGCGTTTGTTATTGAAAGGAGAGCGTTTGTTGTTATACTAGGGGAGCGTTGTTGTTGTGAAGGAGAGAGTTTGTTGTTGTTGTTGTATTGAGAGCTTCGTTCTATGTGATTAGTTTGATTCTTCATTATTGTGAAACGAGTTGTGTGTGTGCGTTGGATGATCAAGAGTGACATAATAAAAGAGCTTTGTTGTAAGTACGTGTTTCTCAATTCATAGTTTTTGTCAGATCTCTGTCTGTCTGTTAGGTTTATGTCATTAGTTTATTACTATTAACAACCAGCGTTAAGACTTTATTCATTCTAATTACTGCTACAACATTACTACCAGTTATAAGTTTGTTCAATACTATTACTACACTACTAGCAGGAGACTTTATTCATGTTCTTAATTAACTAGTAACAACAACCATTTGAATTCACTATTTGAAGCTTAGTACAAGCATATCATTCAGTAGCAGAAGCATTATACTTAGCTCAGTAGGAAAGCTTCATTATTCATTATCATTAGCTTAGCGGAAAGCAAATAAAGCTTATTCATTATAGTTGGTATACTCATTACCACTGATGCTGTGCTAATTAAATTCTACAACTTTTCCTTTACCAGATTTGATCCTTAACACGATGTGCCCATGACAGATGTATTGAAATAAAACTTTTCTTTCTCAGATGAGTATATATAATAGCTATCAGAAAAATTGCAAATACTTGCATACATGCATAGAAACAATGAAAAATTGAAATAAAAAAAAACTTAGCTTTCTGATGGCAGATTTTCGTGGCATTATTCCTTGCGGGTTGCTTACATTTTCTCCATGGCATGAAAAATCTAGTTTGGCCATGTGCATCCAGGAAATTTTCACTTTGATGAAGCCTGCCACTTACGTGCTTTTCTGCGTTGTGCTTCTTCTGCCTTCCTAACTTTTGCTTTTGCGTTTAAATGTCTTAGCCGTATAAAGGTTCGGGTTCTAACATACAACTTTATCACCTCTGTAGGAACATCTGGAAACTTCTGGCCAATTTTCACACACAGTTTGTGTACAATCTTGTGTTCCTGGGATAAAGAGTCATGTCCACGCACTTCTGCAAACATCAACTCAAACTGGCTAACTTTCTCCAACCATGGATCTGATGGAACGAGCAGGCTACCTCGTGAAAGGGTCTCAATCCAGCTAACAGGTACTGATTCTGTAGTTGATGGTGGATTAAGTAGCTGGCCAGTTGGCGTACCCAACGAACGGTCATATTTTCTTCCTCGGTAAGCTATGTAACCTGCAAGGTAACGAAAGCCTTCTACAGAGCAATCAGAGCCAGGAGTAGCAGGTGGTACCTGAATACCTGTAGAGTCATGTAGTGTAATACCCCGAATCTCAGTTTCACCTTCAATCATTGCCAGGGGTTCTGACATATCAGGTAAAACGGCACTAAACAATTGAGATGTCAAAAAGTAATCATCATCACCCCCACCTTGTGCAACAGGAGCAGCACTTGAAAATGGAATGTCACTTACATTGGCACCTAGAAGCAAGAGACGCAAACGGGATTTCACTTCTGTAGGCAATGGATGATCATAGTAGTGGCCAAGCCCACGTATTTGTGAAAAAAATTTTCAAGGCAGTCTTGATTGAGTCGAGCAGTTAGGATGTATTTTATGTTCAGAGGCTTCAGATCAGTGAAGAGTCCCAGTAATGAGCAAATGGTTGAGATGAATCCTTTCTGAAAGGGTAACAGATATGTTGCATTACCTACCTTCATTCCTCGGATGCATGCATGCAGCTGTCGTAGAATCCTTTCTTGGGTTTCACGATGAGTTCCAAATCAACATGCCAGAGACTTCTCATCTGTAGGTCTTCTTGAATTTAGCACATCAAACGAGTTGTTCAGAAGCTGAACAAATTTCGCGACGTGTTCTTCATGTGGCATAAGAAAGCGTATTCCTTGTGCAGTGTGGTTCGAAAAGAGCTGAGTTGCCAAATATACACGTTGGCGGTCACGGCCCTTCACACTAATGTGATGAAGTGACAACTTGGGGCAAATCTTCATCTCACTGCAATCCAGAGTAAGGAGCTGTTCAATAGTAGCTTTTGTAATTTTCTTATTACCTGGAAGTGTTAGTCCATCATCGAGAAAATGATTTCTTAGCAGCTTGTAAAGGTGTGGAACATCTGCAAACACCCAAACTCGTTTATTTGGTATTTGAGGATTGGGGAAGCATGTGTTTGTGTGTGTTACTTGTAATTCCTTCCATACAGCACGATTTTTGCCACCGAGGTCAGCTACAGCAGCAACAACATTATACTGAATATCTTCCAGAGATGATATTATTTTGATCAACAATGAGGCTGTCATCTGTATGTCAAAATCAAAATATATTACCTGCTTCCAGCTTGCAAACACTCCTCGTACCATGACTACTTGCACATTACTGTGTGGACCAACAATCCTATCTTCTTCTTGGTCATAGGAAATTCTGCTATCTATGTTCATTTCATCAAAAGAAATGACACATGTACACTCTAAAGTACTAAGTCTTTGTGCCTGTGCCTTCATTAGCTGAAGGACATCATGTAGAATGCCAGGGCGACAATGAAATGAGCGAGCAGTCCACCGTCTCAGTGTTGAAATTCCTGGCAATGGAAGCCCAATTTTATCTCTCAAGAAAATATAGCACTTTCTTGACATTGCACGAAAAGTAATGGCTTTACAGATGTCTTCCCTTTCCCATTTTACACATTTCTTACCTTTTATTAAACAGCGGACCTGATTTGCAGTGAATAGTTTTGCTAAAACTTTCCTTACTTCGGTTTCTAACTCCGTGTAAAATGTTTTCAAGTATTCCTGAGAACGTCGTCGAGTTGTTACGAGCTGACTGTGAAGGTACTTGTTTCTTACTCTCATCTGAATGCACGCTGTGTTTAGCCTTTGGTTTTCTTCCTCCTATTTCTTTATTCTTTTCTCCATTGTTTTTATATCACTCAGCACGCACTGTGTTTCTTGATCAGTTCCTATCGGTTTCTCTACATTCCTCTTCTTTGGTGATAGATTACCAAGGGTTTCCAATGCACGTTTCCGAACTCCACGGTCATGACATCTAAGTGCAGTAGGCGTTGTAGTCTCAGGTCCTGAAATGTCAGCACTGGCTCTCGAACTTACCTTATTAATACCAGTATTATTGCTTGTGGGAAGGTTTAGTGTAGGTACTGCATCAGGCTTCAACACTTTCCCGCTAGTTAACCCAAGTAACTCTGCCTTTAAGTCACGCTGGTAGTCATCCTGTGTGAAATGTTGAGAACACACTCTTGCATTGGACACTTTGAAGGAATTCTGACGCTTACATTTCTGAATCCACAATTTTTGTAGTAATAAATCCTTCGGAAATGCATGGTACATAATATCAGTGTTCTTGGTTTTCCTTTTGTACGTAGTACAACAGGCCACGCCGCCCCGGTGGCGCAGTGGTCTAAGCGATGGCCTCTGATCATTCGTCCGTAAGGGGTCCGGGTTCGAATCCCGGTGAGGCATGGATGTTGTGTTTGTCTTACGGCACTGGCTCTTTCCCTTCCCTGGAACCAGTGACCCAAAATTAGGGACGGGCGACTGCTTATAGCCCATTGAGTTTTTTTTTTTTTTTTTTGATTGGAGGTTTAACGACCACCGTGAGCAACTCAATGGGCTATAAGCAGTCGCCCGTCCCTAATTTAGGGTCACTGGTTCTAGGGAAGGGAGAGAGCCAGTGCCGTAAGACAAACACAACATCCATGCCTCACCGGGATTCGAACCCGGACCCCGTTCGGACGAATAATCAGAGGCCATCGCCCAGACCACTGCGCCACCGGGGCGGCCCCATTGAGTTGCTCACGGTGGTCGTCAGACCTCCATTAAAAAAAAAAACAAAAAAAAACAGGCCACTGCACAACCCGGCATTATTGCGTTTCTTACGAAACACAGAAAGCCTCCCCGGTGGCGCAGTGGTCTAAGCGATGGCCTCTGATCATTCGTCCGTAAGGGGTCCGGGTTCGAATCCAGGTCAGGCATGGATGTTGTGTTTGTCTTACGGCACTGGCTCTCTCCCTTCCCTGGAACCAGTGACCCTAAATTAGGGACGGGCGACTGCTTATAGCCCATTGAGTTGCTCACGGTGGTCGTTAAACCTCCAATCAAAAAAAAAAACAAAAAAACACAGAAGCAATGAATTTCAGTGATAAATACGTGTAAATATCAAAATAAACAAAACATAAACATAGAACTATACGATACAAACTTCAAGCGGTTGAAAATCAACTGCGTTAATAGAGAAAACTCCAGCACACCAAATGTAAACAAACAGGGATGCAAGAAGTCGAAAGACTGAGAGTTCTGCGTCCACACTACGTCATGCGTAGTTTCAAAATAACCGCGTCTGATACTGCGCAGCCCAAGCGGGACCCTCCTGCTTTGATTTCTCCGTTTGAATCAGTTGATTCTCAGGTGAAGGAGTTTGGGAACACTCAAGGTTTCCTCTTGACTGGTAAGCTTGGCGGGAATATAATGCATCACACAAGCAAAAAATGGTAAGGTACCGTACTACGGTAGTTCTTCGACATTCATTAGTACGCGAAAGGTAAATTTAGTTTTTTCAGGAGAGATGCCTGGAAAAAAAGGAACTTAACTCCGCCCGAGTCAAAGACTGTAATTTATACTAGGTCAGGCGTGAGATTATTAGCGAAATCTAAATCGCTAACCCAGGTTTCACAGCGTTCAGCAAATGCTAAAGTGGCTAATAAAAGGCTACACAAGGAAGAAAATATAAATAGTGTTAGGTCAAAATATGGTGCTTTGAGTGACTCTTCAGATGAGGTTTCCAGTACTGAGAACTCTGCATTGAGTTCATCAAAATCTGACAAATCTAATTTCTACAGTGATAAGAAATTGGTTACTAATTTAGCTAGACCTGGAAAAAGGAAACATATTGCTGAAAAAGAGTCAAACCTTGATGACTTCTTGAAAGAGAAAGTGAATACACAGCAGTTACTTGCTGACCTTTGTGCAAAAAATCCAGCAATAAAACCTTTATTACATGACTCTACAGCTGAGCCAGGCATTTGTTATTTATCCTCAGGGTCAGCCACTCTGCACAGTTCTAATTCAGATGAACTTGGGGGAACATTCTTCCAGTCATCAGGCTTCCCCATTTGTAGTGGCAATGGTTGGAGTTCCACAGCCATATCAAGTGCATCATCACCTTCCGTGGATTACGCATGTGAAAATTGTATGGGCAATTCTGTGAAAAGCACAGATAGGGATGTTAGTGTTTCATTTACCGATCCTGTATCTGAAGAAATTAAAAAGATTTTATCCAGTTTACCAGAAATTAATGTAGATCAGATCAGTCTTGATGACGAATATGAACCACCTAAGCATGAGCCTGTGACAGAAGAAAAAATAGAAAGAATGATGAACAAACATTGGGAAGGTGTAAATGGTATGTATGATTCTAGTGGCAACTGGAGACCCTGGCAGGAATGCTGTGATGTAGTATCACATAATGGGGAAACATTGCGTATATTGCCTTATGTAAATATTGACTGGTGACAAATAGATATAAGCATCGTCAAAGAATTGAAAAGAAGTTTTTTTTTTAATTTTCTGAGAGATATGCATTTTATGATGATTGGGCAGTGTTTTTCGTTTTAGGAGAATGGTGCTAAATGTGGCACATTAAGAAATTTTTGTTGCAAGTTTAATTCACATGTAACCAAATTATCTTGGTAGCTTATCGAATATGTGTGGTAAAAGTTCATGCGAGATCCATTGTATTCATGGCTAATCCTATGTTGTGCATTGAATCCATTTGGTTTTTTTTTTTTTTTTTTGAGGTATTTCTTCCAAAATAATTTTTTCAGATTGCTATTGTAATTTACAGATATTTACTAAAATTCCAAAATGCTGTCTGAGAGGAAACATTTTATGTTTACAGCCACTTTGTAAATTTTCCATTTTAATACAAGTGGTGAAGTCTTAGTTTTCCCCTGCTACATGTAAAGTTTGCATTATTTAATTCTTTTTTTCAAATTATATGCTGCTTGCAGTGTCATCTTAATTGTTTAACACATTTGCTGCTGCGTTATTTTAATGGCAAGCTTGCAGTGCCGGTAAGAAATCAAGGCAAATCTCCGGTGACTTTACGAGGTGTCGCACGGCACCGCAGATGAGCTTCTATGCATTTGGTTCAACCTAGCCATGTGTTCGCATCTTGTAGCTTTGTACAACTCTGCTATTCTAAAATAGGAGAAAATTGATCCATAACTGGTAATTGTAATTATAACCATACTCCAGGGAATAAACACGTCTACGACATATGCATTGCTTTGTGTAACTAATACATTGTAAAATTATTCAATTGCAAAAAAAATGAAAACATCAATTGGTTCAATACCTGTCATTTAAGTCTTAGTACTCCGTCGAACAGAATTATTCTCAGGAACATCAGACCAGTGTATAGTCAAAATCTGCCGAGGCGGAGTATGTGAGAGAGAGTTGCATTCAATGTAAAAGGTGCAGTTTCATTACTATAACTGACATTACATTTTAATAATTTAGTTATGTTAAACTGACATCAGTTATTTGTATATGTTGCATATCATTTAGATACTCCCCTATCAATGATAATAGTATTTTGATAAAATAATGACCAGAAGCAGTGCAGAATGCTTCACAAATAAATGGATTCAGTGGCATTAGAGTTACAGCATGGGTGTTTCCACTGAAGCTAGATTTTGTAAAGAGCGCAGCCACGTAGTGGTCTTAGTGCTGGTTTCAGATCATTTGTCCGAGATGGGTGTGGGTTCAAATCCCGATGAGGCATGGATATTGTGTTTGTCTTGTGGCACTGGCTCTCTCTCTTCCCCGGAACCAGTGGCCCTAAATTAGGAACAGATGACTACTTACAGCCCATTGAGTTGCTCATCATGGTCCCAAATTAAAAAAAAAAAAGAAAAGATTTTGCATAGAAGCTTATTGTATAGGAGATGAGTTTTTAAAAACCAAATTTTATGGTGAACCACACAGAGTAAAGAAAGCTTGTCTCCTCGGAATTTTTGAGTGAATGTGAAGATTTTTATATGCCAATTCAGGCTGAATGCCATTATTGTATACAATTGTGAAATCATCAGTAAATTCCCTCAGAAATCACAGAATTTTCACACATTTTCATGGCAGTTGTTTGAAAGTATTGTAAGCTGTGAAGAAGTTATTTTTTATGAATTGTTTTTACTTTATTCTCTACTCAACAAAGTGCAGAATTCTATGCAGGTTTTTTTTGTAACCATATTTAAATTTAAGAATTTGTTATATTTTGTTTGGTTATGAATTAACCAAACAAACTTTTTTGTTGTTGTTATTTGAAGAATTTCTTGTTTTGTTTTGGTTCCCTATTAAAGCACTGGCTTTTCACACATTTCCATGACTGTTTGAAAGTATAAGCTATGAAAAGTAGAGAAGTAATTTTTTATGGATTGTTTTGATTGCATTCTATGTTTAGCACATACAGTGTGTGATAGCATAATTGAATAATTCTGCGGGTTTTTTTCTGTAATGACATTTAAATTTAAGAATGTTATGTTTTGAATTTTTTAGTTATGAATTGGATATCACACAATATTTTTAAACATTTCTTATGTATCTGTTCTTGCAATGTATGCCAACATTTTGTAAAGCCTTCTTTTGGCAGGCTGTTGATATGGAAAGGGTTTTTTTTTTTTTTTTATGAGAGATTAATAAGCACATGGGTATCCCACATTCAATTAATTGGTTCCACAAAGTTATTGCATAGTGAATAGTTTTTAACATCAGTAAAATAGGGATGGGTTCCAAAATAGAGGAAAAATCTGTAAAGAAATGCATTTCTTTCCTTCAATTAGTACAATTGCTCAAGTTATGCATTTTTTTTTAAATTGTACAGCAAAACATGCATAGTGGGACTAAGTTTTACAAGGAATATCTGTAGTTTGTTAAAAGTGAAAAAAATAGGTTTTATTGCTAGTGGTTCCATATCTAAATTTTAGTGAGATGTAAGCCAATTATAAGCAAGTATTTTTAAAAGAATTGCCAGCTTACAAAATCCGGATTACCTGTGTCATTCAGAAATACTATTTAGGTACTCAATATGTACATCGATTGACATTTGCCACTGTTCTTAATTAACTTTAATGATAATATTACAGTTAATTAAGGACAGTAGTGAAGTTGTATCATTATAAAAAGTAATAAGTAGACTTCTGATTATCAGCTCTTCAAGTAGTTCTGCATATCATGCAGTGCCCTTTATTTACATAAGGCCTGTGCACACCCATTATCACAGAGTGAAGAAATGAGCTCCTCCACTGTATTTCATGCAGATAAATGTTTGAATAATAGTTTAAATGCTGTAAGAACATGGATTATTTTATATGAAAAGTAAATCTGCTTTTGCGTGAAGAAAATGCAGAATAATAATAGAATGGCCTTTTTGATTTAGTTTTTTTTTCTGTGAGGAATTGTTACAGTTAGCTCAAAAGATTTTGTATGGTTTTTAATGAAAAGTGATTAGGCAGAGTGAGATGTAATTTATAAATACATAATAGGTCAAATAAATATCAACTGCAAAAATTCTTTCCTTTAAAATTTATAGTTCGGTAATTTTAGAAGCAGTTAGATTATTATTAAAGGAAGCAGAAGCAAATTAGGCTGTTGGAATTTGTGTTTTGACTTAGGTGCCAAATACAGTATTCATATCCCTTTCAGAAATTACAGTAATTAAGTCAACAGAATGGAAGAAATTATTCAGAAACATAATTAACAAGTATTAAAACATTTAAGCCTAAATAATTAGCCATCTGTGCAAGAAATGTGTTCAGTTTGTGATTTGTTAAGCTGTGAAGTTGTAATTAATAAGAAAGAACTATACACCAACTATACTCAAAATAGTATAACTGTACTAGCAATCCAAATTTCTTGGCATAGAATAAAAATCAAAGTTTCCAAGCTTTTGCACATCAACTAGATGGCATTTTCAAGGAAGGTAGACAGCAAACTGAATAATAGAACACTTCAACAATTTGAACGTGATAAATGTGCTGCAGCTCATTCTGCCCCGCTAATTACAAGATAGCTTTATTCTGTTCTCAAATCAGAAGAGCCTTGCCATCTCATCCGATGTTCCTTCTAGACAATGCGAATTAAAAAATGTCGAATTGGCCGCTGAGGTAAGATACACCCCGAACCTGGTATATAGCTACATCGAAAAAACCAGAACCTGTCGTGCTAATCTCTCTATGCTGCAGCTACGCTACCTGGGCTCAATTCCCTACATACCAAATGTCTTCTATCAACTCGAGAATGCACTCAAGCAAATGAACCTCGGTCTCTGCATAAGGTCTCCGACATCTTTATATGCCATGCTTAAGAGAAATACTGATGAGTCTCCTCTTTGCAACAAGGCAGGAGTTAATGCCATACCTCTATAATATCCAGATGGCTCCAAGCAATACTACATTGGAATGACCAAGCATTCATTTAAAATTAGAGTCAATGAACATAAAAGGGACACGCAAATTGGTAAAGTAACATTGGCTCTATCCAGTGAAGTTAGGTTCAGGTCTATTGCTCCTGTGTGAAATGACAAAAAAATTAGCTTCTTATTCCACCCCTAAATCTACTGCTATTCGTGAAACTTTGGAAATCATTACCAACAGTGAGTCCTGCAATGATAGCATCTCACTGGATTTGCCACAGATTTAGAACCAGTTCTTCAAATAGTAAATGCCTTTGTTTTCCTACCAGGATTCTGCATGCTAAACGGACATGAGGCCTCGTGTCTTTAAATGAATAATTACATTTGCATCTGTCCGTTTATTGTCAAGTCACTGCGTTCAAATTGTTGAAGCATTCTATTATTCAGTTTGCAGTCTACCTTCTTTGAAAAAGCCATCTGGTTGATGTGCGAAAGCTTGGAAACTTTGATTTCTATTTTATGTCAATAAATTCGGATTACTAGTACAGTTATACTGTGAAGTTGTGTTCTCTATATACCTCATGTATTGATTTGTTCTGTATTTCATGTTTTAAATATATTCTATTTGCGGGTTGTTCCAAAATTTTGTATTTCTCCTATGTTTTTATTGTCTCTAGCTTGGCAGATTCAGTTGTTTTGCTCTGTGATGGTGGGTTTGCACAGGCCTTATGCAAACAAAGTGCATTGATATGCAGAACTGCTTGAAGTGCAGCACCCACAAATTTGGTTATAGCTTAAACTGAAGTGAATTCGAATTCCACATTTTGTTTGCACCTTTTTAAACTTCTTGTAAAAAAAAATAAGTGTTCTGCTTTCTCTTGAATTTTAAACTGTAGCTATTTGATAACTGTGAAAGCTGATCAATGAGTTTTTATGTAAATTGCTTATTGGAGCCAAATCTGATATGCCACCCTGATTTTATAGAAGTTTTTTTTTTTTAAGTTCCTGATTTGAGAAAGTAAAAGTAAATTTTGTGAAATTTGTAAGAAATCTATGAACTTGATATGTGGGGAGTATAAGTGACAGTCCCTCCCAGAGTGCTATCTGAAAATAGTGTGCGTAACCATAACCATCAGAGAATATGAGCCTTTAATGTTTGAAGTGAATTAAAATATAGAATTAGGATGTGATTTTACTGTACTCCAAGGAAGTAAATATAAAATTTTTACCAACTTAAAAGATATTGGAGGGATAAAAAAAATAAAAATTAATAAGCTTAACAATTTCTCCAGTGCAGAATTTTTAAAGGAAGTAAGTAGTACTCCCATACAGCAGGCTAATAAAATCAAAACAATTATTTGTTGGCATTTCATTTTACATACATTAATTATTATTAGATGTAATACTGTGTTGTATGTTAACTAAAACTTGTTTTACATATTCTACAAATGCTTGTAGTATGTGCCTGCCTTTTGGTGTTTAAAAGTCCAAGCTGTGTGTATGCGCATAAATGTATACTCAATTAACTGCCAGTATTCTGATTTCATCATACATAATCACATCTTGAAAAGGGAAGGTCAACCAGTGGCCCTAAATTAGGGACGGGCGACTGCTTATAGCCCACTGAGTTACTCACAGTGGTTGTTAAATCTCCAATTAAAAAAAAAAAGGGAAGGGTAATTTGATGCTGAATTAAAAACTTAAATTGTTTAAATGAAATTAATTCACCTTGTGTTACATTGGAAGGAATTAATCAGTTAGTTTTATCTCATAATTCATTTTAGTCTGTTCCACTTCACAAGTAGTGGCGATACTCTTTCTTTTGTATTAGGTTGTCGGAAAAGTCATGACATATTTTAGCCATGTTTTGCAAATGTCATTTATTGATAGAAAGAACAAAGATCAATCAATGATATAATGCCCGTTTTGTTCAATAACCTTTTGCCATCTTTCAGTGAGCTGCAGAATGCCTTGTTCATAGAAGGACCTGTCTTTCGTGGCGAAAAACTGTACAAGGTGCTGATTTACAGCCTCATCTAAATTGAACGTTATACCACACAAGGACTGTTGAAGAGAGCGAAATAAGTGGAAGTCTGACGGTGCAAGGTTAGGCGAGTGTGCTGGGTGTGGCAACACATCTCACCCAAGCTCCAATAATTTTTGGCGGGTGATCAAACTGGTGTGTGGTCTCGCGCTGTTGTGATGGAACACAACACCTTTACAATGAACGAGCTCTGGACGTTTCTGGATGATGGATTCGTTCAGACTGTTCAATTGCTGACAGCACACATTCAAATTGATTGTTTGGTTCCGTGGTAAGAGCTCGAAAAACACGACACCTTTAAAATTCCACCACACTGAGACCAGAACCATCCGCTGATGAATGTCTGCTTTGGATGTCGTTTGAGGTGAAGCAGCACGTCGGGACCAAGGCCGTTTGCGCAGCACATTGTAGTACACAATCCACTTTTCGTCACCAGTTATCAGTCGCTTCAAAAAAGGATCGTTTTCCTCACGTTTAATTAGCATATCGCAGATGTTTATACGCGCCGTCAATTGAGCTTCTTTGAGTTCATTAGGAACCCACACATCGAGCTTGCTTACGTATCTCAGCTTCTTCAGGTGGTCGTGAACGCTTGAATGATGATGTGCAATGTGTCTGCAATCTCTTGTGGCGTGTAACGTGGGTTTGACTCGATCAATGCCTTGATTTGGTCGTCATTAGTTTCCAGTCATTAATTTGTTATTTAGGTCGTCGGTTTTGCAGTATAAGAAATTTGTACAATATTCTAGAAGATAATGCTTACCTTGGCATTCCTTACTAGCGATGAAACAAATTTCATGGCACGTTTTCCGGTCTTTGCTGATGTTGTTGTCCTAATGTCCGTTGTATGAGATGTATAACTTTACTTCAACACACTTTTCGCTGGGTATACTCAGTGGATCTTCACTTTAGGATTCAAAAATATCAACTTTTACCGTTCTTTATACTCGAAATTTTCGCCCAGTCTCTGGGCATCTTCAGGAGCGTGGCGACCGATGTTCATGGTTAAATTCGCGCTAATGGAGTCCGATACTCCTCATTGCCATTCGTCGGATATACTTTCTTGGATACATTTCTTTATCAAGCCCTGCTAGCACCATCTATGTTTCATCAATGTAACTTTTTTTTTTTTTTTTTTTAAATTTCTTTTCCTATCCCGGTTTTCTTGTCTTTTTTGTCGGTTTTTCTTTTGTTGTTGTTTTTCTTGTCTTATTAGTTCTTTCCACAGGCTAGATAATGTGCTAGGGTCGTTCTGGTTACATACCCTTGTTTTATTTTTATAGATTAAGATTGCTTCTTCCCTCCTCATTTGTCTTTCAGATTATTTATTCCTTTTTTAGCATTTTAATTTCATCGAATTTTGGGAAAGTCTGGTTTTCAATGCAGAATTGCACTAATGCAGTTTTTGCTTCTTTTTTTTTTTTTCGCCAGTTAGATATGTGTTTAAGTCTTTTTTTTAACCTGTTTTTCGTACTGCCAATGTACGATATTGGGGGTATGTGTGCAATTGGAATTTCGTAGGATCCTGATTCTTCTAGTATTTTTTCCTCTGTATTTTTGTTAACAGTCAGATTTTTCAAGGTGTTCACTGAACTTCCTAGTTGTAAGTCATATTTAGCACATTGCCTATTAATTTCTTTACTAACTCCTTCCAAGTATGGGAATGCCCCAATGTATTTCAAATTTTTATTCCTCACCTTTTGATTGTGCACTTCTTGGCCTTTATTTCTCTTAGTCACTTGCTTTTTACTCTCATGTATCCATTTTTTAATTAGCTTACTCGGGTAACTATACTCTTGTGATATTTTTGAGATAAACTCAAGCTCTTGATTTTTTAGCCTGTTGTTAGACATGTGTGTGTACGCTCTCCGTATCAAGTTTACTATGCTGTTGTTTTTTTTATGTATCACTGGGTGGTGCGACTAGTATGGTATCAGTACTGGTATGTAAGTTGCTTTCCTGAACACAGAGTATTCAAAGTTATTTTTGTTTTTCTTTAGTTGAATGTCCAGGAAGGATAGGCGATTATCCTCTTCAAATTCTATAGTTAGCTCTATTGTGTTACAAATTTTGCTAAAACGATGTGCTAGATCTTGTAGCTAGGCTTTGCTAAGTTTTGATATAATAATATGTCGTCTACATATCGAGTGTGCATATATAGTATTGGATTTTCTGGTAGAGTTTGAATCATTTCTTTTTTCGAGGTACGCCATTATTACTTCTGCGTATAATGCCGATAATGGGGTAAAAGAGAATAGTAGCATGATCAGAGCTATTTAATAGTCTGAATTAGAACTACCAATAGGAATTGTATAAGACATTGTTTATTTTGAAGTATTTTTTGTTAATATTCTTTTACTGTTAACCTCAAGTTGTTGTTCAAGGGAAATTGCTGTGAAGTCTAGCTTTTAGAATATTTAGTGAAAATTGTTCAAGTTGTTCTCAGTGAATAACAATGTTTCAATACTTTATTTTTCATTCTGTGTTCTAGTCTTGTGTCAGAGTTTTTTACCTTTGTTATTATGGCACAAAGGCCTTTCTTTGCCTTTATTTTGTAATTGCTAAGTGCATCTTATTTTATGTTGTTTTTATCAAGTGTTTATTCTCAATTGACACTCTAGTCCAAATTTGTCTAACAAACTTGTGATATTGTTTTATTTGATATGTATGAGATTTTACAAATGTTAGTTTTTGTAAAAAAAATGTGTGTATATTTTTTATAACTTTTTCCGTGTGCACAGATAAGGCTTTTTTGTTACTTTTTATGTGGAGACATTAGTTCTTTTTAATTTGAATATTGCTCATCATTCTTTTGCCGGTTTTGGTTATTACTTGCAGTTGAACTTAATTTATTAAGTTTCGTTATGTTACGTTCCTGTTGAGGCATTTAAAGGAGTTGAGTTTTTGAGTAATTGCCAAAACTTATTTTAATTTGTAAAATGTTAATCCATATTGTCCCATTCCTTGTATGACACATTCTAGTCTTACATTAACTAGCCCATGTATGTGATATTTCTGTAGTTAATTTATGGGCATAAGGTTTTGATAAAGAAACAAATATAATTTGATATAATTTTACTTTTTATAACCTTTTTCAAAAATGCAGAAGACATGCAGTTTTTATATAAAAATAAATTTCTTTTAATTTCACAACTGTTGATAGTGTTGCTGTTTGATTATTTCTCCATATTTGTAATGTCTTTAACAGACATATTAATAATTTGAGCATTATTTCACAGTTGTTTTTCCTTTTAAGATATTCAGAGAAGTTCAATATCAGGCATCACCATTGTTTTTTGTAATATCCATATTCTATAGTTTTTTTGTTTTTTTTATTGGTATGTATACGTATGAAGTACAAGCCATAAATCCCATGCCTGTAAATAAAACACTGCAGAGTTGTTCAGATTAACATTAGATGGCTGCACGGTGGCGGAAGGTAGGGGGCATGGGGGTCACGACTCCCGACCACCTACCCTAAAATTTCATGGTCTCTCTCACTAGGGCCTGGGGCTTGTTCTACGAAAGATTTCTGGTTCACATATTATCAGTTGTCGTTTTTTCAGAATGATTTTTCTGGAGACTGCCACCATGATTTCCTGGAGACTGCCAAAATACTTCAAGTACAATTAAAAAAATATATTTTGCACAAATAAGGTGAACAGTTTACTCAGCATTGTGTTTCTCTTTAAAAAATATAATTCAAAATTTATTTAAATTATTTAAAAGCAGTAACCAAAGTGAGTTTTTTTCTCCCTCTTTGTGTTTTCTTTTCTTCTCTCCCCCCACCCAGTCCGAATGTGTCTGGCTCGAGATCAGGAAACCCAATACATCTGCCAAATAAAAAAAAAAAAAAATATTTCGAGCTCAAATTTAACGCTAAGTATACTGCTGCTTGTACACAGGTCTTTCTTGGAGTTTTGTCACATAGAAAATAAACAAGCCTGAATGAATGAATGTGCGCTTTTGCTGCCAGACCCTCAAATAGCAACAGGCTGAAGAACTGACCTCGAAATATGCTAGAAGAACTGACCTCTGTTGTACAACTGAAATTTCAGATTGGATACCAAGGAGCAGGAAAAGATCCAGAAGACCACTTGGGTGATGGGTGGATGAAATTCAGATTGCTGGAGTGACAAGTTCAAAACAAAGTTGTGGAAGGCACTTGAGGAGACCATCCAGCAGTGGATTGATAATGATGAATGATAATTTAGGAGCTTGTATAAGTTTTTTTATCAGGTGGGGGTGGGGGGTTGGCTACAAAAATGGAACTTTCTGAAATCCATCACTGCATACCTGCCAACTTTTACGCATTTTAACTGTTCTTTACGATTTTACGCATAGATCGCTTTTTTTTTACACATTTTCATATATTAAAAAAAAATTAAAAAATTATCAGGTAGGTAGTGTCGGGTTCACTACCGCTGAGGGTTTTTTTTTGTCGGAAAACGTCTTACCCAGGCGGTGTTGTCGGGGTGGGATGTTTGTAAGGTTGGTAAGAAAGAAATGAGCGCAACGAACTTGTATGTCTTTTATTTTATTTATTTCTCACAATGCTGACTAATTTAAATATTTTTGTTGAAGACAGGACAATGGTACGATTAGTACGATATGTAAGACTTACATGCTGCACTTATCTCTCTAGAGAACGTTAGTCTATCGTGGTATTCTTAAAAGTTGTGAAGTTAGTTGGATCCGTGGCCAACGCCAATCTGAACCTGTTCAGAAACTGTTTCAGGCGATCGTTCGACACCTCAATGTTAAAGTTCCTGGTGAGCAAAAGCGGTATGTTGGGATCGCAGGGTCAGTCGCTAACTATTGTTCTGACATGCTCTATGTAGTAAAGCATTAGTTGAAAGAGAAACATCTCGATGTAGTTGAGTGGTATCTGTGGATGAATATAGACTGACACTAGAACCAATTTGAATTGGTTGGGTATCTCAACTTCCACTAGTACGCCTTCGCCGACATGAATATCCTGTAGACAATTGAATCCAGAATATGTTGGAACGGGTCTAGCGTTCCAACATATTCTGGATCAACAATGGTCATATTCTGGATCAACAATGGTCCATGAGCCCCAGGGCCGGCTGGACCATTGGGGCAACCGCACTTTACAAAACAAAATTGTTTCTGCTAGAATTCTCTATATTTATTGTTATTTTTTTTTTTTTTAAGTTTTGGTGCAAAAAAGCCCTCAAAAATATATTTTTACGTTTTCCAACCGTAGGTTGAAGAAGCGTATATGCTCCAGCTTTGTCCGTCTGTCTATCCACCCGATAACTCGCGTAAAAATTGTCCAATTTCAATTAAATTTTAGTATGTGGTAGGGGACAACCTGGGGACGAACCCTATTGAAAATAAGCGAAATGGGGTCAAAGGTCAGGACATAGGAGCGGGATCCATTCCATTGCCCTTATGGGCCATAACTTACGTAAAAATGCTTCGATTGCGACAAAACTTTATCGTGTTGTTCCGGAGGTAAACTGAACAAGTTATGCTGAATGTCATCGAAATGGGATCAAAGGTCAGGGCACAGGAGCGAGATTTATTCCACAGCCATTATCTTCATAACCTGAGTAAAAATGCTTCTATTGCGACAAAACTTTAGTATGTTGTTCCGGAGGTATACTGAACGAATCAATAGTCAGGGTTGGGAGGAGAGTTTGTCTGCGCGCGATTTCTGGTATGTTGGAAAGCGTATCATAATCAATGCATTGCATGATTTTACTAACTTGTAATGTTTTTTTTTTTTCAGTTTATACCCCCCCCCCCCTCCAACTTATTTAAACCTTAAACTTTTCCATATTCATGAAATAAGAAATTAAATTTCATCACATTTTGTGACTCCCTATTATATACTCAACAATTTGTGTGTAAACCTGGTACTGAAATTTAAAAAAAATAGAAAGAACAATATCAAAGTTGTATCTGGGCTATATATGGAGGCCAATTGTTCAGTGACTTTAAAAACAGTGTTGGAACAAAAAAATAAAGCTATTTTTATACATGAGCGCATAGAAGAGGTGAATAAAGTGATTAATTTACCAGTTATTTCAGTTTTCATCAAAAATCAATCACTAAAACATGTACCAGGAAAAATATATGTATACGAATTTATTTAAGAGAGATCGTTATTATCTAATACGAAAAAATGTTTGCTATGGAAAAATATTCGCTGCGCAGATTAGTTAAAGCTATCTTTTTTATCATTTTGTAGGAAAGTTTTTATTAAGATAATAAAGCAACCTAAACTTCCTCCTCTCCAGAAAGAAAATTGTAGATTTCAGCACTTTTTATTCTCTTCCTCTCTCTTTGTCTGTCTGTATCTCTGTCCGCCAGTCTCTCTGCCTGCCTGCCTGTCCACCAGTCTTTCTGTCTATCTCTCTCACTTTGTCTGTCTGCCTGTCTCTCACTCAATCTGTCTGTATCTCTCTCACTCAATGTCTGTTTCTCTCATTCAATGTCTGTCTCTCTCTCACTCAATGTCTGTCTGTCTCTCTCTCCCCCACTCAATATCTGTCTGTCAGTCTGTCTCTCACTCTCCCACTCAATATCTGTCTGTCAGTCTGTCTCTCTCCCACCCACTCAATATCTGTCTGTCAGTCTCCCTCTCTCACACTCTACCTGTCTGTCTCTGAAAAATGAAAATACATGAAAATTATCATAAAGAAACTGTTTACACACACTCTCTCTCTCTCTCTCTCTGAATTTTCAATCCATATGATGGTCTTTTTCTTAACCTCACAATGATTTGAGATAATTATTTTCCTCTTTATAATTTTTGTCTATTTTCATTTTTCATAAAATGATTTCATTAAACTATGAGATTCATTTCCTAGGGCCCTCTATATATGAAATTTTGCCCTAGGCCCCGCAAAAGTTCAATCCGGCCCTGATGAGCCCTGCACATTTTCTGATTCTTGAAGACCGCAGTGCCACCGTAGAATCCACTACGTTTCTCGCCAGTGCCACGACTTGTACCACAGCCCCCTAAATGTTTCGACAGGCCCTGGTGATGGCAGCGCAGGTGTTGTATGACGTCACGAGCGGCGGCGGTCAAAATTTAAAACCGCAATGAATCGGTAGTTCAAGGTTCTTTGATTACTACTTGCTATGCTGGTCGGTTTGGTGACTGTGGAGTGTGTATATTAGTAATTCAAGTTATGTGCTAACATCTTACTGTGTCAGGTGAGGTGTTTTGTGAATTTGTTTGGACAGTCGTAAATCATGCCAAGGAAGTGTTGTGTACCCAAATGTAAAGCTAACTACGATGTAACCGAATCTAGGTCTGTATTTCGGTTTCCAAAAGACATTTCTCAGCAAAAATTGTGGGAAAGAAAGATTCCTCGGGAAAATCTTGTTGTAACCAATCATACAGTTGTTTGTGAAGCACATTTTAGAGCGGAAGATATTATTAAAGTCGACACTGTTAGAAGGCCAGATGGTTCATTATTAAGTGTTCCACGAAAAGCACCAAAATTAGCTCCTGATGCTGTACCATGCATTTTCCCAAACTGTCCAAATTACTTGTCAGACAGTAATCCACCAAAAAAGCGAAAAACGCCGGAAAAGAGAAGAGCAGAATGTGAAACTAGGCATGAAGCAACTTTTGCTAAATTTTTGAAGGATGATATGATAGTAAGCTATGCGGAGTTTGTAGCAGATATCAGTATTAAGCTACCGTCCCATATAGAACTGTGGAAAACATTGCACGAGTCATCTTTTGTTTTCTACAAAATTGATGTGACAAACTGTCCATTTATTACAGTCAGCATCAAGGTAAAACCAAGTCTTGAGGTATCAGTATTTCTACACAGTCAGATAAAGTTTCAAAAAATAAATTAAAGTGGATTGTAGGATCTGATTGCATTTTAAAAAGATGGTCCCAGCTAGAAAATTTATTGAGTCATTTTGGGGGAAACACTGTGCCACAGATACCAACAACTTTGTATTGTTTGGATAGAGCTGTCGAATGGCTTCATAACTGTTTGAGTCCCGATACTACTAGTTACAACCAGGAAGAACTACGGGAAAAGATTTCCTTTTTTATAAATCAATTAGAATTGCTGACATTAAAAAAGCATAGGTACTCTCCGCTAACATTAGCATGGTCTTTCTCAATTTTTATTCGGTCTTCACTAATATACAATGAGCTATACTGCAATAGTTATTTAACGTTACCTCATGCTAGAAATCTAAGGAAGTATAGTTCAGTTCTGAATGTGAATGAAGGAATATCAGATGAACATCTTAAGTATTTTAAGACAAAAGCTTCAAAAATGGAGTGTTCTGAACGGACTGTAAATTTGTTATTGGATGAAATTGCTGTCAAGCCCCTAATAACCTATAAAGGTGGTAAGATTACAGGGTTGTCTCAAAACAAACAACTGGAGGAAGCCAACAGTATTCAAGCATTCATGATATCCTCCCTCTTATCTAAGACTTCAGAAATAGTTGCTTTAGCTCCTGTAAAAAACATGACATGTAATGACTTAGAGAATATGACTAAAAGGATATTGTTGCTTCTGAAAGAAGCTGGATTTGTTGTTTTAAGTATAATAAGTGATAACAACAGGATAAACAGAAATATGATGGAAAAACTATGTGGTGGAAAACTGATGTATAGTTTAACACAACACTGTGCACAGCCAGTCTTTCTGCTTTTTGATACTGTGCACATTCTCAAAAGTGTGAGGAACAATGGAAGGACCTTGATTTATCCAGATTTTGATGACCACGAAAAGGTGAAGCATGCATCATTAGACAGTTTAAAACTATTATATGAGGAAGAAAAGGATGATGTTAAATATGCTCCAAAGCTAACTTACAAAGCTTTATTTCCTTCAAATTTCGAAAGACAAAAGGTATTGCTTGCACTGCAAATATTTGATGATACAAATGTTAGTGCATTAAAACTGAAGAGTTCTACTTCTCTAAATGAAGATACTGCAGATTTCCTAAATATCATTATTACTTGGTGGAAAATTGTGAATGTGAAGACTACGCTCAAGGGAAAACACAAACATGATCTTTGGTGTGATCCATTCCACAGTGTTGATGACCAGCGTATATCTTTACTGGAAAAATATGTAAGCTGGTTTAAAGCCTGGAAGAATATGAATCTGAAGGCACGCCAAGGCTGTCTTTCTGCCGAAACTTTTTTTCTATTACTCATACCACTGGGACATTTATTAAGCTTATAATATATTTACTGTCAGAAATGAAATTGTCTTATGTTCTCACAGGAAAATTTCAAACAGATAAGTTGGAAGCACACTTTAGTTTTTACAGGCAGCTGAGTGGAGCTAATTATAATATTTCTGTTAAAGATGTGCTTGAATCTGAGAAAAAAATGCGGCTTAATGTACTACTGCATCTGCGCTCCTCTAGGTATGGCCAAGTTCCTGTCATTGATTTTTTAAGAGAGTTTGTTGATTCTCAAAATAATGTAAGTACTAGCATGGAAGCTCTCGATGAAATTGAGGCAAATCGTTTCACAAACATTTCTCAGTATTGCGTACTAGATGCACCTGAAGAAATCAAGCCTGTACTTGTGTATCTTGCTGGTTATTCTGCCTATAAAACAAAGCTTAAATTGTCATGCAAGAACTGTCATACTTCTATAATTAAGGATAAGTTAATAGATCTTGATATTGCATCATCTTATGATTTTGTATACCTAACTGGGGTAGATCGTGGGGTCTCAGTTATCCTGAAGATTCGGTGGTGACAGCAACGGTTTCATGTTACTGTGTGTTTTTATGGTTACTTAGTGAAGAAAATGAGTCCAAGTTTTTGGGTTGCTCCCATCAGAAAGAAATTCTTTTTCAGTTAACTCTGCAGCAGCTGGAGGAGTGTGAGAATTACTGCACTTGTGGAAAATCATCTTTAGATGTTCTACAAATGTGCCTTAAAGTAATATGCAACATTTTACTAAATAATTACAGCAAAGTGTGAAATGATAAACTTCATGCAACAAAAAGTTTATGCAAATTAAAAAGAAACAAAGTTGTAAAATAATTGCACAAGTAAAAAATAATAATAATAAGGCCTGGACTTATACAAAATAGTGTTTAGCCTGCTTTTGCTAATGAAACCATTGCTTTTCATTTTTTTGATTGTCCATGATAAATTAACAATAAAATCATTTTCTTACCAGAGTTTACTTTCATCAACTTGCTCCTTATATGGCCAACATTTAAAGAATTTGAAACTTCCGGGTTGGATTGCTCTTCCCGGGGAGCGAAGTCAAAATAAGGTAAGTTTTAAATTGTATGGTCCCTGCCAAATAATCAAATGTAGTGTGTCCACTTGGACTGTAAGGCATATTTTGGTAGTCAAATTAAATCTAGTAAAACCTAGAAAATCCGGCATCGACAGGACCGGACCGGACAAGTGCCGGATTTATGAAGCTGTCCAAAAATTGTGTAATGGGCGTTATGTAAAGCATGTACTTACACGTAACAGGTCACTTTAATGAAAATTTGCGCGTCCACGCCTTATAAATAAGCAGGGGTCGTGCTGCCAATCGTATTCTTTACAATTTGTGAAAAAAAACATTTTGGCGAAAATATTGGCGATTACCTTTCTGTACTATTTTTTATAAAAACTAGAAAAAATTGAATTTGGCGAATGGTTAGGCAAAAACTAGAAAAAAAAAAAAGCCAGAGCAACTGCTAGGGCTGGGCGATGTATCGATACTTCGCGAAAACACGATGTGAATTTTTCATGGATGTTCGCAAGGTACTTAGAAGAGAGAGGTAGGGCAAAGATTGTGAACAAACAGCGGGAGGTCCTCCCCTCCGTGGACGATGTAACGTCAGCTGGTTCCTTCTGTGGCTCCACGTGCTTTACAACGAATGTGAAAAGGGAACTAGCAAAAATTCATTTTACAGTTGTGTGTGTTTGTTTGTTTTTTGTTTGTTTTAAATACGAAAATGTTTTGAACAAACTTAAAATCGAGATAATATAATTTCTTTTGTTTTATGAAAATACACAGATGCAACATTGCTTTCGTTTTAAACAGCTAATTTTAAATTCCTTGCGCATGCTGTGCGAAGCAAATCAATTTTTACTATGTGGAATATTTCGATTTAGTGTTGCACATGTAAAATGACTTATGCCAGAAGATTTATGCCATGAAATTTACATTTCAAATTGTATGTATGTTAAACTGTTGACAATGAAAAAAAAAATCATACGTTATTCAGATTGTTGCTAGTGGTGGGAACTTTGCTTCCATTCTTTCATGTTATTTTCCTCTCTTGATAAAGAAGAATTTCTTCTGTCAGGATCTTTTCGTTTCATAGACTTCCTTGACTGAAAAGAATTTAGATGTTTCATGCGGGAAAACGTTCGGGCTCGCGAATATGTTTTAATTACTCGTGGATCAATATCCGGAAACTTGACTAGTAGTTTTTCTTGCAGTTTTCTAACTATTTCTTTCACTTTAGAGAGGCCATTACCATGAATTTCGGAGAAAACGGTTTCAAAATGATTTAAAGTTTTTACCCAATCTTCGTTCGGTATCATAAGGGCAGCCCTTGACAAAAATTCGTTCCATCCTTTCTGGTTTGTATTCTGCGCCTGAAATTCATATGTACCTAGATTTTGATCTTTGTGTTTATACGCCAAGCTGCCAGCAAAATATCGTATCGCTTCCGGTCTCTCTTCTCCTCTTTCTACAGATAGTTCATATGGGATGTGCTTTATTTCATTACCTGTTTCGTCATCCGTACTAGTTGTTGGGAATTCTTTATCACAAAAGTCAAAAAATAATGTCGCACTGAGTATTTTGTCGCTGTCATTTTGGACATTACAGTTCACAGGCAAAGGAAGGTTCGAACCAAGAGCAGCATTTTCAGTCGTGCTTTGATGTCTGTTGGAAGTGGATGCATGTAAAACTGTCCTAAACCCCTAACTTGAGAGAAGATATTTTCTAACACATCTTGATTTAATCTGCTCGTCATAACATATTTCACATTGAATGCTGCTACATCATCATACAGTCTGTATAAGCTCCTAATAGAAACAAAAATTCCTTTTTGAAAGAGAAGCATGGTTTTTCTACCAATGACCCTTAAATTAGAAATAATTTGTTCCATTTTGTGTAAAAGTTGGTTTTGCTCAGTAATATTGTTTCCGTAGGCTGAGATATATTTACTTTTTTTCGCAACCGGCATTCTTGAATTGAAAACATCAGAGAAATAATTTACGGTCTGTGAAAAATCAGAGGCAATAACTTCATCTGGGAGAATTTTTTTAGTAACGTAGCAGTATGAGTGGAAAATAATTGTGCAGCAAAATTAACCCTTTGCCTTTCGTTTCCCCTTACTTCCAAGAGTTTTGTCGTAAGTTTCGGGCATAGTCGCATTTCATCACTATCATATTTTAACATTTTGTCAATTAAATTAGCTGTAATAAGTTTTCCACCAATCTGATAGCCTTGGTCTATAAAATAGTTCCTCAGAATTTTTTATCATATGTGGGATATCAGCAAATGCCCAAATCTTTCTTTCATTATCCCACGGATTTTGAATAAATGTTTGAGTGACAGTAATTCCCATCGCTTTCCATAAACTATTAAAATATAGATAGAAATCATATATATATATACAGTACATATATACGTGAAAAAAAAAATCGGACAATTCGAGAAACCTGATCAGTCAACAAACAGATCAAGTTACAATGCAAAGAAAGCACTAGGCGAAGGGGTTGACCTTGTATTACAGCGTCTTTCCTCAAACCGGGGCTCGGAACCAGCTGACGTCATGATTCCTAGAAGCAGCGAGGGGGAAGACCGCACAAAATCTTTGATCTACCTCTCTCTTCTAAGTACCTTGGATGTTACGGGTTTTCGTAACATCGATGTAAAATTTTGTAACTACAATACATTGTGAAGGCGATTTCCGTGATGCATCATGAAGGCCGATGTAGATGTCATTACATGATCGAATCCACATACTGCCACCAAGCATAGATCATCATCACACGTTCGTCGTGCATTTCAAATTCAAACGTACATACCGATTCATTGCCTCATTGGACCGCGTCACTTCAGTGCGGCCCAATGAGATGACGAATTTGAGAAACCTGATATTACACTTAGGCAACTATCGGCAATCCGCACGCTGAGATCGGATGATCTCGTCATGTGTTGTTGAGACGGTGCATCGGGACATTTACATGGTTATTGGTGAAACATCGGATGTTCTCACGAAAACGAAATAAAAAATGCCAAATTTCTGAAGTTGCCGGTTTTCTGGATTTTTGAGGTTTCACTGTATTACAAAATATTCTGCATAGTAGAACTTCAGAATGACCCAGAAAAGCCTTTTTATCGATTTTTTCCCCGGAAAATTCCAATGAAAGCATTTTTTTTTTTTTTCGAAGTGTGAAACAAAGCAAGCACTTTTGTCGTTAAATATATGGAAATAATTTTTTTCAAGATTTTAAAGTATCGGAACATAAACAATACTTTTTCCAAAATGCAGCACTGACGGTACCACTTCGAATGACTCAGAACTAAAATTTTTTTTTTTTTTGCTAGATAATGCACATTATTTTAGAAAAAAATTCATTTACCATATGTTGCACTGACTTTTTTAAAATCTGGACTTTTCGTTATGCCATACTATTTGGTGTTCATGACGGATGAATCAGTTTTCTTGAATGCACCTGGTTCTCTGGACCGAGGAGAACCACGTGCATTCTATTATTAAAAAACAATCATCCACAAATACATGTTCTATGCAACGTTATGCATTTTTTTCCTGTCGATATAAATTTACAATATTTATATGAGAAAGTTAGGCGAGTGCAGTTTTTTCCTTTGGCATCCGTTTATTTGTCTGTACGTATGCACGATAATTCATGAACAGATTGAGCTAAGAATTTAAAACTCGAGATTTATGATCTCCTCTACAACCGTAGTAAATCATAAACAAAATTTCAATTTAGATTAACACTGGCCAAAAGCCATCTTAAAGCAAATTTCAATGCCTGGCGTCAGCTACAAATTTCAAATTTAGTTTTGGACATATTACCACAGCACAAGGTATTAATTTTGTTGAATTTAAATGAAATCAGTCAAATAGTGTTTGATTTAAGAAGGAAATGGCTGAGAAAAATTTTAAGGCTACTTGTGCAGTGGTTTGAGTCACAAACTCCAAAATTGCCATTTGGGATTTTGGGCAAAGGAAATTGTTTTACAAATTTTGAATGAAATGGGTCTAAGGGGGTATGATTTAAAAAGAAATCTGCCAATAATTTTTTCTGTTACAACCTAGGAAAATTACGAGATGAAAATTTTCGACATTGGTATCGCCTACCGAAATGTAACCATTCAGTTCAATTTGGTTCAACAGAACTTTAGTAATTATCGAACACCTGGAGCTAGGAAATCAAAATTTTGTATTTAAGACCTACAGAAATGTAATCATCTAACCGAATTTGAAGGAAATTGTTTAAGTGTGTTTGAATTAAACAGAACATATATATATGGTGAATATATATCAAATATGTGGAGATAATGTAATTGGACGATGTCATCGCTCTGTCCACGTTATTTTACAACTAACGCATAGCAACGGAAAAATTGTGGTTCGGCCCCTGTGGGATCAAACCCCATTCGAGTGGTTATCGAGAGTTCTGGGGTTCGATTCCAGGGGTGCCTAACCACAATTTTTCAGTTGCTATGCGTTAGTTGTAAAATAACGTGGACAGAGCGATGACATCGTCCAATTACATTATCTCCACGTACTTGATATATATTCACCATTTCTATCGCCCATTATATTTATCAGCTCTACAATTAAAAAGGCTGTGTTATATGCCACCAGATGGAGACATCTCAGTTGCTGAGACCATCAATAGGGTTTGTGTAGTCAGATGCTGACTGATATAACCACATATGGCGCTGAGACTTGTTCGGCGCACTGGCGTAAATTCGAACGCACTCGACTGGTTATCGAGAGTTCTGGGGTTCGATCCCAGGGGTGCCGAACCACAATTTTTCAGTTGCTATGCGTTGGTTGTAAAATAACGTGGACAGAGCGATGACATTGTCCAATAACATATATATTTTTTCGGTATTTAGGAATTATTAAAGAGTACTTGACATACAGATTTTGAAATAAATAAGTCACTGGGTTTAATTTAAAAGAAATCGGTCATAAATTTCCTAATGTGTTATCTCAAGAATCGCTTGAGTTGGAACATCCTACTGAAATATAAACATCTCTTTATGCAATAAATGTTAACCTATGTGAATTAAAAATGGCAATGCATCGCTAATTTATATCTGTTCTGTTATCATTGATTTCAGCTTACGTTTGCTCCATTTCTCATTAGTTAAACCCAAAATTACTGTTCACAACTTCAATTAAATTTTCGGTAATTTGTTTTTTCATTTTTATACAAGGGTAATAGTTGAAAATAAGACCACATATAATCTAAGGGTAGTAGCGCTTCCATAGCTGCCATGGACTCCTCGTTCATGATGATATTAATTGCAATCAATTTAATTTGGGCTTGGGCTTTTTTCGCAGTTACACATACCAGCAAACACAATTGGCACACGTGTAAACATAATAAATTTCACACTACAGATGGTATACTGAAACCACCTAAACTTGATTGTGCATCTGGCAGGTTATGGAATGCGCTAGTAATTTATATTATTAGTTATCAGGATTTTAGATACAAATTTTACTTACCACCATCTGTATGCTTTTCTGCAATAACAATATCTTTTAGTCTTATAAGGGGTAGTCATTTAGTTTTTTTTTTTTTTTTTTTTTTTTGTTGATGGCTAAACAACAGCCATCAACAATAAAAAAAAAAAAAAAAAAAACTAAATGACTCCTTATAAGACTAACTGATATTATTATTGCAGCATATGGTGGTAAGTAAATGTGTTATAAGCCTGTTTTACTATTTGCAGTTATTCTAATGCCATCTATCACCACACTGATATGAAATTAGTGCATGAGCATAATATACTGGATATTGGCAAACATTATTTTAGAAAAAAATTCCCAACAACATAATATCGGTTGTGGCCAATTTATTATTAATGGTACAGATGATTGTGTTAAGTTAAATTGCGACATCAGTGATGTGAATTATGGGCATACCAAGTTTGTTTATATATACTTACTAATTTATTTTGTATTTTACTTTATTCGATTGGCATATGTTTGCTGTTTATATTAAGTTAGTAAAAGAAACAATGCAAAACTTTTTTCAAACCTGAAAACCTAGCAAAACACTTTATCCCGAATGTCAACAGAATATTTAGGTATTTATTTTAAAGATCAATTACATTAATTAACTCATTTTTAGCGTTTTTATAATCGCTTAACGGAATTTATTTATTTTTGCGATATCGAGTCCTGGTATACGTAACCATTAAAAAATTAAGTGCATTTTGATATAAAACTGCTACTATTTTAAAACTCCGTCAGCGATCGATAATTTTCATCTTTAAAATATCCGATGCCTGAGAAATATATTTGCAGTTTAAAACAAATGCTAATAGAATTGCATCGCTTAAATAACCACGAGCTCTTGGCTCAAGCTGTGAAACGTTTTCGTCTGGAGAAAGCTGGTTCGGCCGCCTTTCGTGATGTCACAAAACGATCGCCCAGGCCTGAGTCAGTATCTAGGGGGCTGTGCTTGTACTGGGCTGTTGATCGTCGTCATCTTCGTGTCTGTCGCACTCTTTGGACTCGATGTGTTTGAAGCCGGGTATGTCGTGATGGGTTTGTCTTTATCCATCTAAAAGTCTCCGTGAGTGCCAAGTAGTCGGAGCGTGAAGTGACTGGTTCGCTGCTCAAGTCCAAGTTGTGTGCCACCAAACTTTGAATGTTAAACATGCACACTATGAAAGACTTTTGTCGTCGTCAGTAGTGTTGTATTGATTGAATCCACAGAATTTCTCAACATCTTGTTACCGTGTACAGACGATGTCTCTGAAGGCGCAAGTATTAGTCGGTCATCTCCTTAAGCCCTGGCGCGTTGCTGCATCTGCCGTGATAGAAGTTGAAGTCGTTTGCATGAGCACAACATAAACTGTTGAACGTCTTCATCTGTGAATTCCTGTTGTAAGAATTGCAACATAGCTGCATTGGGCCGTTTCAAATCATTTTGGAATCATATGCGATCACAAACAAAACCCAGTTTACCATAGAACGATTTTTCAAAGTGCTTCGTCGCCAGACGCCAATGGGTTATAAACAGAGAATTAGGTCCTAGGCACAACCCAAAACGAGGCCCCATCCACTCGACATTTACTTTACGGAGTCGAGTAGGTAGTGTGACTATTTTGGGCGACTGTATTACAATCCAGCGTAATAATTTAATAAACACAATACATTTATAAGACTGACATTAAATTACGGTAGTACCTGGTAAAAATATTGTTTTCTCCTAGATTTTTATGCTGTCCTACTGATTTGCATCTGAAAAGACTTGAACCTTCATCGATGAAACAGTTGTGTGTGACAAAGCCATATGACGGGTAAAATTCAATTGGACATTGGATTTTTTTGCCAGGTGTGTCTAAACTATACTGTTACCATATTAACCAGGGGTGTATTTAAGAGAGAGGTTTGGGGGATTCAAACCCTGCCCGAATTAAGTCCAAAGATTTTTCAAATATAACTTTTGGGAGCTAAAATGTCAAAATGTTTAAAAATTGCTTCAGAACCATGCAGTATTTGAAATTGAAGTATATAGTTGATCTTAGTAAGCCATAATTACAAACATACACATACTGCTAGTTTTTATTACACAACACGACAATTTTTTGTTTAATCTCACACAAAAACCCTCCCCAAATTATCTGGAAAATGTTAGATATTAACTAGAAATATCACATATTATATTGCCATTACTTGCTTGTGTTTTGCCAGCGATTTATATATAGTTACTCCACATCACATCTACCCACGTATAAATATTTTGAAAAAGGGAAAGTTTTTTTTTTAACCAAGATTTTGGGGCCCTAGGTATGTGCCTTGCCTGCCTAGGCGTAAATCAGGCCCTGGTTATAAACGTTAAATCTCGATTCTCAAACGTCTCATCTGCTTGTATTTTGTCGCATTCCATCGGTTCTACCTCACTGTCGACATCCATTGCCTGTGAACTGGCATTAGGCTTTGCGGCGACTGGTACTTGCCTCATCCTTCGCATTCGCTCTGCTGCTGTCATAAGGGCCTTTTTAGATTCCTCATTTATTCTTTCACTTTTTAAGCGTTTACGATAGACATTTACCTTCTTGTTTTGAAGATATTTCGACATTTTTGAAATTTTAACGAAAATTTGTCCAAGTTCAACACTTTGTCACTGTATATTTTTTTCAAGTTCTTTCACTATTGTCACTATGGGTGTTTTATTTTATAGTACTCATCGAGCTCTGTTAAACGTCATCTCATACAACGTCCTACGCGTATGCGTTCCCGAGATATACTATGTTGCCGCGCGACAACCCGGTAATTTTCCACTCCAACTTGGCAGCCATCTTGTGGCGGCGTGTGACGTCACGCGCTCAAAGCTAATGTCGCGTGATATTCTTTCATCCTTGCTCTTTTAAACCGTGTATTGCTTATTTCGATATGCGTTATACAGTGGCGTATCTTGGGTTCGAGACCTGGGCTATCTCCCCCAGCACTGTCTTTTTTTTTTTAAATTATTATTTGCGAAGTTTAATTTTCTTTGTTAAGTAATAGAAGTAACTTTTTTTCTTCTAAATTTTAGGTACATGTCATTGCTAACATGATAGATGATACCAAATAATTATGAGGATTAGGATTTGAACACTTATTTGTACATCAACTCCATTCTTCTTCTGAATACTTTATTTGTACATGAACTCCATTCTTCTTCTGAATACTTTATTTGTACATAAACTCCATTCTTCTTTCCTTTTGTGTGAACCTGAGTGCTACGTTTTCATAAAATGTTTCTTCCGAGTACTTTTTCATATTTAAAAATGTTTTTCTCTACTGACAAAACAGCCAAGTTTTTCGAATGTGCATGTCCTTGTGTGGCTCTAAGATATATCTTGATTCTTTTTAATGCAGAAAAACTTCTTTCGGCAGTTGCAGTTGTTGATGGAAAGTTTAATATGAGGTCTGCTAATTTGTACACCTCACTAAACACTATGTCCAAATTCAACTTTATGTAACACAACGCGTAATGTCTCTTACTGATTTGTTTTTGTATTCATCGAGGGAATAAAGCACCTTGAGTTCATTTTTTAGTCGAGCTGTATCAAAATTTGAAGCATAGAGTTCTTTTAGTTCTGACAGTAGATGTTCAGGGAAGCTTTCACAAAATTTATCAAAACAGTTGGAATCCAACAAAGCCACGAATTTAAGATATAATATCTCTGATTTTGGGGAGACCTTCGTCCAGCAGTGGATTGATAATGGTTGATGATGATGATGATCTCTGATTTTAATTCATTGGCACTTCACAAAAACTGAAACAACTCTCGCGAAACATTCTTATGGTTGGGAGTATGCGAGTGACTGATAGTCTGTCTTCTTTTTTTCTGAGCGAACCGTTGCCCAAAGCAATGGCCCATTCCCCTCTACCAGCTGATTCATGTCATGGAAACGCTAGCAGGCGGTTGTACGGAAGGTGTTTTCGTATCGGAACTGCGAAGACTCTGGAAGAGCTGCTTGCATTATGCCGTTGGTTTTCGCTCGCCAGACTGAGTCAAAGAAGCGAATCCGCACGCGGTTTTTTTTTTCGCACCGAAAGCATCGACATATTTTAATACCGTTGATAATTGACTTTTATTTGTGTATATTTAATTCAGTTTTATTTGTGAATTTTTTGGGCTTCGCAGTTAGCCTCCGATATACGCCACTGGCGTTATAGTTTTAAAGTTATTAAGATTTGTCTGGTATACACAAAATCGTAACATCGACTTTCGCATCCTCCCCCCCCATACCGGACCCGCGGGGTAAGACGAAAATTTAAATCTTCCTTGGGAAATATTTGTTAATGTTTCAGTTAAATCATACCTGCCAACTCTTCCAGATTTTGTTGAAGTTTTTCGTTTTTTTATAGTCTTCCGGTTTTTCGGCCGGAAGAACTTTTCTTCCGGATTTTAAAAATTGTCTGTATTTTTTACTAAAAATATCCCTATAAATAAAATATGTAACAGAAATGGGAAGTTTGCGCCAAAACAAAAATCTTGCGCCATCTTGCTACAAAAGGCAGAGTTTGCGCCGTCGGGACTTCGACACAGTAAATTCTCCGTGCACACAGTTATTCAGCGTCAAGTGGAGCGGTGGGGAAAAAGATTCAGGGACTCCAACTACTGCAGATTTTACCTAGTTATACTATGGAAATCGGTCCTCTACGGACGACGGAAAACATCGAGTATTCTATGGAAATCGGCAGTCCGCTACGGAAAACGTCCAGTATGCTATGGAAATCGTCGGTCCACTGCGGAAAACGGTCGAGTATGCTATGGCAATCGTCCGTCCCCTACGGACGACGGAAAACGTCGAGTATGATATCAAAATGTGATATAATTTGTTTGTATTCTAAAAATTATGAAATGCATAAATATTTCCATTTATTTTTACTTGTACAAAGTTTTTTTTATAGAAGTTTTTTATTCATTATAAACGTTGTTTGCGCATAGTTAAAAAAAATCCTTAGAAATGTCGTTCGCGCTCAATTTTACACATTTGAATGTTCTCAGGTTGGCAGGTATGCATCAAGATCAAATAAAAGTTAATGAAAAATAGAAGAAAAAATTAAAGCTTTGTTTTCTAACGTTTAAAGCGTTGTTTTCTAACGTAACCTGATGCATTTTTTTTAATTAAAGCTTTTTTTTCTAATGTAAATCGGATTTTAACAAAAAAAAATGAAACACTGTCGGGGGGGGGACCCTGGATGATATGTACAAGCATATACTTCGGGGTTGTTGTTTTTTCTTTCATTTGTCTTTTTTTTATAGATTTTTTTATTATTTTAGCTCTGGAAGAAGTTGGACCACCTCTGCAATTATTACTTTCCGCCGCCCGTGCTCGTTATCCACGAAGTAAAAGACTTCGTGGTTAACGAGAAAATAAATTCCAGAAAAACGAGAAAATCAATCCCATCGGGGGAAGGTTTGTGTGCATGTAAATAACGTTTTGAAATATGCTCCACCTCATCTAAATTTAATATATTTTATTACTTAAAATTACATTTACTTTAAACTCGCATGAATTCAATAATAGAAAAACTCCCTATCGTACCCCTATATTATAGCATTTGAGGTCAAAATGACCCCACGTCGCTATAGCGTATTTTTCAGACAATGCTTGACATCAGTACAAACAATGCGCATGTAATATACAATATGAAAGTTTTCCTGAATGAAAAAGCTTATCGGATTAAATTTTATAAAACAACTTGATGAAAATTTGATAAGAAGCAAAATTAGAACGACGACTGTGTGGACTGCGCATCACAAAACTAGGGCCATTTTTATTTAAATGGCATATTGTGTTGGTAGGCATGTAAAATAAAAGTAAAGAAACATTTCTGTAATATTTCAGGTAATACATTTTTACTTATAAATATTATTTGGTGTGTGTTGTTTTACTGTTTCAATGTAAAATATCGATTTTTTAATATCCCAAATAGTTGAATTTATTCTAGAAAAACTTTTGTTTAATTTCGGCTGTTTTTGATTTCACTGATAGTAGAATATGTAAAATTCCCATAATAAAATTTTCAATCCAATTGCACTTTTACAACATAACTTATTTTTCTTAAAATGTTGGGGTCATTTTGACTCCACGTTGCTTTATAACGTAAGCATTTCTCACGTCAGCTAAAGGTAAACATACGTTAATTGCCAAATTCGATTTAACTCGTACTTGGCGATCTAGCCCAGGACGCCACAATCGAGATAACTCGCAAAGCTTTTATTATGAGTTTCGGTGATGAATATATACAATAATTTGGGTTCAGAATAATTTAACATGCCTAACTCAAATTGGCGTTGGAGACCCATTTGCCCAAACAAATCTTGACATATTCTGCTACCCAACTATTTGTATTGTGGCCAAGCATATCTGACTGCGTCTTCTCTCAGCGTTGAGAGAGGGCGCCACAATGCAGTCGCTGATGTGAATAAGTATATAAGGTGACCAGATATCAGGACACCGATTTTAAGGGCCGCGGGTGGCCTAGTGGTCAGCGTTCGTTACTGCCATAGGGATGACATCAGGTTCGATCCCAGACAGGTACGAACGTTCAAACCACTAAATACCCACCGTGCGTCGGATGGGCACGTTAGGCCGTCGGACCCCGGGTACTCGCTCCCCGGTAATAAATAAGGGCGTCTTCCTCCCCCTTTCTACTGTGCTTCCGTGTCACTTTCCTATCGGGCACTCTAGCCCAACTCTCCTAGCTTCCTATTTTTAAGGGTTGTTCAAGACCTGGGGTCAGACACTCCCTAAAATCCTCTACATATGATCTGATCTGACACCGATTTGAGGACAAAAGGGCTTGGCGTCCCCAAATCGGTAGTTCACTTGGGGACACATAGTACTCAAAATAAATATGCAAATCTTTTTGTCACAAAACTACATTGCTTCAATAAATGTGGCAAAAGTGAAATGCTTTACTTTTGCCACATTTATTGAAGCAATGTAGTTTTGTGACAAAAATTAATTAAAATTAGGCTGCACACCATAGTAATTGCATGGCGAATTTTTCATTTTGCCAAAGTTTTTGGAGAAACTCAGAACAAGTACAGTCTAAATTTGACCGCGCCAATGGTGTATTGACCTAGTGCTAGCTACTGACCATTCGTACAAGTTGGTACGGATTAGAGTCCCGAATGAGGCACGGGTGGTGTGTTTGTCTTGCAGCACTTGCTCTCTCCTTTCCCTAGAACGAATGTCTCCAAATTAGAGACAGGTGACTGCTTATAGTCCTTAAAGTTACTCGTAGTGGTCGTTAAACCCAGAAAGAAGGGGGAGGGAGTCAAAATTTGTTTTCACAAGAAGCATGTTGGAAAATAAGTACAACGAAAGCTACTTTTAAGAACATTTTCATTGGAAATCTAAAGGGTTAATGAGGAAGTGTAAATTCGAGGACATTTGGGGACAAACATTAAAATTTGAGGAAAATTTGCGTCCCCAAAGGCTTCAGACGTTTTTGGGGACAGTAAACTAAATTCGAGGACTCTTCAAGAATTGGGGATGTCTGGTTAGCTTATAACTATATGAAATCTGCGAGCAATCATCGGCGAGTGTTGTTCAAAGTAAAATCTCGTATGTTATTGTGTGGTATGAATAAATATTCGCTTGTAAATATTTTCTGCCTTTCCAATAATCATCAAATCATTATAATGTTGTTTTTTTATCTTCGCCAAGCTACCCCAGCAAAAACACAAGTGCTGGGAAACTGCTGGCCACCAGCTGGCAGTGATGGGTCACTGCTGGCTGAAATCTGCCGCTCACGGCCCGGTAGTGGTCCGTTGGTGGCAGCGCTATCAGTTGGCGAGCCATTGATGGCCCTGCAGCATCGCCGTGTATTGTGGGCCTCCAAGCAAGTGCCACTAGTGGCCCGTTGCTGGCAACCAATGCAACCCCCAACAGCAGGTGGAAGCATCGGGACTGCGCATGCGCAGAAGCAACACTTGCTGTGTCTCTCATGGTACCAGTTAGTTGAAGACGACGCTATCGCCATCGTGTTATTTTAGTGGATGTTAAGAAAAAATCCATATGTGGAGAGGCGAATTAATTTCCTAATGAAATTTTACGTCGACGAAAATATCAGATTAAGCCGTGAAATACTAGATTACAGCCATGAAATACACCCACTCCATTCCCATGAATAACAATTCATGGAATGGAGTGGATGAATAACAAGAAAAAATTTGAAACCGCTTGAAACACATATCCTGGAAAACCATTAAAATAGCGTTTGTTGGAAAAAAAAAAAAAATTATACGCGTACAAAATTTATTAATTATTTGAAAGAAAAAAAGTAACGCTATGTGGTGTACTCATCCATGGGTTGAATACACAAGACTGGGAGGAATTCGCTTCTAAAAATAACGAGAAGTAAAATAAAATATCTTTTACTCTTTAAAACAAATGTAGCTTCGGACAACGGAAAGGAAAGACACAACGTTAAAAATGTAACAGAATGTGACATGAACCCGGGTAAATATATATTTATTCAACAATCTCTTTTCAAGACGGCAAGGACAGTACAAAACTTTGGAAAGCGACTCTAAGTATGTACACGCCTTGAAAATAAGTGAAGTTCCCTTAACGTAACAAAAAACTATCGTTACGTTGAAAAAATTAATTTATAAATTATATGAAACTGACTTTTATGAGAAATACCTCGCAATATTATAAAATAAAAGAGGGAAGCATTCGATTACAAATTGCATACCGAACAGATAGCTTCCAGCGCGTATCCGAGCGTCGTGAATTAGTACGGTCGGTAGCGAGCGCGGCTTCCATGTAAACGGCTTAGGATCGAATCTAGTCAGATGCAAACGGCGTTTTTCCGGTCTGTCGAGAAAATTTCCACAGCGCAATGCGTTAATTCACAAGCTTCGTAAGGGTAGGAAAAAAAAAATTGTCGCGTTAGGAAACTGCGGTTATCCTTGCTTTTTTTTTATTATTATTATGGCTAATACTGGGAAATTGGCGGACAAGATTCGGCAAGCCACCAGTTACGTCACGTGGTTGCTGGCTGCCACTAACGGCCCACTAGCGGACCACATTAGGCTAGCCATCATTTCTGGCACGTGCTTGCTGGGCTACTGAAGGGCCACTTGTGGCAGCTACTGCCTGTGATGGACCACTGATGGCCCTGTTGTGGCATATGACAACTGATGGGGTGCCAACTGATGGCCAGCTGTTGGCCTGAACTGCTGGCCCTTCTGTTGGCAGCCCGGACATTTTATTGACGGTTCGGCAGCGGCAACATAGTGCTTGGCCATTGCTGGCTGCCAGCAATGGCCCACTGCTCGCCCAGCAAGACTGTTTTTTGCTGGGACGTATAATATCATCCACTGATTTCAAATCCACTCTTCCTACGAGTACTCGTTCTTTATTGATGCACTCAATGGCATAGTGAAATCTCGCCGGACAGTTTTCGCTAACTCCATACTTGAAACACGAGGAAAATCCTGGGAACAATTGACACCAAACAGCGCGATAGACATCCCCTGGGCCGCCCCGGTGGCGCAGTGGTCTAAGCGATGGCCTCTGATCATTCGTCCGAGAGGGGTCCGGGTTCGAATCCCGGTGAGGCATGGATGTTGTGTTTGTGTTACGGCACTGGTTCTCTCCCTTCCCTGGAACCAGTGACCCTAAATTAGGGACGGGCGACTGCTTATAACCCATTAAGTTGCTCACGGTGGTCGTTAAACCTCAAAAAAAAAAAAAAAAAAAAAAAAAAAAAGACATCTCCTGGACTATCCCTAGACCCACATGTGATTAGATTATCCCAGCTTTAGAAGCAAGTGAAGCCCCACCCTACGAAAATCCTCAACAATTTGATATCGTCGTCGTGATTGGCTGAAATAGTTCTACTCGGACGGAAAACGCCTAAAGACCGTATGCATTGACGTCACGAAACCGCGGTTCGCTGTACTTTTCGTCTGCTGCTTTCTTGCAGAACAACTGGTGTACAAGTGAGATCAAAGATGCATTACATGGGCTACGTAAGTGGGTTATCTGGTGATCAAAAACAGCTTTATTCTGATAAAGTAAAGTTATTGGGCAATTGTGGTGACCCATATGTAATTCCATACAGATTTTTCCTGAACGATATTGAGGTCTTGCCACGAATAGAACACGGCGATATTGTTAATTATTTCGTTTTTTGCAATAACGCTTTCACTCCCGAGCAAATGAAATCGTGCAAGTCATTCATAAAGAAAGGTTAATTCCAGTCTAAAGATCTTCATAGAGTTTTTGTAGATAACGCATCAGTAAATTTATGAAGATATCTGTTACAAAATGTAAACTACACACTCTAATGTTCCTTCGTTTCCTGTCATCAATGTCAATTCTGCTGATACGTGATAACCACAAATTTTGGCGCTTCTGAATAATTTTTTTATAATTCTTATCCCACTTCGTTCACTCAGATGGTAATCTATAATAGGAAACATCATTATCTCTCCCACTTTGGTTACCGCAGCCGAAAATAGCACATAACACCATCTTCCTTAACGCTTCACAATGCAAATCCAAGCAGTGTTTGTACACCAGTTGATCACCAGGGCGTCTGCTAGGATGGTTTACGTTGCTGTGGCATCATATTCATACAATCTGTATGCGGCCCAGACGCATATAGCCGTTTCGTTTATTACAACAACGATTGAGTGATTTCAGCCAATCAGGACGACAATGGCGAATGTCGGAGGGTGAGGCTTCACCTGCTGCTTCCGGTCATCTCATGGGAAAGGCAACGTCACAAGATGGTGCTGAGCATAAACAAATGTCTGTTCCTCCCATCCTCCGTGATTACCACAACGTTTCAATGTTATTGGTGAAATGTGCTCATATTTTGCAGTTTCTTCATTTTTTTTGTGACAATTTCAAGCCAATTCAACGTGGTGAAAATGCTGTGGTCCTCTCACATCCAGTCATTTTTATTATGAAACACATCGACGGAATCCATAGTCAGTTGGTATTATCCTCATCTCGTGCTTTCTTGGTCTTCAGAATACATGGTAGTAAGTTTTTAATTTGTTTTATATTCTATTAGTTGATTTAGCATTAGTGCCAAGTGAAATATTCACTAATCTTTACTTGTTTCAGACAACTGTTAACATCGCAAAAAAAGAAAAAAAACGCTGTCTCGATTCTCTTAGAGTTGTGAGGTACTGGAAAATGTATAACCAAAGTTCCATTGTATTTCTATTAAGTGTGCAATACTATTTTGGTAGCTCATATATATATATATATATATATATTTGCCTTCCTATCCGAACAGTTTAGGACTAAGCCTTTTGAAAGAATAAACATATGTATTTGTGGACCACATTGCATATGATAGAAATAATTTTTCTGAAGCTGATAAAGGTTGTCCCTTGGGGATGGGATTGACTATTTGAAAGAAGTGTTTTTTAGTGGATTGATATAAAAAATTCCACCCCAAGACATTTGTTTTTAATGTTCGAATTGCAACAGTAAGCAGATCTGAATTTCAGGCTACAAATACTGTAGGTAAGCTTTGTTTTATTTTCTTGCAGACTTTCAAGTATGGATTTAGCAAAAAACTTTCCGGAGAGATTTCACTGTGCAATTGAGTGCATCAATGATGAACTAGTAGGAAGAGTGGATTTGAAATCAATGGATGATATAGCGTGGCGATGAACAAAAACATTACAGCATGCTTATCGAAGAGGCAGGAAATATTTGCAAGGGGACATTTATTTATACCACACACCACACGAGATATTACTTCGAACAACACTCGCCGATGATTGCTCACATACTTCTTATAATTCTTCACAGCAGTGCCTGCATTGTGGCGCTCTCTCTCGACGCTGAGAGCAGACGCAGTCAGATATGTCACAATATATAAATAGTTGGGTAGAAGAAACTGTCACGGCTTATTTGGGTAAATGGGTCTCCAACACCAATTTCAGTTAGGCATGTTAAATTATTCAGAACCTAAATTACTGTATATATTCATCACCGAAACTCGTAATAAAAGCTTTGCTAATTATTTCGGCCGCCCCGGTGGCGCAGTGGTCTAAGCGATGGCCTCTAATCATTCGTCCGAACAAGGTCCGGGTTCGAATCCCGGTGAGGCATGGATGTTGTGTTTGTCTTACGGCACGGGCTCTCTCCCTTCCCTGGAACCAGTGACCCTAAATTAGGGACGGGCGACTGCTTATAGCCCATTGAGTTGCTCACGGTGGTCGTTAAACCTCCAACTACAGTGCCTAGAAGAATTAGTGTGTCGTGCTCGCAGAAAAACTTGCTGCCCGCAATCATGAAAGCGATAGATGGCGCTGCCATCGGATGTCACGTCGCTTTTCAGGGAGGAAGGACGACGAAAACGCACATCTTTATATGACACACACCTAGTTCGTCAGTATTATGTGTACTCCTTGAACGATATTTTATAAGCAGATAACTTAAGTATATACGAACTAATCGACACACCTCTTTCACCCCTTCCCCCCAAGAAAAGAACGAACGGGGTGCTTAAGATTCATTAATAAGGGTATCGTAGTTTAAGTTAAGCTTTGCATTGTGCTAACGTCAACATTAATGTTAGATATTTCGGAAGTTTTAGAGTCATACATGGGTTACATTATGCAAAAACACTGGAGACCAATATGCAGTTTACAATCACTGAAACATCAACTTACAATATAAAGTAAAAATAAAAAAATAAAATGTTTTGCCCCTCAAAATCTTACCGGAGAAAAAAGGGGGAATATTTTCTCAATGAGACATCGGCTTTATAATTTGCATTCGAATAATCCAATTAGGTCTTGAAATTCAGTAACCTAAAAACTTATTATTTAATAATGTACTTCATTTTTCAGCATTGGTAAGAACATGGGAAGCCTTTTAATGAGTTGAAAATAGAATACAACAAATGCGATTACTGTTTTTAAAATTGGTCTATTTACTAATAATATACCAACTTTAATCCATTTATAAAAATCATTGCTAAAAAATCTTTGCCTGTGATATGATAAACAAAATGAATCATACTGGACAGAAGTAAATATACAAAAACTGAATGTATATGATGACATTCTTTTAAAGAAAAATAATTATAACATTTTTCTTTACTTTTCTTCACCTTATAATAATTATGTGATTAAATTTGCTATTCAAATGGGTTTGCAGTGAAGATAGGGAAATTCTTTTGCACCTTAAGTAAAAAGTTTAATAAGGTAAAAATTAAGAAGTGGGTGTTCATGGAGTCTGTCTAAATGGGATAATTCTATGCAGTTCCTGTAAACTATTTTTACCCTTAAAAATAAGGAAATTATTAATGTAGCATACACACCAGGCGTAACGTGAGGAAGGCACAGTAGGTCATGTGCCCATTCTCCCCTTCACTTTAAAATTGTGAAAACTAATTAGTCGTTCGCCTTTTAAATGTCTTTTAAACTTGGGAAAATAGTAGGAATGGCGTCAGGCTTGAGTAATGGTTTGTTTCGGCATGTTAGAACTTCCTTACCTTGAGTAGTGGAACGATAATGCATCTCCATGAATTTAGATTCAAAGTGCAAGGCACATACAACACAACTTTCATCAAGTTTCTTATCAGCTCTGGGAATTACCTCATCCCATTTGCTCAACATATCAGGAATTTTGGGGACAGCAAAGAGTGATATTTTATTTTTGCCGGATTTATAGCCAGTATTACATCCTGGTACACAACAGCTGCTTTGCCTTTTCCGTTTTCTATGTTTATTATTATTTGCTAATGCAGAATTTCCCAGTCCTTTCATAGCTTACATTATTTCCCTATGATCTTATAACTGTTGCAATCGATTTCAGTACTGCACTTAAGTTTAACCACACAGTAGGTTTAACGCGTGACAGCCAATACTTGATCTACTTCTACATCTTCACGAATAAAAACTTACTAATTTCGGATATAAATTTCGTTATAAACAATCCACAGTGTAATAAAACTAGAACACTAACACCCGAATAAGCCTATTGCGTTTTAGTGATCAACTGTTGAATTACCTAGTGTATTACTGTTATGATCGAGCTACAAAGAATTAGCAGAGATACTGCCAAAAAGATTTCCCTCCACTAACCTTTGTTTTGTGAAAATTTGAAGTTTCGTAAGGCAGCAAATCCTTGGCAAACAAACTTCCCTCCATTGAATAGCATGAAGCCGATGAAGCTTCCTAACGTAACTTCCGATGCCAGCGCCCTCTGTCATTTCATGACGATTGGTCACAAAACCGTGAGTGACATCTTAGGGAGCACGCCACACTAATTCTTCTAGGCACTGTACTCCAACCAAAAAAAAAAAAAAATTATTTCGATTGTGGATTCCTCGGCCAGATTGCCTAGTACTAGGTAGCTAACGTGAGAAATGCTAACTTTATAAGCAACGTGGGGTCAAAATGACCCCAACATTTTAAGAAAAATAAGTTATGTTGTGAAAGTGCAATTGGATTGAGAATTTTATAATGGAAATTTTACATATTCTACTATCAATGCAATGAATTTTACAGCGGAAATTAAAAGTTTTTCTAGAATAAGTTCAACTATTTGTGGTACTTAAAAATCAATATTTTAAATTGAAACAGTAAAACACACACAAAATAATATTTATCAATAAAAATGTATAATCTGAAATGTTACAGAAATATTTGTTTACTCATATTTTACATGCCTGCTAACACTATATGCCATTTAAATAAAAAATTGCACTAGTTTTTTGATGCGCAGTCCACACAGTCGTCGCTCTAATTTTGTTTTTTATAAAATTTTCACGAAGTCGTTTTATAAAATTTAAACCGGTAAGCTTTTTTCATTCAGGAAAACTTTTATATTGTATATTACATGCGCATTGCTTGAAAAATAAGCTATAGCGATGTGGGGTCACTTTGACCCCAAATGTTATAAGTGTATGATAGCGAGTTTTTCTATTAATTTCATACGAGATTTAAAGTAAATGTAATTTTAAGTCAGTAAAATATATTAAATTTAGATGAGGTGGAGCATATTGCAAAACGTTACTTACATGCACAAAAACTTTTCCCACGATGGGTTTGACTTTCTCGAATTTATTAATGCTTTCTCGTTATCCAAACGAGAAATGAAATTCTGCTACGCAACTATTTATATTGTGGCATATCTGACTGCGTCTCTTCTCAGCATCGAGAGAGGGCGCCACAATGCAGGAACTGATGTGAAGAATTATAAAAAGTCTGAGCAATCATCGGCGAGTCACCGAGTGTTGTTCGAAGTAAGATCTCGTATATTGTTGTGGTGTGCGAGTGTCGTATAAATAAATGTCCCCTTGTAAATATTTTCTGCCTCTTCGATAATCATGTTGTTAATGTTGCAACGCTCCTAGCTTCCTTCCCAAATAAGATTACTTTGCCCGGCTAAGATCTCGGCTTTCACCTGTCGTTCTCGTTTAGGGTCCGAGTCAGGCTAGGACATAGGATGCGGTTACACAGGCTCTTCAAATAACCAACTCAAAAAATTACTCATACACAGAAATCCAGTTTGTAACTTTTTATGTAATGAAAAATTAATTCGGAATATTGCAATATTTATCGTAGGCAACAATTTCAACACCATTGCAGAACAACTCAACAAGCACTTGACATCTTTACCATCTATCAAGTTATTAGCAATTTACATCTACATAATTGCACAAATCATCTAACGAAACTCAAATTTGGTAAGCACTTAATATTTACAACATACTATCAAGTTCTCACTTTCAAGCTACGCAACAATAAAGTCTGAGAATAACACAATAAGAACAAGAAAATTTACTATTACAAACGCACAGCTTTCTCATTCCTGTCCTACCCTAGGTTTTTCTAATCATAATTAATATCCTCTGCCAGTAAACTAGTAAAAATTATTAAATATAAACACACTGCACATCCGGGAAATCTCTTCACAGGAACCTCTTTTTGATACAGGTTCATGCAGCAGAACCAACCCTCAAATAGCACTCAGTCCCAGCCAGGCACAGCACTTCAGGAATCATAGTTCTATCCATAAAGGCTCCAACAGAAGAAAATATTCAGATAACTCGAGAATAGCACGGCAGGAAACCAATCGATGAACCAGTAAGGCTTAACGGCTAGGTGACTTTAGGACGTCATACAGCAAAAGTAACTTCACAACCAGAGTCCTCAGAAAGCAATTTCTCAGCAGGAACATAGCTCTGTCCCAGCTAGGCACGGCACTTCAGGAATCACAGTTCCAACCATAAAGACTCCAACAGAAGAACAGATTCCAATACCTCGAGAGTAACACATCCAGGTTCCATTACTCAAGCTAATATTACTGCTCTCATCACTCCATCAGGACCTCGCCGGGAACAGTCAACCTCGCTACCAAAGGCCGCCGGAAACCTCACACAGGTAACCCAGGAAGGCAAAAAGCAAAGCGAAGTTAAGCAAAAATTTCAAGTGTCCGAACTCCGTGGAAGTCGATATAAATAGTAAAGCAAGCCTTGGGCCCCGACGCCTTTCCATCTGGCCTTCTACAGACGTAATCACTTCACGCATTTACATACTTTCCACCCAGAACTCTTTTACATCACACAACGTAAATAACATTTACATAGCAAAACAAAATATATAATAACAATTTTGAACTTCGAACAATAAACACACTCAAAGAATATAAATTATACAATCACACTCCCGGAACGCCAGCACGTGAGCCGATACCATAAAAAAAAAAAAAGTACCCAGAATTTAAATTTCACCAATTTTTAATATTACTTTAAACTAATAATCTATCCTTTTTTAAGGCCGTACATAACTCCAGTTAGTGACCCCGGGACGAAACTCTACAAGGACGTCACACACTATTCCTTAACATGCAATTTTACTTCAGGAAAATCGGGGGGGGAACCCTCACATCCCATATATTTTTTCTCCCTCCTCCCCTAACCATACTCTCAGGAAGCTCCCGCTTTGTTTCCAGTGATTTACACACCACCCATCAAATTACGAGCCCCTACTGAATTCTTACGATCTGAGAAAAGAGGGGGGGAGACAGCCCAAAATTTAATTTCAACCTCCTCCCCCTCCAAACTACGAACGTAAGCCAGCCAATTTCCGATAATCAACTGTAGTTCCTCTCCTGAGATCACTCTCTTGCATATTCCCCTACACAAACATAAGACATTCAACTCTCTTCCGACTCCATTTATCTTCATCCCGAACCTGGAGGCAACGAGTCCATTACCAAATTCCCCTCCAACCGGGAGCTCTCCTTCCGCATATTTCTTTAAATTACACACATTATGAAAACCTTCATTCTCTCCCGTTTCAGTCTGCAATTCATACACCAAAGGGGACAACACATAAATCACTCAATACGGACCCTTCCAAGGTGGCATAAACTTAGCAATCCGGTGACCCTCAGCACTTGATAACGGACGAGTGTGCAAAAGTACCCGATCTCCCAACTGAAAATCTTCTCCCTGTCGCTTCTCATCATAATTCTTTCTGCCTTTGCTGTTGTCACCTGACATGTACCTTCACCTGTCTAGCTATCCTCTCGAGATTCTCCGAAACTTTCCAAAAATCACCCTGAATGACCTCATCTCAAGGAAGAGCTATTTCCCGACCTAAAAACAACTTTGCCGGCGTCTGCCCCATAGTCTCTTGCCAAGCAGAACGGATTGCCAACGCAAAAAGAGAGATATACTCATCCCATTTTCCATGTTTGCCGCCCCGGTGGCGCAGTGGTCTAAGTGATGGCTTCCGATCGTTCGTCCGAAAGGGGTCCGGATCCCGGTGAGGCATAAATGTTGTTTGTCTTATGGCACTTTCCCTTCCCTGGAACCAGTGGCCCTAAATTAGGGACGGAAGACTGCTTATAGGCCATCAAGTTGTTCACGGTGGTCGTTAAACCTCTAATCAAACAAACAAATTTCCCATGTTTCTGCTCCAAATAACAGGAATAATGATCCTATTAACCCGCTACGCCAAGTTGAACTGAGGATGATACGGAGTCGTAAATGACCTCTTAATTCCCAGAGTCGGCACAAGCTTAAGGTGACCAGATATTGGAACACTGATTTGAGGACAAACGGGCGTGGCGTCCCCAAATCGGCAGTTCATTTGGGGACACATACGTATTCAAAATAAATATGCAAATCTCTGTCACAAAACTGCATTGCTTCAATAAGTGTGATTTGCATATGAAAATTTGTCTTAAAAGAATATATGTATCTTGTAGAATGTTGGTAATGTTTATTGACAAAGAACTATGATGACGAGAACATATTAGCCAAAGTAAAATGCTTTACCTTAGGTATATTTGCCAAATTAAAATCAAGCTGCACACCAAAAAATTTACATTTTGCCAAAGTTCTTCGAGGAACTCAAAGCAAGTGCAGTCGAAATTTGACCGTGCCAGTGTCTTAGTGCTGGTCACTGACAGTGATTCGCACAAGTTGGCACGGGTTAAAGTCCCGAAGGAGGCATTGGTGGTGTGTTTGTCTTACAGCTCCCTCCCTTCCCTAGAACGAATGTCTCTAAATTAGAGACCGGTGACTGCTTATAGTCCTCTGAGTTGCTCGCGGTGGTCGTTAAAATCTGAAAGAAAAACAAAAATAGGCAAAATCTGTTTTCAGAAGAAGCATGTAGGAAAACTAGTACAACAAAAACTACTTTTTAGAACATTTTTCATTAGAAATCTAATGAGCAAGTGTAAATTCGAGGACAAACAACAAAATTTGAAGACAATTTGCGTCCCCAAAGGCATCAGGCGTTTTTGGGGATTGTCATCAAGAATTGGAGACTTCTGGTCAGCTTTCACAAGCTGGACTCCATTATCTGACATCCTCCTCTTGAGGAATCCATAACGCGAGAAAACTCCGTCTAATAGAGTACGAGCAATAGTAGACGCAAAGGAGTTCCTGAGCGGTAATAATTCCACCCATTTAGAATAATAGTCTACCACTACAAACAAATACAACTAAAGTTCGGGTAGATTACGTCAAAAAGTCAGTAAGAAAAGGAAATAATAAATATCAGTTTATTGACGTACAAATATTATTATTAAAGCGTAAGCTTTCAACACCAACGGGTGCCTTTTTCAGACTTATTCGTGGTTAGGCAAGACAAGAGAAATAAACAACAGAAATTTTAGTTTGAGAACGTGATATGTTGCGTCGCGTGCATGCGACAACGAGAGATGTCAACAGAAGCGTGCTAGGTGCTAAGCGTGAAGAAATGTGCGCCATATTTGGGGAAGCTCTAGTGAGACGTCATCATTGCAAACCACAGGGTCAGTCAATATCTCCATGGTTTCCCTGAGGGCAGTGCTCCTGGCGGTAGTATAAGGAGCAACTCGCTTTATCTGGTCCCACTTCGGGATGGCGGAATGGGTAACCACCTCCCGGGATAAGGCGGTTGTCAATCTTCTGTGCGAGACGTACTGCTTGTGTTAGACTAGTCGAAGAGCGTTTTGCCATTCCGATGTAATGCTTGGTTGTACCATTCGGGTATTCCAATGGTATGGAGTACCCCCCCCCCCGCATCAGTCAGTGAGGTATGGGTCTCCCGGTATTATATCGATCTCCGTATCCCAAAGCTATAAGCCCGAGTTCCTTTAAGGTGTTCTGCAAGAAGTACGTCAGGCCGGGTATATAAGGGCAAGAGCCCCAATGTATTGCAAAGAAGGGGCCGCGGGTGTCCTAGAGGGAACGTTCGTGACTGTCATGGAGACCTCAGGTTTGATCCCAGAAGGTACGAACGCTCGATCCACTAAATATCCGCTGTGCTTCGGATGGGCACGTTAAGCCGTCGGACCCCGGGTATTGGCCCCCTGGTAATAAATAAGGGAGTCTTCCTTCCTCTTTCTACTTCGCTTCCGTGCCACTTTCCTATCGGGTACTCTAGCCCAAATGTCCTAGCTTCCTATTTCTAAGGGTTGTTTAAGACCGGGGCCGTCGAGATCTCGTTTCTTACCAGGCCCAAGCACAGACAGAAATCTTGGGTTGTGACGTCACACAAAGGATCCTACTTGCAGCGTTTCTTGTCGTCGGTTGATTTCTGCTTCCATTTGGACTTATATTTGGGCAAATTTTCATTTCAGTAAGGTAAGTAACATGTATGACACTGTTCTGCGCATTGCTTTTAATCAAGTATCACTTAAAAATTTCGAATTAAAATTTTATCGCGATTTGAAATTAGTGTGTGGGTCCGCGAGTTTCCAGTCCTTGCAAATGCTTGTCATTCTAAAATTTCATGTTTTGATACACATATTTTACAAAGTAGTGAGCATTTTAAGGTCATCAATTACTTTGCTATGACATGATTAAGTTGTCAGTCATATACATTTCACTTACGGAACCAAATTTCTTTTATTTTGGTTTGGTTCATTCCTTTTCTGTAAGGCATATACACTGCCGGACAATTGCTAAGGACGGATGACAATAGCAACGATAGCAACCATAAAATGGAAGGCAGGAAAATGTGGAAATTAGCATAAGTGCGGGATACAGTAAGACGTGTTGTGCGTACGCAAATTTTGGATTGCCGAACTTGTTCGTGACGTCATAGCGCTGAAAAGAGATATAAAGGATTTGACGCGTATTGACAGTTGTTGTTCAAACGCAAAGTTGAAAGGGAAAGAATCAATTGACGAACTTGCACTTTTCAGTATGTCTTCCGGACATCACCTAAATGATTTTACGCGTGGCCGTATTATTGGCAAGATTGAAGAAGGGCGAAAAATAACAGATATTGCCGTCAGGCACAGTGTTGTTTCAAGGCTTTGGAAATCATTTCAAACAAATGGAGTGTGTAGCAAACGTCACGGGAGAGGTCGTGTTCGCAGTACGACACCTGCAGAAGATCGGTACATAGTGCTATCAACAAAAAGACACCGGCGCAGCACAGCTAGTGAGGTAGCAAATCAGTTTATGGCTGCTACTGGCAAGCGGATCTCCCGAAAAACTGTCGCCAGACGTTTGCATGAAGGACTATACGCCCGCCGTCCTGTTGTGTGCATCCCATTGTCCAGACGTCACCGTACCGCCCGTTTGCAATAGTGCCATCAACATCGCAATTGGACTGATAACGACTGGTCTGCTGTCCTCTTCTCAGATGAGAGTTTACAGTTTATCGTCTGCTTGTCAACAACTGATCTGGCGTGATAGTGGCACTGCATATTGTCCAGCAAACATACAGGAAAGGGACCGATATCCGACATGTAGTGTCATGGTATGGGCTGGCATCATGATCAATGGCCGTACGTCCCTCTATGTGTTTCCAACTGGGACTATGACTGGCCAACGATACATTAATGATGTTCTGCTACCTCATGTTCCGTGGTGCTCTCGGTGATAGATTCATTTTCATGGACGACAACGCAACATGTCATCAAACAGTCGCTGTCCAGGAGTGTCTTGAGAGCGAGGATATTCAACGCCTCGTATGGCCAGCACGTTCTCCAGATCTGTATCCCATTGAAAATGTGTGGGATTCTTTGGGGAGGAGTCTTGCTGGTCGCCAATGCCCTCCAATAAACAGGGACACCCTCATCTGTGCACTGACAGAGGAATGGGATAAATTACCCCAACAGCTGCTTGATAATGTTGTGCAAAGCATGACACGACGTGTGGAATCTTGCATCGGCCTCCATGGTGGCCATATCCCGTATTGACATCTTACGCCGGAACGCCTGCGGACGGTAATTGCATTTTTTTCACGTTTACGTATTCTGCGCAAAATGGCCTGTTTGTCCCTTGAACATGTTCCAAAGCCTTCTGGATTTCAGAGCACAATAAATTGTCTTTCTTGTAATGTCCTGGCATTCTGATATTATTTTATTTCACTTGGCATCCAACCACACTTACTTTTTTATGCGCTATATAGCCGTTTATGATCCGTCCTTAGCAATTGTCCAGCAGTGTATATATTCCATGACTAAGCATTTTTCCATGCGTGACTATCTTTGAATAATCTGTTTTTTTATATTGTGCTTCGTTCTTTTAGAGGGAACAGAAGAGTTGTGTACCAGGGGGTAAATTTAAGTATAATGCAGATAAAACTTGCACATTAGCAGTTTCCCCTCGCCCCCAAAGAACATAGACTGTGCAGATTTTAGCCCCAGTGCTACTGTTATAGTACTATATGTAAATCACTTAAGCGAACATTTTGTCATAAGAAAAGACACCAGTAAATAACTATCACTTTCAGTTACTCAGTCTAGGAAGACGTCTGGACTTAACCGCAATGCATCTCCAACGATTTTTCTCTACCCAAAATTATAACTGCCTGTGATGAGACAGAAAAATTAACTTAAAAAGTTAACATTTTAGCAAAAGTTGAAAGTGACCTCAACACAAGTGAGTACACTACATATCTTGTAGTGTGGGCTTCTACAGTTTATTTTTGCCAACTTGTATCAGACATACTGATATAAAACAGTGACATACTTACACTACCACATCCTACGTAAAAAAACAGTGTGTTATATCGTATTATTGTAAGTGGCGTACAACCCACAATCCAATATTATAAATGGCTTGTAGGCATTTCCATACAGAAGTCGTGCAGTTTGTAATCAAGCAACGTTTTAATCCTACATTGCTTGTTTGTACCAAGCATTATTTTTGACAATATTACCATATTTCATCACATTAGTGTAGCTTTGTTCAATTAATACAATGAGGCAAAAAGTAAGCATCCCACTTAAAATGAGATTTTTTTTTCATAAATAAAGTAGAAGCTCAGTTAATTCACTACAGGCAGCTATATGTCACAGGCTTGTGCAGCAGTTGTTGATTTTTTTTTACATCAAAAACCATCCTCAATTGTACAGGGACAAAAAAAAAAATCTTTTAATTTATCAGCAACGGAACTTGGAGAGGGCGGTGTAGGCAGGGACGTGCCAACGTTTCAGAAAGGGGGGGCAAAGTACATGTATTTTCCTATTTTCTAAATAAAGCTCTAAAACTATATCAGAACGTCATGCTCGCGCACATATAAATATATATAGGGTCGAGCCACATTATTCTGACCACTTACCTAATGTATTTTCTATGGGGTCAAACTCTTCGTCCATTTTAACATTTTGGGGGAAAGCCCCCCAGCTCACGGAGGCTTCAAAGGGAACATATTGGATACACTGACAGACTCCAGCGGCCCGGAATATAATATTACGGAAGTTGGGGGTAGAGGCCCCCAAAACCAAGTGTTCCTCGGCAATTTATTTCTTCAAATTAAAGTACAATTATCGCTTGGCTTACATGGAACGTTTTCTCGAAATTCGTTTGGAGTTCCCAATTCAGTTCTCAATATAGGCCCAGAAATGGCAATCTTTATAGCTCACCTTCCCCTTGAACTTTTGAGGCCAAGTTGCTGAAAGATGTGTGGCAGGGTTGCCGGTAAATTGCCACACTGGAACACTGCCACACATCAGTGTTCCTGTGTGGCAGTTTACAGTGAACCGTTTGTTCTGGAGGTATTTCGCAATAAGCGCAAAAAACTGCACTGCGGAAATCATTTCCTTAGAAAAAAGCAGATAATCAAATGTCTTTAAAATCAAATTATGAGGTAGGACGACAAAGTGTTAATATTAGCAATTTTTTCATAGTTTTCCTAATTTAATGGTTCGGAACTAAATCAGTAATCTGAGAGGATAATGATGTGTCATGTCTCAGTTTTTTTTTTTTTTTTTTTTTTTTTGGAATATGTAAATATTGTGTGGAAAAATATCTTGTTTTAATGTAGTAGTGGATTAAAAACAGTTTTTAATTTTTAGCTAAATCCTTGAAATCAGCATATAATAGACATAAAACTATAAGAGGCAATAGGCAAAACAAATTGCCTACTCGAGATAAAAAGAAAAAAAAGTATAAGTTTTATAAATTTATTAGGAATAATTGCCGTACTCCTAATAAATTTATAATTAGTAGTATTTTAACTTACTCCTAATTATAAATTATGATTATTTTAACTTACTCCTAATTATAAATTAGGAGTAGGTTTAAACTTTTGGTGAAAAGTCTTTAATTATTAGACTTTTCACCTAAAGTTTTAAACTTGCCCTCGGATTTTCAACAGAAGCAAAATATTGTCACACAGACCCACCCTTAAAAAAGTCTGAATAAGCGCCAAGCGCCTGTTGGGATTTGCAGCATACCAGTGTGAATTCCTCACACAACATACAATCAATATCACCAATTCACCATGATCTTACAACTGAATGAATTCAAAATACTTTTATGTGAAACAAGCCAATGGCACATCCCCCTCCCCTCCAAATATCGAATATCTGTTCAAAAGGATTTTTAAAATGGACTTACATTTTATGATTCTGCACCCGTCTCATCACGTTCCCATTTGCTTGTAAGTTTCTCCATTCAGCCTTCAAAGATAAAAATTCTTCTCTGATCACGAAAACGATCTCGAAAACACCCAAAAAAGTTTGCACTTTTGTAAGCACGCATAAAACACGGAAGTAAAACTAGTGAAGTATCTGAACACCGGCTACACAGTCGCAGTACGAATACGACGATGGACAATTGGACATGGAAGTGAAGATTGAAGTAAAGCATTTCCCTTCCCCCGGCCACCCACAAACTACAATGAAGATTGCTTCCTTCACGATTCCCAGCCCAATAATAGGAAACTCAGATGGGGTAGGAAGCTGGCACAGCAGTGATGAAAGGTCTTTACACTGGGAAAAAAACAGCTCAAGGCCCCACCCAAGAGTCACAGAAAGTGTCTTCATTGATGCCACACTTCAGACTATTGCTTTCAGCAGAAACGCACTTGCCGTCTGGTCTTGCCGATTGATGGATTGAGCTAAGAAAAGCGGAATGTTTGATAGGCGATAATACAACACTAATTGTTCAAGAACTAGATAAACGGTGAACACCGTTTTCCCTAATTCACGTTTGCCCTAAACACATTTACCCCCAATTGCGTTTCCCCGAAATCGCTTTTACCCGAATTCCCATTTCCCCTAATTCACGTTTGCCCTAAACACATTTACCCCAATTGCGTTTCCCCCTTACCCGAATTCCCATTTCCCCCAATTTTCTTTTCCCTAATTCACGTTTACCCCAATCGCATTTCCCCGAAATCGCTTTTACCCGAATTCCCATTTCCCCTAATTTCGTTTGCGCTAAATCTCGTTTCCCCTAATTCAAGTTTATCCTAAACGTGTTTATCTGTATCAAAGTTTCCACTAGAAACGTTTCCTGTATCAGGTTTGCTCTAATTCTCCTTTGCCTTAATTCGCGTTTTCCTAAATTTATGTTTTCCCTAATTCATGTTTGTCCTGATTCCCGTCAAGCGAAATAAAACGTTTCTTTTATCGTCAAATTCAGGAAAACAAACGTATTATATATTAAATCATAATCAACCATTATCAATCCACTGCTGGATGAAGATCTCACTAAGTTTCTTCCACAACGGTGTGTCTTGACCCAGTCTCTTCCATATCAGTCCTGCACACTTTCGAATTTCATCTACCCATCTCCCTTGTGGTCTTCCGGATCTTTTTCTGTCCCTTGGAATCCAGTCTAGAATTTCGGTTGTCGATCGGTGGTCAGTTCCTCTGGCAACATGTCCATCCGATTGCCTTTTTAGGGATTTCACTCTGATCATGATATCCTCCATTCTTATCATTTTCTTTATCCATGAGTTTCTCTTCTCACCTCTCCTGGTTACACCAAGCATGCATCTCTCCATGCTCTTTCAGTTAACTGCAATCTTTGTATGTCTTTTTTAGTTAAGGTCCACGTCTCTGTTCCGTACGTAATCACTGGAAGAATGAATTGATTAAACACTTTTCTTTTTGAGACATAATGGGCATGTTGCTCTTGAAAATTGTATTGTCTTTTCCAAAAGTTCACCATCCAAACAAGGGTGCGCCAAGGGCATTTGCCACCCCTTGTTTGAGAATATTGAATATTTTTCAATTTTTATTCATTTTTACATGAAATAAATACCTTTGGCAATATCATTCTCTTTTTTGTTTGGAGGTTTAACGATCGCCATGAGCAACTCAATGGGCTATAAGCAGTCGCCCGCCCCTAATTTAGTGCCACTGGTTCCAGGGAAGGGAAAGAGTCAGTACCGTAAGACAAACGCAACATCCATGCCTCTTCGGGATTCGAACCCGGTAGACGAAACCCGTCGGAATGGATGAATAGTTTTTTTTTTTTTTACCGATAGACGAAACCCGTCGGAATCTACGATTATTATTATTATTATTTTTTTTGAAAAGAATAAACTCAGAGAAGTTTGTTTACATCTTTACATAATGAGAAACGTCTTACGTAAGTGAATAAACTGGATCGAATGAATGTTAAATTGTATGCATACATCACACAGTCCAATGGCACAACGCAATCAGGTCTTCGAGTGTTCGCTGTTCCGATAAGAACTTTCAAACACATTCCTGCTAGCGTTGTTTTGCACAACGGTTCGCTGAGAAGAGAGACTTCGGACTTTAAACTATCTGAGTCCCTCCATACTTTCGCCTTCAACAGCGCGTGAGTCAACCGCACGCTTCTCCCAGACTTTACATGAAAACTTTGCCGCCCCACAACGCCCGAAACGTTGTCACACTCTCAGTTTTCTCTTCGACTGGCACATCTACATGGTAAGACCTTTATTTTGATACCTCAACCATATATTTACGTTCAGCCGTTCCCTCACAACTGGTCTTACAGTAAAAAAACTTATAGAATTAATATATAGATGACCACGTGCACTTTTTAAAACTTTTGCTGGCATGGTGGTCGACATCATCAACAGGAAGGGAAAGAATAATTATCTTGAGAAATCAAGGTCCACCGTTTTATTTCGGTTAACAAAAAAAATTAGGCAAACGCGAATTACGGAAAACTTGATACGGGCAAACGGGATTAGGAGAAATGAGATTTAGGGGAAATGAGATTAGGGCAAACGAAATCCGAATTTGGGTAAAAGCGATTTCGGGGAAATGCGTTGGGGTAAACGTGTTTAGGGCAAACATGAATTATGGGAAACGAGATCAGAGCAAACGAAATTAGATGAAATGGGAATTCGGGTAAAAGCGATTTTGGGGAAACGCGATTGGGGTAAACGTGTTTAGGGGAAACGAGATTAGGGCAAACGAAATTAGGGGAAATGGGAATTCGGGTAAAAGCGTTGGGGTAAACGTGATTAGGGGAAGTGAGGCTACGCGAGATAAACACGAACCCCCTACCCATTGGGAATATACGCATAGAACGGATTTCAAAATTGCTTGAATGCAAAAGGAAAAATGGAGTGGACTGTCCCTGCCCCCTCTACCCACATTCACACAAATATTTGTTGCATTTGTGTAGGATTATTCTCCCTCACTCTACCCACACCCACCCATTAATCAGTCGTAGAACAGAGCAGAAAAAATCAGGAGCACAGGGGAGGTTCTTTTCCCAGTACTATTTTGTTTTCTTTCCCTTACCATAAAGGTAAAAATGCTAATTAAAAACTGCTAAAACGCTATAAAAATAACCAGCATTTCGTTTGTTTTTTAAACAATTTGAAAGGGTTTTTTTTTTCTGTTAAATTAAATGAACTTATATTTTGGGTGCTAAAACTGGAGGGGCAAAACATAAAGTCTGCCCCTCCACTTAGATTTCGGGGAGGGGCAGTCACCCCTCCTGGGTGTAGGTGTCTTAGAAAATACAATCAGAAGAGCAGGAATTTGTGAATACTTGTTTTTCATACATAATTATATTTCCATGAATAAATTTAATACCATTTTCATTTCTACTGTTTATTACTTTTACACTGCCTCGTAAAATGTGTGTCGTGCATTTCAGCAATAGAAACAAAACAAAAAAGTTCTGATATTTGGTTGTGATGTTGATATTACTGTGTTGATATCAAATTTATTTAAAGCCTCTTTGTAATTTCTTTGAAACTGAGGTTTTTGTCTAACAAGTAAGCCAAAGTGTTTACTATATTTACCTTCATTTAATTGCTCACAGTTAATGTTCTAATTATCTCATTTATTCAAGTCTTGTGTAACTAGAGATATGATTGAATCCTCATTAGGACACAATAGCTCTTTGGATGCATTATTCTATAGCTTACAATGTAATTTATTAGCCTGTAGCGTGCTGTTTTGTACTTTAGCATAAATCCCTTGTACCTAATACTTTGGGAATGATTATTTTGCGTGTCTGAACCCTCTGGTATTCTTGTCGTGTATCCACGTACCCTTCCCCTCCTCTTTTTTTTCTTCCTGTCATCTCATTAGAACAGTTTGGAGGACAACCTTTCAAGAGGATAAACACATATACTTATTGTGGAGCACATTGCAGCCAATGAAGAATGTCACCTGGAGAGTGAACTATTGACTATTTGAATTAAATGTTTTGTAGTGGATTTCTATAAAAAAAACCCCGTCTATTAGGAATATTTGTTTTAATGGTCTGAATTGCACTGATAAGCAAATCTGAAGTTCAAGCAACATATACTTTGTGGGTAAGCTTATTTTTCTTTTTTTTAATTACATTTTTAATGAATGCAGGAAGTTTTACATTAGTGTGGGTGTCAACTTCTCAAAAGAATTTTTCATGTTCTAATTTGCTCATTTATTCACTTTTGTATTGTACAATATTAGGATGTAATAATTCAGATATATGTTTCCACAATTTGCGATATAATTAGGATGAAATGCAGCTTGCTTCTAGGCATTTTAGTGACAAAAATGGGGGAAAAAACTTTAATGCAGCTGAGGTGAAGATATAACAGCATAAAATTTATGAGTATACATGTTGTGTCAATTACTTTAGTGAAGACTTTATTACTTAATTAATAAGATGAAATAAGCTATCATAAGCAGCAGCCAGCACTAGCTTAAAATTTCGACAATAAGATTTTGGTACTGAAGATGTTACATGTAGAACAATAAACCAAAGCAGATTCAGTACCATAATCTAATTGAAGAAAATATGAACTATTTTCCCCATGCATGACTAATTTCTGTGACCATTAAAAATAGGTTAAATGTGAATTAGCATATCGGCTGCTGTTAGCAATGTTCATCATTAGCTAAAATTAATCTCTCTGATATGCTGAATAACCATACCTTGTTTGATCAGATTTCCTAGTAATGAGATCTTTTTGCAAATTCCCTGTTCTTGAACATATGCTGTTAGAAACCAATTCCATAATTTGTCCTTGATAAATTTTCTGTCTAGTAATAAATAAATGTAACGTAAAATATAAATTTGCCCGCAAATTGCATACATACTGTATATGTATTTGGCTGCAGTATGCACATTTTGGAAGCCAAGTTAAAAATTCTTATCATATATGCATTCCTGTTTCATTTACTACTTAAAACCCATTAATTTATTACATATGTATGTCTTTATGGCAGTGATATATACTAGAAGTATAATATTTTTGAATGCAGTTGTAGATTTATTTTTAAACAGGTGTTTAAGTAGGGATATTTTCGCTGTTCTCGTAGATCTGGTTTTACCAGGGCATTTTATCAACTTAGATTTTCCACTCTATTGCCCAAAAACTTGTAAATCCTATTTCCCCAATCTAATAAAAGTGCATATTTTCTTCCTATATTTTTTTTACATCGGTTAACCCTTGAGTTTCGCAAAAGCTACAGAAAAGATCTGTTACCGATCGTTTTGTCAACAAAACGCGATGTAAACAAACGCTATGATCCTCGCGTGGTGTTGTTTTATCAAATTGAATAACTGTCCAATTAGTGCTTACTAGCGAATATTGGAGAAGAAACAACATAAATGAAATGCAATATCGTTTGCAAAATTCAGATGGCCGCCCCGGGGGCGCAGTGGTCTAAGGCGCTGGCCTCTGATCATTCGTCCGTAAGGGGTCCGGGTTCGAATCCCGGTCAGGCATGGATGTTGTGCTTGTCTTACGGCACTGGCTCTCTCCCTTCCCTGGAACCAGTGACCCTAAATTAGGGACGGGCGACTGCTTATAGCCCATTGAGTTGCTCACGGTGGTCGTTAAACCTCCAATCAAAAAAATAAAAAAATAATTCAGATGATGACGTTAAACACGAAAGCGCAGCATGAAACTTCTCTTTCGTAGAGAAGCAATGGCTGCGACAATGCTGGACTGAAAGGATCCTTTTCGTGACGTCACAAAACCTATGCTTGGGCCCGGTGAGGAACTAAGTGACTGACATGATCTCGACGGCCCCGGTCAGACAGTCTCTTCCTAAAATTCTCTACATATGATCTGATCTATTACAGAGGCTTGGTATGGCATCTATCAGGGTTGGAGAAAACAGCGTCGGCAGTCTTGATAATGTCCTCGATCACTTACACAATGTAGCCGGCGGAAGAGGCCAGATCTCTTAGGTCGTAGACTTCAAGTCTGGATGCAGTGTCCGAGGAGAGAGTAAAGGTACGTTTAGCTCTGTGTCTGAAAATGGCTAATTTGTGCGTAATGGGTCCCATAGAGGTGGGTAGAAGTACATTCGGGACATATGTTGGCTTGTAATAAACTTTGGTTTGGAGGGATCCAGAACGTGATTTTTTGTTTGGAGGTTTAACGACCACCGTGAGCAACTCAATGGGCTATAAGCAGTCGCCCGTCCCTAATTTAGGGTCACTGGTTCCAGGGAAGGGAGAGAGCCAGTGCCGTAAGACAAACACAACATCCATGCCTCACGGGATTCGAACCCGGACCCCGTTTGGACGAATAATCAGAGGTCATCGCTTAGACCACTGCGCTACCGGGGCAGCACACGATTTCTTGACTAGGACGCCCAAAAACGGGAGACTGCTGTTGTCTTCACACTCCATGGTGAAACATGTTCCTGTGGAGGGGAATTAAAGCAAAAAAAAAGTTCAGTTCATAAACTCCATGCTGCCAGATAAAAAATACATCGTCCGCATATCTGAGCCATATAAGAGAAGCGAACTTAGTTCATTCATTAAGAATTTTTGATTCCAGCTGTCTGAGGATGGCTTCAGCTAGTACATCAGATAGCGGTGAGCCCATGGCAACCCCTTTGGACTGCTTGTAAATTAGGTTATTAAAACAGAAAAAAAAATGGGTTCCGTCACGACTTCTATCATACAGGAGATGCCCAGTAGCGAGTCCCGTGAGAACATTGAGGATTCAGCAAATGCTCGCTTCAAATTGTCCAATGCCTCGTTGACAGGTACTGATGGATAAAGTGACACCGCGTCAAAACTACCGATTATGTGGTGCAGAGCCACAGTGAAGTTCTTAAGCTTTGTGACAAAGTCACCCGACGACAACAGGACTGTTGTGGAGGCAGGCAGGAAAGCTGTTAGGAATGTTGCAAGTTGGCGCTCGAGATTGATTGATGGGGCTGTCCTCCGTGAAACAATAGGCCTAAGCGAGAGTCCTTGCGTGTGCTGTTTAATTCTTGCAAAGAATGAGGGCACCTTCGGCCCTCGAGGAACCCATGCAGCTGATCTGAGAGTGTCCGGGATCGCGGGCATTTTCGCCACTCTCTTAACTTTCACAATTCACCTATTTAATGGGTTAGAGGCAATTTGGATTGAGTCCGACTGTTGTATGAACTCCATGATTTTACGGCTGTATTCATCGGAGTCCATTATCGCAATCTGGCCTGATTTATCAGTGAGTGCGAAGACAATCGATGAGTCGTCCTTTAACTTTAGGACAGCTGTTAGGTCATGTGGCTTAGTGTCGAGTCTTATGTAGCATATTTTATTTAGGCGCTGGAAGCATTTTAGACGGATTGAGTCTTGTGTACGGTTGGTACCTTGTAGAGAAGGTTTTCAATTGCTGGAATCTGCTCACGGACAGATGGCTGGGTGTTCAGGCAGAACTTTGGACCCTTTACCAGTATGCCTAGTTTCTTCTGCGATTAGATTTTTGATGAGACATTGATTATACTGGGATGGTAAACTTCCGTGAAAGCGTATTTTTTGTTTCCCTAAGACGGGAGAGCTTTTCATTGTGGGTGGACACAAGGGATCGATTCTGGCAGTCGACCAGCATGCTGAGCCGGCGAAGGAAAACATCCAAAATCAGAGGTGTGGATTCTGCAGCCAGCTTCAGGCGTAGGGGAATAAACGGTGCTCCAGGAACATAACTCGTTTTCTTTTAAGCTGTACAAGATAGGACAAAGTCTGTCGCTGGAAATTCAGTTTTCCTCTGAGAAACCATAGGTCGCTCACTGCAGTCTTGAAACGGAGGAACTTTGGAATGACGTTAACGTATGCAGTCTGACACGGTGGCCACACCCAATAAAACTTCCATCCTGGAAAGTTCCGGTATATAATCTATTCAGACTGTTAATGAGGAGGGAGTATAAATTAAATCATATATAGACATCACCAAAAGACGATTACAATGCAGGTTGAAAGGCCATATTTCAAATTGGTGCAAAGGGGAGATGAAGACCTCTGATGCAATGTTTCGAAAATAATTCATCACCGGACTGGTCAAACGTTAAATTAATAACATCACATAAAAAATAGAACCAGAAATTTATTTCGGAAGCTGTTGTAATCACGAAACCGAAAAATAGAAATTGTAACAAACCAGTTGAATTACTGTACATCTGGAAATATTGAAAGAGAATATGAAGAAACGCTATTATGGTAAAAGGAAAGTACAGAATTAACGACCCAAAAGAAAATAAGGGCTTGATATCACCATAGATGGAGCCTTGGGTGTTTTATTCTAATGATCCCAGGGTGCTTTGCATTCAGATAACCAAGGATGTGGCCTGCCGCCCCGGTGGTCTAAGCAATGGCCTCTGATCATTCATTCGTCCAAAAGAGGTACGGATTCGAATCCTGGCGAGGCATGGCTGTTGCGTTTGTCTTACTGCACTGGCTCTCTCCCTTCCCTGGAACCAGTTACCCTAAATTAGGGACAGGCGACTACTTATAGCACTTTGAGTTGCTCACGGTGGTCGTTACCCCCCCCCTCAAGGGTGTGTCCACCGTGTCAGATGAATTCAGCATTGATATGTGCATGTTTATATGATGAATCTTTAAACTTAAAGTTCTGACCATGTAATCAGCTGATCTTACCAATTTCCAACAAGTTTGATCCTCTGAGAAAAAAGAAAAAAAAAAGGCAGCTGTTTTGCAGAACAGTACATTTTTTTATATCTGCTTCTAATTATTAATGTGAAATGTTGTTACTATTTGCTTTCCTAATCCTTTCTTTTCATGTAACATATGAATAAACAAGAACCATGAGTGTAGCTTGAAGAATACTGTTTTACAGTATTTTTTCCAGTGTGCCTCACTGAAGTAGTAATTATACTTGCAGTCATTCACATACTGAAATAGTGTTTTACACAATACTTTCAAAACTTAAATTTCTCAATGCATCAGCTATTCCACCCATCTTGCTTGCTCTATCAAAAGCCCAAGACACATACACGAGACAGACCAAGGAACAAAAAAGCTGAACTTTTTAACCGGGTGAAAAATCAGAACATGCAACGAAAAAGTGTGTACATAACACAGCATGAGCAAGATGAAATTGTTTACTCTAATTTACTTATGTAAATGTTTAGAGCACACCAATGCTTTTTTTTTTTTTCAATCTTGCTACAACATCAGCTTGATTTTCCTCTTGTGTTGCTTTCTTCTCAGCAAGCTACATGGCCATATTTGTCTTTTGTTGACAATGCAGCTGCACAACAATCTTTGCTTACTTTTCGTTTCTCTGTTGATATCATTCCTTCCCATTTCTTCATCACTTTTCTTCTTATTAGTTTTTTCTTTTTGTTCTGTCAGATGAAAATGTTTTACCCATCATGCTGAAAAAAACTTTCATCATGAGGACCATGAATGCATGATATTACAGCTTTCACTACTTTAAACAAATAGTGTAACTTTCAGAATATGAATACTTTTGAACACCATGCATCAATTATAACAAATTTTCAAACTTTGTCACTTCCATTTTTGGAAAATTTCCCCTCTCTTATCAAGCTAAGTGCAAACATTTGTGTGAGAAACTAGCACTTAACAACACAGGATAGTAAAAATACTGCGGGAAGAAAAAATATGATTACAGAGAGAAATCTTCACTTCGACCGACTTCTGTTTTCGGAAACTTTTCCCTCGACTTTTAAGCTGAAATGCAGTATTTTTGGAATAAAAGGATATATAAGAACAATACTGGACAGAAGGAACATCGAAAAAAAAAAAAAAAAAAAAGACGATTACGGGAGAAATCTTCGTTCCGTTTAACTTTTGTTCTTAAAAGTTTCGAAGGGTGGAATTCTGTCCTCAAAAGGAAAACGAACCCAACTCTCCCACTATTAACTCCTGAAAATTTCTGTTCAGTTGTGCATTGATCTCGGATATGCCCAAAATGATAACTGAAATGGCGGCATTTTAAATCCACAGAAGAAACTCATGCCTGAAAAAACTATTGGGAAATCTTCGCGCCGTCCTTTACATCCGTTTTCGGAAATCGTTACCCACAATTTCATGATGAAATACAAACATTTATGTGCTGAAATGATATGTAACAACAGCACTAGACACAGGCAAAATCGTGAGTAAAAAGAAATTACGATTACAGGAAAAATCTTCACTGCGTTTAACTTCCGTTTTCGAAAGTTTTGAAAGACAAGATACCATCCCCAGACAGAAAATGACCTCTCCCTACCCCCAAAAAGTTTCTCTTCAGTTCTGCATCGATCTCGAGAATTACCCAAATGAAGAAAAAAAGCAGAATTCCACAAATTTGCGGAATAATCTCATGTATGAAGACATCACCTAAGTTTCCTCCAGAACTGAACCAGTGCTACTAGTTCTGTACTAGGCCTAGACACACTATCATCACAAATACAAAAAACCCAGTACTGCAATGTTTTTTTTTTCTCTCTCTTCTTTTAAAGAACACTACCAGGAAGAGTTTAAAGTAGGTCAGCCTGGTAGCATAACCTTGTTGATAAATCATATGCTGACTGATGGGATGAATTATAGCTTGTTGGGGCAAACAATTTTGCCATTGTAAGACCACTTGATTTCTGCGAGCTGTTATGGGAACATGAAATAACATTCTATGGTAGTAACACTGCTTTCTGTTGGGATCTTTTCTTTTGAAAGATGTTGTTCAGAGGGAGATTAATAAAACTGAGTTTGTTTCTATCCTTTTGGATGAAACATATGACGTAGCAAAACAAATCTCAATTATCGATTTGTTTCCATTATGTTGAAAAGGAAGGCGATATACAACAGGTTTCTGAAGTTCACTGACGTGAATGCCAATAAGATTGCTGGGGCACTTTTCCAGCTTGTGGATCAAGATATTGGTGAATGAGGTGTCAAATAAAATCATAGCACAAACTTATGATGAAGTTCCTATTATGTCAGGAGGAGTTGGAAGTCTTCAGGCCAAAATTAAAGAAAAATATCCAGAGGCTTTATCTGTCCACTCCTACAGTCGTGTCTTGAATTTAGTTCTCCAACAATCTGTGCACAATATTAAAGAATGCATTAATTTTTTTACTACACTATCTGGAATTAGTTCATTTTCCTTTAAACCGCCGAAAAGAACAAATGCTCCAGAGTTTCTTTATGAACAAAAACTGCCCAGATTGGCTCATACCAAATGGAATTTTTCATCTTGCCTAGTATATACTGTGAGAGAAAACAGTCCACTTGATAGACTTTTTGAAAGTATTGTAGATAGTTCAGATGAATGGGATTCTGAAAGTGCTCTACAGGCTAGGGAATGCGCTTCGTTTTGGAATAGTTTCAAAGCAGGTTTTTTTTTCTTTTGGATGTGTTTTCATCCATATTTTCACAAACCGATATTTTGTTTGATGCCCTGCAAAACAAAAGTTTGGATGCAGCATATTGCTGGAAAAAGATTGAAGATTTGAAAAATGTAATAAAATAAACATGCCAAAATTCTTTTGATAATTTTTGGAAAAATGTGTTGGAAAATTCAACTGAACAGCCCGGGAAAAGAAGATCTAGAAGTATTTTACAGAAGTTTGTTCTATGAAATCTTATACAACCTAATTGTACAATTAACAGACTGATTTGGAAATTATAAATAATTTGAATTCAAAACTCTTTTGGAGAAACACAGATTTCCACAGATGACAGAAAAAAATTCCTGAGACAGATTTTAGTTCCCTTTTACAGACTTATAACAGACATTTTTGATTCAGTATGCCTGCAAAATGAACTTACTGTGTTATACTCAGCCCCTGACAATGAAATATGCAACAAACCCCTACATCTCATGTTGAAGTAAGATTCAAAAGGAACTAAATCTACTGTGATGCCCGAAACTTATAAGCTCTTATTATTTATTCTTGCAACAGCAATGACAGAAGAACATACATTTTCAACTTTTAAGAGGACCAAAACCTTCACAAGATCTACTCAGGGACATGAAAGACTAATTGGATGAACTCTGCTTTCAATAGAAAAGTACCTTTTACAAAGGCTGAGACAGAATCCAAAATTTAAGTTTATAGAAATGATAGACAAATTTTGTTTACAGAAAAGACAAATGGATTTTATATTTAAATGAAAGTAAACTGAGCATATGTTATATTTCAACTTTGAATGTAGTTTTAAAAACCATGAATTCATAAAAAATCCATTATATAATATTTTTCATTAACAACAATTATACATATATGTATACAGTATATATAAATTGTGACTTTTTTATTTGGGGTGGGAGGTGAAAAATGTGAGATTACCCACTATCTAAAATCACCCTACACCACTGCATAAAACAATAAAGTTTGGTAAACACAGGAGATGACATATTGCATATATCATTGTTATATAATTTATATTGTATTCATAAGATGTGTCTCTTAGCTGTAATCGTGTGTGTGTGGGTTGATGAATGATAATGGTGAAGTGTACATGCTGTGACTAAACTTAAATGAAATATATAGTTTTTAAAAGTACAAGTTAATTGCAACACTCCTAACAACACATGTTGTCAGGATGGACAGATTTAACCCACCAGGCATCCTCAAACTAGATGGAAACATTAGTGAAAATTGGTGTTGATGGAAATCGCAGTTCCACATGACGGCTATTGAGGCAGTAGCAAAACCAGAAAAGGTAAAGTGCTCCATATTTTTACATTGTATTGGGGAGAGTGTCCAAGATGTTTACCACTCATTCTGTTTAACTGAAAAAGAACAGAACACGTTGGAAGTACTATTTCAGATGTTTGAAAATTACTGTAATCCAAAAAAGAATGGTACATATAAACATTTTAAATTCAATCATTGCAGCTAAAAGGTGGGTGTACCATTTAACAATTACTTAACAGAATTAAAAGTGATGGCTTCCACCTGTAAATTTAGACAACTTAAAGATTCCTTAATTAGAGATAGAATAGTATATGTGGTGTTTATTCAGGATAATTAAGGGAACAATTGCTAAAAGAATCAGATTTAACCTTAGAAAAAGCAATCGATATATGTCGGGCTTGTGAGATAACAAAAAAATAAAAAGCATGCATGACAACAGTGAAATTGCCAATGGTATAAAAAAAACTTTAAAAAGGGTGACATACAATTTCAAATACAAAATGAAAGAAAATGAACAAAACAGGACATATAACAAATCTTGTAGTAAATGTAAGCAACACAAGTTTCGAGACTGCCCTGGATTTGAACAAAAATTTCATCTGTGCGAAAAAGAACCACTTTGCAAAAATGTGCTGCGATAATAAACTGTAGGAGATAGATAACACTAGTAGCAATACAGTGGAGAACGAGTTTGTGGTAGATTCTGTTAACAGGTCAGTTCACTCCAAAGAATTGAATGTTAATAGGGAAATAAATAATTCCTTCCTTAAAAAATAGATATTGGAGTATAAGTCAATGTAATGTCATTATCACATATTAAAAAATGTAATACTGAAATATATAGAATGAAGCCCACAAATGCTAAATTAACAGGACATGGAGGAAATAAAATAGAAACTTCGGGAAAATTTTCTTTCTAAACTAGATACAAAGGAATAAGCAAGGAAACAAATTTTTACATTACTAAAAGTCATAGTGACTAACCACTGATAGGTTGCCCACATGTGAAGACTTTGAAATAGTTACACTAACTGCAGAAATAAAACAAGGATTTACTGATAACCTAGAAGGAATAGTAGATAAATAAAAAGAAGTTTTTGAAGGTCTTCACTATATCCCTCAGGCTTATGAAATTAAAATAAATCATTCAGTAACTACGAAAGTATTCCCAGCAAGAAAAATTCCACTTAATTTGAGAAACCAACTCCAAACAGAGCTAGACAAAATGTGTAAACAAAAAATCAACAAAGTAACACATTGTAAAGTAATACATCTAACAAAATGACGACATGACGATTATGGGCAAAACACGTAACAATATTAACAAATAAAGGTAACTTGATCACGCTAGTTACGTTAACTGAAACTTTTACAAAAAGTTCGTAAGTTGGAAGCTTTCGACCTTATCTTAGGTCTTCATCACCTAAGATAAGGTCGAAAGCTTCCAACTTACGAACTTTTTGTAAAAGTTTCAGTTAACGTAACTAGCGTGATCAAGTTACCTTTATTTGTCTAACAAAATACGTTAATCCAATTGTTTTAGTTGAAAAGCCAGGTAAAAAGCTCAGAATTTGTTTAGACCCATAAGAGCTAAACAAGGCTATTAAAAGGGAACATTAGCAACAATGGAAGAAATTGCCAGCATATTATCAGGAGCCAGTGTTTAGTTCACTAAATGCTAACATTGGGGTTTGGCAGATCCCTTTAGCTAAGAAGAGTGAGTACAGAACTTACAACCTTCAAGATGCCATTTGACAGATATAAATTTTTACAAATGCCATTTGAAATCAGTTCAGCATCAAAAATATTGATGCCGAGTTTCAGACATGGTAACATATTTGGCTAAGTTCATTCCCAATTTATCAAAACAAACTCACAATTTAAGGATACTGATAAAGAAAGATATTGAGCGGAATTGGGATGAAAAACTATGTGCACCATATGAAAAACTTAAAGATGTGTTACCAGTAGAACCAGTCTTAAAATGTTTTGATGTTGATAAGCCAACAACAATGCACGTTGATGCTTCGTTGGAGGGCTTGGGAGCAGTTTTAATGCAAGAATGTCAACTCATAGCCTATGCGTCAAAAGCACTTACAGAGGCAGAAAAAATATGCTCAAATAAAGAAACAGCTCTTGGCTGTAATCTGATCACAAACCCCAGGTAGCAATTAAGGAAAAAACTATTAGCTCAAGCACCAGCAAGATTACAAAGGCTATCACTCCGATTTCAAAAGTACCAGTTTGAGATAACATATAAACCTAGAAAATACACATTCATCTTTGATACACTGTCTAGAGCTTTCCTTGGAATAAAACTTGAAAATAAACATTGAGATACAGAAGAAATTAGAATACAGGAAGCTATGAATTTGCTAGAGGTGGAAGTATAAAATCACCTCAACCTGCGTGAGAACTTTTTACCAGTCACAGATAAAAGAAACTTAAAGATTGCAAAGAAGCAACAGAAAGAGATGCAGAATCCCAAAACTCAAGAAATTCATAACAGGATGGCTGAGGAGTAAAAAGAATGTACCCATAGAAGTAAATATTGGCCTTATAGATCAGAACTGAACAAAGCTACAGGAATATTGTTCAAATGAACAAAAATTTTAATGCCATTAAGACATGACAAAAGATGTGATGAAGAAATTGCATCAAAGACACTAGGGCATAGAAAAGACCAGCCAGAGATAATTTATATTGGCCAGGTACGACCAAATGATAGAGGACTACGTAACAAAATGCCACATGTGCCAGCAAAGAAGAAGAAATCCTAGAGGACCTCTAGTCAGTCATGAAGTACTTACCCTACCTTAGAAAATAGTGGAAAGTGACTTGTTCTTCTTGGATGGTAAATCTTATCTGATTGTAGCAGATTATTAGTCAAGATACTTTGTAATAACACAGGTAAAAAACCAAACTTTTGAGGAATGTATTCACCATATGAAATGGATATTTCCAAGCCATGGGGAATTTGAAACAGAGAAAACTGACAATGACCTGCTCTATAGTAAGCAAGAATTTGCTGCATTTGCAAAAATATGGAAATTCAAGCATGTAACTTTAAGCAGTCCTAACTATCCTCAGTCCAACAGTTTTATAGAAGAAATGGTAGGAATAGCAAAGCAGATGTTGATCAAGGATGAGAGAGAGAGAGAGAGAGAGAGAGAGAGAGAGAGAGAGAGAGAGAGAGAGAGAGAGAGAGAGAGAGAGAGAGTGTGTGTGTGTGTGTGTGAAGTATACTGGAGTCTTTTGGACTATCGGAATACTCCTCTCAAGGATTCACCTTCACCATCTCAACTCTTAATGAGTAAAAGATCAAGATCAGCACTCCCAATAACAAAGCACCAATTGACTCCTAAAACTAAAGATATCCAGAAATTCAGGAAAATTTAAAAGATACAGTAATAAGTCTAGTAACACTACTATGATAAAGGAACTAGACACTTACCAGGGTTTCATCACAATGCTGATGTTAGAATTTAAGAAGGGAAGGATTGGAGAAAAGCAGAAGGAAAAGAAGTGGCTAAAACTCCTAGATCATACATACTACAAACAGAAGGAAAAACATACAGAAAAAACAGAAGACAAATGATCAAGGACATCACTCCAGACAGGTGAGCAACTGACAATGACTGGAAATAACAGAAATGTCACCTCAGCAGAGAAGGAACCTTAGACTCTACTTGACCCTGTTTCAAACCTAACGGGTAATTCATATGATAAGCAAGAACCAACTGGGACCATCTTGAATAAAGAACAATCAGTGACAGGTTGGTGGTCACCAGAAGTGGCAGAGAAATGAAGAAACCAGCTAGACATCTGGAGAAGTAACTTTACTTTTGCACTTAAGATGGTAACATTTTGTAAACAAAGATGTGACATATTGTTATCTTGTTTATACTGTAATCATAGAATATGTCTCTTAGCTGTAATCATGTGGTAGATACTGTGTGTGGGTTGATGAACGACAATGGCAAAGTGCAAAGGCTGTGACTAAACCAGTGGCGGTTGGTGGTCAATTTGCAGAGCTGCACAACAACTAGTTTCATTACTAATATACACTGAAGAGCAATTGAATTAGAGATACCTGTCTAGTAACGTGTAGCACCACCTTTCGCCCTGATGACGGCGCGATTCGTCTCGGCATGGACTCGACAAAATACCCGAAGCATTGGGAAGCCATACGGATCCATGACCCCTGAACAAGCTCCCACAGTTCACAAAGATTTGATGGAGGGGGTCAGAGCCTCGAACATCTCTCTCGATGGCATCCCAGATGTGCTCTATGGGATTGAGGTCAGGTGACCTAGCTGGCCAAGGAAGCGAGGTCACGTCGGCGGAGTGTTCATCCAACCATTCGGATACAATTTGGGAGCGATGGCACGGTTCATTGTCTTGTTGCAGGATGAGGTCCCCAGTGGGATGTTGAAGACGCACAAACGGGAGCAAATGGTCGTCCAGGATATCCCGGTAATGTTGACCTGTGAGGGACGATGTCGCCATACATGAGACCGACCAAGGAACAAAAAAGCTGAACTTTTTAACCGGGTGAAAAATCAGAACATGCGATGAGAAAATGTGTATATAACACAACATGACCAAGATGGAATTGTTCACTCTAATTTATGTAGATATTTAGAGCACACCACTATTTTTTTTCCCCCTTTTTATTTGTACTTGCTAGAACATCAGCTCGATTTTTCTCTTGTGTTGCTTTCTTCTCAGCAAGTTTCATAGCCATATTTGTGTTTTGTTGACTCTGCAGCTGAACTGCAATACTTGCTTAGTTTTCCTTTCTGCTGATATCATTCCCTTCTCATTTCTTCACCACTTTTCTTATTATTTATTTCCTTTTATTCACTCAGATGACAATAATTTAGCCATCATGATGAAAAAACTTTTAGCCTGAATACCATGAATGCATGATATCAAAGCTTTTATTACTTTAAATAAATGGTGTAACTTACAGAATATGAATACATTCGAACACCATGCATTGATTCTAACAAAATTTAGTCACTTTCGGTTTTGGAAAATTTCCCCTGCCTTATCAAGCTTAAGCGCAAACATTTATGAGGGGGGGGGGGAGAGTAATATTTAAAAACAACATTGGATAGTGGATAGTGAGAACATCGCCGGAAGAAAAAAAAGATTACGGGGAGAAATCTTTGACTTCTGTTTTCGGAAACTTTTTTCTCCATTTGTTAGCTGAAATGCAGTATTTTTGGAATAAAACCATATATTAATATAAGAACAATACTGGGCTGAAGGAACATCGCAAAAAAAAAAAAAAAAAGAATGGTTACTGGAGAAATCTTCACTCTAACTTCCTTTTTCAAAAATTCCAAAGGGAGGTTTTCTGTCCTCAAATGGAATACGAATCTCTTCCCCCACTATTCACCCTCCCCCAATAAAATTGCAGTTCAGTTGTGCATTCATCTCGAGAATACCCAAAATGATCCCAGGCGGAAAATGACCCTTCCCTACCCCTGAAAAAAATTCTCTTCAGTTCTGCATCAATCTCGAAGATGACCCAAATGATGATGAAAAAGGCTGAATTCCGCGAAATCGCGGAAGAATCTCATGTATGCAAAAATAAAAAGTGACATCGATCTCAAGAATGACCCAATTAATGACGAAAAAAGCGGAAATCTGCAAATTTGCGGAAGAATCTCATATATGCAAAAATAAAAGTGTCGTTTTCCGTCTGGGGATGGAAAACAACCCTTCCCTACACCCAAAAAAAATTACTCTTCAGTTCTGCATCGATCTCGAAAATGAGCAAATGGTCGTCCAGGATATCCCGGTAACGTTGACCTGTGAGTGACTATGTCACACGTACCAGGGGTCCCATTTCAGTACACGTAAACAGTCCTCAGACGAGAATGCCACCCCCACCAGCTTGAAGAGTACCCTGCTGGCAAGAAGGATGCATCGATTCATATGGTTTGCGCCATACTCGTATCCTGCCATCCGCATGTACCAACGTGAATCTCGACTCATCAGTTCAGGCAACATTTTTCCACATGTCTAGGGTCCAGTGGCGATGTTCCCGCGCCCATGCTAATCCTTGCACCCTGTGATGTGCGGTCAGCAGCGGTACAATGGCTTCTGTACCCCATAGCGAGGAGATGGTTCTGAATGGTGTGGCTGCTTACACGTTTTTGTGCACCAGCGTTACATTTCTGAGTGATTTCTTGCACTGTGGCCCGTCTATCCACTGTTACAATGCGAGCTAGCCGACGATTACCCCGCTCATCCACACGCTGTTGTCCATGGCAGTTGGCCCTTGCAGGGATGGTTTTATCGGATTCGATGTACTCACGGTGCATCCGTGACACAGTGGCTCGTGAATATCTCGGTGCCTGCAAGACTTCCGAGATGGAGTGACCCATTTGTCGGGCCCTGACAATTTGCCCACAATCAAATGCGCTTAGATCCTTCGTCCTACCCATACTGTGTCAGACTCTTACTGATTTCCGCCACACTACTCCCTATATTGTCGGATCGCTGCATAAGTCATGTCGTTTCCGTTTACAGGGCCGCCAACAGCGCCACATTTGCATAACACCAGCTGTATCTAATTCAATTGCTCTTCAGTGTATATACATACCACTAAGCTGTTATCTGAGATTCAGAGGTTAGCTCTGCAAAGAAATACTACAAACTACCAGATAGTTTTTACTTACTGTTGCCATATCAAATTTCTCCATTTACAGCGATCTTGACATACAACTTGAGCTTCACTGACACCCATTACACGCCGTACAAAGATCTTCTATACTTCATACTCATAATTTGTTTCTCATGCAGACACTCCTGAATCTGATCCTCCCATGACTTCCTTGGCCTTCCCTTCCAGTCACTAGTAAGCATCTCATCACTCATTCTTTCAACATGGCCAAACCACCGAAGCATATTGGTCTCCACCTTGCTAACAATATTTTGTTTCGCATCACACAACTGCAACACATTTTCATTCCTAACATAATCAGAACATGTCTTGCCACAACTCCCCCGTAAGCAAAGCATTTTTCCAGCACACAAACAACTCCTATGTCTCTTCTGCAGTACCCAGGTTTCACTGCCATACACATCAGAGTAGGAACAATTACACTCTCACGCTCAGACATACGGGACTCTCTTGAGAACCCATCATTCCAGTGAAAACCTCTCAGAGCAGCCATGACTTTCAATGAAGAATTCACTCACCTACTAATTTCACCATCCAATTTGTTCTCTCTGTCAAACATGCTTCCTAAATACACAAACTCACTCACCTGGTCAATCACTGTGCCATTTACACTTACATTACATTAATTGCTACCAGTTCCTCTCTCAAAATCCACTATTTTGGTTTTTCCCTTATTTATACTGTTTGAATTTAATGCAAACTTTGTACATCTGGGACAACATACTCTGCAACTGACTTTTGTTCTCTGCCAACAGGGCAGTGTCATCATCATACAGCAATCTGCACATACAGATATCACCAAGACATAAACCAGTATTATCTAACTTGACATCACACATGCACACATCCATAAATATATTAAACAGCCATGGTGACAGTACACAACTTTGCCAGACTCCTGCACCAATAGAAAACCATTTTGATAAAACACCATCCACTCGTACACAGGCTCTACTGCCAGCATACATGGCTTTTACACTATTAAGTAGATTCCCAGTAACACCATATTCATTCAATACCTTCCACAAAAGTGTCCTATTTACTCGGTCGTAAGCTTTCTCTAAGTCTATGAAGTCAGCAAAAACTTTCTTACCAACAGCCAGATACTTTTTAATTATCATGAGTAATTCAAAAATTTGGTTAGTGCAGCCTTTACCAGGAATAAAATTACTCTGAACATCCCACACTTTCTCTGATGTAAGACCCCGTACTTTTTCAATAACGACCTTACCAAACACTTTCCCTGGCACACTTAATAGGCTGATACCACGATAGTTTTTGCAGTCAGTCTGATCACCTTTTTCCTTATACAAGGGAACAATGATAGCATCCTTCCAATCCTGAGGGACTATTTCGAACTCCCAGCACAACTGGCCAATTTCAGTTAACCAGTCAATTACAGTCACCACCACATTTCAACATCTCGGCAGTTATGCCATCAACTCCCGGAGCCTTACCATTCTGAAGAGATTTTTGAGCTTTACACACTTCTCTTGAGATCCCTCCTGTGCTTTCATCTTTCACTGTGCCATCACTGCATCTGACTCAGAATCATCTTTGCTCTCCTGATCTAGTAACCCAGAGAAGTATTCACCCCATCTTTCACTTAACTCATTGGGCTCCCACATCATTTCCCCAACCTTATTCTTCACACAACTTAACACTTTGTTTCCCCTATTTTTCCTGAGTCTCCTGCACTTCCAGAAAGACTACCTATCTTTCCAAAAAAGCCAATTCATGCCTTTCCACCTTCTCCTCCCTATATTTGGCCTTACTCTGGCGAACCAGCTTAGCGGCTTCACGCCTCTTACAGTGATATTCATCCACAAAAACTCTACCTTGCAACAACCCCAAATAGGCTTCCTTCTTTCTCTTTACTGCCTCTTCAATATCACTATTCCACCAAGCATCACCTCTATTGTTACCCACTATTGTGGTGCCACAGACCTCTTCAGCAGCAGTGACCACACAGCTCTTAAAACATTCCCACTTCTTTTCTACATCCCTCTCACAACACTTCAGTTCCTTCAGTCGTTATCTAGGTACGTCAGAATAACGCTGATGATTTTCAGGGAGCCTTTCAACCTTTATTCTTTCCATCCTGGGCCTCTTCCTATTCTTCCAACCAACATTCAGTTGCACTCGTGACACTACCAAGTAATGATCAGAGCCAACATCCGCTCCTCTCATCACACGAGTGTCAACAACTAAGTGTTTCAGACACTGATCGTTGACAACAAAATCAATCACACTCTTTTGACCAAGAGTACGATTTTCCCAAGTATATGTGTGGATATACTTGTGGTTGAAAAATGTATTAGATACATACAAACCATTCTCAATGCAGAGTTCAATGAATCTTTCACCATTATCATTCACACAAGGATCATTAAACTTACCCAGAACATTGTCAGATATTGCATTCTGCACACCTACTCTAGCATTGAAATCCCCTGCTATTATAACTTTCTCTTTAGCACCAAATTGGCTCAAAACAGCTTTTAGCTCATTTCAGAAATTTTTCCTTCCTATCAGAGGTTTTAGAGTCACAAGGAGCATACACTACAACATTTACTATTCTCTGAAGTTTCACTTTCAAACAAATCCAAAGAATTCTCTCACTTATGCAACTATAGTGAATCAAATTGTTCATCTTTTCACTTAAAATCGCACCTACCTGTCCTCTCACATTATCCAATACTCCAGACCACACACTCACCGTTCCATTTACTACTTCTATCCCAATTTCCTTTCTTTTTGTTTCACTTGTACACAGCACATCCAATCTATACTTATTCATCTCTTCAATCACCTCATTCATCTTGCCATTTATACCTCTAGTATTCCATACACCAATCTTACACTCACTCAGCCGAGATTTCTTTCTGATTTTCCTTCTTCCAAGTTCCAGGTCGATACCGTGGTGGACCATCCTTCTCAAGTGTGGTAGGTGTACCATATCCCACACTAGAGTCAATTTTTGCATTTCTTTTTGTCTTTTTAATCGGGTAAGTACATCAGTGAGGGGGATTAGCCCACAGCTGACGGTTCCAGTTGGTTATTCAACCTAAGGATTCTGGAACAAAACCCTGTCAGTTTGGGGTCTTTTTGCCAATGTCACACAGAACTAGCTGGCACCTCTCCAAGATTCACGGAGGCCCTAGTTACTGTTGTGTGTGCCATTGTTACCACGGAGCACCCCGAGGAATCAAACCCATCTCTCACTAAGACTGCCCACAAGTTTCATTATAAAGAAAAATAAAATTGTGTTAATTATAAAGAAAAATAAAATTTTGTTAATTATAATTATAAAGAAAAATAAAATTTTGTTAATAAAATATTTTATTTTATGAGGAATTGGTTTATTTAGCTTTAAATCGGTCAAAAATAAGTCGTGCAGTCAACCCAAATTTTCCAATAAGCGATGCAATGTTGGGAGTAGCGTATGAGCTAGCTGTCACTTGAGTTGTTGTAATGGTGAGCTGCAAACAATGGTGCGACTATGTCCAAGGTATGACGAAAAATGTTAGACCCAGTTGTTGCATTCCTAACCAGTAAGATACGTAGTTGTTGCTAACACTCTGCAACCCCCTCTACCAATGACCTCGCTGCACCTTTCTCCAGCTAGAGCATGCAACTCATTGCTCTCGTGATCACAAGTAACCTGAAACTCGCAGGTGAATTTCGCGTTCTTGTCACCGGGCCAGTTCGAAGGGGTGGGGGTGACTAACCCCCACTCAAAATTAAATTTTGCAAATTTATGTGATCATGTACAAGTAAAATCGGGAAATACTGCTTGTTAAGACACAAGAAAATAACAGGAAGTTAGCATACGGCAACTAGACTAAACGTTTTTCTTATTCAGAGGAAGGACAGATTAAACATTTATGGCCTATGCATGTTGGAAAAATAGTTATCTGTAAAGCACGGGAAAAAGGCGATGTGGACATGTCACCCATTTTGAAACCAGAAGCAATATGTATGCGTATTTGAGTCATATGTTTTCAGCCTCCACCACTGTGAGTTTAGTAGTTCTTCGAGAAAAAATCAGTAGTCAACGTGGTAGTGATCCCGGAAAGCGAGTATAGGTAGACTTTGAAGTAAGAAATGCATTCTGGGATTTACAACCATGTTCCTTTCTTGTATATAAGCATATAGCTCACAGTTACAAGACGCAAGCTAAAGCATGCTGTCTAGGGTGTGCAATTAACATTTCCCATCCATGTGTTTCATACTGACAATTCAAATGTTTTAGGTTGTACAGCAGATATGACTGGAAGGTGGTGTACTGCAATTTGTTTTATCACTGATTATACATATATATATATATATATCCTCAGCTGTACATCATACAGTGTCAACATGACGTAACAGAAAATGGGATTCGTCTGACCATGAGACCCTCTTCCAGTCTTCTATGGTCCAATGTTGATTATGCGCCCACTGCAGGCTTTGACGACGGTGAACGGCTGTGACATAAACATACAAATGGGTATGTGTTTGCAGAAACCCATATCAAAGATCATACGATGAACCATGTGTTCGGACACATTGGGGCTCTTCACCACAGTTGAAATTATGGGTAATGTCAGCCACGGTAGCTTTCCTGTTACTGCGGAGAAGACGAGATAGCCTACACTGACCTCTGGCATCGATGGGGCGTGGCCTGCCCACGTCTTGAAGTGTCACCTGTTTCAAACCATTTTTGATAGGTACTAACTACTGCATGGTGTGAGCAGCCTAACAGCGTCGCTGCTTCGAAGATGTTCTTACCAAGGTGTATTTGCCTTAACGATCTGGCCTTTGTTGAAATCAGATAAATCCTTTGCTTTTCCCATGTTGTGATGAAATGAAATACTGATTGAGAGAGCTCCAACCCAGGTATTATATCATCATTTCATCATTGTCAACCATTATCAATCCACTGCTGGACGAAGGTCTCCCCAAGTTTCCTCCACAACGGTCTGTCTTGTGCCAGTCTCCTCCATGTCACTCCCGCATATTTACGAATTTCATCCACCCATCTCCCATGTGGTCTTTTTCTGGGTCTTTTCCTGTCCCTTGGAATCCAATCTAAAATTTTGGCTGTCCATCTATGGTCTGTCCTTCTGGCAGTATGTCCAGCCCATTGCCATTTCAGGAATTTAACTCTGATCATGATGTCTTCCACTCTCGTCATTTTTCGGATCCACGAGTTCCTCTTCTTATCTCTCCTGGTTATACCAAGCATGCACCTCTCCATGCTTCTTTGAGTTGTCTGCAGCCTTTGTATGTCTCTTTTAGTTAAGGTCCACGTCTCTGCACCATACGTAAGCACTGGAAGGATGCATTGATCAAACACTTTTCTTTTAAGACATAATGGCATATTGCTCTTGAAAATTATGCTGTTTCTTCCAAAAGCTCTCCAGGCAAGTTTTGTACGCCGATTAATTTCTTCATCAATGTGACCCTCACTTGATATCTGCTGTCCAAGATAAACATACGTATCTGTTATCTCCAGTTTTTCTCCATCAATCGATAAATCTTCATTTCTTGTAAAAGCATTGAACATCACTTTTGTCTTCTGAAAGTTCATTTTTAATCCCACTTCTTTACTCTTGTCAGCAAGTTCCTGGATCATACTCTGCAGCTCTGATGGGGTAGTTGCAAAAATGACTACGTCATCAGCAAAACGAAGGTGGGTTAGATAATCTCCATTAATCTTTATCCCTTTGTTTTCCCAGTTCAGTGATTGAAAGACATTTTCCAATGTGGCATTAAAGAGCTTCGGAGATATGGTGTCACCTTGTCTCACTCCCTTTCCAATTTTTATGTGTGTTGTATTTTCAAACAGCCGAATCTTTGCACTTGCATTTTCATAGATGTTATTAATAATATTAATGTATGCATCTTCAATACCGCAGGATTTCAGAGCCGTGGTAACTGCTGATGGTTTCACCGAATCAAAGGCTTTTTCATAATCGATAAAAGCCATGCACAATGGAAGTTCATATTCCCTCGCTCTTTCAATTAGTTCTCTCAGCACATGGATATGATCTATTGTGCTGTAGCCACTCCTGAATCCAGCTTGTTCTCTCGGTTGAGCCATGTCCAGTGTTACCTTCAAGCGGTGTGAAAGAACTTTAGTGAAGATTTTATAAACCACTGATAGGAGGCTGATAGGTCTGTAGTTCCTGAGATCCTCAATGTCACCTTTTTTATGTAGCAGGATCATTGTAGCATTGTTCCAATCCTCAGGAATCTTCCCTTCATTAAGGCATCGAGTGAAAATTTGGGCGAGTACTGTTTCAATTTCTCCACTTGCTTCTTGTATGATGTCTATAGTAATTCCATCTTCTCCTGGAGCTTTCCCCCGCTTCATGTTCTTGATTGCATGTGCAACTTCTGCTGGGAGGACTGGAAGAACTCTGGTACCTTTCATGATGTCTGGAGTACATGTATCATCCCTTTCATATAATTTGGAGTAGAAATCTTTCACTCTTGTCAAAATTTCGCCTCTATTTCTTGTTATAGAACCATCTTCTTTTCTCAGAGCCATAATCTGTTTTCTTCCCTTACTGAGATGTCCCTTTGCTATCTTTAGGCTTTGGTTGTTTTCAATTGCTTTCCTCACTAGCTCACAGTTGAATTTCCTTACGTCTTCAGTGATACTTTTTCGTGCTGTCTTGCATAGCTCTATATATTCCACTTTGGAAGTCACATCTTCTTTAGTTGTCCTCATCTCTCTTCTTTTTTGCATCAACATTTTGGTTTTTCCTGATAATTTGTTTACATGCAACTTGTTCTTAGACCCAGCTAATTTTGTTGCTGTTTCCATAAGAGCTTTGGTTACTTTTCTGTTAACTTCCGAAATATCCACTTCTTCCGATGTTAGGCCTTCTAAAGCAGAGAATCTGTTCTTCAGTTCCAACTTGAAAGTATTATGGTGTTCTTTAAGGTTGGTTATGTCAATATATCATTAGTAACCTTGGCACATCACGTGGATTGGCTACATGCAAGCTTATTTGCATAACACAGAGTTGGTTTTAATGTTTTGGCTGATTGGTGCAGTCACGTCAAATAAACTCGGTTCATTAAAAGACTACCAATAAAATATTTATTCCAAAAATTTTATGAGTTGTATTTTCGAATTTTGATTTGTCTCAGAATTAAGATTATAGGCACCATTATTTTGTGAATTTTAAAAACCTTAATAGCATTTCTCAGTTATGTGTAACAGTTTGACATTATTCCACTCCCTGTCGCAATTGGTTTCCATCGCAACAGTTGTAGGTTATTTTCAACAAGGAGGTTAGAATAAGATATCTGGAGATGCCCTTGTTAATGGAGCAGTACTACTTTGCGTGAAGCCCATAACCTTGAGCGACAGCCGTTAAAGTGTGGGAAAGCTTGTGGTTTCCAAGGCTATAGCAATGCATTTTGTGTTTGCTGAATCGTATTCTTTCGTAGCAAATGTTTCCAATTTTGCTTTGTAACTTGCTGCCGACGTGTGAGAAAATGCTGGATTTATAAAAGTTTTAATTATTTTGAGGCTCCTTTTTATTTTTTATTTAAAATTGAATTAATAAATAATATTTTTTTAATTTTTTGCTGCTACATTGTGGGCGTTGTGGATGGATATACATAAATAATTTATATTTTATAAGAAACAGCAGGGAAAAGGCCTCGGGCAGCCCTGATTTCCCAAGTAAATAGGCAAATAAACTCAGGTTCACAAAACAACTGCAGTAATGTTAGATATATTGTAAACAATTTTGTTTTAAGTTTGTTTTTGAATAAATTTAGGTTATTTATTGTGCTTAACAACTGGTAGTGTATTCCACTATTCAGGACCAATATAATTTAAGCTCTGCTTCATCATGAGGGTTTTAGGATGTATGGGTCATAATAATGATGTGTCTTGTATTGTAGTGATATGTAAATTCAATTCAATGATTTCTGTATGCAAGTTTAATTTAATTCTTTGGAACATAAGTTTGCCTATTTTGAAATCAAATAATTGTTTAATAGATAAAATTCCATAATGGTTGGGGTTGACATGGGTATGCTGAAAAGTGAAAGGTTGGAAGTTTGTATGAGAAGAAAAATGTCTTTTTAAGTCTAGTAACCTAATGTATTTCTTCTGTAGGATTTGTAGTTTTTTGATGTTGGTTTGAGCGGTTGCCCCCATGAGGAAAAATAATAATTTATGTGTGATTGGAATAATGTATAGTACAAAAGTTTAAGTGTTTTGGTAGCTAAACCTGAAATAATTTTGCTGACAATCCCAATGTTTTTGGAAATTCGATTTGCAATCGAGTCTATATGGTTATTCCATCTTAGGTCGAAAGTTAAAATAATTTTCAGGTACTGTGTATGTAATATTTTTTGTCTAGTAAAGATAAGGAATTTTGTTTTATTAACATTAATTATAAGTTCATTGTATGTTAACCATTCCGTAATTGAAGATTTGCCTGAGCAACAGATCTGTAATTGACGATTTGTCCGAGCAACCATTTCATTAAGGTTTTTGCCGTGGAATAATATTATTGTATCATCAGGATTAGAGCATTGTGAGATCTTATGTTAAAAATATCATTTATATATAAATTAAATAGTAAGGGACCCAGAACTGAGTCCTGAGGAACCCCTGAAGTAATCAGTTGTAGTGACGATTGAGTTTGATCAACGATAGTATATTGAAATCTGTCAGTTAGGTAATTACTAAGTAAGGTATGTGCAATACCTCTTACACACACACGCTTTATGTAATTTGGTTAAAAGAAATTGATGATTGAGAGTGTCAAACGCTTTACTCAAGTCAAGGAAAATAGCAAGTGTAATATTTTTGATTCAAGATTTTTTGAATTATATTCTGTAGGTGCAAGAGGGCAGCCGAGTGTTCAAAGCATGAATGTTAGTGCGAATTCAAAACAAAACTTAATGTTAAAATTGAAAACTTCACTCGTGTATGAAGTATAATTCATTCCGGTTTGATATTAACACAATTTCTGCAACCCAAAACCATGCAATTCAAAAATACACACAGCTGAAACTACATGGGTATCATGTAGACAAATCAAAAGTCCCACACTTTGTGGCTTCATGGTTAAGAGACTAGGGTGTCTCCAGATCTCTTATTCTAACCTCCATGATTTTCAAACTTGAGGAAATGTAAAAATTGATAAATTGTGTAACTACTGATATTCAAAACAAAACAGAGACGTCTCATGTGCAAACACATGACATACCTTTTCAGTTTATTTCTAGAAAGATGCTGAGTCTTCAAAGCAGTGCCAGCTATCTCCATCTTTGGTATCATCAGCCAAAGCCAGTGAAATAAAGGATTTTGGCACTGCTGTAAAAGAAGTCATCCACGAAATATCGTCCAATGAGACTCCAAGTGCACCAACACCATCAGCAGATGGGGGTAAGATGTGGATATAGTTTTAAGCCAAGCAATTTAAGCGCACAAGATGAAGAAAGTGATAATGAAGTAAATAAATGTCACAAATTTTGGAGGTAACAATAATACTGATGACCCTGACAATGCTGGGGGTACGAGAACACCTGGATAATGTGCACTGGACAGATTTCAACACTTGTAAATAATTTTGAAGGCTGTAAATCAATTTTACTTAAGGTTAGAAACGAAGTTTCGAATCCACTTTTGTTCTTTGATGGATGCTATTCAAGTTATGAAAATCATTCAATATAAAAGCAAGCAGTTCTTAAAAATTGCTACAGGGGTTCCGGAATAAATGTAGAATGAACGAATGCTTAAATCATGTGACAAAAGTAGTGGAAATGGAAGTCATGATTTGGTACAACATGATCCTGGAAAGCAATCTAAAATTTACTCAGCTAACCAACGAAATTATCTGATATCTTTTGGCCCTTGTCAGCCTAAAGTCGCCAGATTTCCAGCAAATGAAAGTATTCTGAAACACACACACACACACACACAAAAAAAAAAATGCATTTCAACATGCTCTGGTATAAGGCATTTTCTCACATTAAATATAGGACTGCAAAAAATGCTGCCTTTCATTTTGTTTGCAGTTTATTTCTTGAAAAGAAAAAAACAGAGAACTTGCAGATCCAGCTTGGATTAATCTAAATGTAAGGCAATGGCATAAAATGAAAAGTTAGTCTGCACTTATTGTTTCAACCCCCCCCCACTAATTTCACTTCGGCCTGGCTGGTTGGTTATTTGGGGTTTTATGGTGCAAGGGCCTCGAAGGGCCAAAGAGTACCACATCAGAGTATTAAAATAGAAACAAACATCATCAAAACAGAACAAAAATAGGATAAAGCAGTAACCATAACCGGTGTACATGGACCAGGCCTGCTTGTCACCACATACAAACTTAATATAATACTCTGACATCAGATGATTGCATTTGAGGACAGGTTATGTGTGTGTACTGCGTAGTATTTGTCAATTTTCTAATCTGTTATTCTTTTATTGTGCAAATGAAAAATACATATTTAGCTGTTATTGATAAATTAATGTATTTCTTTATAAATTTAAAATGAATAGTGTTGAAAATCTTTCAAATCCTTTTTCTTGTCTTTCCTACTAAGAAAAGCAAAATATAAGTAAACTTGGACAGCCAATACCTGACATGAATATTGTCCAGAACATAACTGGTAAGCAACAATTTAAAAGATTTTTTTAAAAAGTGAATTATGTAATTAATGAGTGGTTATGATATAAAAAATGCACTATTTTGTTTCCCATGTTTATTATTCAGAGGCAAGGATTTGTGGACAAAATCAGGCATTACAGATATTGATCATTTGACCACCCGTATTAAAAAACACGAGGTTCATAGACCCACATTAAAAACATTTTAAAATTATCACTTTTTGGTGCTGCTAATATAGCTGAGCAGTTAAACACAGTATATAGATGAAAAACTTTAGAGGACAATGAAAAGGTTACGCATAACATGTTTTAAATATTTCAATAAATTGTGTTAGGTTCTGTGGGGTTTTTGAGTTAGCGTTGAAAGGTCATGATGAAATTGAATCATCATCTAACCCTGGAATATTTAAAGGTTTGATTAATTTTAGTTCTGAACTAAACACTGCATTAAAAACTTTGGAAAAGGCAACTGTCTTTAAGAGGAACATCAAAAACAACTCAAATGAAATTCTGCAATAATGCTAGAAGTGTCATGACAAAATAACAAAAGAAGCACAGTTTTTAGCCATTATTGCATGGATGAAACAAGTAACAATTCAAATGCGTTTTTGGTACGTGGTAAACAGTGCTCAAAATAGAAATTTTGAAACGCCTGTATGCTCATATTAAGATAAAAATCATCTGAGAAAATACCTCTGCCAGAAAATCTCCAAAACTGAAAAAGTAAAAAAATCCCTGGAACAAAAACTCCTTTGTGTGAAAATGTAATTGACAATTCCATGGAATACTATTGCACAATAAGTCCGAAATGATGGTGGTCGATTTCAGTCTGTTGGTTTGTGGATCTCACGGACACTACTTCAGCTACACTGAGGACTGGGGTTAAGACTTGTTTAGAAAGAGGAGCTTCTACCCCAGAACCAATGGATTACCGATACTTCTGAACCTTGGCTAATCATTAGTGATTCAGTTGGACTTCAGCCCAGAACTTTAAGGTCCTGAGCTGAGAAGACAGCCCCTTCCAATAGGGACTTTCATGAAGTAGAAAGTCAGACAATTAGAATCTTCGCAACCAGAATGAATATTCAGTCTTAAGGTAATAGCAATCTCCCCCCCCCCAAGAAGAAAAAAATCCGAAGTGGAAAAAGTTTATATACTCATATACTCGTAGTGGCTTCAAAATTAAAACTTGTGTTTAATCTGTTGTTCCCAATTCTTCATTATATGAAGAAGCTATTCAGATTGAATATATTAAATCAATGACACAACTGGGTTCCCATGGCACAGCGGTGCTACACAAGTGCAACATCGCAAAACTGAACAGGGTGGAAAGTTCGGCATGGTACAAAGAGTGTGTAAACTGGACAATCGACCAGCAGAAAACGGTATTATGAGTGATTCCACGCTGATGGAAGAATATTCATGTGGTGACAGACCGGAGAATGCCTGCTACCACAGTGTACAGTGCCCACAGTTAAATTTAGTGGGAGTGGAGTTCTTGTATGGGTTGCGTTCAGCTTGCATGGACTTGGACCTCTGTTCATGGGCCCTGCTACTACGATGGTCGTTTGCCATATTGACATTTTGGATAATCAGGTGCTTCTTAACTGTGACAATTTTATGGAACAGACAAATGTTATTACCAGGACGATAATTCACCCAGCTACAAAGTTGCAGGTGTTATGAACTGGTATGAAGAGATGGGTGTGCAGTGACTGCCTTGGCCTGGCCAGAGACCTGACCTCAACCCTGTCGAACATATTTGGGATGAACTGGAACAATGGTCGAGGTCAAGACAGACACGTCCCAATTCTGTTACTGAACTTAGTATGGCTTTGCAGGCAGAGTGGTGACGAATTCCACTTGTCACCTGCAATTTAGTCGAAAGCCTTCCTCAACAAGTATTGGCAGTAACCCAGTCCAAGGGTGGACATCAGACATTAGGGTAAGTGTTTTCTGTTCATGTGTTTTTTTCTCTAGTGTCCGAAAAATTATTGGTAGATAGTGTATCAGGTAAACAATACTGTTCTACCCTCAATATACAGCATTGATTCAATACTGCATGGAAAACCAAGTGAAACCAAAATTCGATCAAAATAAACTTTTAAGTTCTAAGAAATGAAATACATCTTAGATTATCTGAAACAATATTAGAAAAAAAAAATAGGCACAACAATATTTGCAATTTTAATGACACAAACTAAAAAGAACTAATAAAACTGGAAAATAAGCATAAAATAAAAATGAAATGAGTATATTGTGATTTTTCTCAAAACCAGATGGCACCAAGGTATGGCAACTGCTGAGCTCTAGATAAGCAGGACACATTGTCTCAAGCATGTTGCTTTGCTGTGGGCAGCAGTGAAATGAGTAAGTCAACATTCTGAAAATGCCTATAGTTATAGTGTGAAAACATTTCAAGGTTTATCAGCCTATGCAGTGACACGATTTTTTAAAAGTTTTAGATGTATCAATTTTTCAAATCGTTAGTTAATATTCTTGCTATTCGGGATAATTGTATGAATATACCATGTAAACGAGCAAGTGTTTAGAATGAAAAAGATTTTGCGAACAAGGCTTTTAATAATGGTAATTCTTTTAAGTGAGTAATATGGTTTTTGTGGGTTTAAAGATTAAGAGGTTGACATTTGAGCTTTCAAGCATTTTGACTGAATTATCTGTAACTTTTTTATGAAGTCCGCAAGTTAACACTGGGAGAAATTGGCTTAGTACCTTCAACCACATGGATTAAATGTTGATATAGGAATATAGCTAGATGTACTTTGCAAAATATAAGTATCCTATACTTTTGCTTTTAAAATATTAGAGAATGGGACCAAACATAAAGACATACAGGGCAGCAGCCATTTTTCTTAAACCGACTCCTACCACTGCCTCCGTTTCTAAATGAAGTTTGTCCTCTGAAGTTATCCACCTGAAAGGCAGAATCAACAAGATATTCTTGAAAGTTCATTGCATATACTTTCAGTTTCATCACTGTTATTGCCTAGCTGAAAGGACTTTCGAATGAAAGTGAGACAAAAAAAAAAAAGTGCCACACCTTGATTTTCTTAACCACACTCATAATAAATATATAATGATTATCATTACTGCCAAATGAAGCAGCTGTTATAAAGGAATATACCATTTTGAATGTCAGGGGATATCTTAATAGAGAATTTCATTAAGTGCTGAGGAATGGGATTTGTGTTTCAGCTCAACACATCTTCACAGGGAAGTCACCCCTAAAATGGGTCTCCTGACAGACAGGTACAATGACAGTTTGGTGGGTTTGTCTTTGGAGCACAAAAGGGTCCTCCCTCGCCATAACAGTGACAGTAGCAGACAAGAGCAGAGGATTCAACGTCCACAGGAAGCACACCCATTCACGTCTCTCCGTAGGAAGGGGAACCTGCTGTTTTACTACTCCTGCTCCTTTTGAGAACCGACGAGATAATTGTTTATAGAAGACACAATATCTCACTACAGTTTAATGCCAGCTGTACTAACTGCCAGAACATGTGATGTTCTACCATAGATGCCAACCTCTAAAAGTAGTTTTCAGTAACCAACATGTTCATTTTTTAGTAATTTTCAGTAAAAAAATTTTTTTCAGTAATTTTCAGTAATCCAGTCTACAGCGGCAAATTTGGGTATTTAACACTGCAACAAATTTTAATCCGTCAGAACTATTAACAAAATAATAATAATAATAATTATTATTATAATAATACAATAAAAATAATTTGCAAGTGGGAAAATTTAAAATACTGTCTACCAGAAAAATATAATAAATTGCCTCCAGACATGAAGAAAAATTATTACTTGGAATGTTGGCCAAATTATTATGATAAACTGGCTGTAGTTGCCATTTTAGCCTTCCTTAATTCAATTTGTGAAAACTTCTTCTGATAGCATAGTTCACTGTGTGCAATGCTATTTATTTTTTCTACTAATAAAGAAGACAGCACATGAGTACTTAAATTAGGTCTGAATTCATTCATGTTTTTTTCACAATACTGAAAATTCTTTCTGTACTTGCATTGCTATGAGGGACTATTAAAATCATTTTCATAATTTTGCTTAATGATTCATACTTCAACTGGCCACTTTCATTTTTCATTAAAGAAATTCTGTGCCACACTTCATCCATTCTCAAAGAAGTAACAGCACAGTTAAAATTTTCAAACTGGTAGTGAGCAAATTCAGATTCCACCTTGTCAGATTCTTCTGGTTTCAAAACTGGAAACAGGGAACACATATATTGGACTGATGCAAAAGAGACACTTTGCCTTAATGCTACATCTGCAATTTCAGCATGACTCAGAAATTCATCATTAAGTGGAAATTTTCTTAAAATGTAATTGCAGCCTGCCTTGTAAAATTTCCTTACCTCAGAATAAAAAGTAGCCACTGTGTCTTCACTCAAATCTGCAGTTGTGCCTATATAAGATCTCGCTTTTGACCCAATTACGAGATCAGAGTTTTCTTTTTGATTTCTCCTTCTTTCAAAATTTCCATCTGCAAGAGATGTTGCTGTCACATCAAATGCCGATGGCTTGATAAATCGTACAAGCAATTCAGATAACAGACTATGAAGTTTTCTTTTCAATACATGCACAAGCGGAGCTTCCTGCTGTAAGAACACGTTAACAGATGTAAATAATGGAAGAGTTGCAGATAAAAAAAGACAACGTTTAGATGAAGGATTTCCAATCATACTTGCAAGGTTCTTATACTGTGAATTAGCTTCTTCATTGTCACTGAAATAATGTTCTAGAGCCTCCCACTGTTCTAAAATTCTGTCAATGGATTCCAAAAGTGATAACCAGCGAGTATTGACATGCTTTAGAATTTTGTGTGGTTTAGTACCACAAACAGCTTGACTCAGTTTTAGATTGTTTCCTCTTTGAACTTTTCTTAAAAAAAAAAGAACTGTATCAGAAACTGCTCAACATTAAATCCTTTCAGTTGAGTAGCAGATTTCTGTGCAGCTAAATTTACTAAATGGCATGAACATCGCTGCACTATGATTGCAGGCTGAACCTTCTTTATGTGAGAAACAACACCTTTTACTTGACCTATCATAGTGTTAGCATTGTCACAAGAAAATGACACACAGTTGCTCCACGAGATATTTTTTTAACAAACTCATTGTTCAAAACGTTGAATATTCCTTCACCTGTATTATTACTTAATTCAACCAATGATAACAAAACAGTTAAATTTTTCCCTATTTTATCGTCAAAATATGTTATTGTAATGGGATACAGTTTATTTGCGTGAGCATCATTACTTCTGTCCGTAGATAGAGAAAAAGGATTTTTTTAAACTTCAGATACGATGTTACTTGTAGAAACACTGGCCATGTGCTGAATTAGTGCAGTAGCCTTGGTTCTTCCACACGAATATTTTTTTGCGATCGCTGAATCGGGAAACATGGCTTGAAATAACGGTTTAGCATGGTCAGCAGCTGCTATGGGTAAATTGTGTTCCACAATAAATGAAGTGAACATAAGTTCTGCATTTATTACTGTTCTCCTTTGATGCAAACAAATCGCTCACTGACTGAACTTTCAACTCACCGAAAGATTTATGCTTTTTCGATTCTGCGTGTCTTCGGCAATCATCCCGTCCACCGTGCGCAATACTAAAATCGCATCTACAAATTCTGCAAAACACGTGGTTCACAGAAACTTTTGATTTCTCAAAATAGGGCCAATCTCTATTGTAAGTTTCTAGAAAACACTGTTTCTTCTTCAACGATGGTTTGTCTAAAGAACGCTTCATTCTAAATAAATGAAAGAAAACAGCAAAAAAACTTTGCAATTGGCTCACCCTTCCGTGATGTAACAGTATGGTAGCACGTGCAGCAGAGAGAACCAAAAAGCATCAAGGACAATAAAAGCAAAGCGCTGCCTACGAGGAACGGAAGCAACTGCCCTGGTTGCACGCAGGAGACACTGAGTGCATCATGGGAGTTCGGAACGAATGCCTAAGCAGCGTCCGCACAGAGCTAAACTGCGTTCGGCATGGAATGAAACACTGAGTCAGCATAGTGTGGTTGCTGCTCAATCTACGGTAGATAAATTGCCAATTAAGATGCAGAAATCTTTAATACACAGAATGTAGCATTTAATTCCCCCCGAAAAACTTGAAGAACCAACAAAAATTTTTAAGTTGATAAAAATTTGCTTTCTATCTCAGAAAATTAAATCAAATGACGATTTTCCGTAATTTCAGCAGTGTTTCCGTACTTCCATAACAGCAACCAAATCTATGTGTTCTACAAAAAGTTTTCAAATCTTTGCAGATCCAGCGTACACATCGTAGTTATAATAGAAGTAAACACTTGACATTGGCTTTGCTCAGGCAGAAATTGTGCGAGTTCCATGGCTATTTGTGGGTCTCTGTACCAGACCGAAAGAGGTAACAAGCATGTTTGTTTTGTGCTATGCCTCTTCACCAACTACGGTGAAGTGATCCCTCCGAAAGACACAAAATCCATAACAATAGCGAAGGCATTTTTGGAAGAGATAATATCAAGACATGACAGACACAGGTAGGAATTTCTCATCATCCATGATGAAGGAGCTGTATACTAAGTTTGGTATCAAGAAATTAAACACATCTTACCATGCAAGTGCAAAGGCAGCTGTAGAATAGGTTGGCCAAACTGTGATGAATTCCCAAGTTCTGTTATATGGGTTTTTAATTTTAAACTCTAAATGGATTATTGTTCATCTAAATTAAGTTGTACATGATTTGCTAAATGTAAGTATCATATACTTTTGCTATTAAAATAATAAGAGAATGAAAAGCATAAAGTCACACAGGGCAGCAGCCATTTTTCTCAAACTATCCCCTATGACAGCCTCTGTTTCTAAACAAGATTTTTCCTCTGAAGTCATCTACGGGAAGGGAGAATAAACAAGATATTCTTGAAAGTTGTTTTGCATGCGTGTTTAGTTTCATCACTGTCACTGCCCAGCTGTAACGACTTTCCAAAGAAGTAATTTCAGAGTGAAAGTGAGACAAAGAAAAAAAAAAAAGTGTCACACCTTGATTCTCTACAATGACAGTTCACTGGGTTTGTCTAAGGAGCACAAAAGGATCCTCCCTGGCATAACAGTTACAGTACCGGACAAGTGCAGCAGATTCAACGTCCAGGGGTAGAACACCCAATCACCTCTCTCCGTACAAAGGAGAGCCTGCTGCTTTCCTCCACCTGCTCCTTCTGAGAACCGACAAGAGAAGTGTTTATAGAAGATATCTCACACCGGTTTAATGCCAGCTGCACTGATTTCCAGAACATGTGATGTCCTACAACAAGTTTTCGACTCTAATATGTTATGGTTTATTCCTAAAAAGGTTACCATAAAATTATTCTGTACAATACGTCCACTATATTCAAATGCTACTTCTTTAGCTTAACTGCAATGACTAAAAGCTCATCAACTACATGGCCTATTCAATATCTTGGCACTAGCTTATATAAAATAGTAAAAAAAATATAGTCGACAAATATACATTATTTCAATTCAAGTTAACGTTTTCAACTCTTTTCAGACCCAGTGCACACATCATGGAGTTGTAATAGAAGTAAACTTTTGGCATTGGCTTTGCTCAGGCAAATTTGATGCAGGCAGAAATTGTGTGAGCTCCATGGGAAAAGGTAGCTATAGACATTTGTGGGCCCCTGCCCCAGACCGAAAGAAGTAACTAGCACGTTTGTTTTGTGATATGCCTCTTTACCAAATACTGTGAAGTGATCCCCGTGAAAGACATAAAATCCATTACAATAGTGAAGGCATTTTTGGAAGAGATAATATCAAAACATGGTGCTTTCTTTCAATTTTTGACAGGCAGAGGTAGCAATTTTTTATCGTCCACGATGAAAGATGTATACTAAGTTAGGTATCAAGATATTAAACACATCTTACTCTGCAAGTGCAAATATGAATGAAGCTGTGGAACAGGTTGGACAAACTGATGAATTCCCTCTCATACTACGAGAACAAATCCCAAAGAGACTGGGATGAAGAATTGCCTAGTTCTGGAATATGGGTTTTTAATTTTTAACTCCAAATGGATTATTATTCATGTAAATTAAGTTGTACATGATTTGCTAAATGTAAGTATCCTATACTTTTGCTATTAAAATATAAGAGAATGGAAAGCATAAAAAGACATACAGGGGGCAGCAGCCATTTTTCTCAAAGTGTCCCTTACCACAGCCTCTGTTTCTAAACAAGGTTTTTCTTCTGAAGTCACCCATGGGGAAAGGCAGAATTAACAAGATATTCTTGAAAGTTGATTCGTGCGAGAGTTCAGTTTCATCACTGTCACTGCCCAGCTGTAACGACTTTTCAAAGAAGTCACTTCAGAATGAAAATGAGACAAAAGAAAAAAAAAAGGTATTACATTGATTCTCTTAACTACACTCATAATAAATAAATACACAATGATTTATTACTGCCAAATGAAGCAGCTGTTACAAAGGGATATTTTTCCATTTTGAATGGCAGGGGACAGCAAAGAGAATTTCAGTCAGTGCTGAGGAATGGGATTTGTTTGAGTTCAATGCTTCTTCAAAGGGAAGTCGCTCCTAAAATGGGTCTCCAACCAGACAGATGACAGTTGGCTGGGTTTGTCTAAAGAGCACAAAAAGATCTTTTTTTTTTTTTTTCCCTTGATTCGAGGTTTAACGACCATTGTGAGCAACTCAATGGGCTATAAGCAGTTGCCCGTCCCTAATTTAGGGTCACTGGTTCCAGGGAAGGGAGAGAGCCAGGGCCGTAAGACAAGCACAACATCCATGCCTCACCGGGATTCGAACCCAGACCCCTTTCGGACAAATGATCAGAGGCCATCGCTTTAGACCACTGCCCTACCGGGGCGACCAAAGAGATCTTCCCTTGCCATAACAGTGACAGTAGTGGACAAGTAAAGAGCAGAGGATTCAACGTCCATCACCTCTCTTTGAAGTAAGGGGAACCTGCTGTTTTACTCCTCCTGCTCCTTCTGATAACCGACGAGAGAATTGATAAGTGTTTACAGAAGTTCTCACTACAGTTTAATGCCAGCTGTACTGATTGCCAGAACATGTGATGTCCTAAATATGTTTTCAAGTCTTTGCAGTCCCATCATGAGTTATAATAGAAGTAAACGCTTTGTATTGGCTTCGCTCAGTCAAATTTGATACAGGCAGAAATTGTCTGAGCTCTATGGGTAAAGGTAGCTATGGACATTTGTAGGCCCCTGCCCCAGACTGAAAGAGGTAACAAGTATGTTTGTTTTATGATATGCCTCTTTGCCAAATACTGTGAAGTTATCCCTCTGAAAGACACAAAATCCGTTACAATAGTGAAGACATTTTTGGAAGAGATATCAAGACATGTGGCCCTCCTCCCTTTGAATTTTTGACAGACAGAGGTAGCAATTTCTTATCGTCCACGATGATATATATATATACACTAAGTTGGGTATCAAGAAATTAAACACGTCTTACCACGCAAGTGCAAATGGAGCTGCAGAATGGGTTGGTCAAACTCTGATGCATGCATACCCTCTTGTGCTACGTGAACAAATTCCAAAGAGACTGGGACAAGGAACTGCCTTTCATTCTCATGGATACCGGGATTCAGTTCAATCTCCTAAAGTTGCAGCATGAATATGACATTGTGGAACAAAATCTCAAAATGCAGGGAAAAAGCAAAGTAAACAGAAGCAGAAAATAGCGAACAATAAAAAAAAAAATTAAAAGATGGGGATATTGTGTATTTGTACACACCTCAATGGGGTGAAAGCTGCGTAAGAAAGTTATCTTGATTATGGTCAGGACCCTGTTGTATCTTACAGATGGCAAGTAAGGTGAATGCTATGATTGTGCAATAAATGGTATGAGGAAGCTCCATATTGTTCACTTGGGCAGCTTAACATGCCTGCCCTCTTGAAGAGATTACGCTGATGCAAGAGGAGGAATGGTTTTGCAAAACGCCAAGAAACCAAAATTTCAGATAGAAGAGTTTTTTTTCACAGCAGTCCCTGCTTTCACGTATGTTGGTCAATGAGACGAGGCTGTCACTCTACCCCAGAGCAACCCCACCGAACAAGAGTCTGAGGGGGAACAAGCAACGTTTTCTGGATACAATCTTTGGCTATGTGGTCCTGATAGGAGGGTGGCACTGCCGGCCCCACAGGACAGCAATGACGATTCAACAACGGGCACCGAATCTTATGATGGGAAGGCAACTGCGTTTTGTATATCCAAAGGTGGAAGTATAGAGACGTACGCCTGAGATGGCTCAGGAGGAGGGGACATTGGTGGTTAACTGCTAGGGACGGGGGGAGGGGGAGTGATACCAACGTCAAAGGAGCGTGTGCAATAACATTTTCTTGGGATAGTTTTAAAAGCTTAGGGTCAATTTGCAAATACTGGGATCAGCTCAATTCAAGTTTATCTGAGATATAGAAACAATAATTAGCTGATTTCTGGATGTGTTGTGCTGAAAAAGAAAACTTAAGAGACAGAAGTAATATCAGAACAGGATTATTTAGAAATTGCAATGGCGACAAACTCATTTGTCACTGGAGCATCCAAAATGTTCAAATTAAAAAAACAACAACAGAATAATGTAAGTTACTAAAAAAAACCCCTTGACATCAAAGATTTTGTGCTGTTCTGTCGGAAAAAAATGTAACAGAAAGTGGCCTTTTCAAAGGGGGAAGGGAATAAAATGTTACAGTAACCTGGGAATTTCAATCTGCAATTAGGAAATTTTAATTGTTATTAAATGAAAAAAAGAAAAAGTCATTAGCAGAGGCAAAGAAATGGCAGTGTGACCAACCAGAAGAAGAACAATCTCTCTCAAACGACAATCGGAGAATGCCACAAACGTATAAATTTAGGACACAGCCCAAACATTTCGAAAATCACAGCAATATCGCTTTCCTCGCAGCGAAACAACCTGTGATCAGCAGAAAATAAAAGGAAATCACTCATAAGGGATGCTAATGCTTTTCTCCTCTCCCAGCGAAAGCAAAGAAGTTCTCGACGGGACCCTCTACTGACAGAATGCACCAGACAGCAGAGGGAAAAAAAGAGCAAGAAAAAAGAAGCTGGAGGTTCAAAAGGTTATTTCGAACATTTTCCAGACATGCAGAAAAGAGGGGAAAAGGATGCACTGATAAGGGATCGGCAGTCTGCTTCTTGTGGCCGAGCAAAATAGGTGCTCTTGCAAAAATGGACATCAAGTGAGCCCCTTACAGAAACAAAACAGTGGTTCTCCAGCTCACCGAAGGAAGAATGAGTCCTCTGAAACTTGAAATTTTCCCAGTCTACATGCTGGCATGGATAACTGTTCACAACAGTGGCCTGGACACAATTCTGAAAAAGGGTTTGTGGGTATAATCTCACTTAAAGGGCAGCATATGTTGATAAAAATGATATCCAATCAAAAAATTACACAACACAATGTCACTTATCACTAACAATTAACAAAATTTCTACAAATTTAAAAAAATCCTCAAATGCTTAAACCTACCTAAATAAATTTTACTGAAAGTAATACTCTTACAATTTAAAGGAAAACCCAAGTTACACAACATTTAGATTCTCTACTACTACCATTCTGTAGCAAAACCCATGTAAACTTAGGCAACAGGGAAGCAGTGGGGGAGTCTGGCCACAAATCCAAGTTTACTTGCTATACATGATTTTTTACATTTTTTCTTCTTCATAAGCCACCCTCAGAATCAATTTAATGAACCAATTCAAGCTCTCTCTTGATCACTAGAGCAACAGAGATAAAGAAAATGGTTAAAAAGTTATTTTTGAAAAGAATAACCAGTCTGATTCATTACATTTTAAAATATTTAAACTTTTTATCATTGAGCTAGCCTTTGAATTCTGTTTTGTTATTAAAAACATTGGGGGGGGGTAACAAATTTTAAGAACTACAGTAAATTGGCTATAGACAGTGTCATTGACAAGCATACCTCATTTGGTACTCAAACTTTGGCCTATCTTTAACAAATGGTCAGAAGTGAGCACCTCGGACCATTCGGCCATCAAAACACTATTAAAACAGTGAGTCATTCAAAGCAAATTCTTGGAACAAAATTTTTATCTGAAATGTTTGGGTAAGTTGAAGCACTAAAATGTAAAAAATGAAATACCAGAGAGATCTTGTTTATACTTACTGAAGTTTTGCTACAGCTTATACATTTATGTGCTGTAAACACCTATTCACAGGGTAGATAACTGCATATCAACACCCAAATAACTGATGTGTGTGCTACAATTGCAGTAATTTTGGTCTTACTCTAGCAAAACCAGAATCCAACAATGATTATTTATGGGTTATTTGTGAATTCTATTAGCAAAAACTATTAAAATGGGAAGCATAAATGCAGAGTACTAGATTCAACTATGAAATGCCACATGCAACTTTTTAGTTAGGTATAACATAAGTATAAATTGGGGTGGCATTAGTATACCTAAATATTGTTCCCTTTTGAACTTTGTTTAACATAATTTCACACCAAAATCTGGTAAAGCATGTTGGCAAAAATAGCTAGCTATAAAGAAGGAAGAGAAAAAAAAAAAAAAAAAAAAATCAAGGCCAGCTGGCCACCTACCCCCAATCAATACAAAATTTTCTGACAAATATATTGCTTCCTCAAACACTAATGGCCCTCCAACTTTTGTTTTAGGCCCACTCCAGCTTTTAGCCAGTTGCACCAAATGTTAACATTTGCTCAAGTAACATTTCATCTTGTGCAACGTATTCAAACCACCTCAATATCTCGTCATTACCTTTTTATTCCTACTGAAGAACTAGCTACCTTAGTTCTGTGTTACTGTGTGTGAATCCGCCTTTTCTTTCCATATATTCCTTTTAGCAAGCTGTTGGCAACTTTCAACCTCTTTGAGTAAAGCCCTTTACCCACACATAGCTCTCTCTAAAATAAAAGAACTTACGAATGCACTGTATATAGCCAGTTTTACTCTCAGGCCAACCTCTTCCTAAGTGACAACAGTTTTATATAGCTGATAAGACATCCCTTGATTTGTTTAACTTTCCTGTCTCTTCAATTACATCGAAATACAGCAGACACCACTTATAACTAACCTGTAGAATAGAAGTTCTCATGGGGATCATGAAGTTTGTCTCCTGCTTAGTTGAACCCATATTATCAATAACATATGCACCTTTTTGTAAAAACTGCATATATCAAAGTTTAGAATGTTTCCTTTTCTCTTGAAATTTTTTGGAAGGAACACTTTTCCTTGAATGTATTTTGACAACCAGTAACAATATTAGTATATCCCTAAACTTCCACATTTACTACTAACAGACTATTATTCTTTTAGTAAGTGGTCACTTTTGTTAGATTGTAAAACTGCTCTTACAATAAGAGGCACACCTTTTACAGAGAAATGATTCACCAATTGCCAGATTTAATAAGCATCTTGGTAATGTGCACCAGTATGACTAAAAACCACCAACATTGCAAGAGTAACGCCTATTCTCACCCCTCTATATTATATCAGGCGAGTCAGCGGCATTGAATTTTGTTATACACATCTCTTTGAAGCTTCCTTTTTCTATTCAATGCCTATTTCAGGGGTGCTTATTCTGCGAAATTAAATTTCCTGAAATTAACGTCGATCAATACTTACAAAAATCAGAATATATGTATTACATTTGTAATTTATTTCCCAAGTTCTGATATTTTTTTAAAGAACAGTGGCCTTTATAAAATTTTACTAATTGCAAATTTCCAGTGTTTGACCCTTCAAAGCTATAAATAATACTTATAAAAAGTAAAATACTGAGAAAAAATAAAGGCAACTTACATAATTGAATGCCTTGTCTGCCTGTGTCAATGGTGTACATGTATTTTCTTGTGCAGAAAAAACTGAAATGTATATGACAAAGTTTGTTCAGTTTATACTTTAAATGATTTGTATATTCATGTAATAGGTCATTTTTTGGTGCAAGTAAAACTATGGAATAAACTAGTAGTTGCAGTTGAATATAATGTTTTAATGAATGCAGAACTGCATTCATCTCTGTTGAACACATCAATGCTGCTGATGGAGGCAAAACTTCATAATGCTTTAGAAAAAAAATTGGTTATTTTGCTGCAAATCCTTTGTGTGAGATTTACGTTTACTGCACCCAGATTCCTGCTTTGGTGTTGACAGATTTTGTGTTGGAATTTTAGGGCTCACCATAATCTTTGTACTTACAGAGCTAGCTGCTGATGATTTATTTATTCCAGAAAAATGATCTCCAATTACTTCATGCCTTCTATCACACTTTTCCTTAGTTGATTTGTGATGAATTTTCCAGCTTTGCAACATGTTCTGTAACAAAGTTTCGTCAACTGCAGTGGTGATCGGATTTTCAACACTAAACATTTCAAACGTTGAACATTTCTTTGCTAAGAAGCTATATTTGATGGTATGATAACTGTCCAAGCTTTTTGCATCTTAACTAGTTCTATGCTGTGTGATGATATTATCCATGAAATTAAATGAGCTTTCCACAATTGGCCCATGAAAGCATGAGAAGAGGGCTTTTACAAGTTTACCCAATGTGGAGTATTTTTGTATTCCATCATGTGAGCACATTTTTGACACTGCAGCCCAGTATTCATCAATGCCTTTGGGAATTTTATTTTTTTCTCATTTCTCATTGGCTGAGTAATTAAAGATATCACTAATTGCTGTATCAATTTGATATGATCTGATTTCATCAATAACAAGCATTTCGTTAGCAGATAGCACTGAGCTACATGCATCAGTCAATTTTGAAAGAGCTATATAGGTAGTAGTTTGGCCTCTAAGAGAGGGGTCTAACCCTGAAAAACAAATCAGAGTAGAATTTCCCACATCATGTATAAGCAGCATGCCAGATAACATTCCTTTAGCTCTTTCTTAAATGAAGATACCATATAATCATTTGATGTACTTGCAGCAATAAGTTTTTTGGTTTCTCCTTCAACATACATAAATTTGTCTGGCAGGTGATTATCGCCACTCTTCAAATCTATTTTCAAAAGATCCTTGTGAGTTTTGCACTTTGAGATTATTTCATGTTTAATGAAAAATGATAAAATTTTCTTTATCAACACAAAAAGTTCAATATGCAATCTACGCAACATAGGTTTTTTGGTCTGAAACAACTTTATGTATTCATTAAATATAGGCAGAACAGCTTTGTACAGATGGATTTCAAGTAATGTTTTCTTTTGCACCACAAAAAGGCTTTCGATAATTTTATTCTTCCTTTCTTTTCTCATTCCTGTTAAACTTTTTGATTTCAAAGAATCTTGGATTTTCACAAGTTTGGACACACAAGAATTACTAATTTCTTTCCCCATACACTTTATCCAAATCAGACTTATACAAATTTCTGTCTGAATCTTTAATCCAAGAATAATAGAAGATTAGCAAAGCATCCAACAACAAAATCATGCGTTCAACTGCTGGGAGCACACACAGCCATCTACGATTTGGTCGTGAAAGCGGGGAGAGCTTTTGAATTCCCAAAATCATACAGATTTTGAAAAATAGTTCTCTTTTGTCAACACTTAGCAAGTCAAAGTGAATGTTGTCACACAATGATTCAATGTGCATTTAAAAAGGAGCAGTGAATCTTTTTGCTCTGTTGTTAACAGTATGGCAGCTATCACCATCAATATGAAGTAGATGTGGAGCTTTGTTGTTACAAACTAATGTTTCTACACCATTTTTTACCCCTCATAGTGTTGCACGAGTCCATCAAGAGACTAATTAGGTTACTCCAAGGAATACCATTTCCTTCTATTAAATTTACTATTTTTGAGTAAATATTGGCTGCAGTACAAACCTGAAGTTGAAGCGACGATAAATGTTGTATTACGACTTCTTGTTGCTCAGGGCAAAAATATTGTGCAAGAATAGTTAAGACACTACAATTCGTCCGACTTGTGCTCTCATCAATATTTAATGAGAAGGGAGTCTGTCTGAGGGTATCGACAATTTGTTTTTTTATTGTATGAGCAAGGCCATCTCTCATTTTGTATGTAACAGTTGACCTATTCATACTTAATGCCTGTAATGCCTTTGGGTCCTTTGACAATGTCTGGGCCAGTTTTATAAGTTGAGGCCCAAGTGTATAGGGAACAGAGTTTTCCGCTATGAATGAACATAAAATTGCCTACGATCTAACTGTACGGGTACTTAGATCTAGTGGCTTTTCATCACCAGCAGGGCTTTCTGCAGACGTATAAGAATACAAGGTCATTGAACTCTTTACAGATGTTTTTGAAGATTTGTGTTGTGAAGAATTTGAATGGCTTATCAATGCTATTACACATTCCTTTTCATATTGAATGCTTTTGTTGCACCAAATGCAGAAACATTCCCCAGGAGAATCAGTTTTTCGACACCATATTCCAATGGTGTCAGCATTGGCATCTTGCTTCTGAAGCCAATCCCAGCAATATTTATTGCGGATATCTTTTTCAAAAACTTTTATGAGCTCAGCATCAGAATCTTTCAAAAACTTCATTATCATAAATTACATGCAATGTCAGGAACAGAAACTATTCTGTAGAATAGCACTTCACCAGGAGCAGCAGCAGCAACAACAACAAGGATAACCAGTGGTCCCCAGTGCAGCAGCAGTCCAATGGAGCAGGAACAAGTTGAAGTACTTAGGAGTGCAGTAAACTCAAGTTACCATACTACTGAAGCAGGGTGGGGGAGGGATGAAGAGGGGATAGTCACCCACATCCTGGACTCAGATTTCTCTGCATTTTAAGAAAGCCAGAAGGTCAAAGAGTGCATTGAAACCAATGACAAAGATTTTCTGAGCAGCAACCAGCAGGCATCCCAAAGGGAAGGGGGAGGGGTGAACAAAGTCAGCAGGGAGATCCTCCCTAGATCTCTGTGATGATAAGTCTTGAAGGTAAAAAGCAGCAGGCAGAGTGGGTGGGCCACTAAGCCCTCGGGTGGGGCAGGAGCAAAGGGGCACTGCCAGGAAAAGAAAGGGGTGAGAAATTTCTGTTTGGAGTAGCTTTGGGCCAACCCAGCACCAAACCACAAAGGAAAGCAAACAGTTAACACACTTTTAGAAGACAAATATAACATCGGTTGGGGGTTGGGAGGGGATCTCTCCCAGCTGAATTGGGTAGACACAGAGTGGACCTGTTTCTCTTCTCCTCTGTGGGAGTAGATTGACAGTTAGATTTCCCAACTCCCAGTGGAATTGAGTTTTGCTTTAGCCACCAATCAAGGGAACAGGGAACAATTTTTTTGACTTTGGTTTAAAAAAAAAAATCACAACATGTAACAAAGTTTGTTTGCCCCCAGTTGACCCTGCTCACTGCAGGCTTGCTGTCTGGTTCTGTGCCAAAACACACCCCTCATAAGTTTGAAAAGGCATTATTTGCTGTCACCTATGAACACAGAAATTGCAGTTCTTACAATAGGTCACTTTTGGTAAAAGTTGCTTGTAAGTGACTGTTCAGTAGCTGTTAATTGATGATCAAGATGAGTAAATTGTATACTGTGCTCATGCTATGCATCAGAAATTATGGATTTAAACAAGTGCAAAACATTGATGCTAAGTTAGATAAAGATTTAAGGTTACTAAAGAGAGAAGGCATGGAAAGAAAACTGAAGTTGTAAAAAAACAACTTTGGCATTCTCCCAAATTCATTTTCAACAGTAAAAAAAAAAAAAAAAAAAAAAGAATTAATGTGCAAGTTACACAAGCATCTTCAGTTAATCTTTAAAGAAAGATTTTGGAATGGAATTTTCACTGATGTGGAAGCAGCAGATTTTTTCATGGTTCCACACACCAAGAAATAAAAACCTCCCAATAACTATCTTCACTGAAAAATCAGGCTTTAGATTTTGCACGACTTTTGGCAAGCAATGGATAATTACACCATTTTAATGAATGCTATGTGTCTAGTTGTGGTGAAAGTGTGTGTGTGTGTGTGTTAAATGGTGGAACTACCTGAAATCTGTTTTATCTAGTGAAAGTGAAGTCACAATACAAATCCAGTGATGTTCATAAAGATTCTTTTTATAGGCAACTGTCAGAAAAAACTTTAGTTGTGAAAGGCAAAAAACAGCAGAAGTGGGAGTAATTAAAAAATATAATTAACTGTGATGTTACCTGAAAATAAATGCAATGGTTTCAGAGGCAACACTAAGGCAAACGGAGACCTATTTGTTAATAAGATAGGATATGGAAAAATTAAACATGACAAAATTTTGAGGCACCAGAGGGCTAAAAAGGAGTCATTTTGTGTTTCACTTCAAGATTACTTCTGGACAACAAATTGCTGACAATCAGAAAGTACAGATTTGTAGACAGTGGAGCACACATAATGATGAGTGATGGAAGAAAGAAAAAGAGAGAGAGAGGGGGGGGGGGGTCACTGAGACAAGAAAACTGATTTTAATTGTAGTTAAGAGTTTGAACTCCTAATTCTTATTTTGAATTAAAAAATTCAATGAATGCATTAGATAAAGTTGAAAAACAATTGACAGTGTAAGTAAAAAACCAAGAATTGGTCCATTTTCAACATAACATGTAAAATGCAAAGTAAATGCAACAGTAAAATTTTCGTTTTCTGAAATGCTGTAACTTTTTGTTATAGCCTTATACTCACACACTTTTATTTTGCAAGAGATTTTCTACTCCATTTAATACTGACTAGCTATCACTTGACAGAACAGGTTTAACAACCAATTTATTGAATAAACAATTAGTAACCAAATATTTCTGACCATATGCAATGCAATATGAATTTGAAAATGGCAAATGTGCACCCTTGTTTGGCATGGGAATAAATTCAGTTATAACAAAGTTTACCTATATCAAACAGTTTTTGTGCTCCCTTCAATTTCATTATGTGCAGTTTCACCTTTTACGAGGGGGTGCCGAAAGTTCTCGGCCTAACCCACTTCCTGTAATTGTAGCATTATTTTGTCACTGCAGCCCGAAAGAGTGTTCTTTTGTATCATAAAGTGTCAATTTTCAGACTAATAGCACTTTTTTTTTTTTTGCAGATGTTTGACATCCTGAAATGAATCATGTCAATGCAAAGTGTTGAATTTCTGAATGTGGAACTCCGGACTGTCATGAAATTTCTGTTCCTGCAGAAGAAAACTGCAAAGGAAATCAACGAGTGTATGACACAAACATTAAGTGCCCTTCATATCCCACTGTGAAGCAATGGTGTGCCAACTTTCAGTGTGAAGACTTTGAGCCGAAGATGCAGCAAGATCTGGGAGGCATTCAACAGTGACAGCACCCGAAATTGTTGATCATGTTCATGATTTAAGTATTACAAGGTTTCAAATATAAGTATTAAAAGGTAAGAAACCTTGTAATACTTATATTTGTATGCAAGTAAATTTAAGAACAACTGTGGCTTCCGCTATAGATGTTTTAACCTGAATTTAAATGTTCACGATTTGATTTTGTCAGATCGGCGAATCTCAACTAAAACAATAGCCGAGACACTGGAGATATCCAGGGAACGTGTTGGGTTCATAATTCATGAACCACTTGGATATGCAGATGTCAGCGAAGTGGGTGTCCAAATGTTTGAACGCTGATGAGAAACGCAACGAGTGGACACTTCCAAATCGGTTTTGCAGCATTTTGAGCAATCTGGTGATCATTTTTTAGAGCAACTTGTCACTGTTGATGAAACGTGGTTACATCACTACAAACCATAGACTAAACCAACAGTCCCAGCAGTGGTGGCACCCTGATTCTCCACGGCCAAAGAAATTACTCAAAGGTATGCAGGAAAGGTCATGGTAACTTTTTTTTTGGGATTTGGAAGGCCTTTTACTGACTATCTCCTGAAGGGCCAAACAATAAATGATGAATACTATTCCAACTTGCTGTGCCAATTAAAGGGGGCGTTGAAGGAAAAAAGGCGAGGGAAAACTGAAGAAAGGTGTTCTCTTTTTTGCAAGCCAGTGGGCCGGCTCACAAGACAATGGATGTTTTGAGGTATCTGGGGTTTAAAAGTGCATAGATCATCCACCCTACTCACCAGTTCCGGTTCCTAAACCTTAAAAAAAGTTTGAAAGGGAAGCATTTTGCGAGTGATTCGGAGGTGATATCAGCAGCAGAGCAGTATTTGAGTGATCAGACTTCAGAATTTTTTTTTTTTGGAAGGATTATAGAAACCCCAGAAACACTGTGCCAAGTGTGTTGAACTTCGGGGTGAACATGTAGAATAGTCTAAGTTTCATGACTCTAGCCCATTTCCTTCTTGGTGAGGCTGAGAACTTATCAGCATCCTTTCATAAAATTTCTGGGGTTGGTTTGGTACCACTGACAAACATACTACCATTTAACATAATTCCATATTTTTCTAAGTCCTCCTCAGTTGAAATTCCTACAGCAAGTTGTTCACATTGGGAAATTAACACTGAAAACTGGTGGTAGAAGAATCACATACCTCAACATGTGACACCAAGTATACCTTCTCAAAGTTCGAAAGTATGCAGGAGTAACATGGAGGAGACTGGCACAAGACAGATCGTTGTGGAAGAAACTTGGGGAGACCTTCGTCCAGCAGTGGATTGATAATGGTTGACGATGATGATATATATGACAATTATGATATATATACATATATAGATATCATAATTGTCAACCATTATTAGTCCACTGCTGGATGAAAGTCATCCCAAGTTTCTTCCATGACGGTCTGTCTGGAGCCAGCCAGCCTCCATGTCACTTCCAATTTCACCCACCCATCTCCCATGTGGTCTTTTCCTGCCCCTTAGAATCCACTCTAAAACTTCTGACAATATGTCCAGCCCATTGCCCTTTCAAGGATTTCACTCTGATCATGAGGTCTTCCACTAGTCATTTTCCTGATCCACGAGTTTCTCTTTGTATCTTTCCTGGTTACACCAAGCATTAATCACTTCTTTTAAAACCTAATGGCATATTCCTCTTAAAATTTGTACTGTTCCGTCTAAAAGCTCTCCAACCAAGTTTTGTACGCCAATTTAATTTCTTCATCAATGTGGCCCTCACTTGATATTTGCTGGCCAAGGTAAATGTAGGTATTGGTTATCTCCAGCTTTTCACCATCAACTGATAAATCTTCATTTCTCGTAAAAGCCTTATACATCAGTTTTGCCTTCTGTAGGTTCATTTTTAATCCCACTTCTTTACTCTTATCAGCAAGTTCCTGGATCATACTCTGCAGCTTTGACGGGGTAGTTGCAAAAATCACATCAAAATGAAGGCGAGTTAGATATCTCCATTAGTCTTTATCCCTTTGTTTTCCTAGTTCAATGATTGAAAGACATTATGCAATGTAGCATTAAATAGTTTGCGAGATATAGTGTCACCGTGTCTCACTCCCTTTCCAATTTTTATGGGTGCTGCATTCTCAAATAGGAGAAACCCTTTGCACTTGCATTTTCATAGATGTTATTAATAATATTAATGTATGCATCTTCAATACCACAGGATTTCAAAGCCATTGTAACTGTTGATATGATATATATATATATATATATATATATATATATATATATATATATATATATATATGCAGTATATATCATCCATTTTCAATTCACTGCCGAATAAAAATCTCCCCAAGTTTCTTCCGCAACGTTCTGTCTTGAGCCCGTTTCCTACAATAGCTAGACACCCCTGGTAGTCCTCCGTACCACCCTCACAGATCAGCAGTATGTCAACATTCTATGACCTGTCATGTTGCCATTCCTGTCGCAGCATCAACGGGATATATATATATTTTGTTGTTTTCGGCAAAATGTGTATATATGAGGACAACACACAATCCTGTCTTACTCCTAAACAAATAATGTAAATCATAGTTTTTAATGGCTTACGACTTCCCTCCACCTTGACTGTTGAAAGACGCAAAGGTGTATAAATAAGTACTCTGCATCTTTTTAATACACTGAACAATTCTGTTATCTAGATACCCAACTACAGTATTTACAGAAGTATAAGTCAATGTGGACTTTTAGAGCAAAAATGTTGGATTTCAGCTATATTTGTAGTATAAGTCGACCACCCTCCTCCAAACATATCCCTTCGTTAAAATCATGTGTGCCCCGTCGTGAATGATATCCTCCTTGGAAAAGAGAGGAAAAACATATAGAAAGCTGTACAGGCACACCAAATGCGTGTTGATGCTGGTAGGCGATTGGCCATGTCTAAAAAAACTGGTCACACAGCTTTCTTGTCCCCTTCGCTGCTGTTTCTCACGGTATTGTGAGGTCAACCGGTCCACATTCGCATTTCCCCGCGATGCATCCGTTAGACGTCAGCTTGAATAAACCTTTTAAAGCTGCCCTTAGAAACAAGTGAACTGAATGGATGATTAACGGCGAAAAATCAGTCACGGAAAAGGAGAATATCTGTGCCGTGCCATTGGAAACATTGTGCAGCTTCATTATTGAAGCTTGGGATGCAGTAAAGACCGAGTCCATAATTAAGTCCTTTAAAAAATGTGAAATATTGAACAATATGGATGGAATGGAAGGTGATGATCTGTGGCAATCCGATAGCGACACTGACATGAACAGTGATAACGAGTGGGACCTATACAATATCGGTGAATTCGATACTGAGTCACGCGATATGTTGACAATTTTTTTTTTTTTTTTTCAAAAGTGATAGCGATGATAAATTTTCTGGATTTTAAATTTGTTTTAGTAATTTGTATATGACCTTTTTGCATTAATGCTATGTAAAAATGAGTTAATATAAAAACTCGATGTACCAAAATTTTCGCACAAAATTTTTCAGGGGGCATTTTATCCTCGCCGTATAAGTCTACCTCATTTTTTTAAAATACTTTTCCCGTTTTACGATGACTTATACGCCTGTAAATACGGTATGCCTTTTCAAAATCAATAACTCAAAACTCTTTAGAGAGCTTCCTTAGCACAGTTCACACACATTCCCACCATCCCAAGACTCCTGAAGCCACAATAGCATTGCATACACAGCTGATTTTGTAACATCTTTCTGAATACTCTTGAGTAAACATTGCAAGAAACACTAATTGTGAAGATGCCATACATAATACCTATGAATCTTCACGTTTCCCTTATGTATTCAAATGGCAGACTTCCACTGTAATCAGTCGCATACACCACAGGCCGTACTAATTTCCCTTACTATCTCATTGATTTTGTGTGATCACAGACAGTTACGCCATTAGGTACTTAACCAATTGCAGAAAAGTTTCAAAATAAACCTGCAGCTTAATATTTTGGAACAAACAAGCCTTTTTGATGTCATTAGCATCTATGTCCTCTATATTTTCCGGTCATAATAATCAGCATCCCTGTGTTTATCTGACTTTCATTCAGTGTATGTTTTCAAAACACTTTTTGCCATTTTGGTATTTATTTTCTATATAATTACCCTACATTACAAATGCCTTCCCTTTTTGTATCCCTAACAAATAATACATTGCCTGTTACATTTTGTTTCTTTAGTTAGTGTAGGACATACATTTTCAATGATTCCTGAAAGCCTTTAATCTTTTCCTTAATACCCTGATTCACCTCTGTTGTTTACCCAAGAGTTGGCTTTTCTATCCTTACATAGTGCTATACCACATGCTTTTGTTGCAGGTATGATCACTCATATTATCTACCCTTTAAATACAACAGTCAAAGCTTTCAAAATGAATTGACAAATTTGTTTTCCCCTTTTTTGTTGATTTGACGACCACCACGAGCAACTGAATGGGCTACAAGCACAGTCGCCCATCCTCAATTTAGGGCCACTGGCTCCAGGGAAGGGAGAGAGCCAGTGTTGTAAGACGAACAACACCCATACCTCACCAGGATTCGAACCCAGACCCACTTGGATGAATGATCATAAGCCAGTGCTTAGACCACTGTGCCACCAGGGTAGCCATTTCAATTCTGATACAGCTTTCCATGAATTCACCTCTGAGAAACATGAATCTATTCTCTAGTATTCAGTTATCAGTCATAATGTTTAATACTGTTATGGGACTAGGTCACTCATTTTTGTACTGGGATATAGTGAACCATACATCCAGTAACAACATACAGTCAAACCTTAGTAATGAGAATTACTTTTACAACAAATCTTTTTTTTTTTTAATTCCCTGACAATTTTCATATATATTACACGTTTTTTAATTATTCTTTTAACATGAAATAGTAGTAAATGAATTTATGGCACCTCTATTCATATTGTACTGTGTAATTAACTTTTTTACGGGTCTTATAGGTCATTATTAAAAAAAGTTGATGACGAACTAGGCTTTAGTTCGAAAATTTGACCAACTTTTTTGAATAATAACCTCTATTAGACCCATAAAAACTTAATTCCACAATGAAATAATAGTTTAAACAAACTGATATTTCATCAGCATTGAAAAATGGATTCTCTTAGTATGAACCAGCAACTTTTTTCCCTTACTTCTCAATGCTATTTCTAGGTCCCATTCATTTTGAAACTAACTGGGGCACCTAACTCATCTTTTATTCTAACTGTACAAATGATGGAAAGGCTTCAGTGGACCCTTCTACTTTAACAAGAGATAAGGAATTTCATGAGGGGTGAGGCTTTGGGAAGAGGGTAAATCTCATCTGCTTAGTTTTAAACATTGCTGATGGGAGTCTTCTAGTAATCACTGAAGTGATGTACCTGAACAATACCATTTTGCCACTTCCACACTGCTTTTTATCCTCAAATATATTAGGTTGTAATGCTGTCTAAAACATGATAAAACTTCATTAAAACCACAACACACTAGTTGCAAGATGAAGTGAAAGATTTACTACAATTAAAACCAGTATGTTACAGTTAAAATGATAAAATTACACGAGGAGAGATCTTTCGGGTCACCCCTTGCTGCCCATTGTCAAGCCAACTGTGAATACATGTGGTGCGACGACAACTTATATGCTTTATAATAGTCATGTGATGTCGCCATGGTAACAGTAATGTGCATGTGAATAAACTTAAATTTTAAGGTTAATGTTAAAATCATATTAACAATGGAGGCTCAAGTGAACGTATAAGACGTTGCCAGGTTAAAGGGAGGTCATCATTACAGCATAATTTGTTAATCCACACTATAAAAAGTGCTTCCGTAAACAAAGTGTCTTTCCTGTATTTGGTGTAGGCGAGATGAGAGACCTCATTCCAACACGGAGTAAATTGATTGAGGGTTACTGTGCGAGCTAAAGATGTGGTTGTAGCTTCCCTAGAAGTGTCATATTGGTGTTCATGGGATCAAACAATGTAACTCTAATTTGGTTTATTAGGGGTTTGGGGGTGTAGAGGAATACAATATACACCATGTGTTTGCCTGTTGATAAAACATCTACCTGATCGTAAATTCTTAAAAATGTTAGAGGTTCAGATCCCGAAATGTAATTTATGTTTATTACAGAATTTGTTAAGCATGTTGACAATAGGGATGTTAAAGGTTACAGAGCCAACAAATGTCACAGTCAGTTTGTCTACTTGTTGTTTTGTGGAGACAGTCCGCTAGTAACAAGATAAGCTTCGGTACTACATAAGGTGGGTAACCAAAGGTCTTAGCTAAATTTAAAATAAATGTAAGTTCAGTTCGACGATGACGACAAATTGAAGACGAGTGAGTAAAAGCTCTTGCTATATATGAACGTAATCCTGCTAGTTTATGTTGAATCGGATAGTATGACGAGAAAGGGATAAGTGATGGTACAAAAGTCGGTTTACGAAAAACTGAATAAGATAGTCGATTGGTACCAAGTTGGCGATGAAGACAAAAATCTAAAAAGGAAGGGAACAGTTTTCTTCGGTACCTATGGTAAATTTAATGGTGGGAATGAATGAGGAGAGTGTTTGAACAAATTGTTGAAACAGTTGCAGTGAAAGAGGCCAAAAAATCAGAACATCGTCTACATAAAAACTAAATAAAGTAAAGGGGGAATGGGGTTTGTGAAATGATAGATTCTTCTAAAAACTGTAACACAACTTCGGCAAGGATAGGTGATAGGGGTATCCCTTTGGAGCCCCATCAAGCTGTTGGTAGATGATGTCGTCAAATTTAAAGTATGACCTCTTTGCAACAAGTTTTAAAGCTGACATGATAGCTTCATTTTCAACAGGTGAAATATTAGACAGAGTTTAATTTCTGTTCAATAAGTTCATGGGCAAGTGAAATAGGTACATTGGGGAATAATGAAGTAACATCAAGGGTTGCAATAAAAAAACGGAATATCAGTCCGTTTAAAAGCCATAATAGTATCAAGTGCTCGAGGAGAACTTTGGATGGAAATTTTTGAGGGAAAAAAGTAGGGGGAAAGGAAAGTAGAAATGGCCTTCTCTAATGGATGGGTAGGACTATTAAATCCGGAGACCAAAGGTCTAATTGGGTAGCCTTCCTTGTGAAGTTTTAATTTGCCAAAAAGCAATGGGACACCAGGTCTGTTGGGTGGATGCATATTTGAAGCAATAGCCGTTGGAAGAAAGCCCTGATTTTTTAGTTTACTAAGTGAACTGATAGTAGCAGATGTTGGATGAGTGGTAGTAATTTTATGGGGAATACAGGGATCATAGCATACATCTGGAAAATTTTAGGTAGGAATTTTAGGACTTTTTAGAAAAATTTTAGGAGTGTATTTCAATAAAAACTAGATGTATATTTGTATACATCTAGTAAAACAACTTTGTATACATTGTAAAGAGTTTGCTTCACACCCTTCAACCATATATACTGATAGACTGAGCATGACATCAAAATTTCTGGCTCCAACATAAAATCACATGACAACAGTCAAAAAGATGGGTTACACCTGCTGTGCTTATGGTTGCTCTGAGCGATATAGTAAAGAAAGTTCTATGATTTTTCATGGGTAAGAAACAAATTAAATACCTAAGTCAATAAAGTTCAATTACTTAACCAGAAACTTGCAGCTATTGATAATATAAAAACATAGTAACTTAAGAAAAAAATGGAATGCATGTTCCAAATTCTTCGCAAATGTTCATCACATTATAAATCACAAAATGTAAACAACCCGATCATGCATGTATATAGCTCATAAGTAAACTTACCTGAAGAGTTTTCATTATATATGAGGCGCATTCACATAATACACCGAAAACACTGAAGTTCTGCAGCATAAATTAGTAATCATAACAGCATTTTTACACGAAATTTGGAGTCTGATGATGACGTGCCCAATGTTTGAGCCATGGCGGCTTTGATGCAGCTATTGCCAATGTGCAGTCCATTAGTATATATGGTCGAAGTTCACACCCAAATTTTTTGCATAACGTCTAATGTCTAAGTATGATTTACTTCTAATGTTCAGTTCTTATCTTTTCACGTGTTATCATATTCAAGTATATTTACCACATTAAAGTTTCACTTTGAACATTAATATGCTGTTGAACCAGAAGCAATTCACGATTTTCACAGTAAAGTTTTCAGGTTTCACATTAAATTATAATATCCTAAAAGGTAATTGAAAACCAAGAACTATGTACAATTGTTCACTGAATTACTTTTTTCATATTATTGTTTTAACCTTTTCCTGATTAGCCTATCTTTTTCTGCTTCCACCACAACTAATTTACTTTCAGTTTTTCTTTATTTCAGCTGAACCTTGTATGATCAAGTTAGAGGCAACTGCTATTTCAACAGTATTTTGTTTTTCTACAGCTTTTCTCATTCTTTCTGTTCCCTCTTGAATTACTGCTAGGGAGGCTTCTTTATCTTTTTTAAGTCTATTTATTTCTGCATCATTTTCTTTTATTTTGTCATCAAACTCAGCTTTTCTTTTTTTCTCTAGCTGCTTTTCCTTATTTTCCCTCTCTTTCTGCTTCCTTTCTTTTACCTTTTTTGATTCTTCTTCCTTCAGCTTATCAACATACTCTTTATAAAATTTATGTGAATCACGAACACTATTTAACAAATTTCTTGTTATGGGAACTTTACTTACACATCCATAGTGTTTAATGGCCCCTTTAACTATTCTTAATGATGTTATAGTTTAGTCTTTTAAGTTAGTCTTGTCCTTCCTTAACAGAGCAGTGTTAACCGAAAATCCCCTTTCTGCATCAGCATTACCATGAGGTAAAACTAAAATTGACTTGAGTTTAGCAAGATTTTAGTATTTTTCTTTTCCGCTAGAGTCTTTAATACTAAATATATTACGCCAGTAATGATCAATCCGCACTGGAATATGCCCTTCCTCTGAAAATTTCACTAGTTCATCTAGAGTTGGCTTATCGCAATTTAAAAGTTTCCACTCTTCTCTTACTCTATCAATTTGTTCCTCAGAAAGATGCAAAACACTTGAAATTCTGGTTATTTCCGAAAGTCCTTCAGTGACTGAAAGTTGAGTTGACTCTTTCTTTGGTTCTTTTACCTTTAAAACTTCTATGTCTCTTAGCTTTTGATTGCAGAATGGCAAATTTGACTTTAAATATTTTGTGGTTGCAATTAGTGATGATCTTACATCTAAGAGAAATAATTTCTGCCTGGTCTCCTGAACATTCCTGAGGAGATTTTTTGTCTTCATATAAACTTCTAACTCCCCTAGTTTTTTTCCATGAATTTTTGTTTTCAAAATCTACATTCTTTAGGTCTTCTCCAAATTTCCCTGCAATAACATCATCTTGGATAAACTGAGCCATAACATTCCTCATTAAAGTATTTAAATCAGAATATAACTGGTTTATTTTTTGGTTCTTCACTCTGATAACATAATGAAAACTTTTCAAAATTTTGGTGTGAAAATGAAATTAATGCTAAATAGCAAGGAGTTAGCTCATTTTTCAAGGAAACAGTGAATTCTTTTATACCTTGCCGAATTGCGCAGTTGTTTTTCAAATATTTTTTGAGATGGCAAGAAGTTTAAAAAATATTCTGTAATATTTAGCCATTGATCCAAGAGCCTCTGGGCTACAGAACCAACGGTTAACCATCTGTTGCTGACATGACGCAAAAGAAATTTGGCAGTGACCAATGTTATATCCTCGACAGATTTATAATCCTCTTGTCTTGCAGCACTACTCTTTAAAAAGTAATGCATATCAGTAGCAACTTTGTCAAAATCTATATTTAAGCTTGTCAAAAAATTTTTAAATGTATTACTAACAACATGCAGGTTGCAAAAACCTATTCCGAAGATTTCTGGCCTGTTTCTTGTTTTACAACTTCATTGAATTTGCGTAAAAAGCACTTATTTACATTTGGGCTGTCCATGGATACACAAATAATTCTGTTCAACAAAATATTGAAGGATGATAACACATCAAGAATTTCTTTTAGCAAAATATCTGCTGTTGCATGACCCAGAAAAACGCTTGTTAGGTATCGGCAAGAAACTGAATTTATTTCTGAAGACCAGTACCTGAGATACACATCCAACTGCCGTTTCACTTGTGTATTTGTAGTTTCATCAAATGCTATAGTAACCTTTCCTGGGCTACTAGATGCAATGTCTTTTTTCAAATCCTCTTCAAAATATTTTGACAATCCATGTGATATCACATAAGCAACTTTTTTCTTTAAGTTGCATTTTGGCTGCAATAGCAGAATCAGGAAACATTTCTTTGAAAAGTTCAACTGTTTCAGTGCATGAAACAAAAGACATATTGTCCTTAGCAACTTTCATGGCCCATAATGCTTCGGCTTTAGCCAACTGTAAATCATGACTCAGTACTTCACTAATATTTGTTTTGGGCTGAAGATCCCGTCCTCCAAAGGCTTTCAGGATGGACTTATTATTTTGAAATTTACTTTGAAATTTCTGCAAATGTTTTTTTCCTTTATGATGCACTTTTACTTGTGAAAAGCCACTATTAGAAATGTTGAAAATTTTTGAACACAATATACACTTAGCAGAAAATATTGTTTCAGTAGCAGAACACCATTCTTTCAACTTCACTCCGTCCAATTCTTTGGCGAGCCACGCATCTTGAAATTTCGTTTTGGATTTAGGCATCTTAAACACTTGTATTACTAACCAGAAAATGAAAGGGAAGTACAAAAACACGTTCCAATATTGCAAAACCAGACAACTTCCCGAAATTTGGCTGCGAGGATGTCAGAAGACAGAAGAAAAAAAGAAAAAAAAAAAAAAAAAAAAAAGCAGGTCACCACTAGAGAACTGAACCTGCACACAGCACAGATAACACCATAAAAGACGCAAAACCAGAAACTATCATACGCATCTCACGCAAGTTCAGTCAAAGCGAGTCGGAGCCGAGATATATTGCGCATCGAAGGTCGCTGTCGCCGACGCACGATCGAAGGTCAATGATCACGTGCTCTACTGCCTGCCACGATAACACTCAGCTACCATCCCATCGTCATTACCGGAGGTTACGGAAGTAGACCACATGTTTCTTCTTTGCTTCCACCCACCTGCGGTTTACAATAACAAAACATCAGCAGAAAGAAGAGGTTCCACAAGGCATGTACAAAAATAAAGTACGATCTCCTGCGTGCCACGGAGTTCGTCTGCAAAGCGCAAACCATGGGTGAAAATGACCCCTCCCCTTTTTCCTTAGATCTCGTTACTCTCGAAAACTGTCCGAAGGCAAAAAGTGGAGCGCCCGCCCCGAAGCAAGTGCATCTCGATGGCGTCATTTTCCCTCCCTTCAGCAGCACAGCATATAGGCTGTGTTTATAACAATAACAGGTCTTTTTACCTTACCGTAATGGTAAATTTATTGGCGTTAATAACGGTTGTATTTTTTATAAATAAGCTTACGAAAATTTTAGGAAGAATAGCAAATTTTAGGTATAATTTTAGGAATTTAAGGAGGGTCACAAAATATTAGGAATTTTAGGAGGAATGCGATCCCTGGGAATAGTGTCTATTGCCTCTAAGTTTTTGATAGTAATCGGCTTTGTCAAGGAACACAATTTGAAGTGATTTGTCAGCAGATATAGTGGAAATAGATGGATTTTGTGAAAATTCTAAGAGCTGTGCCCTTTCATACTTAAACATATTGCGTGGGGCAGCACTGGAAGAGCAATTCTCAGATTGGAAAAAATTAGCGAAAGTACATCTAACAAGTTCTTGATCAGTGATTGGCAAAGTTCTAACAATACTCTCTACTTGTGGAATTATTTTAATAGGGTTTATTTTTTGTGGAGGGTAATTATACTTGTAGCCTCGTTCCAAGGCAGACATCTGGGTGTTGTTTGTTAAGGCAGACTGAACTAAGGTTGACATAAGAAGAGAGAGATTATTAGGGGTAAGCAAATCTGCTGGGCAGGTCCGTTGTGTGCGAGAGTCAACTTCAGAAGACACCAAAATCCCGAGTTTATGAATATGGTGAATTTGATATGTTTGCACTGTGGACTGTAAAGTTGTATAAAACATCACCAGGAACTTACCCAGTTGAAATGGGTGTAGAAGTTTCATCAACCATGAGTAAGCTGTATATGACTTTCGGTTTAGGTAGTCCAATATGCCCTCTTTTGGTTCTCACTTCTGAGCGTAACCTCTTCATCTGTTTAAGTTGTAGTATTCTATTATCAAGACGAGAAAGTAGGTGAGTTGTAATTCTTAGTGTCCCATTGCTTTTTGGCAAATTAAAACTTCACAAGGAAGGCTACCCAATTAGACCTTTGGTCTCCGGATTTAATAGTCCTACCCATCCATTAGAGAAAGCCATTTTTACTTTCCTTTCACCTTACTTTTTTCCCTCAAAAATTTCCATCCTAAGTTTTCGTCAAGCACTTTATACTATTAAGGCTTTTAACCGGACTGATATTCCGTTTTTTTATAGCAACCCTTGATGTTAATTCACTATTTTCCAATGTACCTATTTCACTTGACCATGAACTTATTGAACAGAAATTAAACGCTACGTCTAATATTTCACCTGTTGAAAATGAAGCTATCATGTCAGCCTTAAAACTTGTTGCAAAGAGGCCATACTTTAAATTTGACATCATCTACCAACAGCTTGATCTAAAGGGATACCCCCTATCACCTATCCTTGCCGAAGTTGTGTTACAGTTTTTAGAAGAATCTATCATTTTACAAACCCCATTCCCCCCTTTACTTTATTTATGATATGTAGACGATGTTTTGGCCTTATTCACTGCAACTGTTTCAACAATTTGTTCAAACACTCTCCTCATTCATTCCCACCATTAAATTTACCATAGTTACCGAAGAAAACTGTTCCCTTCCTTTTTTAGATTTTTGTCTTCATCGTCAATTTGGTACCAATCGACTATCTTATTCAGTTTTTCGTAAATCGACTTTTGTACCTTCACTTATCCCTTTCTCGTCATACTATCCGATTCAACATAAACAGCAGGATTACGTTCACATATAGCAAGAGCTTTTACTCACTCGTCTTCAATTTGTCGTCATCGTCGAACTGAACTTACATTTATTTTAAACTTAGCTAAGACCTTTGGTTACCCACCTCATGTAGTACCGAAGCTTATTTCTTGTTACCAGCGGACTGTCTCCACAAAACTACAAGTAGACAAACTGACTGTGACATTTGTTGGCTCTGTAACCTTTAACATCTCTATTGTCAACATGCTTAAAAATTTTTGTAATTAACATAAATTACGTTTCAGGATCCGAACCTCTAACATTTTAAAGAATTTATGTTCTGACCGAGATGTTTTATCAACAGGTGAAAAACATGGTGCATATTGTATTCCTCTACGCCCCCAAATCCCTAATCAACGGAATTCGAGTTACATTGGCTCCCCTTTACGAACAATTTCGGTTCGATCCCGTGAACACCAATATGACATTTCCAGGGAAGCTACAACCACGCCTTTAGCTCGCACAGTAACCCTCAATCAATTTACTCCGTGTTGGAACGAGGCCTCTCGTCTCGCCTACATCAAATACAGGAAAGACACCTTGTTTACGGAAGCACTTTTTATAGTGTGGTTTAACAAATTATGCTGTAACGATGACCTCCTTTATGCCCTCCCTTTAACCTGGCAACAACTTGTACGTTCACTTGAACCTCCATTGTTAATATGATTTTAATGTTAACCTTAAAATTTATGTTTATTCACATGCACATTACTGTTACCATGGCGACATCACGTGACTATTATAAAACATAAGTTGTCGCCGCACCACATGCATTCACAGTTGGCTTGACAATGGGCACCAAGGCGTGACCCGAAGGATCTCGCCTTATGTAATTTTATCATTTTAACTGTAACATACTGGTTTTAATTGTAGTAAATATTTCACTTCATCTTGCAACTAGTGTGCTGCGGTTTTAATGAAGTTTTATCATGTTTTAGACAGCATTACAACCTAAATATATTTAGTGAATGGTAACACGAATTCTCACACAGAACTTTGGATATGCTTTTTATCCTGTTTAACTGTTTTTTTATCAAAGGTTTAGTGCTGGTTCAACTAGTCTTGTATGTTCATCCTGTATACGAAAAACCTTAATGCATGTGTTTAACCCAAAACATTAGTCAGCTGTGACATGCTAGTACAGTGCCTAGTGGCTGAAGAAAAGTTTTAGAATTAAAGTAAAAGAAGTTTGGGAGGAGGATGATGAAACTTCAGACATTTTGATAGAACTTAAAATTGTGGACAATGTGATTAACAGCAAGAAAGAGGATTCAGAAAATTTATTTGATGAAGACAATGACAAAGTCTCTGTCATAACCACTAAGTTGCGAACTACATGTTTTGTAATGGAACAGGCAGATCCTTTGGTACCTTTAGAGAACATTGACACACGAAGAATTTTTGAGGCATTGTTCTGATAAGAAAACAGCTGCTGATAACAGAATTTTTAAAATCCAGCTCTCACTGAATGTACTTAAAAATACATACATACTGCACTACACATACTGAATTGTATGAGTTTTATTTGTTGTGAAAATTTTTTGAAAAAAATAATGCAATTAGTGTTTTAGAAACAAAAGTATTTACCCAAGTTTTCTTTAATCATACTGCATAATTTTACATATTTCATTATGTGTATTTAGTTCAATTAATTACATATCAAAAACATGAAATAATTTTAATGTAAAAATTTTTTTGGGTCCCTACGATTTTCGTGTTAACAAGTTTCAATTGTATGTGCTAGTCTCTTAACTATTTGACAACTGATTCAGTATAGATGTACCAAGAATCATCATTGCTAATTTCAGAATTGTGAAAACTTAATCATTTGTAACCAGTAGGTATCACATTTTAAAGTGCCATTACAACTTTTTTACAAGAATACCAAAAAAAATTGTATGCAAGAAAGCAAGTTTAAATGTGGCAGCAAATCTCAAAATCATCAAAATACTATAATCAAGGTCAGAGAAATTTTAAGCAAAACAATTGTTTTTTTTTTTTGGAGGTTTAACGACCACCGTGAGCAACTCAATGGGCTATAAGTAGTCGCCCGTCCCTAATTTAGGGTCACTGGTTCTAGGGAAGGGAGAGAGCCAGTGCCGTAAGACAAACACAACATCCATGCCTGACCGGGATTCGAACCCGGACCCCTTACGGACGAATGATCAGAGGCCAAAACAAATTTATACAATACTAATAGAAAAAAATAAATATATGAGATGTACTGAATGAAATTTAGGAATACAATTGCAGGAACATGAAAAATCTGACAAAAAAAAGAACCTTGAAAATGTAGAGAGAGCTAAATTGGGAAAACATTAATAGCAGAACAAAAACTCAAAAAGGAAGAGCTACAGTGGAAACTATGATTGAGAAAATATCGAAGGACAGAACTGCAATAGTAATGATCCTTTGATAGATGGTGCAAAGATTGCATATAGAATGTGACAAAAAAATTTTTCCATGTGTGTGTACGGTCAGTACAGTGCAAACCAATCACCACCACAATGCAATGACCAGAAAAACTGTGCTCAAATATATTTAGCAGATGGCACTAATTCATTTGATTGAAGTACATTGCTCATCAATAACACTTGCTCAAGATTCAATAGGAAGAAAGATGGTGAAACATTACAGAAATTAATCCCAAAGTATTATTTTTTAAAATATAGACCTATGAAATTTCTGAACCAAAGTGTGTACCGCACACTACAAACTTGATCAAACTCACTACAGTGCACTTTGCTTATACAGCTAGTTATTTTAATTTTTTTGGCATATTTATTAAAAACTGGTTTTTAAAATTTGCAAGACAAGTTAATAAATCCCAAATAACTGAAAAGTACCAGAAATCCTACGCAATAATCCCCCCCCCCCCTTTAAAAAGAACAGTGGCATGAAAGAATAAGCCAACACATAAGAACAACAACAAAACAGAACATAAGAGCTTTTATTTTACATGATCAATATTTCTTCGATGGGAGAAGGCATTGAAGTGTATACAAGCAGAACAAAAATTTGGCCTCAATTGTTCAAGTATTTATTATCTTCCTGCATTAATGGGGAAAACAGAGATGATCCTTAATCATATATCCTCGAGAAATTATCACTATGACAATAATACACCACATATTCCCTACTTCTTAGCCTCTTTCTATGAAGTGGATGTTACTGCACTTGGAAACACAGTGCTGAGTTCAATTGCTGAAACAAGTCTTTTCCCCCTTCATATTTATGAAGCAATATTCCCTTAATTCACCCCTGCATCTTTGGCTTTTTTTTTTTTTTTTTTTTTGATTGGAGGTTTAACAACCACCGTGAGCAGCCCAATGGGCTATAAGCAGTCTCCCGTCCCTAATTTAGGGTCACTGGTTCCAGGGAAGGGAGAGAGCCAGTGCCGTAAGACAAACAACATCCATGCCTCGCCGGGATTCGAACCCGGACCCCGTTCGGACGAATGATCAGAGGCCATCGCTTAGACCACTGCGCCACCGGGGCGGCCATCTTTGGCTTCCTTGTTGCCAATTCAAAAAATTCTGTTATTCAAATTCCCTATAACAAACTATTCCCTCTGTCTTATTTTAACTACCTCTTTAGCGTTAGAACCTTTTGTTAACAGACTGACACAACTTTTAAAATCAATTCTATGAAATTTCAAAACAGGCCATACAATGCACTTTCCCTCCTAACTAACCTGGAAGCCACTATATTAGCAAAAGCTGTCATACCAGCTTCTGGCTGACCCTCATTCACACCAGAATAATACTAAACCTGCTTCCAAGATCATAATTCCCATGATATGCACATCTTGGTCTCACAAAAGCCTGTTAAACTTAGGCTGACTTTTCTTTTTGCCCCCTTGGTTAAGTTTCTCTCTTTCCCTAGCATTAGCCACATTTTTACAAACCCAAACCTGATACTTCATACTTACCTGACAATTTTATTTGAATACAACTCATGGTACAACTTTAACTGCATTTTTTGATGTACAAGAAATGTATTTTATGAATAGGAAACATTTCAAATTCATGTGTTTTATAATGAATTATTCATTAGCATAGCAATTAAATTACCACCATTTCAGATATAATTTGTGGTGGGGTTATGATCTGCTGGCTAAGAAACAAGCATGGAAGAAAGAAAGAAAAAAAAAAAAAAGCAATTATTTCCCTTTTTTGTGAATGTCACTTCTTCAATGGTGGAATGGAGCACATATCACCTTAACCTTTCGTTTGGAATTATTTTTAAATTACTCAACTCAGAGACTTAGAAACTTAAAACAAACAAACTATACAACAGTTTTTTTGTGTTACACATTCATTTGAAATCTTTTGAACTCAGAATTGTTACTGTTTAAGAAAACATCTGTAAACACTTCCTTTAAAAATGTCTTCAGTTTACAAAGCCTACCACTTCTGCTTTTACTTTTCCAACTAGCACCTTAGAAATTCTAATTTCCTGAAGCATAAGCAAATTTTTGAGTGATTTCATCACACCAAGCTCTTTCAAGTCACCATGAAGAGTGTTGCTCTGCCCAGCTCATCTGGCTAGTCTTCAACCACATATAAAGTTCTTTAGAAACCCAATTTTAACTGCTTTTCACTTTTACCTTGACTGACTTACTTCAAACATTTAACAATAATCAACTCCTGACATTCTGAAATCAATAAAAATGCCACAGTGTTCAACCACCTTAATATAATACATGCACACCGAAGTAGCAAATTATTAAGAACACCAAATTGCAATCAGACATGTGCCACCCTTACCTATGTAAGCCACGATGACATTGAGATGGCTTTATAAACAGCTCACTGCAAAGGATTCAAACATGCAAGAAGCACAGATAGCGACATGATTTATGGAATTTTGTAACGGACAGGGGTGGGGTAGTGCAAGTATCTCAGATACGGCAAACCTCTTCAGCTGCGTAAGAACAACTGTACCAAGGATGTACAATGACTGGTGCACAAACAAGCACCTGGTGGTCTTCCTGTGGGCAGAAACGCCTGGTGAATGTTCAATGACAACAGCGGTTAGAGAAGATTGTATAAGGTAGCAGATGAGCTCCATTGCATCAAGTTATCACGCAGTACAGAAGCGGTATAGAGGAAATTTTTCAGCGTACATAGCCAGCTGCACATTGGAGCGAATGGGCTATAACAGCAGATGTTTCCTTCATGTACTATTCAGCTCTACTAAAACCCAACAAATCAGCCTGCAGTGAGTATGGCAGCACCAATACCAAACCCACAAGGACTGAAAGAAGGTCACATGGTCCAAACAATCATGTTTTTTTTACTTAATATACATCAACGGATGGCCTAGAATATTGTATTGACAGTATGAATCAGTAAATCATAGCTGCCTAGTGTTAACTGTGCAAGCCAGTAGAGGCAATTTAATGGTATGGAGACTGTTCTCAATGGCCAGCACTTGGGTGTCACAAGGTATTTTAACACCATTGCAGACCAGGCACACCCACATGGCGTTTCCTGATGGAGAGAGCTACTTTCAGAAGGTTCATGCGCCATGCCACAAAACACACTGATCATCCAACAGTGGTTTTAGGAACAAGTCAGTGATTTCAAAGTGCTAAAATGGGCTGCACACAATCCCCAAATCTTAACCTAACTGAACCTGTGGGATTCCTAACCGAACCTGTGGGATTAGATAGACAGCCATTCTTAACAGAGATCCTCTTACTGTGAGCATTCAGCAATTGACGGATGTCATCACATCACCTTGGCTGTTCATTCCTGTAGTACGATACCAGCACCTTGAATACATGGCACGTCGAATTGAGGCTATTTTGAAGGCCAAGGGCAGCCCAACACGTTATTAGGTAGGTCTAAGAATTTGCTACTTCAGTGTATTTTATTAAGATGTACTTTGTTTACTTTTTCATCCACTTGGAATTTTTTCTTAGAGTATTCCTCTTGAAAATAATGGGCAATTCCAGTTTCTCCCAGTTCAAAGAACAATTCAAATCATTAGTAAAATCAATTTTTCACAACTTAAGATTTTTAGGAAAAATAATTCACATACATGCCTTTCAAGTTCTGTTTTGAAGACCTATTCATGTATTCCTATGACACTGCATTAATGTAAATAGATCAATTTCCACAAATAAGGCTTAGAGGACAAAAAAAAAAAAAAAAAAAACCCCAGCAGTACCTTACTATATTTATATTTTGACAGGACTATATTAGGTTTAGATTTATTGAAATAGCTGATATTGTGATACTACTTCTTGTTCAACTGAATTGATTTACAGTGATTTTCTTTCAAAAGTCATTGGGCAAGTAGATTACAGCAAAGAGTGTTCACTGCCGTTTTCTTCCTTTATATGGCCTCTACTCAAATCTTTTTTTCTGAAAACATATGCAGTAGGAACATATTCTGACACCCCCAATCCCGGATCATTTCCGATATGGCAGTGCACACAAGCAGTGTTAGTTAAGAGTTGAAACAGTGGTTGGAATGTGCAAGAGAGATAAGACTTGGCTCCCTTGGAAACAGACATGATCAGATAGAGGGGGGGGAGTACCAAGAAGCAGTGAACTTTGTCAGCTGTTCACAAGCTGCAGTAGTTAAAAGTGTACCAATAATGGATAGGGAAAGAGATGTAACACTGTACAACATCCACCTGTCGTTGGACGGACATGGCTGCTAAAAGCTTAGGAAGCTCGGCAACATTGTCCTGAACAATAGGTGTTTGTTTACCTTGCAGCAGCCGAGAATGGTCTGAGCTATGGTGCAACGACCCCCTCTACTATACGGGTACATGGTGTAAACACATGACAAGCATGCTATCAGTGACAACTAGAATTTCTCAGAAAACATCGGGAGCAGACCCTGGAAGAAAGTTTGCTTCTCTGATGAATCATGTTTCCTACTGCTTCAAGTTGATGGATGGTAGTAGGTAAGGTGAACAACTGTGGAGAAGATGGTATAAGAAGTAAATTTTTTGTTTGTTTTGGGGGTTTAACGACCACTGTGAGCAACTCGATAAGCCATAGCCTGTCCCTAATTTAGGGCCACTAGTAACAGGGAAGGGAGCCAGCCAGTGCCATAAGAAAAACACAACATTCATGCTTTGAACCAGGACCCACATCAAACAAATGACTAAAAGCTAGTAGCACTTAGACCACTGTGCCGCAGGGGCAGCATAAGATGTCATGATCCCATAGGTACAGGCAGATGGTTAGGGTGTAATGCCCCCTGAGCATCAGGAAGTACCTATCCATCACTGAAGGCCAGGTCCATTCATTTACACTTAGTGTTTTCAAAGGACTGCACACTGTGTCATAAGGACAATATTATCTAGAACTGGTTCAAGGAACAAGAGGATGACTTATATATTCTCCTGTGGCCACACGTCACGAACCCAACTGAACATGTTCGAGACCAAATGGATTAACAGCTACAGAATACGGAACCTCCCCCACACAAACTGGATAAGCTTTGAAAAGCACTTATTTGGATATGGTATGGCATACCAGTGGACGCCTTCCATAGACATGTGTCCATGCCTTGTTGCATGGCAGCAGCTAATGGAGGATCTACACAATACAAAGTAGGTGGTCATGTTTTGCTCCAATAATGTATGTTACTTTTATTCAGTTCAAATTATAGACCTACTTACGATAGCCATGAAAAAGGTTTAAGTCTAAAATCTGTAGAATGACTTGCAAGTTTTCATTTCCACAATGTTACATTTGGTTAGCAGAGATCCAAAATCAGACTATGTTCATTAGAGAAGAGGACACTATGCTGCAGGCAAGAATAATACATGTTTGATAATTACAAGACAAGCTTTTCTGTTTTTGTTTCAGGATTAATGACCACTGCGACAAACTCTAAAAGCTATATGCAGTCACCTGTCTATATTCAGGACCACTAATTTCAAGAAAGGAAAGAGACAGCAGCATAAGACAAGCACACCACCCATACCTCATCTGCGACTTGATCTGGGCCCTGTTTGGAGAACTAGCCGGAGACCTACAACTCTCAGCCATCAGGGTGGCTAACAAACTCTTCCTGCTTTGTGTCGCCAACCAATTAGTACTCCCCTTTAAGTGCAGAGAGAGAGAGAGAGAGAGAGAGAGAGAGAGGCAGAAAAAATGCACCTAATTTGCTTGCTTTTTTTAGGTTTGAAGTTTTGTTTACTTTCATTATTCTGTTCCTCATGTGTATATATATGCTTTTATAGGGCATAAACAACCACATAAATGAGTAGTGATTTTGTAATATTTCATAATTTCATTTAGGAAATATGAGCATAAGATTAGGTTTACCAGATGTGTTCTTGATCTACGAGTTCCAATGTTCATTTCATCCCGTTCCCAGGTTCAACATCACTAAATTCAATTTGCTGCCATGGTCGCCATTTTAAATATGTCTTTGTTGGATCCCACTTGTAGCTCTTCAAGAGTTCTGGCACTAAGACGTTTTTGGGTCAAACTTTATTCTTTCTTGTCAGAACTTCAATGGATATTGGAAATTTTGAAAAGGTCCAGCATTCGTCTAAATTCAAATGAAAGCTCAAATTTAATCGAAAGTATAATAAACTATGAATTATGTGCCACATAACTCAAATTATATTCTGAGTACTACAAGTTTTGATACTTAGAGAAAATAATTTATTTCTGCAATATCCTTAAAGAGCTTAAGTCATGACATCATAAAAGGGATACAAAACTCAGCATTACTTTTAACAGAAGATGAATCAAATAAAATCCTGCGATGCAACTTCACCACAAATTCTTGCAGCACTGTGATCATAATTTTCTCGCATTCACAAGATCACAACATTCACTATATTATAAATGACTTTTGCACTAAAATTGCTAGAATTCACCAAGATTGTGAACATCTTAAGTTACCACTGTCATGAAAACTAAACTCCAAGCATCAATTAGTCCCACCACATACACATAAGCCAAAATAAAACCCAATAACAGAAATATTAGAAGTTTATAAACTTTTGACATTGTTTTAGATTCTCAAATGAACTTTCATAGGTGTTGTACCATCATACTTACCCTAGAGAAGTCTATATTCTAGGAATTTCAGTAGACATTATAAAACTGCTGATTTGACAGAATGTGTGCTATTTAGAAACCCATTATCAATGATGCTCGGTGCCTTTAAATTTAATGAACATTCAGAATATATATATATAGGGCATGTTTAGCTATATTATTTTCTTTTCTTGATGACTAGTCATCTTCCACATTTTGCACATTACCAAAAAGTTAACCTTTTAAAAATCATCCTGCACATGAATTGGGGGAAGAAATTAAGTTATTGGACCAGGGCAAGAGAGGGGAGGGGAGGCAGATTGATTAATGTGTGTGAAAGGAATGAACCACAGTAAATAGAAACATTCATGGTATCAGCTGGTTTTTAACAATGACAAATAGAAATTACTGTTACCAAATAACTTTTTTTTTTATTTTCATTTGTATATTCATTTGACACTGGTACATTGTAGAGCTATAATCTGATGTAATGCACACTGTGGCATATTAATGCTATCTCTATAGCAAACACCTATCATTAATTAGTTCCACTCTGGCAGCACACACCTATAGCAATATTTGGCTCGAGCCAAGTGAAACGATTCTGTGATACAAATATTCTATGTACACATGAATCATTATAATGCCAACTTGTTATTCCAATCTACACAATTACAACCTGGAAAATGCATAATATCTAAATAAAAATATGTCATACCTTTTAAAACATCTTATTACTAACACAATGGAATCAATCCTAAAAATTTTATTTCCTGCACACACGATCATATGCAGAATTAAGACTGTTCCCATTTGTTGTGTTTATACTTCATTTTCTTAAAGTATTTTATAAGTGATGTATGACAAGCACTCCATGGTTGTCCTAATGGTTTAGATGTAAGTGCCATAACACTGACAGACAATACTATACACCCCAAAAATTATTAACAATGCAAGTCTGTTAATTTGAAATTATTTCCTTCTGTAACACATGAATGGTGTGTGAATATTGTAAATTAATGCATTTGCAATCAAAAATAAATTTACGACCTAGTAAAACTTCTGAAAGAAAAATGGACACAAAGCATGTGCTAGAACCTTAATTTAATTGTCCCCTTCCCTCATTCCTTAGGTCAACTCAGATTTCAGCTTAGGAATAAGTGTTTTTGGAATCACTATACCAAATGAAATTACTTAAATCCAGAATGAATAACTTAAAAATATGAATCACTTTTTTTATATATAATTTACATGGGTATTTCTTGTATTACAAAGCTGATTTAGCCTCTTGCCTAATCTAAAAGATGCTGCATATATTCTCAGTGAAGCTAGATGACTGTCAAAACACAGGTGGGGAAATCATAAACCAGAACTGTTAACCCCCTCCCCAAATGTTTAACAACAAAAACTGAAAATACAATTTTCTGTAAGATCACTGTAAGTTTGAAAATCTTCATGAGCCAATCAGGAGCTTATTTATATCCTGCACTCCTCCATAAACAAAGAATATGTACAACAGCAATTTGTTAATTGTGGGGTATATTCACTATTACCTTAATTATGTGAATTTAGTGCACAGCAGCTATGCCACATGAAATCCTCACTTTTACAGAAAGGAAATAATGCTAACCTTTAATTTGTCAGTACACAGCTCAACACTTTTATCCAGAGGAGAAATCATACTGTGCACTTATATATCTGCCTAGGTCAATATTTAATAAAACCTATGCACCTAGAAAGAATATGTTACAATTATTTCCTGTAGCAATACTTCTGAATGTCTTGAAAGGAAAACAAGAATGACAGCAGTGAAATATTTCAATTATTAATATAAATTCAACAGATATTACAGATGAAGAAATAACCAAACATAGCAAAAGTATGAGCAAAGTTTAAATTTTAAAAATCTTTAGTATCTTCAAATAAAAAAAAAAAAGATGTTTTTCAAAAAGTATCTTTGGTTGCTTTTGTCCACATAATTGAATTTCATCACAATTAAAATAAATCTGCTCAAATATTTAATAGTTAAAATTACAAATTCATATCACGTTCCACTTCAGCCGCATACAAAAATCGTACATAGCCTACTGGCTTAAAAATTAAAATTACAAAACCTCATTGGCTATTTCACTTTTATACAAAAGCCTCAGGCCTGCTGCACAGAGAAAGATATATAATACAAAATTTCATCAAATTCCATTTCTTTCTTGTACAAAAACCTTACACTTCAAAAGCCCACAGATTAATTACAGCAATGTCATATGTGGGCACTGAAACATTTCACTGGAAACAATAAGTACATCGAGAAAAAAAAACTTAACAAATCAGCTGTGTCATAAATACTTGTGTTTGGCTTCATTTTTGTAATTTATTATTGCTCAACAACCAGGTTTGCTTTAGCAATAAGTGACTCAACAAAGGCTATGCCTATGTCAGAGTAAATGTGCACTTGATAAAACACATGATTTGTTTCAATATACAAGACTAGAAGACAAAATTGAAACAAAGTATCAAAAGTTCTAATACTCATAAATAATAAAAAACCTGCCAGACTGAGAATTTGAAAGGTGCAATGATATTTACCAAAGATTTTGAAAACATGCAAAGAGATTTCACAGAAATTTGCCTTGAATGAAAACCTGAGGGTAACACTAAATAAATGTCCAGGATAAGTAGATGAACTTACAGCTCTTGCATGTGTATATAAAAATGGAAAGTAAATCTAAATTAGAAATAAATATTCATTCTAAAAAACAGAAAATTATGCCCTGAACGACAAGTCAAGAAATGGGAACTTAAATCTTCAATGGAATGAAACATGATTGTTAGAAACATCTGATTTTAAATATATTATAAAACAATACATCAATTCAACAAATTCCACGGGTAACTGATTTTTAGTATCATGGCATCATTAAATAGAATTTCAAAATAGACTCAACTGAGGTTAGAGAGGGAGAAAACTACAAACAGTAAACCTGAGTTTCAATTTGATACCAAAAAAAAAAAAAAGATGCTTAATTTAGAAAAGCAATGGTAAAGGAAGAAAAAAATGTCCAGACAAACCAAAAGAATGGAAAGGATTACATGAAACGTAAGCTAGGTACACTTTGGCTACAAGTTCACTAACAACAAATTAAAAAAACAACAACACTGGCTTCAGCTACCAGATGGATAGAAAACGAGAGCTACACAGTTCATAGCGGTAACACACACGCATTGTTATGCAACATCAAGAAGGGCATACAATGAGTTTAGCTATTTTAATGGCCCCAAAACATTAAAGGCAATGAACAGAACGTTCCCAATTCTGTAAACAATGCTCTGATAAACAGCAGTTAGATTTCCTAACATGTGTTCCATGCTGAGTAAGCACAACTATTCAACAAGTGACAACACATATAAAACCAAAACTCAGGTAAAAGGAAAATAGACCACCATGTCAAAGAAGACCAAATGGCTAACAATACAGCACACATGTTTTCAATAACTTCCATTACACCACATGAAAATGCTATTCCAGTCTCAACATCAAATTACACGAAAACTGTGCTAACGTATGACAGTAACCAGTAGCACACGAGTTGAACATGCACAAAAAACAACTGTCCATATTAATCTTTTTTTTTTCCCAGTGATTTCCATGGCTTTTTTTTTTCTTCTTTAGATTGAAAACTAATCATGAAAGCAAAAATCTGTAATGCATGGTAACCTGACTAATAATAAATTGCTCACAGCATGCATATCTTTAAAACAAAGGTAACACACACAAGCAAAAAATATTTTTTTTTATAGAATTAATATTTTTTGCCATAACTTGACTGCAGATTTATGTTGCCTGCAATTTTCCAATCTTTGTTAAGCATTTTTGTGGCAAAAAGGAGTTTCTCCCTTTTTTACATATGTTATCATATCCTGTGAAGGAAAAAAAGTCTGGAACAAAAAACACCTTACCTTTAACTTTTATCTAGTCACATTCACATGAAACCTACATTAACTGCATCACTCTTAGGTAGTTAGTGCACACATTTTCAAAGAAACTTTTCCTGTTTAAGACCTATTTTAGAACTACTTTAAAATAAAGGCTGTCAAGTACCATCTGCTACTCCACACACACACAATGAGCTTCAACTTTTTTCACGCTCCAGGTCACCATATGGCTAAAACCTTGATGTTTCTTCTATCATACTCAACTGGTACAGTATTACAAAATATGCAACTCATGAGGCAACGTTAAGGGTTGTCTTATGTTATAAACATGCTTTAGAATAAATATACATAATATCTAAGGTATTGTTTACCTGATATTGTCAAAGTATTTCGCATGTTGTTGCTCTGTGAGGCACATGCTCCCGGCCCGAGAGAGGTCGATTAATGTTATGGGTTTTTTGGTTAGTTAAATTTTTTTTTTTTTTTTTTTTTTTTAGAGATAAAACAATTAGGTCATATATTTTCAGTTCAACATTCATTCATTCGCACAATCAAACGTTTAAAATTTACTATTAATTAAAAGATTGTAGTAGAAAAAGTGATATTCATCGGGTCGCGAAATGTCTCACAAGGGGTTTATCGTATTAATACCATCGTCAGGCCTTCTTCCACACGAGGATTTCACCGTGTGTAGTCGTAGGAGTTGCATGTCGGGAATCGAAGGGAAGGTTTGCGGCCTGTATGTGTTAGGTGATCGTTTCTCATGTGTCGCCATCTATTGGATGAGTTGGTAGGTATATCAGTCGTAAGTATAATTCTTTTTTCATTTTTAGTGCAGATATTTTTGAGCTATTATTTGTTTGTAGAAACAGGTGCATTATTTTTAGCCCTTTATTAAATAATGTAATTTTTTTGTAATTTTTTTTTGTTCAAATTATAACGCTTTCAGAAATCCTCAATTCTTTTTCGTTTGTGTGGGTGGTTTGTAATTTTATATTTTCAAAATCAGGATATTGTTTTACGATTAACGCAGTGTTGGATAAGTGCAGTTTTTTATATGTTGATGTAATCTTTTTATTTAATCCATTTTTTGTGCTACCAATGTAAGAAATGTGGTCTCCAGAACTCTGAAACAATAGGAATTTCATATATGCATGCTGATTGTAGTATATTATTGTTATATTTTTTCTTTATAACTAAGTCACCAATATTCTGAACAGAATGACCAAAAATAATGTTTCTTCATTAATCTTAAATTTTTTCCACTTAGTCCTCTACTAAAAGGAAAAGAAACTGAAAAATTTGTATTTCTTTTTGTATTCAAAAATCAACTTTTTAACAGTTTTTGAGTCATACCCATATTTTGTTTGGATGAGTTAATAATCCACTGGATTTCTTTTTCTCTGTACTTTCTATTTGAAAAATGTGTGAAGCCTCGTTTTACCCAATTCCCAATACTATTTTACTTTATGAGTTTTTGGGTGTTCAGGTTGATATGGGGTCATTATGGTACATAGGTTGGTTTTCTAAAAACTCTGTATTCAAAATTTAAGTCTTTTTTTATTAGTTCGATATCTAAGAAGGAAATTTTTTCATCTTGTTCAAATTCCAAAGTTAATTCAATCTCTGGGTAAACAAGTGGTATATTTATTTTTCAATATTTCAAGTTCTTGTTTTAATTTAGACAAAATAAAAATGTTGTCAACATATCTACAATAAATGATAGGTGGGTCTGGAAGTTTTTTGATAATTTTGTTTTCAATATCACACATGATTATTTCTGAAAATGAAGATAATGGGGATCCCATTGGGACTCCTACTTCTTGCCTATAGATTTTTTTTTTTTGTCAAACTCAAAGTAATTGTTATCAGAAATATAGGTTAAAATATTAAATAACTTGTAATAGTATTACAAGTTATTTAATATACGTAAGTCTTTCTTTGTATTAGTTCGACATCTAAAAAAATTCCTTCTTAGATATCGAACTAATACGAAAGACTTAAAAATTTTGAATACAGAGTTTTTAGAAAACCAACCTATGTACCTATAATGATCCCATATCAATCTGAACACCCAAAAACTCAAAGTAAATAGTATTAGGAATTGGGTAAAACGAGCCTTCACACATTTTTCAAATAAAGAAAAAAAAAAATCCAGTGGATTATTAACACAACCAAACAATATGGGTATGACACAAAAACTGTTAATAAAGTTGATTTTTGAATACAAAAAGAAATTAAAAGTAACAATTATATATACACTAATAGATTAAGTACTATTACGTACCTCTAATCCTCAGTGAAATAATTCACATTGTTGGTGTGTCATAATGTGAAGCTCTCACCATAGAAAAAAATAAACACAGAACCTGTAATAATAATGAACCAATCATCATAGCAGAACCTTGGAAGACCTTAATAAAAAGAGAAAAAGAACAGCAATGGAGAAGGAAGGGTGGAAAAAAAAAAAGGGAATGTCGGAAACATAAGAGAATTGAACAGAGAATGAAATCTAGATGGCAGCACAGTACAAAAGAAAAACATAAAACTTATAAATGCAGGGAGGAGCACGTGATCCTTGGCCCTTTCACACAAGTAAAGAGACCCTGTAGAGAATCTGGTGCACATGGTCGGTTTGCAACATATGGTTAAGACAAGTGTTCTGAAGATGGCCTCTTGGAGTTTGAAAAGCTTCAACTAGAGTTTAGTGGAGTGATGGTGATCTCAGGCAGGCCATGATTTTAAACTTCTTAACGGATTTTAATAGTGAAATATTTTAAACTAGTGGTGCAAGTAAACATCGATGAAATGTGATGTTTAATTGATGAATTTTTAAACTTCAAATTAAACTACTGGTGCAATAAGTACAGGGCACATCTATGGAATGAGTATTTTATCAACATGTATATAGTGATTTTAACATTAAAAGAACTGCAACCATAGTGCAATAGTGTACATAAAAGAAATTTAAAACCAAAAAAGTCATCTACCAAGGAATTACCAGGGAAATATCACATGTGTTGAGAATCGTCAATGAATCCACAAGAAAAACAACACACCAACAATGTGAATTATTTCACTGATTAGAGGTACGTAATAGTACTTAATCTATTAGTGTATTTGAAGGTAACACTGGACATGGCTCAACCGAGAGAACAAGCTGGATTCAGGAGTGGCTACAGCACAATAGATCATATCCACGTACTGAGAGAACTAATTGAAAGAGCGAGGGAATATGAACTTCCATTGTGCATGGCTTTTATCGATTATGAAAAAGCCTTTGATTCGGTGAAACCATCAGCAGTTACAATGGCTCTGAAATCCTGCGGTATTGAAGATGCATACATTAATATTATTAATAACATCTATGAAAATGCAAGTGCAAAGATTCGGCTGTTTGAAAATACAACACACATAAAAATTGGAAAGGGAGTGAGACAAGGTGACACCATATCTCCGAAGCTCTTTAACGCCACATTGGAAAATGCCTTTCAATCACTGAACTGGGAAAACAAAGGGATAAAGATTAATTGAGATTATCTAACCCACCTTCGTTTTGCTGATGACAGTCATTTTTGCAACTACCCCATCAGAGCTGCAGAGTATGATTCAAGAACTTGCTGACAAGAGTAAAGATGTGGGATTAAAAATGAACTTTCAGAAGACAAAAGTGATGTTCAATGCTTTTACACGAAATGAAGATTTATCGATTGATGGAGAAAAGCTGGAGATAAACATGTACGTTTATCTTGGACAGCAGATATCAAGTGAGGGTCACATTGATGAAGAAATTAATCGGCGTACAAAACTTGCCTGGAGAGCTTTTGGAAGAAACAGCATAATTTTCAAGAGCAATATGCCATTATGTCTTAAAAGAAAAGTGTTTGATCAATGCATCCTTCCAGTGCTTACGTATGGTGCAGAGACGTGGACCTTAACTAAAAGAGACATAAAAAGGCTGCAGACAACTCAAAGAACCATGGAGAGGTGCATGCTTGATGCTTGGTGTAACCAGGAGAGATAAGAAGAGAAATTCGTGGATACGAAAAATGACGAGTGGAGGACATCATGATCAGAGTTAAATCCCCGAAATGACAATGGGCTGGACATACTGCCAGAAGGACAGACCATCGGCAGACAGCTGAAATTTTAGATTGGATTCCAAGGGACAGGAAAAGACCCAGAAAAGACCACATGGGAGATGGGTGGATGAAATTCGAAAGTATGCGGGAGTGACATGGAGGAGACTGGCACAAAACAGACTGTTGTGGAGGAAACTTGGGGAGACCTTCGTCCAGCAGTGGATTGATAATGGTTGACAATGATGATGATATATAATTGTTACTATGAAGTTTCGGTGTGAGTTATCAACGTTGACCCGAAACAAACTTTTGTGGTTCTACTAAGATATTTTATAGAAATTAAAAGTAGTCAAAACATCCCAAAAAAGAAATACAAATTTTCAGGTTCTTTTCCTTTTATTAGAAGACTAAGTGGAAATTTTTTAAGATTAATGAAGAAAACATTATTTTTGGTCATTCTGTTCAGAATATCGGTGACTTAGTTATAAAGAAAAAATATAACAATAATATACTACAATCAGCAGGTATATATGAAATTCCTATTGTTTCACGAGTTCTGGAGACCACATTTCTTACATTGGTAGCACAAAAAATGGATTAAATAAAAAGATTACATCAACATATAAAAAACTGCACTTACCCAACACTGCGTTAATCGTAAAACAATATCCTGATTTTGAAAATATAAAATTACTAACCACCCACACAAACGAAAAAGAATGAAAGCGTTATAATTGAACAAAAAAAAAAAAAAAAAAAATCACACCATTTAATAAAGGGCTAAAAATAATACACCTGTTTCTACAAATAAATAATAGTTAAAAAATATCTACACTAAAAATGAAAAAAGAATTATACTTACAACTGACATACCTACCAACTCGTCCAATAGATGGCGACACACGAGAAACAATCCCCTAACACATACACAGGCCGCAAACCTTTCCTTCGATTCCCGACGTGCAACTCCTACGAAAGTAGAAGGCCCGACGATGGTATTAAGACAATACCGAAAGCACTCGCCACAACAACAAGATGATGATGAACCCCTTGCGAGACGTCTCCCGACCCGATGAGTATAGCTTTTTCTACTACAATCTGTTAATTAATAGTAAATTTAAAATGTTTGATTGTGTGAATGAATGAATGTTGAACTGAAAATTTATAACCTAATTGTTTTATCTCAAAATTTTTTAACTAACCAAAGAACCCGTAACACAATCGACCTCTCTCAGGCCGAGAGCACGTGCCTCACAGAGCAACAACATGCGAAATACTTTGACAATATCAGGTAAACAATACCTTAGATATTATGTATATTTGGTACAGTATTTACCCCAGTTACCTTTACATTATGACATAATGCATATGCACTCATTTTTGTTCCACTTAATGCATAACCAATTCATTTTCATTTTATACAATACTGTTTTGTGTCAGATTATTTTGTAAGTTTATATATATATATATATATATATATAGTAAATTTTTAAGAATTATAATAAAATGTAAAGGAATTTTAGAAAATACAAAATTAAGTTCAGAACTGAAAACCAAGGAAATATGAAACAGGTTGCTGTCGTCAGGATGACGGCAACCTGTTTTCTTGTTTCATAAAAATGTTGAATTAACAATTGAAGTTCAATTCTGAACTTTAATTAATTCAATTTTGTATTTTCTAAATTTTTTTTAAATTTTATTATATAATTCTCAAAAATTCACTCTATATATGCTATTACAGAGGTACAGCTGCCTTTGGCGCTTCTCATGGTACTAGCTTTATTTCTTTCATTCTGATTTTTAATTTAGATATCCATTCTTATTTTGCAAATTTGATTATATATATATATATATATATATATATATATATATATATATAAGCCCTAATCTGTTTCTACCAACAAACTGTTATACTATACCTCATCCCACATTAATCAGGTGGCACACATTGCAAGTATATTTTACTATATACATACCTGCCAACTTTCAGAAACCGGAATCCGTAAAAAAAAAATAAAAATTAATCGATATATTAGATTAAAACCGATGTTACCCAAATCAAGTATCAAACTTTTAATTGATATTACTACAGATGTTTGAATTTATCGGCAAATTTATATCGATTAAAATAGAATCTATAGATAATTTTGCATTACTGTGCTATCATTATGATCCACAAAGATATTACATTTTATTTTTATGGAAGTTTGCATCTAAAGGAAAGGCTGTTCCACCCTTTCCTTCAAATTCAATAGGATCGTATCCCACGCCGTCTTGGAACATACTAAAATGTAAAAATACATAATATCTAAAGTATTGTTTACCTGATATTGTCAAAGTATTTTGCACGTTGTTGCTCTGTGAGGCACGTGCACCCGGCCCGAGAGCTCGCAGAGCAACAACGTGCAAAATACTTTGACAATATCAGGTAAACATTACTTTAGATATTATGTATTTATAATCAAAAGCAAGTTTATACCATAAGACAACCCCCTTCAGGTTGCCTCATGAACTGAATATTTTATAATACTAAAATGTTTTCGAAAACAAACCATTTTCATGCTAGGTTTATCTTATGGAGAGAAAGACAATGAGACAGTCAAATTAAAAAAAATGAAATAATAGTGACTGAGGGACATCAATTGGTAAATTATGTTCAACTAAAAACGAAGTGAACAAACATTTTGCACAAATCGTATCCAGTTCATTAAAACTTTTAACAAAGGAAGTTACTTTCGTATTCCCCCCCCCCCACACACAGTCAACATTAAATTTATTCTTGGCAGTAGAAATATGATTAGTAGCATCATTTCTTCCACCATGCGAAACGCTGAAATTACATCGACACATAGTGCAAAATGCAGATTTTTCATTTTTTGAAGATTTTGCAATCAACGGGAACTCCGCAGAATATGCATCACGGAATGTTCGATAGTACGGTTTTACTCCTTCTATATTGCTGCTCATAGCGAATCACTAATACTGAAAAAAAAAAAAGGCAAGTAAAACTACTATAGTAAAACAGTAACAGCTAAAAGAGCTGCAATTCGCAGAGGAAAAAATAATGATCAGAGTTATCCGATCGAGCTGGTCAGCTAGGAAAGCAGAGACCAACTGAAAGGCTCTTTCATCTAGAAAAAAAGATTTAGTTTTAGTTACGAACATCATCCTCAGGGACCCCCCCCCCCCCCATCATTCCTTACAGTCCGATCGATGCCTTGCAACAGCGTTAGAAGTTTTACCAAATCCTACCCCTTAGCGGCATCATCTGGCCTATCACCCTCTCAATCTCCCCTATCTCCTGCAGTAAACTAACACAACAGTCTTTTACACCAGGCGTAACGGGGGAAATGCTACAGCCACTTCGTCGGTGATTTCCTCTACATCTCGTCCCCTCCTCCCTTTGAGGTGAAGCCACGGCACAAACATTGGAAATGTTTTAATTTAATCTTATATCTCTGCGAACAAAAAAAAAAAAAAAAAAAAAGGAATTGTTAACATGACAAAATTTCAAATGCACGTATTGGTTTTAGAAAATGAAAATCTCTAAATACCACACAATTCGGTTTGATAGAAGTTACGAAACCAATCAATGGTGTATTTTTTTTTCAAACAGATAAAGTAAAAAAAAAGGTCTACTCCCTTCCTAAATTAAACTCATGCTGTCAAATAATCCAGATATTTTAAAATTCAGAGTTGTTTTCTAAAAGCCCAAAATTTCATGCCAACAAAGAGTGTGGGTTTGCAAAAGCAACAAAGTGTTCTCTACGATACTTCGTTTTCTTTACGAATGAATCCCTTAGTATGAACTAATCGATAGGCTGTATATTTTGCGTGTTTTTGCTTTATTATAGATCATTTCTTTTCTTTTGTGCCTGTTAATTTCGAAGAAAGCTACCACATGCGCATCATTTTATAAATAAGAATTCCATCCAAATCGGTTAATTTCCATGGAAGTTATTGTGCGAAAATTCTGACGAACAAATCTCGCGCATGTATGCACTGCCCCGTGAATGCTGATAACCATTTTCAGTGGGATAGGTCCACTATGGGTGCTGAACAGCGTAGCAAAACTTCATGGCAATCATGCTTTGATTTTACGTAAGTCATCACCAACAAGTGGTCATCACGCAAAAGGGGGAAGAATGAATCCCGCTCATATGTCCTGACCTTTGACCATTTTCAATAGGGATTTGACGAATTAGTGTGGACCCCAACATATTAATTTCGTCGAATCAAGCCAAAACATTTTCATGCGTTATCGTGCTGATGGACAAAGCCTGGTTGGAAAGCGTAGAAAACTTACTAAACGACCAGCAAAATAAATCATTGCTGGAGAAGCACCGAGCCGAATGAACATTGGACTTTTTTTCTTTTTTTTTTTTTTTTAACTTCCTATTATAGCACATTTTTTTTGTTAGGTCAAACAGAGAAGAAAAGTTACGAAACCATGCCCCGAATGCATTTTTAATATCACAAAACTGGCAGCTTTTGTTTTGTGATCCATCACGCCAATTGGCGTGATGAAGACCTAAAAATAAGGTCGAAAGCTTCCAACTTACGAACTTTTTGTAAAACTTTTCATTTAACGTAACTAGCGTGATCAAGTTACCTTTATCTGTTAATATTATTACGTGTTTTGCCCATCATCGTCAAGTCAGAGATTTCAGCATTTCCCTCCTCAGTAACAAGATTGCCTTTCCCATCAACTTCTTGCATTCCCCGATACTCCCATGACACCCCCTTTCGCACCTCGACATTTCATGTATATGCTCTTTGTTCTACATTCTAGGACTGACCCCCCCACCAGCCTCCACACCCACCTGCACAGCTCAGGATGTCGAGCAACAGCTCTTAGCATTTGCAGAACAGAACTTCTACTTTTATTTTTTGCCTTAATCCTTTAACCGGCTGGAACAAATTAACTCTGGGTTAGCAAAATGGACTGAAATCAGCTCCAACAAATATAAACGCTGCTTTCCCCTTAGTTTTGTTGTTCAAAGAAAACGGTTATTTACGGGAATGATTGACACTAATCCTTTCCAACTGATTACCTACTAAAAAGGGCTATAACAATGGCAATGAACCTACAAAAGGAGAGAGATGTTTTTCGGTCACTTGTTTCTGCCTAGTAGCATTATGTCCTTGTCAGAGGGACTATCCTTTTCCCATCATGCCTTGGGTCATGGAGCAGAGAATATAGGACTAGAGAGGATATCTTCTTATGAATAACAGGTTTATGGTCCGCACCGCCGAGATGGCGGGGGGATTGTTTTGCCATAGTTTTCGTAAAACCCAGCCGCTTTGTGAACACTTCTGTTTAGAAAGTGCAGAAAATTTTGAGCACTATATGGTAAGCAATTAGTCTGTCAAGGTATATGTAGTAGTCTATTCTCAAAACTGACATATGTTATGGAAGAAAAATAGGAAACTTAAAGAAAAAGAAAAAAATTATGACAACGATTAAAACCAGTGGGCTTAACTTGGCTGGAATTTTTTTTTTTTTTTAAATGCTTGCCTTGTAGCGTCACTTGTCGGCTATAATTTTTGACTCTCCATGGAAGAGTGTAATTTTGGACCTGTGTATGTATGTGTACATATACACACATACAAACTATGGGAGCTTTTAAACTGTACCTCTAGTCTGAAAATTTCCAAAATTCTCCAAACAAGGAAGGGCCCCAATCCCATTTCACCCAGATGTTCCCTTTAAGTTAAAAAGTCTTCAAATTTTTTTGTTATATCACAATCACTTCTAACCCCACCATTTAGAAGTTACTGCTTAATGACAGTGATAAAGTGGACCTCCCCTTGACATCTCAGAAATCTGTTCTAACCCAGTGAAAATGTTTTCTGTACACAGTTTCTACATTGGAAATATTTACCAAAGCATCAAAAAAAGATGGAGCACCAAAAATATGTAAAATTGGAAACTACAAAATTCCTTGGCTTCCCTCACTACTAAATATACCTCCACAGAACCCTGTTGGAAAAGCTGTAAATGAATTGCTCTTTTTCAAATCGATATGCACTTTGTTACTGAAAAAGTCTAGGAAGTTATCTTTCTTCTAATAACCGTAATTTGAAATTTCCTCAAATAATCCCAGGCACTGGAAATCTGTTCTTAGTTTGAAAACACGAACTGATTCTGGCAACAACTATAGGAGCACAAAGATAGAGATCTGGCAACAATCTAAATGTTTCCTTCCAAAACTGTGATTGAAAAATAGATACAGTTCAAAAGCTTCAACATCGCCTTTTTTTTTTTTTTTTTACCTAAGTGTACATTTAATTTTTTTGCAGCATTTCGGACAGTTGCATATTTTTGCCAATTTCTCTTAATTTTACACATACCACTATGCAGTTCTCAGATTCAAAGGCAAGCATTTCAAAGAATGATGTGCTAAATCATAGTTATTGATGGAGTTAGATTTTACTTAATGTTGATCTATGTTTCATAATATTTTAAATTTGTTTAATTTGACAGGACACCACAGAATTACACCAGACTGCCAAATGTAAGTAAAATGAAATATTAACGAATGACTGTATCTAAATAGCCTGTCATAGAAGGGAAAACTAGTTCAGGGATCATAGCATACTTCTGGAAAATTTTAGGTAGGAATTTTTAGAAAAATTTTAGGAGTGTATTTCAATAAAAACTAGATGTATATTTGTATACATCTAGTAAAACAACTTTGTATACATTGTAAAGAGTTTGCTTCACACCCTTCAACCATATATACTGATAGACTGAGCATGACATCAAAATTTCTGGCTCCAACATAAAATCACATGACATCAGTCAAAAAGATGGGTTACACCTGCTGTGCTTATGGTTGCTCTGAGCGATATAGTAAAGGAAGTTCTATGATTTTTCATGGGTAAGAAACGAATTAAATACCTAAGTCAATAAAGTTCAATTACTTAACCAGAAACTTGCAGCTATTGATATAAAAATATAGTAACTTAAGAAAAAAATGGAATGCATGTTCCAAATTCTTCGCAAATGTTCATCACATTATAAATCACAAAATGTGAACAACCCGATCATGCATGTATATAGCTCATAAGTAAACTTACCTGAAGAGTTTTCATTATATATGAGGCGCATTCACATAATACACCGAAAACACTGAAGTTCTGCAGCATAAATTAGTAATCATAATAGCATTTTTACACGAAATTTGGAGTCTGATGATGACGTGCCCAATGTTGGAGCCATGGCGGCTTTGATGCAGCTATTGCCAATGTGCAGTCCATTAGTATATATGGTCGAAGTTCACACCCAAATTTTTTGCATAACGACTAATGTCTAAAGTTTAAGTATGATTTACTTCTAATGTTCAGTTCTTATCTTTTCACGTGTTATTATCATATTCAAGTATATTTACCACATTCAAGTTTCACTTTGAACATTAATATGCTGTTGAACCAGAAGCAATTCAAGATTTTCACAGTAAAGTTTTCAGGTTTCACATTAAATTATAATATCCTAAAAAGGTAATTGAAAACCAAGAACTATGTACAATTGTTCACTGAATTACTTTTTTCATATAATTGTTTTAACCTTTTCCTGATAAGCCTATCTTTTTCTGCTTCCACTACAACTAATTTACTTTCAGTTTTCTTTATTTCAGCTGAACCTTGTATGATCAAGTTAGAGGCAACTGCTATTTCAACAGTATTTTGTTTTTCTACAGCTTTTCTCATTCTTTCTGTTCCCTCTTGAATTACTGCTAGGGAGGCTTCTTTATCTTTTTTAAGCCTATTTATTTCTGCATCATTTTCTTTTATTTTGTCATCAAACTCAGCTTTTCTTTTTTTCTCTAGCTGCTTTTCCTTATTTTCCCTCTCTTTCTGCTTCCTTTCTTTTACCTTTTGTGATTCTTCTTCCTTCAGCTTATCAACATACTCTTTATAAAATTTATGTGAATCACGAACACTATTTAACAAATTTCTTGTTATGGGAACTTTACTTACACATCCATAGTGTTTAATGGCCCCTTTAACTATTCTTAATGATGTTATAGTTTAGTCTTTTAAGTTAGCCTTGTCCTTCCTTAACAGAGCAGTGTTAACCGAAAATCCCCTTTCTGCATCAGCATTACCATGAGGTAAAACTAAAACTGACTTGATGAGTTTAGCAAGATTTAAGTATTTTTCTTTTCCACTAGTCTTGAATACTAAATATATTACGCCAGTAATGATCAATCCGCACTGGAATATGCCCTTCCTCTGAAAATTTCACTAGTTCATCTAGAGTTGGCTTATCGCAATTTAAAAGTTTCCACTCTTCTCTTACTCTATCAATTTGTTCCTCAGAAAGATGCAAAACACTTGAAATTCTGGTTATTTCTGAAAGTCCTTCAGTGACTGAAAGTTGAGTTGACTCTTTCTTTGGTTCTTTTACCTTTAAAACTTCTATGTCTCTTAGCTTTTGACTGCAGAATGGCAAATTTGACTTTAAATATTTTGTGGTTGCAATTAGTGATGATCTTACATCTAAGAGAAATAATTTCTGCCTGGTCTCCTGAACATTCCTGAGGAGATTTTTTGTCTTCATACAAACTTCTAACTCCCCTAGTTTTTTCCATGAATTTTTGTTTTCAAAATCTACATTCTTTAGGTCTTCTCCAAATTTCCCTGCAATAACATCATCTTGGATAAACTGAGCCATAACATTCCTCATTAAAGTATTTAAATCAGAATATAACTGGTGTATTTTTGGTTCTTCACTCTGATAACATAATGAAAACTTTTCAAAATTTTGGTGTGAAAATGAAATTAATGCTAAATAGCAAGGAGTTAGCTCATTTTTCAGGAAACAGTGAATTCTTTTATACCTTGCCAAATTGCGTAGTTGTTTTTCAAATATTTTTTGAGATGACAAGAAGTTTAAAAAATATTCTGTAATATTTAGCCATTGATCCAAGAGCCTCTGGGCTACAGAACCAACGGTTAACCATCTGTTGCTGACATGACGCAAAAGAAATTTGGCTGTGACCAATGTTATATCCTCGACAGATTTATAATCCTCTCGTCTTGCAGCACTACTCTTTAAAAAGTAATGCACATCAGTAGCAAATTCGTCAAAATCTATATTTAAGCTTGTCAAAAAATTTTTAAATGCATTACTAACAACATGCAGGTTGCAAAAACCTAGTTCCAAAGATTTCTGGCCTGTTTCTTGTTTTACAACTTCATTGAATTTGCGTAAAAAGCACTTATTTACATTTGGGCTGTCCATGGATACACAAATAATTCTGTTCAATGAAATATTGAAGGATGATAACACATCAAGAATTTCTTTTAGCAAAATATCTGCTGTTGCATGACCCAGAAAAACGCTTGTTAGGTATCGGCAAGAAACTGAATTTATTTCTGAAGACCAGTACCTGAGATACACATCCAACTGCCGTTTCACTTGTGTATTTGTAGTTTCATCAAATGCTATAGTAACCTTTCCTGGGCTACTAGATGCAATGCCTTTTTTCAAATCCTCTTCAAAATATTTTGACAATCCATGTGATATCACATAAGCAACTTTTTTTTCTTTAAGTTGCATTTTGGCTGCAATAGCAGAATCAGGAAACATTTCTTTGAAAAGTTCAACTGTTTCAGTGCACGAAACAAAAGACATATTGTCCTTAGCAACTTTCATGGCCCATAATGCTTTGGCTTTAGCCAACTGTAAATCATGACTCAGTACTTCACTAATATTTGTTTTGGGCTGAAGATCCCGTCCTCCAAAGGCTTTCAGGATGGACTTATTTTGAAATTTACTTTGAAATTTCTGCAAATGTTTTTTTCCTTTGCGCTTTTACTTGTGAAAAGCCACTATTAGAAATATTGAAAATTTCTGAACACAATATACACTTAGCAGTAAATATTGTTTCAGTTGCAGAACACCATTCTTTCAACTTCACTCCGTCCAATTCTTTGGCGAGCCACGCATCTTGAAATTTCATTTTGGATTTAGGCATCTTAAACACTTGTATTACTAACCAGAAAATGAAAGGGAAGTACAAAAACACGTTCCAATATAGAAAAAACAGACAACTTCCCGAAGTTTGGCTGCGAGGATGTCAGTAGAAAAAAAAAGCAAGTCACCACTAGAGAACTGAACCTGCACACAGCACAGAGAACACCATAAAAGACGCAAAACCAGAAACTATCATACGCATCTCACGCAAGTTCAGTCAAAGCGAGTCGGAGCAGAGATATATTGCGCATCGAAGGTCGCTGTCGGCGACGCACGATCGAAGGTCAATGATCACGAGCTCTACTGCCTGCCACGATAACACTCAGCTACCATCCCATCGTCATTACCGGAGGTTACGGAAGGAGACCACATGTTTCCTCTTTGCTTCCACCCACCTGTGGTTTACAATAACAAAACATCAGCAGAAAGAGAAGGTTCCACGAGGCATGTCCAAAAATAAAGTACGATCTTCTGCGTGCCGCGGAGTTCGTCTGCAAAGCGCAAACCAGGGGTGAAAATGACCCCTCCCCTTTTCCCTTAGATCTCGTTACTCTCGAAAACTGTCCGAAGGCACAAAAGTGGAGCGCCCGCCCCGAAGCAAGTGCATCTTGATGGCATCATTTTCCCTCCCTTCAGCAGCACAGCATATAGGCTGTGTTTCTACAATAACAGGTCTTTTTACCTTACCGTAATGGTAAATTTATTGGCGTTAATAACGGTTGTATTTTTAATAAATAAGCTTACGAAAATTTTAGGAAGAATAGCAAATTTTAGGTATAATTTTAGGAATTTAAGGAGGGTCACAAAATATTAGGAATTTTAGGAGAAATGCGATCCCTGCTAGTTCCTTTCAAAATTCTGCACTTGGAATTTTTTTTTCTCTTAGTTTTTTTCTTTTTGAGCTGGTACAAAATTCTACCTTAGAATACTAAGGTAGTTGCCAGATCTATAATGACGCTTGAGATAGCACTCTCACATTATTCTTGCATTAACTTAATGTAAACCATTACACCGTTGAGCCATTACATTATGACCACCCCCAGCTTACAGAAATGACCACGCCTGGAGATTGAACGGTGGTGCAGGTGAACTTCACAGAGCATCATGTATATTGTATACATACCCAAGGACCGACTTTCGGTTAGTAGAGTGTTATAAGTCAGAATAGGAAAAGCTGCCGATTTATCAGTTTGATAAAGGACAAATTGTGATGACACTGCGCCTCAGAAACGACGCAGCTTGTGGGTTGTTCATGTGCTGCTATAGTGAGTATATATCAAAAGTGGTGCACAGATGGCCAAAAGATAAACCATCGCTTGCAGCTCATCGATGGCAGAGGGGAAAGGAGACTGTAGCGCATTGTTCACAGCGACCACAGTGTGACAAATCACCCACAGCTACAACAGTGGAGATCATGGCAACGTGTCACAGCACACAGTTCATCGCAGCCTCCCGCACATGGGCCTGCGCAGCCGAAGACCCAGCTAGGTCTCCATGTGCTCACTGCACGCCATCACCAACAACGCATGAAATGGGCCCAAGATAGTAGATTGGAAGAATGTGGCCTGGTCTGACGAATCAAGATTCCGGGTGCATCATGTAGACGGCCGAGCGCAGATATGCTGATTACCAACGGAGGCTATGGTACCTGGATGCACTGTTGGGCTGAAACAGGCTGCCGCCGGCGGTGTTTATGCTGTGGGCGATGTTTTCTTGGGACACTTTAAGCCCCATTATCCCAATCCCTGACAGCTGTCGGGTATCCGAAAATCGTTGCAGACCAAGTTCACCCATTCATGGCAACTGTGTTCCCTGCTGGCGATAGCCAACAGGATAATGCGCCATGTAACACTGCCAGAATTGTCTAGGAGTAGTTTGAAAAACACGCTGGTGGCTTTCTGTTAATGCTCTGGCTCTGGCCTCCAAATTTACCTGACACGAACCAAATCTAACATTTGGGGTTCGACTTGGAAAAGCGGGTGCACGCTAACCCCCGCCCCCACCCCAGTGTACAAACTGGAAGACCTGCTGTTGACATTATGGTACCACACACTCCAGGATACCTATTGCCACCTCATCGAATCGATGCCTCACCGAGTGGCCGCTGTTTTGCGGGTTAAAGGGGGTCCTACAGCTTATTAGGTGGTCATAATGTAATGGCTCATTGGTGTAGTATATGCATGGCATGACAACTATGTACTCCTTGTCCTTCCAGATACCAAACCTAGGAAGAATCATTTCACAGAAATTAAAACTGATTCCAACTACCTACAAGGCTTCATTCAGTTCAAGAAACACACATGCCCACAGTGCTTAGCAGAACAAATGTCTTTTTTTTTTTTTTAATGTAGAAAATTTCACAACCTAAAATTTCAAATTTTTAAAGACAAAAATACAACAAAATCAACATTCTGCATTATAGAATTTGGCTCACATGATCAATTTTCTATGTAGAAATTAAAATATCAGAGGCTTTCACAGATACCAGTTACATCAGTTTAAAAATTAAATTCAAAGCAAAACACTTCTCAAACCTTTTTTTATAAGGTTCAAAACAGATTGTGAGCATTCAGTTACACTTTAATTTGTGCTACAACCAAAGTTGTGTATGCAGTTACTAAACAATGCTTTACCTCAAACCAAACCATCCTAAAAATCAAATTCTTTTCAATGAAAATTGCCACCACTGTCATCATGGCAGCTGCCACAATATGCCATGCTAAAGCTCAACATATTAGAAATATCACATTCAATTACAGATACATTTCTAAGAGGTTAAAAGTGCTGTGTATGTGGACAATGCTTAACAGGGATTGGCTAACAGTCACAGTAACTGGATTTTTTTTTAATGTGATTACACTGAAATACATTCAAGCCAAAGTTAAGAATGAATAAATCAGGACCAATCAAACTTTTCAAAGCAAATGGAATTAACTACTAAAAATGCAACTTTTTTTAGAGTTAAAAAAATTAATGGAAAAGTTTTTTTTTTTTTGTGACAAAAGATTACTAAAAGGCATCACATTACTATACACTGGGACATAACTGAAAGCTGCTATCAACTTTACATGCTGTAATTCTACACGTGCAAGCAATCCTTTTCTGCTTTTCATATAATTCCACCTGACTCACGATTGTTTCTAATATTTTATGTAAGCTATGAATTATGTTAAATTATAAGTTATAATACTTCACTCAGTATTTAGTGAAGTTTCAGCTTAATTCAAAAGATTTTCTAAAACTGGTCCTAGCCATAATTATGGAAACATATATTTCAGCTGAATCAATAATCAAAGAATGAAATGCAAGGAGTGGGATGAGAGGGGATGAGGAAGCAAGAGCTCTCCCAAGTCACAATGCTCCTGTGGCATTTATTTCTACAGTAACTCCCATTCCTCACACACATTGTATTTTCACAGTAACTTTTTGCTAGTTTTGTGAACTTACATAAAGTATAAATTAAAAATTTAAAACCCAAACTTTTACTATTCTCATTAGCCCTAAAAAACTGGCTTGCTCTTTTCAGGTATAGACAAAACCTTAATGACATTTCAACATGGTATGGGCAAAGCTAGATTTTTGTAAGCCTGCAACTCTTGAAATTATAACTTATAATTTAACATAATTCATAGCTTACAGTTCTTGTTAAATACTTTTAGCTAAATGACTGCCAACAATGAAACATACCTATTAATTTTCCACAGTAAAACTAGTTGTTCTCACACAGTTTTACAAAATGTTCCCATACATTACAATAAAATGAAGACAGGTATCAGAATATATTGTGATAGCGAATTTATGGGACCCAAAGAAGGTGCCCGGAATTTTATCTCACTACATACAACATTGCGCTGGACACAGAATACAATCATAACAATTTGGGGGAGGGGGAGTTTATGAAAAATTTTCACAACTTAAATTTTTTTTATTGGAGGTTTAACGACCACCATGAGCAACTCAATGGGCTATAAGCAGTCGCCCGTCCCTAATTTAGGGTCACTGGTTCCAGGCAAGGGAGAGAGCCAGCGCCGTAAGACAAACACAACATCCATGCCTCACCGAGATTCGAGCCCGGACCCCCTTTCGGACGAATGATCAGAGGCCATCGCTTAGACCACTGCGCCATCGGGGCGGTCTTAAATTACTTTCATGGAGTCTTGTAACACTCTGTATAGAAGCATGCAAAGATCTAGCAACTTCAGAGCATGAAAGAAAGTTCATTACTTCACACTTAATATTGTACTGGTAATTAGGCTGAATTTGAGCACACACGTTAAAAAAACAACAACACATAAATGCAAGGAGAACTATATTCCTTTACTCTGTGTAATTCATCAAAAAACCTGTTTTACAAAAACTGCCATCTGCAGTTTCACATTCACCACATCTGCAAGACAAGCACATAGATAAAATGAATGCCGAAATCAGTTTGTTTTTCTCAATTTTATGTTCCACCGGTACACACTTCAGACAAAGTATCTGCTTTGCCACTGAATCCATTTATTTCCCCCTGATATGTTTCAGTATTCTTAATGCCTACCACTTCTCTAATGTCTTGAGACTTTATTACAACAAACTTTTACTACCATAAATAAGGGCATGCCTAAATATTGTGCAAGAATAAATACACAGCTTTGATTGCTACTCAGCTTTCACCATGAAGCAGCTTTTTTTTTTTTAATACCTGATAAAGAGATATTTTACTTAACTTCAGAATTAAAAAATATAAACCATTTCTTTGAATTGGAGTGCATATTTTGCCATTTAAGGCACAACCTTTATTAATTGTCAACAGCAGTTTTGTTGTGCACATTGCAGTTTCATCGTGAGAACTGGTATATTTTTTATATTATCTGTTATGAGAATATTCAGCGATGACAAAGGCAATGGAATTTTCCGTAAGTTGTTTCCAACCACTAGAGAAAAACGGAATAGAGACATATTGCTATCAAGTTGCATGTAATTTTGACATTTATGAAAGTCTAAAATGCTAAGTTTCTCAATTGAGTTGGGCTTACCAATCAGCTTAAGCTTTTGGCTTCAAGCAAAAATTTACGATTATGTTCACGACAAATGTTGAGTCATGGAAGACTTCAGAGTTCCTTTCTACATGCTTTACATTCTTACAAATGAAACTCAAGGCACTACAGGTATATAAGAAAGACCACATTTACAAGAGATTTCAAAAATTTCCAATCTCCAAAGTTCACTTTATTTTTTACTTCAAAGTAATTTTCAAAACCATTAATAAATTGAATTTCTTTGGATGTAAAGAATAAATTCTTGAGGTTTTTATAAAATCCCATATGAGTGTGGTCTTTCTTATATAAGATGGGCCTGTTAGATTTTTATTTGATTGAAAGAACACAAAGCATATAACAGAACTAATACAGTCATCAGCAGCTTAACACTTTCATGAAATGAAGTCTCTGAGGAAGCTAAACTAATTGACAAGCCTGAATCAGTCTTGAAACTGGATACTTTGGAAGCCTTTCATATATTTCAAAATTACTGAAAATTATTAATGATTTGACTTTTTTTGCTTAAACTTCTGAAAAATCCAAATTGAAACTGCTAATAATGCTAACTTTTTAGTCTAATCTACATTCTGACAACCTGGAAAATTCATATTATCCAACTACAAATGCACCAATCGTCCTGATGAATCCAGGCATCGAATGCACAAGGAGTTGCACTCAATGGCTAATTAAGATTAATGTGCCTACAACAGTGAAATGTGCATTTAACTAAAAACTGCACATTGCTGTAGTCAACCAGTTTTTCTTTAAATTGCATTATTCATGCCATGGAATCCAGTACAGAATCAAACTCAGTATTTCTTATTCTGAACTCTATAATTTGCACTTAAGAATACCTCAAAAGCAGTTGGCACTTGAAAATAACATTGAACCATCAGCAAAATGTAAGCTGCAAATACAGGATGGAGGGGGGGCAGTGCACACCCAAAGTAAAAAAAATGGAAATAATCCTTTCCTACTCCAGAGATCATGTTTAACTGTTTAATTATGTTCCTTATTTGGATTTTTGCACAACCTTTAGAACAAAAATTCTTTACTGGTTTCAGTAAGATACTTTCTTCTCACTTCACAAACACACCTCATTTATGAATAGAGCTTTACCAAGTCTTTCTTCGAATTGAATTTAATTCACTCAACTTCGACAGTCTCCAGTAAGAATGTGCACCATTGACTTCTATCCTCGGCCAGCGTTGCTGTGTATTTATTTGCCCCACTGGGGTTGTAGTTTTGACTGATTCCAAGTGCACCAGCTATCAAAAATGGTTCATGTCACGGAGCTTAAAAAATATTTATCTAGATAACATCTACCTTATGTGAAAAGTCATACTATAATCTTTTTTTCTTTTTAAATTTGGCACAATGACTTGCCAGTCACCAGGAAATCTTTCATACCAATAACTATTTCAATGAAATTTGTAGATTGTATCAAAACTTGTAGTTTTGTCAGATTACAGAGATAAAACAGCATTTCTTACTTCTGGATACTAACGGTTGTATACAATTCCTAAGTGCAACTTATATCCACAAGACTAATCCTTTGGTAAAAGCATTGGAATAAATTAACTGCTAGTTCATTTCTTTACAGTGCAAAAACCTGCCGATCTTAAAATCTACGAACTCATTACATAAAACGAAACAATGTGTGTCCTCTAAAAACAAACCATTCAGTGGAAAAGCAGCTGTTTCCAGTAACTGGCAGTCAGTTACTGATCCAATTTAAAGAAAAAGCAACACGGAGTTTTTACTAATCTGGTATTCTTTTTCCATTGTAAAGTATGCAAAAGCAAACTGCACACACACACAAGCATGGGGTAGAAAATCTGTTGTATGAAGAGCAGTGCTAGTTTACAAAGTGGATGTAAGAATAACATGTTTCTTCTCTAGCTAATTTTGCAGTTAGTTCAATAGGTGAACTTGGATTGCAAAAGAGTGTTTGGTGGATTCCGAAAAGCAGTTGAGGAGGTTTGAACACAGAAGGCATTTCAGGTAAAAATAGATGGATTCAAAACGGTAACTGAAGGTTTGCAGTAGATATAACAGATCTTGTATTGGGACATCTACAAGACAAGTTCAATAATGGATCAAGATAGTTTAGTCACATGCACTAAACATGAAACAAAAACTGCAAAAATATTACATAACGTAGTAGGTTGTGCAGCACCTGAGAACTGAAAATTTCTAACAAAGGAAAGCTACGTGCAAGTTTGAAGAAGCAGATAATTTATAACATGTGACATGAAGCAGAGGAAGTTTACATTTACCAGTACCAACTTTGGCTTCAGCCTTGTGTATAATTAATTTCCCTGTACGTGTGTTATGCGACACTTCCAAACCTTAATCATTTTGTGATGGGAAACAAGTCATAAGTACATCATATTTTAATTTTATACAAATATGATCAATTTCATTTACTTCTTAGCTAAAATGGAATTTAATGTAAAAAAAAAAAAAGACAATTACATCCTATTTATATCTTATCAGATATGATTTATTTACTTCATATCTGAAATTTGTCAAAATAAACATAAAGTCAAGTACATCCTATTTATATCTTATCAGATATGATTTTTTTTACTTCATTTCTGAAATTTGTCAAAATAAACATTATAAAGTCAATTACATTCTTTTTATACAGATATGATCCATTTCATTACTTCACAGTTGAAATTGAATTCAGTATCAAAATAAACAAAGTCACAATTACAACTGAAGTTCAAGCTGTTCATGAAACTTCGTGAAGATTACAACATGCCACTAATTCAAAAATTAAATGCCGATCAGAACATTCAGTCAGAATAATCTGAAAGCTAAACTTTATGCACATTATACCTTAGAATTTGTGCTATTCCCTCATTTTTGGTAATGTGCATTAAATAAAATATGAAAGATATTTGTGGAACCAACGTCATAAAATAAACAACTGATATCAACAGTAATCAGTCAAAATCACATATTGTAAGACAGATTCCAAGAAAAATTAAATTTCTGAAAAAATTGGGAAAATTACTAGCTAAAAATTTGTAGTTACAATATCGAAGTACACAGAAGGGCCAAATACTTTCAAACGGCACCTGTTCAACACTTGTCACAAGTCAGGCAGGTAGTCACAAAATATACCATTGGCAGCCTCACTGTATAATAAGCAAGATGGAAGGTTTTAGCACATAAAATATTTTCTACTTTGTTTTAAATTTTCCCATTGTATTTTAGTAATGTGAACTAAAATCTTGCATCTTGCTTATACGATGAAGCAGCCATTGGTCTATTCCACGATGACAAGTGTTGAACTAGTGCTGCTGAAAGTACTTTGGCCCCTTTGCATTCTTTATCAATATCTTAAAAAGTACAATTTTTTTTTTTTTTAGAAATTTAGCTTTACTTGGAAGCTTAACCTTACAATATATGATGTTAATTTTGATTACTGTTAATATCACTCACTCATTTTACTGTTTTGGTTCCACAAATTATTTTTCATATTTTTACACACATTACCAAGAATGAGAACACTGATTCTAAGGTATAACAATGCATAAAAAGTTTAGCCTTCAGATCATTCTAATCAAAATTACATCCTATTTCAATTTTAAACAGACATGATCTCTTCAGAGCTGAAATTGAATTTTAAGTTGAAATAAATATTATAAACAATAACATGATTCCATCCTTAGTATCAGTTTCAAAATAAACATTTTTCAGAAAAAAATAAATTACACCTATTTTATATAATCAAGAGAATTAAATGCCAAAATAAATATAAACAGTAACTTATGACTTTTTTTAGCAGAATTCAGTTTCAAAGACAAATGTTTTCAAAATAAAAGATGAAAAAAATATTTTCTTGCAAACATTTCAATTTGCTGAATCCTAACATCAATGAGAGTAAAAGCAAATAATTGCAACATAATTATTAAAAACTACATAATGCTTTCAAAAAAAAGTTTCACAAAGATACATAATTTATAATAGTTAATGAATACTAGCATCCAAATTCCTTTTTGGAGAAAGGCTATGCTTTTCAGATTTGTTGCAAAGGTTAAATTTTAGTTTCCAAATTTATGCATGCTGAGTAAAAAGCACTTATCATAGCAACATGATCACAATGCATGTAAGTTGTTTGCAAAAAGAAGGTGCAATTTGGTAAAAACAGAGATACTTCAATAAGTTAGAATGCTACCCAAGCATTTTAGAACTCATATATAGCAGCTCACAATAAGAAAGTTGTGTTTATGTTTTCAATTTTTTTAAAGGTACTTATCTATACAACAACTTGTTTACAGAAACTATAAGCAGAAAACTGTTTTTAACAGAATAAACATCATACATTCATATATTTCACCAGTCAATATTTACATAAGGCAATATACGCAATGTTTCCCCATTATATGACACCACATCACAGCATTCCTGCCAGGGTCTCCAGTTACCACTAGAATCATAAATACCATTAACACCTTCCCAATGCTCATTCATCATTCTTTCTATTTGTTCTTCTGTCACAGGCTCATGCTTAGGTGGCACATATTCGTCATCATCAAGACTAATCTCATCTACATTAATTTCTGGTAAACTGGATAAAATCTTTTTAATTTCTTCAGATACAGGATCAGCGAATGAAACACTAACATCCCTATCTGTGCTTATCACAGAGCAATTATCCACAGAATTTTGAAGTGCATAATCCCTCGAAGGTGACGATGCACTAGATATGGCTGTGGGACTTCCATGGTTACTATTAACAATGGGGGAGCCTGATGACTGTAAGAATTTTTCCATAAGTTCAGACTTTGTTCTAGAAATTTCAGCATCAGAACTGTGCAGAGTAGCTGACCCAGAGGATAAATAACCAATACCTGGTTCAGCTGTAGAGTCATGTGCTGCAATATTTAACAAAGCTTTTACTGCTGAATTTTTTGCATTAAGGTCAGCAACTAACTGTTTTGTAGTTTTCACTTTGGGAAATTTGCAACTTGAAACAGAAGAAAATTTCTCCTTTAAGAAGTCTTGTCCTGACTCTTTTTCAGCAACTCGTTTCCTTTTTTCAGGTCTAGATATATCAGTAACTAATTTCTTATCACTGCAGAAAGTAGATTTGCCAGATTTTGATAAATTACAACTTCTAAATGCAGAGCTCTCACTAGGTAAAACATCATCTGAAGAGTCACGTGAAACATTTAAACCATTAACAAAACTAAAGTCACTCAAAACACCATCTTTTGATATAACACTATTTAAGTTTTCCTCCTTCCGTAGCCTTTTGTTAGCCACATTAGTCTTTGCTGTATCTACACTGGAATGAATTCCTAACGTTGGAGGAGGGGTTGACTGAGGTGCATGTCGATCACCCAACCGAGTATCATACTCTTTAGGAACAGCTTTCATAGAGGCATTCATAAGTGGACTTTGTGAACGTACATTGTTCCTCTGTGTTGGACTCACATTAGGACTATGAGATTTGGGACACAGTGAGTTTTCAACAGACATCACACGATTGTTTGAATGTCTAACAGTAGCAAGGGCTGGACTTACAGGCTTAAAAATTTGACTTGAAGAATTTTTAGACTGGTTTCCAGTATTAAGAATGGTTTTATTAGCCAGGTTTGTCCTATTGGTTCGAGTTGCAGGACTTGCTGCACTTTTAGGCAAAGGAGCATAACTGGATGGGGTGGCTGGCCTGTTTGATCCCTGAATCTTTGATGTAGATAACAATGGGCTGTTGGAGGCACTGGATGAGAAAGGACTAGTAGAACGTTCCGACACAACTGCAGGACTTGTAGACTTGTATCTGGAGTTAGCTGGCATATTAGCAGATAATTTTGCATGTTTACCTGGTCCAGGTCCTGGCCCAAAGCCTGGACCAGGACCTGGACCTAGCACAGTCATTCCCATTGGAGACATTCCCATTGTATTTGTAAGTCTCTCTCCATTAATGGATGCTTCTGGCTGTGGCAGCAACTTCCTCCAGCTCTTAACAAGCTCTTTTGCCCTTTTAGCCAGATGTTCATCAGTGGTCTTTTTCCTGAGCTCATTTATGAATTTTCCAAGTCTCGTTCTCTGAAATAAGAAATTAAATTCAGAGTAGCAAAGTACAATTTTCATGCCAAAATTATTACAGCGTCATGCCACCAAGTAACAAAATTCAGTTACACAAAATTTCACATTAGTCATTGCAACTCTAATTAGAATTCAGTTTTGAATATGAAGTTAAAAGTAATACTCTCCCAAATATTCATCCTTTCAACATGAAAAATATGGTTTGATTCAAACAGTAGGCCCAAAGACAAAGCTGCACATAGTTAAAATGAGTACACTAATGTTTGTGCATCTTCAAGAATATATTGAGTCAAAATATAAGTAAGAAAATAAAAACCACACAATCAAAATGCATGCCAGGTAAAATTGCACAAAAATCATTAACTTTCTTATCACCAATTATTACTCTGAATCACATTATAGTTAAACCAATGGTTTTATCATCACCCACTCTCGATGCACAAAGTTAGTTCAGTACTGGGGCCCTTACACAATTTCACATGGAGAGATTTGGTAAACATGTATTAGATAATTTTAGATTTAACATTAAATCTTTTTTTCAGTCACTCTTGCTAAATTTACCCATGAAGGAATTTAAAGGCAAAGACAGTATGCTTGGCAAAACTTTTGTTATTATTCTTATTGAAGATTTAACAACCACTGTGAGCAAATCTGGGCTACAAGCAGTCGCCTATCCCTAATTTAGGACCACTGGTTCCAGGGAAGGGAGAGAGCCAGTGCCATAAGACAAATACAACATTCATGCCTCACCGGGATCCAAACACAGACCCTTCTCGGATGAATGGTCTAAGCCATTGCTTAGAACACTGCGCCACTGGGGCGGCCTTGCTAAACTATAATGAAAGATACAGGACCTTGAATTCTTTCACTTGATTTGTTAATTTTCAACATGCCTCAATAAGTACCACCACCTTTACCAGAGCTGCCATTGCATTGTTATCAAGCTGGGTCCTAGGGACCCACAGATTTTAAAAAAAGTGGGTACTTTGCGAGGTATTCTGGGTCCTTTTATAAAATCAAAAGAATCAAGAGATAATATGTATACTTACATAAGCAAATGAAAAATAAATGTAAAGTACATTGTATGACTCATTTATGCTCTTTGAAAGAACTAAATTTTATCGTAATGGAACTACACAAAGACAATGCATTTTAAGTCAGCTCAGAACACCAGAGCGTTTTTATTCTTCAAAACACAGGAACTGTTGCGACTTCTCTTGAACAGTTTTTTTTTTTTTTTGGTACTTTTAATGAACAATCACTGAAGTAGACGTACAACTTTTAGCACAGTATAATCGTTCACAGTGCTCTCATTAAATAAAATGTAAGTTTGTCTGCTTTCCAAATTTTAACTGTTCCAATACTGATTAAAAGTTCTTAAAGGTTTAATAAATTAATCAGAACTATATTGACATAATCTTATATTGAATATTTACACAACACCTTGAGGGAAGATGCATTGCTGGTGGGTTTTTATTCTTTTCCTAATCCTCACGAATTTGACTTTTGCCAAATCGCATGTTAAAAAAAAATCCGAAATAAAAGTGGGTCCCAAAGGACGCACATTTATGTAACGATGAGTACTGGGGGGGGGGGGGTAATTTACGTGCTACAGCGGGAGCACTGCTTACAATGTAATTGATATATGAACTCCAATGCCTCGCTGTTTTCAACAAAGAAGCACAAGGTTTTTTTGTTGTTGGTTTTTTTAACCCTCTTTAGCAACTGCAGTCAAACTTCCCTATAATGCTCTCCTTTATCATCATCCAGCCTTTTATACAGCAAACACCCCAGGCAATTTTTCACAGATACCGTGCTAATCTCCACTGGCAAAAAGACAATAATTATAATGATCAAGGTCCCTTATCATACTTTGTGTCATTGAGTTTTGTTTAAGACAACTTATTTTACTTTACTAGTTTTTTTCCTTATTAGCCACAGGAATGGCATTTTTTTATGCACTGTGACACTATCGTTGCTAACTGAAGGCTTGACCACAGGAACCCGTTTCTTACGTGTTGTCATGGTCCGTCGTCAACCCTTAAGTGTTTGTAACCATTGTCTTTGATATTGTGATTTTTATTATAGGTTCTTTTAGTGCAATATATTTAAGTGTTCTTAGATATTAAATCATGCCACATAGATGCTACAATACATTATGGATACCAAATGTGTCATGGATAGCTACAAGGTAAGTAAATTTAACACAGTTATGCTGATTTCCATTCTTAGTGGAATCTTTCTAGTTCATGTCAATGATTTTAATGACAGTGCCAATGAACTGCTTAAGAACCCTCTAGAAATTCAGTATTGAAATATTTTGACAAAATGTGTTTTTTTTTTTGAAATTTTCAATGGTTAATATTTCAGATGGCTTTTACAAAATGGGTAAATTTAATTATAGAAAACATCCAAGTGTGTGTAAAAGTTGCTTCATTAGATGAACGCAAAATTATAATTTTTTTTTGTATTTAATTTGTAGAGGGTACATGCTTCACTTATTATAGTAATCTCATGCTGTTTATTCAGTTTTGTAGACTCATAAATAAGAAACAAAGATGTACAGACACGGACGAGTAAAAGTAATTGCACTCTTAAATGTGAAAGCATTGGAGAAATCGATCAAAAATCACAGGTAATACCAAACAGTTTTGCCCAAATAATCCCCCTAAAAATTTAACATATAGCAGCAAACAATTCAGAAATATTCATATGGAAAAGCTTCAGTGTTTATTTTCTCTCCATATCTTTGCAATAAATAACATTGAGTAATTGCTGTTATATAGTACAAGATACCTTTATTTTTTGTAATTTTTTTGTAATGACATTTTAGTGAAGCAGTACTGCTAGAAGATAAACTAATACCAACTGTACTTAAAAATTTCACTACTAGGTATTGCTAAGAGTTTTTACCATGCAAGATAGATGTTATTTCTTGAACATTGAAACTTCCAAATCAGTTTCATTGATACAGCTTTTAAGTTTACTTACAACTAAAAGACCTCAAATGAACCCTTTATCTGTAAGTTTCATTCATATCATCATCATCATTGTCAACCATTATCAATCCACTGCTGGACGAAGGTCTCCCCAAGTTTCCTCCACAACAGTCTGTCTTGTGCCAGTCTCCTCCATGTCACCCCTGCATACTTTCGAATTTCATCCACCCATCTCCCATGTGGTCTTCTTCTGGGTCTTTTCCTGTCCCCTTGGAATCCAATCTAAAATTTCGGCTGTCCATCGATGATCTGTCCTTCTGGCAGTATGTCCAGCCCATTGCCATTTCAGGGATTTAACTCTGATCATGATGTCTTCCACTCTTGTCATTTTTCGGATCCACGAGTTCCTCTTCTTATCTCTCCTGGTTACACCAAGTATGCACCTCTCCATGCTTCTTTGAGTTGTCTGCAGCCTTTGTATGTCTCTTTTAGTTAAGGTCCACGTCTCTGCACCATACGTAAGCACTGGAAGGATGCATTGATCAAACACTTTTCTTTTAAGACATAATGGCATATTGCTCTTGAAAATTATGCTGTTTCTTCCAAAAAGCTCTCCAGGCAAGTTTTGTACGCCGATTAATTTCTTCTCCAATGTGACCCTCACTTGATATCTGCTGTCCAAGATAAACGCACGTGTCTGTTATCTCCAGCTTTTCTCCATCAATCGATAAATCTTCATTTCTTGTAAAAGCATTGAACATCACTTTTGTCTTCTGAAAGTTCATTTTTAATCCCACTTCTTTACTCTTGTCAGCAAGTTCCTGGATCATACTCTGCAGCTCTGATGGGGTAGTTGCAAAAATGACTACGTCATCAGCAAAACGAAGGTGGGTTAGATAATCTCCCATTAATCTTTATCCCCTTGTTTTCCCAGCTCAGCGACTGAAAAACACCCTCCAATGTGGCATTAAAGAGCTTCGGAGATATGGTGTCACCTTGTCTCACTCCCTTTCCAATTTTACGTGTGTTGTATTTTCAAACAGCCTAATCTTTGCACTTGCATTTTCATAGATGTTATTAATGATATTAATGTATGCATCTTCAATACCGCAGGTTTTCAGAGCCATTGTAACTGCTGATGGTTTCACCGAATCAAAGGCTTTTTCATAATCGATAAAAGCCATGCACAATGGAAGTTCATATTCCCTCGCTCTTTCAATTAGTTCTCTCAGTACATGGATATGATCTATTGTGCTGTAGCCACTCCTGAATCCAGCTTGTTCTCTCGGTTGAGCCATGTCCAGTGTTACCTTCAAGCGGTGTGAAAGAACTTTAGTGAAGATTTTATAAACTACTGATAGGAGGCTGATAGGTCTGTAGTTTCCGAGATCCTCAATGTCACCTTTCTTATGTAGCAGGATCATTGTAGCGGTGTTCCAATCCTCAGGAATCTTTCCTTCATTAAGGCATCGAGTGAAAATTTGAGCGAGTACTGTTTCGATTTCTCCACTTGCTTCTTGTATGATGTCTACAGTAATTCCATCTTCTCCTGGAGCTTTTCCCCGCTTCATGTTCTTGATTGCATGTGCAACTTCTGCTGGAAGGACTGGAGGAACTCTGGTACTGGTATCTTTCATGATGTCTGGAGTGCATGTATCATCCCTTTCATATAATTCGGAGTAGAAATCTTTCACTCTTGTCAAAATTTCGCCTCTATTTCTTGTTACAGAGCCATCTTCTTTTCTCAGTGCCATAATCTGTTTTCTTCCCTTACTGAGATGTCCCTTTGCTATCTTTAGGCTTTGGTTGTTTTCAATTGCTTTCCTCACTAGTTCACAGTTGAATTTTCTTACGTCTTCAGTGATACTTTTTCTTACTGTCTTGCATAGCTCTATATATTCCACTTTGGAAGTCACATCTTCTTTAGTTGTCCTCATCTCTCTTCTTTTTTGCATCAACATTTTCGTTTTTCCTGATAATTTATTTACATGCAACTTGTTCTTAGACCCAGCTAATTTTGTTGCTGTTTCCATAAGAGCTTTGGTTACTTTTCTGTTAACTTCAGAGATGTCCACTTCTTCCGATGTTAGGCCTTCTAAAGCAGAGAACCTGTTCTTCAGTTCCAACTTGAAGGTATTATGGTGTTTTTTAAGGTTGGTTATGTCAATAGATTTTGTTTGTCTTATGAGCTTGCCACGTTCAAGTTTAGTGTTGAGGTGCATCTTACATCTCACCAATCTATGGTCACTACCTGTGTTGAACTTGTTTAGCACACTGCAGTCTTCTATGACGAATTTTTTGTTACACATAATAAAATCAATTTCACTTGTCGTCCCATTTGGATGTCTCCATGTCCATTTCCTGTGTGGCTTTTTCTTGAAGAAGGAGTTCAAGATGAAAAACCCTTCTGCCTCTGCAAACTCAACGAGAGTATTTCCACGCTGGTTTCTGTTGCCGTGACCGAATTTACCTACTGAAGTTTCATTCTGTTGCCGTTGCCCTATTTTTGCATTGAAATCTCCCATAATTATTTTCAAGTGCTGCTTACCTTTATTATTTAGATGACAAATTTCCTCATAAAATTCTTCAATTTCTTCTTCAGGATGACTTGTGGTGGGTGCATAAGTTTGAATAATCTGAGCCTGGTATCTTTTCGAGAGTTGGATAACAAGTCGTGCAGCTCTGTCAGAGGAACTTTCAACTTCTACAACTTTATCCTTCAGTTTCTTGTTTATTATAAATCCAACACCACTAGTTCTGCCAGTATCTGTCCCACGATAGTAGAAGAGATGTCCACTTTTCAGTTCAATGAGATCTTCTCCTTTTCTCCTTACCTCACTTAGCCCCACGATGTCCCACTTGATCCTTTGTAGTTCCTCTTCCAATTCAAGAAGCCTTGAATCAGAAGATAGGGAGCGTCCATTGTACGTAGCCAAGGTCAGCATCAGATGGCAGCCTAGTCCGGTCCTCCGGGGATTCTTAGCACCCTCTGCCTTCATGTCGCACTGGCCGCTGCCTTGGCCAGGTACATTCCAGCTGCCGGAGACTGAGGGCCAAGATTTAAGTTGTGGAATCATTTTGGAGGGTTTGGCCATAACTCACCACGCTGGCCAAGCGGGTTGGTGAGTGTGGGATAGAATTTCCTCTAATCCCGATGGTATAGTTATACCGCTATTGGCGGTCGTCAGAGCCCCTTTAGTGGGAACAGGATGCACCACGAGAAGGCGGGGTTGACATTTGTCAAGGAGAGGCTGTGATGTTACGCATCACCTGACCTTACATCCCTTCATTCATATATTCAAACATATATAACTTATTTAATATATTGTTTGAAAAGTCACAGTATTACTATAACCATTCAAAAGTTTATGTGCCTACAATTACTTTAATGAGAGTAATAAGAAAACCTACCTTTACTAGAAGGTCTGTTCTCATTTGAAAAGGAAACATTTCTCTGCACATTTTTTCCCATTTTGAGTTCTACAGTTGGTTTGGGCTTCTGGTGCGGCGGTTTTACGTTGTCTTCTGCTTGTTCTTTATCTGACAGAATGAGTAATTCTTAATCTGTACTGCGGCAATGATACTTGGTCTAAGACTACCGGTTAGGGTTATATAAACGTCAGTGAAATAATAGGTTTTTAAGTAAAATAGAGGTTTCTTAGACCAAGTATCATTGCCGCAGTACGGATTAAGAATTACTCATCCTGTCAAATAAAGAACAAGCTTAAAAAGAATTACTCATTCTGTCAGATAAAGAACAAGCAGAAGACAACATAAAACCGCCGCACCAGAAGCCCAAACCAACTGTAGAACTCAAAATGGGGAAAAACGTGCAGAGAAATGTTTCCTTCTCAAATGAGAACAGACCTTCTAGTAAAGGTAGGTTTTCTTATTACTCTCATTAAAAAAATATACAGCTTAGTGCAGGAAAGTAACTTGTTTTGTGTGGCTTATTGAAGTCTATCGTATATTTCTATAATGATTTATCATGGTCCCATCCTTCATAAATTCAGTTTAAGAAACATAGTATCGTTATAAAAAAAATACCTGTAAGACTTGTTCTCTTAATCTATAACATAGGAAAAGTGATCAAATATGGAATAAATTTGTGCTAACTGAACAAACCTTCATCTTCGCAGTCCGAAAATGACAGTTTCATGTCAAAGTCCTTTTACGGTCAATAAAAGTTATTAAATATATAATAAAGCTGCATTGTTTTATTTAGCAAATTGTTTCAGTGAAGCAGTAATAATTACAAAATAAAACAACCTTCACGGTATATGAAATGTAACCTTTATAGTACATAATTTTAAACTAATGTCTTCAATGTACACTTACTTGGCATCTAATACTGACAATGTATTATTTGCATATTTTTAATTTCATTAGTATTAAGTGTCCTATTAGCCTGTAGTCATTAAGTGCAAATACTTATTTGAAAGTTTCATGCATGAAGTTATAATTGTTTTATGCTAAAATGGTAGTTACCTTAAGTGAAACTTTATCAATAATGATAAACTTGATCAACTAAAGCTGATACATGTGTTGTGCAACCGTAACTTTCTTTAGCTATTTCCATCCTATTTTAGTCTATCAAATCAATTTTTGGTGTTCTTACAATATGAACTTAATTTTAATATTTATAAAATTTTGCACCCTATGTTTCTTTTATAACTTTCAAAGCTTTAAACTTGTAACTTGCCTTAAAATAACGCACTCATACATATGAAATTGCAAGTTCACGAAAATTTATATGCATTACTAAATCACATTTTCAGAAAGACATTTTGTTTACTGTCTGTTGGTACCAATTTTTAGTAATATGAAAAAGGCGGATTCCAAGAAAAAGTGGACATGACACTTAAATTTTAAAATTTGTTTTTGTTAATAGTGTTATATATCATTCTGTTCAGAAAAATATAAATGTTTTATATCTGCCAATAATTTTGATAAATAATACAATGACTTTGATAACAGTAAGGTCAAAGTCACTCGTTCTTCTCATGCAGCTGCATCATTGAAAAACACTAATTTTGACCATAGCAGAAATTGGGTTAATATTTTAATATAACTGTTACTAATATGTTAACTTTTATAACATTTAATGTTGTAATTAACCTGTTTATTAACTAATTTGTGCAGATAGCTTTTTGACTATCAAAGGGACTGCTAATAACATAACTAATGAATGTCCTTCCGTTGCCAAAATACTACATATAAACTGTATGAACAATAAACAACCATTAAGGCTAAAACTTCATTTTTTTTTTTTTTTTTTTTTTTTACAAAGCAGGTTTTTGGTCCTTTTTAGTTAAACAATTACATTTTAATTCATCTTTGATTCAGATAGTTTTTTAGTGGTAATGGAAGGACAATTCAGAATCAACTCATTTTGACTTAAGATTACAGATGCACAAAGATTAGGTTCTATTTTAAACTAAAAAAAAATATTAGGTTTACAAATTTAACATATATATATATCATCATCATTGTCAACCATTATCAATCCACTGCTGGACGAAGGTCTCCCCAAGTTTCCTCCACAACGGTCTGTCTTGTGCCAGTCTCCTCCATGTCACTCCTGCATACTTTCGAATTTCATCCACCCATCTCCCATGTGGCCTTCTGGGTCTTTTCCTGTCCCTTGGAATCCAATCTAAAATTTCGGGTGTCCATCGATGATCTATCCTTCTGGCAGTATGTCCAGCCCATTGCCATTTCAGAGATTTAACTCTGATCATGATGTCTTCCACTCTTGTCGTTTTTCGGATCCACGAGTTCCTCTTCTTATCTCTCCTGGTTACACCAAGCATGCACCTCTCCATGCTGCTTTGAGTTGTCCGCAGCCTTTGTATGTCTCTTTTAGTTAAAGTCCACGTCTCTGCCCCATACGTAAGCACTGGAAGGATGCATTGATCAAACACTTTTCTTTTAAGACAAAATGGCATATTGCTCTTGAAAATTATGTTGTTTCTTCCAAAAGCTCTCCAGGCAAGCTTTGTATGCCGATTAATTTCTTCATCAATGTGACCCTCACTTGATATCTGCTGTCCAAGATAAACGTATGTGCCTGTTATCTCCAGCTTTTCTCCATCAATCGATAAATCTTCATTTCTTGTAAAAGCATTGAACATCACTTTTGTCTTCTGAAAGTTCATTTTTAATCCCACTTCTTTACTCTTGTCAGCAAGTTCCTGGATTATACTCTGCAGCTCTGATGGGGTAGTTGCAAAAATGACTACGTCATCAGCAAAACGAAGGTGGGTTAGATAATCTCCATTAATCTTTATCACCTTGTTTTCCCAGCTCAGCGACTGAAAGACACCCTCCAATGTGGCATTAAAGAGCTTCGGAGATATGGTGTCACCTTGTCTCACTCCCTTTCCAATTTTTATGTGTGTTGTATTTTCAAACAGCCGAATCTTTGCACTTGCATTTTCATAGATGTTATTAATAATATTAATGTATGCATCTTTAATACCGCAGGATTTTAGAGCCATTGTAACTGCTGATGGTTTCACCGAATCAAAGGCTTTTTCATAATCGATAAAAGCCATGCACAATGGAAGTTCATATTCCCTCGCTCTTTCAATTAGTTCTCTCAGTACGTGGATATGATCTATTGTGCTGTAGCCACTCCTGAATCTAGCTTGTTCTCTTGGTTGAGCCATGTCCAGTGTCACCTTCAAGCGGTGTGAAAAAACTTTAGTGAAGATTTTATAAACCACTGATAGGAAGCTGATAGGTCTGTAGTTCCTGAGATCCTCAATGTCACCTTTTTTATGTAGCAAGATCATTGTAGCATTGTTCCAATCCTCAGGAATTTTCCCTTCATTAAGGCATCGGGTGAAAATTTGGGCGAGTACTGTTTCGATTTCTCCACTTGCTTCTTGTATGATGTCTACAGTAATTCCATCTTCTCCTGGAGCTTTTCCCCGCTTCATGTTCTTGATTGCATGTGCAACTTCTGCTGGAAGGACTGGAAGAACTCTGGTACTGGTACCTTTCATGATGTCTGGAGTACATGTATCATCCCTTTCATATAATTTCGAGTAGAAATCTTTCACTCTTGTCAAAATTTCGCCTCTATTTCTTGTTACAGAACCATCTTTTCTCAGTGCCATAATCTGTTTTTTCCCCTTACTGAGATGTCCCTTTGCTATCTTTAGGCTTTGGTTGTTTTCAATTGCTTTCCTTACTAGTTCACAGTTGAATTTCCTTACGTCTTCAGTGATACTTTTTCGTACTGTCTTGCATAGCTCTATATATTCCACTTTGGAAGTCACATCTTCTTTAGTTGTCCTCATCACTCTTCTTTTTTGCATCAACATTTTGGTTTTTCCTGATAATTTGTTCACATGCAATATGTTCTTAGACCCAGCTAACTTTGTTGCTGTTTCCATAAGAGCTTTGGTTACTTTTCTGTTAACTTCAGAAATATCCACTTCTTCCGATGTTAGGCCTTCTAAAGCAGAGAATCTGTTCTTCAGTTCCAATTTGAAGGTATTGTGGTGTTTTTGAAGGTTGGTTATGTCAATACATTTTGTTTGTCTTATGAGCTTGCTACGTTCGAGTCTAGTGTTGGGGTGCATCTTACATCTCACCAATCTATGGTCACTACCTGTGTTGAACTTGTTTAGCACACTGCAGTCTTCTATGACGAATTTTTTGTTACACATAATAAAATCAATTTCACTTGTCGTCCCATTTGGATGTCTCCATGTCCATTTCCTGTGTGGCTTTTTCTTGAAAAAGGAGTTCAAGATGAAAAACCCTTCTGCCTCTGCAAACTCTACGAGAGTATTTCCACGCTGGTTTCTGTTGCCGTGACCAAATTTAGCTACTGAAGTTTCATTCTGTTGCTGTTGCCCTATTTTTGCATTGAAATCTCCCATAATTATCTTCAAGTGCTGCTTACCTTTATTATTTAGATGACGAATTTCCTCATAAAATTCTTCAATTTCTTCTTCAGGATGACTTGTGGTGGGTGCATAAGTTTGAATAATCTGAGCCTGGTATCTTCTCGAGAGTTGGATAACTAGTCGTGCAGCTCTGTCAGAGGAACTTTCAACTTCTACAACTTTATCCTTCAGTTTCTTGTTTATTATAAATCCGACACCACTAGTTCTGCCAGTATCTGTCACACGATAGTAGAAGAGATGTCCACTTTTCAGTTCAATGAGATCTCCTTTTCTCCTTACCTCACTTAGCCCGACAATGTCCCACTTGATCCTTTGTAGTTCCTCTTCCAATTCAAGAAGCCTTGAATCGGAAGATAGGGAGCGTCCATTATACGTAGCCAAGGTCAGCATCAGATGGCAGCCTAGTCCGGTCCTCCGGGGATTCTTAGCACCCTCTGCCTTCATGTCGCACTGGCCGCTGCCTTGGCCAGGTACATTCCAGCTGCCGGAGACTGAGGTCCAAGATTTAAGTTGTGGAATCATTTTGGAGGGGTTTGGCCATAACTCACCACGCTGGCCAAGCGGGTTGGTGAGTGTGAGATAGCATTTCCTCTAATCCCGATGGTATAGTTATACCGCTATTGGCAGTCGTCAGAGCCCCTTTAGTGGGAACAGGATGCAACACGAGAAGGCGGGGTTCGCATTTGTCAAGGAGAGGCTGTGATGTTACGCATCACCTGACCTTACATCCCGTATATATATCATCATCATCATCATTGTCAACCATTATCAATCCACTGCTGGACGAAGGTCTCCCCAAGTTTCCTCCACAACGGTCTGTCTTGTGCCAGTCTCCTCCATGTCACTCCCGCATACTTTCGAATTTCATCCACCCATCTTCCACGTGGTCTTCTTCTGGGTCTTTTCCTGTCCCTTGGAATCCAATCTAAAATTTCGGCTGTCCATCGATGGTCTGTTCTTCTGGCAGTATGTCCAGCCCATTGCCATTTCAGGGATTTAACTCTGATCATGATGTCTTCCACTCTTGTCATTTTTCGGATCCACGTGTTCCTCTTCTTATCTCTCCTGGTTACACCAAGCATGCACCTCTCCATGCGTCTTTGAGTTGTCTGCAGCCTTTGTATGTCTCTTTTAGCTAAGGTCCACGTCTCTGCACCATACGTAAGCACTGGAAGGATGCATTGATCAAACACTTTTCTTTTAAGACATAATGGCATATTGCTCTTGAAAATTATGCTGTTTCTTCCAAAAGCTCTCCAGGCAAGTTTTGTACGCCGATTAATTTCTTCACCAATGTGACCCTCACTTGATATCTGCTGTCCAAGATAAACGTACGTGTCTGTTATCTCCAGCTTTTCTCCATCAATCGATAAATCTTCATTTCTTGTAAAAGCATTGAACATCACTTTTGTCTTCTGAAAGTTCATTTTTAATCCCACTTCTTTACTCTTGTCAGCAAGTTCCTGGATCATACTCTGTAGCTCTGATGGGGTAGTTGCAAAAATGACTGTCATCAGCAAAACGAAGGTGGGTTAGATATTCTCCATTAATCTTTATCCCTTTGTTTTCCCAGTTCAGTGATTGAAAGACATTTTCCAATGTGGCATTAAAGAGCTTCGGAGATATGGTGTCACCTTGTCTCACTCCTTTTCCAATTTTTATGTGTGTTGTATTTTCAAACAGCCGAATCTTTGCACTTGCATTTTCATAGATGTTATTAATAATATTAATGTATGCATCTTCAATACCGCAGGATTTCAGAGCCATTGCAACTGCTGATGGTTTCACCGAATCAAAGGCTTTCTCATAATCAATAAAAGCCATGCACAATGGAAGTTCATATTCCCTCGCTCTTTCAATTAGTTCTCTCAGTACGTGGATATGATCTATTGTGCTGTAGCCACTCCTGAATCTAGCTTGTTCTCTTGGTTGAGCCATGTCCAGTGTCACCTTCAAGCGGTGTGAAAAAACTTTAGTGAAGATTTTATAAACCACTGATAGGAAGCTGATAGGTCTGCAGTTCCTGAGATCCTCAATGTCACCTTTTTTATGTAGCAAGATCATTGTAGCATTGTTCCAATCCTCAGGAATTTTCCCTTCATTAAGGCATCGAGTGAAAATTTGGGCGAGTACTGTTTCGATTTCTCCACTTGCTTCTTGTATGATGTCTACAGTAATTCCATCTTCTCCTGGAGCTTTTCCCCGCTTCATGTTCTTGATTGAATGTGCAACTTCTGCTGGAAGGACTGGAAGAACTCTGGTACTGGTACCTTTCATGATGTCTGGAGTACATGTATCATCCCTTTCATATAATTTGGAGTAGAAATCTTTCACTCTTGTCAAAATTTCGCCTCTATTTCTTGTTACAGAACCATCTTTTCTCAGTGCCATAATCTGTTTTTTCCCCTTACTGAGATGTCCCTTTGCTATCTTTAGGCTTTGGTTGTTTTCAATTGCTTTCCTTACTAGTTCACAGTTGAATTTCCTTACGTCTTCAGTGATACTTTTTCGTACTGTCTTGCATAGCTCTATATATTCCACTTTGGAAGTCACATCTTCTTTAGTTGTCCTCATCACTCTTCTTTTTTGCATCAACATTTTGGTTTTTCCTGATAATTTGTTCACATGCAATATGTTCTTAGACCCAGCTAACTTTGTTGCTGTTTCCATAAGAGCTTTGGTTACTTTTCTGTTAACTTCAGAAATATCCACTTCTTCCGATGTTAGGCCTTCTAAAGCAGAGAATCTGTTCTTCAGTTCCAATTTGAAGGTATTGTGGTGTTTTTTAAGGTTGGTTATGTCAATACATTTTTTGTTTGTCTTATGAGCTTGCTACGTTCGAGTCTAGTGTTGGGGTGCATCTTACATCTCACCAATCTATGGTCACTACCTGTGTTGAACTTGTTTAGCACACTGCAGTCTTCTATGACGAATTTTTTGTTACACATAATAAAATCAATTTCACTTGTCGTCCCATTTGGATGTCTCCATGTCCATTTCCTGTGTGGCTTTTTCTTGAAAAAGGAGTTCAAGATGAAAAACCCTTCTGCCTCTGCAAACTCTACGAGAGTATTTCCACGCTGGTTTCTGTTGGCGTGACCGAATTTACCTACTGAAGTTTCATTCTGTTGCCGTTGCCCTATTTTTGCATTGAAATCTCCCATAATTTTCTTCAAGTGTTGCTTACCTTTATTATTTAGATCACGAATTTCCTCATAAAATTCTTCAATTTCTTCTTCAGCATGACTTGTGGTGGGTGCATAAGTTTGAATAATCTGAGCCTGGTATCTTCTCGAGAGTTGGATAACGAGTCGTGCAGCTCTGTCAGAGGAACTTTCAAATTCTACAACTTTATCCTTCAGTTTCTTGTTTATTATAAATCCAACACCACTAGTTCTGCCAGTATCTGTCCCACGATAGTAGAAGAGATGTCCACTTTTCAGTTCAATGAGATCTTCTCCTTTTCTCCTTACCTCACTTAGCCCGACGATGTCCCACTTGATCCTTTGTAGTTCCTCTTCCAATTCAAGAAGTCTTGAATCGGAAGATAGGGAGAGTCCGTTATACGTAGCCAAGGTCAGCATCAGATGGCAGCCTAGTCCGGTTCTCCGGGGATTCTTAGCACCCTCTGCCTTCATGTCGCACTGGCCGCTGCCTTGGCCAGGTACATTCCAGCTGCCGGAGACTGAGGTCCAAGATTTAAGTTGTGGAGTCATTTTGGAGGGGTTTGGCCATAACTCACCACGCTGGCCAAGCGGGTTGGTGAGTGTGGGATAGCATTTCCTCTGATCCCGATGGTATAGTTATACCGCTATTGGCGGTCGTCAGAGCCCCTTTAGTGGGAACAGGATGTACCACGAGAAGGCGGGGTTGACATTTGTCAAGGAGAGGCTGTGATGTTACGCATCACCTGACCTTACATCCCTTTTATATATATAATGTATATATATATCCCTTTTATATATACACTTTTATATATATATAATGCACATTAAATACAATTTGGGAAAACAAATTATCATACACCAATTTTTCTGTTTTGAATGAATATTAAGGCTTTTGTATCACAACATTATTTAACTGGATATGTTAAGGCAACTTTTAACCGTAACTGTCAGCCTATTGACCATAACCGTAACTGTCAGCCAACTGACCATAACTTCAGACATCAATCTGTGCAACCATGTGCTACATGCTGTTATGTTGTACCACAGATAAGCAGATGCTTTAATTTATCTATATTTGGATTATTGTCTATTAGAATTTGGGAAAGGTCTTAAGGTTAATATAAATATTGATTGTGCTACTACTTTTAAAAAATGCCTCTGACTGCAGCAGAAAAGCAACATCTCCGCAGAGAACGTATGAAAGCTAAAGGTTTGCATTAGCAATTGAAAGAAAAAAATAGGAAGCGAAAATGTGGTAAGCGCAAAAACCTGATGCCAAGTGACTTAAAAAAACTCCAAATGTAGGAGAAAATCAGAAAAAGAAATAGAAGAATTTCCAAGAAAAGTAATGACATTGAGTCTAATAATGCTCTGAAACCTTATACCTCCCCACAAACTCTGAGTAAAGCAGCCAAATGTGCATCAAAAGCGCTACCTACAAGTCCTCGAAAAAGAATAAAAGTTATCAAAACAATAGCTTCGAAGTTGAGCATCCCCTTAGCAGAGAAGCCAGAAAATGATGGAAAAGAACTTGCAGAAATTGAAAAACGTATAATTGAGTTCTATAAAAAAGATATTTCATGGCAAGCTCCAGGAAAAAATGACTTATCATCATCATCATCATTGTCAACCATTATCAATCCACTGCTGGACGAAGGTCTCCCCAAGTTTCCTCCACAACGGTCTGTCTTGTGCCAGTCTCCTCCATGTCACTCCCGCATATTTACGAATTTCATCCACCCATCTCCCATGTGGTCTTTTCCTGTCCCTTGGAATCCAATCTAAAATTTCGGCTGTCCATCTATGGTCTGTCCTTCTGGCAGTATGTCCAGCCCATTGCCATTTCAGGGATTTAACTCTGATCATGATGTCTTCCACTCTAGTCATTTTTCGGATCCACGAGTTCCTCTTCTTATCTCTCCTGGTTATACCAAGCATGCACCTCTCCATGCTTCTTTGAGTTGTCTGCAGCCTTTGTATGTCTCTTTTAGTTAAGGTCCACGTCTCTGCACCATACGTAAGCACTGGAAGGATGCATTGATCAAACACTTTTCTTTTAAGACATAATGGCATATTGCTCTTGAAAATTATGCTGTTTCTTCCAAAAGCTCTCCAGGCAAGTTTTGTACGCCGATTAATTTCTTCATCAATGTGACCCTCACTTGATATCTGCTGTCCAAGATAAACATACGTATCTGTTATCTCCAGTTTTTCTCCATCAATCGATAAATCTTCATTTCTTGTAAAAGCATTGAACATCACTTTTGTCTTCTGAAAGTTCATTTTTAATCCCACTTCTTTACTCTTGTCAGCAAGTTCCTGGATCATACTCTGCAGCTCTGATGGGGTAGTTGCAAAAATGACTACGTCATCAGCAAAACGAAGGTGGGTTAGATATTCTCCATTAATCTTTATCCCTTTGTTTTCCCAGTTCAGTGATTGAAAGACATTTTCCAATGTCGCATTAAAGAGCTTCGGAGATATGGTGTCACCTTGTCTCACTCCCTTTCCAATTTTTGTGTGTGTTGTATTTTCAAACAGCCGAATCTTTGCACTTGCATTTTCATAGATGTTATTAATAATATTAATGTATGCATCTTCAATACCGCAGGATTTCAGAGCCGTGGTAACTGCTGATGGTTTCACCGAATCAAAGGCTTTTTCATAATCGATAAAAGCCATGCACAATGGAAGTTCATATTCCCTCGCTCTTTCAATTAGTTCTCTCAGTACGTGGATATGATCTATTGTGCTGTAGCCACTCCTGAATCCAGCTTGTTCTCTCGGTTGAGCCATGTCCAGTGTTACCTTCAAGCGGTGTGAAAGAACTTTAGTGAAGATTTTATAAACCACTGATAGGAGGCTGATAGGTCTGTAGTTCCTGAGATCCTCAATGTCACCTTTTTTATGTAGCAGGATCATTGTAGCATTGTTCCAATCCTCAGGAATCTTCCCTTCATTAAGGCATCGAGTGAAAATTTGGGCGAGTACTGTTTCAATTTCTCCACTTGCTTCTTGTATGATGTCTATAGTAATTCCATCTTCTCCTGGAGCTTTCCCCCGCTTCATGTTCTTGATTGCATGAGCAACTTCTGCTGGGAGGACTGGAAGAACTCTGGTACTGGTATCTTTCATGATGTCTGGAGTACATGTATCATCCCTTTCATATAATTTGGAGTAGAAATCTTTCACTCTTGTCAAAATTTCGCCTCTATTTCTTGTTATAGAACCATCTTCTTTTCTCAGAGCCATAATCTGTTTTCTTCCCTTACTGAGATGTCCCTTTGCTATCTTAAGGCTTTGGTTGTTTTCAATTGCTTTCCTCACTAGCTCACAGTTGAATTTCCTTACGTCTTCAGTGATACTTTTTCGTGTTGTCTTGCATAGCTCTATATATTCCACTTTGGAAGTCACATCTTTTTTAGTTGTCCTCATCTCTCTTCTTTTTTGCATCAACATTTTGGTTTTTCCTGATAATTTGTTCACATGCAACTTGTTCTTAGACCCAGCTAATTTTGTTGCCGTTTCCATTAGAGCTTTGGTTACTTTTCTGTTAACTTCCGAAATATCCACTTCTTCCGATGTTAGGCCTTCTAAAGCAGAGAATCTGTTCTTCAGTTCAAAATGGGAAGAAAAGAGAAAATTCAAAAGCGATTTTTAGTGATGACCTTGAGTGAAGTGCACACACTTTTTCAGCAAGATAATGTTAATAACAAGGTGTCATTATCAAAATTGTGTGAAATGAGACCTTTTGTTTTGTTAAGAAAAGATATTCCCCACAACATGTGTATGCAAATACCATGAAAATGTAAGATTATTAATTGAAAGCCTGTCATCAATAATTGAAGATTTCCCTAAGCATTTCTGTGACTTCATTTCAACTCTTGTACGTAGCCAAGAAAATGAAAAGTCATGTTTAGGAAATGCAAAATCTGCAAAAATTATTTTGATGTAAAATATATTACTAGCAGTGAACAAAACCCTAATGTTGTTAAGTGGGAACAGTGGGACAACGACAAAGAAAATAAAAAGGCTGTTAAAAGCAGATATGAAGGTTCAGTACAAGACTGCCTTCACCTTCTCAGGGACAATTGGCTCAATGTTTGAGGCACACTTTCATCAAACGGCAACAGCATAAGTTTTTTCAAGAAAGCAAAGAAAAAGCTTCTAGTAAGTCACTTGTTGTACAAGTTGACTTTGCTGAAAACTTCTCCATTAAGATGCAAATTGAAATTCAGGCAGCTCACTGGCATCACCAACAAGTCACCATTTTCAGAGCATATGTTTGGTGTGGAAGTAAAACAGGAACTGGTTATTCGTTTGCAAGTGATGACATGGATCACGGAAAGGTTGCAGTCTTTGCATTTCTTGATGCCTTAATCCTTGACCTATTGGCATCATATCCAGAGTTGGAAGAAGTTATATTTTTCAGCGATGGAGCCGCAAGCCAATTCAAACAGCGTTATTTTGCTTGCCAGTTTAACTTTTATGTTTGAAAAATATCATATGGTATCTTGGAGCTTTTTTGCCACCCGTCACGGGAAAGGGGCAGTTGATGGCATTGGTGGGAGTGTTAAATGCATGGTATGGAGCCAGATGTTAAGTGGAAGATCAGTGACAACAGCCAAAGGATTTGCAGAAGTTGCTGCTGAAAACAGCCAAAATATAAAAGTTCAGTTTATTTCATCAGATGTTATGAATGGGTATGTTCAAGAGCTGAAAGAAAGATGGAATGGTGTTCAAGCTCTTCCTAACACCCACAACACACATTTTGTAAAACCACTTGACAAATACATTGAGTATCGGGAATATTTCTTTTCCCCAGAAACGAAAAAGTTAGACTTAAAAGAAGGCGAACACATAAACATCAACATAGCTGCTGATGATGCAGAAGAACCTTTAGTTTCAAAGGATATGCATGATAACGTGGCAGTAGGAGGCTTTTTGCCGATTGAATGGCGAGGAAAAAATTCAAGACTGCACTATGTTGGGCAAGTACAAAATGCAGATGGTGATGGTGTGGAGGTATCTTGTTTAAGAAAACAAGACAGTAAAGGGTTTACTTTTGGTTTCCCTGAGAAAGACAAGTGTTGGATTGATTCTACACAGATTCTGAAAAGATTAGGAAAACCAGAAATTTTGTTGAATGGCTCCTGCACCAGACTTCACTGTAGATTTAAATTTTCTTACATTATATGCGCAGAGTAATCAGTAATTATTTTCTCATTGTTCATGAATACTTGTAATTATGTAATGAAAAATCTGCAAGTAAGCTATATTAATATTTGGAGCTTAAACTTGTAATTTTTATCAATTTAAACTTCTGGAACTTTTGTCCTTCCACTACTGTCCTTCCGTTACCGTAATAAATTATAAACTTGTAATTTTTATCAATTTAAACTTCTGGAACTTTTGTCCTTCCACTACTGTCCTTCCGTTACCGTAATAAATTACAATTTTTGTAGAAATGTATAAGAGATTTTTTACAAACTGGATTTGAAAATATAAACTAAAGGGATACGCAATGGTACTTATTTTTCGCCGATTTTTTTCATTTCTGGTTTAGCTGAATTATCCAAAAATGTCCTTCCGTTACCACGTTTTCAATATGGTTATCAAATGAAGCTGTTACTTTTTTTTTTTTTTTTTCAAATTTTGTATTTTTTTTTAGCCTTCACAACAAGGATAAAAGTCTACCCTTCAGATTTCAGAATAACCATTAATTTTACCAGGCAGAGCTTAAAACATACGTTTTGTTGTACAAAGTGTCCTTCTGTTACCGCCGGAATCCACCAAAAGTTATTTCTTCCGGAACATCTTTGGGTCGTTTGTAATAGTGATAACAGGTGTGATACCAATTTTGATTTTCATACAATTTAACAAACAATATTTTGTGACAGCTGGGTCATTCCTTGTGAAATCAACGAGGGGTCTGGACCTTGATGTCTCAGATTTCAATGATTTTTGGTTTATAGTTTGTACTTGGAGAGTATATGAAAAATCTAAATTTTCAGGTTTTTTGGGTAAAGGGTTTTTTCAGTTCTGATTTTCAGAAAAAAAAAAAAAAAAAGCCAAATTTTGCAAGAATACCATTCACACAAAAAATAAGTCTGCAAATAGTGATGCTAGAGGGCTCATCTATAGCTATTTTCAAAGATCTTTTTATGCGCTTTATAATTTGATATGCAACACAACCCACTTTGGAGCATAAAATTTTTGATTTTGAAAATCTCAAAAACACTCTTTTTGAATTTTTATACACTGCTGGCCACCCAAAATGCAACACCAAGAAGGAAGCATATGATTGGCCTGAAATTCGCAGCATGCGTCGCCTGCAAGAGGACATGCAAACGATTAGCATTGCAGGGCATATGCAAATCATGTGCGCCTGGCACGCCACCGAGAAGCACTATAAGAAGGGTGCACAGAAGGCGGGGTGTAAGTAGTGGAAGTGTGTTGTGCCGCCTGACCTGTGCGCTGGAAGCTTCTTGATGCCTCGTCGAAGAATACGGCAGTCATTTCAGCACGTTTCGGAGTTCAACAGAGGACGAATAGTGGCTTATTACGACAGCGGTTTATCGTACCGAGACATCGGCGCCCGTGTGGGACGACATCCAGCCACAGCAAAAACCCCTAAAGATTAAGAAAGCCTCCGAACGGGTCTGTGATGTCCAAGCTAGTGGGCCGACCGACTCGAGCCTCAAGCTCTCCTCTCCTGAAAACGCCGACGAAGTACCGCAGTGTTTATGCAGAGAAATAATTTCTCGAGTGCGATACTAGACAATTTGCGCACACAACAATAAATGGACCGGGGTTTTTTTCTCTCTTTATTTTTTGTCCTTAGATAACATCAAAAGATTACATCCTTAGCTTTTATTTTTTTTTTCTCAGTTTCCGGCGATGATATCCGTAAATCTGGGAATTCCAAGGTTTTGCTCGTGTGTTGAGAAATGATTTCATGAAATTTTCCCTTTAGTTTTCAATTTGGCTAAAGGAGCAAAAAAAAAAAAGTTTTTTCATGTATAACGTGAAAAACCCAGCATTTTACGTTAAGCATTTTTGCAACTACGATATTTTGAATGGCAAGCTGATCTTTTTAATGGCAATTTGCATTAATGGCAAATTGGTAGGACCACGGTAGGACTATGAACATAATCATTTCACTTAAAACTTTCAGAAATTCCCTTCGCGTTCGATTTGTTAAAATGGAAAAAAAAAAAAAAAAAAAGACTTGTGTAATTACGTAACGAACGCAAAAGCTAAATTTCCGATTTAGTGAGTATATTTACTGAAAATACGGTAAGATGTGTACTCAAATCTTGCAACTATTTCTAGAAGGTAAAAAAAAATATAAATTAAAATCATTTAGAAAAAAGTTCTTTGTCAAATGAACATGGAATATATTAATTCCAAACTTTCGGATAAATTTGTTGAACATTCCAATAAACTTTTCTTTGGGCTAGCCTTCAGATTATCAGCGCATCTGTACATTTCGTGCAAATTCTTGTTTTAGTTAGGACTCTGATACACAGCAATTTTATGAAGAAAAATTACATTTGTTTTACGGAAATGAAATGTTGATTAATAAATAACGTAATTATTTATTGCGTTTTTTTGCCTGGTTAACCTTAGTACTTGATGCGCTGATAATATACGTACATCTTTTTTTTTTCAATTTGAACACTACTAACTACGAATTTTGTAAAGAAAAATAACTATTACTTTATGGAAATGAAATGTTGAAGGTAATTAATACCATTATTTAAACGACAATAAATAATGAGCTGATAATCGGAACGTTAGCCCTTAAATTTTACTCCGTCAATAAAAAAAAAACCCCAAAAAAACCCGACTAACAATTCACTAAATTACAATTGTACTTACAACGAAAGCAGAAAAATGCTGTCATGAAAACTTAACTAACCTTTGAATGCACGGTGGGTTCAAAATTCTTCATTGCTACGGAAGAAACCCGCCTTCTTCGAAAGCTTTCACTTTCAAGAAAGCTGGAAACAGTGGCTTTTGGATGTGCTTTGTAATTAGATATATATAAAGGCACTTAATATTTTCCAGGCATGTTGTATAAAAATGCTTACTCACGTGCACGACTATCGAAAGTTCAATACGGATCAATGCGACTATCGAAAGTTCAATACGGATCAAAACGTAAGGGAATGTCGGCATTCCCTTTACGTTTGCCCTTTAACCGTGACGTCACACCCCTTCGTAGTTCGCGTGCTGGGGCTTTCTCTCCCGGGGGGGGGGGGGGGGTTTGGCCACAGTGAGGCGAGTATGAATTCGGTGGGTGCAGGAGGGACGAATGGACGGACGGACCGACGTGAGCGATTGCCGCAGCCACGGCACACCACCAAATGAGACGACCAGCATGTTGTGCGGCGGGCATTGACGGCTTGCACCGCCACATCACGAACGTTAGCGCAGGAATTAGGGTGCGTTGCACAACAACCTGTGTCAGCACGTACCGTTCGACATCGTCTGCAGGAGCGGGGACTTGTTGCACGGCGCCCATTGCTCTGATTACCATTGACATTACACCACCGGCGAGTGCGGCAGCAGTGGGCCGTTGAACGCTGCACCTGGACTACGAAATGGCACGACATTGTCTTCTCCGATGAATCCCGCTTCTGCCTGCAACACCACAATGGTCGGATCCGCGTGTGGCGGTAAGAGACTGTATGCCGCCTGCGTTATGGTTTGGGGCGCAATTGGATATGACACCCGCACCCCTCTGGTATGCATCGCCGGTACACTCAACTGTCACCGCTACATCTCCGACATTTTGGAGCCTGTAGTCCTCCCTTACCTGCAGGACCTGCCAGCGGCCACATTTCAACAGAACAATGCGCGCCCGCACGTGGCACGCATCGTGCAACAATTCTTCACGGCCCACCAGGTGTCACTGCTGCCGTGGCCCGCCTGTTCTCCTGATATGTCGCCCATCGAACATGTCTGGTCGCTGATCGGCAACCGAGTGGCCTGGCAAGCACTACCCGCGGCTACGCCTGATAAACTGTGGCAGCGTGTGGAAGAAGCCTGGACCGACATACCCTAAGCCCACATCCAAAGCCTCTTTCGTTCGATGACGCAGCGTGTAGCTGCCGTTATTGCCAGCCATGGGGGCCACACGAACTATTGATGTCTGCGTGTTCCGCAAGTCGCACGGGCCTGTAAGCTCAATCGTTTCATCTTTGTATCTGTTGTTATGTGTCCAGTAAATCTGGCTTTGCTATCTCGTGTCCTTCTTGGTGTTTCATTTTGGGTGGCCAGCAGTGTATATATATATAAAAAAAAAAACCATGTTAATTCTACACATGTTGGCTAGAGGTATGCGAAGTTTGAAGATGGAGAAATGATGGGTTTTTGAGAAACCGAATTTTGAAGAGTAGTACACCGATGAATCATATTATGACCACCTACGTAATAAGCTATAGGACCCCATTTAGCCCTCAAAACTGTGGCCACTCGGCAAGGCATCGATTCGATGTGATGGCGATAGGTATCCTGGGGTATCTGGTACCATAATGCCAACAGCAGGTCCTCCAGTTCCTGTACATTTCAGGGTGGTGGCGATTCAGCACAAAACAACTTTTCCAAGTCGAACCACAAATGTGCGATTGGGTTCATGACAGGTGAATTAACAGAGTCACCAGCATGTTCCTTGAACCACTCCTTGATGATTCTGGCAGTGTGGCATGGTGCATTATCCTGTTGGTAATGGCCATCACCAGTAAGAAATACAGTTGCCATGAATGGGTGAACTTGGTCCACAATGATATTCAGATATCTGGCAGCTGTCAGAAATTGCGCTATTGGGATAATGGGGCTCTAAAGTGTCACAAGAAAACATCGCCCACAGGATGCCGCCGCCGGCCTGTTTCCGCTCAACAGTGCATCCACATGTCATAGCCTCCATTGGTAATAAACGTATCTGCGCTCGGCCGTCTATGTGATGCACCAGGAATTTTGATTCGCCAGGCCAGGCCATGCCACTTTCTTCCAATTACCTACAGTCCATACCTCGATCTTGGGCCCATTTCATGCGTTGTTGGCGATGACATGCAGTGAGCATAGGGACTCTGCCGGATCTTCCGCTATGCAGACCCATGCACAGAAGGCTGCGAGGAACTGTGTGCTGCAACACATTGCCCTGATCACCACTGTTGTAGCTGTGGGTGATTTGTCGCACTATGGCCCTGCGGTTGCCGTGAACCATGTGCGACAGTCTCCACCCCCTCTGGCATCAATTAGCTGCGGACGACGATACATCATTTGGCCATCTATGCACCACTTTTGATACGTACTCACTGCAGAAGCATGTAAACAACCCACAAGCAGCGCCGCTTCCAAGGTGTCATGCCATCAGAATTTGTCCTTTATCAAACTCCGATAAATTGGCAGCTTTTCCCGTTCCGACTCCAAACACTACGTACTAACCGAAAGCAGGTCCTCAGGCATGCTCATTTCTATAGGCTGTTGGTGGTCCTAATGTAATGGCACACTGGTGTACATCTATTGTATATAGGTAATTATTGATAGTTACTGAACTAGTGATTAAAGTATTCAGCTGAATTATTAGAAGTATCTGCTATGGATAGTTTCTCATCACTACATACATAGCAGCTATTCTAATAATGGACAGATACATATAGTAACAACTGTGGTAATTTAAAATAAAAATTTATTACCTGATAGGCTAAATCATTTGGGTGAAGTTATTCAAAATCAAGCTGAGTGGCAGTTATAAACATTTTAAAACTCAAAACATGTTTCAGTTTTCATTTGCTCTTATAATACTGTACTATTTACATAGGTTCATATCATTTATGGTCATGCAGTTCAGTAGCAAAAAATATTTACAGTAAATAATTATTAGCTAATAAAGACTCATTTTACAAGTCACAGATTTTCAAATTCTATGTTCTTTCTTTTAAATAAGTTGATGTGAATCTACTTTGCTTGTAACTTTTTCTCTAAAATAGCTGTTGAAGCTGACATTTCTTACTGTGTAAGTGTGTACATTCTTCCTGTTGCTGTGCAGGGATCTACTTTTCTCAAGAGAGTATCAGCCAAAAACATCCAGAATATCAAGTCGAGGTTTGGGACAGTAAAATGATGGAGCTGGTCCTTTAGGGTGAAGAAAGCTAACTTTGTAATAATTTACTTCATGATTTTTAGCAAGAATACAAGCAAGCCACCAAGAACAATCGTAAACTGTGATGAATATAGACTCAACTTCTCAAAACTCGGTTGTGCTTTCTGAAGTTACAGGTGCCTCTATGGATACTCTAGTACTGAAAATATATGGTTTTGTCACCATTTGTGAGTCAGACAGTAGGATGACTGCACGATTCTTCTGTGTTCTGTATACTGTTTTGTGACTCATCAAAACGTGAAGACAGTCTTTTCTCATTTTCATAGTACTCTTCATTTGTGCAGTACATGAAATTTATGCCTGGTATGTTTTCTTTTACAAAATCATAAAGCTGTAGGGGAGTCATTATCTAACAGGAAGAGACATAAGTGTAAATAGGAAGAAGGTATGGGATTATTCTGCATGTTGTGCCTTGAATAATGTCAGCATTACTTCATATTTAACTTGTTCCTTTCTGTTGGATGTTCTTGCAAGTTACTGCATGTCAGAACTTTCATTGCTTTTTATCATTACTACATGTAACCTTCTTAAATTCAAAAATCTGTTTCTCAAAAACCCATCATTTTTCCATTTCAAACTTTGCATACCTCTAGTCAACATGTGTAAGATCAACATGTTTTTTTTTTTTTTATTGGAGGTTTAATGACCACTGTGAGCAACTCAATGTTCTATAAGCAGTCACCCATCCCAAACTTAGGGCCACTGGTTCCAGGGCCGTAAGATAAACACAACATCCATGCCTCTCTAGAATTCGAACCCGGACCCATCTCGGACGAATGATCAGAAGCCATCGCTTAAATCACTGTGCCACTGGGGTGGCTTGAAAAATTCTAAAGGGGTTTGAGATTTTTAAAATCAAAAATCTAGAAAATCTGTCAAAAAAAAATTTATGCTCCAAAGTGGGTTGCGTTGCATATCAAATTGAAGCCCAGAAAAAGAGCTATAGATGAGCTCTCTAGCATCACTACCTGCACTTTTTTTTTAAATGGCATTCTTGCAAAATTTGTCATTTCTTGAAAATCAGAAATACAAAAAACACACATATATATATATTTTGTTGATTTGACGTGGTCGTGTCGATTGTACAAAGAGTTATTCCCCGTGTTTCTGGTAATTTATAACATGTTGGCAATGAAAAATGCTTACAGAAAAAAGGAAACTTTTTTCTCAAGTGTTTCACACTAAAATAGTAAACACATTGCTGTTTCTTGTAAAACATTGCAATCGCCACCAGCTATCTCTAGATGACCACACACACACATGCAACGTCAACGGTTCCATGGTGGGGGCCTTCAGTTTGCAACTGTAGTGACTCTGCTCCTTCTATGTGCATGTATTAGGTGTGCAACTTAATTCTCTGCCACAGGCAAGACACTTTGACAGCAAATTATAGCAAATCGAATACGTACCTAACCAGGGAAATAATCCCCGTCGTGGTGGATACATTTGAGCCATCGGTCAGGGAGCTGCCAAATGCCACTGCAGAAAAAAAAAGGGTTATTTCGAGTTGATAAAGTCATCAATACTAGTGTGGACTTCCTCGACAGAAGAGAAGTGCGTATTAGAGATGAACTCCGGCCCAGGCTCGGACGGGCTCAGAATTTATTAACTACCAAAAAAACCCAGGCCCGGGCTTGGAATTACACGTCTTGAGTTTCATATTACTGTAATTAATTCAACACGTGTAATTCCGAGCCCGGTTGAATTACACATGTTGAATTTCATTGTGGATTTGTTACCATTGGTGGAAGGATTTTCAATTTCCTAAGCTAGCTGCCATTGCAAGACAAATTTTGCTTAGCAAGACTTGCATTATGCATTGTCCAAAGCTATGGCCCAAGCAAGGATTAGTTTAAGGAGGTCTGGTATCGAAAAACTGGGAAAAAATCACATTCCCATTTTTTTGTATTTTATTAGAAATCAAGAATCTTATCTTTAAAATGATGTATTAATTTCCAAAACTGTGCAGTTAGAAGTATTGTTATTTATTTTTCAAAATTTCCTTACTCCCGCGATTTTCGAGGCGACGTTGGCTTTTAGTGCAGCAGGTAGAGTTTTAGAGAAAAATCAAGTTGAAGTGCTGAGGCATTAGAGGCAATTCTCTCTCTTTCTTTTCATGATGAACTTGATCTGGAAACTGCACACACATATGATAATATTGTGATTATTATACAATTAAGCGCAAAGCTTTGTTAATGTTACAAAATGCAGAATAATCTGGTCTGGAATACTATTAAAGTTTTTTAATTTTGGAAATTTCCCTACATGCTTTTTTTTTATATTCTACTACACCACTCTAAACTACCTTTACCAATTAACATATATGTAAATTATATTGCAAAAATTAGTTTTCTAGAGTCAAAATTTCAAACACTTGCAACTGTCTGTACGGCATTGTACGTTTTATAATGCAATTTATTCAAAATAAAAGTAAATTTAGAAATCGAAAAGAAATAACGAATGGAATTTTTTGTTTCTAAACTATTTTCTTTTCTTCAGCTTTTACCAAAATTACTGATTACCCTGATACGGTCGAAGGGCATGCTGATTATTTATTTTCAATCCACATTTTAGAACATTTGGCTTTATGCGTAGTATTTCTAAAAACACAATATTGTGAAGTGAATTAACTGAACTAAACTTTTTAAACTAATGATTTTTAAACTAAAATCCTTGCTTGGGCCATATCTTTGGCCAGTGTATAATGCATAAATGCAAGCCTTCATAAGCAAAATTTTCCAAGAATCCGGGCCCGGGCTCCTAAAATTGAGCCCAAACTCATCTCTAGCGCGTATCCCCTCAGGTGATGTTGCAGGGAACGAAAGAGGTGATAATCTGATGGGGCAAAGTCTGGAGAATACGCCGGGTGGGACAAAATCTTCCATCCCAGGTCGGTGATCGTGTTTAAAGTTGTTTTCGAGGTGTGGGGACGCGCGTTATCCTGAAGGAAGACGACCGACCTTCCGCCTTTGTCGGTGTATGGCCCTTTCGCCTCCGTTGCGTCACTCACATGAATGAGTTGCTGACAATAATACTCAGCATTTACCATTTTACCAGGTTTGAGCAACTCATAGTGTATGACACCGCACTGATCCCACCATATGCACAACAACAAATTCCTGGCATGGATATTCAGTTTGGCAGTACTGATGATAGGCTGACTTGGATAAACCTACGATTTGCACCGCTTAGGATTAGCGTAGAGGATCCATTTCTAATCACAGGTCAAAATCTTGTGGAGAAAATCCTTTAATCTGGAGAGCAAGGACACAGCAACTTCGTAGCGCCTAGACTTGTTCGCAGCTGTGAGTTGGTGGAGCACCCAAACAGCCCTCCTTGTGAATCCGTCCAAGCTTGTTGTGCAGGCGCTTTTGCAATGGCTTGCATGTTACTCCGAGTTCCTGGGCGAGCTCTAACTGTGTGCGACAGGGATCCGCGTCCAACAGTCATTCCAGTTCCTCATCGTCAACTTTGTGGCTGTCCCTGACGTTCTGCATACCGGAGATACCGCTGGAGCCACTTCTTACACGTACTGTAGGACACAGCAGCCTCACCCAAAGCAGCACAGGTCATTTGCTGGGCCTCCACAGCACTTTTTTCAGCTTACACAAACAGGAGGCAGTGCCTCAAATGTTGCTTCTCGAACGACATTGCTTTTTTTTTTTTTTTTTTTTTTTGATTGGAGCTTTAACTATCACCGTGAGCAACTCAATGGCTATAAGCAGCGCCCGTCCCTGATTTAGGGTCAGTGGTTCCAGGGAAGGGAGCGAGCCAGTGCCGTAAGACAAACAACATCCATGCCTCACCGAGATTTGAACCCGGACCCCTTTCGGACGAATGATCAGAGGCCATCGCTTAGACCACTGCGTCCGACAGTGCTTTCACCGTCAACTTTCGTCTCTTCTGTCACTAAAGCAGTGAGCAGTTACGGTTGCCTGGAAAACTGTTGGATGGTGCTGCAATCAGCCATTATCACACACAGCTATTTACATTTGCCAACGTTCTATGATCGCTTGCGGTTAGGGGCCGAGAATTAAGTTGCACACCTAATATAAGAATGTACACTCACTTCTGTCTCTCTCCTGCCTTCAGCTCAAGGAATACTTGTCCTGCCATTTTGCAAGCAATTAACTAGCATTGTGATTTTCTGGAAAGACAATGCTGATTAGCCAAAATCATCTATGTCCAGGAACTGAGGACTGCTGAGAGGCAGAGTTTGGAAGACAGTGAATACATATTGGAGTGCGAACAAAATGTGATGCCGTACCAACTGCTTGAAGAAATTCTGAAAACAGTTCATTACAGGTCTACACGTAAAAGATATATTGCAAGGCATTTTAGTATTCCTGAGAGATGTATTTTTACTACCTTAAAAAATCAAAGAGAAATACTGTATTTTTCAGAACATAATCCACAAATTATCTGCTCTCAAAAGTTAGTTCTAGCCAATGTGGTTTATATGAAGGTACAGACGAGAAGGCAATTTTTTTTTTTGTTACTTTCTCCATTAGCTTCAAAAATGAAACAGTTTTGCTGTTCATACAAAAAGCTACATAACGAGGACAATCTGCGTCGTCATGTTAAAGCTTTAAAAGTGCCGCATGTTTGACGATAACGTGCAATGCATTAGCCTATTTTTCTCCCTTGGCTTTGACAAAAACATCTGCAGACATTAACCATCAACTAAGGAATCACTGCTTTGTACAAGTTAGGGAGAAAACATTGCCTGCAGAGAAGTGGAGACCTTGAGTAGGGGAGCGGCAGAAGAAATTGTGTTTGTTTGTGTACCCACAATTCTTGCTTCCTGAACTACCATATCTCAAGGCTTCAGACAGTGTTTGTACTTTGTGTTGTTTGGTTCTTTGCTCTTCTTGGGTTCCTATGAATTGCTATGTCTCTAGGAATTGCTCAGAAATGCTAAAATGCTAAGCTCAGGAATTGGGGAATGGTGAAGCAGGAGGGATTTATTAAGTAGATGATGGTAACATTAGACTTCGTTTTTCCTCCACAAGACCTCCTTAGAAAAGGTGAATAATGCTGCATAGCTATTGTCACGGCCTCCCAAGCTGGCCATTGCTGGAAGAAAACTTAATGTGATGGATAATTACACAGAGAGAAGCCAGACTGCCATTATCAACTGTGAAAATCCGCATTAAGGCTTATGTAATGGCAGAAATAACGGAACCACAAAAGAGATTCCAAAGATGGGCCAATGTGGTTTTATAGGTTTGTTGACCATAAAAGTGTGAGAATACAGAACAGAACCACCATTGCATTGGTCAAAATGATTGGGAAAAGAAAGACGTCTAAAATTCACACACACCCGAAAATCGGGGGGGGGGGGGTAATGCCCTAATCAAAGTATTAATATGGATGATGTCTACCTTTCTTTTGACTGCCCATCAAAATCACACTGTGAATGTTGGTGGAACAATCATCACATCTGTAGTGACAACAAGATACGAAAAATAATTTACAGTCACTTTATGATGTGCAGCAAATGGAGAAAAATTGCCTCCTTCATTCATTTTTAAGTGAAAACCTTGCCAAATCAAGTGCTTCCTACTGGCATAGTTATCCAAGTGAATGAAAAAGGTTTGATGAATGCGTAAGTAATGGAAACATGGCTCAGCACAGTGTGGAGAAAATGCAAGGGTGCTTTTTTCAAACCCAAATGTGTGCTTGCCATGAACTCCACAAAAGCTCACCTGAAAGATTCAGTAAAAAAATATTGCAAAGATGTCTTTCCACAACTAAGTATTATCTCTGGTGGTCTTACAAAGAAATTGCAACCACTGGACATAGTTTGTTTTTAAAGGATTTGTTTATCCCTAAGGAAAATTTGGGAAACTTGGAGAGCAGAAGGCCTGGCACAGTTATAGAAAGACTGGAAAGATGTGTCACATGACCCTGTGGGACATTAAAGCATGGGTTCAAAAGATGAGAAGGTGTCAGTGAAACAATTATATATAAAACAAAATGTAATTAGAAAATCTGGTATCTGTGACACAAACTGCCAAAAGTGATGACTGTGAACCTTGCAGCAACAATTCAATTGTTAAGTGAAGAAATTTTGTTATGTATTGTTTTGATTCAAACGATTCAAAATGCGAAGGACTCAAATAAATTTTTAAAAAATATATAATTACCAGTGACCACTGAGCGTTCATTCGTAACTGGGGTCTAGATCCTTCACATTGGTGAGTCAGACTTTTTCCTTCTCATTGTTGCCATATCTGCATTATTGTGCTAGCGTTTCATCCACCACCAGAAATCTTATTCAAATAATGCTGTGTGATTTACCAAACACAGTAGAGGGCATACAGATACTATAATCCTACTGCTGCTGAGAAGAAAATGCTCAAATAATACCCTAAACTTTTTCTGTCACTAGAAAATGTGTTTAAATATTGAAATAAAACAGACCTGTGTTTTTCTGAATGGCATGATCATTTTATCAAATTTGCCAAAAATATTAAATAATGATAGAGTTCAAAAAATCTATAGTTTTACACATTCAAGAATTTTTCTTCATCACCTGACCTTACATCCCATATAAATATATATATATATACATGGGATGTAAGGTCAGGTAATGCGTAACATCACAGCCTCTCCTTGTCAAATGTCAACCCTACCTTCTCGTGGTGCATCCTGTTCCCACTAAAGGAGCTCTGACGATCGCCAATAGCGGTATAACTATACCATCGGGATTAGAGGAAATGCTATCCCACACTCATAAACCCGCTTGGCCAGCGTGGTGAGTTATGGCCAAACCCCTCCAAAATGACTCCACAACTTAAATCTTGGACCTCAGTCTCCAGCAGCTGGAATGTACCTGGCCAAGGCAGCGGCCAGTGCGACATGAAGGCAGAGGATGCTAAGAATTCCCGGAGGACCGGACTAGGCTGCCATCTGATGCTGACCTTGGCTACGTATAATGGACGCTCCCTATCTTCCGATTCAAGGCTTCTTGAATTGGAAGAGGAACTACAAAGGATCAAGTGGGACATTGTCGGGCTAAGTGAGAAAAGGAGATCTCATTGAACTGAAAAGTGGACATCTCTTCTACTATCGTGGGACAGATACTGGCAGAACTAATGGTGTTTGATTTATAATAAACAAGAAACTGAAGGATAAAGTTGTAGAAGTTGAAAGTTTCTCTGACAGAGCTGCAAGACTCGTTATCCAACTCTCGAGAAGATACCAGGCTCAGATTATTCAAACTTATGCACCCACCACAAGTCATCCTGAAGAAGAAATTGAAGAATTTTATGAGGAAATTCGTCATCTAAATAATAAAGGTAAGCAGCACTTGAAGATAATTATGGGAGATTTCAATGCAAAAATAGGGCAACAGCAACAGAATGAAACTTCAGTAGCTAAATTTGGTCACGGCAACAGAAACCAGAGTGGAAATACTCTCGTTGAGTTTGCAGAGGCAGAAGGGTTTTTCATCTTGAACTCCTTCTTCAAGAAAAAGCCACACAGGAAATGGACATGGAGACATCTAAATGGGACGACAAGTGAAATTGATTTTATTATGTGTAACAAAAAATTTGTCATAGAAGACTGCAGTGTGCTAAACAAGTTCAACACAGGTAGTGACCATAGATTGGTAAGATGTAAGATGCACCTCAACACTAAACTCGAACGTGGCAAGCTCATAAGACAAACAAAATCTATTGACATAACCAAATTTAAAAAACACCATAATACCTTCAAGTTGGAACTGAAGAACAGATTCTCTGCTTTAGAAGGCCTAACATCGGAAGAAGTGGATATTTCTGAAGTTAACAGAAAAGTAACCAAAGCTCTTATGGAAACAGCAACAAAATTAGCTGGGTCTAAGAACAAGTTGCATGCAAACAAATTATCAGGAGAAACCAAAATGCTGATGCAAAAAAGAAGAGAGATGAGGACAACTAAAGAAGACGTGACTTCCAAAGTGGAATATATAGAGCTATGCAAGACAATACGAAAAAGTATCGCTGAAGACGTAAGGAAATTCAACTGTGAACTAGTGAGGAAAGTAATTGAAAACAACCAAAGCCTAAAGATAGCAAAGGGACATCTCAGTAAAGGAAGAAAACAGATTATGGCACTGAGAAAAGAAGATGGTTCTGTAACAAGAAATAGAGGTGAAATTTTGACAAGAGTGAAAGATTTCTACTCCAAATTATATGAAAGGGATGATACATGTACTCCAGACATCATGAAAGGTACCAGTACCAGAGTTCTTCCTGTCCTCCCAGCAGAAGTTGCACATGCAATGAAGAACATGAAGCGGAGAAAAGCTCCAGGAGAAGATGGAATTACAGTAGACATCATACAAGAAGCAAGTGGAGAAATTGAAACAGTACTCGCCCAAGTTTTCACTCTATGCCTTAATGAAGGGAAGATTCCCGAGGATTGGAACAACACTACAATGATCCTGCTACACACACAAAAAAAAAAAAAAAAAAAAAAATGGCACTGAGGATCTCAGGAACTACAGACCTATCCAGCCTCCTATCAGTGGTTTATAAAATCTTCACTAAAGTTCTTTCACACCGCTTGAAGGTAACACTGGACATGGCTCAACCGACAGAACAAGCTGGATTCAGGAGTGGCTACAGCACTATAGATCATATCCACGTACTGAGAGAACTAATTGAAAGAGCGAGGGAATATGAACTTCTATTGTGCATGGCTTTTACTGATTATGAAAAAGCCTTTGATTCGGTGAAACCATCAGCAGTTACAATGGCTCTGAAATCCTGCGGTATTGAAGATGCATAAATTCATATTATCAATAACATCTATGAAAATGCAAGTTAAAAGATTCGGCTGTTTGAAAATACAACACACGTAAAAATTGGAAAGGGCGTGAGACAAGTATAAAGATTAATGGAGATTATCTAACTCACCTTCGTTTTGCTGATGACGTAGTCATTTGTGTAACTACCCCACCAGAGTTGCAGAGTATGATCCAGGAACTTGCTGACAAGAGTAAAGAAGTGGGATTAAAAATGAACTTTCAGAAGACAAAAGTGATGTTCAATGCTTTTACAAGAAATGAAGATTTATCGATTGATGGAGAAAAGCTGGAGATAACAGACACGTACGTTTATTTTGGACACCAGATATCAAGTGAGGGTCACATTGATGAAGAAATTAATCGGTGTACAAAACTTGCCCGGAGAGCTTTTGGAAGAAACAGCATAATTTTCAAGAGCAATATGCCATTATGTCTTAAAAGATAAGTGTTTGATCAATGCATCCTTCCAGTGCTTACGTATGGTGCAGAGACATGGACCTTAACTAAAAAAGACATACAAAGGCTGCAGACAACTCAAAGAACCATTGAGAGGTGCACGCTTGGCGTAACCAAGAGAGATAAGAAGAGGAACCCGTGGATCCGAAAAATGACAAGAGTGGAAGACATCATGATCAGAGTTAAATCTCTGAAATGGCAATGGGCTGGACATACTGCCAGAAGGACAGACCAACGATGGACAGCCGAAATTTTAGATTGGATTCCAAGCGACAGGAAAAGACCCAGAAGAAGACCACATGGGAGATGGGTGGATGAAATTCGAAAGTGTGCGGGAGTGACATGGAGGAGACTGGCACAAGACAGACCGTTGTGGAGGAAACTTAGGGAGACCTTCGTTCAGCAGTGGATTGATAATGGTTGATGATGAGATATATATATATATAAACTATTATACATTTGGCAATTTATGAAAACCAGGTGGAGTGAAAACGCTGAAACCGAATATCTCAAACTGAACACTATGCACACGGTGTACTATTTTTTCCAAACATTACAGAAACAAAGTACTTTTCCTGCATTTCATGAACTGAAAAGCAGGAAAAGTATAAGTTATCCCCAGTAGAAGAAGAGATAGGAATGCAGTTGGAAGTACATACAGGAGCATTAACCATAGAATTTTAGAACATAAAAAAGATGTTTCGAAAGCCAATCCTAATACTGCCTTGTCTATTTTGACAATAGAAGACACTTCTGCAGTTCCCCACTGGAACGAAGCAAAACGAATTGCTTCTTTTGACAATCGTTTTTGCCCTCAGTTACCGTGAAAGCCTGGAAATTATTTTCAACTTAATGACTTGCAATTCCGAATCTCCTCTCTCCGATGATCTGGAGATCAATTCTAAGTTTTGGCAACAATAAGAAAAATTCAAATGTAGAATCTGGCAACAATCTTAGTCCTCCATTGGCGTGATGAAGACCTAAGATAAGGTCGAAAGCTTCTAACTTACGAACTTTTTGTAAAAGTTTTCATTTAACGTAACTAGCGTGATCAAGTTACCTTTATTTGTTAATATTGTTACGTGTTTTGCCCATCATCGCTACAACACATAAATGCACAATGCCTTTTTCGGGTGTGGAAAATGTTACCCATATTTCTTACAAATAACCTATGTCGTACTATTATCTGCTACCTTTTGCCCCTTCCCCCAATCAATTTGACCAACATCTGATGCATGAATCACCAATGCTGGGCATTCCTAATCCCCACACATCACTTATGTGTGACCATTTCATATCTTTCATACAGGTGACATTGAAATATGCACTGCAACAGGCCCCCTTCCCCCAATAAGCACTTTTAAGGACTTAAGCACCCTACAATTTTTTTAAGGACCTTAAAAATTGCACACAGAAAAATAACATACAAATATACTTTTACACATAATTTAACCATATGAACTAAAGTCTGTTGGCGAATCTTGCAATATTGTTGCACACATTATTCAAGAATAAATTAGAATTTATGAAATTTAAAGGACAGCTCTGCTGGTCAAATCAGTTTTCACGAGAGAATAATCACATATGCAACAAAATAAATGTAAATCATGAAATTGTAGTTAAAGTTACAAGATCTAGATCTGGATATTGCACTTAATTATTTCATGGCTTGAATTGTAAAACCGAAGTCAAAATTACAAAGTCAAGTTAGCCAGGAGTCACTGACAAGAGCTCTTCCTGTCTGGTGCTCTCCCACAGGCTTTCTTGACAACATTACACAGCGTCATCCACACAGCCAACCAGCAGAAGTTGTATGCACTACATTCTAACTTCTGCATTTCACTCAGGCAGTTAGGGAAAAAAAAAAAAACATTGTTTAAGCACTTTGGAGAATTTCTGGCAAAAATTAAGGACTTTTAAGCACCCTAAAAACACTTTTTAAAGACTTAAGGATTTATAAGGATCGTGGGAGCCCTGTGTAAGTCGCATATGACAACTTAAGTGATAATCTGGAGTAGGCTTACAAGACAGCTATATAACATTGCACCTCCTCCTCCGGTAGGGGAAAGTCTCACGGGGGTTACCAGAGGATGAGCAACACTCTTATGTTTGTAGACAACATGAATTCCTTTACCCTTGTTATCGTCTTCTTAGCTAAGGTGCACCATCATATTGAACATATATTCATAAACTTCAGAACAGAATTAATACTATGTATCGTGTGAGAAAAACATGCTGAAAAAAATCTAATTAATTAGAAGGCATGTGAAACTAATGGGGGAGGGGGGGGGGTTACTTTCCAATCTAATACCAGGAGCCATGCTAAGAAAATCAATGTGTTAGTCAAATTAGAATTTTTTTTTTTTTAACTACATACTTAAAAACATTGACAGTATCACCACATATTTGAAATATATTCACCATTTCTATCGCCCTTTCGATTTATCAGCTGTAATTAAACAGCTTGCTCTTGCTCTGTTGAATGCCATTAGATGACGACACATCAGTTCCTGAGCCCATCAATATGGATTTATGTAGCCAGATGCTGACTGATAAACCACGCATAGCACCGTGAATTGTTGGCACCGTAGCGTAAAGCGAACGCACTCTGCTAGTTATCGAGAGATCTGGGGTTGGTTCCCAGCGGTGTAGGAACAACAATTTTCCAGTTGCTACGAGTTGTTTATAAAATAACATGGACAGAGAGCGATGACATCGTTTATTGAAATGTTGACTTTTTTTTTTTTTTTAATCAGTTGGTCAAACCTTTTTCATTTAAAACAATTATGATCTCAATGAATTCTTAAATTTTTTTACCTATATTCACTTCAAATATAATTAAAAGACAAGTACTGATTTCTCACAATTTTAGAAAAATTATGACTGTTGGGGAAAATATCAAAATCAGGTAAACATTAAAATCTTCTTTCAAAGGTGACAGGTCATTCAGCTGGCAGTCTTCAGTAGAGGTGGACTTAACAGTGATTTTCCTGTCACAGTGACAGTTCTATGAAAGTAATAGTGACAAAATTATCATTTTACGACAGCGGCATAGATTCCAACCTCAAGGTGTTCTTAGTAATAAATGTTTATTTTCAGTAATCCAGCACACAGCGGTAAATTTGTATCTGTGTATCTTGCATGGCAACAAATTACAGTCTGTCACAACAATTATTACAGAAAAAGATAGAAGAATAAATACACTAAATAATAATTTGCCAATGGTAAAAGTAAAAATTCTACAGGAAAAATCTAAAAGATTAGCTTCAGTAATCTTTCCTTTTCTCTGTCTTTTTAATGCAGTCAGATTTTGGCAGAGTTGGAATCAACTGTTTCTCCTATACTGTATAACCCATTTTACTGAGAAACTGAACTGTAGATTTACCCTGTGTTTTAAGTATGTAGTTAATAGCTTCTATAGCCAAATAGGTTTTGACGTTCATTCTTTCTGCCTTTGACTATAATTTCATCTATCATGCTAAAAGAACTTTTAGCTTGAGGGTCATGAAGCATCAATTCTTATAATTTTTCTAAATTCGTCACTTCCGTTTTCGAAAAACTTTCCCTCCCTTATCAAGCCGAGATGAAAACATTTATGGGGGAAAAATAATATTTAACAATAATATAGGACAGTGGAAACATCACAACCCAACTTCCATTTTCGGGACCCCCCCCCACTTTCAAGCTGAAATACAAATATTTCTGGAATAAAATTAAGTTTAACAACAAGAGAGCAGAAGGAACATCGCAAGAAAAAGATTTACAAATTACAGGGACAATTTCACCCCAACTTCCGGTTTTGGAGATTGCTGCTTATATTTTCAAGCTGAAATACAACATTTATGCAAAAAATTATATTTAACAACACTGCACAGAGGCAAAATCACGAGTGAAAAATTACGATTACGGGATAAATCTTCACTCCACCTAACTTCCATTTTTGAATGTTTTGAAAGAAATGAACTTTGTATCCTGACAGGGTGAAAAATGCTTAATGTTAATAACTGATAGAACACAACACTGAGATGCTCAACTGCAGCTGTATAAGGTTCTACTCCACAAAAGAAACATCGGATTCCCAAAATGCACAAGGAGTTTATTCAAACGATGAAGTCGTGTAGAAAATCAATAGTCTGCACTAATATTAGGATTATCACAGAGACAGTAGTACCAGTTTAAGACATTCAAAGATGAAAACAAAACTAAGCAAAACGCAAAAACCGTAAAAGCTAAAAACTGTTAAAGTCTACCGCCAAGTATTCACAGAAAAAACTGCTCTTTCAGTGATGCATTTCGGAACCAACTAGGTCTATCCTCAGGCTGTTTGATCTTAGTGTGTGAGCACTCAACCTTACTTGTGAGTCTCACATCAGCAACTGACTCGCTGCAGGCTACATCTGGAGTGTGTTGGTTGCATCATGTAGTTACATCATTGGCAACATGTTCACATATGTGTCCTGAAGTTGAGGCAATGTCGTAGTTCTCATTTGGTTGCTGGCTAGTAACTTGTAATTGTTCCTTCTTTTTTGAAATCCCGCATCGCCGTCCCGCCTCTCGCTTCTCCTGTTCCTCTTGAATGAGCATTTTCCAGGGAGTAGGAATGCCAACAGTACTATGTTTGTTGCAAGTATGATCTCTCGTTTGTGGCAAACATAGTAACGACAACATACTGACTCCCTGGAAAATGCTTATTCAAGAAGAACAGGAAAAACAAGGAGGTATAGTAATACCGGATTTTAAAAAAGAAAAAATGATTACAAAAGTACTAGGTGGCAACCAAATGAGAACTATGGCATTGCCTCAACTTCAAGACATGACACATGTGAAGATGTTCCCAATGCCAATGATGTAACTACATGATGCAACAGACACACTCCAGATGTAGCCTGCAGCAAGCCAGTCGCTGATGTAAAATTCACAAGTAAGGTTGAGTGCTCACACACTAAGATCAAATAGCGCAAAGACAGACCTAGTTGGTTTGGAAATGCATCGCTGAAAGAGAATTTCCTCCAGTACTGCATTTTTTTCGTGAAGTACTTGGCAGTAGACTTCAACAAGTCTTTAGCTTTTACGGTTTTTATGTTTCGCTTTCTTCTTTGAATGTTTTAAAGTGGAACTTCTGTAGCGGATGCTCTGGTTCTTTTAAAGTTCTCGCCAACTCATTCACCAAATACAGTTTATTTTTTTTTTTTTTGGCCAAAACGTTATAATAGTACAAAAAGGTAATCACCACCATTTTCACCAAAACTTTTTTTCCATCGCCAAAATGATTTTTTTTTTTTTTTTTTTTTTTTTTGCAAATTGTGAAGATTGCGATTGGCAGCGCGACCTCTGCTTAAGTCTCTGTGATAACCCTAATACTGGTGCAGACTCATGATTTTCTACAAGACTTCATCCGTTTGAATGAAGTCCTTGAACATTTTGTGAATCCGACATTTCTTTCATGGAGTGGAACTTCTACAGCTGCAGTTGAATGTCTTCGGGTTATGTTCTATCAATTATTAACTTTAAGCATTTTTCACTGTTTGGAAGAACCATTTACAGGAATGACGAGACCTAGCAATTGTTAGTCTCTGTGGTAATTACAGGTAACCCTCGTATAACACGGTTGAAGAATTAGGGAAATCCCAGCACAACACGTGACGTGAGGAGAGGATTTAAGATGGGTGAAAACGGGGAAATCCCAGCACAACACGTGATGTGAGGAGAGGATTTAAGACGGGTGAGAATGAGGGAAATCCCAGCACAACACATGATGTAATGAGAGCTTTTAAGAGCAAGCACTATCTCATTCGATATTTTTCATTTGAGCATGTACGTAGTCACAAGAAAGTAGTGATATTAGTGAACCTTTTTAGAGAAATGTAAGTTTACTACTAGTTTTTCTTTTTTTTATGAATTGTAGCCCTGAACTACATCTGATGAAAGTAAAAAGTTCATAAAAGACATTTCATCTCGCTAGAACTAAAAATGGGGGGTGCTTATTCTGTGGAATTAAATTTCCTGAAACCAAACCCAAATTTCCTGAAATTAACCTAGATCAATAATTTTAAAAAAAAAAAAAAAAAAGTCAGAATATATGTGTTACATTCATAATTTATTCCCAAAAAGTTCTGATATTGTTTTAAAGAACAGTGGCCTTCATAAAATTTCCCATGTTTGACCCTTTAAAGCTACAATACTTATATAAAGAAGTAAAATACAGAAAAAATAAATAAAAAAGCAACTTACATAATTGATGCCAGCCTACCTGTGTCAATGGTGTATTTTGTTGTGCAGAAAAGACTATGAAATGTATGACAAAGTTTGATTAGTTTATACTTTAAATTATTTGTATTATATTCACGTAATAAGTCATAGCCTCTATAAATTCACAATGACATTTTTGGTGTAAGTAAAACTATGGAATAAATTAGTAGTTGCAGCTGAATAAAATGTTTTCAATGAATTACACGAGATATCAGGAACAGAGCCTATTCTGTAGAATAACACTTCACCAGGTGGCATAAAGAAGACAGACTTAGCCAAACTGGAGTTATATTTTCTAAATGAAGATTCTTTCACTGAAAGAAGCACAAAATTTAAGAGAGAACTTCACAACTGCTTAGCTCCATACAACGAAATTTATAAAGATCTCTCAGCTAAAAGCAAACAACCAAAAACAACAGTTTTTTTGCAAAAAAGTAGAGCATGTAACTCAAGATGCTGCTGAAAAAAATTAAAAAGATGAGGATATTTTGCCAGAAAGAAGACGCCCTCGTTTAATGGTGCTTAGTAATGACGATGAAGAAAACTATGTAATACGCATGCAGACTTGCCAACCTTAAGAAGAGAAAAATCCTGTAATTTTCTATGAAAATCTTGCAAGCATACTTTCGTATGTTTGAAATATCAATGGACACAATTTGAAGCACTAATGTTACATTAATGCATATAAAAAATGTAAAAAAATTCGTTAAAAATATTTAAAAAATTCTGTTCAGTTATGCATTATTCTCGAGGATAACCCAAATTATGACGGAAAAGGAGAAATTCCTCAAAGCTGTCACACTCGTGCCTAAAGATTACAGCAAAAAATTTTAAGTCGAATTTCCATTTTCGGAAATTTTCCCTCCATTTTCAAACTGAAATACAAATATTTATGGAATAAAATGATATAACAGTACTTGACAGAGGCTACACCACAGGAAAAAGAAATTACGATTACGGAAAAAAAACTTTATTTAGTTTACTTCCGTTTCTGAAAGACGAAGTACCGTCCCGATGCGTATTTTTACATGGAGAAAAAAATTCCCCGATGTGCATTTTTATGCGTCGAGAAAAATCCCCGATGCATATGTTTACGCATAGAGAGAAAAAAACAACAACAACCCAGATGCGTATTTTTATGCGTCGAGAAAAATTCTGACGCATAATCAGGGTTGTATCAAAATATTTTTTTCCTGCATACACACTTTTGCCACCTAAAATTTCCTGAGAGTTTTCAGTGGGGATCTGAGGTCGCGTCACTCAACAGAAACGCTCATTTGCTGCCTATGAAGTTTGCGGAAAACATATGCATATATTTATAATCAGTATAAAAAAATGCTTACTTGTAAAGTAACTGGTGCAAATACAAAAGGTTAAAAAAGCGAGGAGAGTCAAAAGGTAAGTAGGACTGCCAAGTGTAAAGTTGGGTCAGAAGTCTTGTATGATTGTTTTCAGAGGGGGGGGGGGGGTGAAAGTTTAGGACCTAAACTTTCACCTCCTAAATAATTTTGAAACACTTCTGCAAAAGGTCAAAAATATAAAAAACGCTCCAATTTTGGGGGAAACTAGCTTTACATTTTGCAACCTGATTTACCTTTGACTCACCCTAGCCCCTCTAATTCTTTTGTATTCACCAGTTACTTCATGAGTAAACATGGTTTTTATGCTAGATTCTAAATACATTTACATTTTTAGCAAACTTGATAGGCAGCAAATGAATGTCACTATTCAGTGTTTCGCAAATCCCATAAAACTACTGATGTTTTCCATACCTGAATTTTGAATACTTCCTTGACAAATATCAATTTCTCCCAAATGTATATGCTGCTGTTTGTAGGAATATGTTCATTGTTTGCTAACTTAATATGTTCATCATTAAAGTATAATTGAAATAAAGCATAATAAGCCATTATATTTATGTTGATTCAGTGATTCTATTCCCTGAAAATGGGTTTAAGATTTCAGTAGCCCATACAACTAAGGAATTACTTTTTTAGGAATTGTATTAAAGCACTAATGAAGTGGATTTGTAGTATATCTAACCAAAGATCCTTCAGGAAGACTCTTTAACGTCTGTAAATTCTGTTTTACACGTTCTGTAAAACAGAATTTACAGAACGTGTAAAACAGAATTTACAGACGTTAAAGCATCTTCCTGAAGAACCTTGTGGTCACATAATTGTATGTGAACTTTATGATAGAATCACACGAGATATAATGATCTAACCAAAGAGTCCGATTCTTTCGTACGGCGGTATTAGCTGTCATTAGCTTGATAAATGAGGTCAAGAGTAGTGCTGTTCACGGATTTCGGATATTTTATTATCCGAAAACCGGATTTTAGCATTCGAATAGTTAGAATTCCAGATATCCAGACTTAGAATACTGAATATTCAGGCATCTCAACAACATAGATCTATCTGGCCATATAGACCGCATGGTTCACTGTAAACCGCCACATGCTTTTTCATCAAGGGGCCTGCCAAAAATTGCTGTTCTTCCAATGAACACTCTGAATGTGTGGCAGTTTTCCAAGGTGTCTAACGACGGGAAGGAGCTCTTGTTTGTCTGGATTTTCGTGTCGGTTCATACGAGTTCAGGGCAACTGGCCACTAAAGTTCAAGGGTGTGCGCGGGGGTGGGGGTAAATATTGCCGTTTCTTGGCCTATATTGACAATTGAATTGGGAACTCCAAACAAATTTCGAGAAAACGTTTCATGTAAGCTAAGCGAGAATTACAGCATAATTCATGCTATGTTCAGAAAAGGACCCTAAAGTGGGATTTTTTTTAATAACGCTGCACCTTTACTTAGGCACTAAATATTTACATAACATGTCAAGTTTGTAATATTTTTCGTTTACTTAATTAATTCACAAGCCCTACACCTTCGCCTTTTAAACAGCTTTTAATCCACCAACTTCATATTCATAACGTTTAGGTATCAAATCAAGTTAATGGCATTGTGCTTTTACTTAGGCACGAAATATTAATTCACAGGCCATAGGCTTAGGCCCTTTTACCAGTTTTTATTCTATCAATGTCATATTCACAACGTTTACAGAGCAAATCAAGTTAATAATATTGGGCGTTTACTTAGGCACGAAATATTAATTTATAGACCCTAGGCCTTTTTATTTGTTTTTACTAAACCAAAGTCATATTCACAACGTTTACACATCAAGCAAAGTTAATATTGCGCTTTTACTTAGGTGCAAAATATTAATTTATAGGCCCTAGGCATATGCCTTTTTGATGGTTTTTAATCTGTCAACTCCATATTCATAACGTTTACGTATCAACTCAAGTTAATATCATTATGCTTTTACTTAGGCAGTAAATATTAAGTCATAGGCCCTAGGCCTTGGCCTTTTAAACAGTTTTTATTCTAACGATGTTATATTCATAATGTTTATGCATGAACTGAAGTTAATCATATTGTGCTTTTAATCAGACACTAATTATTAATTCATTGGCCCTAGGCCTAAAGCCTTGTAATTAATATTGAATGCCCAAGTAAAAGCGCAATATTATTACATTTATTTGTTGTGTAAACGTTGTGAATATGGCATTGATAGAGTAAAAACTATGAAAAAGGCCTAGGGCCTATGAATTAATATTTTGTGCCTAAGTAAACGCCCAACATTATTAACTTGATTTGCTCTGTAAACTTTGTGAATATGACATTGATAGAATAAAAACTGGTAAAAGGGGCCTAAGCCTAGGGCCTGTGAATTAATATTTTGTACCTAAGTAAATACGTAATATTATTAACTTGACATGATGTGTAAACGTTGTGAATATGACTTTGGTAGAATAAAAACTTAAAAAGGCCTATGCCATTGATTTGATACCTAAATATTATGAATATGAAGTTGGCAGATTAAAAGCTGTTTAAAAGACGAAAATGTAGGGCCTGTGAATTAATTAGGTAAAAGAAAAATATTAAGTAAAAGTGCAGCGTTATTAAAAATCCCACCATATCGTCCTTTCTGAACACAACAATTCTCAACTTGGCTTACATAGAGTGTTTTCCTTAAATTTGTTTCGAGTTCCAAATTCAATTCTCAAATAGGCCAAGAAACAGCAACCTTACCCCCCCCTTGAACTTCTGTGGCATGTTGCCCTAAGTATGAACAGGCATGAAAATTCAGCCAAACAAAAGAGCTCCTTCCTGTCGTTAAGCACCTTTGGAAAACAGCTACACATAACTCGGGAACTTAAAAACTGCCACACATTCAAAGTGTTCCTCGGAGGAATAGCAATTAGTGCCCAGCCGCTTAATGAAAAGCATGTGGCAGTTTTCCTGTGTCGCGGTTCCGCCAACCAGACCGCATGCCTCAGGTTGTTGAAACCTTAATTGCAGCAGTTTGTGAATGTGCGTTTTTTTTGCTGCACGATGTTTTTTTTTGCTGCACGATGTTTTTTTTTGCTGCACGATGTCAGTTTGATTAGACAAAGTGATCTTTTGTGACATTGATACTAAGTGAAGGGATAAAAAATAAAATTGCAGTGCTTTATCTTGTAACAAACTCGTGCTGCAATCTGGATTTTGGGTTTATGATATTTCAGATATTTTGAAATCCGCATCTCAAATTATTTGATTTTTGACTGCACAGTCAAGAGTCGTCGCAATCCGACACCGATAAAAAGCGGACCCTGCAGCCTCGTGGGCTGGGAGGGGAGTTCTTTTCGTTAGCTAACTCAAGGCGGGAGGGAGGAAGCAAGAATGACTAATTGCTGCCGTCCTCGTCAGAGGCGAAGGCATGCGTAAACACCAAACGGATGATACAAAACGTGAGGCAGGTTTTCTCTTTGCAGCGCTTTCAACCCCCAACAACCCCTCCTGGCCTTTCCTCTTCCGCTCTGCAACTGCGCAACCTAGCAGTCCACAACGCGATGTGCTTGCATTCCCCTACCATCTGGAAGGGAGTGTTTCTTCCTTCAAAGAGAAAAACATGGTTCCCTTTGTAACTGGATCTAATGTCTTCGGTAGGAGGTAGATTTTTGCGAAGCCCAAAGTCATCGACGTGGACGCATCAACGTCAGCAGCCTCCTGAGAGTTAGATTAAAGCAGTACCTGCAGCTTTTGAGCATGGCACAGCAGCTGGCTAAAATGAAACAAAATTTATTTTAGGAATTAATCTTGACAGAGTTTCCCACCCGCTTTTTGTGTTAAGTTACAAAAAAAAAAAAAAAAAACTTTTCACAACACATCCAGTAACATTTCTTTAAAAAGAAGAAAAAAACATTACAGCCTAAAATTCCCTACGAACATCCAATACTTCATGCGCACGGTGTGCGCGTATGTCGATTTTATACAGCCATGCACGTAATTACGCATTTTGGCGAACTCTGGACTCGGCACATCACTTGAGCACTCCTGTGGAAAGAGCTACTGCACAATGCCACGAAGCCACAGAGTCAAAGATGACATCACTGCGTGATGCGGCATTCATAAGGTCCGGTGCCCGGCAACGCCAAGCCTGTTCCTGCAGTGCCAGAGATAATTAGCGGACAGAAGAGTAAACATCGCTCAGAACTGCTGACTCACAGGGGAAAGGTCGCTTCTCCGCTAATTAACCGATGCTCGAAGAACTTAAAACTTTCTCCCTCGTTACTTTTTAATTTACGCTACAGAAATCAGGATGGAATCCGGCAATATAAATTTATAATTCGGAATTCCGGGAAATGTAATGAAACCCGGAGGGTTGGCAGGCCTGTGTATGTATACTGTACTACTTTTGATCAATTATTCTTTTATTTCACTTGGTACATTAACTAGTTCTTTGTTTCGCATAACACAGCATTTTTTAGGAACCTAACTATCGTGCTATACGGGGGTTATCAGTATATACTTTTAATTTTTCTGTTCTGAATTTGTAATGGCTTTTTAAATGTGTCACCTATCACCAGTAATCCAAGTATAACGTGTACAAAGTTGAAATACAGCACTGTGGAAATGAGTGTTGTAAAATGCTTAAGTTTTACATTTTGGCACATTAATTTAGGTTTAAGTCATGATTTTGCCTAACCTTACATTAAGTGTTTTTACTCTCTGCATGCTAATTTTAAGGATTAATACATGTAACTGAGTCTACATATATCTTTAAACTTTAATACAAAATTTCGGGTATTATCTTGATAAGTATGAATATTTTTTTTAAAGATAATCTTTACTATCTTACTATAAAAATTACTTTTTGCATAACTGTACAATTATTTATAATTGCAAATAAACTCATGTCCTCTTATTTACACGTAATACAGCTATTACTGAAATCAGAAATAGATTTTTACAAGCAGCTTCCTATTGCTAGATTCATCCTATACAATGATCACTGCTGCAGTCTCCTCTTCAGGGTTACTTTCACACAAGGTTCACCTGCAATACATACTAAAATGACAATCTAAAAGTACAGCCATGCATAAAAACAGCCAAAACTCCAGTGGCTTAGCATCAAATGCTGATCTTCTACTAAACTTTGGATATGAAAATTTTCTAATAATTCTATTTTGTGAGTGGTACCTGCTTCACCATAAAAATGAAAAGAAGGGACTATGTAATATGAGGGGAAGTCGGTGTATAAGTCACAAACAGTTATGGGATAGCTGATAACGGTAGTTATTAATTTCTAAAGGCATCATTAAGGTGGTAACACAAGCCAATTTACTCACAGCAGAGGGTAGGTATCACATGCTTCCTGCAAAAGACATTCATACAGAAATGTTTCCTGTTTATGGTTATGTTTCTCGCATAAAGCAGTACACAATTGGGTTGATAAATTCTCTCAAGGATGCTCAAAAGTTGCTGATTAAGACCTTCTTGGTCATCCCGTACAGACTGTAACAGAAGCAACTATGAGGCAGGTGGACGAGACGATTCGAACTGACAGCCGAGTAATGATAGACTGTGTGGCCACTGCAATAGGGCGTTTCCATGGTTATCCTACACCATAATAATGCACGATCATTTGAATTTCTGGAAAGTGTGCCTACACTGGGTGCCTAAAGAACTGACTAAGGAACACAAAATGAACCAAATGGGCCTGTCCTTGTAACATCTCTCTCTGTACACATGTGAAGAAGACATGCTTAACAGGATTGTTACTAGGGATGAATCATGGGTGCATCACTACCAATCCAAATGAAAATGTGCTTCAGTGCAAAGGAGACATCCTTCTTCACCTTCAACCAAGAAATTATGAATTTTGCCATCAGCAGGGAAGGTTATGCTTACAGTGGTGCTGTTAGCCCATTTTGAAGCAAGGTGAAAATGTGAATGCTGCATTGTACTGTGAAATCGTTGACGCTTTAGGATACAATTTGCAAAAAAAATAAAAAAAATAAATAAATAAAAAAAAAAATCGATCCCCCTACTAGAGAAATAGTACTCCATGACAATGCCAGACCTCATACAGCTTGATTAACCCAGCAGAAAATTGAACAACTAAGCTGGGAATTTCTTAAACATCAATCTTGCAGCCCCCGAGCGATTTTTTTCCTGTTTGGCCAGCTAAAAAATCACCTTGGCAGCAAATGCTTTGCAGATTATGAAGAGGTTCAATGTGAAATGCAAATGCGGCTGAGACAGCAGACCCAAGACTTCTATGCTGCAGGTTTCAACGCACTGATAAAACAATGGGATAAGTGTTTCAGCCTTGGTGGAAATTATGTTAAGAAATAAGGGGAAATGAAAAGGTAATAAATGTTTTCTAATTTCATATCTCACTTAATATTTTTTAAATAACTGTGACTTATTTACTGCCTTTCTCTGGTATTTACCCACTAATCCCTTCAGTAATATTTTGAAATGGCTAAAACTAAGTTAAAACTTTAGTTTTAAAAAAAAAAAAAATCACTAATCAGAGCACTCACGCTAATGTTTAATGTTCACATAACAAAAACTGAAAATGTTACCCAAATACACAGCATGTAATGCTAAAAATAACCTAGTCCAGTTCATATATTTACTAGGTTGATGGAAGAGCAATTTCAGCTTTTGAAATAACACATTTTTAATTATTTTCTTATACTTACACCCCCTTCCCCCATCATATCAGTACTACCTCCTGTTGTAAAAGGGTTAAGACTGCTTGCATAAAGAGTTTTAGGTTTCAACTTGTATTGATGCCTATTTTTACAGAATCAAATGAATCCCAGTTTGTTGTTTTTTTTTAAACCACCGAGGTGGTTCTGCAAACAAATAGTAATCACAAGGTGGTTGTCTGGTGAACATGGAGAACAAGTAAGGATTTACCATCCGTTTTTATTTTAACTTTATTTTCCCTGCTGGATGTTCGTTGTAACATTTAGTATTATTCTGGTTGAAGATACACATTTTCTTCTCACCAAAGCTGGCCATTGAACTTTCCATGTCATCATTCAATCTTTCCAATAGCTGGGAAATACACTGGTGTGCAAAAATTAAGGACGAAGAGGAGAAATTAGCATAACAGCGGAACAAGCAGGCAGAACGGACCGAAAGACCACTCAGGAGAGAGACTAGGGTCCGGTACGGTAGGGCATGCGCATATTTGTAGCATGACGGGGGGGGGAGGGGGGTCGGAAGGGTATAAAAGCACACGGGCGGTGTACACTCAGCAATACAGTGAAAGCTATTGCACGGTGTACATCGGTTTGAACGACGTCGAGTTGCTGCCACCGTGTGATATGCCAACAGGCAATCCAGTAGACACCTGGATGACTTTACCCGCGGTCGCGTCATTGGGAAGAAGGTCGAAGTGTGACTAGTGTGGCAGAGGAGTTTGGAGTCGCTCACAGCAACGTTTCACGAGCTTGGAGAGCATTTCAAATGACAGGAACAGCTGTCCGAGAGTTTAGCAGTGGTCGTCCACGAGCAACCACGGCGGCGGACGACCGGTATATTGTCCTACAGGCGAGAAAAAGACAGACAACAGACAGCGGGAGAAATCGCAAGGCACATGCAACAGACAACTGGACGTCCGTTATCGCATTTTACCGTGGCCAGGAGGCTGCACAAAGGTGGTCTATTTGCACGACGACCAGTATGGTGTGTGCCATTAACGCCTGCTCACCGGAAATGGCGGTTTTTGTGGTGCCAGGAACACAAGAACTGGACACATTAGCAATGGGGTCGAGTTCTCTTTACGGATGAGAGCCGATTTAGTCTGACGAGCGATTCTGGACGTATACACATCTGGAGAGAGCAGGGAACACGCAAGCACACCTCCAACATCATCGAAAGAGACCTGTTTGGAGGTGGCGGAGTTCTCATTTGGGGCGGTATCATGCTTGGTAGCCGTACTGACCTCCACATCTTCCAAGGAGGTTCAGTCACTGGTGTCCGCTATTGTACAGAGGTTCTCCTGCCTCACGTGCGTCTGTTTAGAGGTGCCATGGGCCCTGAGTTCCTCTTCATCATGGATGACAACGCTACACCTCATCGTACACTGGCTGTCGCAGAGCTGTTTGGAGAGTGAAGATATTCAACGCATGGATTGGCCCACAAGGTCCCCGAACCTAAATCCAATCGAACACGTGTGGGACCTTCTCGGGAGACGCTTGGCAGCACGTCACCAGCTGCCAGCAACGTTTCCGCAGCTGCGATTGGCGCTACAACAGGAATGTGTCGCAATGCCTCACCAACTCCTTGACAACCTCGTCCTCAGCATGGACAGACGTTGTAAATTCTGCAACGCAGTCAGGGGTGATCATATACCCTACTAAAAACTGAAATTTTCTTGGCAGCCACCTGTCACATGGACGTTTCTGTCTTCTGTCCAGTTATGCTCGAAGCTATCTTTTCAATAAAGTGCCTTTGTATCCTTTGGATTCCTTGTTTGGATGGTTTTGCTCACTTGTCACATACTCTTACATCTTGGGGATCTTATGGTATGATTTGAGTCGATGTGGAGCACTTCTGCACGACGTTACATTCGAACAACCATCTCGTCCTTAATTTTTACACGCCAGTGTAGCTTTCAGAACTGATTGTTCCACCAGGTTTTAGCAGGTCATAGCATACCATAACTTCTCAATTCCACCACAGAAAAAAAATATGCTCTTTCTTCAGGAACTTTTTAAATCTGCCAAAACATCCATATAATGGGTGGGCTCAAGAATTCTGTAATTACTTTTTGCTGTTGCAAATATAATTTTTTTCAATAATATGTATTTTCTACTGACACAAGGCTTGAAAAATATCTGAAAAGTTACATGTCCAGCTGGGCATGTGCAGAAATTATTTACCTGCTGAGGCAGTAAAAGCTGGATGCCCAGAAAAATTTATTTAAGATTAAAAAAAAAATGGTTCCAATTTGCTAAGTTAAAAAGTATGGTGAATTTTTTTACTGTTTTGCATTTCCATTTTAAGGCTGTATTCAAAATGCTCAATGCACAAATGTGCGTACCTCAAGTTTTAAGATGATGCTGAAATTGGTACGAAATGATATGATGAAATTGGTATTTGAGAAATTTAGTGATTCTGCCATGTTTCTTTTGTTTAAGTTTTTGCCATTTGTCACTAAATACCAGAGGCTAGTTCCAGAGTCTTACATCCTGTCGCTGACAAACATTTGGAAAAAAACAATATATGGTTCGAATTTCTGGACCTACAAAATAATATACATACATGCGACTGACCAAGGAACAAAAAGCTGAACCTTTTAACCAGGTGAAAAATCAGAACATGCGGCAAGAAAGTGTGAACACAGCACATGGTTCATACACTTTTTCACTCGCAGAATTTTAGGACTTTTGGACTTTTTTCCAGGACATACAGGGCTAGAGAGAATAAGGAAGGGCTGGTGGGCCAGCCCTTCCTTATTCTCTAGCCTTGCCAAAAACCATCAAAGTTCCAGATGTTTACAATAATATTAGCCTACTTTGATGGATCGTTGTATTTTTAATGGTAAATTTTACACAGTACCCCTTTTTCATCAGCAGTAAGAATTAGGCTGAAAATGAACCATTTTCTTGACTAGGAAAAGCAATGAATCTGCCAATAAAATTTCCCCCATCAGTTTGTACAATCTCAAATATCTAGTGCTGAAACCATTTTGGCTGTGAAGATTATTCAAAACACCAGTATTATTGGCAAGCACGTATTAACTCTTTCTTTAAGATCCCATGATGTATGCCATATTATTTCAACAATCGTTTACTTTTAAACACTGACAAGCAATGATGGCCTGCCAAAACATGGAATGTTGATTAAGTCAAAATTACCAGAATTAAACTTCTTATAACGAAGCAGGCATGTGTGTGTTCCTTAATCACATAACTACCAAACAAATATTTCAGGAGTAACTTGCTACTTTTTTTTTTAGTTTAAAAATATGAAAGTAACTGAAAACTTGTACAAAAATCTAGCGGATAATGCTTACCTTGGCATTCCTTTCTAGCGACGGGAACATTTCACGCACATGTTTTCCGGTCTTTGTTGATGTTATTGTCCTAAAATCCGTTGTATGCGATGACTGGCTTTACTTCTCACACTTTTCGCTGGGTATAGGATTCAAACATCAATTTTTACCGTTCTTTATACTCGAAATTTTCGCCCATACTCTGGGCATCTTCAGGAGCGTGGCAATTTTACCACCGATGTTCGTGGTTAACTTCGCGCTAATGGAGTCCGATACTCCTTGTTGACATTCGTTGGAAAAACTTTCCTGGATATATTTCGTTATCAAGCCCGGCTGGCGCCATCTATGTTTCGTTAAGAACACTTTTTTTCCGTATTTTTTGTTTTTTTTTATTTTTTTTTAATTTTCTTCTATCTTGGTTTTCTTGTCTTTTTTTGCCTGTTTTTCTTTTTTTGTTGTTTTTCTTGCCTTATTAGTTCTTTCCACAGGCCCGATAATGTGCTAGGGTTGTTCTGGTTACATACCCTTGCTTTATTTTTGTAGATTAATATTGCTTCTTCCCTCCTCATTTGCCTTTCCGATTTTTTATTCTTTTTTAGCATTTTAATTTCATCGAACTTTGGGAATGTCCGGTTTTCCAAGCAGAATTGCACTAAAGCAGTTTTGGCTTCTTTTTTTTTGCCAGTTAGATATGTGTTGTTTAAGTCTTTTTTTAATCTGTTTTTCGTACTTCCAATGTACGATATTGGGGGTATGTGTGCTATTGGAATTTCGTAGGTTCTCGATTCTTCTAGCATTTTTCCCTCTGTTTTTTTGTTGACAGTCATACTTTTCACGGTGTGCACTGAGCTTCCTAGTTGTAAGTCATATTCAGCACAGTGCCTATTGATTTCTTTACTCACTCCTTCCAGGTATGGTAAAGCTCCAATGTATTTCAATTTTTTATTTCTCATCTTCCTTTGGTTGTGCACTTCTTTGGCCTTCTTTACTCTGAGTCATATGCTTTTTACTCTCATGTATCCATTTATTAATTAGCTTGCTCGGGTACCCATACTCTTGTGATATTTTCGAGATAAACTCTAGCTCTTGATTTTTTAGCCTGTTGTTAGATGTGTGTGTGTACGCTCGCCGTATCAAGTTTACTATGCTGTTTTTTTTTATGTATCACTGGATGGTGCGACGGGTATGGTATCAGTACAGGTATGTAAGTTGCTTTTCTGAACACAGAGTATTCAAAACTATTTTTGTTTTTCTTTAGTTGAATGTCCAGGAAGGATAAGCAATTATCCTCTTCAAACTCAATAGTTAGCACTATGGTGTTACAGATTTTGCTAAATTGCTGTGCTAGATCTTGTAGCTCGGCTTTGTTAAGTTTAGACATTATAATAATGTCGTCTACATATCGAGCATAAAGTATTGGTTTTTCAGGTAAATTTTGAATAATTTCTTTTTCGAGGTATGCCATAATCACTTCTGCGTATAATGCCGATAATGGGGATCCCATAGGGCCACCTTACCTTGCGTTTGTTTAAATATATTTCCTTCAAAATGGAAGATGTTGTTTTCCTTGATGAAATATAAGGTATTCTTTAGCTCTTTCAGTTGTGACAAGTTTAGTTCTTTGTTGATGCTTAGTTGTTGCATAATCAATTCGATGGCTAGCTCGACAGGAGTGTTTGGGTATAACGCCTTAACATCCATGGAGGCCATAGTTATTTGCTCTAGGTCTTGATTAATTAATTTTGATTTTTTCTATAAACTCATAGCTATTCTTTAATGTATATTCATTCCTCATGAATATTGGGGATAGATAGTTGTATATCTTTTTTCTAGGTTGATGAGTGGCGAGTTTTTTTTCGATAGAATCAGTCTTAAAGGTGTGTTTTCTTTATGAGTTTTAATTTTCGAGAATATTTTTGGTATCCCTGCTCCCATTGGAGGGTTTGCATTTTTTTATTTCTGTTGGTAACGTGCTGTGGTTCCTTATATTAGCCAGGAAAGTAAGTTGTTTGCCGGTGGGATCTTTGTTGATGCTATCGCACTGTAGCTCTGAGATGGCCGTCCGCATTTTATCATTATATTCTAAAGTGTCCATAATAAGAATTTGCCCTGTTTTGTCCACTTCGCAGAATTTGATCGTGGGGTCTTTGCAAAGATTTACTAGTTGTTTTCTGTCATACTTTAATTTATTAATCTTACAGATTTTTTTGTGCTTAGCGTTATACTCTTTAAGCATGATTCTGAATAGCTTAAACCTTAGATCGGTAGCATGTTCTGGATGCACTCGCTGCACAATATCTTCTAAGATAGGAATGTACTCTTCTGTTCTTGGGGTTTTAGGTGGAAATGCGTATTTTTCCCCACGCTGTAGCACTGCCTTTTCACTAAAAGTTAGCGCTCGACGATTGATTCACAAACACTCAGTGCACACCAACATTCATTCACAAACACTCAGTGCACACCAACATTCATTCACAAACACTCAGTGCACACCGTGAAAAGTATGACTGTCAACAAAAAAACAGAGGAAAAAAATGCTAGAAGAATCAGGAACCTACGAAATTCCAATAGCACACATACCCCCAATATCGTACATTAGAAGTATGAAAAACAGATTAAAAAAAAGACTTAAACAACACATATCTAACTGGCAAAAAAAAAGAAGCCAAAACTGCTCTAGTGCAATTCTGCTTAGAAAACCGGGCATTCCCAAAGTTCGATGAAATTAAAATGCTAAAAAAGAATAAAAAATCGGAAAGGCAAATGAGGAGGGAAGAAGCAATATTAATCTACAAAAATAAAGCAAGGGTATGTAACCAGAACGACCCTAGCACATTATCGGGCCTGTGGAAAGAACTAATAAGACAAGAAAAACAACAACAAAAGAAAAACAGGCAAAAAAAGACAAGAAAACCAAGATAGAAGAAAATTAAAAAAAAAAAAAAAAAAAAAAAAAAAATACGAAAAAAAAAAGTTCTTAACGAAACATAGATGGCGCCAGCCGGGCTTGATAACGAAATATATCCAGGAAAGTTTTTCCGACGAATGGCAACAAGGAGTATCGGACTCCATTAGCGTGAAGTTAACCACGAACATCGGTGGTAAAGTCGCCACGCACCTGAAGATGCCCAGAGTATGGGCGAAAATTTCGAGTATAAAGAACGGTAAAAATTGATGTTTGAATCCTAAAGCAAAGATTTAATGAGTATACCCAGCGAAAAGTGTGAGAAGTAAAGCCAGTCATAGCATACAACGGATTTTAGGACAATAACATCAACAAAGACCGGAAAACATGTGCGTGAAATGTTCCCGTCGCTAGAAAGGAATGCCAAGGTAAGCATTACCCGCTAGATTTTTGTACAAGTTACTTTGAAATATCGCACGTAAAAGAGAATAGTACAATAATTAGAGCTATATAATAGTCAGAATTAGAACTACTAAGTGGAATTGTAACTGAAAACATTCTTCCAGACATCATTTCTGTCAACAAAAATATTTTAAACACACCACTGAACTGAAACCCCAACCTGGAACTCTGCAGACAACTTACCATGCTTCATTCACTTTATGAAAAGGATTTGGATATTCTCTGGTGAGGGAGTCTTTGGAAACTTATGACTTGAAAGTAGGCTTCTTTGTAAATAATTTCGTTTTGACCATGCTGAAAGAAAGCCTTCCAAAGTTTCGTTCAACTCTTACACACATTCGCTGCCTGTATACAAAATTGCTCAATGGCATGCAAGACTAGAATTGACCAGGTAGCAGGGTGATAAATTTAATCTCTATGACAAATTTACCTTTAAAATTACATGTTTGAAACCCTGTTTGCATGTTCCAACTATTTAAAAAACTTTGCGTGTGTTAAATTTTAGAATGAAAAGTTTCTGGGCGTAGGCCTTTTCAACAAACTAAATGACTATAAAATTAAACAGATTGAGGAGAACACAGTTCCCATGGAAATAGCTGAAGGCAATGTACTGTGAGATGTGACATGTTTCAATAAATGAAGCAGCTTCAAACACACAATAAAAACCAACAAACTGTAAAAAAAACTTGTGATAAAAGCATGCAAGAGATAAAAACAATGACCCAAGTTAAAAACATGTAGGAATAGTGCCAAAAGTAGTGACGATATCATCAAAGCCATGAACAGGAAAATAACTTTGAAGAAATTGAAAGGCCAACCCTCAAAACAATGGACTTCAAATAAGTGAAACTCGGACTGGTGTTCTGCGAGTGTTCTATGCATTTCAACACACATCCGTTGTGCCATCCTCAGGATCAAAGACCTTCCCTGCTGTCGACTATGTCTCAATGAGGTCTTCCAATTCCACATCATATGAACTAGGTAATGCTATTTGCAGTATGGAAATCTTGGCAGACACCAAGCATAGAATATTGTTTACATCAATACGATGCAATGTTTTGCAAATGTTTTTCTTCCTTTTTAGGTTGTTTTCATCACTGATCAGATGTCTACATGGGAATGGAAGTTTAACACTGCTACTGATATTGCAGTTATTTTCTTTTAGTTTTTTCAATTAACACAGATTCTGCATACCCGATTGTTCATACCTAGGAGTTATATTTTTTCTACAGTATCGGATTGGTGCCAGTTCTTTTTTATTTCAGTTACTGATGTGTTTTAGTCAGTTTTTGTTGAAAAATATCTGAAAAGTTACATGCCCAGCTGGGCATATGCAGAAATTATTTACCTGACCAAGTAGTAAAAGCTGGATGCCCAGGAAAATTTATCTTTTAAAATAAAATATAAGAACCCTCATTTTTTTAAGTTATAAAATGTGAACTTTTTTACATATTTTGTCTTTCCGTTTTAACGGTCTGAATTCAAAATGTTCAATGCACAAAAGCATGCATTTCAAGTTTTGAGGTGATGCTGAAATTGGTATTTGAGAAATTTAGTGAATCTGCCATGTTCCTTTCATTGAAGTTTTCATCCTTAGTCATTAAACACCGCTGACTAGTTCCATAAAAGGCATGCATACCGTTGCTGACTACAAACATCATTTGGAACAAAACTACATATGGTTCCAATTCCAATTTCTGGACCTAGAGCATAATATAATTAAAGAAGTGATATTCTTCCATCCTTGGCATTCTGTAACAATAATACAACTTCCAGTGATTAGCAATGAAACACGACACAATGACCTTTTTCTTGTAGTAAATAAATCCATTCCAAACTTTTTATATTTTAAAATTTAGTTGTTCTGAGACTGGGCAACTAAAGTTTTTTTGGTTACCTGCCCGCCCAGGCCAATAATTTACATGCCTCGGACATCTCAGGCATGGTATTTTTCAAGCCCTGGAGTTGTTTACTGTTATAACCAGTGTACAGTAACCCACTGCATAGTCAAGCAGATTACAAAAATCTTGTCAAGAAAAAAAAAATTAAGTCAATGAAAGAAACTTCAACATCTTTATCTTGCCTTGTGGTATTCTTTTTTGTTTAAGTCTTTAATATAATGAAATTTGCTACAATATGACTTGGTTTTTTGATATTTTTTGTCTTGAATGTTTGTACTCATAAATTAATTTTTTAAGTATTGAAATGCCATAACCAAACTTTTTTGTGATGTCTATGATTTACTGACGTTGGTTTTTCTGTACAAATTACTACTTGAACGTGTGAAGACTACGAATGAAGGAAAGAAGTCTGAAATTTTATGTAAAATATGCCCATACGTAAAAAACATTATATTGGATTAGGATCAGCAGGTTATGTTGGTTTTTGGTAGATGCAGTAATCTAGTTGAAACTGGTTGTTAATAAATTTTATATCGAAGAATAGGAGTTCACTAATGTTTTCTAGTTCCATTACAAACTGAAAAGCTGGAAATTTGTTGAGAAATTCTGTAAGAACTTATAAGTTCAATATCTGAATTCCACATAAATGTATTAACATATCTACAATACAAATGGATTTTGTCCTTAAACTTATTAAACAGGGGTAAGGTAAACAGCTCTAATCCAAAAATCAGTTAAACCAGGTGGTTATGAAATAAGTATCCCTATTCTTGGGTGTCTAGAAAAACAAGAAATGAGAGATATTGTGACAAAACTTGGTTAGGGCTTACTGAGGACATGGGGAAACCATTTAGCAAGTGGGAAATATTTATTTCAAAATATTGCCGCCTCGGGAACAATGGTGCTGCAGATACAAGAACACAAACTTGTGTGAATTTATTGACAACACAAATGTTTCAAGATGAAATCTGCTCAATATGCTGGCTGTCACAAGAGTACCTGTGATGTTCACAGCAGAAGCATCACTACTGAAACCAAAGAAATTGTAGGTTTTTCAGACAGAAAGTTTTGTATACAAATGTTCACATGCAAACTTGGCATGATAAAAGCATCAATGATCAGACTGCCAGTAGTAATTACGACTCTTGCAAAGCACACTACTGATAAAATTTTATCAAAATCAGAGTAACACCAATAGTGCACTACGTCAGTATTGACAAATCAAAGGTTATGGAGAGGACCTTTACAGCTGTGGCATTGAGGATGAAACAAAAATTCAAAGACACTGGAGAACTGGGTATAGCATTGGGAAGAGAAAGTCTGCTAGGGCAAGCCAGAACACACTCACACACAACAGTGCCGAAGAGGTGGCCTGACAATTGCCCATTCCGTAGTAAACAGCCCGCAAAGTGCTGTGGTCTATTGTAGGATGCCCAGAAGCAGTTCTTGCATCACAGGATTACACGTCAGGGCTTGAAAAATATCTGAACATTTACATGCCAAGCTGGGCATGTGCAGCAAATATTTACTTTCCCAGAAGTAAAATCTACATGCCCAGAAAAACTTATCTTTTAAGATAACAAAACAGAAGATTCAATTTTTTTAAAGTTAAAAATGATGATAAACTTTTTATACATCTTTTGCATCACCATTTTAAAGTGTCTGTATTCAAAGTGCACAAAAGCATATATCTTAAGTTTTAAGAAAGGTAATCGATGGCATTTGAGAAATTTAGTGATGATGCCAAGTTCAAGAATTTTTAATATATGTCCTGTGTGTTTTACACAAAATATAATCATAGTTAATTGTATAGCAGTTTAAGTAGTTTTTAACAACAGTTTTGAATGTAAAAATTATTTACCTTTTTTTCTTGTGCAAACAAAATTGATTTTGCATCATAAAATATACCACGAATTGTTGTTTAGAAACAAAGGCAAATCTTATGTTTTCGACAACTGTTGTGTGCACTTAGTTATTAACCTATATTATCACCTGGCACCCCACATTGCTTGAAAAAATTACTGGTGGTATCAGCAATTTTAGAATGGTTTTTGTAAACAGTGCACCACATAAGTCTTGTCATTTGACTTTAGCCAATTAAATGTTTTTATCCAAGATTCCTCAACTGTGCAACAGCTTTTTTTGTATGTTTTATCATAGTCGGCTTGCATAAGTTTCAGATTTGCCAATGATGTAGATTCTGAAATTACGTCACTCAACAGTGTGGAAGACGAATTTGTAACTACCGCTGACAGATCGGGAATTTCACATAATTGCTTACTACGAGATATACTCTCATTGCTGGACCCCCCCCCAAAAAAAACATCGTATATCCATTACTAAATACAACTTATATCCACAGCTAAACCGCAACTAACACCAATACTGTTCACTCAGATAAACTAAGTTATCGGCATTGGTAATTTTCGCTCTTCTCCCGGTTAAGTGGAACGATTGCGAAGGCTCCTTCTTACGAAACAACTTTTGTTTCAGTATTAGTACCGCCGTCAGTTCGTGTGTGTGTGTGGGCGGAAGCTTTCACTTTCCCCTCCCTCACTTGACCAAGTTATATTGGAGACCCAACCCCACCCTAGGCAGTGCTAAATATTCCGTTGTCACTCCCTCCCCATAAAGCACAGCTTTTTTGCCCATCAGTCTGCATATCCTCCTGTTTCATGGCAGTTTAAACATTTTGTCACTAAACACCGGAGGCTAGTTTCATCCGAGGCACGCACCCAGTCGTTAACTGTAAACATCTGGAGCAAAACTACGTATGGCCCCAATTTCTGGATGTAGAGCATAATATAATTAAAGAAGCGCTATTCTCCTGGCCTTGGCACTCATTCCGCAACAATAATACAACTGCAGAAAAAATGAAAAACACGTGACGGCAGTCTTTTTTTCTAGAGCAGAAAATTCTCCATTTCAAACCTATTTTCTTTCTTGAAATCTAGTTGCCTGACCGGGCAACTAGATTTCATTTTTACTTGCCCAGGCCATGGCATTTTTCAAGCACTGCACGTGATGCAAGGATTGCTACAGGGCAACTAGGAAAAATGCTTGGATTTAACTCTGATTCCTGGCTAAGATGGAGGTAGACAGCCTGTGGCCTTGGGCTATCACATAATCAGATGAGGCACATTTCACTATTACTGAGACCGTGAACTCGCAGAACTGTCCAATATGGAGAACTGCATGACCAGCTGCTGTTAATGAAATACCTCTACAGAGTCCATATGTGACGGTATGGTGTGGCTTCACAGCAGATTTTATCATTAGACCTTTTTCTTTTCTTTTCTTAATTCTTTTCAAAGCCACAAAACACCAGGGTTCAGTAAAGTGCACTATAACTAGTGACAGTACTGTGCTCATCTGTGACAAGTTACTCCCACTCTACAGGAACAGATATGTTTGGACACCACCATGTTCATACAAAACGGTGCACCTCCACATGTCCATTGGTAGGTGAATTAATTGCTTAGTGAAACATTCGGCAATGAATGCATAATTTCTCAAGGGTTTCCGCAGTCTTGGACAGCCCACTCGCTGAACTTGACTCCTCGTGATTTCTGGCTTTGGAGATACCTGAAAACCAGAGTTTATCAGGACGGCATACACGCTCTCTCAGATCTGAAAACAAGTGTTAGACATGAACTGGCCAACACTGACCACAACATGTTGTTCTGCTAACGAAGAACAACATGATGCCAGCATATTTGCCCTATGCTGAATCAAGAGATGATTCACCATAGGACAAACATGTTGGCATCTTTTGTGATGGCCAGCATATTTTGTCCTGAGACGGGCTGTCAATAAACAGCAAATTCACACTCGTGTCTGCAGCGCAATTATGAAATGACCCCCTCCCACTAAATCGCTTCCCCATGCACTCTGCACTCAATAAGTAACCTAACAAGTTTCGCCCATACGAGACCAACGGGGGGGACTCTTAAACTGCACAGGTGAAAAATGAGAACATGCTGTGAAATAGCGTGAATATAACACGGTGTGAATAAGACAAAATTGTTCACTGAAATTTGTTATGTAAATATTAAGCTGGAGCACATAACTATATTTAATTTTTTTTTTTTTTACATTTAACAGCAACACAGGATAAATGTAACATCACAGAAAAAAAAAAAAAATTATGATTACCAGCGAAATCTATGCTCTGTCCAACTCCCATTTTAGGAAAGTTTTCTCCCATTTTGAAGCTGCAAAACAAGTATTTATGGAATAAAATTATATTTAACAACACTACTGGGTAGAAGAAACATCACGAGAAAAACATATTATGATTACGGGAGAAACCTTCACTTGGCTAACTTTCGTTTCCGAAAGTTTTGAAAGTCGGAATTCCGCCCACCGACTGAAAACGACCCTACCACCAATCCCTCCCAAATTTCTGTTCAGTTCCGCATCGATCTCGGGAACCATCAAAATAACGATGGAAAAGCGGAATTCTTCGAATCCACTGATTAAACTCGTGCCTGAATTTCACAGGAAAATTTTCGCCAACTTCTGTTTTCGGAATTTTTCTTCCAATTTCAAGCTGAAATGCAAATATTTATGGAACAAAATTACATCAAACAATAATAATGCGCAGAAGAAACATAGCGAGAAAAAGAAATCATGAATACGGGGAGAATGTTCACTCCTTTAATTTCAGTTTTCAAAAGTTTTAAAACAGAATATATCATCCCCATACCAAAAAAAAAAAATGCCCCCCCAAACTAATCTTCCAAAATTTATCTCCAGTTATGCATCGATCTTGAGATTAACCCAAATGATGACAAAAACAACAAAAAAACAGAATTTCGCGAATTCGGAAAGAATCTCGTGTATAGTTTCGCCACAATATCTCCATTTCTCACCTTTTCTTGACACCTGAGAGAATAAAGATACTTATTTTATAACCACCCAGTACATAAAATTCATTATGGCATTAACTACAACATATCAGTAATTCGTATATATATATAATTAAAAAAAATGGCACTCATTTAATACTGTAAGAAAAATAATGGAACTCCTGATTTTGAAAATACAATAAACTAGTCTGCAAACAACCTACAAAAAAAAAAAAAAAAAATCAATCAGGTATGCAGAATCAGTTTCAATTGAAAAAAAAAAAACCCTATAGTATCATTAGCAGTGTTGAACTTCCACTTTTCTGAATACTTCTGTTCACTGGCAAAAACCTAAACAAGAAAAACACACACAAATGCAAAACATAATGTAGTAATATTCCACATTTGATATCAGTGTCTGTTTTTGTACAGCAAAGAGCAATACCCTGCGCACCCTATGACATGGAGTTGGCAGACCATGGTGTGCTCGACAAGGTTTAGGATGAAGACAATCATTGAGGCATTGTTTACTGCACTGTATACAGTGGAAAGCTCTTTGGCCCAGAGGATGTCGCAACAGACAAAGTTTTATGAATTGGAGTCCAGGGCCGGCTGGACCATAGGGGCTACCGGGGCGCCCGTCCCGCGCCTTTAATGCGCCCTGCAGTTTAAGAGAAAGAAAGAAAAAAAAATTTCGGTACAATTTATTATTATTATAATTTTTGTAAGTTTTGGGCACAAGGCTCTTAGAAAGATATCTTTTTTTCAATCCCTCCCCACTTTTGAATAGGTTATTCTTTGCCATACAGATACTGACATTTGCAGATTTCAAATGATTATAACACCTTAATATTTTCCACATTCTTGAAGTAGGAAATTAAATTTCATCATTTTGTGGCCCCTACTTTTATATATTCAACAATGTGTGCAAACCAAATCCTTAAATTTGAAGAAATTAAAAAACAATATCATAGTTGATTTCGGGCTACACATAGAGGCCAATTATATATATTATTCAGTGACTTTTAAAAACATCACTAGAAAAAAAAAATGCAATTTTCATTTATGAGCTCGTATAAAAGTTAAATAAGTCACTAATTTGTCAGTTACTCCCCTTTGCGCTAAAAATCAATTACTAAGACATGTATCAAGGGGTAAAAAAACAAACAATTTATACAAATTTACTTTAGAGGGATCCTTATTTCCTACACAAAAATATTCCCACAAAATTTTTTGTTATGCAGGGTCTTTTTCATCATTTTGTGAAGATGTTTTTATGTAAAGGTCACACTACAACCTCAACCCTCCTCTCCCCGTAAAGAAAATAGTTGATTTTAACACTTTTTACTCTCTCTCTCTCTTCCTCGGAACTTTCAATCCATATTACGGCCTTTTGTGTGTGTTCTTTACGAACAACACTTTTCAAGTAACTACTATATTAAGGTGGAAGTCTAGTGATTTTGCTCCCTATACTTCCAATGGAATTTTTGACCCTATTTCCTCAGTGAAGAAAGATTTCCCATGCATCAAACTTGGCACACTGATCTAAAAAATTCTAATTTAGATTGTACAATCGGTGCTTCTTGCAAAAAGCTTTCCTGAATGTTATTAAAGATCAATAACATTACTTCGTTGCAGTGGTAAAGAAGAATGGTGCCACCTGTAAGCAAGTATAACACCATTGAAGTAAAGTCATTGATTTTTTAATATAGTTCAGGAAAGTCTTTTTGCAAAAATCACCAAATGTACAATCTAAGTTAGGGTACTTTTTTATCAGTGGGCCAATTTTGATGTATGGGTAATCTTTTTTGCTGAGGAAACAGGGTCAAAAAATTTTTCATTGGAAGTGTAGGGAGCACAATCGCAAGACATCAACCTTAAAACATGAGATTTATTCTCTAGTGCCCTCAATGACTACGGGACCTACAATGAAATTTCGCCCCAGGTCCCGGAAAAGCTCCATCCGGCCCTGTTGGAGTCCATTGTTTTGAGGTTGGCTTTTCAATTTCTCCAAAGTTATTCCTTATTCATGGGTTCATTGATATTGTTGCCATATTTCGGCACAGTCTCACCTGTTTTAACTTCATTGTTTTTATCATTAATACAGACATTTAACGTGGACCACGAACATCAAACAAAGATCTTCGCTCTTTCCACGTTTATAAGTGAGTCACGGAAAAATTCTCATTGGCCGCCACTGGGAGTCAAACCCAGGGTCTTCCAGTTATGCGTTGGATATGCTTCCGCTACACCACAGCGGCCTCAAATTCCTCCAGACTCACACACGCTAACTGCCAAGCCAATTTTGGCAGGTTGCTTTTTGGAGCCCCGCACAATGCTGGGGATTCACCAAAGATGGTAAGCAGCAACTGAAGAAATAATTAGAAGGTGAATGAATAATTAATACAGACATTTAACGTGGACCAGGAACATCAAACAAAGATCTTCGCTCTTTCTACATTTATAAGTTAGTCACGGGGAAATTCTCATTGGCCGCCACCGGGAGTCGAACCCAGGGTCTTCCAGTTACGCGCCGGATATGGTTCTGCTACACAACAGCGGCCTCGAATTCCTCCAGACTCGCACACGCTAACTGCCAAGCCGATTTTGGCAGGTTGCTTTTTGGAGCCCCGCACAATGCTGGGGATTCACCAAAGATGGTAAGCAGCAACTGAAGAAATAATTAGAAGGTGAATGAATAATTAATACAGACATTTAACGTGGACCAGGAACATCAAACAAAGATCTTCGCTCTTTCTACATTTATAAGTTAGTCACGGGGAAATTCTCATTGGCCGCCACCGGGAGTCGAACCCAGGGTCTTCCAGTTACGCGCCGGATATGGTTCTGCTACACAACAGCGGCCTCGAATTCCTCCAGACTCGCACACGCTAACTGCCAAGCCAATTTGGCAGGTTGCTTCTTGGAGCCCCGAACAACGCTGGGGCTCCAAGAAGCAACCTGCCAAAGCTATTTGTTCAGTTGCTGCTTACAGTCTTTGGTGAATCCCCAGCATTGTGCGGGGCTCCAAGAAGCAACCTGCCAAATTGGCTGGGCAGTTAGCGTGTGCGAGTCTGGAGGAATTCGAGGCCGCTGTGGTGTAGCGGAAGCATATCTGGCGTGTAACTGGAAGACCCTGGGTTCAACTCCCGGTGGCGGCCAATGAGAATTTTTCCGTGACTCACTTATAAATGTGGAAAGAGCGAAGATCTTTGTTTGATGTTTTTATCATTCTTTTGCTTTTAATCAATTTTTTTTAACTTCACTGACAGATTTTATCATAAGGTTTTTTACTCTTCATTGGTCTCTATGCTGTGTGTTTGCAACTTCATTTATCGAAATGTGTTACATTTCATGGATTACTATTGGTGGTACAGATTGTCTTCAGCAATTTCTATGGGGAAACTGCTGAAGGTCCCCCTTGTGCATTTTATTTTATGATCTGCCAGTAGCTCTTTTTTTTTTTTACTATTATTATATTTGCAGACGTGCCAACCTTCAAAATCTAAAAATCAGGAGATTTTTGCAGCTCATAAAATCACATGAGCGCTATTTTTTTTATAGACATTTTTCAGATGCAGGAGCAATTTTCCAGAAGTAGTATTATTGGTACATAGCATTTTTAATGTTTAAAAGTTATTTTAAATGCAGACTGTATGCTTATATGCAAAGTAAAAAGCATAGTGAAAATAGTTGTCAACCAGATACAATTAATAGCATTTTTTTTTCGCCCTCGAATTTCCGTTTTCAGACATTTTCCCTCCATTTTCAGACTGAAATACAAAAATTTATGGAATAAAATGATATATAACAACAATGCTGGACAGAGGCAACATCACAGAAAAAAGAAATCATGATTACGGAAAAAATCCTTATTTCGTTTACTTCCATCTTTGGAAGACGAAATACCGTCCCGATGCGTATTTTTACGAATTGGTAAAATTCTTCGATGAGTAGTTTTACACCCCGAGAAAAATTCCTGATGCGTATTTTTATGTGTTGATAAGATTTCGATGCGTACTAGACGCGTAATTAGATTACGCATTTTGGAAAACTCTGGTCGGCACGACACTTCAGCACTTTCGTGGAGAGAGAGAGAGAGAGAGACCGCACGAAGCCAGGGAGTCAAAGATGACATCATCGCGTAACACAGCGCTCTTAAGGTTCGGTAGAAAATCTAAATTGATGGTTGCAGCCTGCAGGGGATTGAAATATTTCGATTGAGCAATCGAAATATTAAAATATTCGTAAAAAAAAAAAAAAAAAAAAAAAAGACTTCTAACCGTAAATCAGTAAAATTAAGCAGAAATACGTAAATTTTACGGATAATCCGTAAAAGTTAGCAAGTATGCAACATCCACGCCTCACTGCGATTCGAATCCGGACCCATCTCGGACAATTTGTCGAAAGCCGGCGCTCAGTTTCACAACTTTATTATGCAGCAAAGACAATAACAGCTAATATGTAAAGCAGAAACAAATTGCCAAAGATATGACATAAAATAAAACATTAAAAACCGCGAAAGTGACGTAATGCAAAAGGAAAAATCTCCCGCAAAAAGTAAGCAAACGGAATGAGAGAAAAAAAAAATATTCACAAATTGAGTGTACACAAAATGCTACAATAGAACATAAAACAAAGCTGAAAATAACAGATTCGCAATTAGAGATGAACAAAGGAGCACATTAATCTTCTACAAAATGCGACAAAGAAGGGAAAAGAGACCAACATGGTGCAAACCAAGAAATAAAAATCTCCACAGTAAAGCAAAACTGAAAAGCACTCCTCAAAACTCTGAAGAAAACATAAACAGGCTCACAGCTAAGAGCGAGGAGACGTGAAACGATAAGTAGGTCACAACCGGCGCGCGAGTGTGTTTGTAACCAACATAAAATAGACCACTGCGCTACCGGGGGTGGCTTTCTTTTTGCAGATATAGAGGAAAAGTACGACACTGATTACTGTAAATGCCGTCTTGCATCAACGCAGAAAGAAAAAGATTTCACCAGCGGTTCGAAATCTTTTTCTTCTGCGTCGATCTAAGGCGGTGGTTGATGGAATTTCGTTATTTCGACTATCGTAATGGCTAATTATTGGCAAAAATCTGAAGAATTTGACATTTATCCGGAGGGCAGGAGGAATGGCTGAAAATCTGGAGTCTCCCGTCTAAATCCGGAGAGTTGGCACCTCTGTATTTGGTATAAACGTTCGACTGTTTTCCTGATAACATTTTAATTCATTGTACAGGCCTATTATGAAAACACTAATTTTTGACTCCAAAGTTTTAGAGCTGGAACATTCAAATAAGGATTTCAATCATGAAATATGAATTTATAGTATGTTTTACAGCTCAGTTTTGCAGCAGTTTATAAATCTTCCTTTCCATGCCAATGTCCTCCAAAAGGATACATAACCTAATGAAAAATGGATTTTAGGTTTCGTGTAAACACTCAATACAGCAAAATCTGCTAACTGACAGATCTCCTGCTTTACATAATTTTTGTCATGTCTATATAAATCTATTCCACCTTAGGGTGTTCACCCCTAAGGTGGTTAAATCTGTCTCTTTATGCCTAATTGTTCCGTTAACTCACATTTTTGATAAAATTGTCTTAACTGGGATTGTTCCGCTACCTTTGACTCTCAGCCGAATTACTGCAATCCTTAAAAAAGGTTCTAAAACAGATATGGCAAACTATCGGCCGATTGCAAATATTTCGGTATTTGAAACGATCTGGGAGAGACTAATACTAAACAAATTGAATTCATTCTTGGATAGAAACAGGATTTTATGTCCCAACCAGCACGGATTTCATAAGGGTTTCTCGACAGAGACTGCGGTTTTGAACTACCTACATGCTAGTTTGGATTTTGGGGGCTCTGTTGTCGGACTTTTCTTTGATCTCTCAAGAGCACTTTTGCATACCTGCCAACTTTCAGAAACCGAAAATTGTAAAAATAATAATTGATATATTCGATGAAATTTTTAATCGTATATCCAATGAAATTACTTGTTGCGCATATTGATTAAATGTACTGAACATATCGATTAAAGAACAATATGTTACCTAACTCAAGTATCAACTTTTAATTGATATGACTACAGACGTTCAAATTTATCGGCAAGTTTTTTCGATTATCCATACATAATTTCTCATTACTATGCTATATCATTATGGTCTACAAAGAGATGAAAATTTATTTTTATGGAAGCTTGCATCTAAAGGGAAGGATGTTAAACACCCTTTAACCCCCAAACCTAATAGGATCGTATCCCACGCCGTTACGGAACAAACTAAAATGTTTTCAAAAATGAACCATTTTCATGCTAGGATTATCTTACGAAGAGACAGACGATGAGAGTCAAATAAAAAAAAATTAAATCACTGAGGGACACTAGTTGATAAATTATGCTCAACTAAAAACGAAGTGAACAAACATTTGGCACGAATAACATCCAGTCCATTATAACTTTTAACAAAGTTAATTTCGCATTTTTTTTTATTTTTTTTTTCCACGCAGTCAACATAAGATTTGTGTTTGGCACTAGAAATATGATTAGTAATATCATTTCTTCCACCATGCGAAACGCTGAAATTACATCAACATGTAGTGCAAAATGCATATTTTTAATTTTTTTAAGATTTTGCAATACACGGGAATTCAGCAGAATACGCATCACGGAATGTTTGATAGTACTTTCCCCCGCCCTTTCATATTGCTGCTCATGGCGAATTACTAATACTAAATTTATTGACACTTGAAGAAAAAAATGCAAGTACAACTGCTATAGTAAAACAGTAACAGCTTAAAAAGATGCAATTTGCAGAGGAAAAAATAGTACCCCAACATATTAATTTCGTTGAATCAAGCAAAGACATTTTTATGCACGTTATCAAGCGACGAACAAAAAAAGCACGGTTGGAAAGCGTAGAAAACTTACTAACTAATGGACCAGCAAAATAAATCATTGCTGGAGAAGCACAAGCTCCAATGAACATTGGACTTTTTTTTTAACTTCCTCTTATAGTAGCATTCTTTCGTTAAGTCAAATTTATTGCCACAGAAGAAGTTACGAAACCATGCCTAATGCATTTTTAATTTCACAAAACTGGCAGCTTTTGCTTAATTTCGTCATGTTGGGTATCGATCTGGTCTTAAAAATGCCACAGATTTAAAATCCGCTTGAATTTTTTTTTCTACGATAACTACGTTCTGAAATAGCATTTTGAACTGGGAGTGCTCGAATGCAAGACACACCCACGCTGGCCTCCAAGAAGCTGCGACCTAGGGGACGAACAATGCGTTATCTGAAAAGGAGAAGGGGGGGGGGGACAGAGAGAGAGAGAGAGCACGATTGTAAACCTTTATGTTACGCAGCTGCATAGCCTGATGGGAATTGTCACCAGCGTTGTGCCGCTTGCACAGGGGAAAGTACTCGAATCCATCCAAAATTCCATGTGGAAGCAGAAAACAGTGCCGCTCACACTTTCTCTTCACAGTGGAAATAAGGAGAATTATTTCTTTTTAATCATTTCGTGTTAAGGTTTTTTGAAGTGGAATAAAGATTTTTTCTTTCTCTTGAAATGGGGAGAAAAAAAAACGGTGGAAAAATAGGGATTTTTGGTATGAGAATGAAAAATCTAAAGAAATCACTTTCCGATCGGAATATCGGAAAGACTCCCCAAAATCGGAAGCTTTCCGGGTAAATCGGAAGAATTGGCAGCTATGCATTTGATGCAGTCTGTCACGACGTCCTATTGATTAAGCTGGAGAGGATCGGGATAAGGGGTGCTGTGTTGAAGGTATTTTGGAATTACTTGATGGGTAAGAGACAGTATGTTCACATCAACAGATATTGCTCTGAAGTAAGACCCGTTTCTTATGGAGTCCCTTGGGGCTCTGTATTGGGTTCTGTTTTGTTCCTACATACATACATATCACTAAGCTGTTCTCTGAGATTCAGAGGTTAGCTCCAAAAAAAAAAAAAAAAAATACAAACTTCCAGATATTTTTACTTATTGTTGTCGTATCAAACTTCGCCTTTTTTACAGCGATCTTGACATACAACTCGTGCTTCACTGATATCCATTACACGCCGTACACAAGATCTTTTTATACTTCATACTCATAATCTTTTTCTCATGCAGACACTCCTGAATCTGATCCACCCATATCTTCCTTGGACCTTCCTCTGCCTTTCCTTCCTGCCACTTGGGCTGAAAATATTTTCTTAGTAAGCATTTCATCACTCATTCTTTCAACATAGCCAAACCACCGAATCATATTGGTCTCCACCTTGCTAACAACATTTTGCTTTAAATCACACAACTGCAATAATACATCTTCATTCCTCACACAATCATATCGTGTCTTGCCACAAACCCCACGTAAATAACGCATTTCTCCAGCACACAAACGACTCCTATGTTTCTTCTGCAGTACCCAGGTTTCACTGCCATACATCAGAGTAGGAACAATTACTGTTTCATACACAGCCATGCGGGACTCTCTAGAGAACCTATCATTCCTGTGAAAACCTCCCAGAGCAGCTATGACTTTCGAAAAAGAATTCACTCGCCTACTGATTTCACCATCCAACTTGTTCTCTCTGTCAAACATGCTTCCTAAATACACAAACACACTCACCTGGTCAATCACAGTGGCATTTATAATTACATTACATTCAGTGCTACCCATTCCTCTCTCAAACACCATAACTTTGGTTTTTCCTTATTTATACTCAGTTTGAATTTCATGCAAACTTCGTGCATCCGAGTCAACATACTCTGCAACTCACTTTTGCTCTCTGCCAACAGGACAGTGTCATCAGCATACAGCAATCTGCACACACAAATATCACCAAGACATAAACCACTATTATCTATTTTGGCATCACGCATGCATGCGTCCATAAATATATTAAACAGCCATGGTGACATTACACAACCTTTGTCTAACTCCTGCACCAATGGAAAACCATTTTGATAAAACACCATTCACTCGTACACAAGCTCTACTACCAGCGTACATGGCTTTTACACTATTAAGTAGATTCCCAGTAACACCATATTCATTCAATACCTTCCACAAAAGTGTCCTATTGACTCGGTCGTAAGCTTTCGCTAAATCTATGAAGGCAGTAAAAACTTTCTTCCCAACAGCCAGATACTTTTCAATCATCATGCGTAATGCAAAACTCTGGTTAGTGCCGCCTTTACCAGGCATAAAACCACTCTGAACATCCCACACTTTCAATGATGTAAGACCCCGTACTTTTTCAATAACAACCTTACCAAACACTTTCCCTGGCACACTCAGTAGGCTAATACCACGATAGTTCTTGCATTCAGTCTGATCACCTTTTCCCTTATACAAGGGAACAATGATAGCATCCTTCCAATCCCGAGGGGCCATTCCTAACTCCCAGCACAACTGGCAAATTTCAGTTAACCAGTCACTTATAGAGTCACTACCATACTTCAACATCTCTGCAGTTATGCCATCAACTCCTGGAGCCTTACCATTCTGAAGAGATTTTAGAGCTTTACACACTTCTCTTGAGATCCCTCCTGTGCTTTCATCCCTCATTGTGACATCATCTGCATCTGTCTCAGAACCATTTTTGCTCTCCTGATCTAATAACTCACAGAAGTATTCGCCCCATCTGTCACTTAACTCATTGGGCTCCCATATCATTTCCCCAATCTCATTCTTCACACAACTTACAACTTTGTTTCCCCTATTCCCCCCCGAGTCTCATGTACTTCCAGAAGGACTTTCTATCTTTCCAAAAAGCCAGTTCATGCCTTTCCACTTTCTCTTTCCTATCTTTTACCTAACTGTGGTGAACCAGCTTAGCAGCTTCACGCTTCTTACAGCAATATTCATCCACAGAGACTCTACCTTGCAACATCACCAAATAGGCTTCCTTCTTTTTCTTTACTGCCTCATCAATCTCACTATTCCACCAAGCATCACCTCTATTGTTACCCACTATTGTGGTGCCACAGACCTCTTTAGCAGCAGTAACAACACAGTTCTTAAAACATTTCCACTTCTTTTCTACATCCCTCTCACAAGATTTCAGATCCTTCAGTCGTTCTCTCAGTAAGTCAGAATACCGCTCATGATCTTCAAGGAGCCTATCAACCTTTATTCTTTCTATCCTGGGTCTCTTCCTATTCCTTTTCCTCCAACCAACATTAAGTTTCACTCGTGACACTACCAAGTAATGATCAGAACCAACATCTGCACCTCTCATCACACGGGTGTCAACAACTAAGTGTTTCAAACGCTGATCGTAAACAACAAAATCTATCACACTCTTTTGACCAAGAGTACGATTTTCCCAAGTATATGTGTGTATATACTTGTGGTTGAAAAATGTATTAGATACACACAAATCATTCTCAATGCTGAGTTCAATTAATCTTTCACCATTATCATTCACACAAGGATCATTAAACTTACCCAGAACATTGTCAGAAATTGCATTCTGCACACCTACTCTAGCATTGAAATTCCCTGCTATTATAACTTTTTCTTTAGCACCAAACTGGTTCAAAACAGCTTTTAGCTCACTCCAGAAATCTTTCTTATCAGAAGGTTCCGAGTCACAAGGAGCATACACTACAACAATTACAATTTCAGTTTCACTTTCAAACGAATCCAGAGAATTCTCTCACTTATGCAACTATAGTGAATCAAGTTGTTCATCTTTTCACTTAAAATCACACCTACACCAGCCTGTCCTCTCATATTATCCAATACTCCAGACCACACACTCACCGTGCCATTCACTTCTACCTCAATTTCCTTCTTTTTGGTTTCACTTACACACAGCACATCCAGTCTATAATTATTCATCTCCTCAATCAATTCACTCATCTTGCCATTTATACTTCTAGTATTCCATACACCAATCTTACATTCACTCAGCCGAGATTGCTTTCTCATACGCCGTTTAGAAAGTCCAGGTCGATTCCGTGGTGGACCGTCCTTCTCAAGTGTGGTAGGTCCACCATATCCCACACTTGAGTCATTCTTAATATTTATTTTTGTCTTTTTAATCAGGTAAGTACATCAGTGTGGGGGATTAGCCCACAACTGAGGGTTCCAGTTGGTCATTCAACCTAAGGATTCTGGAACAAAACCCAGTGAGTTGGGGTCTTTTCGCCTATGGTATTGTTTGCTGCTGATGTTAGTCTTTTTTTTAAGGGAGAATCCTTGGAAGAACTGATTCCTCGAGTAAATCTTGAAATTTAGATGTTCGTTCGCTGGTTTGCGGATAATTATCTTACATTAAATATTGCTAAGATGGGTTGGTGTGCTGTTTTCCTGTACTAGGCACGGCCATGATGAATTGAGTTCGGTTTATTTGTACGATATGGCATTGGAATATCGGCCCTTAATAAGGTTCTTGGGAGTAGTTTTGCATGAATCTCTGAGGTGGGATGGCCAGGTGGATCAGTTGGAGTCTTGCCTTAAATCAAGGGTCGGCATGATTGCGAGTGTCGGGATTCCTGCCCATTAGAGTTCTGTTGATTTTATACTATTCATTTGTATATCCTGTGCTGTCATACTGCATCTTGATTTGGGGTGTAACTACAAAATGAAACCTCACTTGTCTTACAGAAAAAGTATGTGCGATTGTTAAATTCTTTGCTTCGTTCAGAGATTCTTTTTCGCTATTACCGTATATTGACGGTAAAACAGTTGCACATATATAGATTAATGCTAATGATTCATGATCGTATTTAATTCAGGAAGATACTCAGGTTTGATAGTGTTGCCATCATTCATATGGTGCTCGACGCGGGACAGAATCCACTGTCCCTTGGGCGCGTACAGACATAATGTTTAACAACATCGGTGTATTGGGCCTGCAAGAATGGAATGGAATGCATTGCCATTGGCCATTAGATCTGTGACTCGATACCCTGTTTTCAGATGACTTGAGTTTTTTTATTGAAAATTGTATATAACATGGGGTCTGTTAGGGAGTGAAATAGATTTCTATTGTTTTAGGCTATCTTGATGCCATTTAGTGTATACTATAATATCATATTCGTTGTTGTAGGGGTGGGAGCTCATTATGTTAATTAATGGCTCCTCGGCCAAACACCCACTGGCTTCCAGCGCTGATCAAAATTTCCCCACAGCAGGAAGGAAAACCATTTATAAGGTTCGTTGTCTAGAGACTGTATCAACGGTAGTTGAAGACAGCCCGGCGTTCTTTCTCTCCCAGCTTTACTATAAATCTGCTATTCAGGAGAGGGGAAGCAAAAATAATGGCAAGACACTACAAGCATGAATTCACTCTCAAGCTTGTTGCAAACTTAACAAAAGAATTTAATCAAAAGAAAATTGTTTCGGCAGCTATTGTTCCTTGACCTCGAGTTCCTGTAACTGCAGTTCCACGTGAAAATGATCCGGGTATCTAATTATTCCAGAATACCCTTTCCTGCCAATACTCTTTGCCCGTTCTTTTTCTATCACCGACGTGAAAGGTTTCAATCGTCGTAACCTTCCGTTCGTCTCTTTTCCTTTGTTCCGGAAGCTATGCTTTGTGTTCCGTCCCGAACACGTGTTCTCTCCAAATGCTTTCTCCGAACGTCGTTCCAGACACACGTGTCCGATTCCAACTACGCTGGCTTTCCCCGTACTCTAACTGGCACGTTCTATCACGAACTTTTCTTTACCCAGTGCTAACTCCCAGCACTATACAACCGTCCACAGCACACGCTGTCGTCAACTGCCTCTACGCTCGCTCCCCGTAGACCGTCTCTCACGCTCGCTTCCCGTCGACTGTCTCGTTTTTTCTTCCACTCCTACCCTGAAGATTTCCCCCTAACTTCACTAGCCTTCTGATTGGCTCCTACCTCACTCGCCTGAGGCTCCTCTCTCTCTCTAGTCGAAGCCCTCCAAGAGCAGGCGCCCCCCTCGCTCTTCTCGGTGACCCCCCATACTACCGTTCTCTCCTGACACGTGTCTTCTCCCGGTGACCTTCACCTAATCCCTTCGTTGACCTCCCACCTCACGGTGCCCTGCAGGTTAAATTTCCTTCTGGCCAGGAACAATAGCTGTGCCTTCTGTGAATACAATAGACCTGTCAAACAGGCGCATCGAAATGTCACCTAGTCTGGTGCATTACCACGTGTTACACTCGTTTCACGTGCATTACCACGTGTTACACTCGTTTCCAAATAATATACATGGAAATATTTATTCTGAAATGTTAATATCCAGAATGATCGATGGGATTTAAAGTCCATCACACAATTTATATAGGGGCATAATTTCTCGCCCCTACAGTTGTCTTGACTGGATTAAAAATTAATTTTTCTTTTTTAAAATTTAGAGGGGATCAGGGGCTTGTCAGGCTAAATAAAATCTCAGCCTTTTCCCCTGGCCCCTTGCTGTACTTTTTAAATTGATATTGAAGGTGTTTTAGTTATACTGACATCATTTGAGTGTGCATTATTTTTGCATCATATATTGTAAAGCGTTTATCCTTGTTACATGGTGATTGTATGGTTAAAAATTGACAAATTGTCTTACTTGTGTTGGTTAACTGATGTACTATATATTCTTTTATAATTAATCTTAGATTATGTGACATATTGTTCGTTCTTTTTGGTGTTGTATTGTGATATTGTACAGCAAAAGAGTTCTAATAAATAAAAATAAAATAAAAAATAAAAAAAATGTTGAGTACACAATGTAAACATCGCTCCTTTCAGCAAGAGCTACATAAGATATCTGTACATTTATGTTAATGTTGAATAAAAGACCATGCAATAACATATATATATATATATTCTATTAAGAGACTGAAGCAAAAATAGGTCTTTGTGGAAGTGAGAAAATGCAGAGTTTTTGCTGGTCTTCTCTACACTTTCTACATTCAGTTGTTTTATTTTTCTCTTTTTACTCACACCGGTCAATACATAACCTTTTCTATGTGGTACTTGGTGTGAGTCAAAAATTTTTTTTTTGCTTCAGTCTCTTAATAGAATATGAATTCTGAATTTTCATAACTGCTGCGTTGCGCGTTTTGATCTTCAGGTTATTTTGCATCTTTCGTTTTAAATTCTAAAGTTTTTCTTATGTTTTCGGCTTTGCTCTTTAGTATATATATATATATATATATATTTTAAGTACTTTGTATTATTTATTGTATATATAATATTTTTTTTATTTTAAGTACTTTTGTTTATTTTAAGTATTTTTGTATCCAGCAATATCAAAAAAGTTATAAAAATTTCTGTATTTATTCCAGCATTTCTATTATTAGAATATTTGCAAAGCAGTCTCCATATTCTTTAAACTGCATTAAAAAATAATACAGCAGTACTTCTATTATTGCTTTTTCTTTTTCTGTCACACAGGTTGTCACATAAGCAAGTGTTTATGAAAGAAAAAGGTTAAATAACTCCAGTATTTTGTCTGCATTAAAAATATCATTTGACTTTTTAGTTTTCTAAATGTCTTAACAATTTTACAGTGATCTAGTAATTAACTGTTTTCATCAAGACTAGCACTTTTCCCACAAAACCTATGGCTCTTCTTAAACTAATACAACCATCACCTGTTAGAAACCTTTAAGTTACTAATTTTTAATCTAGTGGCAACTCTGAAAGCTTTCTGATTTTACCAAGGTACCATTGGTCAATAGGTTAGCAGAACACATTCCCCTCAATACTTTTTCCACTTCATCCTATGTAGAATATTTTTTTTTCTTTATTTGATTCACCTCTCTACATTTCTAGTTTTGCATCTACAGTGGTTCAGTTTTCTTAATGCAAGAATAAAGATGATGGTTCAAGTTTAAATTTTCATTTAATCTCTATCACCGGCAGGGTGTTTGGATTATTTTCCACTACTTCCATTATCGTCAGCTTTCTCCTTTTACCAGCCTGAGTATTTTTTTTTTTTTTTTTATTGGAGGTTTTAACGACCACCGTGAGCAACTCAATGGGCTATAAGCAGTCGCCCGTCCCTAATTCAGAGTCACTGGTTCCAGGGCAGGGAGAGAACCAGTACCGTAAGACAAACACAACATCCATGCCTCACCGCGATTCGAACCCGGACCCCTTACGGACGAATCAGAGGCTATCGCTTAGACCACTGCGCCACCGGGGCGGCCCAGCCAGAGTAAAGGCATATCAATGAACACACATGGGGGAAAAAAACAAAACAAAACAAATACATTTCTTTGACAAAACTCACAAGACACACAGGCTGAGCTGAAACAAACTCTGAACTGGGTGACCGCGTTGGGCACCTATAAAAAGGCTAACAGACTCTTCCCTGAACAGCCAATCAGACACACATATTTTTTTTTTTGTGCCTTGATGTACCAAGGTAGATGCAGGACCAGGAAAATAGAGAGGCCACCAATAACAAAAGATTAAAGGGGTGATGGGCAGTTGACATGAGTACCCACTGTGCAGAGTGGAACAGACCCAAATCAAACACAGGCAATAAATAGGTGGATAGCAGGGCTTCCCAACAGTGTATCGCAACAAACAATCAACGAATATAGGTAAACACTGATATCTGAGCAATTCTGATCGTGGGTGCATTGTCGGCGCAAGACAGGTGGGTCATTCTATTGCCCAAGTGCTAAGAACCCTATAGCTCCCGAGGACAACCACATCAGGTTTATCTTTGGGAACCCGTGACGCGGTTGTCCTCAGGACTGCATCACGAGTTCCTGAGGACACAGTTCTGTTGCTGTCTTTCATTCCACGTACAGAGTCGCGTTTTCTCTACATGTGTGCATACAGTAGCATTTTTAAAACTAATTTTGCTTTTAACAAAATAAACAAGAAAGATGACACCGAATTTTCGGATGTAACGAGCACCTCTTTTGAATCCATTCTGACGCGAATTAAATTTATCAAAGCTATTCAAAGTCAATGGAACCGGTTTTGAAAACAATCAACTGGTTCCAACAATCAATAAATTACACCCAGAAATAGAAACTTCTACTTAGTTCCACCAGCGTCTAAAAGGCATGTTACGAAGATTGACAAATGGCGAACAAAAAGTTTCACATACTACCAGGAAGGTTCCAGAGACAGAGATTTTCAAATCAAACAGTTAAAAGGAGAAATATAGAAGGAAACATGATATAGTCTACGTCTACTAGCAGAAAAATTTTGCATAACAGAAAAGTTGAAAATAGGCAAAAAATATTAGTCATGGAAAAAGACATGCTAAGGGAAAGTACTTTTCAAATGCGTAGATATAGCGAAGAAGAAAAAAAAAAAACGTTTTCGACCTTTACGCAGCTAGCAGGGAAATCTTTGCGTTATTTAAAGAGGATAATGGCTCCACTTCTCTGTTGTCGCGAATGGCATACAGTAAAGAAGAAATTTCTCAATAGCATTTTTAGAAGTGACGATACAGCTGCAAACTGCCAAATCGCCACCTACCGACAGAACTGTGAACTACAAAATTTCTCATATACTAGCCTAAAGTGTTCTACAAGGGAAATGGCACCCAGTGTTAAAATAATTTTTTAAATTATACATGTAAAAGCAGTGATATTGGGAAAAAAAAAAAACCCAACAGAATAAGCGTTTGCACCTCTAGCGGCGAATGTGTGAACTATTATGGAAAGAAAGTACACAGAGTTTGCATAGTTACTGATATCTGACCGAAGAAAAGTTTTTCAATCGGGTTTTTAGTCCCGCAGATATTGCTGTTAACGGAAACGTGAACTTACGCCCTCTGGTGGCAGACTTGTGCACCAAGAAAAGTTTGAAATTATATGAGAAACATATCCCCACGGAAACACTCTCCAACAAAGAAATAAACTTTCAAATTGGACTTTTAGAAGCAGAGATATTGACAAAAATTAGATATGATTTTACACCCTCTGGTGGAAAAACCATGCATTATTTTAATAAGACAGTATTGTCAAAAGGTTTTTCGATGTGAGCGGTATCGGTCCACGAAAGAATTTTTCAATCCAGTTTTTAGCTCAGACTTCGCTGCAAATACATGAGACGCAGAAATTAATGCTTACACCCCTGGTGGCCAAACAATTCTTTATCAAATATTAGAAATTATATGCAAAGCATTTCTTATCAGGAGCTGTAACCGGTGCAGAAAGAATTTTTCAAATCGGAGTTTTAGAAGCACACATATTGATGACACTTTACGCCCCCTCTAGCGGAAAGTTTATGCATTTCTTCAAAATTTTGAAATTGTATGAGAAACATTTTACACCAGAAACACTAACAAAGAAAGAATTTTTCAAATCCAACTTTTAAAAGCAGAGATATTGACAGAAATAAGATATATGCCTACGCCCCCTGGCGGAGAAACCATGCATTATTTTAAGAACAAAAAATATTATCAAATGTTTATAGACATGAGGGGTATCGGCCCACGAAAGAATTTTTTCAATCTAGCTTTTAGAAGCTCAGATTTTGCTGCAAATGCATACGAAGCAGAAATTAACGCTTTACGCCCCCTGATGGCCAAACCATATTTTACAAAAAAATAGAAATTACAATCAAAACATTTCCTACCAGGAGTTTTATCCAGTGCAGGAAGAATTTTTCAAATCGGAGCTTTAGAAGCAGAGATACCGGGGAAAGCGCAATTTACCCTACTGTCCCCCTAGCGAAAAGTTAATGAATTACTAGAAAATTTTGGAATTACATGAAAACCATGTTGCACTGGAAACTATCCAACAAAGAAGAAATTTTTCAAATCTGACCATTAGAAGCAGAGATATTGACAAAAATAAGATATACGTTGACGCCTCCCCCCCTGGCGGAGAAACCATGCATTATTTTAAGAAGAAAATATTCCGCAAAGGTTTGTTGACGTGAGTAGTACCTGTCCATGGAAGAATTTTTTCAATCTAGATTTTAGAAACTCAGATTTTGCTGCAAATACATCAGAAGTAGAAATCAACGCTTACGTCCCCTGGTGGCCAAACTGTTTCATAGCAGAAATTAGAATTTATATGGAAATTATTTACCATATTTTTGAAAAAAATATTCTGTATCCACCGCAGAATATTTTTTTCAAATTGAAGATTTAGAAGCAGAGATATGGGAGGGGGGCTCAATTTAGTTTTACGCCCCGTAGCGGAGAATCTTATGCGGAAGTTGAGAAAGTGACTATACCTAAAATAGTCTTCAACATGAATGGAATCTAAAGGTAAAGGGATTTTTAAATTGGATGTTTAGAAGCAAATACATAAAACAAAATGTATTTTGAATTCGATATCATCAGCGTTTACGCCTCCTTGCGGCGAAATTCTGCATCGTTAAAAAAAAAACAAAAAAAAAAAAAACGAAATAAAGGATCATTATTCGCACATTTCAAGCTTACAAATGCAAAAAGAATGTTTCAAATCGGACTATTAGTTGCAGAGATATCTTGTCTACAGAAGGACGGACAAACATAACATAAGCACGATCTTTTTTTTACAAAAGTGCTAAAAAAATCTTGCTTTGCTCCTTAATACAACAAAATGTTACTAAGGAATGAAGGGAAACAAGATTTTCCACGAAATTAAACATCAAAAATCGGTACTGCATTGTTCATTCTGCCTCTGCCATGATAATTTTACTGGTCACAGAAATAGCAGATTAAGTACCAATTTTGAAATTTAATTTAGCGCTAAAAATGAAGGGGGGGGTACTTTCTGTACTGATTGGTTTTGAAGAACAGACTGTTAGAAATAACAAAAACTACATTTCACTAGAAAAAAATCTTAAAATATTGGGTTGGTGCAAATGAAATGTCCGGAGCGAACGAGCAGTGGAGACAGGCCCCCACCACAATGGAATGGAACCACTCACAGGTGTTGTGGGTAAAACATCACCGAGTTACTATAAATAGCTAGCACGTGTGTGAAGAACAAGGTTCAGGAGTGGTTTTGTTTGGACGTAACGTGGTTTGCAAAGGAAACGTGCAGATGCCAGATTTGAGAGCCATCTTCCTGTATGAATTTAAACTGGGCCATTCTGCAAGAATTGACGCTTGAAACGTTAACAAAGTGTTTGGGGAGAATACAGCCAATGAATGAACCAATCGGCGATGGTTTGTGAAGTTTCGAAGCGGAGATAAGGACCTGCAAAACGAAGCATGTGGTCACCGACCTGTTTCTGACTATGTTCTGTTACATGTGGCTGAAGCGAACCCCCGAAAAATGTGTTGGAAGATAGTGGCAGAGGTAGGTATCCACTACACAACGGTTGTTCGGCTTCTGGCTGCACTGGGTAAGGTAAAAAAGCTGGACATGTGGCTGCAGCACGAGTCTACAACTGCCAACAAGACTAGGCGTTTGGAAGTCTGCTCATCGCCGCTTGCCAGGAATAAACAGGAACCTTTACTGCATCGACCTGCGATGAGAAGTGGGTCCTTTATGATAATCAGAAACGATCTGCACAATGGTTAAGCAAGGCACAGCCTGCTGGACGGCATCCTAAGCCACCCCTACACACCAAGAAGATGATGCTCCTAGTCTGGTGGTCCACAGCCGGGATGATTCATCGGAGTTTCTTGGCAAGAGGCCAAACCATCACTTCAGAATGTAATTGAGCTGAATTACACCAGATGCACCGGAAGTTTCTGCAGAAACAACTGGCTTTGGTCAACAGACATGGTGTTCTTCTGCTCCAGGACAATGCCCTCCCTCATGTCGCACAACGAAGGATGCTTTGGGCTATGAAGCACTGCCTCATCCTGCCTATTTCCCGGACTTGTCTCCGACAGACTATCATTTGTTTTGTCGCCCGGATCACTTCCTGTCCGGGAAACAGTTCATAACAGACAATGAGGTTCAACATGCAGTTGATGATTTCTTCGGGTCCCAGCCACAGGACTTTTTCATTCCGGGATCATGGCCTTGCCGGACAGATGGCAACTATGTGTCAATGCCAAGGGGGATTAGTTTGCCTAGGTAAGTTGTCCTACTTTTCCGTTCTCGCCGCCCACGTGTGCTGGTCCTTTGCCGGACATTTCATTAGCACCAACCCAATACGAAGTCGCTCTTTTTCAAACATAAGAGAAACATAATCAGATAAACATAAAAAATAAGAATATAACCTGAAAGGAGGGAAAAAACATCTTGGGGTGAGGAAAATTCCAAATTTAGAAAATTACGGAACATTTTCAACTGTGCGAAAACAATCCTTTTCTGGCCACCGGTGACATGAAGACTCCCAAATTATATCAAACAAATATCAAGCTATTAATAACATTCAATAAACAATCTCAAAAATGTTTAATGAGTGTTAGAATTTTGAAAACATAAAAATAAACTTTGCACAAATGTTGAATAACATTTCACCGAGAGTTTCTATTTCCGTAATATATTTGCCGTTTCCTGTACTCTGTAGCGGATCGACAATTACTGTAGTCACTATGGAAAATTCCTAGCAGTTGGAGTGATTGTGGTGGTATCAAACCAGAAAAAATGACAAATCATTAAAATTCTATCAAAACTTAATGGTATGTTATAAAGGGAAAAAAAAAACTTCCTTCGACTCCGGGTTCAAAAACCGGACACATGAGCTGATTGAAGCAGGACATTTGGCAACTCTTCATGGGCTAGGGTCACTGCCATCTTCTCAACACCTGTGATGGTGTATCAATGATATTAGCATAATATTTACTAGGACAACACAGGAAATTACTTAACTTTTTTTTTTTTTTTTTGTCCAGTGATTAGGAATCATTGCAAGTCTGTAAAACAAAATGACCAGGTTGGTACCCCCTTTCCTCTCAGTCTGAGCTACGGTAGATGTATGGCTATAATTTAGTACTGGCAATTACACAGTACCACAAAATGATTCTGCCATGAGACATGAAATTTATTTCTGAAAGCTATACACAGCCTTTTGGGTGAGATTTTGACAACAGGAAGAATCTAACCAAAAATAAAAGGCATAATAATAATAATAAAAAAAAAAACATTTAGCTCTTGTGTATTGAATTTTCATCAAGATAGACTTTAGCCGAATGGAAGCAGCTCTGAAACAGAATGTCTGAACACTTTTGATCATCAACTGCTACAGAAATTGAAAACAAGCAATTTTGAGTACATGTAAGCCTAAAGGTCAAAGCACAAATTATTGAAATACTGCTGACTATTATACCAAGCAAATCAGAATTTAAGAGAATCTGAGCATCATGGGCAATATTCTTGATGACTGCTCAGGCAAAAAATGACCTTAGAATATATGCAGCAAATAAAGTAAGCCAAAGTATTACGAGGAAATTTTGACCGATCAACTGCTGTCAATTTATAATGGAGATTTTCTTTAAGAACACAGAGAAATCACACAAATAAAAATGATTAAATTATTTTTTCAATAAAAATTGTCAAGAAAATTTGGTTGATGAAGAAAAATGTAACTTTTAAGATTATATTACGTAACCAAAAAAATTAGTTGCCGTTTTCTGAGACAGACAAAATATATCACATACGTAGTAGAAAAGCAATTTATTCATCAAAATAATAATCACAGACATCAACAATGTTCTGCCAATTATATATATCCCTACGATAAAATGCCGGGTCATGGGAAGAGAAAAAGTTTTGGAAGGCAGTGTGCTACTGAAAGCTGGAGAAGTCCTGTCCACGCAAATGATTGTCAAGTGAAAGAAACGAATGATATCTGGTGAATAAGCTGGATGACATAAAAGCACCCACCCAAGTTCTTTGATAGCGTTTCTGGTCAATGAAGCAGAGTGGGCAAGAGTTATCTTGAAGGAGCAAAACTCCCTTTTGTTGACCAGTGCTACTTCCTTCTTTTTCAGGTCCTCATGCACACATTTCAGTTGTTCACAGTACACTGCAGCAGTGATCGTTTAGCAGCATTGCAAGTGTTCATAGTGAACACCACCACATGCTGTCCATCACAAATATAGCGTAACTTTACGTGGATGCAGTGCGGGCTTCAATGTGTGAGGAATTGAGTCACTGGTGGACAACCAATGTCGAACGTTTTGGGGTGCTGTACTAGACACCCACTTAACAGCGTTCGAATTACCCGGTGGTCAGTGAAATATTTTTGTTATGGCCCGGGTGGCCAGTAATTTTTTTTGTAATTTAAAAGTTTATAATAAAAGAACTGAACCAGATTTCAAAATATCCAGGTTTCGCTATGCAGTTTTCGGACTTTTTTGAATTTCACATATTTACTACTCAAAAACTGAATATCGGAATTGCAAACCATACTTCAGTTTTATGAAAATTTTAGATTGTAGCAAACCAAGGTCGGAATCAAAATATTTGGATTAAGACAGCATCCCATTTTTGCCAAAGTTGTGACCCCACAGTATGGGTCTTTTATAATGCTTTCCAACTGGAGGCTGAAGAACCATTTTATGCTGTGGCTTTGCCCATCTGTCATTTTTTCCACATGGGAGAACCTCCTGCCTTTCACACTAAAGCAAGGCATTCAAATGGATGGGAAAAGTCAAATGTATGTATGTAGGTCATTTTGTGAAACATTTTGCATTCAACATTAGCATTCCCTGTGGTACTAAATGGTGTAAGAAATCACAGAAACAGCAGTGTGTTGCTGCAGTGGCAGACTGGGAAGTGTTAGTCTAAAAACCAGGTACCCAGGTCACTTTGGCATTTGTGAATGGCAATCAAAATATTTTGTAATATTTGAACAATAAACTTTAATGTGAAAAATCAACTACATACACTGCTGGACAATTGCTAAGGACGGATCATAAACTGCTATATAGCGCATAAAAAAGTGTAATATTTGAACAATAAACTTTAATGTGAAAAATCAACTACATACACTGCTGGACAATTGCTAAGGACGGATCATAAACGGCTATATAGCGCATAAAAAAGTAAGTGTGGTTGGATGCCTAGTGAAATAAAATAATGTCAGAATGCCAGGACATTACAAGAAAGACAATTTATTGTGCTCTGAAATCCAGAAGGCTTTGGAACGTGTTCAAAGGACAAACAGGCCATTTTGTGCAGAATACGTAAACGTGAAAAAAATGCAATTACCGTCCGCAGGAGTTCCGGCGTAAGATGTCAATACGGGATATGGCCACCATGGAGGGCGATGCAAGATTCCACACGTCGTGTCATGCTTTGCACAACATTATCAAGCAGCTGTTGGGGTAATTTATCCCATTCCTCTGTCAGTGCATGGATGAGGGTGTCCTTGTTTATTGGAGGGCGATGGCCACCATGGAGGGCGATGCAAGATTCCACACGTCGTGTCATGCTTTGCACAACATTATCAAGCAGCTGTTGGGGTAATTTATCCCATTCCTCTGTCAGTGCATGGATGAGGGTGTCCTTGTTTATTGGAGAACATTGGCGACCAGCAAGACTCCTCCCCAAAACATCCCACACATTTTCAATGGGATTCAGATCTGGAGAACGTGCTGGCCATACGAGGCGTTGAATATCCTCGCTCTCAACACTCCTGGACAGCGACTGTTCAATGACATGTTGCGTTGTCGTCCATGAAAATGAATCTATCACCGACAGCACCACGGAACACGCGAACATGAGGTAGCAGAACATGATTAATGTATCGTTGGCCAGTCATAGTCCCAGTTGGAAGCACATAGAGGGACGTACGGCCATCGATCATGATGCCAGCCTATACCATGACACTACATGTCGGATATCAGTCCCTTTCCTGTATGTTTGCTGGACAATATGCAGTACCAATATCACGCCAGATCAGTTGTCGTCGGCAATCAGACGATAGACTGTATCTACTCTCATCTGAGAAGAGGACAGCAGACCAGTCGTTATCAGTCCAATTGCGATATTGATGGCAGCATTGCAAACGGGCGGTACGGTGAAGTCTCAATGGGATGCACACAACAGGACGGCGGGCGTATAGTCCTCCTTCATGCAAACGTCTGGCGACAGTTTTTCGAGAGATCCGCTTGCCAGTAGCAGCCATAAACTGATTTGCTACCTCACTAGCTGTGCTGCGCCGGTGTCTTTTTGTTGATAGCACTACGTACCGATCTTCTGCAGGTGTCGTACTGCAAACACGACCTCCCCCGTGACGTTTGCTACACCCTCCATTTGTTTGAAATGATTTCCAAAGCCTTGAAACAACACTGTGGCTGACGTCGAACTCCCTGGCAACATCTGTTATTTTTCGCCTTTGTTCAATCTTGCCAATAATACGGCCACGCGTAAAATCATCTAGGTGATGTCGGGAAGACATACTGAAAATTTCAAGTTCGTCAATTGATTCTTTCCCTTTCAACTTTGCGTTTGAACAACAACGGTCAATACGCGTCAAATCCTTTATATCTCTTATCAACGCTATGACGTCACGAACAAATTCGGCAATCCAAAATTTGCATACGCACAACACGTCTTACTGTATCCCGCACTTATGCTAATTTCCACATTTTCCTGCCTTCAATTTTATGGTTGCTATCGTTGCTATTGTCATCCATCCTTAGCAATTGTCCAGCAGTGTATTACGCTTCAGTGTACCGTCCTTGATACTAATACCATGTGCATACTAAATATATTAGTATATGTGCCATTTCTGGATAACCTTTCCCCTGTGCTGGCTGAACTAGTCTTGCAGACCCTGGAGGATAGAGTACTAAATGAGTGCACTCTTAAAACCAAATTTATATATAAGGTACATCAACGATGTCTTGCTTTTCTGGACCCACCCACCAGAGTCGTTAACCACTATTGCAGAGATTATATGTTAGCACAATTTCCTACTATCAAGTTTACGGTTGAAATCTAGGAGTCATATACCTTACCATTTTTGGATTTCCTCTTCCAACATAACCCAGCAACTCAAACTAAACTGAAATTCTCTGTGTACTGCAAACCGACCTACACACCTGTCATTATACCTGCTAGCTCTGCCTATCCTATGAAGTATAAATTGGCTGCTCTGCACTACATGATTGGACGTGCTTACACATACTCGTCTACAGCAAGATTATGTCAAATCGAGTTACAGAAAATCTCATCGACATTGCCTTTCAGCACGGTTACTCTATGGACTGTGTGTATAAATTGAATAATAACACACAATGCTTGGCATTCACAACCATGAAGCGTGAATGCAGCCAGATGAAATTTATTTTATCGATGAACCATCACTCTTTAATAACCCACATTTTAAAGGATGTTTGCAAAAGACATAATTTAGACTTTGGCAAAACAACATCCAATCTGTACTCAATAATCAAGAAAGACTGCGACCCTGTCGCCAAAATGCAGAAGAGTGGCATGTACTGTATCTTCCCCCTCCTTTGGAGTAATCAACCAACCCTCTGTTGGGGATCAAATATACATTTGGCTTCACTATGAAACAATGGAACCATTATCTTTGTGCAGTGTTGCTGTCCTGTTCCCTTGCCTTCCTCTCATTTCGCTTGCTGCTGCTTCTGCCTTTTACTCTTAGGACGGTGGGAGTACTAGTGGCTGAACATAAATATAATGTCCGAAGCTGGTCCTCGGCAACTGCTCTGTCACTACTCATGGTCAGTGGTTTCCACACCCCCACATGGGACAACACCAGAGTATTAAGAAGCCTGAAAACCAAGTGAGCTACACTTCTTGCCAAGAGCCTTTTTATTTAAAAATTTTGCGACACATGTTGTAACTATGAGCTGCCATGTGTTATTCCACTGCCATGGAAACCGATGGTTCGGGGTGTCAGGCCCATTGATCAGCGGTCCCCACCCCCCGTGTATAGACTAACCTTCTTGTGAACTCTGCTCCATCATCTTGAGTCTGCACTGTAACAACTATTCATGTCATACATTACCATCCGACTGTATATGTTGGGTTGATGCATAAGTTCATGCCATTTTACCTCACGAGTGCTTCCCAGGTCAGTAGTGACAGTGCAGATGGCCAGTTGCATATCAAAATGTAGCCAGTAATATCGTGTTTCTAAATACTGTGTTGTGTGATTGTGGCTTATGTTTTTTTGGTTTTCAGGTCTGGAAGTATGGAGTGTCAAGTAGAGAGGAATGAACACTTCCGACATCTGCTCCTTTACGAGTTTAACAAGGGATCTTCAGCCGCAGAGGCTACTCGACAAATTTGTGCTGTGTATGGGGAGGATGCTATTTGCTCTGAGGACAGCCCGCAAATGGTTTGAGCGGTTCTGAGGTAGCAATTTTGACCTCAAAGACTCTCCAAGCTCAGGTCGCCCATCTCACTTTGATGAAGATCATTTGAACCATCTCATTCACTTGGATCCACGTCAAACCACATGCGAATTGGCCACTGAGATGGACTGATCAGGCCACAATGGTGCGACACCTGGAGCGTATGGGAAAGGTCCAGAAATTGGGTTCTTGGGTGCCTCACACTCTCACTGAGGACAACAAGAATCAGCGTGTTGCAATGTGGTTCTTGGCTTGCTCGTTATCACGAATGTTCTCAGCAACACAAACCATTTCTGTCATGTATTGTTACTGGAGATGAAAAGTGGTGCCTGTACGTGAATTTCAAGCATCGGAAGGAGTGCTTAAGCCCAAACAAGATGCCCACACCATGTCCAAAACACGACCATCCTGCGAAGAGTGTTATGCGTCTGGTCGGACATGGGAGGCATTCACTGGGAAATGCTGCCGAGGAATCGGACCATAAACGCTGCACTCTATTGTGAGCAACTCTTCCATGTGGAGAGAGCAATTCAGCAGAAACTGCCACATCAGTGCCATGGTGTCCTTCTCCAACATGATAGCGCATGGCCTCACAGTGCAAACATGACCAAAATGGCCATTCAGGACATGAAATGGGATATCCTTCCACATTCGGCCTATTCCCTACATGTCGCCGCTTCAGACTATCATCTGTTCCAATCTCTGCCAAATGCCCTCCGAGGCAGAACGTTCAACAATGATGTTGATTTCCAGAATTCCCTTGATTATTTCTTCACAGCTAAACCTGCAAGTTTTTTTAAGAATGGCACTACAGATCTATCCAGACATTGGGACACCTTTGTAAACAATAGGGAGGAATACATTTCGATAGTGCAGTGAAAAAAACGGTACGACTTATGCATCAACCCAATAATACTGTTCCTTATGCAACAGTTTTTAGTGTATTTTTCCTGATGATGGGACGGCTGCGTCTCGGAAGATCTTGTGATTTATTTTAAAGCGTATATAACAATTTTTAATGTATTTAAAGCTTTTGCATGGTGAATATGCATACATCGTTGGTTTTTAACATCGTGCAGTGACATCGTTTATTGTGGATTTTATTATGGGTGCACAACATTTTCAACTTAGTAAAAGGCAGAAGCAGCAACAAGAGAATTGAGAGGAAGGCAAGGAAACAGAGGACAGCAGCACTACACAAAAATAATGGTTCTATTGTTTCAATGCTGGATAAATCAATCTTGAAGGCAAGGTCAGTATGCACAATGACAATTAGCACTGACACTCCAGTCGAAGCTGTGACAGTGAATCCCAGCTCCAGTCCAGCTGAGGTAGGATCCACCATCGTTCGTCACCTGCACCAACTTGGCTTCTTTCCTCCAGGTGCCATCGAATGGCTCCCCATGAATTGGCACCCCAACAGGCAAAAAGATGCTACAAGCGTAGGAATTATGGAAGAAATATCCCTCAAATACATGGAACATTACTCAATTATTCACAACAATCAAAATTGTATACTGAACTGCTTGTGAGGCCTTCATCTTGCCAAACATGAACAACTATAAGCAATTCAGCATACAATTCTGACTGTTGAGAATAATCTAGTGAATTTCCCATTAATTTATGAGAAATATTTCTTCCTCATATTTTTTCTGTATCTGAGGTACTGGTGATTTATGACCTATATCTGTTCCTGGACTTGAAAGGGTCGTTGACACTATGAAAAATCACAGGATTGCTTCGACTAGCAAAATCTGAGGTTCAGATTCCTAAGCTACAACTGCTTAGCTTCAGTAAATTGAAACCTTGTTGCCCTGAGTAGTGTAACAAATAGCATGTTCAAATGGAAATCAGGAGATGTGGTTTGATTCCTGCTCCAGGGTGATGTAATTTTCAAGTTTTCCAAGGAGATGTTGCCTGGTAACCAGTAAACTACAAGCAATTCAGCACACAATTCTGACTGCTGTGATAATCTATTTTGTAAGCATATTAAAAGTGAGCACAGGGTCAAAGGTACAGTCCAAGAATGCTGTCACCAGAAAAACACAAAACCCAAACATAATTCAGGACCCAGATGGAGTTTCCACCTGCAACAAAAATGAACCAAAGCAGTGTCTCATAGAGACACCACACAACAATCACTGGATGCTCAAAATCTTGTTTCATCAGACACCAGTCGTGCAAAAATAAAATGTATCTGCGTACACAACCATTCAAACAGAACACTTGCCGCAAACCCGCGAAGCGCTAACCACAATAGTGGAAAAAAGTTATTTAAAAAACAATTAATAAAACAATAAATAATTGTTAAATCATTATAGATTCCAATGAGGACAACATATGTATATTACAATTGAATGTGCAGCAATGTGTGTGAAATGGACCTTTCTGGCAAAATATTGGATTATGAACCTCATAAAAACAAGAGACTAAAGAAAGCATATCCAGAAAAACAGTTCCACTAATGAACCCTCAAAAATTATAAATTGCATTTTCAACAACTTAATTCAAAAATAGTGGACTTAAAAAATACATAATGAAATGATTTTAATTTAATAACTGGCAACTTCAAGAGGAACCTGGCAATGAAAATTAAATTCTTTCTGTGTAAACAAAAGCTTTGATACAATTTCTATATATTGATAACAGACCTCGATAAAATCTAGAGTCCAGAAACATCTATAAAAACACAAGGAGATGGGGAAAATAAGCGCAAGTTCTTCAAGTTAAAATACGATTAAGTGTATTAATCTGAGTAAAGCCTTGTGTTTTAATTGCTGTAGATAACATTTTCATTTTTTCAATCTACAAGCAAAAACTATCTGCAAAATCTGCTAATAATTTTGGAAACTATCCGTCTACAGTGTACGTGCATACGTCTACATTCCGCTACTCTGATCAGACACTAACAGCAACTACTCTAAATACGTGGCGACAGTTAATAAATAAATACATCACTCTTTCCACGTTCCAAAAACACACAGCATCCGAAAAATTGTTTTTCAGCCGCCGCTGTAGAATTGAACCAACAAAAATCTCGATATCTAGCCGAGCGCGTTACATATACGCCACGGTGGCCAACAATCCACGGTGCTGAAAAATAATTTTTTGGATGCTGTGTGTTTCTGGAACGTGGAAAGAGCGATGAATTTATTTATTAACTGTCGCCACGTATTTGGAGAATTTTCACCTTGGATCTCGCCCTTTGGATTTAACTGCTATAATGTATATATAGCTAGTGCCGCTCATGCCCACCAGATGGAGACGTCTCAGTAGCTGAGCCCATCTTACGGATTTATGATGTCAGAAGCTGACTTAAAAATACACATAGCACCGTGGATTGTCGGCCACCGTGACGTATATGTAACGTGCTCGGCTAGATATAGAGAGTTCTGTTGGTTCAATTCCACAGCGGCGGCTGAAAAACAATTTTTCGGATGCTGTGTGTTTCTGGAACGTGGAAAGAGCGATGTGTTTATTTATTAACTAACAGCAACTGTTGTTCTATGAACTACATACTCCAACATGAGCAAAAGACATGCAGATAATCACCATAAAGAATGCTAGATTTCAGTAAGAGCAAGTTGGTTAAGGACACTGCTGATGTGAAGAATGAATTACATTACAGGAGATGAGGTGCCTTGTTTTGAGCAAAAAGCAGATAGTGAGTTAACCTATGTGCACCTAGAACACCTAACTACAGAAGAAACCAGTAATAAATGTAGTGAGATTTCCATGTAGAACACATTTAAAATATCATGGAGAATACTGTGCTGTAACATGTGATCGCATGCCATGTACCGTAATTTCAGGTAAATAAGCCGCACCGGCGTATATGCCACGGCGATAAAAAAAGGGTGCGAAATGAAAAAAAAAAAAAAAATCACACGAAACGCTGCACCTCCGCATACGCCACACCTTCACAGCAAGGTGGGGTAGTATCACGGCAGTGTCTTGAAAACATTACGTAGATAAAAATATAGTACTTGATTTTTCAAATAATAAATAAAAATATCAATTAAACAAGATTCAATCTTAAGGATAACACTTATCCTACTACCGATTTTATAAAAATTTACTCGAAGAATTCATAAGGCGCTTAAACCAATTATAAAACATTTATACCTCAAGAATTTAAAAAACAGACAACATTCTGAAAATATCTGGTACACATAGTTTTTCAATCAAATCCATCAAAATTGGAAACTTCACTGTCAGAATTAAAAAGTTTTAAAAGCTCATCTAAAAAAACTTTGGGGTCGTCCGCATCACTTTCGCTGTCTTCAGGCGTTTTACCGCAGTTTATAGAAATGATGTTTGCCTCAGTGAAGCCCGAAATAATCGTCGAAGTTTTGATGTTTTTCCAGGATTCGGAAAAACATATTTATTGACCATTAGCTTAAAACTAGAAGTATAACTACTGCGTTTCATCATTTTACTTTCCATGATAATGTAGAACTACGTGACGATTATGGGCAAAACACGTAACAATATTAACAAAGAAAGGTGACTTGATCACGCTAGTTACGTTAACTAAAACTTTTACAAAAAGTTCGTAAGTTGGAAGCTTCTAAGTTATGGCAACAAAAAATAGGAAAAATTCAAATGTAGAATCTGGCAACAATCTTAGTCCTCCATTGGCGTGATGAAGACCTAAGATAAGGTCGAAAGCTTCCAACTTACGAACTTTTTGTAAAAGTTTTAGTTAACGTAACTAGCGTGATCAAGTCACCTTTCTTTGTAGAACTACGCGTAGCGTACTCGAGAAAACGCGATTTGGTGAACTGAATGCAACGAACACACACGTCACTGACAAAATTTGCACGGGCTGTCATTGACCAATGACAGTCTATCTTGGCATACATGAGACTGACGAATGAATAAAAAAAAAAAAAAAATGAACTTTTTAACTGGGTGAAAAATAAGAATGTGCCGTGAAGCAGAGTAAATATTACACGGCATGAGCAAGACAGAATTGTTCACTGAAATTTATTCATGCAAATATTAAACTGAAGCACATCACTGTATTCATATATATATATATATATATATATATATATATATATATATATATATATATTACATTTATCAACAGGACAGAATAAATGAAACATCGCGGAGAAAAAAATTATGATTGTGAGCGAAATCTTCGCTCTATTCAACTTCCGTTTTAGGAAAGTTTTCTTCCGTTTTCAAGCTGCAACACAAATTTTTATGGAATAAAATGATATTTTACGACACTACTGGGTAGAAGAAACATCGGGAGAAAAAAGGAATTACGATTACGGCAAAAAACTTCACTCCGTCCAACTTTCCGAAAGTCGGAATTCCCTCCTCCGACCCCCCCTCTCAAACTTGTTATGTTCTGCATCGATCTCGAGAACCATCGAAATGATGATAGAAAAGGCGGAATTCTTCGAATTCACGGAAGAATCTCATGCCGGAAGATTACAGGGAAATTTTCGCCTCATCTAACTTCCGTTTTCATACTGAAACGCAAATATTTATAGGATAAAATTATATTTAGCAATAATACTGTGCAGAAGAAACATCGTGAGAAAAAACATCAAGATGACGGGAAATTTTTTCACTCCACTTAACTTCCGTTTTCGAAAACGAAATTTCATCTAGAAACCAAAAAACGCCCCCCCCCCCCCAACTAATCTTCCAAAATTTCTCTTCAGTTTTGCATCGATCGCGAGATAACCACAAATGGTGGGGGGAAAAAAAAAACTGAATTCCGCGAATGAATCCCAAGCATGTCTTGGATGGTAGTCGGACATACCGTTTCAAGAGGGGGGGAGAGCGTTAGCCCGGATTCTCGGAGCGAAGCTGATGTCATGAGTTTAAAGAGAGTTGGTTGAGAGCATGAAACAAGGGCAATCCTTGCTAACAAGATAGATTCCCTACGAAGATTCCCCAGCCACGAATTTTTTCAGAGTATCAGTCACCTCTCTCCTGCCTCTCCCATCTCAATCCTATTATTTTTCATGTCTTGTTTTAAGAGAGGGTGGGTGGAATTTATTGCACATGGCTGTAACATCGTCATTCTATTCCCTCTCTATTGAGATATCTTCCCGCGGAAAAAAGAATGGAACAAGCCCAAACTTTTTTTTTTTTACATAATTTCACCCCTCCCCCAAAAAACCCCGTATACACCACCATGCTGTATAAGCCGTGCGGGTTGAAAATTTAATTTTGAACTCATACACTCAGCGGCTTATCTACCCGAAATTACAGTAAGTGTTAAAAAAAATTAAACTCACGTGTGTCTATATAAATGGCCCCATGTAACTCAGGTGTGTCTATATAAATGGCCCCTAAATGGACATTTCAGAGTAGAATAAATGGTTTTGAGGTGATTGATGACAGAAATCACTTTGTGGGAAGGAAAGGATGTTTCAACTCTCCAGATAATGAAATAACTTGGCAATAACCATACATTCCATTACCCTGCACAAACAACTAATGAGCTCAAGGAAAACTTGGCATCTTTTCCAGGTTCTAGAAAGTGAAGGGCAAATGCCTTAGACCAAGAAAGAATCTGAAAAATGATGTTCCAACAAAACCCTGTTTAACAGAATCAGCAGTTTCTGCTCAGCTTACCATCTTTGGTGAATCCCCAGCATTGTGCGGGGCTCCAAGAAGCAACCTGCCACATTGACTTGGCAGTTAGTGTGTGCGAGTCCGGAGGAATTAGAGGCCACTGTGGTGTAGCGGAAGCATATCGGCACGTAACTGGAAGACCCTGGGTTCGACTCCCGGTGGCGGCCAATGAGAATTTTTCGTGACTCACTTATAAACGTGGAAAGAGCGAAGATCTTTGTTTGATGTTCCTGGTCCAAGTTAAATGTCTGTATTAATTTCTGCTCAGGTGGTGACAGATGCCACAGTATGTTTTGGTGGATGCCATCAGAACTGATATGTGGGTTGGACAGATGGAGGACCACTCAATTTCATCATGAAAGGTATGTTATAAATCAGTGTAAACAGTGCAGAGGACAATTTTTCATGTTCTGAACTCGGATTTACCCGAACAATTTGTAAAATCTGGGATATCGGTGGCAGTGCATCTGCCAATCTCAGAAATGGAAATTTTATGAGAACTACAGTTTTCTCAGATAATCTTGGAATTGATATGAGAAGTAATGGAGGGCATTTAACCAAATCCAAGATTTCTTCTTATTGCACCAACCATTTAGACCACATGCAGAGGACTTCACACTTCTAGAAGTTTTTATGTTATCAGTTAGGTAACATCTAAATTTATTATTAACAGTTTACATTGAAGAATTTGAAGCATTCTTTTCTAAACCAAGTTTTTAGTTATTTTTTGGACTTTTCTGGTTTCTCAATGATTTAGAGGTCCTGTTGCCAATGAATTTATTCCAAGCTTTTTGCTGAATTTAGGGCTCCACCAAGGTTTGCCATGTCTTGGAACTCTTTAAAGTCTTGGGAATAGTGAGATCAGCCACTTGATGAATGCTCAGTTATCTCTGCAGCTACAACATCAATTGGCACCTGGGGTATCATATCATATATGAGGCAGAACAGTAAATTTGAAAATGCCCCAGCTTGATCCATTTTCTATTGAGCTGGGTGAGTAGGATGGCACGGCCCTCTCTGTCGACAACATAATGACTGTAATAGTTGCTGACATGGTGGTGTCTGGGAACAGTCAGTTTATACTCACAGTGAATCCAGTGGCAAATCAATGGCAGAAAAACTGCAAGTTGGTTTGTGGAAGACAGCGACAGTCACAGTGTTCAGAAGACACAAATAGGATGAAGAAAGCAGGGATTCTGCCCATGGCTCCCTTAAGTTAGCCCTGGAACTACCTCACAAAGGGTTATTAGCATTAAAATCGTGCACGAAGAGTAGAAGGGATAACAGCTAACCCACCAATCGCTCCATATCCGCAATGCACACATCACTATAGCCTGTAACAGTGTGGTGTCATTCTGTGGCACATGGTGAGGGATGAGAACCGCAACACCTCTATAAGTTGTATTGCCAAACTCTTGGAAGCAGGCACAAAAGTACAAACAGAAGCAGCTTCATCTCAAACTGCTGCAGGGAACCACGGTAGTTCTACCAAATGAAACACATAATTAAGAGGAGAAAAAAGAAAGATGAAAAAACCAGAGAAAAAAAGTAATACTCAAAAGTAATCAGCATCTATTAGCTACTCTGCCAATTTCTGTGCTGTCGTCGGAGGTATCTGATATGGTTGGTGCTTCTAACACATTGGACTCTGGCTTAACTATTGATCTTTTGGGTTTGTGAGGAAATTTAACTCCTCAGCATCCTGTTTAGATTTCCTCCATCACCAATGCTCACTTCTCAGAAGTCTTGAAAACTTGACCGAAATGCTTATTGTGGTGCAGACTGGGAACTGAAATGGTATCTTGACACTTTCAATGCTAGATTCATAAATCTTGTGGGAGCAAAAGGGGCAATCATCCATATTAAAAGTGCCAGTCAGAATGGCTACCATCGTTTTGGCAGCCACAACACGAGCATAGGTGCATCTGAGGCAAGTGGGTGATTTCTCCTAGTAATCTCAGGGTAGATGTTTTCCAGCTTTTAAGTGTTTAGATATTTTCAATCTCAGGACACTCTTTTTACATCTGCATCATGTTCACCCTTGTATTTCATGCAACGCTTTTTTGCAAAGCAGTCGGACATGTCAAGCCACTACGACAATGTCACAAAACCACAACGGAATAGGTGAGAGCGGCCATATGCCAGCTTTGGGAGCACCACAATGAGCTGTTAATATTTGGATGCACCTCACATTTCATGTAGCATGCCATGCTGAGGGTGGCAGCCTCTAACAGCTGAAAGCAAGTAAGATGGACCTGGAATTCACAACTACCCATTTTGCCAAAACTTAATCTAGTACTTGGCAACAACACACTAAGGTCCCAGCAGAAAGCTTATCCAAACAAACGTCAAGCAGGTCACACTTTCTCAACCCCTAGAAACAAATTCTGGTAACAGTGTTATTTCACAATGTCTCAAAACTAAGAAATCTCCACTAGAATGCTCAGCTGCTTCCTCAAGTGATTTGTTTCACCAAAAAGATGACTTAAAATGAAGTTTGTGCTAGACCTTTGATATGAATCAGTAAAAAATCAGATTTTTTTTGAGGAGCCATGCTCTGCATCCAGAAGCATCTTCAGCTTCGAACAACAGGAAGTTTTAGAAGTTTCCACTAAAAACGGAAAATTTTGCCCACCCACCCCATTTCATTCAGCCCAACAAGGGAAAGCCAAAGATTCACAAGCCCTGGGTAATGTAGGATCCAGCTTTACAGTTAGTTGGCAGATATGTAGGCAGGTCAGGCATGAGCTCAGTGTGTACCTCAACTTTTCCATGCCTTAGTTCAGCCATTAGAAAGCTTGGACCCCACCTGAACTTCATTTGACTAAAGTGGGTTAGTTCATAGCTATATGTTTAGAGTGAACCACGGCAAAGAGAACGCTGGATGCTCAGGCAAAAACACCTCAGCCTTAAACTATGCTTCTGCACAGCACGAGCCACGGCACAATGCAAAGATGGAGGTAGGCCTAGCTAACCAAGCCTTTAAAACAAGAAGGAACAAAAGGTAACTGAGAACTCCAGGTATGGCATGGCATGCAAAAAAAAAAAAAAAAAAAACCCTGAGCACTCTACAACTGAGATAGGAACATATTAAGTTTGGAAACAAAAACAAGAGGCAGCAATATGGAAAAAGTCAGTTCAGACCATAGAGTCTCCACTATTCATCAGCTGGACAAACAGCTGTTCCCGTGCTGTTGAAGGTCCATCACATTAAGTTGGGCCATGGGAGAACTAATCCCAAAATAACCAAAAGCCAGTTATCCCAGTGTGGTACTGGGTGAGAATAGAACAGTGTGTGCCAATAGATGGACTAGAGTTAAATGCCATGACTGCTCAGTACAAATTGCAGCAACCAGCATAACACACAACACTCACCTTCCTCAGCAATGAACTGTACTCTGCAACAAATGGGGTAAGGGAGTAGATAGTCTGTCAGCCATTTCTCACTGCTAGATATCAATAATTGTGGTTAGCAATGACTGGTGTAAACAGCATTAATACTGGGATGTTTAGGACTAGCAAAAGTATCTTTGTTGGTCTATTGACGAGTCCAGATACTGGCATATTACACTAATGGCAGCCCCCACATCTAGAGAACACAGTGCAAGACTGCAGATGACCCCCCCCCCCCCAATGTGCCTAATATCGATCTTCCGAGCAAGTGGTAGTTGCTTAATAGAGTGGAAACTTCTGTAAGGACTTGACAGACCCTCTCACTTATATCAAAAGCCATCTGAATAGTGAGGGCTACCATGAAACAACATAATGGATGCAAATGGTATGAAATCATGTTTCCAGCCGGCAACAGGCATTCCAATAGTGTAACACACACTACCATCAAGTCTGATGTATCTAGACATGGCTAGAACATTCTAGTAATTTGTGCCCAACCTTATTCATTGAACTCATTAGATGTGAATCCCTGGGGCACCTTTGGCACAACTAGGAACCGCGATCTTCTACCGTTCACTAGTGCTGCACAACGAGGGGGAGGGGCTTATAGACAGTCTGCAAGGCTGGATGTTTTTCAGACATTTCAAAGTCCATTCCATGACTATAACCATTCTGCGCACCAAAACTGGTTCCACACATTACTAGCAAGAGCATTTTTTTTTTTGGAAGTGTACTAAATGGTATAGAATTCCCTGTATGCTTTGAAATTACCATACTGAGAGTAAGATAATTTACACTATAGCCTTAATCAGTTGAGCTGGGCAAGCAAAAACAAATAAACAAACAACAACTGGGATAAGAAATGTTTAGCAAGTCAAAATAATTATTAGTTTGTAATACAGGAAATGAAGCAAGAGCAGGTAATAGGTTTTTTAAAATTGTTTTGGTAAGTATTGAAGTGACAGGAAAGCTTGAAAAGGAATTTAGATAACAGAATATCTAGAAAATAGTAGAACTGTGTTAGTAATCCGATTTATTGACGTAGGAATATATAAACAATCGTTACCAAGCTTTTGCACATCAACCAGATGACCTTTTTTTGAAAAAGCCATCTGGTTGATGTGTGAAAGCTTGGGAACGATTGTTTACATGTTCCTACGCCAATAAATTGGATTACTAGCATAGTTTTACTATTTTCTACATCAGTGCTTTCCAAAGTGTGGTACGCGTACCCCTTGGGGATACTGGTAGTTTGTAGGGGATAACGCTGCAAATAAGTGCCGATTTACTCACACTTTACCCCAATAGCCGGCGCCATGATACAGACATGTTATATCAAGGCCGGCGCCTGGTGTAACACAACAAGCAGTCTACTGCTGACTACTGCAGGGCACACACACGCCTCTTAGTTAAAGTGTTATACTGTTAATTGTTAATAGAAAAGGTTTATTATTGTGTTAATAAATACACCCCATAGATTTTGACAATTTTTTTGTTTTGGGGTCCTTAAAGTTCAAGAATATGGATTGCTAGTTGAAAACAGGGTCTTTTAAACCGAAAGAAAGTGTTTGTAGTAGCAACCAACAAACAGGAAATGATGAAATTGACGAGGGTGAGCCATCTTCCATTCTGAAAGAACCTGTTAAGGAAAGAGTAAGAACAAATCATAAGTACGACAAAAGTCATCTAAAATTTGGATTCTCCTGGACTGGAGATGAAGAGCCTGCCTGTTTCATTATGTGTTATTTGTTCTGAAAATCTAACAAATGAAAGTGTGAAACCATCCAACTTAAAGTGCCATTTTGAGACAAAACACAATCAGTACAAAGACAAACCAATTGAATTTTTCGAAAATAGACTTAAGGGTTTAAATCAGTCTCAAAAAGTAAAGCTGGGTTTGACAGGATGTGGCAATACAAAAATATTAGAAGCTTCGTATCGCGCGCCACTTTTAATTGTGAAATGCAGTGCAGCTGAGACTATTGGCAAAACTTCCTGCAGCCAAAATAATGGCAAAAGTAATGATAGGAGATAAGGCAGAAAAGCTTTTGACCGCATTCCCCTCTCAAATAATACACTGCATCGACGAATCACTGATATGTCTAATAATGTAAAACAGATGTTATTATCTGATATTTTTCAAAGTCGTTATTATGCATTACAAGCAGACGAATCCACTGATATTGCAAATTTTGCACATCTTATAGTGTTTTTGTTAGAAACGAAAAAGACCAAGAAATTTATGATGACTTTTTATTTTGCCAGCCTTTATCAGGACATACAACAGGAGATATCTTTAATGTTATGAATAAATTTATGCAAGATAAACTTGATTGGAATCTGTGTTGAAATGAGCACAAATAGAGCAAAAAGCACGGTCGGATCTAAAAAAAAAAACTTGTTGCAAAGGTTCAGACTGTTGCACCAAATGCCAAATTGTTGCATACACAGAGAAGCTTCGGCAACACTAAGTTAGTTGGCTATCTATCACGAGGGGAAAGTTCTAAACTAATTACTTGAACTTTGAGAAGAACTACAAGTTTTTCCTAATGAAAGCTTTGAGCTGAAAAATTGTTTACACGACTGGGAATGGCTCTGTAAATTGGCATACTTAGCAGATATATTTTTTATTTTAAACAGCCCCAACTTATCCTTCAAGGCAAAGGAATTCTACCGTTTCATGTTCAAGATTTAAAGATAAAATGAATGCTACCTTGGCAAAATTAAATTTGTGGAAAAGGTGAGTTGGTAATAGAGAAGTGGACTCGTTTCCCTCTCTTCATGAATTATTGACTAGTTCGGCTGGTAAAATTCATGCTGATACTCCGAAAAGTACAGCACAGCATTTAGAGAATTTACAAGTAGATCTGCAAAATGAATTTCCTAAATTAGACAAAGGTGTTGAATGGAAAAGATATCCATTCACCATTAATACAACATTAATGCCAGAGGGTCTATCACATGCGGAAGAAGAGCAATAGTTGGAATTAGCTTCAGACGAATTTTTGAAAAATAAATATACGGAGTGTCCTTTAACATCATTTTGGTTGCAAATGCAAAATGTGTATCCAGTTTTAACAGAAAAAGTCCTGAAGTACACCTTGCCTTTTCCAACTTCATATCTCAGTGAAGTTGCTTTTTTGACGTTTTGTAGATATTGAAAAAAAAAAAAAAGAACAGGCTTTTGGATGTGGAATGGCATCTCAGGTTTAAATTTACCACCAGGGAACCAATTTATTATGAACAATCTTCTCAATATGAACAATGTTATCCTTCTCATTAACTAAAATGGATTTGGAATTAAACGCTTGGTGTTGCCATCTACTTTTAGAAGGTGTAACAAAAATCTAATACTTTTTAAATATTTTCTTTTCACTTTAATTTTTTAATTATTTTAAAATTTTTGATAACAATTTTTTTTTAGTTCCTCTAAATTTTGAAAAAAACTTGTATTAACCATTATTTTCAACATACTGTTGCAAATACGTACAAAATATTTTAGCATTGTAACCAATGGGCTTTACCTTCACCTTAATTACACTTGGTCTGGCAACATTAAAATGCACATACCAAAATTTTAAATAAATATTTTTTGATTGTTAATAAAGTATATGCGATTTTTCTTAATGGGAAGGAGGGGTACTAGTGTTACAAAAATTTTAGAAGGGGTATGCAGATGTCAAAACTTTGGGAAACACTGTTCTATATAATTGGTTTATAATTCCTTGTTATTAACAGAATATCTAACAGAAGCATATTTCACTAAGAAAACACAATGTCAAAGTATGCATATTTCACTAAGAAAGCAGTAGGCCAAAGAAAACTGGCTGCATACACCGTAGAAAGCATTCAAACCTGCATTAAGCTGTGTTCTGTAATGCACTTAAAACATTAATGAGAACCAGAGCTGGTTTGGGTTTGCATTGCACACGAGTGATGAAAAATTCCCAGACAAATATTGCACACTGTGATATCAATCTGCACACCAACAGGTAGATAAACTAGAATAAGGTGAATTCATTCATTATAATACACCTGTATATACTCAAAGAAGTGTTTCAGATTAGTGAGGCAGCACATTAGTACTGAATATGCGTATGAAAAACTTGCCAAGTTACTTGGCCAACTAAATGCCTATTTTCCCACCTTTGTTCTAAGGCAAATCTCTATTCTAGCATTTATTAGGGGTATGCAAAAGTTTCTAACCGGCCGGCGACCCGTGCTGTCAGTTAGTACATGGAGCCAAGCATGGCAGTCGATAAACTTCATTTGCGGCACTGTTTGTTATTCACGTTTAATTTCTCAAAGGGAAAAGGGCGAGTGGCAATAAGGTTCAATATGTCAGGCGTATGGCGAAACAGTTATGGGTGAGTGGACGTGTTGAGAATGGTTTGCCAGGTTTAAGAAAGGCGATTTAAGCTTGGAAAAACAAGCCACGTGCATGTAGACCGCAAGAACTTGCAGATGAGGAGCTGGAATCGCTGTTGCAAGAGGATGCCACACAACTGGCGAAACATTTGAAAGTGGCCTAATCGATGGCGGTACGGCGTCTACAGGCCTTGGAGAAAATCAAGATTGGCAAGGTGGTTCTACATACTTTAACAGAGCATAATATTGGTCAACAATTGGGCATCTGCATGTCGAAAAAACAGGATATCCACAGTAAAAAGATGCTGTTGTGTGTGTGGTGGGACATGCACAGAGTGCTGTACTTTGAACTGTTGAAACTGGACAAAAATCACTGCACAATGATATAGTGATCAGTTGATGAAACTGAACAACACAATTGAGCAAAACTGCCTATATAGACAGGTAAAGGACGCCACCCAGACATCCTGTTATACTAAATGCCAGACCACATGGGAAAATCGCGATTTACCTTTATACCCTCTAGCGGAAAATTTATGCATTATTTGAAAAAGGGACTAACTAAAATAGTCTTAGATATAAATGTCATCGAAAGGAAAAACTTTTTCAATTGGATATTTAGAAGCAAATATATGAAATAAAATGCATTTTAAATTCGATACGATCTCCATTTGCGCCCTCTAGTGGCAAAGTTGTGCATCGGGAAAAAACCAGGAACGCATGGATCATCATTCTCACATTTTAAGCTTCCCAATACAAAAATAATTTTACAAATTGAACTAATAATTGCAGAGATATGGTCTCTTTGGTCAGACAAAGTGATAACATAAGCACGCCGCAAAAGATTTTAATAACACAGCTTCAGTCCTAACAGACAAGAAAACCAACTGCAATCCCCTACCCCCTGCATTTTGCAGGGGGTGGGGAGGGAAATTTGTCTGACATAAGTTATTTCAGTAGAAAAATCCTCAACTACAAAACATTGCGCATGGAATAAAAGGCAGGAATGGATAAAATTCCAGAACATGCAGAATTTTAGGACTTTTCCAGGACAAAATGAAATTCCAGGATGCATACGAGCCATGTACAACATTCATATTACATACATGTATACTGGGAATACACAAAATATTTTTCTTGGTTATAATCTTTCCACTAGTCCAAGAATTTTCGATTCCAGTAACCACTGGTTTATACAATTTTTAATTCTGACCCCCTTCCTCCAAGGTTAGCTACATTATAATGTATACATGTAAGCACAATAATATACAAGATTTGCCCTTAGACTGCTACTTGTTACTACTTTTAGGTGGATCTTTTGTTGCCTGCCTTAACTGAATCTGACCAGATTTAAAGTTAAATTAGGTGGATTATTAGTCCAAGGGATTTAATACAATATGTTGAGGTCCTGGAAGTAGATTATAAGAGGAATGGGTGTAAGATGGGGGTTCCAACCAATACCTGTATTAAAAGGGGGAAGGTACATTACCAGAAAGAGAAAATAAGGTAACTAGTCCAGAAGAGCACCTACGTGGTTTTTTTTTTTATACCTTTTAACTACTGAAATGCAAGTTTTCATATTTCTTTTTACTTCTCACAATTACAACTGATGGAGCAAACATTTGTTGTTTTGTTTTTGTTTATAAAGAAAACTTATCAAAATCTGTATTTAACCTGTCCATGTCAGAACAAGTGCATTATGTGACCTGTAAATTTGTCTTCAGAAACAGTAACGTCAGTTCTAGTTTTTCACTTTAAGTGCGTGATTTTTTACTCTACTTAAGACACTTCTTGCAATAGAAAGGAACAGTGCAAGCATTTCCTTCTTTTGTTTACGGAGAAATTGAAGTTTAAAATACCACGACCTGCTAATGTGCACAGAAAACTTGACAGGTCACAAAATATAGTGATAAAGAGGAAGGGGCGAGACATGTCACTGTGAAACAACTCCAGCACAGACAGAGCAAGCACAAATTTCGAAATTCAATTACATACCTGCCAACATTGGCAAGAACCTTGTCAGCAGTAACTAGGATTATTGCACTGCACACACAGATGCTTTCTTACAAAACACGATCCATCTCTTTGTGAAAAAAAAATATGTGCCACAACAAGATGTTACAACAAACAAGGACACTAATGAAACAAACTTAACACGAGCAAAATACAATATTGATTTCTCTGGCAAGGGCACAAGTAACATTGTGTGATTTAAGTTTGAAACTTCCACCAGTAAAAATCAGATGTGTTCAGAATTCCACAGCACACGACAGACAGGAAATCCAAAATTTGTAAAAACTGCATTAATTTTTACAAATTTTCCAACTTTGTTACTCCCTTTTTTGGGAATTTCTCACTCTCTTATCAAGCTTAAATGCAAAAACTTTGACAAGGGATATTTAACAACGCAGGAGAGTGGGAACATCGCAGATTGGTGCGACTACGAGAGAAATATTTTCTCCGTTCGACTTCCAGTTTTGGAAATTTCCCCTCTATTTTCAAGTTGAAATAAAAGTATTTATACGACCTCCCATTTTAGAAAGTTTCGTAAAGATGGAATTCCATGTTCTGACGAACATCTATCTCCTCCCGTCCCCCCAATCTCTGTTCAACTGTGCATCGATCTCGTAAATGACCAAAATAATAAAGAAAGTGGACCCTTTTCCATCTCAATTCAGGCAGGGGTGTCAGTTGACCAACTCCAATTTTTTTTTTTTTAATTATGGTAGCTACCTCCTAATAGAGATATAAAGTACTGCAAAAGGATTTTTCATAAAAAATTTTTTTGGTCGAGCTACAGCATTTTGAAAATAGGCAAAAAATATACTCGTGATGAAAATCATGTGAAACGCCAAATTTTTAAGTGCACACTGCTCCTAAACTATAACAGGTAGAGACTAGATTTTTTTTTTTTTGGAAGCTATTGAATTGGCCTTTTTTATGTTCACAGAAATTGGTCAAACGAATGTTACCAGATGGAAAAAAAAAAAAAATATATATATATATAATACAAAACTTGCCTGGAGAGCTTTTGGAAGAAACAGCATAATTTTCAAGAGCAATATGCCATTATGTCTTAAAAGAAAAGTGTTTGATCAATGCATCCTTCCAGTGCTTACGTATGGTGCAGAGACGTGGACCTTAACTAAAAGAGACATACAAAGGCTGCAGACAACTCAAAGTTGCATGGAGAGGTGCATGCTTGGTATAACCAGGAGAGATAAGAAGAGGAACTCGTGGATCCGAAAAATGACGAGAGTGGAAGACATCATGATCAGAGTTAAATCCCTGAAATGGCAATGGGCTGGACATACTGCCAGAAGGACAGACCATAGATGGACAGCCGAAATTTTAGATTGGATTCCAAGGGACAGGAAAAGACCCAGAAGAAGACCACATGGGAGATGGGTGGATGAAATTCGTAAATATGCGGGAGTGACATGGAGGAGACTGGCACAAGACAGACCGTTGTGGAGGAAACTTGGGGAGACCTTCGTCCAGCAGTGGATTGATAATGGTTGACAATGATGATGATGATGATATATACTATAAAGATACCTAAGCAAAAAATACATATATAATTTTGACTCACACCTAGTACAACATAGATTTTCAGGTTATTTTGCACCCTTCGTTTTAAATTCTAAAATTTTTTCCTTAGTCTTCAGTTTTGCTCTTAAGTATATATATATATATATATTACAAAAAATTTTAATTTTCCACAATTTTCCAACCTGCACCCCGACTAGGGTTGTCTTAGCAGTAATTTTATTTTTATCCTGTAATGCTTGTAACTCAAAATTAATTTTTAAAATATACAAAATTTCAAAAAAATCAACATTTTTGAATTGCAATATCTCAAAAACACCATTTTTTAAAATTCTGAAATTTTGCCCAAACAATGTCCTAATGGTAGGTAGTTAACTGGGAGAATCAGATTACTGGATTTTTGACTTTAAAATTTCCTGCAAATTTTTGAAAATGCTCTCCTGCTTGAACCTCACGGTTGGGTTAGTTATTAAAAAAAAAAAACTTCGAAAGATATTTCTGAAAAGTTTACCTGAGTATATATTCCAAATTGCAGTGCCAATCTATACCTTAAAGTCATTTTTATGATTTTCAATAATTGTCACCTATGTACATGTTTAATTTTCTTTAAATCCATAATCTTTACACATACAATACTTTATCTCAGTTGCAGTTAAAATTCAATTTCTATTTACATAAGAAAAAGACAAAAAAAAAAAAAAAAAAGAGCTTACCACCATAACTACAAATTATTCAAACTGAGAAAAGCTGCTGGATTTTATAGATTTCTTTCTCACCAAAGGTATGAAGTCGTGCAGAACATCCAACAGGAGTTGTGGCATTCACCTTTAGAAGTACATTTTTTAAGGGCACTGGACACTTGACCTGTTTTCTTGCCACATTCTTCTGGCCACCAAAAACCTCTGGCTGGTCCTTGAAAGAAACTTATGTCCTCAAATTATTTAGATATGTTTGTAATCTGTCCCATTCATCCACCAATTATCGTCATAAATGCATCCTGTAAATTCTCCTATTTGAAAACCATTCACAGAAAGTTTTTTTTTTTTTTTTTTTTTTTTTGTTGGCTTGAAAATTGCACTGCTTTATGCAAGTGCCAGACTGTTCTGGCCATTGATGGTTTATTTCCTTGTACTAAATAGGAATGCAGTGACTGTATTTCAACAACAGGTTTTACTGTATCCCACTCTTCTACTTTGCTGGTTCGATAGGATTGAACTTCACAAGTTGTGAGGAGTAGAAGTTTAGTCTTTGGAATCAGGGGAGACAGTTTGAACAAATGAAGGTGCATCTCTTATAGCTTGTGAAGCTTCTTTCTGTAAGTTGAATTTAGTAGCAAAATGTTTGCACAGGCCACCCACACCATCACATGCACTCTTGCATTGGCCTGTGGCTGAGAAGATCCACTTCCTTGTTACATTTGGGTCCCCCTTCATAAGTTCATAGAACTGATATTTGTTTTTGAAGTGAAGTGCCCGGCTGCTCCATCTGAGACATCCTTTGGAAGAATTTAAAACAATTGTTTACAAGTCTTAGCAATTTCACTTTTTATGAGCAGAATGGCACACAGAGCATGTGCTGTGTCATGGCTTATATCATTGCATGCTGCCACAAAAGACTCATTTGGAAAGTATACAATGCTACAAAGAGTGAGATCTGGACATTGCCTGCCAGTAGTAACTTTGCACTTCATCAGGTAGAATTACAGATCAGTTCTGAGCAAAGTCAAAGTGCAACACCAACATCGGACTATGTATGGCAGACTGTTTAACCTTTGCTATCCCATTTCTCTGGATCCCCTCATTATAAATTACGGAAGAGTTTCTTTTTTCTCGATATCCCCCACCTTCAGTAGCTCTTATTTTCATTGACTACCCCAATGACTCTCAAGCAGCCTTAATAGGTGTTTCACAGTACTCAATAAAAATTGTGCTGGGCAGTACTATTTTCAGTGCCACAGCTTTGGAAAATCAAACTTTGAAATCATATCAGCTACAGTTTAGCCCAAAAATTCCTGCAAATTGCAGTTTACCCACGAGTCAAAAATTGCCCAAGTTTCATGAAATCATTCACCACCATTTTCACTGTTACTAATGTTTTCTTGCCATTTTCGGATTTAGTCACATTTGGCTACTTGGTGAATGCTTAGTGCGAGCCCTGCCAGGAATTGTGTTCTCCTGCTATTAAAAATTTACTAAATAATGTTTACAGTTTTCATTTTTTCACTTAACTCAAAAATTTGAAAAAAAAAAAAGTGCCATTTTTCAAAAATTCGAAAAAGTCATTTTCAAAAATATGTAAGAAATTTTTAAAGCAAAAATCCAGTAACCTGACTCCCCCAGTAAACTAGCTACCATTAGGACATTGTTTGGACAAAATTTCAGAATTAAAAAAAGAATGGGGTTTTTGAGATATCGCAATTCAAAAATGTTGATTTTTTGAAATTTTGTATATTTTAAAAATTAATTTAATGAGTTACAAAGCATCACAGGATAAAAATAAAATTACTGCTAAGACAACCCCTATTAGGGGTGCAGGTTGGCACACTTACCCACCTGATAAATCTTTTTCTTAAAAAAAATCATAAATTTGTGTTGTTTTTTTGCCATCTGGTAACATTCGTTTGAGCAATTTTTGTGAATTTGAATAAAGGCCAATTCAATAGCGTGCACTTAAAAAGGAGCAGTGTGTACTTAAAAATTTGGCGTTTCACATGATTTTTGTCACGAGTGTATTTTTTGCCTATTTTCAAAATGCTATAGCTCGACCAAATTTTTTTTTTTTTTTTTTTTTTTTTATGAGAAATCCTTTTGAAGTACTTTATATCTCTATTAGGAGTGGCTACCAAAATTAAAAAAAAAAAATTGGAGGTGGTCAACTGACACATGTTGGTCATGCCTGCCTGAATTGAGATGGAAATGGTCAGTGGCGGAATTTCTCGAATTCGCGGAAGAATCTTATGCCTGAAGATTACAGGGAAATTTTCGTGGCGCCTAACTTTCATTTTCGTAAATTGTTGCCTACAGTTTCAAGCTAAAATACAAACATTTATGCAATGAAACGATATTTAACAAGAATACTGGACACATAGACAACATCAGGAGAAAAATATACGATTACAGAATTTTTTTCACTCCGTTTAAACAACCGTTTTTGAAACATGAAATATCGTCCCCAGACGGAAAATGACACCTTCGCCCCGAAATTCTTTTCAGTTTTGCATCAATCTTGAAAAAGATCTAAATTTTGGCACCCCCCCCCCAAAAAAAAACGGAATTCCACGAATCCCTTCAAGAATCTCATGTATACCATAAAGTAATAGCAAAATATATATATATATTTTTTTTAACAAAATGAAAATTCGTAGAATTTGTAGTTTCGACAGTGAGTTCTGTAGTCAGACAACAAAATCCGTAGTAGTTGGCAGGTATGTAATTATGCTTTAAAAAATGCAAAAAAGGTTTGCTCTGTTGACTGATAAAGCAAGAAGAGTTTATGAAATAGGAAAACATGAATTTAGTTTGGAAAACTTATTAAAAAAAATATGAATTTACTCTCCCGCAAAATTATTTTAACACTTAAGTGGCACTGTGCAGTCCCATGGCCCACATCAATTATATACACTAAGTGGCCACTTTATTATGACCACCCAACAGTTTTAAGCAAATGAGCTATGGCTGCACGCTGTTGTCGCCAGAGGGCGAAGCTTAGTGCTTGCGACAGTAGTGGAAGTGATTTTTGGGTGACTAGATGGGTAAAATATGTGATTTGACGGACTTTCAACGTGGGATGATTGTAGAAGCTCGGAGCCATGATCACCGAAACCGCCGCATTTGTGAAATGTTCCAGAGCAGCTGTTGTTAAAGTGTTTTAAGACTGGACTGTCAGCCAAAAAACTGGGTCTCTACGTGCAACGTGTGGTCGTCATCGACTAGTGACTGCTCGGGCGGAACCGAGAGTGTCCACACTGGTAACAGACAACAGAAGGGCAACAGTGAAGTAAATTACAGTCCATCTTAATCAAGAAGCCCCTCAAATGATCTCTGCATGCACTGTTCGCTGTACACTGCATCGGATGGGATATGGCAGCCGAAGGCCTGTTCGAACACCTTTGCTGTCTGCAGTTAACAAGAGAAAACGTTTCCCATTCGCACAAGAAATGAACAGTCGATAATTGGAAACAAATTATGTGGTTCGATGAATCACGTTTTCAGTTGCACCATGCCGATGGCAGAGTGAGAATTAGGCGGAAACAGCACCGACCCTAAATGCATTGCTACAACCCTTCAACCTGGTGGAGGCAACGTTATGGTTTGAGGAATGTTTTCCTGGCATGCTTTGGGCCCTTTAAATTCATGTTGATCAACGTCCGACTGGCACATCATATCTAAACATCGTTGCGGACCAAGTGCATCCTGTCATGTGGATGGTTTATCCCAATGGTGATGGCTACTTTCAACAAGATAATACGTCCTGCCACAGTGCTCGTATTGTACAGGATTGGATTCAGGAACATGCCGGTGAGTTTACTTTGCTTAGGTGGCCCCCACAATCTCCAGATCTCAACCGCATTGAGAATTTGTGGGATGAAGTTGAACGAGCCATCAGACAGCTAGATCCACAACCCTGCAATCTCGCACTCCTGGAAAGTGCTATTCATCAAGCATGGTCTCAGATTCGACAAACCACCTATCAACATCTTGTGGAGTCCATGCCATGAAGAATCGACGCATCATTAAAGGCAAAAGGTAGCCTAACGAAGTACTGAGGGGGTGGTCATAATAAAGTAGCCACTCAGTGTATAAGTATGTTTTATTCACAACTTGTACCTTCTAGTTTGTCATTAATTATACAACAGCCTGCATGCATGCTTTGTTTGCATAACCATTGGCAGTATATTTTTATTGATGCATCAGTCCCACAGACTGCACAACAATACTTATGCACTGCAAAATGTTTCATTTTAAGTTATCCTGTACATGCTGTCATGTGGCTCAAAAGATACATACACTTATTAATACATCAGTTCTACAGCCCGCACAACTGATATGTGAAAAGAAATTTGGCTTTCTTCCAAATTTTAGTGGTTTGGGAGAAATCATCTGACTTTTCATATCACTTACTATGCTATTATCATTCTCACAGCTGAGGGAGTAGAATAGGAAGGACAAAAAGGATGAAATGTTAGCAAAAGAAATCATGCTTTCTATGTACAACAGCCAAGAAACTCAAAACTGCTTATCTATGTTCTTCCTGCAACATACCAGCATGTCTCGAGTGTTGCAAAATATACGCCTCGAACGTGCAAACTCAGATTTTGAAAACTGAACCTGATGTCAGTTGAATGCCTGCAATTTTCTAAAAGTCCAAGCTGAGGGGCCTTAATACTTAGTATTTATGAAGAATATTTCACCAACAGCATACATATATGCACAGTTTTAGAAGTGTACATATTTTATTATTTTTTAAAAGAATTTAAAATATGTATAATTCAATATTAAAACTACTCTGCTCCAACAAACTTTGGTAATGTCCTAATACAGACAACTTTGAAATCCACCGGGAGATGCAGGGAGTGTCGCGGCGAAGACTGCGGTTAGCCACTGCAGCTATCTTTGCTGATGACTCGCTTCTTGGATCTCTTAGCGCCCCCCCCCCGCCTGCAAATTGTGTTTGTAACAATAACCTAGGAAACAGCCAGGATTGGATCCATTTTTCTCTTTTAAACATAGCACAAATAAGTATTAATGGCAGCCTTTACCATCAAATACATGCATGCTGATAACGAAAACTTGAAAAGTAGCTTTATTTTCTCCAGTTGCATCACTGTTTCACCTGCTGTCAGGGTTATAACAATAACTTTTTTGGTATCAAGCTCAGGGTCTATTACGACAATGTAATTCAGATAGCACTTATGCTAAGCTTTACAAGTGGTATTAGGTTCCTGTATCACCCTTAGTTCGGGAGATAGCCCTTGGTGTCAACTCATTTGCAACACTGACTTCTTGCTTTTCCTATTTGGGCTCGCACTCATTTTCCTGCTGCAGAACTCCATGGAACAAGTTAGGTTAATGTTACAAATGCAATTTGCAGACAGGCTCCTTAGAGGTCCAAGAGTCTATGGTTGTCTGCGAAGAACGCTGCCGCATCAGCTAGTGAACTTGCCACGAGACTTACTGAATCTCTGCATCTCCCGGTGGATTTCAAAGTTGTCTGTATTAGGACATTAACCAAATTTTAATGTGATTTTCAGTAACAAATCAGGAATTATTAAAATGTTCATCACATCTGGGTGTCAGAGTGTTATGAAAATCCAAAACGATACTTAATATTCTTTCTGCAACAAGTCTTTCCATCTATGGTGCAGTACATACACAAGCAGTCCTCCAGACCGCAAGATGCTCTTTACTTACCAAATGTGCATGGCACCACTTATGGGTTAAAAACTAACATAAATCAGGAAATACGAAAAAAAAAAAAAAAAAAGTGGAACTTTATCAGAAAACTGCCAAAACTGCAGAACATTCTCATCCCTGTAATGAAAGAATAATCCATAAGTTTTTAAAACTGTTGCATATATACTGTACACAGTACATTTACCAAAAAATGTACAACTGACAAAAAATGTATTTAACATAAGCTTGATTAAAATAACAGCAACAAATCAATTTGTCAACATCAATACTGGAAAATTCACTGAATTCCTAAACAGGAAACACACCAGATCTATGTAGTGAGTGTGCAAGCATTAGTTTCATTTTTATTTTATTTGGTCCCTTACTTGCTATTTTGACAGAGCTTATCACAACAGTTTTTTAGCCACTACTTTTAAGCAGAAATAGAAAATTTTCTGCCAAGTGAACACCCAGTACTTTAAAACACTTTAGAAACACAAATCCCTACATTTTTTTTATGTCATTGATGAGCACATGTATCTATATTATTAAAAGACTAAAATTTAGGCACAAAAAAGTGATTATGGCCAACTAAATCTGTTTCTGAATTTAACTTATGCAACCAGTATCAAACAAAATTCCAGGAAAACTGGATACACTTAAGTGAGAAAATTATCTGTTTTGCTTACGGTATATGTTGCATGATAACCTGATCGAAGTATGTGGTACCAGAAGCTAATCAGCACAAGGCAGGGCCTGAAACCAAAAACTACATAAATTTAAAATAAGGTTTTAATGGCTTATATTTATAAGCTAACATAAACATCACATACATATTTTTTTTTCTTTACAGATCGCCGACGTAAAATGTTACAAATTAAATTTTTGCCTACTCAAAGTTGAATGATAATCTAACCTCAAAATATTTGCTTCCATTCTTATAGGACATCTGAGAAGTTTGTCAGTCCTTTATAATATCTATGTTGACATTAGGTTCATAAAGGCTATACCCTACATAAAATACTCACTTCTAATGCTTCCTTAGTGATGGCAGTCTTTTCCAACAATGATATGACTTCATAGACAGCAAGCATGTCCACGACCTAAAAAGAAAACTTTCAATTAAGTAATATTAAAAGTGTAACAGTAAACAAATGTCAACTATCTGGCCAAATTATATATACTGTAACATACTTCGTTCATTAGTAAAACAACTGAAACAATATCTTATGTGGAATTCCAAGTATGACTACACTAGCATCAAAAGAACACTGCCAGAATGTGACACCCACCATCAGGTCATGATTTACAAATAAGTATAAAAGTGTGTGTGTGGCTAATGTTCTCTTAAAAAGGAACTGAAGCATGAAGTCCTACTGGGCTTCCTACAATGAATACTTATCTCACAATGACCACACCTTTCTTGCAGGATTTCTTTAAGTATATGGAATATGTTACATTGATTCAAATATCTTCAATGACTTCATTTTATACATTTCTCATATTGAATTCCTAGATATTATGAATGTGTAGTCTGAAGACACACTACAATATTACTCCCAAATAGTCTGCCAGGAACAAGAGCAAATTCTCTACAAAATTGTAGGATTTGATAATGTATGACAGTACTTGAAAAGTAAAACAGGAACAAAAGGAGTACTTATGATTGACTTTGTTGATATCTGAATACAAAGAGTACTCAGATATGGGCTTTTGTTTGCATGCTGTCTTATCACATCAGCAGTTTCTAACATGTTGGTCATAGGGTTATTCTAGGAGAAAAGCAAAAATATTATTTTTTAGCAACAATCTTGCTATTTGAGCCTTTGAGTGGTATTTGATTCATTCTGGTATTGCTGCCACTATAAGGCAGGTTCAAATATTTGACATACATAACCAAAAGTTCCACTCATGTCTGCAGAAAAAAATATACACAAAGAATGTTTATCTACTTTAAGAAAACAGTTCTCATGTGTATATCTAAGATTTCAGTGTTTTGGGATTTGCTGATTTATATGAATGAAAGTGCAGCTGATTTATGTAGTACCAAACATCAGAAAATTCATCTGCCCACATTTTCTTTTAAGAATTTGTTTTAGTTGCTGATTAAAGAAAATCAAAAGTGACAGAGGGAGTAACTTGCTTCCTTTTGTAATTTACAATGTGTTACTAGGTTTCCAGCAGTGGCAATTATTGTTGAAACATATTATATTATTGACCTCAACTGAAGTTCAAACAGGGCAAATGTCAATTTCACCATTAACACTGAGATTTAATTTAGGGGTAAGGTGAGGTTATCAAGGCATAAATTTCTCAGTAAGTTAAGAAGTTCTATGCATCACTGTTTTTTTTTTTTTTTTTTTTTTTTTTTTTAAACCAAAGGACAGTGCTTTTTGCCATTAGCATTTAGTGAACTTTTTTTTTTTTTTATTATTGGAGGTTTAACGACCACCGTGAGCAACTCAATGGGCTGTAAGCAGTCGCCCGTCCCTAATTTAGGGTAACTGGGTTCAGGGAAGGGAGAGAACCAGTGCCGTAAGACAAACACAACATCCACGCCTCACCGGGATTCGAACCCGGACCCCGTTCGGGCGAACGATCAGAGGCCATCGCTTAGACCACTGCGCCACCGGGGCGGCTTAGTGAACTTAAGAGCACTTTAATATTTTCATCTTCGAGACAATACAAAATTAAAATGTGAAAGGCGTACAAAATATACGTATATACTCTGTGCATTCAATATATATATATATATATATATACACACACACACACCTTATTTTTCAGAACATAAAAATCTCCCTTATGTTTTAAGAGAAATTTAAGAAAAACTAAACTAAAACAGCATTTTAGAGGTTTTCATTAAAGAAAAAAAATCGAACTTTATGCGTAAGAACAACAGTTTATGAATCACCGAATCCTTGTGATTTGCGAAATTAGCTATGTGAAATACCGTTGATGAAAATGTAGAGAAATGCTACTTAATCCATCAGCCAATGGTGTACATGCATTGCAGGAGTAGCCTGTGATGTCACACCTTCCTATAGCCAGTGGCTTTCGTTACTGGTTTGGATGGTCATACTCGCCGCATGGCTGATGTGCCGAAGTACGACAGCCTTGGTTGAAGTCTATCAGTATTCTACTGAATGCAAACAATTCCTACGAGTGGAAAATGCTTTTTTTTTTCTTTTTTTTTTTTAAATCTAAAGCTTTACCAAGAACTGTTCAAAATAAAAAATATCAAAGAAGTGAATGGGCTAACTTCTGCATGTTGAACAGCAAGGAAGCGAGAGACAGGACCCTAGCAAATAAAAAACATCAAGAGCTGCAACATGATCTTTCATACATGTGGCAGCATCTTCTATCCTAAACTGCAAATGAAGTACATTCCTGCCAGTTAAAGTTCAAGCAAAATTAGCACATTTCACAAATGGATTTTTTTAAAATTATGACAACAGTATTTATGCTTAATATATAGAGATCCAGTACCTCTTTTAGAATTGCTATTATGCACGTTAAAATACGGACATGTGATTATGGTGGTGCAGTTAATTATGACGTTTATTATTTTAAAAAGTAAAGACTAAACGAAAGCAAGAGCAATTACTCACATATATTCGTCCAGAGGTAGTTTTCGTTCGAATACTGTTTGGTCTCAGGTGTTGAGCGGCTATGCATTGCTAAAGTCTGATGGTGACTAATAATATAGTGTTTAGCAATGCCAAAGTAGTAGTCGACCCAAAAAACCTTGCTATATATTGTATCATAAGCTCAAAAAATAATACAGTACAACTGAAAATAAAAACCATGTAATGACCTATGCCACAGGCAGGTTAAAAGGCTAACAGTAAACAATCCAAGAAACTATAATTAACAAGTCTAAATTATAGTTTCTTGGATTGTTCATTGTCAGCCTTTTAACCTGCCTGTGGCATAGGCCATTACAGAGTTTTTATTTTCAGTTGTATTATTCTTTGAGCTTACGATACAATATATAGCAAGGTTTTTTGGGTCGACTACTACTTTGGCATTGCTAAACACTATATTATAGTCAACATCAGACTTTTTGCAATGCATAGCCGCTGAACACCTGAGACCAAACAACTTGCGGAACTAGGGTGGTATTCGATCGAAAACTACCTCTGGACGAATATATGCGAGTAATTGCTCTTGCTTTCTTTAGTCTTTATTTTTTTAAAATAATAAATGTCATAATTAACTGCACCACCATAATCACATGTCCATATTTTAACGTGCGTAATAGCAATTTTAAAAGAGGTACTGAATCTCTATATATTATGTATTTTAACCACATATAACTTGACTTCCTTATATGGAAGATATACATGAAGTATCTAAATATTTATGTTACTGTGCATGAATAAGTTTTTGTGTTTTGTCTATGAAAGTTTCGCGCAAACCAAAGAATTTGCAGCAGCAATAACGCAGCGACCACTAATACATTTGCACCCTCAGTTTGCCAGTGGATGTGTTTAAGCATCTGTTGTTAGGTTTCATTCGGAAATACAGTTCTTTTCCTTCTTTTTCTATCACTTGGCTTTTCAAAGGAATTGTGATAAGCCCTATGCCCATTTCAGATCACTATATACAGCATATGAGGTATGTGCTTAAACTACAGGGTAATTCAAAATGATTGACCCGATTACAAATGACAATAACGTGTTTATGAAAATAAATAGACAGCTGATATCCCTACACAAGAAATAAATTAGTTTAGAATTTTTATTGGAACCTAATGTTGTGTTGCTATGGTGACATAGGAAAGTGAGAAACTGACATTGAAACATGCACGTTCACCAATTTTTGAACAAAATTCTTCCGAACCGTTAGATTGGTCGTTGTGGACAGGACAACAGGGTTTTCTGCAAGTGACCCCTCAGGTCACCGGATCTTACTCTTTGTTACTTCTTTTTCGTGGGGGTATGTCAAAGACCACGTGTATGTGCCACTTTTGCCGAGAACACTGCAAGAACTAAACATGCGAATTTAGCTTGCACTGGCATCGGTGACTACAGACATGCTTCATAATGTATTGCGTGAAATGGATTACCGTTTAGATATTGTCTGCGTGACCCAGGGGAGTCACATAGAACATTTGTAAGGTATGGAAACAAAATTCTAAACTTCTTTATTGTGCAACAATGTGATCTCTGTATCCATGTTCATAAACCAGGTATTGTCATTTGTAATCGGGGCAATCATTTTGAATTACCTCACGAACACATGGGCAGCGCTCAACAAATATTTTCCAGATCTAGGAGCCAGCTCCCAATATTTAGGAACTAAGTGAAACGAAGTCAAATTTAAAAGATTAATGTATGAACGTAATGTGTGGTGATGAAGCTGGAACAAAATGTGATAAAATATATTTGTTGTCACACACACAAATTTTTCTTTTTACCCAAACCACTTTTTACAAAATAAAGTTCCAATCTGCTCCATTATTTTCACTTCCCGATCTTAAAGTTGCTTGCTCTCAAAAAATTAAAATTTTAGATTTTGATTTTATTAAAAATATTTGTGGAAGTCAAATTTTGTGCATATTAATTCATAGTACCATATTTTCCTTTGTATAATCTGCAGAACAAAGTTTGGAAAAAAAAATTCATTTCTAAGATCTGCGGTGGCGTTTAATTCACCAACTGTGAAACTGTGTGTGTGTGGTAGGGGGGTATTAATCTGACGCATAATTCGTAGATCACAAAATTCTGAGAAAACCAATTTTTCACTCTGTATTTAACCCTCGACGGCGGGTCTGCAGACTATGAAACTCTGGAGAAAAAAGATCGTTGTACAATCCGCTAGGCTATAGACGTGTGAATCTGAACCGTAATTTCAGACAGAAAAGCTGTGATTCACAGGATGACTGACCCAGAAGTCCAGAAAAGTAAGAAAGAAACTATTGTTTTATTAAAAAAAAAGCAGCTATCATTTTTAAGTACTTCTCGGTTACTTTTACATAAATAAAACACCAAAATCCCTGGCTTTTGCAGCATTACCGTAGTTCATTAGACCTAGAAAATCTGTAGAAATTACAGCAATCCGTAGCTCGTATTTGACTCTTTTTTTTTTAATATGTTTCAACTGAATAGCGAACAAAAAAAACATAACTTATACGATAAGCACAGCAAAACTAATAATGAATGCGATTTGCAAAATGACATGCCATGGAAGAGCTCTGCAGGTTTCTAACAGCACGTAGGCTTCCGTGAGCACAAATAGTACCACCCTTTTCATAAAGTTTTGTGCAGAACTCTTTCACTTTATTCAAAATTTTGCTTTTATTTTTTGTTACAGTGTCATCGTTTTTCAACGCAAAAGTATTGCATCACCTTCAAAAGCCATGAATTTTTAAGTTAACTCTTTTTTACGAAGGCGACGCAGAAGTATTGCATCACCTTCGTTGAATCATATCGTCAGAAAATGTTCATAAGTAAAAAAAACAAAAAACCTTTCAACTATCTGCAGTCTATCACCGAATTGAGTTACATTTTTTGTTACTGCATTTTCGGTAGTTTTCCAATAGCACTGTCTCCTGACAACAATTACTACGTGGATTTTTTAAAACGCCCAAGAAATCCCCCCCCCCCCATTACAGGCGTATTATACACAGAACCAAAATTTATAATTTATTTTTTAGCAGTTAATTCGTGGATTATACGACAGAAAACGATATTCACTGAAAATTGGAAAATCAGAAAAAAAAAAAAAAAAAATCGGGCACCAGTGGCAGTTTTCTGGGTGCCTGGCACCCGGGATTTGTTGAGCCCTGCACATGGGTACGAACACAGGCACAAATACACCTATCAGGACAGCAGGCCCAGCTCAAAACACGTGCGCATGGTTATCAGTGGATAAATATAAAAGTATAGAATATACAAGCATTCATGATACAGTGACATTATAGAAAAAGTGCAGAATATCAATTACTGTACCTAAGATACACAGTGGTAACATTTTAAACTTTTTAGCAGTCTTTATAGCAGCATACACATCAGAGGTTAAGCTACGGTTGCCATCTTCGCGAAATGCGATGAGTTAATCCAAAATGCAAGATAAAAATTAACGTCCGTCGCTAAATGGCGCTGGATGTTTAAATATCAACCCATTAGCAGATTCTGCTCAGTTTTTCCCATTTCTCTGAAAATTTAAGTTTCCGAAATTCTGGCAGCGATTCGCCTCTGCTAATATTTTCTTAATCCTTAAGGTATGTGTCCCTACAGCACCTGTTAGCCCAATCCCTCTCCCCCATACACTCTAGAGCACTCCATAAATAGGGTGCTCTGAATTGACGTTAAATTTAGTGAAAACCAGTTAGAAACAGGCATTTCACTCTCCAATGTAAATAACATTAAGGATCAACATTGAAGGGCCAGAAAGAGGTCAGTTTGATTTAAAATAGGCATTTCAGAGGTGGACCAATAAGAAAATCAGAATTTCAGGGGACAAACCCTTCAAAAAATTATAGAAAGATTAAAAAGTTAACCTCTAAATGGCAATAAATTGTAAAAATTTGTTTTTCTTGTTTTTTCTCTTTTGGAATTACCATTTCTTACTGATTTAATTTCTATTGGTCATTAACTGAATCATTCATGTGAACAATTTTGTAGCCCACAAAATCAAAATTCCAGGAGATTTGGATTTTATGCTTATTTAATAATTATTTTAGAAATATATCCTTATCCTATACTTACCTGTCAGCTGAATATGAACTTATACTGCCCAAAGCAGTTTTCTTTTAAACAAGTTAGTATCTTCCAAAATAATTAGTTTTCCATTAATATCCAAAACGTTTTTGGTGTGAGCGATTCCAATAATGTTACGATTTTCTGAGTGACAAAAGCAGCCAACTTTTTTTAGCAGTTTGCTACAACTTTTTGCCCCAGTTTAGCATTTTTGAGTCAGCTTAAACTCCAATACATATATTCATGGCGATAATGATCTTCGATACATAAGATGCAGGGGGATTTTGAGACCAAATTATTTGAAAAACAAACAAACAAAAGAACAACAGCTGCATCTTATATTTGGAACAACACAGTATATATACACATCTAACCACAAGTCATCCTGAGGAAGAAACAAGTCTTTTTTCAGGAAATCTGGCTTACAAATAACAAGGGCAAGCAGCACTTGATTATAGGAGATTTCAATGCAAAAATAGGGCAATAGAAACTGGGTGAATTTGATCATAAATCAGTGTGAAAATACTCACCAAGTTCGCAGAGGCAGAAAGGTTTTTCATCATGAACACCTTTTTCACGAAAAAAGCCACACAAAAAATGGACATGGAGGCAACTCAATGGAATGACAAGTGAAACTGACTTTACTATGTGTAACAAAAAATTTGCCCTTTAAGATTCCAGTGCACTAAACAGGTTAAACACAGGTAGTGACAATAGAATGGTGAGGTATACCTCAACACTAAACTTGAATCTGGCAAGCTCATAAAACAAGCAAAAGGTATTAACATGACAAACCTTAAAAAGCACAATACCTTCAAATTGGAACTGAGGAACCAATTCTCTGCTCTAGAAGATCTAACACCAGAAGAAGTAGACATCTCTGAAGTTAATAGAAACATTACCAAGACTGTTATGGAAACTAGCTGTGATAAAAGTAGGTGGTACTAAGAACAAATTGCATATGAATAAAATATTAGAAAGAACAAAAATGCTGTTGCAAAAGAGAAGGGAGATAAGGATAAACAAAATGTAATTTCCAAAGTGGAATATACACTATCTACCAACAAGTACTAGGACAACCCCTGCAATCGTCGATATCTGCGGTCCTGATACAAGTCAACACCGCCATTAAATATTGTGTGAGAAACAACAACGCAACCAGTCGCATGCAAGATGCCACGCAGTTCGGAGCTCTCCGATTTCGAGAAAGGTGTAATCGTAGGGAGTCACAAAAATGGCCGATTCATATGTGACATATCCAGCGAGATGAAGTACCCAAAATCGACAGTGGCCTACGTGATTGGCAAGTCGAAGACGAGAGGTGACTGTCGGAATGTGCCCCAACCCACAAAACTGGGAGTTAGAGACCGACGGGTGCTGGCCAGAGAAATTCGGAAGAACCGCACCAAATCGATGAGCCACATCCGCAAGGAGTTTCAACAGGCATCCGGGAGTGTTCTTTCGACGAATACCATCCGTAATAAAGCCCATCTGCTCGGTTATCATGGACGTGCTGCCGCCCACAAGCCTTTGATCACCAAGTCCAATAGCGCTGCTCGGCTAACGTGGTGCAAAGAACGTCGACAGTGGACCGTTGAACTGTGGAAACCGGTTCTCTGGAGCGACAAATCAAGGTTCACCCTCTACCGTTCGGTTGGCAGGGTCTGGGGCCTGCCTGGAAAACGCTTCCTGCCGGAATGTATTGTGCCAACTGTGAAGTTCGGCGGCGGTGGAATTATGCTATGGGGGAGTTTCTCCTGGTATGGCACGGGACCCTTGGTCGCAATTACTGGTAGACTCAACGCCGAGACCTACTGCACCATTTTGGATGACCGTGCACTTCCTACGTTGTGGCAGTTTTACGGGGAGGACCCATGTTACTTTCAGGATGACAATGCCACCTGTCATGTTGTGAGGTCCACCATGGCTTGGTATGGTGACAATGGGGTTAATCGAATGGACTGGCATGCGCAGAGCCCATACCTTAACCCTATCGAGCACCTCTGGGACGAGTTGGAGCGTCGACTTAAGGGGTGCCCCCACCATCCGAAATCGTTGAAGGAACTGACCTGTCTTCTCCAAGCCGAGTGGAAGAAAATACTGCTAGCCGTTGTTCAACGCCTGGTTGAGAGTATGCCCCGGAGGGTCGCAGCTGTAATCGCCGCTTGTGGAGGCTCCACCAACTATTGAAGGTGAAAAAACTTTGTTTTCCTTTGCTATCACAGGTGTCCAATTACTTGTTGGTAGATAGTGTATAACACCTATGCAAAAGAAGTATCACTGAAGCCATGGAAATTCAATTGTGAAAAAAGTGAGAAAAGTTAATGAAACCAACCAAAGCCTGAAAGAAAGCAAAGGGACATCAACAGCAGTGTGCAAAAGTATTGCATCACCAGCAAAAACTGAAGTTTCAACTTTTTTCTTAACTTATTACATAGTTGTTTCAGCGATTATGTCATTAGATGCAAAATTTAATGGAGATTTCAAAAATGTCCTAGCTTTTCCTGTAGCTACTTCTGTTCTTAAGATATGACATAAAATATGAGGTTTGACAAACACATTGAAATTCGTATTAGCTGCATATCAGTAGCTACAGCCAATCAGACATTCTTTTACCTGATTGGTTGCTTCCTAATGCTATCCTAATCCCACTCCAGCATTTGAAAGGGTTGACGCAGAGCTACTAGAAACTGAAGGATAAAGTTGTAAAAGTTGAAAGTTTTTCTCCCTAGAGCCTCTTTACTGGGCGGACGGCCCAGCTAATTTTCTCTGCCGCCCAGCTAAATTTCTTGTAATGAATGTTTTCACAACACACATAATAGTAAGAGTGAAAAACTTACTCCCACATACATCATAAATATTGGTGAAAATGACTGAAATCTGTGTTGAACATGATTTATCAGTAAGTATTTAATAAGTACAATCATGTTAAGCAAAACAACATCCTTTCTTTTTTTTTGATTAAGGAAGTGGTCGTTTAAAGTACCACCCAGCTAAAATTTCTTGCCACCCAGCTTTAAAAAAACTCTAGGGAGAACACTCTAGACCATTGTAGTGGTCGCTTCTTGTTATTAGGGTATAAATTGTGCACATTCTCAATAATGGTTGCCGCCCCAGTGGCCTAAGCAACAGCTTCTGATCACTCGTCCGAGATGAGTCTGGGTTCCAATCTTAGGAGGAATGGATGTGTTTGTCTTATGGTGCTGGCGACTGTGTATAGCCCATTGAGTTGCTCATTGTGGTCGTTAAACCTCCAATTGAAAAAAAAGGTTAAAACTGCGGCATTGCCCACAGCGGACAGTAAAAATAGTTCTGCATGAAGAGGGGTATTCAAGGCAAATCGCTGAAAGAGAGGGCTGCAATAAACCTACAGTTATTAGGCTACTGAAGAAAGTAAAAGACACTGCTGATATTAAAAATATGTGTCGCAGTGGAAGGCCCAGATCCACTACAGCAATGCACAACAGTGGCCAGAAAGCTAAGCTTGGCAGACAGGAGGCTCAATTCACCTGAATTGCTTCAAAGATGATCTGAAGTGACTGATGTTACTGTTAATACATCTACTGTTAAAAGGAGGCTGCTTCACTATGACTTATCTGGCTGCAAAGGCAGGCCTAAACTATTGTTAACTGCAAATCGAAGACAGTGCAGACGTCAGTGGGCAAAACAGCATGTCTCGCAGCCAACCAAGCAATGGGAAAATGTTTTTTTCAGCAATGAACCAGAATTTTGCCTTAATGAAAATTTGAGTAGTGCATGTATCAGGATATTCAAACATTAAGAATTCCATCCAAGTTGTTTAGTGACTACTGTTAAGCATCCTGGTGAAGGTAATGGTTTGGAGCTGCATGTGTGCACATGGTGTTGAGAACCTCCATATTGTCGATGGTACGTTAAATGCCCAGAAATACATCTGGATATTACAAAACAAGATGCTACCATCATCTAGAAGACTTTATGATGGCAATTTTATTTTTGAGGATGACAATGCTCCCTGTTATCATGCTAAAGTAGTGAAAAATGGTTTCAGAAGGAAAATGTTCAGCATCTTGATTGGCCACCACAGTCACCGGATTATAGCCAATCGAAAATTTGTCGTTCAAAGTGTTGTATGAACTATCAAAAAAGAAGCCAACAACCAAAATTCAACTCACTGAAGGTGTAATTCAAATTTGGAATCATATTTGTTCAACCCAATCTTTTACAAAACCTTGTTAGCAGTATGCGAGCAAGATGCAAAGCTGTGATTAATTAAAGCTGAAGGTGGGTAACAAAATATTAGGCACATTTTATAATTTTGCTTCATTATATTTCTGTATCTAAATGTCATTTCATTCCTTATGAATTACAAAAACGATTTATTGCTGTAAACCTAAGTATTGGATAAATGATCCTTTTCATAATAATTTTAACTTGGTCATGATTTTTATAATGTATCCTTAAGAACAGAAGTAGCTACAGGAAAAACTAAAGACATTTTTGAAATCTATTAAATTTCAAATCTAATGACATATAAAGGATGAAATAACTACGGAAAATTAGTTAGTTTAGAAAAGAGTTAAACTTAAAAATTCATGGTTTTTGCAGGTGATGCAATACTTTTGCGTTGAAAAACTATGACACTGTAACAAGAAATAAAAGCAAAATTTTGAATAAAGTGAAAGAGTTCTGCACAAAACTTTATGAAAAGGGTGATACAACTATTCCACACAAAGAAATGTACTAGTACTACTAGTTCTTCCAGTCCTCCCAGTAGAAGTTGCACATGGAATTAAGAACATGACATGGGGAAGAGCTCCAGGGGAATATGAAACTCCTACGAACATTACACATGAAGCCAGTGGAGAAATGGAAACTATACTTGCCCAAGTTTTTATTCGATGTTTCAATGAAGGGAAGATTCCTGATGATTGGAACAATACTACAATGATCCTGCTACATAAAAAGGTGACACTGAGGATCTTAATAACAACAGACCCATCAGCCTCCTATTTGTGGTTTATAAAATCTTCATTAATGTTCTTTACCATTGCTTGAAGGTAACACTGGACATGGCTCAACCAAAAGAACAAGTTGAATTCAGGAGTTGCTGCAGAACTATAGATCATATCCATGTACTGAAAGAACTAATTGAAAGAACTAACTAGGGAATACGAAGTCCCATTACATATGGGCTTTTACTGATTATAAAAAGGCCTTTGATTTCATGAAATCGGCAGTTATAAATGTCTTCGAAATCCTGTGGTACTGAAGATGCATACATTAGCATTATTAATAACATCTATGAAAACAAAGTACTAAGTTTTGCTATTTGAGGATACAGCACCAATAAAAGAAAGCGAGTGAGACAAGATGACACTATCTCCCAAATTCTTCAATGCCACATTGCTAAATTTTTTGCAATCATTGAACTGGGACAACAAGGGGTGAAGATTAATGGAAATTACAAGCTCACCTTCATTTTCCTGAGGAGAGTCATTTTTTCAACTACACTTCAGAGAATGATCCAGGAATTTACTGACAAGAAGAAAGAAGTGGGATTAAAAATGAACTTTCAGAAAAGAAAATTGATCAATACACCATTATGTCTTAAAAAATAAGTGCTTATTCAATGCATTCTTTCAGTTCTTACATACGGAGCAGACTTGGACCTTAACTAAAAAAGGCATGCAGACAACTGAAAGCAGCCAGGAAAGATATGAAGCGGAACTCCTGGATCAGAAAAATGACAAGAGCAGAAGACACTATCAGAGTAAAATACTTGAAGTGGCAATGGACTGGATATATTGCCAAAAGGATGGGCCACCAAAATTTTAAGACTGGATACCAAGGGGCAGGAAAAGAGTGGGAGATGGGTGGATGAAATTTTAAAACATGCCAGTGACCTGGAGAAGATTGGCTTTTGTGCAAGAAACTTGGGAAGACCAATAATGGTTGACAATGAATATATACACTCAATGAATATACCATTAGAGATACCTACGTAATAGCATGTTGGTCCTCCTCTAGCGTGAACACAACAGCCAGTACATGCTGAAGCATTGACTTCACCAAATGCAGGAGGGTTTCTGGAGATAATGTCAGCCATGCCTGTTACAGAATTGTCCACAACTCCGCCTGAGACGTTGGTCCCGGATCAATGGATCTGATGTTTCACTTCATGGCATTTCTAAGGAACGGGGGGGGGGGGGCAACTGTATGGTTCTGAACTCAGATGAATGTTCTTCGAGCCATGCCTGGGTGGTTGCGGCTCAATTACATGGCAAATTGTCCTGCTGAAACAGACCATCAGCCACAGGAGGAGTGAAGGCCATGAAAGTGTGTAGGTGATCAGCTACACATGCTGGTAGTGTGCAGCAGTTAAGGACTTTTGCAGGCACACTAAGGGACCTAACATGTGTTCCATTAAAAGGCTCCCCAAACCATCACAGAGCAGACCTGGCGCAACGTCATGCTGTCGGCGCCACACCAGCAACCTCCCATCAGTTTAGTACAACCGAAAACAGGATTTATCTAGCCACTCTGCAGGTCCAGCATTTGCGTTCTCGGCAGCACCTGGCGAGGCGTAATTTCTGATGAGCAGTGAACAATGGCACACAAGTAAGGCATTGATTCCTGTAGCCCAGGGTATGTACCGGGAGCCATACAATTTGCTCGCTAACACTGTTTGGGCAACCGACATTGAACCTCGATATGATTTGCACCACTGTTGCCAAGCGCTCAGTTCGTATGAGCCTGGATATTCTTATGCTGACCCCGGTCATCAATGGCATGTGGTCTGCCACTGCTTACTCTCTGGGTGCTGGTATGTCCATCAATAGTATACATGCAGTACACCCTTGATATGGTTGCCCTCAGGGACTGTAGTGTTATTACCACTTGGACGATAAAATGACCTGTCTGTCTTGCGCTGACAATGAGTCTACTATCAAAGTCGCTCAGGTCACCAAATTCATTCATTGATTGTGATACACTGTTGGGAAGACTTTTTTGTCCACCTATTTATTGCCTGCATTTGGTCTGTCCCACTCTGTGTGGGGGATGCCCATGTCAACTGTCCATCACTCTTATCTCTATTTTGTCTACTGAGTGTATATGGATGGCTACATTTTAGTAAATCCTTCAAATTTCAAACCACACCTTGGTGATAACAGAGCCTATTTTGACAAATTCAAGCAGCAAGAGTAATGCTTCTGCACTTACCTGTGGGTAGAGCAAAAAAAAAAAAAAAATCCCCTTTTTCATTAGAAAGAAGATCATACATTTTGTTTTATCACAAGAAACACAGCAGGTTTAAAACATACAAGTAATTTATACTCATGTGGAGTCACTAATTACGTACATAAATTCAACCATTACAGCCAATACTGTCTAGTGCAGTGGTCATCAACCTGGTCCCTACTACACACTAGTGGGCGATTCAAGCTTTTATGGTGGCACAAAAATTTTTGTTTTTCCGCCATATATCAAATACATTGCTAACAACTTCGTGAGTTTAGCTTTTTAAAATATGCTTTTGAATTCCATGTCTAAACTTTGAACATAGATAATAATTAAAAGGTAATCCCTAAAATACAGAGTATTGAGGATAACACAAAACAAGTTTTATTTATGATGTAGATCATGCAAAAAATAATATAAAAAGAAATTAAATTATATATTTCAGTTCCCATATATTGTGTCATTATTTAACGAAAAACTTTATCTTCTCTGACAATCTTATGAAGAGAGAATTTCATCAGTTTCCTGAATTGTCATCTATAAAAGATGATGTAACTCCAGAGGAGATTGAAAGGTTCAGTAGCCACCTCAACAAACTTAAATGGATATGTCATTATATCTCATGCGATTCTATCATAAAGTTCACATACAATTACGTGACCACAAGGTTCTTCAGGTAAGACGCTTTAACGTCTGTAAATTCTGTTTTACACGTTCATATATGGATATGGAAAAACGGTTTAAAGATATTTTGAACTTGGTGTATGAGTGGATGATAAATCCTTTTACTGCAAATTTTGCTTAGATTGATACAACTTGCCAAGAAGAACTAATAAAACTTAAGTATGATGAACAGAGCAAATATAATTTTAATAGTGGTAGATACCAAAATCTCTTGCAAAATAAAAAAAAAAATGCCTTTTATATCCGAAGTTGTGGAGTCATTTTGGAGGGGTTTGGCCATAACTCACCACTTTGGCCAAGCAGGTTGGTGAGTGTGGGATAGCATTTCCTCTAATCCCGATGGTATAGTTATACCGCTATTAGCGGTCGTCAGAGCCCCTTTAGTGGTAACAGGATGCACCACGAGAAGGCGGGGTTGACATTTGTCAAGGAGAGGCTGTGATGTTATGCATCACCTGACCTTACATTGAAGGATAAAGTTGCACAAGTTGAAAGTTCCTCTGACAGAGCTACACGACTCGTTATCCAGCTCTTGAGAAGATACCAGGCTCAGATTATTCAAGCTTATGCACCCACCACAAGTCATCCTGAAGAAGAAATTGAAGAATTTTATGAGAAAATTCGTCATCTAAATAATAAAGGTAAGCAGCACTTGAAGATAATTATGAGAGATTTCAATGCAAAAATAGGGCAACAACAACAGAATGAAACTTCAGTAGGTAAATTCGGTCACAGCAACCAGCGTGGAAATACTCTCGTTGAGTTTGCAGAGGCAGAAGGGTTTTTCATCTTGAACTCCTTTTTCAAGAAAAAGCCACACAGGAAATGGACATGGAGACATCCAAATGGGACGACAAGTGAAATAGATTTTATTATGTGTAACAAAAAAATTCGTCGTAGAAGACTGCAGTGTGCTAAACAAGTTCAACACAGGTAGTGACCATAGATTGGTGAGATGTAAGATGCACTTCAACACTAAACTCGAACGTGGCAAGCTCATAAGACAAACAAAATATATTGACATAACCAACCTTAAAAACACCATAAAACCTTCAAGTTGGAACTGAAGAACAGATTCTCTGCTTTAGAAGGCCTTACATTGGAAGAAGTGGATATTTCTGAAGATAACAGAAAAGTAACCAAAGCTCTTATGGAAACAGCAACAAAATTAGCTGGGTCTAAGAACAAGTTGCATGTGAACAAATTATCAGGAAAACCCAAAATGTTGATGCAAAAAAGAAGAGAGATGAGGACAACTAAATAAGATGTGACTTCCAAAGTGGAATATATAGAGCTATGCAAGACAGTACGCAAAAGCATCACTGAAGACGTAAGGAAATTCAACTGTGAACTAGTGAGGAAATAAATTGAAAACAACCAAAGCCTGAAGATAGCAAAGGGACATCTCAGTAAGGGAAGAAAACAGATTATGGCACTGAGAAAAGATGGTTCTGTAACAAGAAATGGAGGCGAAATTTTGTCAAGGGGGAAAATTTCTACTCCAAATTATATGAAAGGGATGATACATGTACTCCTGACATCATGAAAGGTACCAGTACCAGAGTTCTTCCAGTCCTCCCATTAGAAGTTGCACATGCAATCAAGAACATGAAGCGGGGGAAAGCTCCAGGAGAAGATGGGATTACTGTAGACATCATATACAAGAAGCAAGTGGAGAAATCGAAACAGTACTCGCTCAAATTTTCACTCGATGCCTTAATGAAGGAAAGATTCCTGAGGATTGGAACAATGCTACAATGATCCTGCTACATAAAAAAGGTGACATTGAGGATCTCAGGAACTACAGACCTATCAGCCTCCTATCAGTGGTTTATAAAATCTTCACCAAAGTTCTTTCACACCGTTTGAAGGTAACACTGGACATGGCTCAACCGAGAGAACAAGCTGGATTCAGGAGTGGCTACAGCACAATAGGTCATATCCACGTACTGAGAGAACTAATTGAAAGAGCAAGGGAATATGAACTTCCATTGTGCATGGCTTTTATCGATTATGAATAAGCCTTTGATTCGGTGAAACCATCAGCAGTTACAATGGCTCTGAAATCCTATGGTATTGAAGATGCATACATTAATATCATTAATAACATCTATGAAAATTCAAGTGCAAAGATTCGGCTGTTTGAAAATACAACACACATAAAAATTGGAAAGGGAGCGAGACAAGGTGACACCATATCTCAGAAGCTTTTTAATGCCACATTGGAAATTTTCTTTCAATCACTGAACTGGGAAAACAAAGGGATAAAGATTAATGGAGATTATCTAACTCACCTTCGTTTTGCTGATAACGTAGTCATTTTTGCAACTACCCCATCAGAACTACAGAGTATGATTCAAGAACTTGCTGACAAGAGTAAAGAAGTGGGATTAAAAATGAACTTTCAGAAGACAAAAGTGATGTTCAATGCTTTTACAAGAAATGAAGATTTATCGATTGATGGAGAAAAGCTGGAGATAACAGACACATACGTTTATCTCTGACAGCAGATATCAAGTGAGGGTCACATTGATGAAGAAATTAATCGGCATACAAAACTTGCCTGGAGAGCTTTTGGAAGAAAGAGCATAATTTTCAAGAGCAATATGCCATTATGTCTTAAAAGAAAAGTGTTTGATCAATGCATCCTTCCAGTGCTTACGTATGGAGCAGAGACGTGGACCTTAACTAAAAGAGACATACAAAAGGCTGCAGACAACTCAAAGAAGCATGGAGAGGTTCATGCTTGGTGTAACCAGGAGAGATAAGAAGAGGAACTCGTGGATCCGAAAAATGACAAGAGTGGAAGACATCATGATCACAGTTAAATCCCTGAAATGGCAACGGGCTGGACATACTGCCAGAAGGACAGACCATCGATGGACAGCAGAAATTTTAGATTGGATTCCGAGGGACAGGAAAAGACCCAGAAGAAGACCACAAGGGAGATGGGTAGATGAAATTCGAAAGTATGCGGGAGTGACATGGAGGAGACTGGCACAAGATAGACGACCGTTGTGGAGGAAACTTGGGGAGACCTTCGTCCAGCAGTGGATTGATAATGGTTGACAATGATGATGATATCCGAATATGTGGAAAATGAGATTTAATTTATTGATACCTTTCCCTACCTCATATCTTGTAGAATCAGGCTTTAGTGTTGTTAATTATGTCAACAAACAGAGAAACTGGCTGAATATCAACGAAAGAGACCATTTGTTGCTTACAAAAATCAAACCAGATATCAAATATTTAGTCTCGCAGCATCAGTTTCAAGGATCTCATTAATCATTAATTAAGGGTAATTTCAATAAACTTTTTCACATTTAACTTTCATTTTCTTCAATTTAAGCAGATCCTGCACTAGTAGGCGCTGTATTGAGGGAGATGCAGAATTTCATTAAATCAAAATTATCTATGTATAAACATACATAAAGTATAAATAAAAATATAAATTTAAGTACATATTTTTTACAAACCCTACCCTCTAAAAATACTTTGCACTTGTGCTAAATTGAGTTACTGAGCCACTGGTGGGCGGTAAAGAAATTTAACCATCAACAAAGATACAAAAGTGGGCAGTAGGAATTAAAAGGTTGACGACCCTTGTCCAGTGCATATACACAAGATACTTTACCTCATAAGCATTTTGTAGGCAGGAGCACAGTGCTTATGTATGGCATGTTTAAATGAAACCTGTTTCAAGGTTGCCAACGCATATACAAATTGCAGCAGAAAAAAGAAATCGCCACAGGGACTAAGACAAGAGTTCTACTATATACCTTCTGCAATAAAACAACAACAAAAAAAAAAACTTCCCAAGTCCTTCAACGGTCCAAACAAGTGAAATTCACAAGGCAAAATATCCATCCCATATGCAGGATGTTTTTAACATATCTCTGCGCATGGAATTCCATGTGTCCTGAAACTGTGTGCAGCATGTTACGGACAGAAATTGTCATGCAGTAGAATAACATTAGCAAGTTTTTTGGGACGTTTGTTCTTAATTTGAGCTTTCATAGCTTTTCAAAGTAAGGACTTGGCACTGATTACCTTGTTCTGGGATTTGAAGTTCAGAACCAAAGGTCTCTTCACCATATCAAAGAACATAGTCAGCACCACTTTTCAAGCAGAGGCTTGGGATTTGAAATTTTAGAGTTAGGGCGATCTTGAATGCTTGCTTTGCATACTCACTACTTTTAGTGTGGGTTCAAAATGACACCACGTGTCACTGTCTGCCTGCCACAATTTAGCAGGAAAATGTATTACCCTTGGGTATGGTACTGCATCAAATGTTCCAGTAACATGCACTGCTCCTTGTGTGTGTCTGTCAGTAGACATGGTACACACTGTATAAACGACTTATTGTACTAAAGTTCCTTTACAATTGCACAGACCGCATCAATGCTAGTGTTTATTTCAGTCACGAGAATGAATGTTCTAAAGTCTGCTCTCGCGCAAGACATTCTACTTTTGCCGGGGAAGGTGGTAACAATGTGCACCACCAGAAATTGTAACCAAATGTTTTTTATAGTCAGCAACAGGATGCGTGGCCTCCGATGGAACTAGCCTCTGGTGTTTAGTGACAAAGGGTGAAGCTTCAATGAAAGGAACATGGCAGAATCACTAAATTTATCACATACCAATTTCGTATTCATACCATTTCATACTAATTTCAGTATCATCTTAAAACTTGAGATACACACTTGTGCATTGGACATTTTCAATACAGGCCCATAAAATGGAAATGCAAAACATGTAAAAATAAGTTCATATTTAAAAAAAAAAAAAAGGTTCTGATTTAGCTCTAAAAGATAAATCTTCGTGGACATCCAGGTTTTACTACCTGGACAGGTAACTTTTCAGATTATTTCAAGCCCTAAGACTTACTTACTGGAAGGTGTGTAGGTTGGTGAGACACAAGACGCAATCCGTGAAAACAGCAAATTAGAACAAATATTTAAAACAATAAGTGTTCCCCAACAAACTTTCACCCTGCTATGTGCCATGGAGTCAAACAAAACTGTGATGCTCTGTGACAGGATTGTGCCAAGAGACCTATAACTGATGTATAAGATCCCTGGTATTCCATGATGGCCACAACTGATGTCCCAGAACATGCTTGATAGAAGGAAGATCTGGATACCTGATGGTTAGCAAAGAGAGGGTTGCATTACTACAAAGGCACTCGCAGGAGAGGCAGCTTTGTGTGGCCATCCATTATTATCCTGGTAGTAATGGTAGACATGATGATGGGTTACAGAATCATTTGAGCATATCACTGAGCTGTTGACTTCTCTGTTACAACTAGTAGCATCTGGCGGCGATAGGAAATGGCTCCTTACACCATAACACTGCTAGTGGTGTGCTGCTCCACAACTGAGTCTGGATGTGAGCTTTTCCTAGTTGTCCATATATGAATACAGTTCCCTAATTCTCCATATGTGAATGCAGTTCCCTAATTCTCCATGTGTGGATGCTGTGGTCATCTGGTCCAAAGCAGAAGTAGGATGTCACTAAAAATAATGGGGCACGAGTCAGGGGCCAACCGTGATTCCTGGGCATGGCACAGCAGTTGATGTAAGGTGGTTCATGGAAGACATCTGAAGGGTAACGAGAATGGGCTCTCGTCTCTTTGCATGTGATCTGGCATAGGTGTGTGCCGATACAGGATGCTGCTATATTTTGGTGGATGGTGGACAGAGAAGCTGTCAGAGCTGTTTGGGCTTGTTTATGAGACAATCCTCTTGTCCAGTTTTCTTCCTAGATCTAGTAGAATATTGGCGTGTATGCTTGTTTCTCGTGTACCGACTCCTGCCAACACCATCTTACTGCTGCATCACTATGGCTCAGACGGTAAGCAATTTGTCAAAACAGCGAATTGACTTTCTGCTCTCCCATGACACAGCCCCTATTAAATGAACTTGGTTGTTTGTAGGGTCTTCTAAAGCTTTGTTGAGGAATGATTAGTGGCAACTGAAGTGAATGCAACAAGTGTATGACAGCTATTATCCAGGCCACTGGGGGTAACCAGTTCAAATGTGCTCTGGAGATGACGAAAATTTTACAGCCAGTGAATGTCCAGGTCATTTCTATGTGTGTCCGAAAGGTATTTGCATACCTGCTTTCATGGTTCACAGATGATTTTGTTGGGATGTGTAATTTTTTTCTTTAAGTGTAAATTTTAGTAAATATGTCATGCATTTGGTTCAAATCTTACTAGCATAGCTTTTTTAGGTCTATGCATTCTTATGTGTTGCAATTTCAGTAATGAACAATGTAGTTAAAGTGATTATTTAGCATATCTTTAGACAAAATGCAGATCAAAAATATAGGGCTTTCCTGTTGAAAAGTTGTCAGTTCTGCATTCCTATGAGACTTCAGGCACTTCTGTAGTAAACACAAGCACCTACACATTCCTGGAATATCATACAGCTATAAATTGTGATGTTCTGTAATCTCTAACTTCAAAGATCTGTAGTCTGGCTTTCAAATAGCAACAGTGGCATCAGGAATATAACATGCTCTGTAAATTCTATACTTACATGGGCATTATAAAAGCAGAAGGGTTTCAATAGAGGAAAATATGCTTGTTAAAATAAGGTTAGCATCAGATATATTGGACAGCTGTTTCTCAAATTCATTGAAGTAAGTTCCCGTCTTACCTTATCTTGTCAGTGCTTTCTACTAACAAGAGTTTTGGACTTTCATTGTGCAGATGTTACTTATCTGCTGGTGCTTTACATTTAATTAATGTGCTAGTGTTCTTTGGAACTTTTGGAAGACTAAAAGAAATGTATTTATTAATTGTTTGTTTGTTTGGAGGTTTAACGACCACCGTGAGCAACTCAATGGGCTATAAGCAGTCGCCCCTCCCTAATTTAGGGTCACTGGTATTTATTAATTAATGCCTGGTCCTTTTTTTCTGACATAGAGATAGAGATACACAACCACCAAAAGTGTTTGCTTCTAAGTTGTGATCTTCAACTAGTCAATTGATACTGATCAAACAAAGGTGTCATTCCCAGACACTGAAATTACAGTTAAACAGCAAAATTTATATTTCATTAAAAGGTGACTAACCTGATAATCAATGTAAAGTTCAAATGCACATATCATCCAGTCCAAAGAACTAGTTTACATATAACTTTTATATAACGCTTATCTGAAAGTAAAGCCATCAATAGTCAAGATGGTTCTTATTTGGTTCGTTGAGGTCCTTTCTCACCAGTAAAATCCAATCGACCAACCATCAGCAATAAAGAGAGAGAGAGAGGTGTATGGGCTGCATAGAAGACATCACTTCCTTTCATTTACAGCGAGTGCAGTATTGTGCATGTCATATCTTTCATTATATGCTGCTCTGTGAAGCAAGATAGGCAGGTGTTGGCTGCGTGGACTTAGCTACAAGCCAACCTTCCCGAGAGCCCAACGTGGCTATTCAATCTTTTGTGCACTGCCCTCAGGCGCCATTCGTTTGTGGAAACAGTGGACATGCTATGTAGCAAATCTGATTGTGTAATAGTTAAAAAGCTGTAGAATAATATTAAGTTCACTCTGTAGAATAATATAAGTTCACTCTGTAGAATAATATAAGTTCACTCTGTAGAATAATATAAGTTCACTCTGTAGAATAATATAAGTTCACTCTAGCTTATTGGTGTGTATTGGAAATCCTAAAAAAATGAGACAATGTACCTCAGAAATTGATTAAAAAAAAAACTGGGAAAAGTTAAGAAAATCACGTGTGAACCTGATAGATGGTATTAGAAAGTGTGATGTGGCTGCAGTGTCTGTGGTGGTGCTGTGTAGTCATAACCATAGTGTGAAGTATGTGTATCAGTAATTGATAGCTAGTGAATTAGCACAAGTTGAAAATGAAATACAAGGTGGTGATTCAGTTTCTCTAAGCAGAAGTTTGTCAGTAGATACTTCATGTACATCTTCCGTATAAGGAAGTCACAAGTTATATGTGGTTAAAATACATAATACATAGATTCAGTATCTCTTTTAGAATTGCTATTACACACGTTAAAATATGAATGTGATTATGGTGGTGCAGTTATTTATGACGTTTATTATTGAAAAAATAAAGACTAGAAAGAAAGCAAGAGCAATTACTCACATATATTAGTCTATATATGTGAGTAATTGCTCTTGCTTTCTTTTCTAGTCTTTATTTTTTCAATAATAAACATCATAAATAACTGCACCACCATAATCACATGTTCATATTTTAACGTGCGTAATAGCAATTCTAAAAGAGGTACCGAATCTATGTATTATAGAAGTTTGTCAGCCTGCTGAAATCTACAGAAAATGTGCATCACCTGTGGTGGGGCATACAGTATATCAGGGAGGACAGTGGTGGATTGGCTGTGTATGTTTTGGAAAGGAGGGAATGACAGACATGCCATGACAGACCAAGAGCATAATATAATTAAAGAAGTGATATTCTTCTGTCCTTGGCAGTTGTTAACAATATAACTTCCGATGATTAGTAGTAAAATGATACACTACATGCAATAACTTTTTTCTTGTGGTAGGAAATTCTATTCCAAACTTTATTATTAAGTTTAGTTGCCTGGTCCAGGAAACTAGATTGCATTTTTTACCTGCCCAGGCTAATAATTTACATGTTTCAGGCATGGTACTTTTCATGTCCTGAGTGATACAATTACCCTGTGTAGAACTTACCATTTCGTCAAATTCTTGTTTCTCAACATTGTATTACCCTCACAAACCTCTATAAATATGAACAGTGCCTTTGGGTTTAATCCTATGTTTTTAAAATACATAATTTTCATACTGTTGTTAACCTTTTTTCCACCTGTAAACTTTTAACACTTCCTTCAAAGCAACTACTCCTGCAAAGCATTGTGAGCTTGACGATGATGGGCAAAACATGTAACAATATTAACAAATAAAGGTAACTTGATCACGCTAGTTACGTTAAATGAAAACTTTTACAAAAAAGTTCGTAAGTTGGAAGCTTTCGACCTTATCTTAGGTCTTCATCACGCCAATGGAGAACTAAGATTGTTGCCAGATTCTACATTTGAATTTTGTAAAATTCAAAAGTAAAATCTGGTAACAATTTTGTAAAATTCAAATGTAGAATCTGGCAACAATCTTAGTCCTCCATTGGCGTGATGAAGACCTAAGATAAGGTAGAAAGCTTCCAACTTATGAACTTTTTTTGTAAAAGTTTTCATTTAACGTAACTAGCGTGATCAAGTTACCTTTATTTGCATTGTGAGCATATATTTTAAGTGAATACATTCATATTCATGCAGACAAGCATGTTTCAAAACAATGACACTAAAAAACTTTTTTTAATGTAAATCAGTCCTAATTTACATAGTTCACAAAGTGTTGAATGCCATTTCAATATTTGTGGAAAATCATTTGAAACAACTATTAGTGATATCATACCCAATGACTGCATAGAATACATACACATACTGTTGCAAATAAATATGGCTTACAATGATCAGGTAGATTTCTTACATTAAGAAAACTGACAATGATTTATCATAATTTTCATGACAGTAAACAAATACTACAGGTCGTACATGAAAATTATGAATATAAACAGTCCAAGTTTTAAATGCACCTTAGCTTTCTAGAATGTTGAATCAGGTATTTATTACTGGTACCAGAGATGGAGGATGAATACCCTGGAATCAGGCATTTGTATGGAGTGTAGCATTCAGTTTTTTTTTTTTTTTTCGGGGTGGCAATTACAAATTTTGAGGGGGCTGAAAATTTTTGACTGATCATATACATTAATACATGTGAAACTTTTAAAGAGTATAAAAAATTTCTTATGCTCACAAATGCAAATTCCAAGAAATTGCACATACAAGTGATTAAAAATGTTGTACATTTGCTTTAATTCAGTAATGCACCACAGATTTCACCAGGGTGTGGTGTAAATAATTGAGGATACTAGTAAGATAACTATGTGCTGGTGAAAATCCCCCCACCCGATAACATTAAAGAGTAGTAAAAATGTCCTCTCCTTAATATAAGCATGTTTCTGATTATTAAGGAATCATTAGTGTTACCTGAAAATGTATGGTGTAAACCATTCCCCTGCCATTTGATTTCAGCCTCTTTAGATTAGCACATAGTAGTAGTAAAAAAAAAACTTAACTAATTGTTCAGATGCCAGTTTGAGATGCCTTGATTCTTTTTTTGTCCCTACTTCGATTTTTTTTTAACAACCCACCGCCAGGAAAAAAAAAACATTTTATGGGAACAATTTCTAATAACTGCTATTTTAAAAATTAGGCAGCAAATATTTTGTTGTATTGGAAGCACTAACGTCACGTTAGCTAATCTGAGGCTTAACAGTACACATGGAAAGTCAACATCCAGAAGACTGAAACAAAGCTGAATGCCAGCTTCCAAAATATGATGATGTATTGCAGTGCAAAAATCTCTACTCTGTGGAATTAGGTTTTTATTGCAAAAGTAGTCCAAGTTGTCAGTGCTTGAAAATTTGTCCCTTCAGAGAGGACTGTTTAATGTTTTATTGAAGGTGATAGAAATTTTAGATTGAAGTCCTTGTGGATGTTTCTTTATTATTATAATATTTTCCCTCATTTTCTTAAGTTTTTAAATTAACTTCTCCAAATATTCAGCTATAAACGAAAACAATTCGAGTGAGTACATACAAGGGGACTGTTCGAAAAATTCTGCGAATCAAGATATCCAAAAGATCGGGCAAAATGGGGGGGGGGGTAAGCACCTCGAGAAAATGCCTGAATACATCACTGTTCGTATGCACTCAGCAACATTGTTGAAAGTTTACATGTAGGTAGCACTTGGTATGAAAAATATGAAATCCTATCAGTTTTGAGGGTAATGCCACCTTTTCCTGAATGACATTTCAGTTAAGACATCTCTGGTATGTTCCACAGAAGCTGAAAGCTAATGTGTGGGCAGCATTCAGAGCAATTACCACCAAAAACAGATTCTGATTTAAGAATTTAAAATCATTGAAATGGGGGGGGGGGGGATATTGCCCAGGAATGTGGAAAAACTGATTTTTGATTACAGTGCTCTGTGAAGGAGAAATTCAGTATGTCCAAACTTTTGTGCCACAACAAATAACATAAAACTGGGGAGCAGCAAGAGTGGACAGTCACTGTTAGATACTTATTAATCACGGCAACGGTAGACAAATCCAAGGTAACCAGCCACCCAAGTTTCAAAATTCTACTCTAAAAAAATTTTTTTTCTTTTAAACTTAGGGTTTCTGTTATGAAGCTTCTATTAATGCAGTATACAGAATTTTTCTGTTTGAGACTTTTGCCTACTACTTACCATAAAATCAGAATGAAGACACCAATATCAATTTTTGGTACTATCACCAGCAGAGTTATGCATTCTGCAAATACTGGCAGTAGTAATTCAGGCTGAAGTTCTGCAGTGCATCACAAAAGAGATACATGCCAAAAAGAACTGACCACTGTTGAACAACTGAAATACATAAATTCCAAGGGATATGAAAAGACCCAGAAAAACTAACATGGGGAAGAAAGATGAGAGGATAAAATTCGAAAGCACGTCAGAGTGACATGGAAATTGGCTAAAGAGAAAGTTGTGGAAGAGACTTTCACCTAGCAGGAGATATACACTATATTGACAAAAGTCACTGGACACCACTTCAAAAGCAAATGAACAGATCCGCTGCACTGTTAAGATGTGCAGTACAGCTGCAAACGGTATAAAAACAAGCCTGCAGCGGACCAATTTTATACTGCACTGTGAGGTTGAGTGAAAATGCTACAGCGGGAGAGAACTTTCTTTGAGAAAAGAAAGATCGTTGGGTGTTATATTAGTGGGTTGTCCACAAGAGAAACCGACAGGCGTTTAAACATACCCAAATAAACTGTTTTTGATCTACTGAATAAGTGGAAGACACATGGCGTGCCTGAAGCTGCAAAACGTACCAGCAGACCAAAAGAAAATCAGTGATAGAGGTCGTCAAAGCCTCAGGAGTCGTTACAGCTAATCAACAGAGTACTGCACAAGACCTCTGTGTACAGGTGAGTAAAAATGCTGGAACCTCTGCATGTACACTTACCATTTGCAGAGAACTTCATTCCATGGGTTACTGTGGTCATGCGGCTGCTCATAAGCCTTTCATCTCCACTTGGAATGCTACTCGTCGTTTAGCATGGTGTAAAGGACATTTATTGTGGACCATAGATCAATGGAAACGGGTACTATGGACTGATGAATCCAGATACACCATCCATCAGTTTGATGGCCATGTGTGTGGAGGTGTTTTTCGTGGTATGGTCCCGGCCCATTGGTTTTCATGGACAAACCTGTTAACCAGCACGTCTACCTCGATATTCTGGGCAATTATGCCCTACCAACTCTGTGGCAATACTATGGAACCAAGCCTTGTTGGTACCAGCAGGATAATGCACCGAGCCTTAAACAGGGTTCCCACTCAAAAGTAATAAAAAATTCGGACTTTTCCAGGTGGTTTTTAAAGTTTTCCAGAGTGGCATGTTGCAAAGAATTGTTAAATTACATTTCATTCATTTTTCTCACCAAAGCACACACTTGTAAATTCTTTAAGTAATTTGTCTTTATAAAATTACCTGCTTTTCATTAATAACTACCTGTGCACATTATTTGCTGTACCAAAGTTCTGTGAACACTACCCACACGGAAATTGTAAATACATTCCCATAGAAACAGGTCATATGTAAGAAAAAATCTGTCAGTTGAATTGCTTTAGTTTTTCTATAACACAATGCAGCTAAGCTTAATGATGGAATGGCTCTGTTCAAAGAAACATGTTTCAAGAGAACCAACAGACAAAGGACTTTGATCCATCATTTAGTTGGTTCTTTTGTGAAGTGCTCCTTCAAGCAGGAGCCATTGTGCCTAATTGTTCCATGTTATAACAACTGCCTGCAGAAATTGAACAAAAGCTTAATAACTGGCAATTTTAAAAATTCAATTTTGCATCTTTTTTTAGAGAATAAAGGAAATACTTAATATAACTGAAAGGAAGATCTACCAAATTCTAGGCAGGCAGTAATTGCAGGCAAAAGTTTGAAATCTTGAAAAAATAAGTCTCTTTGGCAAAATAAAGTATCCATTGATTTTTACAAAAAAAAGGGGTAATTTTCCCTGATTTTTACAAAAAGGGTAATTTCCCTAGAGTTTTCCCTGATTTTTGGAACCATTTTCAAATTCCCTGAGAATTCCAGGTTTTCCCTGTTTTCCAGGTTTAGTGGGAACCCTGTTAAAGCAAGGACTGTTACAGTGTGGTTTGACAATAATTCAGTATTGTGTGTGGACTGGCCAGCACAGAGCCCTGATCTTAATCCCATAGAGCACCTATGAAATGAATTAGAGCACCACATAAGTTTGGAAACAAGGCCTACTACTAAGCAACAGTTAGCAGCAGCATTATGTACTGAATGGAAGCGCATACCTATCGCTGTGATCCAAAACCTTGTCGAAAGCATGTCTCTAAAGGGTTAGTGCATGCATCAAGGCCAACGCCATACTAATGTATGTCAATAAATGATATGCTGTTTCTCTCTTCTAGGTGTCTCGTGACTTTTGTCAATATAGTGTATGTGTTTTCATATATTAGTCTCATCACTAACACAGGGCAAGAGGAAAAGTTTTTTCCAGGTTAACTTGAAGGAAAGCATGGGATAGTTAATATTAAGTCATTCTACTTTCTACATGTCCTGAGTTCATCAGAATTGTAAAATAGAAAATGTTTATGATCCACAGAAGACTTCAAAATTTTATTTTTAGTAATTCAAAATTTTATTTTTAGTAATAATGACCAAAGCTAGAATAACAGTCACTATTATCAACATCATTTCTGATATATAGCCTAATATTTTCTGGACCCTAACATCTATTCTCTCCCTTACTAAAAAAAATAATTTCTGGATGTAGACAGACAGACAGACAGACAGACAAGCAATACAATCTCCACAGGAGTTTTTGAAAAGACCACTGTACAATGACTACAAACACAAGGTTAGTGTTCTTCCGAACAAAACAAATTCAAGCACTTGTCAAGGACTTAACCAAATTATGTGTGTCTGGTCGGTCGGCCAGTAGGTACGTACCATTAAAACTTAGCTCGAATAGGCAAACCTTCAATGACCTGCCTGTTACTCCTTTGCCCCCCCCCATTGGTTTATTTTATTAATTTTGAATTGCCCCTCTGTTTCAGTGCTTTTTGAAATTTTATTTTGTGGAATATTTTGAAAGGGTATTTTCAAAATATATCATAAATGGACGATGTCATCACATGTGTAGTCAGATGCTGACTGATAAACCACGCATTGATCTGAGAATTGTTGGCGCTGTAGCGTAAATTCGAACACACTCGACTAGTTATCGAGAGTTCTGGGGTTCGATCCCAGCAGTGCCGAAATACAATTTTTCAGTCGCTATGCGTTGTTTAAAAAATAACGTGGAAAGAGTGATGACATCGTCCATTTACATTATCTCCACGTATTTGATATATATTAACCATTTCTATCGCCCTTTGAATTTATCAGCTACAATTAAAATAGCTGTTGCGTTAAATGCCACCAGATGACGACATCTCAGTTGCTGAGACCATCAATACGCATTCGTGTAGTCAGATGCTGACTGATAAACCACGCATTGCGCTGAGAATTGTTGGCGCTGTAGCGTAAATTCGAACGCACTCGACTAGTTATCAAGAGTTCTGGGGTTCGATCCCAGCAGTGCCGAAATACAATTTTTCAGTCGCTATGCGTTGTTTTAAAAAATAACGTGGAAAGAGTGATGACATCGTCCATTTACATTATCTCCACGTATTTGATATATATTAACCATTTCTATCGCCCTTTGAATTTATCAGCTACAATTAAAATAGCTGTTGCGTTAAATGCCACCAGATGACATCTCAGTTGCTGAGACCATCAATACGCATTCGTGTAGTCAGATGCTGACTGATAAACCACGCATTGCGCTGAGAATTGTTGGCGCTGTAGCGTAAATTCGAACGCACTGGACTAGTTATCGAGAGTTCTGGGGTTCGATCCCAGCAGTGCCGAAATACAATTTTTCAGTCGCTATGCGTTGTTTAAAAAATAACGTGGAAAGAGTGATGACATCGTCCATTTACATTATCTCCACGTATTTGATATATATTAAAATATATCATATTCATCTGCTGGTATGATATTTACAGTATTTTCATATTCATCTGCTAGTATGATATTTATTGTTTGCTTTAACTTTTATTTTTGATGCAGCAGGGAGATGAACAGTCCACATGAAGCACAAGCAGCTCCTAGAATTTCCACTCTCTGGAAAGAACGTGTCCTTAACCTCAGTCAACAGAAGCCCGTCATGATTCACAAATACATCATTCCACTTATTTTACTCCTATGGCTGATATCATAGCCAAGGTACCAGCGTCAACATACTTCCGAGCTGAACGCAAGTTCTGCGCTATTTGATCAGCCTGGTGTTCTTATCGAAACTACACAATTTATACAACTGTTCAGCACAAACAATTATTTTACACACTCTTTCATATCATTACTTAAAAAACAAATAAAAAATATTTTCAAGTACTATTGACAATCTTAAACTCTTTCAAGGAGCATATGAACCATGCAAACACTTCTTACTCATCAGAAGCATTTAAACCTTCAAATCATCTGCCTTAAAATTTTTCATCCAATGATGCTACACATTCATTCACAGCAATCTTGACAAAAAAAAAAAAAAAAAAAAAAAAAAAAAAAATCCGGAATGAAATTCTCAAGAGAGGGACAACTACAAACCATAAATAGAAGGTAGTGATTTTTAATTTTTAAATATTTCAGAATTTTGAGACATTCTATTTAATGTTTCCAAATTTTGAAATATTAAAAATTACTATGTTTTCATTCATATTTTATTAACATTGTTTTCATTCTCTTCTAACCAGTCTTTGCTACCAGATAAAATTTAAGAGTTCTGAATGTCAAACTGACAAAGCCCTCTTGTAACATGAAAAGTTTCTAGTGATAATGATAGAAACAATTCTAATCCCTAAAACTGCAAGAGTCTAATTTCAATTTCTTTCAGAACTCTGCTGCTCTATTTGCAAAAAGGAAGTAATTTTTTTTTTTTAAAGGTAGCATATTCCCTTAAATTCTGGTTCCATTTTTGAACATTCATCACCTGTACCATATTAGAATGCTAACTGCATAATGGCATTTTTAAATTGGCCCAGTCCTCTCACTACAGAGAAAGTAGACATCTCCCTGATCACTAACTGATTTTCTACAATATGGAAACACATTTAATGTCTTTAATCTGGAAATTATCCAGGGAGCAACAAACACTCAGTATTTTCTGCCAAAGGAATCCAATTCTCATTTTATTCATTACGACCATAGCTGATGAACAGCCAAAATGTAACCAGTAAAATATTTCCCCTTATGTACTTGTTGGGCATGACATAAGAAAATCACATGGCAATAAGTAGCAAATTGCTAGTAAAATGTATTAACCTGCTGCTGAGATAAACAGCACTAGCAGACACTAAGTATTTTTTAAAAGTGAAATTTTATAATGAATGTATTTCCTCTTCAATAGCCCTTCAACCTAAAAACACTGTTTTCATTGGAGAGAGAGTTTTCACTTTTCCTTCTCAGAAATATTTTATCCTGCACTGCATACCTGGGTGCTTGGGAAGAAGGGGTTGGACTTCAATTCCTTTTCCTAGAAGAGACAAGCAAAGCAGTTCATACCTTGAAGGCTTTACACAGCTTCAAACGAGAGAGAGTCCTATAAGGTTGCAGTTTAAATTCTTTCAGCCATCCAACTTGAAAAGTGCAACTCTCCCTGCATTGCTACATGAAAGAGGTAATGTGTTGTAGCTCTTCATGTAATCAGTGGTGAAAAGTGAACAGGTGGTCCAAAGGATGATCTCTTCGTTCCTAGACACTCCATTAATTTAAAGGCCACCTATCAGTAAGGCTGTTGCTCTCACTACCTGTTTAATGTCTTAATAGTTTCATTGTGTCTGCATTTCAGCATAAGTCAATATTTCTAACTCATTAAATTTTTGTACTCAAATTCACATGTGTAAGTCATTTGGTGTGATTTGTACCTTTTGTACAAGGAAAAAAAAAGTGTCACATTCAGTCATCAGAACATTTAAGTATCCTTAAGATAAAAACAATGGTTTGTGTACACACAGTTATGCATGTATAATTCACAAACATAAGACAATATTCAGTAGATTTATTAGGATGCTGTCTAGTATCACTGAACAGGCTCTTATAAAAATGTGTAGCAATTTTTTTTAAAACTTCTAAATTACATAAAATTATAAACGTATAATTAGGAACACCTAAAAGAGTTTAGAATTGATCATATCATTTTACTATCTGTGCATTCAGTTTATTAGTGTAAATATAAATGAAGACAGCTTTGTAAAGCTATTTGCCCTCTTTAAAATTCATCATATTTGTGTCATTTTGCTTAACTACATAAGATTTCCTTGGGCCTTTCAGGTGCAAGTCCATTTCTTAGTCTGTTATGTACAAAATACCAGTTACAAAACACTTCTTCCAACTGCACTGAAGATGCTAGAAGTGATAATTTAATCACGAGTTGAAACAGATTTGTTTCTATTCCTCAGAACTCAAACTTTTGGAGAAATTCCTTTTTATTCAAAAAGGATACCAAAACACCTTCAGATATTTTTTCTGAATTATTCTAGGCTATTCAATCTAATCACCAACTTCCTAAAAAAATTCAATTTTTTTTTCTCTGATAGCATAATCTTGGTGAAAATAATTAGCTGCCAAAGATTACACATTTCAAACAGGTGCACCCCCCCCCCCCCCCATAGTGTCAGTTCCAAAATATCCTTGTGTCAGTTTCAACTGAACCATTCTTCTGTTGCCTCACCAAATGTAGTTCATGGCAGACAATGATTTGTGAGTGTACACTGTGGCTAAAGCAAAATACCATCTTAAATAGAATTTATATCAAATAACAATCTTGTAACATTCTGACCAACTAGCCGGACTTGCAAGCCACTACCTTTTTTATGACTGGCAGATTTTTAATTAAAAGAATCCCTATAGGAGAACCACCAATAAGGCAATTCCATGAAACTTTTCCCAAAACTCAAAAAAGATTTCCTTGCCGCAATTGCCTGCAGAACTGTTTCTAGGCTAGGAGCTAGCCAGTATGTAAGTTGCATGTTAAATGCCACAGAATACAGTCTATTTTAATTAATTTAGCTGCAATGTCATTTGTTACTGCACATAGGTCTAATAATGCATGCTTTTCTTGAATAGATGCAGTTACAATTTCTGCCAATATTTTTCTCCCATTTTTTACCAGGAAACTTCAGTTATTTAAGAACAAGGATTCTCCAAAGGCAACATGTAGCATATATGCAATTTCTTGTACTAGGACTTTTCATTTTTTCTTGATATCATGCCAAATTTAAGAGCAACATAGAACTCTTCATACAAGATTTCTTGAAGGTATATAAACTGGTCTTCAGGCCTGGCAAAAATCCTTAAAACATAGGCTTAACAGCAGACATCAGCATGTTACAACTGAAAAAACAATTATTAAGCTGCAAACCTGTTTGTTTTGCTTCTTTAAAGGTTTGTAGCATTTCTAAATTTTGTGTTGGATGCACTTTGTAAAATCATCAACCTTCCTACTGAGCACAGAAGCGATAAGGAATTTAGGGAGGTACTTGATACATAACCAAAATCAGTACTTTGGAATTTACAATCTGTTCTTTGATTCTGCATAAGTGTATATGCATGATGCACTTTTCAAGCTCAGTAATATTAAATTCACATTATTATATTTCTGAAATTCATCAGTGGTGACAAAAGTGATGATAGATTATTTTCCTAAGCACTTGTTGCTTCATATCTATGGTGCTTTGTACAGGACTGTTACATGCATTGTGATGAATATACCACAATTACAATAGGTTTGGATGGTATAAAAACCAACACAGTTTTCTCTGGCTAAAGAGAATTATCACAAAAGTTATCACGAGTTGGGGATATATATATAAAAAAAAAAAGATCTGAGTTTAAACCACAGTGAGCAACTTCTAAGGGCTATAAACAGTTGCCTGGCCTTAATTTGGGGCTGCTGGTTTCAGGGAAGGGAGAGAGCTAGTGTCGTATGACAAACTACCTTCCACACCTCAGATCTGGCCTAACTCCGATAAATGGCCAGAGGCCAGGATTTAGACTGGGAGATAAATTAGAGACACCCATCATGTATTGAGTTTTACGGAATGAGGTGAATTACATTTTAGCCACAGTAGAGCAGAATGGAAGAGATCAAAAGTGTGGAACTTAATTGATAAGCTGTTTTCAAATCTTTGGTTTTACAAAAAAAAAAAAAAAAAACTATGTTCTTCAGTAGTACGTAAACGTTATATCCAATCCTTGTGACAATCTTTAGTAGACCTTTCTTATTTTGTATTTTTGACAAGGTTGTTGTTTTTTAAATCTTATTAACTTGCTCTCTTTGGTACATAGTATTTGAGTGTTATTTATCTCATTCCAAATCCTGATTAAATGCATATATTTCCTCTTATTGTGTACTCCATGTGCAAACATCATTCCAATACATAAACTATTACTGTAATTTCTGTGTTAATTCATTCCAATACAGTGCAATATGGCATGACTGGAAATTCATTATCACAATGTATATGGCTATCCCAGCAGGCATTTGTTATTGGGCTCTAAACATGGTTGAGGTGGTGACACAAAATAGGGTGTGGCAGCACAGGAAGCCAGCTTGTAAATTATAAACTACTAATGAAATCTCATTTGCTCATGCAAAAATGTGCATTTTAATGTCACAAAATAAGTAAATCAAAATCTCTGCAGTTCATAACCATTTAAAAAATAGCTACATACACACATGGGGGTACTTCAGAATTTACTGCTTATCTCTCTTAAAGCCCTGCACTTCAAAACCCAAGATTTGAATATTCAGTATTTTAGATTGCCCCCCCCCCCCCCAGCTTTAAAGTAAAGGGGATGACACTTATGACCAAATATACATGACATTTTGAACACTAATTTAAAAATGAACATATAAAAAAAATTCAAGGGACAGAACTGCATTCCATTGAATTTTTCTTAAAGCAAGCATATGATGACCATATGTTATGGTTTTAAAAAATAAAAGCTTCAAAATCCTTGTACTAAATGGCCACATTTGGTATTTCACGTAAGATATTTTGTCAACATCTTTTGCAGTACAAAAATCAACATTACAGATACTAGATTCAACAAAACTAGTTCACAAATAATTCAGCAATGATTAACTTACTGTTCAAATGGAAGTAATTTTCCTAGCTAGAAACAAGTTATTTACATAATGGCATGTAAAATCTACTTATGAACAAATAATCAGAACAATTTATAACTACTCGTCTACCTGGATAGAAAAAAACCCCATTGAAATCAGAAATATAAGAGAACAATATTTCCCAAATTAGGTGATTTCATAGGAATCATATCTCTTTGGCACAACTCATTTTTTGCTTTTTCAATTACAATCACTTCTGCAGTATTTTTCTGTTTTACATGGGCAAGTGAATTTAATACTTTTTATGTCTCATTCTGGGCAGCTATATGCTAGGACAATGTGATTCAGTGTTTCTTCATGCTGCCAAAGTATGTTATTTTCTCACTGACTTCCTAATTATGATGCTGCAGTACATTTTTATTTATTAATTTATATATTTCTTTGAATATTTACTGTTAGTCCAATATTCATTGTGTGTTTTTAACATGTTTCAGAAAACACTTCCAGAACACCTTTACATAGCTCCTGCTGACACAGTGCACTCTTTCATGTTAACCTATTTGTCCCTCAACTCTTGTTAATGTACAGAAAAAAAAATTCACCACTGGCACCCTAATTATTTCTGTGCTTACTTTTTGTGTTATCAGAATGAATGAAATGTGACAATGTTAAACGATTAAAACACTTTTCATTGGTTGAGAGAAAATGAACTTCCAAAAACCAATTTTCAGTAGGCCACAAAATGAAGTTACGCATGTATTCTGATTCTGCTGGTTGATAGACACATAGTACATAGCAAGATCACTAGAGGTAGAAAACAAAGTGCACATCTGCAAAATAGACAAAGTTTTGGCTTTGATGCAGTTTTTCTACTTATGTCTGGAATCATGGTACTGCAATACAACACAGTTTCATGGCTGTATGAAGCAGCACAGCCCCTCAAATAATTATAGACTGGAACTCTTATTGTAGAGAAGTGGTAACTAGTTCTACATGACAGAAAAGTTTGAAGTGGAAGATATAATTTGGAGGGCCAAATACAGTTGCATAAAACTGACAACACTGAAACAATAATGCAGCATGAGTATTTGAAGTTCTTGTGTCCTAGAGATGATCTAAAGGAACTGTAAGATGTCTGCTCAGGAACATGATCTCCAGTAATGTGATAATCCTTTTAAGAAATATTTCAAAAGGAACTAGTCACAAATACATGGAAACTTTTGTACTTCCAAGAACTAATTACATCCTGCATAATACAGTTCATCACTCAGAAAACTTTGTTCCTCTACTTGAACACATACATAGATTATTAAATTGAATTGAATTGTAGGACCTTCAAACAAAAACTGACAAATGTAACCTTCAAGACTGAAAATTTTGCTGACCACAAGGCTAGAGCTTATGTTCAGACAAAGGTGCAAATTATAACAATAGATCCATTTGCAGAAATGATTAAAATCAGAAATTCTATAGAATAGCAACAATGAAAAGAAAATTAAAAAAAAATCATTTTTCTACACTTTTTTTATTGCAGGTTTAACGACCACCGCGAGCAACTCAATGGGCTATAAGCAGTCGCCCGTCCCTAATTTAGGGTCACTGGTTCCAGGGAAGGGAGAGAGCCAGTGCCATACGACAAACACAACATCCATGCCTCACCGGGATTCAAACCCAGACCCCTTTTGGATGAATGAGAGGCCATCGCTTAGACCACTGCGCCACCGGGGCGACTTTCTACACTTGACCCAAATGCAATAAATTTTTCCGCATCAAAGAATGTAGTAATATTTTTTTACATTTCAATAAATTTCCACATATTAGGTGCTTGAATTAATTCCTGCTGTTGCTCAATAGAGCGCAGCAGTGGTACGCTGTAACCCGGGATACACGTGACCTCCCTTGCGCACGCACGTACCGTCCATAGTCTCCGCAAAGCAGTGTGTGACACGCGATCGGAGGACAGAACACGAGTTTTTATTGCATTCACGATGTCGAGTTTCGCACCAAAAAGGAGCATTTGCGGGAAGCATTACTCTTTTGCTTTCATCTCAAGAAATCTGCAGCGGAAAGTCATCTTTTGCTAGTGCAGGCTTATGGGGAACATGCACTATCGGAAACATGCAGAGAGTGGTTCCGACGCTTCAAAGCCAACGAATATGACGTGAAGGACAAAGATCGCCCTGGGCAGCCGAAAAGTTCGAAGATGGCACATTGGATGAAGATTCATGCCAGACGCTCCACGAGTTGTCTGAAACACTACGGGTCGACGAGTCAATGGTTAGTAAACGTTTACAGGCAATGATCCAGAAGCTCCGAAACTGGATCCCACGTTTCAAGGTTATTCTTCTCCACGACAAGACTAGACCTAATGTCGCCAAATCCGTGAAGGAACTCTTGGAGGCACTTGGCTGGGACTTCTTACCCCACCCGCCTATTCCCCGGACATTGCTCCCTCGGACTTTCATTTGTTCCGGTCGCTACAGCATGGCCTGTCAGAGCAGCACTTCTTTTCTGTCGGATATCCAAAAATGGCTTGATGAATGGTTCGCCTCGAAAGAACCTGCATTTTTCTACCAAAGAATCCATTTGTTACCCCAACGGTGGGAACGGGTCGTAGCTGCCAACGGAGGGACACTACTTTGAATAGACTATCCTGTACCGTTCTGTGGCAACAACACAGGTGTTTCTGTAGCAAAAAAACAGCGGGAATTAATTCAAGCACCTAATACTTTGTCTTCTTAGCAGCAGAACTTTTTTTCAAACATTTAACACAGGGAGTTCAGGGTAGTTACAACAGAAAAGATAATGGCATCAGGAACTACTTGAAGTGTGTGGCATGGGGAATTGTTTTCCTGTTTTGATGTAGAATAAACCAAAATTTATTATTTATTGGTTATTTGGTCACCTAGTTTTCAGGTTTCCACCTTACCAGCAATGCACCCCAAAACATTTTGGAAAAACCCTAATGAGTATTTTTAAGTATGTTTCATTATCTGTTTTTCACCTGTGACTGTTACTATGCAATATTTAAAATATTTTATAATTCCTGCAAACAAAAATAGTTACAATTACATTTTGTATAAATCTTGAAAATATTCAATCACAGATTGTACGATCAGTTATGTTGTATAGTAGTACAAATATCTTGAAAATTATGTATTTTCCTGAGGTTAATTTGTTCTTTGCACATTGTTTAGGTATTAAAAAGCTTGACAAGTGTGCAATACTTTATAACTTATCGCAGATGCTCTCTATTACTCAAGCTTTTTACTATCTGAACATGTGAAGAACAGATTAACTTCATAAAAATACTACTATTTTCCAGATACTTATAAAATAGTTACAATTTTTATAACCATACAACTGTTCAAAAACAAGATTTTTAGTTCACTAATATTTGCTGAAAGCATTCATTTTAGCATCTGTTTTGATTATCATTAAATCCTTTTTCGAATGCTTTGCATGACTACACATCCACATTCTCATAGCTAGCTCCGATATTTCTCAGCTGCCTGAAAATGCAATGACATTGCCAGAACACAACAATAATAAAGAGATGGTATGATTTTCACTTTAAGATTAAAATTATCAGTTTTCAGTCTCTAAGTGAACTGATAAACAGTAATACTCCTAATGCAGTGCTTCAATCACTAACATGCACTTCATAAATTCATTTCCATACTGCACACACATATATTTAAATGGGATTCCGATTTGAATATTTTTAACAGGATTAAAAGGTCATTGTGATAAGGAAATGTACATGACAGCACATAATTCAAGTTTGATTCCAACTCTAGGACAGAACGATTTTCCGTTTTTCGACTTTTCTACACAAAGGACGGCTACAATAAATACGCTCTCTAAGTTATGCACTCTGAAAACATCTCCACAATATTTCTTAGATAATTCCTTCCTTCTAGCTTTCGCACTTGTTTTCGAACCTTATATTCAAATGGTATGGTTCACACAATTTGCAATATTTCAGTTTCTCAAAAACAAAATCTAAAATCTTGGTAGTAGTTTCCTCACATGATTGCACTCCATCAAAACTCAATCAGATCAAACATAAAAGTGCCCTCTATAGTTCATAGAAATATCTGAATTCTATTTTGGCCTTTGGGTTATACAAGCTCAAGAAGAAAAAAAAAATGTTCTTCCCCTAGCTATCATACAAACCCTTTAATAAATTACTGCTACATGGAGACATAATTAAACCACATATTTATATATCTATGATCAACCACAAATGTTGATCTTCCTACTGAAAAGAAAATTATTTATGGCACTTAATTCAGTGTAGAAAGTAAGTTAAGCACACTTATCACCACGTGATGAGAACATTTTTTGGACAACACATGTGCAAAGTTAAAAATAACTACTACCTGCCTATTACAACTTCCCGAAACTAGGGCACGAAGCTAACAATTAAGACTGCCCCTTAAGCGGCACAAAAATTATTTCATAATTCAGATAAATCCACCACTTTGTTTTATCATATTCACAACTCCAATTAACTTTAGTAAAGGTTATGTTGCCATGTTCATTGAACACAGATGTTCAATGTTATACACATTTTTATGAAGATCCTGACAAGAATGCACGGCTTAGATGCTGATTTTTTGACATGAATATCTGTACAGAATTTAAAAGAACATATCTCTCCACTGAAAACAATATCCAACCTAACAAGGAACACTAGTTATGCTTGCCAAAAGGCTCAAATAAAAGAATGGCGAAGGGGATACTGTTCAGCGACATGACCACTGAATGAAGTAGCTGCAAGCTGCTGAACAAAATAAGATACCAGAATGTTGTAACGTACAAAAAAGGCTTACAAAAAATGGCCAGATATTCTAACTACCGCAGTTAAAAACTATAAGTTAAATATGCGTATACTTTAACAAACAATATTTCTACCAAGAACGAAGCCAGTTTCTGAGCAAATGTGACTTGCCCCAGACAGCAGAAATTACATCAAAACGGTAGTGTCCATTCTGTGTTATACGAAAAAAATCTTGAAGCACATGCAGGCAAATGACGATCAAACAGAGAAGGCATGTAGGCAGTTGAACTTATTAAGCATTTTACCCCAGTAACATTATCACCTCAATTGCTCCTGTTTTAAGCCTCAGATTGGTACTGTATATTGCTGGCAAGTTGCATGATACATCTGTTGCAAATTGATGCATGCAAACCCATAAGAAGGCTTCACCAGTCGAAATGATTAACTACATATTAAAACTGTAATTAGAATGCTATCTGTGACGATGTGTCATCATTGAACTACACGCTTGGATTCTTAAGTCCTGAATTTCAAACCTTGAATGAACTCGATATAACTTTAACTCTCAAATGAAGCTTTCAAACTCAAGGGAATTCTAATAGCAAAAATGTCAACTCACGTCAACATGCATAACGTGGAAAAATTCTGAGCAGAAGGAAAACAAGAGCTCGGGAAAGCGCCACGATATGAGTTGCCGATGTTTAGGCCTAAGTTAGTAAATAAATGTGTGTAACTGCTGCTACATAGGCAATCACAACATTAGAATCCCCCAGAGATATTTAGCAAGCATTTTAAGGGTATAAGAACAGTGCCCCATGTTATACCAAGTCAAATGTAAAAGTGGAATATTAACAATCTGCACGATGTTAGAACAACGCGCCAATGCTAGCGAACCGCTGTAGGAATAAAACCGTACGTCACGCATGCGCCCTGGCGTTAAATGGGCCCACTACAAGGTTTCTTGGGTCTCTGTACTTTGGTGAAACATATCACATTGACCTACATTAGGTATCCTGGACACACAGACTTGTTAATCGCTCGATCACAAAGATGTTCCTCTACAAGCTGCAAGAAAATGTAAGTACAAAAACCTTTCACGTGATGAGAATCGTCTGTTTACTCTAAGCCTAACCCACGGTAAACGCAGTACGGAAGCAATGGACACACTTCGTACAACGTTGCCGAGCATTGTAGTTTTATTGCAGCCATCTCGATTTGAAAAACATTCGCACGTTTCATGGCTCGTACCCTTTTTAAAAATGCAAATAACCGAACTTACATTGTATTCCTCGTCTAGGGCACGGAGTAACTTATCTTTTATTTCGTATGGAGAGTCCTGCATGGGGCCGTACTTCGGTTTCCCCTGTGACCGTGCTTGTTCACGTCTGACCAGCGATCAGCCACTAACACTATGGCGGGCATAGGGTTTGCCGTGGCATCATGGGAAATATTTCCAACTTTTCCCGATTGTGACGTCACTGTGAGCGACACCCGAAGCGCAGTCCTTCAGATCAGTGCTGGACGCTCAGCAGAAGACTGGAATTACGCAAGTCTGCAGTCGGTATCGCGGAGAAGAATATCGGTGCTTTGCTGCGTGGCATGGTCCACAGACTCGACTGCTGCGCCTGGTTACTGTCGGCCCCTACTGACTGACATGTGTGCTGACCAAAATATGGCCAGCGTTGAAATAAATCAAAATTCTTCATTTTCTCCGTATAAAAATTGCCACGTTTATCTCACAAATTTATTTTTTTTGTCACGTAAATATGAGTGGTGTGATGTTATATACTAATAATTGTAGTATCTTTTGATTATTACATGTTACAATTCACTTAAAATATGTCAACATTTGCAGCACACATATTTTGCTTTTGATGTACCAAAACCCCGTTTTAACTCTCACGTTAAGATCACGTGATTCGGTAGCGTTGGCATTTTTTAAATTTTAGTTCTTAGTATACAGCGTTGACGAGTTTAATGCCATCCATAAATATTTGCTACAAAGTTAAAAAGCCAAAAAAATATGAACATTGAGACATTATGTAACGGTTAGGATGGTAACATATTTTAACTCACCAGTGAGCTTGTCATATTAGACTATGGGGGAAAAGTAACAACGCCATTTAATTTTATATGGTAATTTCCAAAAAGATGTAAAGGATCGGAAACGCCATCATTTTTGCTGGGGTTTTTTTTTTCTTATGGCACTTGAGACAAACTACTGTACATTAATAAGCGGTACATTGGTATATAACCACATTTAGATCTCGAAGCATTTGTTCGATGCTGAGATGATCGATATTTACCTGTTTAGGGCAAATTATGCTAGCTGTATTGCTTAGACATGCAAATTTATATTTTCTTTTTGCCCAGTAATATGCCTTCCAGTTTTCTGTCAAATGTTGCATGCTATCTTGCAATGATCGTAACGATAGTAATACACAATGCAAAAAAGTCTTGATTCTGTTGGTTGGAAAACTAGTCTAGTTAAAAAAATACTTCAGCGTGTGTGTGTATCAGTGTTTAAAGGAACAAATTCATTGACAGTTGTGTTAGTACATAGTATTGAGCTGCTATTTTCAATTACAAAGTGGTGTATGAATAAAATTGAAAATTGTTAGTAAAAGGTATTTACAGCACAGCATAGAGCTCCAGGTACAAAACAGATCAGAAACATTTTACAAATAAGTTTCAATCAAATTCGCATGACTAGGGGTACTTTTATCCAGAATAACTAACTGACTGCTTTCATTAAAACTAGTATTGGAGTAAGTAAAATGCAATAAGTTAATTGGAAACAAATTTAAGCATTCTGTTAAGTTTTGTAGGTATTTAAAAATATGTCATATACATAAAATATATCAGCAAATTGTTTTGGGGACAGTTATGCTTTTCCATAAATTTATTCTGTATTTTTCCAAAAGTAGCATTACTTCATACCAAGGAAAGCTGTTTTCCACTACACATAGTCATATCATTTGTTTGCTATAGTTTTGCTGAAGCATCTATCTACCTGTATATTTTTTTCTCTTACCTTGTGTTTTAGTCTTTCTTCTTCAAAAGCTGCTAAAAATTTCTGATCTTTGTTATAAATCTTCACCTGTCATGTCTCTGTATTGACTTGCTTTATTTTAAGAATATGCAACAGTCCCCTCATTCTCCAAATTTAAAAAGCTTTTGTGTTGGATAAGAAATACTGATTTTTTAAATCATGTTAAAAAGCTTTTTCATCCTTTGGTGTTTTATTCCTATTTCCCTTGTATATTTTGGGTTGAGCTGCTTCTACAAGCCTTGAAAATAATGCTTTAAAAGGGGTATGAGAGAAAAATGCCAATTTCTCAAAAATAGGAAAAAATGCCCACATCTCAAAAATAGGAAAAATTGCCCACTTCTCAAAAATAGGAAAAATGCCCACTTCTCAAAAATAGGAGAAAATGTCTACATCTCGAAAATAGGAAAATATGCCTGCTGTTGGCTGTGTTCTCTTACATCTGTTAGAAACGTGAGGTCTTTTTTTAATTTCATGAAGAAAAATCCTAATTTCAACTAAGCAATCAACAAAACTAACCAGAACATTTCCACTGGTCAACCACATAATGTTATCATATAGTGTGCTCCCAAAATGGAAGAAGCTCATTGTTAGAAGGAACAGAACAATATTAATATGTGTAAACATGGAATATAGTATAATCCAGATTTGTATAAAAATGAAATGTATCTGCATACACAACCAATGAAACAAAAAACTTGCTGCAAACCCCGCAAAGCATGAAACACAATAACAATAGAATAAGATAATTTACAGAAAAATTAATAAAACAATAAATAATTATCAAAACATTACCAATTCCAATGAGGACAAAATAAGTACATTACAATTGAATGTGCAGCAATCTGTGTGAAATGGACCTTTACTGTAAAATATTAAAATATTGAACTATGAACCTCATAAAAACAAGAGTCAAATTAAAGAAAGTTTTTATATCCAGAAAACCAGTTCCATTAATAAACCTTCAAAATTTATAAATAACATTTTCAACAACTTAATACAAAAATAGTAGACTTAAAAAATACATAAGAAAAAAAAATTTGTGTAATAACTGGCAACTGCATGAGGAACTTGGCAATAAAATTTAAATTCTTTCTGTGAAAACAAAACTTTTGACAGTCCCTATACATTGAGAACAGGCCTTGATAAAATCTAAGAGTCCAGAAAAACAAAAGAACTGAGGAGATGTGAAAAATAATTAAAAGTTCTTCAGGTTAAAATTGAATTAAGTACATTAATCTGAGTAAGTGCTATAATTGCTATAAATAACCTTTTTATTTTTATCCTAGTTGTAAATGCATTTATGGCACCTCTATTCACAGTGATTGTGGAATAACTTTTTATTTTTTTTAAGCTGCAAGCAAAAACCATCTGCTAATAATTTGGAAACTATCCATGTACAGCGTACGCCTGTACATCTACATTCTGCTACTCTGGTATTATCAAGAGTCTGTAACGTATTGAACCTGAAACTCTTACAAAATCCCAAGGTGTTAGACTTAGCTGGTGCACCCTCGCAAACGTATGGTAGACTCTCAATTATCTGGCTCCGGTCATGACATAACAGGGGCAGGGTTACGTGCCCTTTTGAAGTCATGAGCATGGGTTATTTTTAGACCATCTGTTGCTACCCAGGTGGCATTTCATCTGTGCTGTATTACAGTTGTACATTTTTCTTACTGTGTATAGCACATCAAAGGTATTGCATACCTAATACTGAACTGTATCTCGCACGTTACACGCTCAGTGAGACCCGTGCTCCCACCCCGAGAGAAGCCTAAATTATGCAACAAGTCTTGGTTAGTTAAAAGATATTTACAAATAAAACGTTTTAATTAAAATATTATTTTACAATTTTCAATTAAACACTCACTCATTGAAACACTCATCTAAAAATATCCATTAATTAAAACATATCTCATTAGAAACTACTAGTACTCATCAGGTTGGGAGGCACGGTTCAATTTCTCATGAGATATATTTTAATTAATGGATATTTTTAGATGTATGAGTGAGTGTTTAATTGAAAATTGTAAATTAATATTTTAACTAAAATGTTGTATTTGTAAATATCTCTTAAGTAACCAAGACTTGTTGCATAATTTAGGCTTCTCTCGGGGTGGGAGCATGTGTCTCACTGAGCTTGTAAATACCTTTTGATATTTCATTTGTTTAATTTAAAGCTTATTTTACCAGGAAGTTATCCCTGGGGTATGTCTCATAGTATGTATATTTCTTAATTACATAATTACATACAATAGTGTAGCTAGAAATTTCTTAAGGGGGGGGGTGTCCACCATGGGTTTGGTTCATTGGTGAAAGCCCCATATATACATATATATCGCTTTTAATTCATACTAAATCTCCCCTCGGGGGGGGGGGGGGGTCAGGACCCGAGGACCACCCCCTTGGCTACGCCTATGATTACATGCATACTGTACTTTACTGATATGAAAAGATCATTTCACTGTTCTAAATGAGACAGTATAGTATGTACTGATCTTGTTCTTTTACCATTATTTCTTTTATCTTTTCTCTTATTTATGTTTTTATTTAAATACATATGTACTATGTACAGTAAACCTGTAATAAATTTAATGAGAAATTAAACTAAATTTTCATGCATTCTCAGTAATCTGGCACCCGTCTGTGCAAGAAATGGCCAGATTAGCAAGAGTTTAGTTTATTAACCTATGTGATGCTTTGTTTATGAGGTGGGTGTTCTTTTGATTTTACCTTGTGTGTAAGATTCAGTTGGAAACTTTAGTTAAAGTTTTTTAGGCATAGTTACTGTTCATGCATGAGCCATGCACATATTCCTTCAAACAAAGAGCCACTTTGCCATTTTGGGAACAAACTATGATGTCCTTGTAATGTCAGTTCACATTATGTGGTTGAACAGAGGAAATGTTCTGACTAGTTTTGTCGATTGCTTCACTGAAATTGAGATCTTCATGAAATTAAAAACTCCCATGTTTCTAACATATGTAAGAAAACACCAGTCAACAGCTGGCATATTTTCTATTTTCAAGATGGACTTTTTTCCTATTTTTGAGAAGTGGGCATTTTTTCTGTGGGGATCCATTTGTACATTCTTTAAAAGGTGCACTATGAAGGAAAAGAATATCAGATCTGTCCATGACATAAAAATGAAGATCTGCCATATATAGATTTGGATTTAGGTAAACAATTTTTTAAGCAATTATTTGTGCAGTGATATCTGTTGTCTAGGGTGCAAACGTATAGTTCCTTGTATTGTAGGTTGTAAGTTAAAATTTTGGGTCAGGCATGAATGTTGTATTTGTTCTTACAACATTGAGTCTCTCCCTTCCTTGGTGCAATAACCTTAAGTTAGAGATGTACAGTTTTCCCTAGCTGTTTATGCAAGTCTAAATTTAGTGGGAACTTTTTTTCTTAACAATTAATAGGTTACTTTAATTAAAAGAAAAACAGGGTCATTAAGTCTTGATTTTTTTTTTTTTAGAAAGAAAGATTATTGTCTGGCAAGTCCATAAAACATAAACAATTTAGCACCTCATATTGAAATAAACTCAGGATGTATACTGTCTTCATCTTTAATTGTTATCTATATGGATAAATTGCACACAGGAAAACTAACTTAGTTACAGATGTTGAACTAAGTAGTTCCAATATCAGTAGTCTGCTGTATTCTGATGACTTAGTGATAATTTATAAGAGTATAAACAAGTTATATCAATCAGCTGAGCATGACTCAGAAAAAATTTAGGATGAAGATCAATACTGATAAATCTAAAGCAATGGGTTTTAGTCAAAACTTCAAAAATGATTAATTTGATATTACAGAAAAATAGTCTTGCATAGCCAATGGATTTTAATTAGTTGGGTGTGATTATTGATGAGACAAGAAATAGCATGATAATGAACTGGATAATAGAATTGGCAAAGCAGAAAATGTCATTTATCAGCTGTATGAGAATATTTTCAACAAGAAGGTTAACTAAAGTTCAGTTTTTTTAAATGTTACTTTTTAAGATTCGGTAGTTGCCCTCGCCCCCCTCCCCCTAAAAAAAAAGGTAGCCAAAGTTACACTTAAATGGTTGTTGACACTATGATGAAGCAGGGATTCCATCAACTAGTGCACATCTGGAGCATTGATTTAAATTTTTTAGCTAGATCTGCTTAGTTTCAGTTGCTTGGACTTTATTGTCCGGGGTGGTGTAATGGTAGCATGCTTGAAAGTAAATCATATGTGAGTTAGATTGCTGTTCTGGAGCAGTGTAATTTACAATAATTAACACGGCAATCAGACATCTCTGTATTGCCTGTAATTAATGTTTCTCATGTAACATTAATCACATCAGGAAACTTGAAAATTATATCGCCCTGGAGCGAGAATCGAACCCGCATCTCCTGATTTCCGTTTGAGCATGCCATCTGTTACACCTCCCAAGACGACCAAGTATCTGAGTGTTAAGAGTATCAGAATATTCTCCGACCTGTTGCTAGTCGAAGCAAATTCTGCTTCTATGTAGTGTTGTTAAGTAAATCACCAGTTACTCAGATATATTGTGTGGAAGAAATATTCTTCTCATAATATGTGGAATATACATCACTATAAATAACAGCAATCAGACATCTCTGAATTGCCTGTATTTAGTGTTTCTCATAGTAAATACAGGCATGTGACAAATAGTAAATACAGGCAATTCAGAGGTCTGATTGCTGTGTTAATTATATGACATATTTTCCATGTATCATGAGAAGAATATCTTTTCCACACGATATATCTACTAATTTTAAAGTTTTCTGAAGGATTGCTATATGGGAAACAGTAGATAATACAGCATGTATGTGCCGATAATGATATTTGTATTTGCTTGTACTGTTAGGTAGTGGAATATGTACATCAATAACATATAGATACCTACCACCAAACTTATAGTAAACAATTAATACTATCCTTTTTTATCAATTATAATTTGTATATATAGACTGATTTCTCAAAAGTTGTGAAAATAATTTTTTTTGAAGCTCTTACTAATTTATTTCTACAATCTTTTGCTGTTCTTTTATTTTCAGGAATTCTCAGGAGCTGGTGTGTTCGGACAAAGACATCATAAGCATGCATAGTCAGATATTATCATTTTTAGGTTTGTGTTAATACCTGCTGCTGGTACTCATTGTGGAACTATGGGTTATTTTATTGATTAAATTCTTTAGGATGTGTCTTCCCATGCTTCAGGTGTTTCTAGCATGAGTGCATGTTTATTAAATTTTTAGAAAAGATATGTAACTATGAAAATATCAGGATAAAGGCATTAAAAACACAGCAGTTATGCAAAACTTCATTTAAAAAGCATGGACCTTTCTGTTATGTCTTGAATACATTTTTTTCTCAGCAGGAAGGAAGTTAATTTCAGATGGTTGCCTGATTAAAACATTAATTATATTTAATCATCAGCTTTTAAAGTAGATTTCTGAGAAAACAGAGAATAAGAATTTCAGTTTGAAAAGAGTTGCCAAGTTTCTTTAGTAATTGCAAACTGTGCGATAAATGGAGCAATGCATTTGATCTTTCCATTAGGATCCTATTGAATTGTCATTCATAATTCATAGTTAAGTAGACAGCACCTTGACTTCAGAAAACTTTGGATAACATCTTATACAGGGTGTCCCACTGGCTACCGAACCCGGCATTTCTTTAATAATATTAATACCAATGAAAATATTGCAACGAAATTTGAAGTGGACTTACCTCATTTCATGTGAAATGTGATGACATCACAACATGTGATGGAAGTGGCCACCATTTGCGTCCAGACAGCATTAAACCCAGCGCACCATATTGTGGAAAGCCCTTGCTTGTACATCCGCCGTCACTGCCTGAATTTCTTCGGTGATGTTTGCTTTCAAGGCATCTATGGTTCACGGTTTCGTTTGGTAAACTCCTCCTTTTAGATATCCCCATAGAAAGTAATCAGGAGGCATCAGCTTAGGCGAACGCGGTGGCCATAGACCCTTTGAAATAATGCAGTTGCCGAAAAAGGGCTGAATTTTGACCATACTGGTGTGTGATGTCGCTCCATCATGCTGGTAATATCCAATGGAGAGTTGTTCATTGTCCAATTGATTTACAAAGGTGTTGAAGATTTCCATATATGCAGCTGTTGTGATGGTTGTATCGAAGAAGATTGGACCAATTATGCGGTGCCAAGTCATCCCATTTTTCTGTGAGTGAAGGGGTTCTTAATGTATCGTGTTGGGATTTTCACTGGCCCAAATACAGGAATTTTGAGAATTGATGTATCCGGACAGGTGAAACCACTCTTCGTCCGAGAACCATGTGTAGTCCAGAATGCCCGGATTTTCCTGAAGAAATGTCTGAAACCATCGACAGTATGTCACTCTTCTCTTTCAGTTCGTGGACCACGGAGATAGGTATGCATGAAGTTTCGCTTTTTTCACAGCATGCTGACAAGTGCGTTTTGACAACCCTGTTTCCTGTGACAGTAACAAAGTGACTTCCTGGGAGACGCAAGTGGTCAGCCCTTTATGGATCGTTTCCTCGGACATTTGGGGACGACCTTCTGCATGGTCGTCTAATAAAGTCCCTCGGTTTCCAATTTCTTCAACAATGCCCAAATGGTGGACTTGCTCGGCAGATGTCTGCCTGGAAACCTCTCCAGGAATTGCTGTTGACAAGACTTTATCAATTCTATTTTCCAATAAGTGTGAACAATAAACACTCGCTCCTCCAGAGTATACCGATACATTTTTACACGTATGTGAACAGCCACGAGCACTCACTATCTACAACCGTATTTTGTAGACACGCTCAGCAAAATGGCATAACAAAGCAGCAGAAAGGCGTGTCCGGCTGGCTGGCGGACTGCTCCTCAGTGGCGCCACACTTAGGAATGTGTCTGCCACTAACTAAGGAGCACTCCAGCTGGATGGCTGACAGTGCTGAGTTCAATGCTGTCTGGACGCAAATGGCGGCTACTTCCAGCACATGTTGTGATGTCATCACATTTCGCACGAAATGAGGTAAGTACACTTCAGATTTCGTTGCAATATCTTCATTGGTGTTAATATTATTAAAGAAATGCCAGGTTCGGTAGCGAGTGGGACACCCTGTATTACCCATTGGGAAGAACATATTGCTTAGTTTATTAATTAGGTTGCATTTTACTACCAAGAAAGTGTGGAAATGTAAATCAGTCTTAAACTGGAGAATATACATATGATCTGCACCCATCTGTGTGTGTGTGTGTGTGTGTGTGTGTGTGTGTGTGTGTGTGTGTTGTTTTTGGGTGCTTGTGTGTGTGTTTGGAAATATAACAACCACCATGAGCAACTCTGAGGGCTATAAGCTTGCCCCTAATTTAGGGCTGCTGGTTTCAGAGAAAGCAAAGACCCAGTGCTGTAAAACAAGCACACCACCCGTGCGTTATCTGGGTCTTGAATCTGGGCCTAGCTCAGATGACTAGCCAAAGACCTACACCTTTGACCACTCAGCCACAGGATCAGCCATAATCTTTTAGTATCTGTTTCTAAATTTATTTGTAAGAATCTAGAACTTCACATTTTTTACTAATGGCTGGTATTTTAAAAGCTTTTGTACTTACATCATTTTGGTCAGCTTCAACTTAAACACACAAAACTTTTTTCAAAAGCCATAAAATGAATGAAGGATTTTTAAGTATAGGCTAAGTTAATGATTATACGCTAATTAAGATTATGATTTGATGCAGTTATTTATTTTATAATTACTTGTTCAACTACAATATTTAATGCTAAAAAATGTGATATCTATTAAGCCTTTAACTGTAACTTTGCATCAGTAAAGTTTGCTCTTCCCGGTGTAATAGAAATATTCATTAATTCATAGATCTTATAGCAGTGTCAAATTGGTTGGTGGACAGTACTTCGTATGTCTCAGTATGTCTCATTTGCAAAATAAGATTCACTAAGTGCAACCTTTTGTTTTTAACCTCATGTAATAATATTTTATTTACCTCTTTTTGTTTTTAACCCCATTTTATTTTGCATTTTATTTATCTCGTTTGTTTTTAACCCCATTTTATTTTGCATTTTATTTATCTCGTTTGTTTTTTATCTCGTGTAATAATATTTTATTTATTCAGGGATAAAAAATGTCTTTGCTCTTAAGAAAATTGTCAACACAAAATGCGTGTGTTTGTTTAACCCTTTAACGACCATGACTCTAAAATCTAATATGATTATAAATACCATAACTCCCAAAACTGTCTGTTGTTTCACTTCTTTGTTTAGTAACAACAATAGTGACTGAGGGTAACTCCTGCTGATCCCTCATAGGTCTTGCAAATTTAAAGAACAGGCAAGGGTGGGAAATCTGACTCACTCTAGACAGGCGTTTCGGGCGGCTATGGTCGTTTGTATGTACGGGCGTTTTGGGCATTATGGTTGTTAAAGGAAGGTTGCATATGGTATGGATATACTATAAAAGGGTTTATATTCTTCAGCTGTCATGAGACGTCATTGTTCGTGATTTTCAAAAAACGTAAATAAATGAAAAAAATGTTTGATTTTGTGTTATCTATATTTAATGCTGTACAGAATTTCTTCCTCTGTTTATGTGTAGGCTTTTTAAAACAAAAGATGTGATATTGCAACATCCATCCAAAGGGGGGGGGATGGTGATATAGTTCTTTTGTTTTCTTTCTTTCCTTTTTTTTTTTTTTTTTGCTAGCTATGTATCCTTTTTTTGTTCATCATGCATGCAACTGAGCTGACAAATGTCCTGAGGATCTCTTCCATTTTTTTTTTGTTTGCTTGTTTGAAATCGTTTATTTGTTACATTTAATTCAGTTTTATTTATTACACAAATCTGTCCTTTTTGGTAACCAAATAGGTACAATGAATGTCAAAAAAATGCATATTTTGTCTTACCTTTTTCAAATGTAGTATTTTGGAATGATGCTAAGCTGTTAAATTTAATCTTTGCTCAACTCAGTGTTGTTGTTTTTTCTCTTATGTACAAGGGTTGATCAGAAAAAAAGAAAAACAGGTTACACGTTTGAGTACGAGAAAGGAAAACTCACCAACCAAGAAGCGTTTGTACAATGTAACAAAAGATATGAAGCACTATTTCTCGACGAAATCTCTGTGGCGATTCAGACATTTGTCGAACTGCACGACCAGCTTGTCCATTCCAGACTGAAAACATTCTTGTACCTGCTGATATAGCCAGTTTGTTGCAGCTGTTTTCACATCACTGTCACACCTGAAGCGAGTAAAGAGGTGAAAGTCGCTAGGAACCAAGTACGGGCAGTAGGTCGGGTGCTTCCACACCTCCCACTGGAATTTGTGAAGCAAGTGCTACGTGGTGTTGTTGGTGTACAACCTCCCATTATAGTGAAGAAGAATTACACCATCACTCAGCAGACCTGGTCGTTTTCATCGGATGCTCTTATCAATTTTTTCAGTGCGGCATAGTACCGATCAGCGTTAATGGTGCATACATGCCATAAGGTCCACCTAAAGCATTCCCGAGGAATCCCAGAAAACAGATGTCATGATTTTTCAAGCAGATGGTGTGACTTTAAACTTCCTCCTTGGCGGTGAAGCAGCGCGTTTCCATTGCATGGAAGCTCTCTTGCTGGTGGAAGCGAAGTGATGGAGCCACATATCGTCCCCAGTCACAATACAGTCAAGAAAGCTCTGTTCATCTTTTGCATAATGCTGCAGGAACGTCAAACATGGCATGCTTTGTGATCGACGGATAATGAACGTGGCACCCATCTGGCACAAACCTTGGAGTAGTGCAAAACATCCACCACAAGATATTGAACAACACCATAGCTCAATCCCAGCTCAGATGCAATATGGCACAAAGTTACCCTTTGGTCATCTTGAATCATTTTGTCCACACATGCAGTGTTGATCTCAGTCATCTCCGAACTTGTACATCCACTGTTTCTGCGTTGTTGGTTTCCCACATCATCCATGTCAGATTGAAACAAATGGAACCATTTCACCACGTGTTGTTGAGACATCACATTGTCACCATAAACTTCGATGAGCTGCTGATAAATTTCGGCTGCGGGCATGTTCTTGGCCCATAAAAACCTTATCACTGCTCTGATTTCGACCTGAGACCACATTTCCAGCCACATCGCCGTTTCGAAATGTCACTATGTATCTCACGCTGGGCACAGTAATTCACAGAGGTGCCTGGAGCACTAGGGCCATCTCTCAAACATACATGTCATGTATGCCACTCGTACAACATCCTGCATTTACTTTGTATCATCAGCTAGCATAACTGATATGTGTGTTACTCTATGCAGTCATTCAGTTTCCTGTTGTTTCAGGTATGGCTTAATCTTGTAACTGAAAGCTACACTATTGTGATTTTTCCAGGGTGTTGTTCACAAACAGCTTCATAAATAGTCATTTTTGTGGCAGAATTAGCAAGGAGTACATTGTAATTCCTGTTTACGTCTTCCTTTTACTCAGTAGCATACATTAGTATAGGGTGAAATCTTGTACTCGCAGAGAAGCTATTGAAGATCACTAAGCTCAAAATAAGCTGACTTGCATCTGTTTTCACGAGAAAGTCTCTTCCCTGTTAGAATATTTCTTCTAAAATGTCATGGCATAGAAACATTGTTTCAATTGCGAGATCTACTTTTATAAAGTTAAGATTACCTGTTTGAGTTAGGTATGATATTTTCAGTGAGCAGCTGATCATACATAGGCGTAATATGACCAAAAAATTTCAGGGTGCACAAATAAGAGTAAACTAATTTTTTTCTTGGTGGTGGGGGTTCTCGTAAATAGTTTCTCCGAAAATGCTGCTGTTCAATTGCCATAACTTAGATTTTTACATGCCTAATATATCCAAAACTACAAGGTGTGCGAGGCTTCTGTTCATTTCCCTAATGAGGATGAAAAAAATATGCCTTTCAAAGCACCTCGTGCAGTTATCTGATGATGAAAACTATCATCAGATGACTACATGCTATTGTGCATGACTGCTAGAAAGCAGTTATAATAATGTTTGCTATTGCGTACCGTCGTTCCCTTGGCTGTCTGTCACACTTTATAGCTTTTAAAAGATGAACAACTAGTTGTTATTTTTTCGACTTTTTCAGTTTGGACGGTAAGTGCCCCCTGACGCTACGCCTATGCATACACACGCAGCTTGTGGATCACAAATGGAGCTTGGAGACAAATAATATCAGAAATTGTCAGAAAACCAGGCTCTATCCATGAACTTTTAAAGAGTAACTAATAAGTAGGAACTGTACACCAGTTATACTCAAAACAGTATAACTATACTAATGATCCAAATTTCTTGGCATAGAATAGAAATAAAACTTTCCATCAAGCTTTTGCATATCAACCAGATGGCTTTTTCAAGGAAGGTAGACAGCTAACTGCAAACTGGATAATAGAAGGTTTCAACAATTTGAACGCGGTGACTGGACTAGACAATAAATAAATAGGCGCAACTGTGATAATTCGAAGAAACGAGGTCATGTTGGTTAGGAACGCAGTACCATGGTAGAAAATTCATCATTATTTGAAGAATTGATTCCAAATAAGTGACAACTGCAGAGAGACGCTATCATTGCAAGCCTCACTGCTGGTCAAGATTTTCAAGGTTTTGCGAATGGCAGTAGATTTGGGTGTGGAGTATAAAGCTAATTTCTTTATATCACTCCACATAGGATCAGTGAGCTTGAACTTGACTTCTTTTGATAGGGCAGTGGTTATTTTTCGGTCTTTTGTATCCCTTTTTATGTTCGCTGATTCTAATTCCAAACGAATGTTTGGTCATTCCAATGTATCGCCTGGAGCCGTCCAGATATTGTAGTGGGATGGCATAAACACCTGCCTCATTGAGAAGAGGGGGCTTGTCAATATTTCTCTTAAGCATCGTATATAAAGATGCCGGAGACCTTACGCCGACACTAAAGTTCAACCTCCTGCACTCGTTTTTGAGTTGATAAGAAACATTTGGTATGTAGGGAATAGAGCCCAGGTAGCAAAGTTGAAGCATAGAAAGATTAACATGGCTGGTTCTGGCTTTTTCAATAAAGTTATGCACGTAGTTCGATGTATATCCTGCCTCAGTGGCCAATTCGACGATGTTTTTTAGTTCGGATTGTCTAGAACGAACGTTGGAGGAGACAGTGAAGGCTCTTCTAATTCAAGAATGGAAGAAGGCCGTCTTGTAACATCAGGGCAGAATGAACTGCAGAGCGTCAGGTTGAGAACAGAGGTAGGTTTATAAGAGACTTCTGTATGAAGGCGAGTTGTCATGCGATTTTCCCACTGAGACGTCAAGATAAGGTATGGTACCATTGTGTTCAAACTTCATAGTGAAATTGATCGTAGGGTGTATAGAATTGATGTTATTGAGGAAAAATGAGAGAGTCTCCTTTCCATGTGGCCATATGAAAAATGCATCGTCAGCATATCGTAGCCGGGTGGCAGGCCTTAGGGTGATGTTGGCGAATATATGTTGCTCAATGGGACAAAGTACTGCTTCCGCAAGAACGGCTGAAAGTGAAGATCCCGTCGGGGCGCCATTTACTTGTTTATAAAATTTGCCCTTGGAAACTGAAAAAGCTGGAATTTGAGACCAAGTCCATTAATTTGAAGATGCTGAGACAAGGCTCCTGCAAATAAACTGATGAATTAGATATAGCCTCTTTCAATGCTCTGATGGCTTCTGGTATGGGCTCGATAGGTAAAGAGAAACTACGTTGAAACTGCCGATAATGTTACGTTGTTAGAGTGTAAACTACATTGGAACTGCCGATAATGTCCTCCAAAGTTAGAGTGGTCCTTGCACCATTAACCAACCAACTAACTAACTAACTAACCAAAGTTAGAGATGCCAGTGAAGTTTCAGAATTTCCTTTATGGACATTGGTTTTGTGCTCCCATAAACGGTTGTTGATGCTGCAGAAAGTGCTTCCAGTGTAGTAATTTTCACCAGAAGATGTTGAGATTGGGATGAGGTAAACTCCAGGAAGATGGGGGGGGGGGGGTAACCTTGTCTCTATCATCCAAAATTAATTGCATGATGGAAGGGTTGGAACTGATGGCCAGATGATATCCAAACTTCTTGAAAATGTGCTTGAGCTTGTAGGCAAGAGAAGGATGGTAAGAGATAGATCCACAGTAGTGCAGATTTTCAAAGAGGTTTTGCTAGAGGAGGCTACTAATTTTTGACCTTAATTCATAACGAGTGATTAGTTTTTTGACTATGGAAGAAGGGTATCAATGAAATATGGCAGTTTCCAAAATTTTCTTATATCCCTTTTCAAGATATGAAGTATTATTGCAGATAATATTGGTTCTATGAATAAAATCTTTTATGGCAGTCATTATCCATCTGTCAGAAGGACTATCGTCATCTTTTATGGCAATCATCGTCCATCTGGCAGATGGATCATCATCTTTTATGGCAATCATCGTCCATCTGACAGATGGATCATCATCGTCGTCCATCTGTCACAAGCTGAAGAAGACTTAAGTTATTAGTCGAAAGCTCCCTTAAGTTAAAGTTTCTTACATAAGTTAAGCATACTTTAAAGTTTCATACTTATTATTATTAACAGTATCATCATACTACAGTGTACCATTTTTTTCTTTCAACATTTTGTAAAACTATGTAAAAATATTGGGTTGGTGTGAATGAAATATTCGGTGCGAACGAGCAGTGGAGACAGGCGCCCACCACAGCGGTATGGAACCACCCACAGGTGTTGCGGGTATTACGTCACAGAGTTACTATAAATAACTAGCACATTTGTGAAGAACAAGGTTCAGGTGTGGTTTGTTTAGACGTAACATGGCTTGCAAAGGAAACATGCAGACGCCGGATTTGAGAGTCATCTTCCTGTATGAATTTAAACTGGGCCATTCTGCAGGAATTGCTGCTCGAAATGTTAACAAAGCGTTTGGGGAGAATACAGCCAATGAATGAACCATTCGGCGATGGTTTGTGAAATTTCGAAGCGGAGATACGGACCTACAAAAGGAAGCATGTGGTCACAGACCTGTTGCTGTTTCTGACGATGTTCTATTACTTGTGGTTAAAGCGGACCCTTGAAAAATGTGTTGTGAGATAGCGGGAGAGGTAGGTGTCCACCACACGATAGTTGTTCGGTGTCTGGCTGCTCTGGGTAAGGTAAAAAAACTGGACATGTGGCTGCCGCATGAGTTGACAACTGCCAACAAAACTAGGCGTTTAGAAGTCCGCATGTTGCTGCTTGCCAGGAATAAACAGGAACCTCTACTGCATCGAATCATCACCTGCGACGAGAAGTGGGTCCTTTATGATAATCGGAAATGATCTGCACAATGGTTAAGTAAGGCACAGCCTGCTGGACGGCATCCTAAGCCACCCCTACACACCAAGAAGATGATGCTCCTTGTCTGGTGGTCCACAGCCGGGATGATTCATCGGAGTTTCTTGGCAAGAGGCCAAACCATCACTGCAGAATGTTATTGAGCTGAATTACACCAGATGCACCGGAAGTTTCTGCAGAAACAACTGGCTTTGGTCAACAGACATGGTGTTCTTCTGCTCCAGGACAATGCCCTCCCTCATGTCGCACAACGAAGGATGCTTTGGGCTATGAAGCACTGCCTCATCCTGCCTATTTCCCGGACTTGTCTCTGACAGACTATCATTTGTTTTGTCGCCCGGATCACTTCCTGTCCGGGAAACAGTTCATAACAGACAATGAGGTTCAACATGCAGTTGATGATTTCTTCGGGTCCCAGCCACAAGACTTTTTTCATTCCGGGATCATGGCCTTGCCGGACAGATGGCAACTATGTGTCAATGCCAAGGGGGATTAGTTTGCATAGGTAAGTTGTCCTACTTTTCCGTTCTCGCCGTCCATGTGTGCGGGTCCTTTGCCGGACATTTCATTCGCACCAACCCAATACATATGCTAGGAGTGCATTTTTGTACTTACAAAATAACAGTTCCACAGGGACAATTTGTGCCCATCTTGAAACTGAAACAAGTGTCTTAGAAGCGAAAATGGAATTTAAGAAATCTGTTATATAATGACAGTTTGTTTGGTTGAATCTAACTAGCAGCATCGGAACCATGGGGACAGAGGAGGCAGCTGCCCCTGCACGTGAATGTGTTCGAGGGTAAAACATCATATTTGCCCCCTCATTTTTCTTCTTTTTGAAATAATGTTCATGATTGCAAATCTCATAAATATATGGATTTTTAATTTTCCTATTTAAAGCTCTTTTGATAAAATTAGGTATTGGTTTCCATTTTTATCGTGAACTATCTAGAAATCTGATTTTTTTATTCCACTCCTAAAGACATATGATTAAAATGTCCTTGCTCTGTCCAGTACAGGAAAAAAAGTTTCAAGAAATACTTGCCCCATTAAATAACCCAGAGGGATGGATCCTGTTTGAAGGCCAGTAATGTTTTGTGTTTCATTAAGTATAAAAAATTGAGTCTTCCTCTAAAGAAAGAAAGAAAATGGAAGTTGAGCGAGGAATGAGATATACCTTTATTCATTGTGTGATCATAACTATCTAGAGCTACAGTTCTTGTGGAATTCGTACCAATGCAGAAGTATCAAAATCAATATAGTTTATGTGCACAGTTTACGTTGGTAAACTCTACATCGATATGAAACAATAGTTTTTTATAGGTGGATGTTTTATTGATATAATTGTTTTGTCTGCAGCTTTTCTTAATGACATCAGCACATCCTGTTTTGCAGTATTATGATAAATTTTATGTTCTGATAAGAAATTTCGTATTCTGACATTTTTGCCCATGCTGTCAAAAAATCGTTCCGATGCCCCTGAATCTAAGTCTCAGACTGTCTTTTATTTTAAACAGGTGAAACTTACCTTTTTGGGTTTCGCTTTGTGTTCTGCATATTCCATTTAATGTAATCAGGGATTTGCTATGCTGTTTCAGTTACAAAATATTCATATAACATTTACTGGATTTCTTGAGAAGAAGAATTTTCAACTTTTTCTTTTGAATCTTATCATATTACATAAATTTCAAAATATTTTGTCTTGTTGGAGTTCATGTTTATGGTAATGCTGTGAAAAAACTGAAAAACTTCTTGCTGCTGTACTGAAAGAGCAGTTAATATGAATAACAGCCTATTCTCACTGATTCACTTTGTATGAACAAATGTACTGATCACTTGGTGACATTTTTATCATCACTTGACAGTCTTCCTTAGTATGTGAGTTAATAACAAACAGATATGTTTTAAACAGTTCAATATTTTAAAATAATGGTCCATGCTGTGCAGCACTGGGTTGGCCTCTTGTGAACAGTTTACAGTGAATATTTTTTTATTGTTTCAATATTTAATGACACTCATGAATATCTGTAGCTATAAAAAATTGCCCGTCCCTAATTTAGAACTATTGGTTTCAGAGAAGAGATAAAATCTTCACTGGAAGGAAAAACACAGCATCCATGTCTTGCTTCAAGATTTGAATTCATACCCAGTAGTACACAAAAACAGAAGTCTGTGTCCTGGACCACTGGGTGACAAATAAATATTTTTTTTTTCATTGGAACTGTGGTATAATAAGTGATACTTAATTTGATATTTCCTCCTAACCTATTGAGATGCTGCTTATATGCAGGCGTAACTAGGGTGTGATAGGTGGGGAATGGCTGTCCCGGGCACAGCTCAAGAGAGGGTGAAAAAATCACTGTTTGCAATTTTATTAAAACTGGAATTGAAACTTTTGCAGCAGTTTCTCTTATAGTTTTTCAATGCCATAACACTTTGTCATTTGTCCATTTACAGAATTTGCTTATTGTGTTTTGCCAGTTGGCAGCTTAAAATTTGCATTTCTTCCTCAAAGCGTTCAGGAGATGTTAGTTTCTCACATTCCAAAATGAAAGGGGGTTGTATAGTTTGTCTAACTAATGAAGAACCACAGGTTTTGTTGATAGCAATGAGGCCTGTGGCTTTTATTTAGTTGGATGGACTTACATTGCATTATATCTTATGGTTTGCCTTGGGCAAAGATATGCCTAGTTATGTATCTGGCTATGTATGTAGATCTACATATATGTTCTTTTAATGTCACATTGCAAAATGTCTTTCAATCATTGAAATAATTATTAATGAACATAGTTTAACCTACATTCATTTTGCTGATAACATAGTCATTTTTGCAAGTACGCCCACAGAACTGCTGAGTATGATCCAGGAACTTGCAGTCAAGGAGTAAAGAACTTACCAAAACCAATGTACAATATGGGGAAATTTTAGAAATAACTGATGACTACATCTTTACCCTGGACAACGGATACCAAGCAAGGGCCACATTGAAGAAGAAATTAATTGATGTATAAAACTTGGCATGGGTGCATTTGGAAGAAACAGTGCAATTTCCAAGAGCAGTTTACTGTTGTTTCTTAAAAGAAATCTGTGTAATCAATACATCCTTCCAGTTCTTACTTGTGGATCAGAGACATGGACCTTAACCTAAAAAAAAAAAAAATACAGAGGCTGCAGTCAACTCAAAAAAGCATGGAGAGATGCATGCTTGGTGTGACAAAGAAAGATAGTAAAAGGAGCTCAGGGATTAGGAAAATGACAAAAGTGGATGACATCATGATCAAAGTAAAGACCTTCAAGTGGCCACTGGTTGGACATATTGTTAGAAGAATTGACCACCATTTGATAACTGAAATGCTACACTGGATACCAAGAGACAGGGGGAAACACATATTAAGACCATGTGGGAGATGGGTGGATGAAATTAAGACAGAGTTGTAGCAGATACTTGGGAGGCTTTCATCCAGCAGTCGATTAAGAATGGTTGATGTGATGACATTTACCTAGAAAAGCTATCCTAGTGACTGTATTTAAGGCTGTAATTCTATGAATAATAGAACCCAATTTTGAATTCTAAGTAAGGCACAAGCAGATAAACCATGAATACGGGATTTCACTAGTTAACAATACAAATTTGAAGTTGTGATTCTGTCTATTGGTGTAAATTATGACGAGTGGTGTCATATAATATCCGAAAACTTGAAAATTTCATCATCCTGAAGCGGGAATCGAACCCGCGTCTCCCAGTTTGTGCCCGAGTATGCTAATCGGGCATAAACTGGGAGGCGCGGAGTTCGATTCATCATTATTAAATTCTTTCACCTGCGGTTTATGTGCTCATGTATTTTTGTCCCAATTGTATTCCCAGGTTCACCCCAGGATTTACGATGAATATTTCATAGCTGCAATGAATCCAAAAGTCTGTTATTAACCATTTTCTGTCAGCCCATCAATATTTGTTTGATATATTAGCATACCATATGAACACAAGGATATACAGCAAAACGTATATTATCCGTGATCATTGGGAGGACGCCTGGATAACTGAAAAACACGATTAATCCAAATTGCATTTTATTGGGTTAAATATCTGTAAAAACACAAGGTAAACATTCTTGTAGAATGTAAATACAGAACTGAACATTTTTAAACCTATTAGGTAGAAAGTCCATCATTTTTTTCTTCGTAGTATTATTTTTTGTTTTATACAACCACAAATTTGTAAAACTTCCATATAATCAACATCATCTGACTTTCCATGAATTTAAGTAATGTTTCTGCAGCTGTTAGGGCTTTATTAAAATTTACTTTGTAAGTTGGTTGTAGTTCCTCAGCATCTTCCTTGTTGAGAGAAACACTTCATCCTGCCATCAGTTTCAGTTCTTGCATACTTTGGATTACAGCATCATCTCTCTTTTTTTTAATGCCTGGCTTCATTTTTGTCTATATTTAACCACTCGTTAATATTTTCCTCATGTAACTCTTTGCACCCATCAATATTTTGAATTGATTTTAAAATATCAAGGTCAGTTTTTGCAGAGGAGCACACAAACAAGCTTTTGTAATGTTTAACAGACAAAAGAAACTAGGTTAAATTTGTTGTACACTTGGATGCGAACTCTGGCAGCAGAATGGGAAACTGCAACTGTGTTAACAAATAAGTTCTGCTAGAAGGATGATGCAATATTGTTTAATTGGGAAGCAATGTTATTTAAAATATGCAGCAATGATTTCTGTTATTTTGCGAATCCACTTACATAGAGAATTTTTTAAAAATAATAAATTTGTATGTGCTACAGAGGACCATGGTTAATCCGATTCCACAGATAATTGAGCCATGCATAGTCGGAGTTTCACTGTGCTTGAATTTTCCTCTGTTAAGCTTTGAATTCTTGCAAATGCAAATAATATATAAAAATGTATGTCATGTTTAAAACTGGGTGAAAAAAAGTTAAAATATAGTTTAGTCAACTGTGCGTTTTAGAAACAATACGTATTTTTAATTCATACATTGGCCTCTGAAAAACACCCAGTAAATTCGCACTAACAACATCACCATTACTATGAAAAAAATTGTACTGGTGTCATACATAACATTTGAATTTTCGATACAACTGATTTGTTAGCAAAAATGTCATGCCAATGACTATCATTTTTATGTAATTTGATAATGTACGTAATACTAAAATTGATAATTTGTTGGCTTAGGATCGAATCCTGTTCAAAGCAAGGTCTTATAAAGAGAGCTGTGGTAACATTGAAATAAAATTGCACTTTATCTAAGAATGCCTTATATACTGTATACATTGCCTGATCATTAATATCCAGACACACCTCTATTGATAAGGAATTAGGTCCGACACAAGCACCACATCACATACCTAGCTACAAAAATGCTTGTAGGGCTATGATGAGACAATAGCATGACTGTGAATGCAAGGTGCCTCAATTGACAGTTAACTAATTTCCAGTGTGGATTGATAATAGATTGCCACATAAGCAAATGCTCTGTATATGACTTTTTTCAGCAGCACTGAAGATTCCTAGGTCCATGGTTGGTGATGTGATATGCGTGTAGAAGCAGACTGGGGATGAATCTGCCAAGAAATTACCCGGTAAACCTCAAAAGCTATCAGAATGCAACAGGAGAGCCCTGCAAAGCATTGTTGCCACCCCGGTGGCGCAGTGGTCTAAGCGATAGCCTCTGATCATTCATCTGAAAGAGGTCCGGGTTCGAATCCCGGCGAGGCATGGATGTTGTGTTTGTCTTATGGGACTGGCTCTCTCCCTTCCCTGGAACCAGTGACCCTAAATTAGGGACGGGCGATTGCTTATAGCCCATTGAGTTGCTCACGGTGGTCGTTAAACCTCCAATCAAAAAAAAAAAAAAAAAACATTGTCCACTTAGAACTCAAATCAGCATAGTCTCAAATCATGCAAACTCAGTGTGAGACTATTGAGACTGGTGTTAGCACCAGTGCAGTGCACAGGAAGCTGTACAACATGGGTTGCCATGATTTAGCATGTGAGCATGTGATGAGCCATTCCCTTCCATGCCAGAACGACATGAAAGAGACTGGCTCAAGACAGAACATTGTGGAACAAACTTGCGGAGACCTTCATCCAGCAGTGGATTAAAAATGGTTGTTGATGATACACACACACACACACACACACACACACACACACACACTGAAGAGCAATTGAATTAGATATACCTGTCTAGTAACGTGTAGCACCACCTTTCGCCCTGATGACGGCGGCGATTTGTCTCGGCATGGACTCGACAAGACACCGAAAGCGTTGCGAAGCCATACGGATCCACGACCCCTGAACAAGCTCCCACAGTTCACGAAGATTTGATGGAGGGGGTCAGAGCCTCGAACATCTTTCTCGGTGGCATCCCAGATGTGCTCGATGGGATTGAGGTCAAGTGACCTAGCTGGTCACGGAAGCGAGGTCACGTCGGTGGAGTGTTCATCCAACCATTCGGATACAATTCGATGGCACGCATTGTCTTGTTGCAGGATGAGGTCCCCAGTGGGATGTTGAAGACGCACAAACGGGAGCAAATGGTCATCCAGGATATCCCGGTAACGTTGACCTGTGAAGGACGATGTCACACGTGCCAGGGGTCCCATTTCAGTCCACGCAAACAGTCCCCAGACGAGAATGCCATCCCCACCAGCTTGAAGAGTACCCTGCTGGCAAGAAGGATCCATCGCTTCATGTGGTTTGCGCCGTACTCGTATCCTGCCATCCGCATGTACCAACGTGAATCTCGACTCATCAGTCCATGCAACATTTTCCCCCATGTCTAGGGTCTAGTGGCGATGTTCCCGCGCCCATGCTAATCTTTGCACCCTGTGATGTGCGGTCAGCAGCGGTACCCTCGTGCGACGATAGCTTCTGTACCCCATAGCGAGGAGATGGTTCTGGATGGTGTGGCTGCTTACACGTTTTTGTGCGCCAGCGTTAAATTGCCGAGTGATTTCTTGCACTGAGGCCCGTCTATGCACTGTTACAATGCGAGCTAGCCGACGATGACCTCGCTGATCCACACGCTGTTGTCCACGGCAGTTGGCCTTTGCAGGGATGGTTTTACCGGATTCGATGTACTCACTGTGCACCCGGGACACAGTGGCTCGTGAAAATCCCAGTGCCTGCACGACTTCCGAGATGGAGTGACCCATTCGTTGGGCCCCGACAATTTGCCCACGATCAAATGCGCTTAGATCCTTCGTCTTACCCATACTGCGTCCGACTCTTACTGATTCCCGTCGCATCACTCCTTATATTGTCGGATCGCTGCATACGTCATGTTTTCGTTTACAGGGCCGCCTACAGCGCCACATTTGCATAACGCCAGCTGTCTCTAATTCAATTGCTCTTCAGTGTATATATTATGTATTGTTACCTTGTTTGCTTTTCTCTCTCTATATATATATATAAGTATATTACATCATCATCATCAAACATTATCAATCCACTGCTGAACGAAGGTCTCCCCAAGTTTCTTCTCGAACGAAGGAGACTGTCTTGAGCCAGTCTCCTCCATGTTTCTCCCGCATACTTTCGAATTTCATCCACCCATCTCACATATGGTCTTCTTCTGGGTCTTTTCCTGTTTCTTGGAATCCAGTCTAAAATTTCAGCTGTCCATCAATGGTCTGTCCTTCTGGCAATATGTCCAGCCCATTGCCATTTCAGGGATTTTACTTTGATAATGATGTCTTCCACTCTTGTCATTTTTCTGAGCCATGAGTTCCTCTTCTTATCTCTCCTGTTTACACCAAGCATGCACCTCTCCATGCTTCTTTGAGTTGTCTGCAGTTTTTGTATGTCTCTTTTAGTTAAGGTCCCACGCCTCTGCACCATATGTAAGCACTGTAAGCATCTTGAAAATTATACTGTTTCTTCCAAAAGCTCTCCAGGCAAGTTTTATATGCCGATTAATATTTTCATCAATGGGACCCTCACTTGATATCTGCTGTCCAAGATAAATGTAGGTATTGGTTATCTCCAGCTTTTTCCCATCAATCGACAAATCTTCATTTTTTGTAAAAGCATTGTACATCGCTTTTGGCTTCTGAAAATTCATTTTTAATCTCACTTCTTTACTCTTGTCAGCAAGTTCCTGGATCATATTTTGCATCTCTGATGTGGTAGTTGCAAAAATGACTACGTCATCAGCAAAGCAAAGGTGAGTTAGATAATCCCCATTAATCTTTATCCCTTTGTTTTTCCAGTTCAGCAATTGAAAGACATTTTCCAATGTGGCATTAAAGAGTTTCAAGGATATTGTGTCACCTTGTCTCACTCCCTTTCTAATTTTTATGGGTGCTGTATGCTCAAATAGCCGAATCTTTGCACTTGCATTTTCATAGATGTCATTAGTAATATTAATGTATGCATCTTCAATACCGCAGGATTTCAAAGCCATTGTAACTGCTGATGGTTTCACCGAATCAAAGGCCTTTTCATAATCGATAAAAGCCATGCATAATGAAAGTTCATATTCCCTCGCTCTTTCATTTAGTTATCTCAGTACGTGGATATGATCTATTGTGCTGTAGCCACTCCTGAATCCAGCTTGTTCTCTCGGTTGAGCCATGTCCAGTGTTACCTTCAAGCGATGTGAAAGAACTTTAGTGAATATTTTATAAAACACTGATAGGAGGCTGATGGGCCTGTAGTTCCTGAGATCCTCAACGTCATTTTTTTATGGAGCAGGATCATTGTAGCATTATTCCAATCCTCAGAAATCTTCCCTTCATTAAGGCATTGAGTGAAAACTTGGGCGAGTACTGTTTCAATTTCTCCACTTGCTTCTTGTATGATGTCTACGGTAATTTCATCTTCTCCTGGAGCTTTTCTCCGTTTCATGTTCTTGATTGCATGTGCAACTTCTGCTGGGGAGGACTGGAAGAACTCTGCCACTGCTGGACGAAGGTCTCCCCAAGTTTCCTCCACAACGGTCTGTCTTGTGCCAGTCTCCTCCATGTCACTTCCGCATATTTACGAATTTCATCCACCCATCTCCCATGTGGTCTTTTTCTGGGTCTTTTCCTGTCCCTTGGAATCCAATCTAAAATTTCGGCTGTCCATCTATGGTCTGTCCTTCTGGCAGTATGTCCAGCCCATTGCCATTTCAGGGATTTAACTCTGATCATGATGTCTTCCACTCTCGTCATTTTTCGGATCCACGAGTTCCTCTTCTTATCTCTCCTGGTTACACCAAGCATGCACCTCTCCATCCTGCTTTGAGTTGTCTGCAGCCTTTGTATGTCTCTTTTAGTTAAGGTCCACGTCTCTGCACCATACGTAAGCACTGGAAGGATGCATTGATCAAACACTTTTCTTTTAAGACATAATGGCATATTGCTCTTGAAAATTATGCTGTTTCTTCCAAAAGCTCTCCAGGCAAGTTTTGTACGCCGATTAATTTCTTCATCAATGTGACCCCCACTTGATATCTGCTGTCCAAGATAAACATACGTATCTGTTATCTCCAGTTTTTCTCCATCAATCGATAAATCTTCATTTCTTGTAAAAGCATTAAACATCACTTTTGTCTTCTGAAAGTTCATTTTTAATCCCACTTCTTTACTCTTGTCAGCAAGTTCCTGGATCATACTCTGCAGCTCTGATGGGGTAGTTGCAAAAATTACTACGTCATCAGCAAAACGAAGGTGGGTTAGATAATCTCCATTAATCTTTATCCCTTTGTTTTCCCAGTTCAGTGATTGAAAGACATTTTCCAATGTGGCATTAAAGAGCTTCGGAGATATGGTGTCACCTTGTCTCACTCCCTTTCCAATTTTTATGTGTGTTGTATTTTCAAACAGCCGAATCTTTGCACTTGCATTTTCATAGATGTTATTAATAATATTAATGTATGCATCTTCAATACCGCAGGATTTCAGAGCCGTGGTAACTGCTGATGGTTTCACCGAATCAAAGGCTTTTTCATAATCGATAAAAGCCATGCACAATGGAAGTTCATATTCCCTCGCTCTTTCAATTAGTTCTCTCAGTACGTGGATATGATCTATTGTACTGTAGCCACTCCTGAATCCAGCTTGTTCTCTCGGTTGAGCCATGTCCAGTGTTACCTTCAAGCGGTGTGAAAGAACTTTAGTGAAGATTTTATAAACCACTGATAGGAGGCTGATAGGTCTGTAGTTCCTGAGATCCTCAATGTCACCTTTTTTATGTAGCAGGATCATTGTAGCATTGTTCCAATCCTCAGGAATCTTCCCTTCATTACGGCATCGAGTGAAAATTTGGGCGAGTACTGTTTCAATTTCTCCACTTGCTTCTTGTATGATGTCTATAGTAATTCCATCTTCTCCTGGAGCTTTCCCCGCTTCATGTTCTTGATTGCATGAGCAACTTCTGCTGGGAGGACTGGAAGAACTCTGGTACCTTTCATGATGTCTGGAGTACATGTATCATCCCTTTCATATAATTTGGAGTAGAAATCTTTCACTCTTGTCAAAATTTCGCCTCTATTTCTTGTTATAGAACCATCTTCTTTTCTCAGAGCCATAATCTGTTTTCTTCCCTTACTGAGATGTCCCTTTGCTATCTTAAGGCTTTGGTTGTTTTCAATTGCTTTCCTCACTAGCTCACAGTTGAATTTCCTTACGTCTTCAGTGATACTTTTTCGTGTTGTCTTGCATAGCTCTATATATTCCACTTTGGAAGTCACATCTTGTTTAGTTGTCCTCATCTCTCTTCTTTTTGCATCAACATTTTGGTTTTTCCTGATAATTTGTTCACATGCAACTTGTTCTTAGACCCAGCTAATTTTGTTGCTGTTTCCATTAGAGCTTTGGTTACTTTTCTGTTAACTTCCGAAATATCCACTTCTTCCGATGTTAGGCCTTCTAAAGCAGAGAATCTGTTCTTCAGTTCCAACTTGAAAGTATTATGGTGTTTTTTAAGGTTGGTTATGTCAATACATTTTGTTTGTCTTATGAGCTTGCCACGTTCCAGTTTAGTGTTGAGGTGCATCTTACATCTCACCAATCTATGGTCACTACCTGTGTTGAACTTGTTCAGCACACTGCAGTCTTCGATGACGAATTTTTTGTTACACATAATAAAATCAATTTCACTTGTCGTCCCAATTGGATGTCTCCATGTCCATTTCCTGTGTGGCTTTTTCTTGAAAAAGGAGTTCAAGATGAAAAATCCTTCTGCCTCTGCAAACTCAACGATATATATATATATATATATATATATATATATATATATATATATATATATATATATATCATCATCATCATCATTGTCAACCATTATCAATCCACTGCTGGACGAAGGTCTCCCCAAGTTTCCTCCACAACGGTCTGTCTTGTGCCAGTCTCCTCCATGTCACCCCTGCATACTTTCGAATTTCATCCACCCATCTCCTATGTGGTCTTCTTCTGGGTCTTTTCCTGTCCCTTGGAATCCAATCTAAAATTTCGGCTGTCCATCGATGATCTGTCCTTCTGGCAGTATGTCCAGCCCATTGCCATTTCAGGGATTTAACTTTGATCATGATATATATATATATATATATATATATATATATATCATGATCAAAGTTAAATATATGATATATATATATATATATATATATATATTCTATAAAGAAGATACCTAAGCAAAAAATGTTATTTTGCACCCTTCGTTTTAAATTCTAAAATTTTTTCCTTAGTCTTCAGTTTTGCTCTTAAGTATATATATATATATATATATATATATAATCAGCAATTACATTGGCTTTGAAATCCTGCGGTATTGAAGATGCATACATTAATATTATTAATAACATCTATGAAAATGCAAGTGCAAATGTTTCTGCTATTTGAGAATACAGCATCCATAAAAATTGGAAAGAGAGTGAGACAAGGTGACACTATATCTCCCAAGCTCTTTTAATGCCAAATTGCAAAATGTCTTTCAATCATTGAACTGGGAAAACAACGGGATAAAAACTAATGGAGATATCTAACTCACCTTCGTTTTGCTGATGACATAGTCATTTTTGCAAGTACCCCGTCAGAGCTGCAGAGTATGATCCAAGAACTTGCTGACAAGAGTAAAGAAGTGGGATTAAAAATGAACTTTCAGAAGACAAAAGTGATGTACAATGCTTTTACAAGAAATTAAGATTTATCGATTGATGGAGAAAAGCTGGAGATTACACAATCGTACGTTTATCTTGGACACCAGATATCAAGTGAGGGTCACATTGATGAAGAAATTAATCGGGGTATAAAACTTGCCTGGAGAGCTTTTGGAAGAAATAGTATAATTTTCAAGAGCAATATGCCATTATGTCTTAAAAGAAAAGTGTTTGATCAATGCATCCTTCCAGTGCTTACGTATGGTGCAGAGACGTGGACCTTAACTAAAAGAGACATACAAAGGCTGCAGACAACTCAAAGCAGCATGGAGAGGCGCATGCTTGTTGTAACCAGGAAAGATAAGAGGAACTCGTGGATCACAAAAATGACAAGAGTGGAAGACATCATGATCAAAGTAAAATCCCTGAAACGGCAATGGGCTGGGCATATTGCCAGAAAGACAGACCATCGATGGAACACCGAACATTTATTGGGTTGTCGGAAAAGTCATGACGTATTTTAGCCATGTTTTGCAAAGGTCATTAATTGATAGAAAGAACAAAGATCAATGAATGATATAATACCCGTTTTGTCCGATAACCTTTTGCCATCTTTCATTGAACTGCAGAATGCCTCGTTCATAGAAGGACCTGTCTTTCGTGGCGAAAAACTGTACAAGGTGCTGATTTACAGCCTCATCTGAATTGAACGTTATACCACGTAAGGACTGTTGAAGAGGGCGAAACAAGTGGAAGTCTGACGGCGTAAGGTCAGTCAGGCGAGTATGCTGGGTGTAGCAACACATCCCACCCAAGCTCCAATAATTTTTGGCGGGTGATCAAACTGGTGTGGTCTCGCGTTGTCGTGATGGAACACACAACATCTTTACGATGAACGAGCTCTGGACGTTTCTGGATGATGGATTCGCTCAAACTGTCCAATTGCCGACAGTACACATTCGAATTGATTGTTTGGTTCCGTAGTAGGAGCTCGAAAAACACCTTTAAAATCCCACCACACTGAGACTAGAACCTTCCGCTGATGAATGTCTGCTTTGGATGTCGTTTGAGGCGAAGCAGCACATTGTTGTACACAATCCACTTTTCGTCACCAGGTATCAGTCGCTTCAAGAAAGGAACGTTTTCCTCACGTTTAATGATCATATCGCAGATGTTTATACGCGCCGTCAATTGAGCCTCTTTGAGTTCATGAGGAACCCACACATCGAGCTTGCTTACGTATCCCAGCTTCTTCAGCTGGTCGTGAACGCTTGAATGATGGACGTGCAATGTGTCTGCAATCTCTCGTGTCGTGTAACGTGGGTTTGACTCGATGAATGCCTTGATTTGGTCGTCATCAGCTTCGGTGGGCCTCCCGGACCGAGGAGCATCGTTGAGGTCAAAATCACTAACACGTAATATTTGCGAACCACCGCTGGCACTGACATTCTTGTAGAGTATTATCACCGTACACTTTACGCAACTTTTCACAATCTTGACGCGCGTTCTTCCCTTTACGGAGGTAAAACAGTAAAATATGGCGAAAATGCACAGTTTGGTCTTCCATCTTCAACTTGATGTCAAATTTCCGCAAATCAACTAAATCGCTCACTATTCCTTTTAGACTGCAGCTAGAACTAGCACCTGTCGAGTGCCATAGCGATAACAGAGCTGCGCATGCCTCTAGTACTTCCAAAACGCCCAACCGCCCTCGGGTGCCAAAATGCGTCGACTTTTCCGACAACCCAATAGACTGGATTCCAAGGGACAGAAAAAGACCCAAAAGAAGACCACATGGGAGATGGGTGGATGGAATTCGAAAGTATGCATGGAGGAGACGGGCACAAGACAGACCGTTGTGGAAGAAACTTGGGGAAACCTTCATCCAGCAGTGGATATATAATGGCCTACAATGATGATATATATATTACACATGTATATAAACTTAACTCATGCATACACATCGAGAGTGTGAAACAGGATCCTGGATCTCCCTTGGGGGGATGGGAGAGCCCAATGAAATTCTGGCTATACCACTACAACTGAAGGATTTTACTGTAACTTTTATTCTCTGCATATTGTATAGACTGTGAGTAAACTAAATGTATGTCATCACTCAATTGGTTAGTCGCAAGCCTAACATTAAAAATGTGTTTTTAAGTAATTTATTTATTCATAGATTGCCTTATACGATATATAAGTTACTAGTGCTTTGTAATGATTCAGTTTAGTTCTCTTCATTGATTTATTCCTTCTACATTTCATCGACTACTCTCACAGTTTATGCCATTAATATATACACAGTCGAGTTACATTATTGTGACCACCTCCTACTTTTGACGTCAACAGCGCGTAGCCAATGAAAGAAGGCACGTGTCGTGAGCTGGTTTGGACTGTATATAAAGTGTGCTGTAAGCAATCTGAAAACATATCACTCGTTGCTATTATGGATAAAAGGAGCGATTTATCAGCTTTGCAAAAAGGGATGATTGACAGTATTTCTGAAACAGCGCAGTTTGTGAACTGTTCGCGTGCTGCTGTGGTTAAAGTGTATCGTGATTGGAGAAATGGCACCATTGCGAATAAGCGAAGTGGAAACTACGAAGCACCACGTGCCATTGATGTGAGAGGTGAACGTCGGCTGCGAAGGTGCGTGAGGGCCGATCGACACGTTACAGTGGAGCAACTCAGTGGCCGAATGAACCAGAGGGCTACTGGAAGTGTGTCTAAAACGACAGTTCAGCGAACCCTGCTGCGTATGGGGCTCCGATGCAGACGGATGGTCATTACACCTATGCTAACGAAGGTGCATCGGAAGAAAAGGCTTACATTTGCATGGCAGTATCGGAATTGAACCTCCGCTGATTGGCAAAGGATTGCCTCTTCCGATGAGTCACATTTTCTGCTTCATCGAACGGATGGACGTTGGCGTATAAGGCGAGAAACAACGGAGAACAAACACTTTTCAACCATTGCTGGAAGAACACAAGTTGGTGGGGGCAGTGTTATGGTCTGGAGAATATTTTCGTGGCATTCTCTGGGTTCACTCATACCTGTGGAAAGCACTGGGCCGAATTCGTTATGAATTCACTCCTTGCAGACCACGTACACCCATACATGCTGATTGTCTTCCCTGTGGCGGATGGGATCTTCCAGCACGACAATGCGACGTGCCACACAGCTAGAAATGTCCGAGAGCGGTTGGAAGAGCACGATGAAGACTTCAAAGCACTTCCCTGGCCCCCCAATTCCCCAGACTTGAACCCAATTAAGCGTCTGTGGGATCACCTCGATCGTGTTCGCTCTATGGATCCTCTACCGCGCACCCTCCAGCAGCTGTCAGATGCACTGCAGTCAGTATGGCTGCACATACCTGTGAACACCTTACTGAGTCACTCCCAGCCCGTCTAGCTGCTGTTCGTGCTGCACATGGCGGTTACTCTGGATATTAGCTGGTGGTCAATATAATGTGACTCGACAGGGTATATTCCTTCACCTACTTAATTTTTTCAGTTTGTTTAGAATCCTGCTTTTTATTTTAAAAAAAAATCTTATAAGATTTTTGTAGACATGACATCTCGTAGAGTGAAATATGATAAAGTGTTCTCAGATGAGAAATATCATTTGCTGTTGTCATCATCTTGCGTCTGTGTTCAAGCATGTTTTGGGGTCAGACTACATAATTATTTTTAGCGCGTCTTTTGTAAAATAAGATCGTGCTTATGTTATTGGTTTGTCCGTTTGTGGACACCATATCTCTGCTACTATTAGTCCGATTTGAAAAATTCTTTTTGCTTTGGAATATGCGAATGATGATCCTTCATTTCGTTTTTTTTTTTTTTTTTTTTACGATGTACAATTGCGCCTCTAGAGGGCGTAAATGCAGATGATATCGAATTCAAAATACATTTTATTCCATATATTTGCTTCTAAATATCCGATCGAAAAAATGCTTTTACCTTTCGATTCCATTTATGTCGAAGGGTATTTTAGATATAGTCACCTTTTCAAGTTACGCATAGATTTTCTGGTAGGGAGCGTAAAAGTAAATTGCGTTTCCCTGCTATCTATACTTCTAAATCTCCGATTTGAAAACTTTTATCTTCAGCGGATACAACTCCTGATGGGAGATCTTTTGCATAAAATTTCTAATTTTTGGGTAAAGAATGGTTTGGCCACCAGGGGGCGTAAGGGTTAATTTCTGCTTCTGATGTATTTGCCACAAAATCTGAGCTTCTAAAATCTTGATTGAAAAAATTGAATGCTGCGGTGCTATACTCACGTCGATAAACCTTTTCGGAATAGTTTTTTTCTTAAAATATTGCATAATTTCTCCGCCAGGGGGCGTAGATGTATATCTTATTTTTGTCAACATCTCTGCTTCTAAGACCCCGATTTGAAAAATTCCTTCTTTATTGGATGGAGTTTCCGGTGCGACATGTTTTTCATATAATTCCAAAATTTTCAAGTTATTCATAAACTTTCCGCTAGGGGACGTAGAGGTAAATCGCGTTTCTTCCGATATCTGTGCTTCCAAAACTCCGATTTGAAAAATTCTTTCTGCACCGGATGCAGCTCCTGATGGGAAATGTTATACATATAATTCCTCTTTTTTGGTAAAAAATGGGTTGGGCCACCAGGGGGCGTACCGCTTCTGATGTATTTGCAGAAAAATCTGAGTTTCTAAAATCTCGAGTGAAAAAAATTTTGTGGACAGATACTACTCACGTCGATAAACCTTTTCGGAATATTTTCTTTTTAAAATAATGCATGGTTTTTCCGCCAGGGGGCGTAGATGTATATCTTATTTTTGTCAATATCTGTGCTTCTCTGAGTCCGATTTGAAAAATTCCTTCTTTGTTGGATAGCGTTTCTGAGGCAAATGTTTTTTTATATAATTTCAAAATCTTCAAGTAACTCTTAGATTTTCCGCTAGGGGGCGTTAAGGTAAATTGCTTTTCCCCCGATATTTCTGCTTCTAAAACTCCGATTGTATCGCATACAGCTCCTGATCGGAAATATTTTTCATATAGTTTATAATATTTGGTAAAGAATGGTTTGTCCACCAAGGGGCGCATTTGTTAAACTCTGTTTCTGATGCATTTGCAGCAAAATCTAAGCTTCTGAAAACTCGACTGAAAAATTCTTTCCTGAACTGATACAGCTCACATAGAAAAACCATTTGAGAATAATTTTTTTTTAAAAAAGGATGTTTTTCCCACCAAGGACGCAGATGCATATCTTATATTTGTTGATATCTCTGTTTCTAACAGTCCGATTCGAAAAAATTCTTTCTTCGTTGGAGAGCGTTTCTGCTGTGAAATGTTTCTCATATAATTTCAAATTTTTCTTAATGCACAAGTCGGCAACCAGAGAGCATAAGTTCATGGATTAAACATCCAATTGAGAAACTTCTTTTTTCGGTCAGATACTGTTTGCCTTACCAATTCCATTGACTTTGAACAGCTTTGATAAATTTAATTCGCGTCAGAACGGATTCAAAAGACGTGTTCATTACACCCGAAAATTCGGTGTCATCTTTCTTGTTTCTCCTGTAGCAGAAACTTTCCCCTTCTACCTTTTGCAAGTTTTTCTGCCTCTAACATATTGCTTCCTCAATTGCTGAGCTTGTTTCACTTGTTAAATCCACTTTTTGTTCTAATACTCCTTCTTCGGCAGCCTGATATCACAGGATACAACATCTAAATAATCTTTCTTCTCTGATTTAACACATTCAAATCAACTGGATGTGTTCTCATTTGTTTGTTCTTCTGCCAAAGTATCTAATTTACTTTTAACATCTACTTGCATACATCACTAATTGTGTTCTGATACTGAATCTACCTATTTCCCATAATATTCATCTGACGTCAGCAACTTCTAAACCTCCTAGCAAGACCTTCAACTTTGCTTCCAGCTCTCAACCACCATAAAGGAGAGTAGATCTGAACACTGCTTCGTATATATCCAGTTTAGTAGTTTGGCAAACCTGTTCCTCAGTGAAAATATTTTTATACTGTTGGTAAAAGTCCATCCCTGCTTTATGTGTCTGATTACTTATTAAGCATTCTATGTTGTCTGATTACTTATTAAGCATTCTATGTTGTCTGATTACTTATTAAGCATTCCAGCCTAATCAACAATCACATCCAAATAATTAAAGTGTGTTACCTGTTCTAACCTGTTTTATTGTACTGCACAATTTATGATTTTGGGGTTTCATTTGAAATCACTGCATTTGGTTATCGAACATTTATCTTCATTCCAAATTTTTCAAAAGTTTTAATTAGTTGATTGAGGTCAGGCTTCTAGGTTTTTTGATTGGAGGTTTAACGACCACCGTGAGCAACTCAATGGGCTATAAGCAGTCGCCCGTCTTTAATTTAGGGTCACTGGTTCCAGGGAAGGGAGAGAGCCAGTGCTGTAAGACAAACACAACATCCATGCCTGACCGGGATTCGAACCCGGACCCCTTACGGACGAATGATCAGAGGCCAGCGCCTTAGACCACTGCGCCACCGGGGCGGCTAGGTTGTTTACAATCTTGGAAATTATCGTTGAATCATCTACATACACAGTAAACTGCTGATCTCAGAGCCACCTAATTCAACCTACAAAACCCCGCACGGGGATAACTGGTTTTCCAGTTATTTGGGGAGCGGCGCCCCCACGGCCCGAGCTGACCTTGTGACTGGTCAACATCTGATGTCATGCCACCGCTTGTTTTTTTATTTCGGTGCTGTTGGAGTTTGCAGGGACGGCTGTTCATCCAGCTGTTGGGGAGTCGCGGCCCCACGATCCCGAGCTGGTCTTGTGTCTCGCTTTTTCGTTTTTATTTATTTTCTCCACTGGCTAGTTGCCCGTGTTGTATACTCTACCTAATCGCTACCACGCTATGTACTAACACCCCGGTCTTGTGGTTTTGTTACCCTCCACCACTAACTGTTTTATATTAACCGCTCAGTTCGTAGGTTGCTGAGATTCCGTTTAGGTTCCCTTCCAGGATTTGTCTTCTTTGGATTTCTTTTTCCTTTTAGCTGGTTTGGGTGCTAGACCTACCTGCATGTTTGCCGCGTGCGGAGACCCGTGAGGCGGAAATGGGATGTCTGGCGGCTGAGGTCGCAGGAGACCGGAGAAGTGCCTCCTGTGCACCAACACTCCTCTTCGACCCCGGCTTCGCTGTAAACGGGAGGCTCGAGACTAACCCACCTCTAGTCAGAAGTCTTGTACCAAGTTGTGTACAGGGCTTTAGCGGCTTTTTTGTCGTATAGCACGGCAGGGTAAGCCCGGGGGCTGTGGGATCATACCAAAGGCGTTGGCATGACGGTACCCGGAGGCCGAAGTGTCCGCCGAGTGCGTGTGATCACAGCCAACGGACTATATCTGCAACGTATAAGCTCCAGAACTGTGTCCAGCGTCATTTTCTTGGCTTGCAGACCTCCAGTTCTCCCTTGTAGGGCTCGGTGCTGGGTGGAGTTGTCTGCAGACGAATCTTCCTCCTTTTTTCCGTGGGTAAAAACAAAAACAAAAACTCCAAATTTAAGTCACCTGAGAAAATGATAGTTGACAACGACTCTCCTTCGTCTTCTCAACCTACCAAGTCTCATAATCTTTAGACCTTGACCTGGACCAAGAATGTGGAACCTCTTCTTCGGCAGCTGTACCAGTCGCTCCGAAGCGTCTTCTCCCCTCGTTTGCTGTGAATACGCATGCTACACACTTAGTTGTGGAATCCATCGATCCGAATGAGAGACTGTCCACCAGATCTCCCTTTTTCATTTCTAAAGCTTTGGACGCTGCGGTTGGCCCCTTGAAGTCTGTGAGGAAGCTTCGCTCTGGGGACCTGCTTGTCCAAACTTGCAGTGTTTCTCAGAGTAACACTTTTCTGCACCTCACTAGTCTTCAAGGCATTCCTGTCAAAGTGACACCTCACCCGTTTCTTAACACCTCTCGGGGTGTTATTTCGGAGTTTGATCTCTTGCCATGCAGTGAAGACGAATTGGTGACTGAACTTGCAGATCAAGGTGTTATTGCTGCACGTCGTATGATGTTCCGGCGCGATGGTTCTTTGATTAAGTCTAAAAATGTAATCTTGACTTTTAACTCCCCGAAAGTTCCGACCGAAATCAAGGCTGGCTACTTGGTCTGTGGAGTTCGCCCGTACATTCCCAGTCCTCTGCGCTGTTTCAGGTGCCAGAGGTACGGGCATTCACAACGTTCATGTAACAGTTCCGCTCGTTGCGCAAATTGTGGCTCCAGTGAACATGACGGGGAAGGTTGCACTTCTGCGGCCTGCTGTGTTAACTGTGGTGAGGCCCATGCAGCTTACTCCCGCAACTGTATGAAATGGAAGGACGAGATGGCGATCCAGCGCCTCAAGACCCTGGAAGGCCTCTCGTACCCTGCTGCCAAGGCCAAGTTGGGTATTCCCACCAACCGACAGCGTACTTTTGCCGCAGTAGTTCAGTTTCTGCCACAACCCGTGCAGCCCTTTGTTCCGCGCCCTGTAGCTCTCGCCGCACTTGCCAAGAGATCTACAGCTGAACAAGCGACACAGGTGGATTTCCTCGAGCTCCAGCTTTTTCGACCAGCTGAGTCTGCGCCTTCTCTTTTGAAGACGACCGACTCTTCCAGTTCCCAGCAGAAAGCCTGCGCGTGCGGAAGACCCGGCCCTCAATCCGCAAAGGTGTGCAGTGTCCATCCAACTGTCGCGGTCCACCTGACCAACATTGCAACTGTCTCGGACTCAGCGAGGTCCCCACCCTCAACCAACATTATAGAGGAACATAGGGGGAGGAGAGTGACAGTTCGTCCCCAGCCTCAACCAACATTGCAGAGGAACATGGGGGGAGGAGAGTGACAGTTCGTCCCCGCCCTCGGCCAGCATTGCAGAGGAGCGTGGGGGGGAGAGTGACAGTTCGTCCCCCTCCTGGTGACTCATCCTATGTGTAGTTGTGTTCGATTTCGTGATGTGTTTTATCATTCTCATTCCTCAGTTTTCCTTAATCGGCTAGTTTTAACCATTGTACCGTGTTTTTAATACTGTTTGTTTCATTGTCTTTTTTGGCCCTTCCATCGTTTTCATGGTTCGGTTTTGCTTGGTCAGCCAGATTTGGGGATTTATGCCACGTTTTTTAATACTGTCCGTTTGTCTTGTGTCTGGCGCTCTTTGGCCAAACATGGCCCTTGCGCCATTAAAATCAACCAACCAACCAACCTACAAAACTAAACTACTTTCTTTAAGCATTTCATACATGGACAGAATGAGTTGTTACATATTTATGTTTAATAATATTAATTACAGGAATTACAATTATTAAGTATCACAAGAATGATATACGTACTTCATTCTGGAAAGACATTGGTCAAAGCAATGCCTTTTGGAAATGTGCTCCATGTTAAGAACTTCCTGAGAAAAAATTAAAACTGCCATCCTGGAGTAAGGATTAAACCTGCATCAGATTGAGGGAACTGCTTTTGCCAAATGTGCTCAAATCGAGTTAAATTCCTGCTACACAATGCTGTGATTTTGAAGTTTCGAATTTCACAGAATGCAGCATTCTGCAAAACAGAAACTGGAGCCATCCACAACTACACCATGATAGGGTTCTATTTATAGGTGGAAGTAAGGCCTTGACTGTAGGGAAGGAGACAAACACATCCCCTCATGAACTGAGTGAGGCTTATGTAGATAACCAACAGTTATTGTATTATTATTGAAAGCATAGGTGGGGGAAGGTAGGGGACATGGGGGTCTGGACCCCCCCCTTGGAATTTCATGGTCTCCCTCACTGGGGGTCTTGCTACGAAAGATTTATGGTTCACATGATTTATTGCTTTTTTAGGATGATTTTCTGGAGACCGCCACCATGCTTTACAGTTTCCTGGAAAATGCTTCAAGTACAATTTAAAAATTGATTTTACACAAATAAGTTGAACAGTTAACTCAGTGTTGTGTTTTGTTTTTCTCTTTAGAACAGTTCATTAAATAATTTTTTAAATTACTTAAAAGCAATAACCAGGGCAGTTTTCTCAAGTCCGAAAGTGCTGTACTCGGGATCAGAAAACTCAATGCATCTGCTAAATGAATAACTGAGCAAGAAATAACTCGAACTCAAATTAAGTGTTAAGTATACTACTGACCGCTGTTGAACCCCTGATTTTTTGACTGATTACCAAGAGGCAGGAAAAGACCCAGAAGAAGACCACATGGTAGATGGGTGGATGACATTTGAAAGAATGCTAGAGTGACATGTTCCAGGCAGAAAGCTGTAGAAGGCACTTGAAGCGACCGTCCAGTAATGGATTGATAATGATATGTACGATTATATACATATATATCCTACGGGTTCTTTTTCTCTCTCTCTCTCTGTCAATTTCTTTTTTATTTTTTTGGCTCTCAAAAAAGTTGATCCCCTTTAAAATTATTAGGTTTTGCCTCCCTTGATTAAAAGGTTATTTTTACGAGCACCTATTTCTTCTACTCTAAGAACTATCTCTTTTACATTATTACATGTAACTAATTTTAGTACAGCATGATTTATCCTACAATATTTTTTATTGCATTTAAAAAGTTGCTTTCACAAAACTTTATTTTCAGTAACAAATTACAGGTATTATGTAATATAAATAAGTAACATGCACACTCAAGCATATATTTATCTAGTTCAAGAAATAAAATTGCTGTATAAAATGCATGAGCTCTGACAGAAGGTTTCTAGAAAGCAATTTTTGCTATTCTTAGTAGGTTTATATTGTGTTTGTAGATTCAAAAAGATTTTTTACCTTCTTCAGTGTTTTTTTTTCTGTTTCAAAGAAGGTACTTATAGCTTTCAAATAACATGACTAAAAAATGTTAGAAATTAAAGAAAGCATTGATTGAAAAACATTACCATTATTATTTTTTATTATAGAAACAGCTCGAGAGATTTCATGATGCATTGCATTTGCAATTTGTTCATAAATGGATAGCGCATATATATATTTTTTTACCAAATGTTAAACTTGTAATAAATACACAGTTGACGTTAATTAGGAACATCAGATAGAAGTCATCGCTCTTTCCACGTTTATGAGTGAGTTACGGAAAAATTCTCGGTTCGATTCCCGGTGGCGGCCGATGAGAATTTTTCCGTGACTGACTTATAAACGTGGAAATAGCGATGACTTCTATTTGATGTTCCTAATCCACGTCAACTGTGTATTTATTATTCATTCGCCATCTAGTTATTTGTTCAGTTGCTGCTGTTCATCTTTGGTGAATCCCCAGCATTAGTGAGGGGCTCCAAAGAAGCAACCTGCCAGGTGGTCGGCAGTTTGTCGTATGTGAGTCTGGAGAATTTTGAGGCCGCTGTGGTGCAGTGAAAGCATATCCGGCGCGTAACTGGAAGACCCTGGGTTCGATTCCCGGTGGCGGCCGATGCGAATTTTTCCGTGACTCACTTATAAACGTGGAAAGAGCGATGACTTCTATTTGATGTTAAACTTGTATTTTTACAAAAAAGTAATAAAAACTGTAACACATATTATAAGGTGTTTATTTTAATTTACTAGTACCAACTTCTGAAAAGTTATTAACAGAAAGCATACCATTCACATAAGACCTTTCATAACCCCTGGGAACCTTCAAGACCCTGTGAAGAGGATAATAATAATAATAATGTATGTTTGGTTGTTTACTGCTTAAAACTTTATAGCAGAGTAGCAAATATATTAAAACATGGAATTTGTCTTTGAAATATGGAAGAATATTGCCAAAATGGGCACATATACATAAAACCACACTGAAGTATATATTCTTATATAAATTCCTTCAAACATGTAAAATTATGCAAATTAATTTTTTGCCATTCTTCTCTATAACTTGAGACATACAGAGGATGGACTATACATATGAAAATTGACTGCAAAATATGCATTAATATTAATATCCAAGCTGTGGTTGATCAGTGACTTTGAGACTATATGATTTGTACTTTTACTTTTCATCACCCTCTTGTCTAACTGTACCCCCTGAATATTGAAGAAGTTGCGCTTACTAATTATACCTGCTAGTTCCTAGGAAGACACAGGGCTAAAACTTGCATACAGGTAACACTCAATAATACTTGGCACTTGATCCAAATATCACCATGCCAGTACCTTAAATGCATAAGCTGTTGCATTTAAAAAATTGTGATTTAGATATATGCTTCACTTTTAGATTATTACTTGTATTATAAATCTGTTGTTTGTAGCCTTACATATATTTGTAAGAAATTTTTCATGTTTAGCACTTAAATTTATGTATTTCTACTACCTTCTGCTTATTTTGCAAAAAAATTAAAAAAAATTGGGCCAGTTATTCTCACTAAAAATTAATTATTAATTAAATTTCAGTATGTATTGTCATAGCGTTCTTGCAAGTCATTACAGGGAAATATTAAACATTACTTCTTAACCATGTAACTGCCATCTTCATCTGTCATCCACATGCGAAATTCTTCAGGAATATTACAAATTCTCCTTCTCTGAAGTGGGAATCAGACTGCATCTCTGGATTTTCATCTGATACCAGCATATGCCTAAAAAATATTTGTATTGCTGCATATTGTAGAAAGTTAAAAATTTATCAATTTGATATTTCAAACTGAACTAATAATTTCTAACCCTGTGTGTCTCTCATCAGGGCAGGTGACTGACTGTTACAGCAAGACGAGTGCTGTTATTGATGAGTAACCTTAAGATACACCATTTACTTAGAAATAAATTATCGTGGGTGGTTGTAATGAAATATTTTTTATTGTAGCTGCAAGGGAAAACAATTTTCAAGTTTTCTTGGGAGTTCTTTACTTGGATGACAGTTTAATTTCTTTCCATGGTAATTCTCTCATGGTTTAAAAAAAATTGCAAATAATTGCTTTAAGTGCCTTTCTTCAGAAAACTGCATATAGATTAGAGTATGGAAATGAACATAATGTGCTAAACAGAGAAACCCTTTACAAGCGGGTTTTTTTTTTCTTAGGTTAAAAAAGTAAAAATGAGCTGGTGTCCTAACTGCTTGGTCACTCGTGCCGTTGTTTACAGTGACACAACTTTTGAACCATTTAATGTGTAATCGTAGGCTTAGAGCTGACTATTGAGTAAATTAATGTTTGTAGCAGGTTTACTCACCTCAAAAACATCATTGTATTTAATTTGCACATGAGTTTGTGTGTGTGTGTTTAGAAAAAGTAAAAGTAACTAAAAATAACATTTCTTTTGAAGTTTGTGTTTAGCTGCACTTCACACTCAAGTAATACACTGCTGGACAATTGCTAAGGACGGATCATAAACGGCTATATAGCGCATAAAAAAGTAAGTGTGGTTGGATGCCAAGTGAAATAAAATAATGTCAGAATGCCAGGACATTACAAGAAAGACAATTTATTGTGCTCTGAAATCCAGAAGGCTTTGGAACGTGTTCAAGGGACAAACAGGCTATTTTGTGCAGAATACGTAAACGTGAAAAAATGCAATTACCGTCCGCAGGCGTTCCGGCGTAAGATGTCAATACGGGATATGGCCACCATGGAGGGCGATGCAAGATTCCACACGTCGTGTCATGCTTTGCACAACATTATCAAGCAGCTGTTGGGGTAATTTATCCCATTCTTCTGTCAGTGCACGGGATGAGGGTGTCCTTGTTTATTGGAGGGCATTGGCGACCAGCAAGACTCCTCCCCAAAGTATCCCACACATTTTCAATGGGATTCAGATCTGGAGAACGTGCTGGCCATACGAGGCGTTGAATATCCTCGCTCTCAAGACACTCCTGGACAGCGACTGTTCGATGACATGTTGCGTTGTCGTCCATGAAAATGAATCTATCACCGACAGCACCACGGAACATGCGAACATGAGGTAGCAGAACATCATTAATGTATCGTTGGCCAGTCATAGTCCCAGTTGGAAGCACATAGAGGGACGTACGGCCATTGATCATGATGCCAGCCCATACCATGACACTACATGTCGGATATCGGTCCCTTTCCTGTATGTTTGCTGGACAATATGCAGTACCACTATCGTGCCAGATCAGTTGTCGTCGACAATCAGACGATAGACTGTATCTACTCTCATCTGAGAAGAGGACAGCAGACCAGTCGTTATCAGTCCAATTGCGATGTTGATGGCACCATTGCAAACGGGCGGTACGGTGACGTCTGGACAATGGGATGCACACAACAGGACGGCGGGCGTATAGTCCTCCTTCATGCAAACGTCTGGCGACAGTTTTTCGGGAGATCCGCTTGCCAGTAGCAGCTATAAACTGATTTGCTACCTCACTAGCTGTGCTGCGCCGGTGTCTTTTTGTTGATAGCACTATGTACCGATCTTCTGCAGGTGTCGTATTGCGAACACGACCTCCCCCGTGACGTTTGCTACACTCTCCATTTGTTTGAAATGATTTCCAAAGCCTTGAAACAACACTGTGGCTGACGTCGAACTCCCTGGCAACATCTGTTATTTTTCGCCCTCCTTCACTCTTGCCAATAATAAGGCCACGCGTAAAATCATCTAGGTGATGTCGGGAAGACATACTGAAAATTGCAAGTTCGTCAATTGATTCTTTCCCTTTCAACTTTGCGTTTGAACAACAACTGTCAATACGCGGCAGATCCTTTATATCTCTTATCAGCGCTATGACGTCACGAACAAGTTCGGCAATCCAAAATTTGCATACGCACAACACGTCTTACTGTATCCCGCACTTATGCTAATTTCCACATTTTCCTGCCTTCCATTTTATGGTTGCTATTGTCATCCGTCCTTAGCAATTGTCCGGCAGTGTATTTTGATGTGCGATGCACAAAATCAAAGGTCCATCATCATGATCTCATTGAAATGACAAACCTTAGTAAAAACCCATAACTTTGAGATATTTATAATGACAAGCAAGGAAACGGAATACTGGGGTATTATGTTGATCATCACAAAGGGGTTTAATTTTTTATTTATATTTAGACATTCACACAAAATCTTCACTGTCACATTGCTTAAAAAAAAAAAAAACACTGGACATGGCTCAACCAAAAGAACAAGCTGGATTCAGGTGTGTCTGTAGCAAGCAAGCACTATAGATGACATCCGTGTACTGAGAAAACTCATTGGAAGAGCAAATGAATATGAATTTCCACCATGTGGGGCTTTTATTGATTACGAAGAGGGTTTTTATTTTGTGAAACCATCAGCAGTTATAATGTCTTTGAAATGCTTTAGTATTGAGATGAATACATTAATATTATTGCTAACATCTACTCGTATAAAAATGCAGGTGCAAAGGTTCTACAACTTGAGGGCCGCGGGTGGCCTAATGGGCAATGTTCGTGAATGCCACTGAAAGGACATCAGGTTCGATCCCAGGCAGGTACGAACGCTCGATCCACTAAATATCCGCCGTGCGTCGGATGGGCACGTTAAGCCGTCGGACCCCGGGTACTGGCCCCCGGTAATAAATAAGGGCGTCTTCTTCCCCCTTTCTACTTCGCTTCCGTGTCACTTTCCTATCAGGCACTCTAGCCCAAATCTCCTAGCTTCCTATTTCTAAGGGTTGTTTAAGACCTAGGGTCAAACACTCCCTTCCTAAAATCCTCTACATCTGATCATCTTCTACAACTTGAGGACACAGCACATATACAAATTGGAATGGGAGTGAGACAAGGTAACACTATATCTCCCAAGCTCTTCAATGTCACACTGCAGAATGTCTTTCAGTTATTGAACTTGGAAGACAAGCAGATAAAAATTATTAGAGATTATTTAACTCACCTTTGTTTTGCTGGTGACCAGGGCCTGACTAAGAAACCCAGAGCCAGAAAAATGCTGAGGTCCCCCATTGAAACTAAATCTTTTACCAATGTATAGTGCTGGAGATGTCATGTGATACACATGACACAATATATATATATATATATATATATATATATATATATATCATCATCATCATCATTGTCAACCATTATCAATCCACTGCTGGACGAAGGTCTCCCCAAGTTTCCTCCACAACGGTCTGTCTTGTGCCAGTCTCCTCCATGTCACCCCTGCATACTTTCGAATTTCATCCACCCATCTCCCATGTGGTCTTCTTCTGGGTCTTTTCCTGTCCCTTGGAATCCAATCTAAAATTTCGGCTGTCCATCGATGATCTGTCCTTCTGGCAGTATGTCCAGCCCATTGCCATTTCAGGGATTTAACTCTGATCATGATGTCTTCCACTCTTGTCATTTTTCGGATCCACGAGTTCCTCTTATCTCTCCTGGTTACACCAAGTATGCACCTCTCCATGCTGCTTTGAGTTGTCTGCAGCCTTTGTATGTCTCTTTTAGTTAAGGTCCACGTCTCTGCACCATACGTAAGCACTGGAAGGATGCATTGATCAAACACTTTTCTTTTAAGACATAATGGCATATTGCTCTTGAAAATTATGCATATATATATATATATATATATTGCTCTTGAAAGAGCAATATGCCATTATGTCGTAAAAGAAAAGTGTTTGATCAATGCATCCTTCCAGTGCTTACGTTTGGTGCAGAGACGTGGACCTTAATTAAAAGAGACATACAAAGGCTGCAGACAACTCAAAGACCATGGAGAGGTGCATGCTTGGTGTAACCAGGAGAGATAAGAAGAGGAACTCGTGGATCCGAAAAATGACAAAAGTGGAAGACATCATGATCAGAGTAAAATCCCTGAAATGGCAATGGGCTGGGCATACTGCCAGAAGGACAGACCATCGACGGACAGCCGAAATTTTAGATTGGATTCCAAGAGACAGGAAAAGACCCAGAAGAAGACCACATGGGAGATGGGTGGATGAAATTCGAAAGTATGCGGGGTGACAGGGAGGAGACTGGCAAAAGACAGACCGTTGTGCAGGAAACTTGGGCAGACCTTCATCCAGCAGTGGATTGATAATGGTTGACAATGATGTTATATATATATATAGGCAAATAATAATTAAAACAGACCAAGGAAACCCACAAACACCCAAACGAAACACACAATACATACCACCAAAGGAACAAACAATTCCCACATACTTGCTAAAAGCCCTGAACCTAAAAAACACAAAAACACGAAAGTACTCGAACCCATTACACTGTTAACGTACCGAATGGAACCCAAAATACAAACAAGAAACAAATGCAGAACAGCACCACAGCCGTCTCACTTTAAAAGGTGAAACACAAAACAAACAAAAAATCGAGACGACACTAAAATCAAATTAAATCAAATTAAACAGTTTTAATTTGATTTTAGTGTCGGCTCGGGGTTGAGGTCTGGAGATTGGCTTGGCCAGTCTAGAAGCGTGACCTGTTGCTGCTGGAAGGCTGCCTTCGCTACTCTGGAGGTGTGCTTCGGGTCGTTTTCTTGCTGCATGATCCATCCGGGTGGCATGTTCTGGTTTGCCCATGCGAAGACATCGTTGATGAGCATGTTCGTATAGCTCTGGCCTGTCATTATTCCGTCAATCTTGATGATGGGGCCCATTCCATTGCGAGAGAAGGCGCCATAAACCATGAGCGATCCTCCTCCGTGCTTGACAGTCGGCTGAATGAACTGGGGGTTGAATCTCTGGCCAGACGGACGTCGTACGTATCGGATGCCATCACTTCCGAACAAGTTGAACTTGCTGTCGTCGGTGAAAAGCACCTTACTCCAGTCCGCCGCGGTCCAGTGTCGATGACGGCGCGAACGCGACTCTGGCTCGTCGATTCTTGACTCCGATGAGTGGTTTCCTGGCGGGGCGTCTTCCATTCAATCCACCAGCAATGAGACGACGGGAGATGGCCATTCGGTTGACGTTCAAGTCGTCGCTGTCGCGGAATTCGGTGGCGATGTCCACAGCAGTCAAGGTGGGATCAGCACGAGATCGACGGAAGATGCATCTATCCTGACGCAACGTAGTGGAACGAGGCCTACCACATCGCGGACTGTTCTCGACGGTCCCAGTATTCTTATAACGTTGTAGCATAGCTAAAATGAACTGGTGTCGGATCTTCAGGGCCTTCGCAATGTCGGTGACGCGCATTCCGGATTCCATCATGTTCACGGCCGCCTGGCGAGCTCCAACAGGGATCTCCGCCTTTATTTTACCCATTTCTGAAAACCTAAGATTGACTTATTATCACACTACACATCAGAAAACCCACAAAAATCACAAGAAAAACATTAATACATGCAGCAAACAAATGGGTAATAATTGGCGACTCTTGAATATGGCCCATTTCGAACGACAAATTCGCTCTGAGCAAAATACAAACTACGCGGCATTGTAACCCACGAATCAACACATATCGTATCCCAAAATGACCCGATTTGGTCCAGCAGAAAAAAAAATATTGTCGAAAAAGTGTTTCGCCAAATACTTTTGTTCGCTACTGTATATATATATATAAAGTCATACAATTTTATTAATAATAATCTATGAATTTGTAATAATGGTTTTAATAATACAATTATCAAACAATTTAATAATCTAAATTCTAAAGCAAAATTTATTGCCATTTTAATGTAAATTCTAAAGCAAAATTGGTTGTGATTTTAATAATCTAATAACTTAACATTTTAGTAACCTAAATTCTGAAGCTAACTTGATTGCGATATTAAACTGAAACAGCAATTTCAGAGAGTAGTAACAAATGATTTTGTGAAAATTAAAACTATCGATTTAATGAAAGCATGGATGGGAGTTTGACCCTGATAAGAGGGAGCAACAAAACCCCGCATAAAATAATTTTACAATAATAATAATAATAATGAAAAATTCAATAATGATTAGGTTATTTCTAGGAACAGTTAAAAAAAAAAGTCCCTGCAGTAGAGGGGGGGGGGGTTGATAACATAGTCAATTTTGCAAGTACACCCTCAGAGATGCAGAGTATGCTTCAGAAACTTAATGACAAAAGTAAAAAAGTTTACCATTATGTGTTAAAAGGAAAGTGTTTAATGAACGCATCCATCCAGTTCTTACTTGTGGATCAGAGACATTAACCTTAACTAAAAAAGACAGAGACTATGAACAAATCAAAGAAACATGGAGAGATGCTTACTTGGTGTCACCAAGAAAAGTAGGAAAATAACTCTTGGATCAGGAAAATGACCAAGAGTGGATGACAACATAATCAGAGTGAATACCCTTGAATAGCAATGGGCTACACATATTGCTTGAAGAACTGACCACCATTAGACAACCGAAATATCGCAATGGATACTGAAGAACAGCAAAACATCCAGAATAAGACCACATGAGAAATGGGGGAAATTGCAAAGTATGGTGAGAGACGTCAAAGATGATTGTTCAGGATGGAAAGTTGTAGAAGAGACTTGGTGAGGCCTACATTTAGCAAGCAGTGGATTGAGAATGGTTGGTGATGGATTTTGTAATTCAGCATTTCACTTTGTTTTGTGTGTTAGTGTGTGAGTCAGTGAGTTCTAAGGATGGAAGTCCCTGGTTTTACCCATAAAGTGCCAAGAACAATACAGCAAAGCCAGAACCCAGTTCATGCTGTAGTGACACAACTGCCCAATCTGCTGACAAATCCAACCTGGCCGCCCCGGTGGCGCAGTGGTCTAAGCGATGGCCTCTGATCATTCGTCTAAACGGGGTCCGGGTTCAAATCCCGGTGAGGCATGGATGTTGTGTTTGTCTTACGGCACTGGCTCTTTCCCTTCCTTGGAACCAGTGACCCTAAATTAGGGACGGGCGACTGCTTTTAGCCCATTGAGTTGCTCACGGTGGTCGTTAAACCTCCAATCAAAAAAAAAAAAAAATCCAACCTGCCCTGCTCAGGCTTTTTAAGTCTGACTGTTGACAATATTTTGATTTTGCATAATAAATCTTTATTTAAGTTATGGTTCAATGATTTATTGCTTCAATTTGCAGCTATTTCTTTGTTACCCTTAAATTTGATTTTTTTATTACTCTAACAGACCTTTAAACTAGCTTTGTACCTTGATATTGTGAAATGAGAAAAATGTAAAAAGAATGTGAATTAAGATCCAATAAATATGAGCTGCATATTTTAATTGGCTTATGGAAAAAATGAAATTTCTTGAAGTCAGCAGAAAAATTGCAATCTAGGGGCCCATACTTAGTGATGCTTAACATATGCATACATCTATACATAATACCTAAGGTATTTTATCTGATATTGACAAAGTATTTCTCACGTTGTTTGCTCTGTGAGGCACGTGCTCCCGGCCCCGAGAGGTCCCTTACGTTACGGACCTTTGGTTAGTTATAAAAAAAATAATTGCAGAAATGAAACAGTTAGGTTATACAATTTCAGTTCCACATTCATTCACTTGCACAATCAAACGTTTAAAATTTACTATTAATTAAAATATTTTAGTAGAAAGAGTTACATACTCATCGGGTCAGGAGACGTCTCACAAGGGGTTCGTTGAATTGCATTTTTCGTAATATGCATACATACCTGAAACTTGATACAATCAGTAATTTTGCCAGATTATAACTTACAAATCAATTGTAACCAACAGCAATTGCTTGTATTTAATTGGTGTTGTGGTATTGAGGTCAGCTCAGCTTTCAGAAATGTGGGTTGACATGTTAGAATCAGCCAATGATTAAGTAGTTAGCATAATAACTTTTCAGCCTGGTGCCTCAGTATGAATCACATGGAAATTTTATGTTTTGTTTTTTTACCATATTTAATCCTACTGCAATATGAACCAAAACATACTGGCTGAAGACAGCACTCTGCTAGGCAAAAAATCACTAAGACATTAATATTTTATTTTGTAAGTGCGTAGTAATTTTCAGGAAACATTACTTTTGATGCTAAAAATTCTACAAATTTACCTGAATTTGAGTCCAGAGCAAAATTTGCATGTTGCTTCAGGATAATTTCCACCAACAATCCTCATGATGACAGTATGAAGGAGTAGCTCATTCCTAGTTCAGGATTCTGGTTCCATGCGAAGAAAACAACCAGAACCAAACTGTACATAATGAGATGAACCCTGCCTTAAGAAATACGGAGTGACATCTTTCATCTGTGCAGTACTCAAGTAGTAGGGTAAAAGACATTACCCTAACACAGGGCCGGATGGAGCTTTTGCCGGGCCCAGAAGCAAAATTTCATTGCTGTCATTAAAAAATTAATTTCATATTTTTAAAAAAAGTTACGTGAAAAATGTACGTAAAAAACACGGTGTGAAACTCACAAATTTGCCGATGACGAAGACGAATCCGTCTGCTCTAGAGCCGAATGCTTTACCAATTAAGCTACACCGACGGAATTTATTGCTGTAACTTTTCCGCCTGGACATGTGCTTTACCTCTGTAGTACGTCATAACGAAAACTGTCATAAAGACAAAATGATTATCTCAAAGACGTATTTGCTTCAAGTTTAACAAAAACACCATAATATGATTGAAAATTAAGAGAGAGTGAGAAAGAGAGAGCTCTTAAAATCTACAATTTTCTTTCCGGGGAGATGGGGTTGAGGTTGTATTATGACTCTTTATAAAAACTTCCTCACAAAATGATGAAAAGATACCTACGAAGCGAAAATTTTGGGATTACGAATATTTTTGTGTAGAAAATAAGGATCCCTCTAAAATAAATTTGTATTAATAGTTTTTTTCCCCTGATACATGTTTTAGTGATTGATTTTCAATGCAAAGAGGAGAAATTGACAAATTAGTGACTTTTTTACACGTTCATATATGAAAATTGCTTTTTTTTAATTTCTAGTAATGCTTTTTAAGTCACTGAATAATAGCCTCCACATGTAGCCCGAAACCAACTTTGATATTGTTCTTTTTATTTCTTTAAAATAAAGTATCCAGTTTGCACGCAAATTGTTAAATACATACTAGAAGTAAGGGCTACAAAGTGATGAAATTTAATTTGCTATTTCATGAATGCCGAAAATATTACGGTGGTTACAATAATCACTTGAAATCTGCAAACCTCAATATTTGTTCGGCGAAGGGCGATAACCTATTCGAAAATGGGGGATCGGAAACAAACAAACAAAAAAAAAATATTTTTAAGGGCCTTGCGCCCCAAAACATACACACACAAAATAATAATTGTAAAAAAAATCTACCGAAAATGATTTTTTCCTAAATTGCGGGGCCCGGGGCTATCATCCCGGTTGCCCCTATAGTCTAGCCGGCCCAAGGAGGTTAGAATAATACTTCTGGAGATGCCCTGAGTCCCTTAACCGTGAAGCCGCAAGGTGTGGGAATTTGGCATTGTTTACGTGATACCTATGTAATTTCAACTGTGTGTATTTTAGAATTGCGTGGTTTTGGGTTGCAGAAGTCGTGTTAATATCAAACCGAAATTAATTATACTTCTTATACGAGTGAAGTTTTCAATTTTAACGTTATGTTTTGTTTAGAATTAGCACTAATGTTCGTGTATTTCAATTTATAAAAATGGAAAAAGGCCTCAAAATAATTAAGAATTTTATAGTTTCAGCATTTTCTCACACATCGGCAGCAAGTTACGATGCGGAATAGGAAACATTTTCGACGAAAGAAGGCGATTCGGCCAACACAAAATGCATTGCAATAACCTTGAAAACCACCAGCTTTCCCACACTTTGACGGCCGTCGCTCGCGGTTATAGGCTTCACACAAAGTGGTACTGCTCCATGAACAAGGGAATCTCCTACCTCCTTGAGCCAGCCCTGCTAACAGTTTTGTTTTTAATGCTTGTATCTGAATATCATGCGAGATGTGTGGCTGTTCAAATTACTTGGTTCAAGTTACAACAGAGAGGGCCGCCCCGGTGGCGCAGTGGTCTAAGCGATGGCCTCTGATCATTCGTCCGAACGGGGTCCGGGTTCGAATCCCGTGAGGCATGGATGTTGTGTTTGTCTTACGGCACTGGCTCTCTCCCTTCCCTGGAACCAGTGACCCTAAATTAGGGACGGGCGACTGCTTATAGCCCGTTGAGTTGCTCACGGTGGTCGTTAAACCTCCAATCAAATAAAAAAAAAAAAAAAAAAAAAAACAGAGAGGAAAAATTTCTTGTAGCATTATTTTTTAAGTATGGAACTGTACTCAACAACACTTACAGTGGCGGATTTAGAGTCACCGGGGCCCTGCGCACAGCACTGGGTTTTGCCCTCCCCGCCCCCTCACTTTGCTGGGCATTCTTAAAATGTAATCCGCGCATTTTAGCTCTCTCCCACTAATGTATAAAAAAAATTGTAATCGCAAAAAACAAATTGACTCCCAGATTTCAACAGAAATACTCATTTTGCCCTTCCCTGAATATGATTTGACTATTTCATGGTGGTGTCTATATATATATGTGTGTGTGTGTGTGTATGTGTGTGTGGTTTGTTGTCGCCATAACTCAGAAACTATTATAGCTATCCAAGACGAAATTTAATACTCAGGGCTTTTGTGATCCATGATGACAAGAAAATGGTTGAAGTTAAAAACTGGAAAGCCTTTTGTCAAGGAAGAAAAGTCGGAACTTTTATAAAGATGACCACTGAGCCATAGTACTTTTACATGTTCCGTAAGGTTAGTTTATGGTACTGCTTTAATTGACATTTATGTTATATGCGGTGAGGTATTTACTGGTGGCGCAGTGGTCTAAGCGATGGCCTCTGATCATTCGTCCGAACGGGGTCCGGGTTCGAATCCCGGTGAGGCATGCATGTTGTGTTTGTCTTACGGCACTGGCTCTCTCCCTTCCCTGGAACCAGTGACCCTAAATTAGGGACAGGCGACTGCTTGTAGCCCATTGAGTTGCTCACGGTGGTCGTTAAACCTCCAATCAAAAAAAAAAAAAAATCTACTGTCGCATATTATCAGATTCTTTTTTTATTTTTTATTTAGGCTTTAACGACCACCATGAGAAACTCAATGGGCTATAAGCAGTCGCCCGTCCCTAATTTAAGGCCACTGGTTCCAGGGAAGGGAAAGCCAGTGCCGTAAGGCAACATCCATACCTCACCGGGATTCGAACCCGAACTCATCTCGGATGAATCGTCATAAGCTAGCGCTTAGACCACTGCGCCACCGGGACTGCCTCGTCAGATTCCACCCCACTGACAGTTCCCTTACAGACAGTCCGAATATGGATGAAATCTATTCCTGTGCCTCATAAAAACACGTTTTCCAATGCCATTTTATTCGTACAATAACAGTCTTGTGATTACCTCTTAAACTAAACTTAATGGGAGAAAAATAATTTTAAGAGAAAGATAGGGAGTCATGTAAAACACCGAACTAAAGAGCTAAATGTTCATTACATTCAAAGAAAATTGGCCGGAAATAATACCCCAATTTCTAAGCTCAGTTGTAATGCAGTATTAAGTAACATTACCGTCAAACGATATTTAGTGAGCTTGCATTTAAGCTAGTAAATTCATACTTGTAGATGACGTACTTCGATTTCGGGCAGAATTATGCCCCCAAATTTCCCGAAACCCAGATCAGCGAATTTATCCCTCGCTCTATGACTTTTCTCTCTTTTTTTTTATTTAGAAGCAAAATTAAATATATATAAATTATTATTTTTGAGGCCCTCCAGCATCGCGGCGCCCCGCGCCTGAGCTTCGTTGGCTTCCCTGTAAATATTCCCCTCCTCACTGAAGTCTCAAACCTAGTCTTATGTAACCATATTTATCCCTAAAATGATACTGTGTAAATTACCCAGTTCTTAGAAAACTAAATATTCATAATTTCTTTGTATTAATAATTACCTGCAAGAAGTGGTTTCAAACGGTCGTAAGATAAATGCTTTATGAAACTGATTTAGGATAGTTTGAAACCTATCTATATATTTATCTATCTATCTATGGAAATTTATAGGCCACCCCGTTGGCCCATCGGTCGCCAAACTTTCGGACCTCACGGACCACTAAATTCATAATTTTAAATACCGCGGACCACTAATATGATTTTTTTTAAAAAGATAAATACATTTGTAAAATAATGATCAGAGAATTTCCATTTTATTAATATGAAATGCACCAATTTAATATAACAAAATTATAAATGCTTATTTAATTATAACAAAATTATAAATGCTTATTTAATCATAACAAAATCTGTAAAGGTTGTTTAATTGTAACAAAATTATTAAAGTTAGTTTAATAATTACAAAATAATTGAAGCTTATTTAAGTATTACACATTTTTAGTGTGATATTTGTTCCGGCTTGTTTAAAAGAAATTCATGGATTTTTGGCTCCAATGACGTTACTGCAAGACTGAGAGCCGTATTTATTTCAAGCCGAGACCGGTTCCGAGTTTTAATTGCTGTGACAGATGAAAATGTCTTTTCGCACAAATATGCTGTTGAAAATTGAATCAAGATTTTCATTGCTTTTTCACTCAGCAATGGGTATTCACTTTTTATGGAGAGCCAAAAATGAGGTATTGATAAGGATGACTGGAATTTAGCTTTGAGACTGTCGTCGGATGATAGATCGATGAGGTTTTCTTTTTCATTCATGCTTAAATTGCTATCTTCAATGTTTGCTGTATGGATCTATTATCCATATATTGCCATGTCTGGGATCTTCTTTCTTTGGGTAATAACGACCAAAAGATTCTGTGAGAGAAAAGCACCGCAAGCACTAGCAACGAAGTCTCTATATGAGGTTTAGTTCCCACTTTGCTCAACTCGCAGTCTTGTATTTTTGGAAGAACGAAATACTCAAGATACGGGACATGATGCCCTGACTGGAAAGAAATTAAAGAAAAGTGAATGAAAAATCATAGTTGTGGGAGTGTAGGGTTGACCATTTAGTGTAATAAAGTTGTAAGCTACCTATATACTTACTTACCTGTGTTATAGTGAACATTCCCTGGAAACGCCAGTCCAGAGGAAAACGAAGGGCGGAGACCTGAAAATAAAAAGAGAAAAGCATCACAAGCACCAGCAACGAAGTCTCTATATAAGGTTTAGTTCCCACTTTGCTCAACTCGCAGACTTGTATTTTTGGAAAGAACGAAATAATCAAGATACGGGACATGATGCCCTGACTGGAAAGAAATTAAAGAAAAGTGAATGAAAAATCATAGTTGTGGGAGTGTAGGGTTGACCATTAAGTATAATAAAGTTGTAAGCTACCTATATACTTACTTACCTGTGTTATAGTGAACATTCCATGAAAACGCCAGTCCACAGGAAAACGAAGGGCGGAGACCTGAAAATAAAAAGAGAAAAGCACCACAAGCACTAGCAACGAAGTATCTATATAAGGTTTAGTTCCCACTTTGCTCAACTCGCAGTCTTGTATTTTTGGAAAGAACGAAATAATCAAGATACGGGACATGATGCCCTGACTGGAAAGAAATTAAAGAAAAGCTAATGAAAAAATCATAGTTGTGGGAGTGTAGGGTTGACCATTAAGTGTAATAAAGTTGTAAGCTACCTATATACTTACTTACCTGTGTTATAGTGAACATTCCCTGGAAACGCCAGTCCAGAGGAAAACGAAGGGCGGAGACCTGAAAATAAAAAGAGAAAAGCATCACAAGCACCAGCAACGAAGTCTCTATATAAGGTTTAGTTCCCACTTTGCTCAACTCGCAGACTTGTATTTTTGGAAAGAACGAAATAATCAAGATACGGGACATGATGCCCTGACTGGAAAGAAATTAAAGAAAAGTGAATGAAAAATCATAGTTGTGGGAGTGTAGGGTTGACCATTAAGTGTAATAAAGTTGTAAGCTACCTATATACTTACTTACCTGTGTTATAGTGAACATTCCCTGAAAACGCCAGTCCACAGGAAAACGAAGGGCGGAGACCTGAAAATAAAAAAGAAAAAAGCACCACAAGCACTAGCAACGAAGTATCTATATAAGGTTTAGTTCCCACTTTGCTCAACTCGCAGTCTTGTATTTTTGGAAAGAACGAAATAATCAAGATACGGGACATGATGCCCTGACTGGAAAGAAATTAAAGAAAAGCTAATGAAAAATCATAGTTGTGGGAGTGTAGGGTTGACCATTAAGCGTAATAAAGTTGTAAGCTACCTATATACTTACTTACCTGTGTTATAGTGAACATTCCCTGGAAACACCAGTCCACAGGAAAACGAAGGGCGGAGACCTGAAAATAAAAAAGAGAAAAGCACCACAAGCACCAGCAACGAAGTCTCTATATAAGGTTTAGTTCCCACTTTGCTCAACTCGCAGTCTTGTATTTTTGGAAAGAACGAAATACTCAAGATACGGGACATGATGCCCTGACTGGAAAGAAATTAAAGAAATGTGAATGAAAAATCATAGTTGTGGGGTTGTAGGGTTGACCATTAAGTGTAATAAAGTTGTAAGCTACCTATATACTTACTTACCTGTGTTATAGAGAACATTCCCTGGAAACGCCAGTCCACAGGAAAACGAAGGGCGGTGACCTGAAAATAAAAAAGAGAAAAGCACCACAAGCGCGTCTCTATATAAGGTTTAGTTCCCACTTTGCTCAACTCGCAGACTTGTATTTTTGGAAAGAACGAAATAATCAAGATACGGGACATGATGCCCTGACTGGAAAGAAATTAAAGAAATGTGAATGAAAAATCATAGTTGTGGGGTTGTAGGGTTGACCATTAAGTGTAATAAAGTTGTAAGCTACCTATATACTTACTTACCTGTGTTATAGTGAACATTCCATGAAAACGCCAGTCCACAGGAAAACGAAGGGCGGAGACCTGAAAATAAAAAAGAGAAAAGCACCACAAGCACTAGCAACGAAGTATCTATATAAGGTTTAGTTCCCACTTTGCTCAACTCGCAGTCTTGTATTTTTGGAAAGAACGAAATAATCAAGATACGGGACATGATGCCCTGACTGGAAAGAAATTAAAGAAAAGCTAATGAAAAATCATAGTTGTGGGAGTGTAGGGTTGACCATTAAGTGTAATAAAGTTGTAAGCTACCTATATACTTACTTACCTGTGTTATAGTGAACATTCCCTGGAAACGCCAGTCCAGAGGAAAACGAAGGGCGGAGACCTGAAAATAAAAAAGAGAAAAGCATCACAAGCACCAGCAACGAAGTCTCTATATAAGGTTTAGTTCCCACTTTGCTCAACTCGCAGACTTGTATTTTTGGAAAGAACGAAATAATCAAGATACGGGACATGATGCCCTGACTGGAAAGAAATTAAAGAAAAGTGAATGAAAAATCATAGTTGTGGGAGTGTAGGGTTGACCATTAAGTATAATAAAGTTGTAAGCTACCTATATACTTACTTACCTGTGTTATAGTGAACATTCCATGAAAACGCCAGTCCACAGGAAAACGAAGGGCGGAGACCTGAAAATAAAAAAGAGAAAAGCACCACAAGCACTAGCAACGAAGTATCTATATAAGGTTTAGTTCCCACTTTGCTCAACTCGCAGTCTTGTATTTTTGGAAAGAACGAAATAATCAAGATACGGGACATGATGCCCTGACTGGAAAGAAATTAAAGAAAAGCTAATGAAAAATCATAGTTGTGGGAGTGTAGGGTTGACCATTAAGTGTAATAAAGTTGTAAGCTACCTATATACTTACTTACCTGTGTTATAGTGAACATTCCCTGGAAACGCCAGTCCAGAGGAAAACGAAGGGCGGAGACCTGAAAATAAAAAAGAGAAAAGCATCACAAGCACCAGCAACGAAGTCTCTATATAAGGTTTAGTTCCCACTTTGCTCAACTCGCAGACTTGTATTTTTGGAAAGAACGAAATAATCAAGATACGGGACATGATGCCCTGACTGGAAAGAAATTAAAGAAAAGTGAATGAAAAATCATAGTTGTGGGAGTGTAGGGTTGACCATTAAGTGTAATAAAGTTGTAAGCTACCTATATACTTACTTACCTGTGTTATAGTGAACATTCCCTGAAAACGCCAGTCCACAGGAAAACGAAGGGCGGAGACCTGAAAATAAAAAAGAGAAAAGCACCACAAGCACTAGCAACGAAGTATCTATATAAGGTTTAGTTCCCACTTTGCTCAACTCGCAGTCTTGTATTTTTGGAAAGAACGAAATAATCAAGATACGGGACATGATGCCCTGACTGGAAAGAAATTAAAGAAAAGCTAATGAAAAATCATAGTTGTGGGAGTGTAGGGTTGACCATTAAGCGTAATAAAGTTGTAAGCTACCTATATACTTACTTACCTGTGTTATAGTGAACATTCCCTGGAAACACCAGTCCACAGGAAAACGAAGGGCGGAGACCTGAAAATAAAAAAGAGAAAAGCACCACAAGCACCAGCAACGAAGTCTCTATATAAGGTTTAGTTCCCACTTTGCTCAACTCGCAGTCTTGTATTTTTGGAAAGAACGAAATACTCAAGATACGGGACATGATGCCCTGACTGGAAAGAAATTAAAGAAATGTGAATGAAAAATCATAGTTGTGGGGTTGTAGGGTTGACCATTAAGTGTAATAAAGTTGTAAGCTACCTATATACTTACTTACCTGTGTTATAGAGAACATTCCCTGGAAACGCCAGTCCACAGGAAAACGAAGGGCGGTGACCTGAAAATAAAAAAGAGAAAAGCACCACAAGCGCGTCTCTATATAAGGTTTAGTTCCCACTTTGCTCAACTCGCAGACTTGTATTTTTGGAAAGAACGAAATAATCAAGATACGGGACATGATGCCCTGACTGGAAAGAAATTAAAGAAAAGTGAATGAAAAATCATAGTTGTGGGAGTGTAGGGTTGACCATTAAGTGTAATAAAGTTGTAAGCTACCTATATACTTACCTGTGTGATAGTGAACATTCCCTGAAAACGCCAGTCCACAGGAAAACGAAGGGCGGAGGCCTGAAAATAAAAAAGAGAAAAGCACCACAAGCACTACGCACCACTACCCGGATAATAAGAGAAATTAATCAGATTTGTTTCTCACAATTTTTTTTTCTTTTTCCCTTCACTCTGGAACAGTGACTGAAAACCGAGCTTTAGGAAAACTCAACTTTTAATAGTTGAATCAGATTTGCCTGTCTCAGCACGAGAACAAAAAAAAAAAAGTAAAAAGTAAAAAGTGACACTTTGTTTCAAGTAATTTTTTTTTTTTTTTTTTTAGCCCCTAAAATTGATTATTTTTCCTTTATAAATTTAGTGCTACTGAATGGATAGGTAACCTGGGAAACAAAAAATGTAAGAAATATAGAGCGATCATGCAGAATGGAGAAAAAAAAAATTCAGAAAATGAGGGGAGTAAATAGATGGAGTTTTGAAAGAACAGAAACTCCCCTCCCCCAGTGTTTTTTTTTTTTTTCGACTACAAGCCGAAGGGAGAAAAAAATTTTGTTAGCTTTCAACCCCAATTCACATACAAATTATTTTGCCGTTTGAATATTGGCAACAACTTGGTCGAAAGGGACCGGGTACGGAGAACTGGCCACATTGCAATTTCAGTGCCATAAAATTGTTCTGAATAATATCGTGTGGCCATATTTCCCACTACTTGAGCAACTATTGTCCACAAAACATTTTTTTTTTATTATTTCATTTTCAATAAGAAATTTGGGCATTTCCTTGATTTTCGGGCCAAAGACAAAGCGGACAACTGGCCAGAAAAATTTTAAGGGGCCGTATAAAAAAAACGTTTTCAACCGCTTTGTGGCCACGTCCCCAGAGGTTTGTTATGTGAGTCATATAAAGTTCCCGTAATTTCGTTTTTTCTTAATGCAATATATAATGTAATTCTTTTAAAAAATTGTTTATAATCAACAACTCAACAAAAGAATTTCAGGGTATATAAACTACAGCTCAACAAATTTTCTGCGGGCATGTGCAAGCTCAGAAAACCTGTCCGGGCGGGAGGGAGGGCTTAATACTAAAATATAAAATGTAAAGAATTTCCGGTCCGATTCGGAGATTTTCAGCGTTTTCTAACTAAAACTCTACAAATTATCTGAGAGCACGTGCAAACACAGGACACCAGTCGGGGGTGGGCTAAGACTGAAAATATAAAACAAAGAATTTGTGTTCCAAACGGGAGATTTTCAGCGTTTATAAATACTACAATTCAACAATTTCTCTGCAGGCATGTCAGGAAATCTGTCGGCCCGCCCGGGGGGGGGGGTAAATGTTAAAAATGTAAAATGTAAAGAATTTCTGGTCCGATTAGGAGGTTTTCAGCGTTTACAAATTACAACCCAACAATTAAATTATCTGGCGGCGCGTGCAAACTCAGAAAACCTGTCCGGGCTCAAACACCGCAAACATAAAATGTAAAGAATTTGTAACCCAATCGAGAGATTTTTGGCGTTTACAAATTACAACCCAAGAAATCATCTGACAGCGCTTGCAACTGCAAACCTTGGGGGGGACTTAATACCGAAAAAAAAAATATAAAGAATTTCTTGTCCGATTCGAAGGTTATCAGCGTTTAGTAACTACAGCTCTACAAATTCTCTGCGGGTATGTGCTAACGCAGAACACCTGTCTGGGGGGGGGGCACTTAATGCCAGACAGGTTTTCTGCGTTTACACGCGCCGCCAGATAATTTGTTGAGTTGTAATCTGTAAACGTCTAAAATCCCCCGATTAGGCTACAAATTATTTACATTTTATTTTATTGGTATGAAGCCCCCCCTCAAGACAGGTTCCTTGCGCTTGCACGCGCCGTCAGATAATTTCTTGGGTTGTAATTTGTAAGCGCCGAAAATCTCCCGATTGGGCTACAAATTCTTTACATTTTATTTTTTTCGGTATCAAGCCCCCCCCCCGACAGGTTTGCAGGCGCCGTCAAATAATTTGTGGGGTTGTAAATGCTGAAAACCTCGCTATCGGACCAGAAATTCTTTATACTTTCAGCACAACTCCCCCCCCGGACATCTTTCCTGGGTTTGCACATGGCCGCAGAAAATCTGTTGAGTTGTAGTGTTTGTAAACGCTGAAAATCTCTCGTTTGGGATACAAATTCTTTGTTTTATATTTTCAGTCTTGGGCCCACCTCCCCCTGACTGGTTTCCTGTGTTTGCACGTGCCCTCAGATAATATGTAGAGCTGTAGTTAGTAAATGCTGAAAACTTTCGGATCGGACCAGAAATTCTTTATATTTTTTCCGCCCCCCCCCCAAAGTTTGCATTTGCACGCGCTGTCAGTGTCAGATGATTTCTTGCGTTGTAATTTGTAAACGCCAAAAATCTCTCGCTTGGGTTACAAATTCTTTACATTTTATTTTTTCGGTATTTGAGCCTGTAGTTTTTAAACCGTGAAATGCTTTTGTTGAGTTGTAGGTTATAAACATTTTTCTGTAAAGAATTACATTAAATATCGCAGCTAAGGAAATACGAAATTACGGAAACTTTATGTGACTCAGATAACTAACCTCTGGGGACGTGGCTAGGAAGTGGTCGAAAACGCAATTTTTATACGGCCCCTTAAATTTTTTGTGACCAGTTTTCCTACACCCGGATCTAGAGCATAATATAATTGAAGAAGTGATATTCTTCTATCCTTTGCATTCCGTAAAACTAATACAACTTCCAGTGATTAGCAGTGAAAAGAAACATGTGATGACTGCCTTTTCTTCTCGAAGTAGGAAATTCTATTCCAAACTTTTTTATTTTTAAATTTAGCTGGCCGGTCCGGGCAACTAGATTTTTTATTTACCTGCCCAGGGCAATAATTTACATGCACCGGACATCTCGGGCATGATATTTTTTTAAGCACTGACAATGCTGCGCTTATTCTTTAATTTTGATGGAGAGATTTGCCAATGGTCATCAGCTGAAAATTTTAACTTTACATAGCGACCTAAGTGAAGGCTACTTTCGTAAGGAAAAAGCAATGCTTCTCCTGTCTTACGTATTTTGACTCTCAAACAGCAGATAAACTTGAGTATCTGGGTGAAAAGGATTTAGTGAAAAATCTACAATCTTTATTTAGTGAAATTATTCAGTCATTTTAAGCTCTTTTGTTCGTACGAAAGGAAACCCAGATATTGTATACTAAATTCTAAGGACGCTAATACGGATTAGCTAGCGAACATCATTGCAGGATCCCAAGACTGAAAGGGAAAAATAAGACTAACCCGATCCAAATAACATTGAGAATTACTGTAATTGGCTTTAACATGTCAATACCAGCTGACTTAGGAGGGCGAGACCAGGGAAAGGAGGTGTGTTATTCAATCGCTAATCTGTTTCTGTCTACTGCTACTACGAAAGGTAAGCGCGCAAAGCAGCCAGTGCTCGCTAGACCAATGTGACCAAGTTTAGAAATATGAAGCTTTATTACGCGTATTCTGTTATATTTTCTAGGAAGATTTATCTTTAAAAAAAAAGGAATTTTAAGGATATCGCCCACGTTTCATGTTCTTTTCGGAGTATTTTAATTTAATATAATTATATTTTTTGCTGCACGGAAAATTTTTGGCTGAAACGTTCAGGAAATTTCTATCTCAACCAAAATGTAAAATGAAATTTGTGATGATGTTGCCAAATTCAAGAATGCAACATTCATTTCGTTTTCTGTAATCTCCCCCCCCCCAGCTGCGCTTATTGCTTTCGCAAAAGAAAAAGAAAATCATGCAGGTTATATTCCTGAATTTGGCAACTTTTTATTCATGAGATGAATTCCTCACCGATAACAACTTAAAATGCCCCTAAACGTTACAGCGTGATTTTTTTCTTCGTAATGATTTTTTTTTTTTTTTGATTGGAGGTTTAACGACCAACGTGAGCAACACTATGGGTTAAAAGCAGTCGCCCGTCCCTAATTTAGGACCACTGGTTCCAGGGAAGGGAGAGAGCCAGCGCCATAAGACAAACACAACATCCATGCCTCACCGGGCGGGATTCGAACCTGGATCCATCTCGGACCATTAGTCAGAAGCCATCGTTTAGACCACTACGCCACCGGAGGGGGGGGGCGTAATTAGTTTCTGCTCAAAAAACAGGAAATTTGAAATCATATCTCTAAACTTGGCAACCTCCGTTTTTTTTTCTTTTTTCTTGTTTTTTTTTTTTGTTTATTTGTTTCTTTAGGGGTGATATGTTAAAATGATAACAAACGGTTCTTATTGATCGCAACATGGGTGGTGGCCGCAAGTTGCGTTTGTCCATCAAAGTAAAAAAAGTTCACGGCTGCGCATGATTACATGTGCTGAATGTTAAGACTAACAAAGAAGGTAATCAGGTGACGTACTGATTATTAAACGCTTTCAGACACGCCAGTTTGCCAGCAGTTCAGAGTTGGATGTGGCTAAATATCGTATGGAGGAACACAATATCTTGAAGGGCTTGGCAGAAATTGTGCGAGAGAAAAAAACAACCATCCATATAGATTTAAGTTTTAACTTACACTGATGGCATTATCCTCAGTAAAAAAAAAGTTAGTAAAATCATGCAATGTATTGATTATGATACGCTTTCCAACATACTAGAAATCATTACTCAAGTTATTATTCAAGTTATGAGGATAATGGCTGGCTGTGGAATAAATCTCGCTCCTCTGCCCTGACCTTTGACCCCATTTCGATTATATTAAACAGAATTGGTTCAGTATACCTCCGGAACAACATGAAAAGTTTTGTCGCAATTGAAGCATTTTTACATAAGTTATGACGCACTTAATGTGTTGGAATGGATCCCGCTCCTATGTCCTGACCTTTGGCCTAATTTCGCCCATTTTTAATAGGTTTCGTCCCCAGGTTGTCCCCTACCACATACTAATATTTCGTCGAAATCGAACCATTTTTACGCGAGGTATCGTGCGGACAAACAGACAGACGGACAAAACTGGAGCATATACGCTTCTTCAACATAACATTGGAAAGTGTAAACAAGTTAGTAAAATCATGCAATGCATTGATTATGATATGCTTTTCAACATACCAGAAATCATTACTCAAGTTATGAGAATAATGGCTGTGGAATAAATCTCGCTGCTGTGCCCTGACCTATGACCCCATTTCAATGATATTAAACAGAATTGGTTCAGTATACCTCCGGAACAACATACTAAAGTTTTGTCACAATAGAAGCATTTTTAGTCAAGTTATGAGGATAATGGCTGTGGAATAAATCTCGCTGCTGTGCCCTGACCTTTGACCCCATTTCGATTATATTAAACAGAATTGGTTTAGTATACCTCCGGAACAACATGAAAAGTTTTGTCGCAATTGAAGCATTTTTACATAAGTTATGACGCACTTAATGTGTTGGAATGGATCCCGCTCCTATGTCCTGACCTTTGGCCTAATTTCGCCCATTTTTAATAGGTTTCGTCCCCAGGTTGTCCCCTACCACATACTAATATTTCGTCGAAATCGAACCATTTTTACGCGAGGTATCGTGCGGACAAACAGACAGACGGACAAAACTGGAGCATATACGCTTCTTCAACATAACATTGGAAAGTGTAAACAAGTTAGTAAAATCATGCAATGCATTGATTATGATATGCTTTTCAACATACCAGAAATCATTACTCAAGTTATGAGAATAATGGCTGTGGAATAAATCTCGCTGCTGTGCCCTGACCTATGACCCCATTTCAATGATATTAAACAGAATTGGTTCAGTATACCTCCGGAACAACATACTAAAGTTTTGTCACAATAGAAGCATTTTTAGTCAAGTTATGAGGATAATGGCTGTGGAATAAATCTCGCTGCTGTGCCCTGACCTTTGACCCCATTTCGATTATATTAAACAGAATTGGTTTAGTATACCTCCGGAACAACATGAAAAGTTTTGTCGCAATTGAAGCATTTTTACATAAGTTATGACGCACTTAATGTGTTGGAATGGATCCCGCTCCTATGTCCTGACCTTTGGCCTAATTTCGCCCATTTTTAATAGGTTTCGTCCCCAGGTTGTCCCCTACCACATACTAATATTTCGTCGAAATCGAACCATTTTTACGCGAGGTATCGTGCGGACAAACAGACAGACGGACAAAACTGGAGCATATACGCTTCTTCAACATAACATTGGAAAGTGTAAACAAGTTAGTAAAATCATGCAATGCATTGATTATGATATGCTTTTCAACATACCAGAAATCATTACTCAAGTTATGAGAATAATGGCTGTGGAATAAATCTCGCTGCTGTGCCCTGACCTATGACCCCATTTCAATGATATTAAACAGAATTGGTTCAGTATACCTCCGGAACAACATACTAAAGTTTTGTCACAATAGAAGCATTTTTAGTCAAGTTATGAGGATAATGGCTGTGGAATAAATCTCGCTGCTGTGCCCTGACCTTTGACCCCATTTCGATTATATTAAACAGAATTGGTTTAGTATACCTCCGGAACAACATGAAAAGTTTTGTCGCAATTGAAGCATTTTTACATAAGTTATGACGCACTTAATGTGTTGGAATGGATCCCGCTCCTATGTCCTGACCTTTGGCCTAATTTCGCCCATTTTTAATAGGTTTCGTCCCCAGGTTGTCCCCTACCACATACTAATATTTCGTCGAAATCGAACCATTTTTACGCGAGGTATCGTGCGGACAAACAGACAGACGGACAAAACTGGAGCATATACGCTTCTTCAACATAACATTGGAAAGTGTAAACAAGTTAGTAAAATCATGCAATGCATTGATTATGATATGCTTTTCAACATACCAGAAATCATTACTCAAGTTATGAGAATAATGGCTGTGGAATAAATCTCGCTGCTGTGCCCTGACCTATGACCCCATTTCAATGATATTAAACAGAATTGGTTCAGTATACCTCCGGAACAACATACTAAAGTTTTGTCACAATAGAAGCATTTTTAGTCAAGTTATGAGGATAATGGCTGTGGAATAAATCTCGCTGCTGTGCCCTGACCTTTGACCCCATTTCGATTATATTAAACAGAATTGGTTTAGTATACCTCCGGAACAACATGAAAAGTTTTGTCGCAATTGAAGCATTTTTACATAAGTTATGACGCACTTAATGTGTTGGAATGGATCCCGCTCCTATGTCCTGACCTTTGGCCTAATTTCGCCCATTTTTAATAGGTTTCGTCCCCAGGTTGTCCCCTACCACATACTAATATTTCGTCGAAATCGAACCATTTTTACGCGAGGTATCGTGCGGACAAACAGACAGACGGACAAAACTGGAGCATATACGCTTCTTCAACATAACATTGGAAAGTGTAAACAAGTTAGTAAAATCATGCAATGCATTGATTATGATATGCTTTTCAACATACCAGAAATCATTACTCAAGTTATGAGAATAATGGCTGTGGAATAAATCTCGCTGCTGTGCCCTGACCTATGACCCCATTTCAATGATATTAAACAGAATTGGTTCAGTATACCTCCGGAACAACATACTAAAGTTTTGTCACAATAGAAGCATTTTTAGTCAAGTTATGAGGATAATGGCTGTGGAATAAATCTCGCTGCTGTGCCCTGACCTTTGACCCCATTTCGATTATATTAAACAGAATTGGTTTAGTATACCTCCGGAACAACATGAAAAGTTTTGTCGCAATTGAAGCATTTTTACATAAGTTATGACGCACTTAATGTGTTGGAATGGATCCCGCTCCTATGTCCTGACCTTTGGCCTAATTTCGCCCATTTTTAATAGGTTTCGTCCCCAGGTTGTCCCCTACCACATACTAATATTTCGTCGAAATCGAACCATTTTTACGCGAGGTATCGTGCGGACAAACAGACAGACGGACAAAACTGGAGCATATACGCTTCTTCAACATAACATTGGAAAGTGTAAACAAGTTAGTAAAATCATGCAATGCATTGATTATGATATGCTTTTCAACATACCAGAAATCATTACTCAAGTTATGAGAATAATGGCTGTGGAATAAATCTCGCTGCTGTGCCCTGACCTATGACCCCATTTCAATGATATTAAACAGAATTGGTTCAGTATACCTCCGGAACAACATACTAAAGTTTTGTCACAATAGAAGCATTTTTAGTCAAGTTATGAGGATAATGGCTGTGGAATAAATCTCGCTGCTGTGCCCTGACCTTTGACCCCATTTCGATTATATTAAACAGAATTGGTTTAGTATACCTCCGGAACAACATGAAAAGTTTTGTCGCAATTGAAGCATTTTTACATAAGTTATGACGCACTTAATGTGTTGGAATGGATCCCGCTCCTATGTCCTGACCTTTGGCCTAATTTCGCCCATTTTTAATAGGTTTCGTCCCCAGGTTGTCCCCTACCACATACTAATATTTCGTCGAAATCGAACCATTTTTACGCGAGGTATCGTGCGGACAAACAGACAGACGGACAAAACTGGAGCATATACGCTTCTTCAACATAACATTGGAAAGTGTAAACAAGTTAGTAAAATCATGCAATGCATTGATTATGATATGCTTTTCAACATACCAGAAATCATTACTCAAGTTATGAGAATAATGGCTGTGGAATAAATCTCGCTGCTGTGCCCTGACCTATGACCCCATTTCAATGATATTAAACAGAATTGGTTCAGTATACCTCCGGAACAACATACTAAAGTTTTGTCACAATAGAAGCATTTTTAGTCAAGTTATGAGGATAATGGCTGTGGAATAAATCTCGCTGCTGTGCCCTGACCATTGACCCCATTTCGATTATATTAAACAGAATTGGTTTAGTATACCTCCGGAACAACATGAAAAGTTTTGTCGCAATTGAAGCATTTTTACATAAGTTATGACGCACTTAATGTGTTGGAATGGATCCCGCTCCTATGTCCTGACCTTTGGCCTAATTTCGCCCATTTTTAATAGGTTTCGTCCCCAGGTTGTCCTCTACCACATACTAATATTTCGTCGAAATCGAACCATTTTTACGCGAGGTATCGTGCGGACAAACAGACAGACGGACAAAACTGGAGCATATACGCTTCTTCAACATAACATTGGAAAGTGTAAACAAGTTAGTAAAATCATGCAATGCATTGATTATGATATGCTTTTCAACATACCAGAAATCATTACTCAAGTTATGAGAATAATGGCTGTGGAATAAATCTCGCTGCTGTGCCCTGACCTATGACCCCATTTCAATGATATTAAACAGAATTGGTTCAGTATACCTCCGGAACAACATACTAAAGTTTTGTCACAATAGAAGCATTTTTAGTCAAGTTATGAGGATAATGGCTGTGGAATAAATCTCGCTGCTGTGCCCTGACCTTTGACCCCATTTCGATTATATTAAACAGAATTGGTTTAGTATACCTCCGGAACAACATGAAAAGTTTTGTCGCAATTGAAGCATTTTTACATAAGTTATGACGCACTTAATGTGTTGGAATGGATCCCGCTCCTATGTCCTGACCTTTGGCCTAATTTCGCCCATTTTTAATAGGTTTCGTCCCCAGGTTGTCCCCTACCACATACTAATATTTCGTCGAAATCGAACCATTTTTACGCGAGGTATCGTGCGGACAAACAGACAGACGGACAAAACTGGAGCATATACGCTTCTTCAACATAACATTGGAAAGTGTAAACAAGTTAGTAAAATCATGCAATGCATTGATTATGATATGCTTTTCAACATACCAGAAATCATTACTCAAGTTATGAGAATAATGGCTGTGGAATAAATCTCGCTGCTGTGCCCTGACCTATGACCCCATTTCAATGATATTAAACAGAATTGGTTCAGTATACCTCCGGAACAACATACTAAAGTTTTGTCACAATAGAAGCATTTTTAGTCAAGTTATGAGGATAATGGCTGTGGAATAAATCTCGCTGCTGTGCCCTGACCTTTGACCCCATTTCGATTATATTAAACAGAATTGGTTTAGTATACCTCCGGAACAACATGAAAAGTTTTGTCGCAATTGAAGCATATTTACGTAAGTTATGACGCATAAGGGCGATGGAATGAATCCCGCTCCTATGTCTTGACCTTTGACCCATTTCGCCCATTTTCAATAGGGTTGTCCCCTACCACATACTAAAATTTCATCGAAATCGAACCATTTTTACGCGAGGTATCGTGCGGACAGACAGACAGACGGACAAAGCTGGAGCATATACGCTTCTTCAACCTACGGTTGGAAACCGTAAAAAAAGTGTATATACTATATGTAAGTATTCATTCATTGTACGTATCACTGGGTGGAAACCAAGAATATAAATCTCCATGGCCTTTTACAATATTAAGAACACAGTTTGCCGTCTTTACACGATTTTAAAAAAAATACAGTTAAAAATATATACATTGAATTAAAACATGAGCACTTTCAAGTCCACTGTGGACCCGTCATCAGATGGTGTGGTTGCATTATGCCCTAGGAGGGTATATATATATATATATATATATATATATATATATCATCATCATCATCATTGTCAACCATTATCAATCCACTGCTGGACGAAGGTCTCCCCAAGTTTCCTCCACAACGGTCTGTCTTGTGCCAGTCTCCTCCATGTCACCCCTGCATACTTTCGAATTTCATCCACCCATCTCCCATGTGGTCTTCTTCTGGGTCTTTTCCTGTCCCTTGGAATCCAATCTAAAATTTCGGCTGTCCATCGATGATCTGTCCTTCTGGCAGTATGTCCAGCCCATTGCCATTTCAGGGATTTAACTCTGATCATGATGTCTTCCACTCTTGTCATTTTTCGGATCCACGAGTTCCTCTTCTTATCTCTCCTGGTTAAAACCAAGCATGCACCTCTCCATGCTGCTTTGAGTTGTCTGCAGCCTTTGTATGTCTCTTTTAGTTAAGGTCCACGTCTCTGCACCATACGTAAGCACTGGAAGGATGCATTGATCAAACACTTTTCTTTTAAGACATAATGGCATATTGCTCTTGAAAATTATGCTGTTTCTTCCAAAAGCTCTCCAGGCAAGTTTTGTACGCCGATTAATTTCTTCATCAATGTGACCCTCACTTGATATCTGCTGTCCAAGATAAACGTACGTGTCTGTTATCTCCAGCTTTTCTCCATCAATCCATAAATCTTCATTTCTTGTAAAAGCATTGAACATCACTTTTGTCTTCTGAAAGTTCATTTTTAATCCCACTTCTTTACTCTTGTCAGCAAGTTCCTGGATCATATTCTGCAGCTCTGATGGGCTAGTTGCAAAAATGACTACGTCATCAGCAAAACGAAGGTGGGTTAGATAATCTCCATTAATCTTTATCCCCTTGTTTTCCCAGCTCAGCGACTGAAAAACACTCTCCAATGTGGCATTAAAGAGCTTCGGAGATATGGTGTCACCTTGTCTCACTCCCTTTCCAATTTTTATGTGTGTTGTATTTTCAAACAGCCTAATCTTTGCACTTGCATTTTCATAGATGTTATTAATAATATTAATGTATGCATCTTCAATACCGCAGGTTTTCAGAGCCATTGTAACTGCTGATGGTTTCACCGAATCAAAGGCTTTTTCATAATCGATAAAAGCCATGCACAATGGAAGTTCATATTCTTTTGCTCTTTCAATTAGTTCTCTCAGCACATGGATATGATCTATTGTGCTGTAGCCACTCCTGAATCCAGCTTGTTCTCTCGGTTGAGCAATGTCCAGTGTTACCTTCAAGCGGTGTGAAAGAACTTTAGTGAAGATTTTATAAACTACTGATAGGAGGCTGATAGGTCTGTAGTTTCCGAGATCCTCAATGTCACCTTTCTTATGTAGCAGGATCATTGTAGCGGTGTTCCAATCTTCAGGAATCTTTCCTTCATTAAGGCATCGAGTGAAAATTTGGGCGAGTACTGTTTCGATTTCTCCACTTGCTTCTTGTATGATGTCTACAGTAATTCCATCTTCTCCTGGAGCTTTTCCCCGCTTCATGTTCTTGATTGCATGTGCAACTTCTGCTGGAAGGATTGGAGGAACTCTGGTACTGGTATCTTTCATGATGTCTGGAGTGCATGTATCATCCCTTTCATATAATTTGGAGTAGAAATCTTTCACTCTTGTCAAAATTTCGCCTCTATTTCTTGTTACAGAACCATCTTCTTTTCTCAGAGCCATAATCTGTTTTCTTCCCTTACTGAGATGTCCCTTTGCTATCTTTAGGCTTTGGTTGTTTTCAATTGCTTTCCTCACTAGTTCACAGTTGAATTTTCTAACGTCTTCAGTGATACTTTTTCGTACTGTCTTGCATAGCTCTATATATTCCACTTTGGAAGTCACATCTTCTTTAGTTGTCCTCATCTCTCTTCTTTTTTGCATCAACATTTTCGTTTTTCCTGATAATTTATTTACATGCAACTTGTTCTTAGACCCAGCTAATTTTGTTGCTGTTTCCATAAGAGCTTTGGTTACTTTTCTGTTAACTTCAGAGATGTCCACTTCTTCCGATGTTAGGCCTTCTAAAGCAGAGAACCTGTTCTTCAGTTCCAACTTGAAGGTATTATGGTGTTTTTTAAGTTTCGTTATGATATATATTCTAATAAGAAGATACCTAATCAAAAAAATACATAAATAATTTTTGACTCACACCAAGTACGACATAGAAAAGTTATGTATCTACCGGGTGAGTAAAAGGAGAAAAGATAAAAAAATAATAAAATAAAACAACTGAATGTAGAAGGTGTCGAGAATACTGAGCCTTGGCTTCTATGTCGTACTTGGTGTGAGTCAAAAATTATTTATGTATTTTTTTGATTAGGTATCTTCTTATTAGAATGTGAATTCTGAATTTTCAAAACTGCTGCGTTGCGCGTTTTGATCTTCAGGTTATTTAGCAACTTTCGTTTTAAATTCTAAAGTTTTTCCTTAGTCTTCAGTTTTGCTCTTCAGTATATATATATATATATATATATAGTAAGCACATTGACGAAATAGTATGTTTTGGCATGCGCATGTTCATTACATAATCATGTCGTTTCATTGGAGCAGCTGGTATTGTCTCTTTCGCTGTAGTAGTTACAAAGTAGTTCCCATGGTAACGGCATAATGATAGAGGTATCGTCGTTACAACATTCTGCCCTGTGTTTATGTATCAATAAGCTTTCTGACAAGAGGATAGATGAACAGGTAGTCGGCGTATGTAACATAGTAACATCGTCCCAGATAGGTTGGTGTTGACCCTTCAGGCATTGTCTTGAAAGGACGGTGGAGCTGGAGCGTGTTTTAACATTGTATTTATGTTCAGAGACACGTAAATTAAGATTGCGACGGGTTGAAACTATGTATATCTAGTTGGTTACATCAGCCTTCATAGCTTCTAGTGGGAATGCATACACACCGAATTTGGAACCAAAGGGAATCTGATCCCTGTCATTTTTAATATGTTCGAGAATGTTGCACGTTTTTATGCCAAAATCAAAATTAAATGGTCGACATGCATTTTTTAGGGTATTTGTGACAGCAGGGATGTATGGTAGTTTGCCGACATATCAATTGGTTGGTCTCGTTCTTGGTAATGTTGAGTATGATGCCTTAAAGACACGGCGCATCATGGAGTTAACTGTGGTAGATGGATAATTATATAATGCTGCAATATCCATAATTTTTGCAATTTCTAGGTCTCTTTGATCAGTTGAGGATGAACGTGTAACTGCTCGGTGAAACATAAAGTGAAGGGCTGAGAGTTTTTGCCTGAGTGGGTGGAAGGAGTTATAGGGAATCATAGATATTGTTGCAGTTGGTCTTCTATAAACAGAGTGAGCTACTTTGTTCGTATTAGGGTTTCTTTCCAACAAGATGTCCAGATAGGGTAATGCATAATTGGTCTCGAATTCCGTAGAAAAATTTATGGAACTGTATTTTGTAGACAACAAGGTGGTGAACTCGGCAAGGCTTTCAAGTGTGGATTGCCAAAACAATAGCACATCATCCACGTATCTCAGGTATAAAATAGGTTTCACATGAAAGTTTGTGAGGAATTCGTTTTCCAGGTCTTGTAACAACAACTCAGATAGAACTGCTGAGAGGGGTGACCCCATAAGGGCTCCTTCCCGTTGATGGTAAATAGTTTCATTAAATCGAAAAAATGTTCTGTTGTACACTAGTTTTAAGGCGTTAACAATGCCTTGAATTTCATTATGGGTGTAAGTTTCGTGGGCTGACAGCATTTCTTCGATGATACGGTGGACAGCAAGCACAAGTACGTTAGGGTATAAGGAAATGATAACGAGTGAGACCATTATAAACTGTGAGCTAGATGGTGTAACAGAATGTATTTTATTTAACGCCTGAGCGGAGTTGGACACCCAGTATATGAATGAAATGGTTAATGGGGCTAGACATTTTGCCAATGCTCCCTCGAGGGGCCTAGTTGGACTTGCATAGGCCGAAACGAGGGGGCGTACGGGATTACCTGTTTTATGGGTTTTAAATTTTCCAAATAATTCGGGAACACGGGGTCCAGGTGGTGGGTGCATAGCTTTAGTGATATTTGAAGGAAGAAGGCCTGAAGATTTTAACCTGGAGAGGGCCGAAACGGTAGCATTAGTGGGATCACGGGTGCAGATGGTATGTGGAATGTTTGCAATTGCTTGCTTCATTTTATCAATGTAATCAGTTCTGTTCATTATAATAACTTGGGAGGTCTTGTCCGCTCTGATTATGGAGATGTCGGGGTTTTGACGCAGCTGTCTAAGTTGGTTAAGTTCACATTTCAGTTTCTTATGTGCAGGATTATTACTAGATTGGTTATGAATAGTCTTGATGGCTCTAGCTACTTCATGTCTAACAGCGTCTTGAATATTATAAGGGAGCGCCTTAACAATTTGTTCAATCTGTGGAATAAGCTGGATATCATTGACAACATTGACAGGGTAGGCATACTTAAGTCCTTTATCAAGCGCACTTTGCTGAATTGGGTGCAGTTGGATACCACTGAGGTTGATGTAGGATGTTGAGTTCAGGCACTGTAGATTAGGTAGTGTTCCACGTTTCACAACTCTATTGTCAACTTCTTGTGCGACCAGTTGTCTGAGCTTTTTAATATGTGTTTCCCGTATTTTAACGTCCTCAGATAGGCTAATGGCATCGGTAATTGTCAGTATTCTGTCCAGGACAACAGGGTATGTCCATTTAGCTAAGTGAGCATCATATGTTCGTCGTTGTAAATAGTCCAAATATCCTGTTTTTTGCCGAATAGTATTGGCGAGTCTTTTTGTTTCGGCCGTACGAAGGATAGCCGCATCACGGGGGAAGATTAGTTTTTGCCGAAGTATTAGGAACTTTGGCATGACCCTCAGATCTCGACAATTAAAGAAGACGCATTTGGACTTCCTACTTAATTGTCGAGATCTGAGGGTCATGCCAAAGTTCCTAATACTTCGGCAAAACCAATCTTCCCCCGTGATGCGGCTATCCTTCGTATGGCCGAAACAAAAAGACTCTCCAATACTATTCGGCAAAAAACAGGATATTTGGACTATTTACAACGACGAACATATGATGCTCACTTAGCTAAATGGACATACCCTGTTGTCCTGGACAGAATACTGACAATTACCGATGCCATTAGCCTATCTGAGGACGTTAAAATACGGGGAACACATATTAAAAAACTCAGACAACTGGTCGCACAAGAAGTTGACAATAGAGTTGTGAAACGTGGAACACTACCTAATCTACAGTGCCTGAACTCAACATCCTACATCAACCTCAGTGGTATTCAACTGCACCCAATTCAGCAAAGTGCGCTTGATAAAGGACTTAAGAATGCCTACCCTGTCAATGTTGTCAATGATATCCAGCTTATTCCACAGATTGAACAAATTGTTAAGGCGCTCCCTTATAATATTCAAGACGCTGCTAGACATGAAGTAGCTAGAGCCATCAAGACTATTCATAACCAATCTAGTAATAATCCTGCACATAAGAAACTGAAATGTGAACTTAACCAACTTAGACAGCTGCGTCAAAACCCCGACATCTCCATAATCAGAGCGGACAAGACCTCCCAAGTTATTATAATGAACAGAACTGATTACATTGATAAAATGAAGCAAGCAATTGCAAACATTCCACATACCATCTGCACCCGTGATCCCACTAATGCTACCGTTTCGGCCCTCTCCAGGTTAAAATCTTCAGGCCTTCTTCCTTCAAATATCACTAAAGCTATGCACCCACCACCTGGACCCCGTGTTCCCGAATTATTTGGAAAATTTAAAACCCATAAAACAGGTAATCCCGTACGCCCCCTCGTTTCGGCCTATGCAAGTCCAACTAGGCCCCTCGAGGGAGCATTGGCAAAATGTCTAGCCCCATTAACCATTTCATTCATATACTGGGTGTCCAACTCCGCTCAGGCGTTAAATAAAATACATTCTGTTACACCATCTAGCTCACAGTTTATAATGGTCTCACTCGTTATCATTTCCTTATACCCTAACGTACTTGTGCTTGCTGTCCACCGTATCATCGAAGAAATGCTGTCAGCCCACGAAACTTACACCCATAATGAAATTCAAGGCATTGTTAACGCCTTAAAACTAGTGTACAACAGAACATTTTTTCGATTTAATGAAACTATTTACCATCAACGGGAAGGAGCCCTTATGGGGTCACCCCTCTCAGCAGTTCTATCTGAGTTGTTGTTACAAGACCTGGAAAACGAATTCCTCACAAACTTTCATGTGAAACCTATTTTATACCTGAGATACGTGGATGATGTGCTATTGTTTTGGCAATCCACACTTGAAAGCCTTGCCGAGTTCACCACCTTGTTGTCTACAAAATACAGTTCCATAAATTTTTCTACGGAATTCGAGACCAATTATGCATTACCCTATCTGGACATCTTGTTGGAAAGAAACCCTAATACGAACAAAGTAGCTCGCCGCCCCGGTGGCGCAGTGGTCTAAGGCGTTGGCCTCTGATCATTCGTCCGTAAGGGGTCCGGGTTCGAATCCCGGTCAGGCATGGATGTTGTGTTTGTCTTACGGCACTGGCTCTCTCCCTTCCCTGGAACCAGTGACCCTAAATTAGGGACGGGCGACTGCTTATAGCCCATTGAGTTGCTCACGGCGGTCGTTAAACTTCCAACCAAAAAAAAAAAAAAAAAAAAAAAAAAAAAAAAAAAGTAGCTCACTCTGTTTATAGAAGACCAACTGCAACAATATCTATGATTCCCTATAACTCCTTCCACCCACTCAGGCAAAAACTCTCAGCCCTTCACTTTATGTTTCACCGAGCAGTTACACATTCATCCTCAACCGATCAAAGAGACCTAGAAGCTGCAAAAATTATGGATAATGCAGCATTATATAATTATCCATCTACCACAGTTAACTCCATAATGCGTCGTGTCTTTAATGATGCATCATACTCAACATTACCAAGAACGAGACCAACCACTTGATATGTCGGCAAACTACCATACATCCCTGCTGTCACAAATACCCTAAAAAACGCATGTCGACCATTTAATTTTGATTTTGGCATAAAAACGTGCAACATTCTCGCCCATATTAAAAATGACAGGGACCAGATTCCCCTTGGTTCCAAATTCGGTGTGTATGCATTCCCACTAAAAGCTACGAATGCTGATGTAACCGACCAGATATACATAGGTTCAACCTGTCGCAATCTTAATTTACGTGTCTCTGAACATAAATACAATGTTAAAACACGCTCCAGCTCCACCGTCCTTTCAAGACAATGCCTGAAGGGTCAACACCAACCTATCTGGGACGATGGTACTATGTTACATACGCCGACTACCTGTTCATCTATCCTCTTGTCAAAAAGCTTATTGTTACATAAATTTAGGCAGAATGTTGTAATGACGATACCCCCAAGGTACTTAGAAGGAGGAGAGGTAGGTCCATCGCAAACGCGCCGTCTTGCCGCTTCTCTTGGCTGCACTGTGACGTCACGGTGGCCATAAGCGAAGCTGTAACGCGAGCGGAGCCACAACAAGAAAGTTTCGTATGCTCTGTGAATTTTCACTCGAAATAACAAAGCCAGTTTTGAGTAAATAATTTTTAAATAAAAATTTTACGAACATCCAACTATTTTTCAAAATACAGTAAATATATACATATACTGGGAAAAAACGGGAATATGACATGAATACTGTTCGATGCTTTTTTGCTGAATATCATTTTTTTTTTCCAAAAGCACACTGCAATGGCTCTTTGGAGCTGGGTAATCTACAGCTCATTGCATCGAATCAGTCATTTACCAATTTCATAAAATTCGCAATTTGTTTTCTTTCAGGAAAAAAAAAAAAAACTACTCTACCGCTTTGCTTACATTATTAGATAGCATCTGGGCCGCTGAAACTAACTCTCTGTCTCATGGAGCCCCCTTGCACTTGTGTGGATCCATTTAATTTTACGAAAGACCTTAAATTCTGAGCTATTACGTTCCAGCAAAAGGTCAAATATCTGGCGAGTGATGGCTCCACACGTGTGTTCCGCGATCATCCGAAATCATTTTCGGAGAAGTTTAATTAGATGGGGCACATCGGCAAACATCCATATTTTTCGATTTTCATCTACTGGATTTGGAAAAGAAGACAATATGGGGTTATTCCAAGCTGCCGCCAAACCTTGATATCCCCCCCCCCTCTTCCCCAAGATCAGGTACCACTCCATGCACTAAATAACCCGATTGCTCAACTGCTCGAATTATGTCAGTTAACAGCTTTTGATCCATCTGCTTATCAAAGGAATAATACAGTATATGGGTTGTTTCCAAGCTTTCCATAAGCCTCTCAGCATAACTACTAAAACGTTACTATGCGGTCCTAAAATTTTATCTGCAGCAGCATCATAACAATATCGAGAATCAACGCTCATTTCATCATCAAAAGATAAAACTGAAACTGTCGAATTCGGTTAGGTGTATACCATTCATTTCCATCCCCTTTAAAACGGGCTTAATTAAACCATCGGTAAACACAGATTTACCACACCACCGTTTCAGAGAGGAAATGCTTGGAAACGTATGTGCATTTTATTTTTGATGAAAAGATATGCATTTCGAGAAATAACGTGTAAAACAAGTGCTTGACTTACATCTTGTTTACTTGGTCAGCCAGATTTGGGGTTTTATGCCCCGTTTTTTAATTCTGTCTGTTTGTCTTGTGTCTGGCGCTCTTTGGCCAACCATGGCCCTTGCGCCAATAAAATCTACTAACCAACCAACCAACTTACATCTTGTTCATTCCATTTTGCTAGTCTCTTTTTTGACACAAGAGTTTGAATTTGCACATCAGTGAAACAATGGCCAAGTAAATTTGTGATAGCTAGCCACCTTTCACTTTTGCTCAGCAAATTTCTATTCTTGCACTTGCGTTTCATAATATTAATTTTCTTTTCAGGCTTCTTTTCTCGAGGCAAGAGCATTGGTTTACAATTACCAACTGTTTTCTTACGTTTGATAATTCTTCTCGTAGTGAATTATTTTCACTCTTCAGTTGCATTATATTTTTGTTCAGACATTCGCACTTCTCACATAACTTCGACGGTGATAAATGTTGGTCAGGATTGCTGTCACTTTCATTGTGACCTGATGTAATTTGACGTTTAATTGGAGATATACTTTCAATTTGATCTAATGCATTTTTTCGGACCTCTCTGGTCTTAAACCGTTCACTTTGAACAGAAGTTTGCTCCTCCATCTGATAAGGTATATATTTTTCGTAGGCTCGGCATCTTTTCTCAGTTTTTTTCTGAGAGGCAAGTTCAGCAATTCATTTCTAAGATCTCGCTCCTAGATCGAGACATCAAAATGTTCTGAACACATTCGAGCTTTCTTTGCATCGAATACATCCTTTCGACAGCATTTCGCTACCCATTGCTTCAATAAATCTCTATCCGATGGGAAAACATGGTATGTAACATCTAACTTCATTTTCTTTGAACTGTGATTACAACAAAGGGCTACAGCGTATCCAGGCATTTTCAAGATAGTTGTACGTTACACAGAAGACAAATGGAGAAAAAAAAAATGAATGAAAAGGACAAAGCAGGTCTAAAATTGACAAAGAAATGCAGCGAGTAATCGACACTACAGCACAAGCTCCGAATGCTCAAGAGATCGTTTATGGCCACTGTGACGTCACACTTCAGCTCGTAGAGAGACAGCCCGCCGGCGGCACGGAAACAAAGGCGATTGGACCTACCTCTCCTCTTTCTAAGTACCTTGGATACCCCTATCATTATACCGTTACCATGGAAACTACTTTGTAACTACATCAGCGAAAGAGACAATACCGGCTGCTCCAATGAAACGACATGATTATGTAATGAACATGCGCATGCCAAAACATACTGTTTCATCAATGTGCTTACTATATATATATACCCTCCCAGGGCATAATGCAACCACACCATCTGATGACGGGTCCACAGTGGACTTCAAAGTGCTCATGTTTTAATTTAATGTATATATATTTTTAACTGTAATTTTTTAAAATCGTGTAAAGACGGCAAACTGTGTTCTTAATATCCTTCAGCACGAATAAATTGACTTCCTATGGCCTTTTACAAGTTATATTTCTTTGTGATTTTATCTTACTTGATGTTTGCTGTCATAAGGCTGTTTATGAATTTTTGTTTGTGAGCTGATAACGAATATCTCACGACTTTTTAAGCTTACCAACCGTAGGTTGAAGAAGCGTATATGCTCCAGCTTTGTACGTCTGTCTGTCTGTCCGCACGATACCTCGCGTAAAAATGGTTCGATTTCGATGAAATATTAGTATGTGGTAGGGGACAACCTGGGGACGAAACCTATTGAAAATGGGGTCAATGGGGTCAATGATCAGGGCATAGGAGCGGGATCCATTCCATCGCCCTTATGCGTCATAACTTACGCAAAAATGCTTCAATTGCGACAAAACTTTATCTTATTGTTCCGGAGGTATACTAAACCGGTTCTGTTGAATATCATCGAAATGAAGTCAAAGATCAGGGCACAGGAGCGAGATTTATTCCACAGCCAGCCATTATCCTCATAACTTGAGCAATAACCTGAGTAATGATTTCTGGTATGTTCTGGTGGGATATGAAGGGTGTGCTCTATTATGAACTATTGGAACAGGATCAAACTTTTACTGCTGATCGCTACAAGCGACACTTGCTGCGATTGGACCAGGAAATCTGTCGGAAACGTCCATTCACAGGCAAAGGATTGCGTCCCATGGAATTACTGTATGACAACGCTAGGCCGCATGTCGCGAAATCGCTCAAGGAAACGTTATTGACGCTTGCCTGGGAGGTATTGGAGCACCCGGCGTACAGTCCCGACATAGCCCCTTCAGACTATCATTTGTTCTGATCGATGCAACATGGTTTGTCTGCTGTACGGTTACTGACACGTGACGAAGTGCAAAAATGGGTTGACAATTTCATCGTGTCACACGACGAAGTATTCTTCATGGCTGGAATCCGTCAGCTGCCCGACCGATGGCGGAAGGTGATAGATAATGAGAGCGAATATTTTGATTCGCAAAGGTATTGTTGTTTTCTCCAAAATTATATATTGCGTTGTCTTAAAACGCTTTAAAACTTCTTTGTACACCTAATACAATGCTTTTACAAGAAAAGAAGATTTATCGATTGATGGAGAAAAGCTTGAAACAACTGATACCTACATTTATCTTGGGCAGCAGATATCAAGTGAAGGTCACATTGATGAAGAAATTAATCGGCGTATAAAACTTGGATGGAGAACTTAAGGAATAAACAGTACAATTTTTAAGAGCAGTATGCCATTATGTCTTAAAAGGAAAGTGTTTAATCAATGCATCCTGCCAGTGCTTACGTATGGAGCAGAGACATGGACCTTAACTAAAAAAGATATACAAAGACTGCATACAACTCAAAGAAGCGTGGAGAGGTGCATGCTTGGTGTAACCAGGAAAGATAAGAAGAGGAACTTGTGGATGAGGAAAATGACAAGAGTGAACGACATCATGACCAGAGTGAAATTACTGAAATGGCGATGGGCTGGATGTGTTGCCAGAGGAACGGATAACCGATGGACAACCGAAATTCTGGACTGGGTTCTAAGGGACAAGAAAAGACCCAGAAAAAGACCACATGGGAGATGGATGGATGAAATTCGAAAGCATGCGGTAATGACGTAATGACATGGAAGAGACTGGCGCAAGACAGACAATTGTAGAAGAAACTTGGGGAGACCTTCATCCAGCAGTGGATTTTAAATGGTTGACAATGATGAAAATATATATACACTGCTGGCCACCAAAAATGCAACACCAAGAAGGAAGCATCCGATTGGCCTGAAATTCGCAGCATGCGTCGCCCGCGAGAGGACATGCAAACGATTAGCATTGCAAGGCATATACAAATCATATGCGCCCGACACGTCACCGAGAAGCACTATAAGAAAGGTGCACAGAAGGCGGGGTGTAAGTAGTGGAAGTGTGTTGTGCTGCCGGACCAGTGCGTGGGAAGCTTCCTGATGCCTCGTCGCAGAATACGGCAGTCATTCCAGCACGTTTCGGAGTTCGACAGAGGACGAATAGTGGCTTATCGCGACAGCGGTTTATCGTACCGAGACATCGGCGCCCGTGTGAGACGACATCCAGCCACAGTGAGGCGAGTATGGATTCGGTGGGTGCAAGAGGGGCGGACGGACCGACGTGAACGATTGCCGCAGCCGCAGCACACCACCGAACTAGAGGACCGGCATGTTGTGCGGCGGGTATTGATGGCTCGCACCGCCACAGCGCGAACGTTAGCGCAGGAATTAGGGTGTGTTGCGCAACAACCTGTCTCAGCACGTACCGTTCGACGTCGTCTGCAGGAGCGGGGACTTGTCGCACGGCACCCATTGCTCCGATTACTATTGACGTTACACCACCGGCGAGTGCGGCGGCAGTGGACCGTGGAACGCCGCACCTGGACTACGGAATGGCACGACATTGTCTTCTCCGACGAATCACGCTTCTGCCTGCAACACCACGATGGTCGGATCCGCGTGTGGCGGCACCGCGGCGAGAGACTGTATGACGCCTGCATTATGCATCGCCATACCGGTGTCGTCGCCTGGCGTTATGTTTTGGGGCGCAATTGGATATGACACCCGCATCCCTCTAGTACGCATCGCCGGTACACTCAACAGCCACCTCCACATCTCCGACGTTTTGGAGCCTGTAGTCCTCCCTTACCTTCAGGACCTGCCAGCGGCCACGTTTCAACAGGACAACGCGCGCCCGCCCGTGGCACGCATCGTGCAACAATTTTTCACGGCCCACCAGGTGTCACTGCTGCCGTGGCCCGTTTGTTCTCCCGATATGTCGCCCATCGGACACGTCTGGTCGATGATCGGCAACCGAGTGGCCCGGCAAGCACCACCAGCGGCTACGCCTGATGAACTGTGGCAACGTGTAGAAGCAGCCTGGACCGACATACCCCAAGCCCACATCCAAAGCCTCTTTCGTTCGATGCCGCGGCGTGTAGTGGCCGTTATTGCCAGCCATGGGGGCCACACGAACTATTGATGTCTGCGTGTTCCGCAAGTCGCACGGGCCTGTAAGCTCAATCGTTTCATCTTTGTATCTGTTGTTATGTGTCCAGTAAATCTGGATTTGCTATCTCGTGTCCTTCTTGGTGTTGTATTTTGGGTGGCCAGCAGTGCATATATATCATCATCTCCATTATCAACCACTGCTGGACGAAGGTCTCCCCAAGTTTCTTCCACAACGGTCTGTCTTGGGCCTATATCCTCCATGTCACTCCAGCATACTTTCGAATTTCATCCATCCATCTCCCATGGGGTCTTCTTCTGGGTCTTTTTTTGTCCGTTAGAATCCAGTCCAGAATTTCGGTAATCCATCGGTGATCCGTTCTTCTGGCAACATGTCCAGCCCATTGCCATTTCAGAGATTTTACTCTGATTATGATGTCTTCCACTCTTGTCATTTTCCTTATCCACGATTTCCTCTTCTTATCTTTCCTGGTTACACCAAGTATGCATCTCTCCATGCCTCTTTCAATTGTCTGCACTTTTTGTATGTCTTCTTTAGTTAAGGTCCATGTCTCTGCTCCGTACGTAAGCACTGGAAGCATGCATTGATTAAACACTTTCCTTTTAAGACATAATGGCATATTGCTCTTAAAAATTGTACTGTTTCTTCCAAAAGCTCTCCGACCTAGTTTATACGCCGATTAATTTCCTCATCAAGGTGACCCTTGCTTGATATCTGTTGCCCAAGGTAAATATAGGTATAGGTTACCTCAAGTTTTTTTTCATCAATCGCAAAATCTTTTTTTTTTTTTTTTTTTTTTGAAAAAGCAATGTACATCAGGTTTGTCTTCTGAAAGTTTATCTTGAATCCCACTTCCTTACTCCTGTCAGCAAGTTCCTGCATCATACTCTACAGCACTGAAGGGGTAGTTGAAAAAATTATTACCTCATCAGCAAAAGGAAGGTGAGTTAAATAATCTCTATTAATCTTTTCCCCCTTGTTTTCCCAGTTCAATGATTGAAAAACACTTTGCTATGTGGCATTGAAGAGTTTGAGAGATACCATGTCACCTTGTCTCACTCCCTTTCCGTGTTTGGAGAATATATATATAACTTAAACCAAACTAGAACTAAAATCAAATTTCATAAAAAAAAAAAAAAAAAAAAAATCCGAACTTACATTCTGAAGACCAAAACGCGCAAAAGCAACAGTGAAGAATTCTCAGAAACAACAACCAACAAAGCAGAAACTACAACAACAAAAATAACAACAAAATAAAAAATTAAAAACTCAAACGCCAACAAGCAGGGAGAAAGAAATAAAATAGAGATGCAGAAAGTGTCGAAAACGCCGAGTCTTGGCTTTCTCAAGGACCAGCAAAACTCTGCATTTACTCACTTCCACAAACACCTAGTATAAAATGGGTTTCTGCTAAGTCATGGATGTAAAATGCAGAGTTTTGCTGGTCCTTGAGAGAGCCAAGATTAACGTTTTCAACACTTTCTGGATCCATATATATATATATATATATATATATATACACTGCTGGCCACCCAAAATGCAACACCAAGAAGGACACGAGATAGCAAAGCCAGATTTACTGGACACATAACAACAGATACAAAGATGAAACGATTGACCTTACAGGCCCGTGTGACTTGCGGAACACGCAGACATCAATAGTTCGTGTGGCCCCCATGGCTGGCAATAACGGCCGCGCCATCGAACGAAAGAGGCTTTGGATGTGGGTTTGGGGTATGTCGGTCCAGGCTGCTTCCACACGTTGCCGCAGTTCACCAGGAGTAGCCGCGGGTGGTGCTTGCCGGGCCACTCGGTTGCCGGTCAGCAACCAGACGTGTTCGATGGGCGATATATCGGGAGAACAGGCGGGCCTGGGCAGCAGTGACACCTGGTGGGCCGGGAACAATTGTTGCACGACGCGTGCCACATGCGGGCGCGCATTGTCCTGTTGAAACGTGACTGCTGGCAGGTCCTGCAGGTAAGGGAGGACAACAGGCTCCAAAACGTCGGAGATGTAGCGGTGAATGTTGAGTGTACCGACGATGCGTACCAGAGGGGTGCGAGTGTCATATCCAATTGCGCCCCAAACCATAACGTGGTGTTGCAGGCAGAAGCGGGATTCGTCGGAGAAGACAATGTCGTGCCATTCCGTAGTCCAGGTGCGGCGTTCAACGGTCCACTGCCGCCGCACTCGCCGGTGGTGTAACGTTAATAGTAATCGGAGCAATGGGTGCCGTGCGACAAGTCCCCGCTCCTGCAGACGACGTCGAACGGTACGTGCTGACACAGGTTGTTCCTCAACACACCCTAATTCCTGCGCTAACGTTCGTGATGCGGCGGTGCGAGCCGCCAATGCCCGCCGCAGAATATGCCGGTCCTATCGTTCGGTGGTGTGCCGCGGCTGCGGCAATCGCTCATGTCGGTCCGTCCGTCCCTCCTGCACCCACCGAATCCATACTCGCCTCACTGTGGCTGGATGCCGTCCCACACGGGCGCCGATGTCTAGGTACGATAAACCGCTGTCGCGATAAACCACAATTCGTCCTCTGTCGAACTCCGAAACGTGCTGGAATGACTGCCGTAATCTGCGACGAGGCATCAGGAAGCTTCCCACGCACAGGACCGGCAGCACAATACACTTCCACTACTTACACCCCGCCTTCTGTGCACCCTTCTTATAGTGCTTCTCGGTGGCATGCCGGGCGCACATGATTTGCATATGCCCTGCAATGCTAATCGTTTGCATGTCCCCTCGCGAGCGACGCATGCTGCAAATTTCAGGCCAATCGGATGCTTCTTTCTTGGTGTTGCATTTTGGGTGGCCAGCAGTGTATATTATATATATGGTTGTCACAGTTATGTGATTCGACTGTGTACAAGGTCAGGTCATGCGCAACATATCGCCTCTCCTTGACAAATGTCAACCCCGCCTTCTCGTGGTGCATTCTGTTCCCACTAAAGGGGCTCTGACGACCGCCAGTAGCAGTATAACTATACCATCGGGATTAGAGGAAATGCTATCCCACACTCACCAACCCGCTTGGCCAGCGATGGCCCAAACCCCTCCAAAATGACTCCACAACTTAAATCTTGGCCCACAGTCTCCGGCAGCTGGAATGTACCTGGCCAAAGCAACGGCTAGTGCGACATGAAGGTAGAGGGTGCTAAGGTTTAAATATACATTTATTAAACACTCGGAGTACAGAATGAGAATGTGAGTCATGAGCTGATTATGTACTGTACCAATGAGCGCCAGAAGAAGTAGGCAAAGAAATAAAACTACATACACTTCCCGAGGGTAAGATAGAGAGGGAAATTAAACAGGAAAGGTAACGATGTAATTGTCAACAAAGGATAGAGTATTCATAATACACTGAAGAGCAATTGAATTAGAGATACCTGTCTAGTAACGTGTAGCACCACCTTTCGTCCTGATGACGGCGGCGATTCGTCTCGGCATGGACTCGACAAGACACCGGAAGCGTTGGGAAGATCCACGACCCCTGAACAAGCTCCCACAGTTCACGAAGATTTGATGGAGGGGGGTCAGAGCCTCGAACATCTTTCTCGATGGCATCCCAGATGTGCTCAATGGGATTGAGGTCAGTTGACCTAACTGGCCAAGGGAGCGAGGTAACGTCGGTGGAATGTTCATCCAACCATTCGGATACAATTTGAGAGCAATGGCATGGTGCATTGTCTTGTTGCAGGATGAAGTCCCCAGCGGGATGTTAAAGACACACAAACGGGAGCAAATGGTCGTCCAGGATATCCCGGTAACGTTAACATGTGAGGGACGATGTCACACGTACCTGGGGTCCCATACTCCCATTTCAGTCCACGTAAACAGTCCGCAGACGAGAATGCCACCCCCACCAGCTTCAGGAGTACCCTGCTGGCAAGAAGGATCAATCGCTTCATGTGGTTTGCGCCGTACTCATATCCTGCCATCCGCATGCACCAACGTGAATCTCGACTCATCAGTCCAGGCAACATTTTCCCACATGTCTAGGGTCTAGTGGCGATGTTCCCGCGCCCATGCTAATCTTTGCACCCTGTGATGTGCGGTCAGTAGCTGTACCCTCGTGGGACGATGGCTCCTGTACCCCATAGCGAGGAGATGGTTCTGGATGGTGTGGCTGCTTACACGTTTTTGTGCACCAGCGTTAAATTGCCGAGTGTTTTCTTGCCCTGAGGCCCGTCTATCCGCTGTTACAATGCGAGCTAGCCGACGATGACCTCGCTGATCCACACGCTGTTGTCCACGGCAGTTGGCCTTTGCAGGGATGGTTTTACCGGATTCTATGTACTCACTGTGCACCCGGGACACAGTGGCTCGTGAAAATCCCAGTGCCTGCACGACTTCCGAGATGGAGTGACCCATTCGTCGGGCCCCGACAATTTGGCAACGATCAAATGCGCTTAGATCCTTCGTCTTACCCATACTGCGTCCGACTCTTACTGATTCCCGTCGCATCACTCCTTATATTGTCGGATCGCTGCATACGTCATGCCGTTTCCGTTTACAGGGCCACCCACAGCGCCACATTTGCATAACGCCAGCTGTCTCTAATTCAATTGCTCTTCAGTGTAGTTCAAACTGTGAAGGAGGCTCTCAGGCCATCAATCTGGAACCAGCTGAGGTATGGTCTCCAGAGTTTGTAGAAGTAGGGAAGAGTTTCTGTATTGACAGCATGTTGATGCGCTGATTGTACACGGAATTTTAGTCGAGCTGTGAAATGATGGACAAGCTTCTCGCTTGCCTCTGTAAGAGTAGGTACAGTGGAGTGTTCCTGATGCGTCAGTTGATGGGAGTAAATTACTATTTTTGCAAGCGTGAAAATATAAGCACACACTGGTGGGAGAGGAGAAGCAGGAAGAATATCTTGAAGTAGGGTAGAATATGAGACAGCACTCAGATTTCCTGGGCAAAGATGGTGTGCAATACAGAACATGAGATTTAACACAGGTAGCAAGACTGGACAAAACCAATAGACATGTTCAATGTCTGCCGGGACATCCCAGTAGTCACATTGGGGAGAAACAAAAAGAGTCATTCGGTGTAATAATTGAGGAACGGGGAGGCGGCGATGCAAAAACAGCCAATGAACATTCTTCTCATGAGGTGCAGCAAGGAGAGGGTGTGCAGCAGACCAAACAGCTGTCAAGGAGGCAGACAGAACAGTAGGGATAGGCATTGGTTGCTGAGGTGCACATGTGCGAAGAATTTCATTCAAAATCTTCTGTGAGCATGCCTCAAGCGTAAAAGATTTCATACGGAGTTGCAAAAAAAAACGGGAAGAATCGCGGTTCTGCTGCAACCTGTAGAATTCCTTCGGGAGAGGCCAAAGATGGGTATAAACGGATGATCGACGATTTTATCGAAGTGTAAAGTGTCCCGGAGGAGATGAAACCGAAGGACCGGACTAGCCTGCCATTTGATGCCAACCTTGGCTACTTAGAACGGACGCTCCCTATCTTCTGATTCAAGGCTTCTTGAATTGGAAGAGGAACTACAAAGGATCAAGTGAGACATCGTCGGGCTAAGTGAGGTAAGGAGAAAAGGAGAAGATCTCATTGAACTGAAAAGTGGACATCTCTTCTATCGTGGGACAGATACTGGCAGAACTAGTGGTGTTGGATTTATAATAAACAAGAAACTGAAGGATAAAGTTGTAGAAGTTGAAAGTTCCTCTGACAGATCTGCACGACTCGTTATCCAACTCTCGAAAAGATACCAGGCTCAGATTATTCAAACTTATGCACCCACCACAAGTCATGCTGAAGAAGAAATTGAAGAATTTTATGAGGAAATTCGTGATCTAAATAATAAAGGTAAGCAGCACTTGAAGATAATTATGGGAGATTTCAATGCAAAAATAGGGCAACGGCAACAGAATGAAACTTCAGTAGGTAAATTCGGTCACGGCAACAGAAACCAGCGTGGAAATACTCTCGTTGAGTTTGCAGAGGCAGAAGGGTTTTTCATCATGAACTCCTTTTTCAAGAAAAAGCCGCACAGGAAATGGACATGGAGACATCCAAATAGGACGACAAGTGAAATTGATTTTATTATGTGTAACAAAGAAAATGTCAGGAAAAACAGAAGTGTTGATGCAAAAGAGAAGGGAGATGAAGACAAATAAAGACGTAACTTCCAACATGGAATATATAGAGCTATGCAAGACAGTGCGAAAAAGTATCACTGAAGACATAAGGAAATTCAATTGTGAACTAGTAAGGAAAGCAATTGAAAACAACCAGAGCCTGAAGAGAGCAAAAGGACATCTCAGTAAGGGAAGAAAACAGATTATGGCTCTGAGAAAAGAAGACGGTACTGTAACAAGAAATAGGAGCGAAATTTTGACAAGAATGAAATATTACTACCCAAAACTATATGAAAGGGATGATACATGTACTCCAAACATTACGAAAGGTACGAGTACCAGAGTTCTTCCAGTCCTCCCAGTAGAAGTTGAACAAGCAATCAAGAACATGAAACGGGGAAAAGCTCCAGGAGAAGACGGAATTACCGTGGACATTATACAAGAAGCAAGTGGTAAAATTGAAACTACACTAGCCCAAGTTTTCACCAGATTTCTTAATGAAGGGAAGATTCCTGAGGATTGGAACAATGCTACAATGATTCTGCTCCATAAAAAAGTGACGTTGAGGATCTCAGGAACTACAGGCCCATCAGCCTCCTATCAGTGGTTTATAAAACCTTCACTAAAGTTCTTTCACATCGCTTGAAGGTAACACTAGATATAGCTGAACCAAGAGAACAAACTGGATTCAGGAGTGGCTACAGCACTATAGATCATATCCATGTACTGAGACAATTGAAAGAACAAGAGAATATGAAATTCCATTATGCATGGCTTTTATTGACTATGAAAAGGACTTCCATTCCGTGAAACCATCAGCAGTAACAATGGCTTTGAAATCCTGTGATATTGAAGATGCATTATTAATAACATCTATAAAAATGCAAGTGCAAAGGTTCGGATATTTGAGGATACAGCACAAATAAGAATTGGAAAAGGAGTGAGACAAGATGACACCATATCTCCGAAGCTCTTTAACGCCACATTGCAATATGTCTTTCAATTATTGAACTGGGAAAACAAAGGGATAAAGATTAATGGAGATTACTTAACTCACCTTCGTTTTGCTGATGACATAGTCATCTTTTCAACTACCCCTTCAAAGCTGCAGGATATGATCCAAGAACTTGCTGATAAGAGTAAAGATGTGGGATTAAAAATGAACTTTCAGAAGACAAAAGTGATGTACAATGCTTTTAGAAGAAACGAAGATTTATCGATTGATGGAGAAAAGCTTGAAACAACTGATTGCTACATTTATCTTGGGCAGCAGATATCAAGTGAGGGTCACATTGATGAAGAAATTAATCGGCGTATAAAACTTGGATGCAGAGCTTTTGGAAGAAACAGTACAATTTTTAAGAGCAGTATGCCATTATGCCTCAAAAGAAAAGTGTTTAATCAATGCATCCTGCCAGTGCTTACATATGGAACAGAGACATGGACCTCAACTAAAAAAGACATATAAAAACTGTAGACAACTCAAAAAAGCATGGAGAGATGCATGCTTGGTGTAACCAAGAAAGGTAAGAAGAGGAACTTGTGGATAATGGAAAATGACAGGAGTGTACGACATCATGACCAGAGTGAAATCCCTGAAATGGCAATGGGCTGGACATGTTGCCAGAAGAACCGACCACCGATGGAAAACTGAAATTTTAGACTAGATTCCGAGGGAGAGGAAAAGACCCAGAAGAAGACCCCATGGGAGATGGATGGATGAAATTCGAAAGTATGCTGGAGTGACACGGAGGAAACAGGCCCAAGACAGACAGTTGTGAAAGAAATTTAGGGAGACCTTCATCCAGCAGAGGATTGATAATGGTTGATGATGATGATGATGATATATGGTGGTCACAGTTATGTGACTCGACTGTGTGTATGTATATATATGTACACACACAAAATCTAGTCACACTATTGTGACCACCTCCTACTTTTGATGTCAACAGCGCGTAGCAAATGAAAGAAGGCACGTGTCGTGAGCTGGCTTGGAGGGTATAGAAGGTGTGCTGTAGGCAATCTGAAAACATATCCCTCGTTGCTGTCATGAATAAAAGGAGCGATTTATCAGCTTTGTAAAAAGGGATGATTATCGGCTTTCGGGCCAAGGGTGGCAGTATTTCTGAAACAGCGCAGTTAGTGAACTGTTTGTGTGCTGCTGTGGTTAAAGAGTATTGTGTTTGGAGAAATGGCACCATTGCGAACAAGCTACGTGTAAATTGCGGAACACCACGTGCCATTAATCTGAAAGGTGAACGTCGTCTTCGAAGGTACGTGAAGGCCGATCGACACACTACAGTGGAGCAATTCACTGGCCGAATGAACCAGGGGGCTACCGGAAGTGTGCCCAAAACAATAGTTCAGCGAACCCTGCTGCGTATGGGACTCCGATGCAGACGGATGGTCACTGTACCTATGCTAACGAAGGTGCACCGGCAGAAAAGGCTTACATTTGCACGGCAGTATTGGAATTGGACCTTCGTTGATTGGCAAAGGATTTCCTACTCCGATGAGTCACGTTTTCTGCTGCATCGAACGGATGAATATTGGCTTATAAGGCGAAAAACATCGGAGAACGAACACTCTTCAACCATTGATGGCAGAACACAAGCTGATGGGGGCAGTGTTATGGTCTGGGGAATGCTTTCGTGGCATTCTCTGGGTTCACTTATACCTGTGGAAGGCACTATGTACCGAATTCGTTATGAATCCATCCTTGCAGACCACGTACACCCATACATGCTGATTGTCTTCTCTGGGGGAAATGGGATCTTCCAGCACGACAATGCAACGTGTCAAACAGCTAGAAATGTCCAAGAGGGATTGGAAGAGCACGGTGAAGACTTCAAAGTACTTCCCTGGCTCCCTAATTCCCCAGACTTAAACCTAATTGAGCCCCAGTCGGACCACCTCGATCGTGTTGTTCGCTCTATGGATTCTTCACCACGCACCACCCAGCAGCTGTCAGATGTACTGCACTCAGTATGGCTCCACATACTTGTGAGCACCTTCCAGCGCCTTATTTGAGTCACTCCCAGGCCGTCTAGCTGCTGTCCGCGCTGCACACGGCGTTTACTCTGGATATTAGCTGGTGGTCACAATAATGTGACTCGACCGTGAGTTACGTTATTGTGACTCATTATATATATATTCAAATACATATATTAATATATACAAGCGGCCAGTGTGACATGAAGGCAGAGGGTGCTAAAATTTACCTTGGACAGCAGATATCAAGCAAAGGTCACATTTATGTAGAAATTAAACGACGTACGTAACTTGGTTGGAGAGCTTTTGGAAGAAACATTACAATTTTTAAAAGCAATATGCCATTATGTCTTAAAAGAAAGTGTTTAATCAATGCATCCTTCCAGTGCTTACGTACGGAGCAGAGACATGGACCTTAACTAAAGAAGACATACAAAGAGTGCAGACAACTGAAAGACGCATGGAGAGATGCATACTTGGTGTAACCAGGAAAGATAAGAACAGGAAATCGTGGATAAGGAAAATGACAAGAGTGGAAGACATCATGATTAGAGTAAAATCCCTGAAACGGCAATGGTTTTGGTAAGTGTGGGTACCAAAGCGGTACCCAGTTTATTGCGATAATGGGAGTACAAAGATAGGAGATGTCGCTTAAAATTGCAGTAGAGAAAATATAAAGAGGAAAATACAGGTATATCGGCAATGCAACACAAACTGGAGAGCAAACATAAAAAGCACATGTCTACGGGGCTATGATATCGGTGTCAACAGAGGCGGAATCAGTTGGATAACGCCAATGCTACAAAACATCTCAGCGTGAAAGATAAACGAATAAGAGGTCGGACCATAACATCAGGGTCCTAACAGTGCGAGGCAATGCTGGCAAAACATCAATTTGCACATATAGCAAAAATACGATGCAGACAAATAGCAATAGTATAACGGCATATCATTAGATGTGAAGTAACACAAGTACAACATTATGATAAAACACCAACCACAACCGCAGTACAAGAGCATCATAAAACACAAACCACAATCGCAGTACAAGAGTATGATAAAACACCAACCACAACCGCAGTACAAGAGCATCATAAAACACAAACCACAATCGCAGTACAAGAGTATGATAAAACACCAACCACAACCGCAGTACAAGAGTATGATAAAACACCAACCAAGTAGAACATAACGACGGACAGGAATACATCAACCACATTATGAGAACAAAGTTAACAATTGTAGCACTAATATGAACCGCGACGGAGGAAAACACTAGTACAGAGAGGACACACAATGAGAGCAAAAGAAAAACAAATCACAATAACAAAATCAGGAAGCAACGTTGCAATGCGAGAGTGATAACATGGAGGGAACATGTTATCAACACAACTAGCGTAACAGTAGATGAAGAAACGCTATACCGAAAAATTCCAGGCGACCACGAGGTGGAAAATGTCGCCGGAGAGAACGAAAAATGTTGAGTTGGGAAGGAGCGCTAAAGTTCATCGGCTTGAGGAAGTAAGGTATCACAAAATTGTTTCTCAACAAGGTCTTCCAAGGAGAAGAGAAGGCGAGTCTATGGTCTCATGAGAACATGGTACCTAGGATCTGTGACACTCAGAGATTTAAAAAATGACTCATAAGCTTCAAATTGCATCACCGCTGCACACATATCAAGATCAGGTGAGTGGAGAAATTCTTCAGTACAGACAACCGTACGAGCAGATTGGCATAGGCGTAAGAGCTGCTGTCTGGACAGTGGTCCAGGAACTAGGGCTAACTTATCAATGGCCTGTATTACCTCATCATCTGAGAGAGGATTGACAGGACCAGAACGGAGATCCATACTGTTCCAAGAGTCATCAGGCGAAGAAACTTATGAAAAGGAAACATCGGGAACGCTAGATGAGGCCACAGAAGGAATAACAGAAAGATGTTTTACCTTTTTCAGTATCATGGAGCCTTTGGAAGTTTCAGTCCGTTTCGAAGACGAAGTTGAGGTGGACAAATCCATTGGCGGATCTGGAAGAACACCCGAAACGGGAGACGAGAAATCAAGTTGCCCGAGGAATCAGTATGTACCCGATCAGCATCGGTGGACACTGGAACATTAGCCGCGGCAGCAGGAAAGGGCGGCAACAGGCGAACAGCAGACATGATCGTAGTTGGAGATCTGATATGCGAGAGACACGAAGGAGAGCCAGTCGGCCGGATTGCCGAAGCACCACTCGACACGTCCGAGTCGGAACACTCCGACGGAGACACATCAGTAGTGGAAGACATCTCTGCTAACCCGGTAGGAGGATGCACTACCGCACAGTGCGAAAGAGGAGGAAAGGGATCGTTGTCCTTGACTGGAAAGTGCGTCTGACGGAGAGAAGGACAGGTCGCGTCAGGAAAAACACTGGAAGAGGGGATGGTAGAAGGACCAATGTGGTCGTCATTGGGATACAAGCTGGATGAAAGACCATGGCCTGTGCGCACACAGGAGGCAGTGGTGTCATCCTGTGTAAGACAGTGAGTACAATAGTGAGTGGTGAAAACCTTGAAACTGTAAGTGCGGGAGCCAATTTCAACAGTAGCTTCGGTAGGACAATCCGCCAAGGCGTTCACAGTGGTAAAGACGACCAACAACTGTCGGTGAGATCCTGTAACATGTGCAAATCGAGCTCCGCGTGGAGCGTCAGAAAGGCGACGGGCCATACCCACAATTTTACAAACATGATTGACAATTAGAGAAAACGCAGTATCATGCACTTCTTGTGGAACAGGATAGAGCGTGATGTTCACCGGACGCTTGGAAAGAGAAGAACGGATGAGATGATTTGTTCCAATCGAAAGTCCGTTTACAAGATAAAAGTCAGCCTCCTCCTTGTGCTGAAACTGCACTGAGATATCCCGATGGGTACGAGAAATTTCGGCAATGGACGCGGACGACACGTGACCGTGAGAGGGCCTCCATGTAGCGTAGCAAAGGTGTATTCGGTAAGGCATGAAAAAGCACACCTATCTCCAGGATATTATGGAACTCAAGGCCAATCTGCGAATTTTCATCAATTGTTACCTTCACCTTGTGGTTGGATACCTGAATAATAGGTGTTGATTGCAAGAGACCATCAGGTTGAGAAGAAGCTGACGAAGAAGCAGCGCCTCGCTGCACTGTAGAGACAAATGACATTCCCGGAAGAGAAGTATGTGTTGAGCCGGTGGCACAAAAGGCAGTGAGGGAAAATGGGGACAGTCAGAAGGCAAGACAGTAGTCCCAGCTATTCCAGGTAGGGCACCGAGGTAGCGGCAAATGCAGAAGGAGACGCAGCCAGGTTAAGTGGAGGCAACGGAACAGGAGTACCAGGAAGCTGGGAAGGCACATCTGAGGACGAGAGTACGTCAAATTCCATGGACGTGGGAAGTGCGACGTGACGTGCATCCGCCACACCCAGATGTGGTAAGGATAGACTGGAAGCCGCGATGAAAACGGAGGAATATGAACAAATACAAGGACGATATCGCTAGCAAAGTAGCTCAAAGCGTTGATAGTACCGTTAAACAGGCGCGGCACACAACAGGTCAGTGCGGGACGAGGTATATCACACTAGAATGCATAAAATGTAGAAGCCACCAATACAACGTCTGTCAAGAACGAGCAATGGAAAGGACATGTTGCCAGAAGAACGGATCGCCGATGGACATCCGAAATTCTAAACTAGATTCTCAGGAACAGGAGAAGACCCAGAAGAAGACCACATGGGAGATGTGTAGATAAAATTCAAAAGCATGCGGGAGTGACATGGAGGAGATCGGCGCAAGGCAGACCTTTGTGGAAGAAACGTGGGGAGACCTTCATCTAGCAGTGGATTGTAAATGGTTCACAATAATGATGATGATTTAAATATTATATATATATATATATATATATATATACACTGAGTGGCCATTTTATTATGACCGCCTGACAGTTTTAAGGAAATGAGCTATGGCTGCACGCTGTTGCCGCCAGAGGGCGAGGCTAGTATAAAAAGGGAAAGCTTAGTGCTTGCGTCAGTAGTAGAAGTGATTTTTGGGTGACGAGATGGGTAAACAATGGCGTTTGACGGACTTTCAACGTACGATGATTGTAGGAGCTCGGAGACATGGAGCGAATATCACCGAAACCGCCGCATTCGGGAAATGTTCCAGAGCAGCTGTTGTTAAAGTGTTTAAAGACTGGACTGTCAGCCAAAAAACTGGGTCTCTACGTGCAACGTGTGGTCGTCATCGACTAGTGACTGCTCGGGCGGAACGGATAGTGTCCAGACTGGAAACAGACAACAGAAAGGCAACAGTGAAGCAAATTACAGACCATCTTAATCAAGAAACCCCTCATATGATCTCTGCACGCACTGTTTGCCGTGCACTGCACGGCGAACAGTGAAAACCCAAAAACGTCAGAAATTTCCAGAGTTGCTGTTAATTTTTCCATAACTGTCTACAAACTGAAGTGCCAGAAAAACTGGTACAGACGAGCTTATGCAAAATACATAGCAACGTCACCTATGCGCGTACTCGGTTGCGTCCGCCAGCGCGTATATAAAGCGATAGACATCCTTGCCAGCTGTCAGAGCTGTTTTCGGCTTGAGAATGACAATTAATAACGGTTTAAGCGATTTTCAACGCGGTGTCATATAGTTGGCGCACGTGAGATGGGCCATAGTATTTCGGAGGTAGAAACGAAGTTCTGATTTTCACGGACAACCATTACAAGGGTGTACCTTGACTACAAGAATTCCGGCAAAACCTCCAACCTACGATACCAGTGTGGCCGTAAAAAGACATTGGGTGAACGTGGCCATCGTCGGCTGTCAAGAATCCTTTCATGCGATAGGCGTGCAACACTCTCGCAAGTATAATCGGAATTCAATGCTGGAGCCTCAACAAGCATTAGCGTCCGGACTGTACAACGTACCCTGCACGATATGGGCTTTGGAAGCCGACGCCCAACTCGAGTCCCCTTGATGGGTGCACGACACAGAGCTATGCGCCTCGGTTGGGCACGGCAACACCGCCACTGGACACTTGATGACTGGAAACAAGTAGCCTGGTCTGACGAGTCGCGTTTTCAACTGTATCGGGCAGATGGAAGGATTCGTGTTTGGCGCAAACCCCATGAAGCCATGGATCCCGCCTGTCAACAGGGAACTGTACCGGCTGATGGGAGGGTCCGTAATGGTATGTGGTGTGTTTAGCTGGACTTCACTGGGACCCCTGGTACGTTTACAAACGTATGTGACCGGCCAACGCTATGTGCGCATCTTTTCTGACGAGTTACACCTGCTCATGTCCTGAATTCATGCTGATGGGTTGGGCCTGTTCCAACAGTACAATGCACCTCCACACAAGTGTCGGGACGCCACATTATGGCTAGAGGAGCATTCATCTGAGTTTGGGGTGTTGTCATTCCCACCCAAATCCCCACATATGAATGTGATAGAACACATTTGGGATGCCATGCAACGCGCTTTCGAACACAGAAATCAGAGACCTCTTAATGTGCTAAAACGGACACCACAGTCCCTTGATCTTAACTCAATTGAACACCCGTAGGAAAAGATTGAGAGAGCCACACGTAACAGAGAGATCATCCTCCCGCAAACATTCAGCAATTGAGGGACACATCACATTCGCTTAGCTGCTGATTGGAGCGACGAAACCAGGCCTGGAATTTTAGTCTTGTGGCCCACTACAGAAACACACGTACCCACAGATGAACACCACATTAATTCCCTCAAGAAAAAATTCTGTTAACTCCTGGATGGAATAATGCTGTTGAGAAAGTTTAAGGATGAAAGAATTTTAAACCTCCACTCGTGTTTGAATGTAACATATCAAACCATGCTCAAAACTTGGTGTTGTACCAGATAATATTTATTTGGTCACTGATCGTCTACTGCTCAACAGTATTCATACCACCTCCTTGAACTGGCGCCTTTTTTTAAGTTTACCCATTATTTTGGCCCTTGAACTACTATTTTGATCCACGAACCAGTACCGGTAGTTCGTTGTTTCTTCTAAGATAGACGTCGGTGGGTCACGGATTTCGTAACACATTTGCCGAAGATTCGCTTTGTTCTTTATATCTGTACGCGGATAAGTATGTAGAGATGATGGATCATCAAATTTGTTAATAGTGCCTCCTTTAAGATTACAAAAAGGAGGGTAGGACCTGCCAATGTCTCTTTGGCCTCAAGTCCAAAGACCTACGTTTAACCGTAGTTAGTTTAATTTATTTATAACAGATATATTGGTCCGGCTGCAAAATTTTCACTGAAGTAGAGATAACTTTGATTTGTCATTCTAGAGCAAACGCCCGGCATATATACAGATACAAGAAGGAAACGCCAATATATTTTTTAAAGAAAATAACGTTTTAGACAGATACTGTAAAGCTCAAATGAAGTTAGCGATTCTTTTTCATGAGTACCAAAATAATTATTCGTTCTTTCCAAATAATCCAGACAAAGAGGACACGAGAAATTGTTGACCATTTCTCGAGTGGTCCACCGGAAAATATCCTGGTGTCCCGGTGGACCAATCCGCCGAAGCTAGGCCACATCGAATCGAGGCTCTTTTGAAGGCCAAGGACGGCCCAGCTTGTTATTAGGTAGGTTTTCCTAATAATTTGCTGCTTTAGTGTACGTCACCCCCTTTTCAATTAATGGTGCGAGTAGGCAACACACCCTCGCATTTGGATTAGCAACCCTAGAAAGCTGATAATCATCCGTATCTCGCCCGGATCCGAGCCCATATCTTACTTTTACGAGATGTTAGAAACCTCCATGCAACGCTCATAGCCCCCCTCCCTAATGAGGTTACTTTGCCCGGCTAATATATCGGCTTTCACCTGTCCTTTAAGGTTCGAATTAGGCTAGGACGTAGGACGTGGTTAGGCAGGCTCTTCCTCTTCAAATAACCAACTCAAAAATTACTTATACACCAAAATCAGATTTGTAATTCTTTATATAGTCAAGTATTAATTCAGAACATTTCAACATTATAAATTAGACAAAAAATTCAACATTACTGCAGAACTCAACTCAGCAAGCACGTGACATCTTTACCATCTATCAAGTTATCATTAGCAATTTACACCTAACTAATAAGTTAGATACATCTACATAATTGCACAAATCCTCTAACAAAACTCAATTCGGTAAGCACTAAATATTTTCAACATACTATTTATCAAGTTCTCACTATCAAGTTACGCAACAATAAAGTCTGACAATAACACAATAAGGACAAAAAAATTATTGATTATAAATGCACAACTTTCTAATTCCTGTCCTACCCTAGGTTTCCCTAATCATAATTAATATCCTCTGCCAGTAAAGTATTAAGAATTAGTAAATATAAACAAATCAAAACTCACACACTGCACATCCGGGAAATGTCTTCACATAAACCTCTTTTTGATACAGGTTCATGCAGCAGAACCAACCCTCAAATAGCACTCAGTCCCAGCCAGGCACAGCACTTCAGGAATCATAGTTCCATCCATAAAGGCTCCAACAGAAGAAAATATTCAGAAAACTCGAGAATAGCACGGCAGGAAACCAATCGATGAACCAGTAAGGCTTAACGACTAGGTGACTTTTAGGACGTCATGCAGCAAAAGCAACATTCACAGTCAGAGTCCTCAGAAAGCAGCTTCTCAGAAGGAACGTATAGCTCGGTCACAGCCAGACACAGCACTTCAGGAATCATAGTTCCATCCCATGGGCGCCTGCAGGAAATTTTTCAAGGGGGTCAAGTGAAATTAATTAAGGTTTGGCTAATATGTAGAAAACAGTAATTCGTGAAACTGTAAGATTAATACAATTACTACTACTTATTACACTAGAACACTACTACTATTATTATTATTATTATTATTATTATTATTAATTGATGCTGCTCTTGAAGAAAGTGTATGTTAGTAATAGTCATGTATTATCATGTACATTGGCAACTGTTTTCCAAATAATGAACAGTGTCGAGCTGGGCCACGCCAAGTTTTGTAAGTTCAGCACACACCACCCTGAGCGGAACTTGTTTGGGCGTACTACCTTACGGTTTGCTAGGTTTTCCGCTTTCACGTTATCGTTTTCCAATTCCAAATTTCCAATAAAATTGGGATATTAAATTAAACGCCCCAAACTCCATCTTTCCTTGCAGCCCAGTTCTGTGAGTGTAAAAAAAACGTAATAAATAAAATAAAATAAAATAAAATAAAGGGGGAAATAATTCTACAGGGGGTCAAGTGACCCCTGTGACCCCCTCCCCCCTTTCCTCGTAGGCGCCCATGTTCCATCCATAAAGACTCCAACAGAAGAAAATATTCAGATAACTCCAGAATAGCACGGCAGGAAACCAATCCATGAACCAGTAAGGCTTAACGGCTAGGTGACCTTTAGGACGTTATGCAGCAAAAGCAACATTCACAGCCAGAGTCCTCAGAAAGCAGCTTCTTAGCAGGAACGTAGCTCGGTCCAAGCCAGACATGGTACTTCAAGAATCATAGTTCCATCCATAAACGCTCCAACGGAAGAACAGGTTCCGATACTCCAGAGTAATACGGCAGAAACAAATCAAGGAACCATTACTCAAGCTAATATCACCGCTCCATCGTTCAATCAGGATCTCGCCGGAAACATTCAACCTCGTCACACAGAGCCGCCGGAAACCTTACACAGGTGACCCAGGAAAGCAAAAAGCGGAGAGTCCAAGATCCGTGGAAGTCGATATAAATAGTGAAGCAAGAGTCGGACCCCGGCGACTTGCCATCTCGCCTTCAACAGACGTCATCACATCACACATTTACATAATACTTTCCACCCAGAACTCTTTTTTACAACACACAACGTAAATAACATTTACTTAGCAAAAAAAAAAAAAATAATAATAATAATAATAATAATATATATATATATATATATAAACAATAACAATTTTTAACTTCCAACAATAAACACACTTTAAGAATATAAATTATAAAATCATACTTCCGGAACACTAGCACGTGAGCTGTTACCATAAAAAAAGTACCCAGAATTTAAATTTAACTAATTTTTAATATTACTTTAATCCAATAATCTATCCTTTTTAAGGTAGTACGTAACTCCAGTCAGTGACCTCGGAATGAAAACCCTACCAGAACGTCACAACCAGTCTAAGATGGGCATGGGCGCATCTTTAAGGCCCGGAACCGCCGAGGACCCAGTTAAAAAAAATAATTTTTGCTTATGCTCTCCCTGATTTGTTAGGTTGGTGTTCGTATCGGGCCCGGGTTCGAATTTTTTGCACATTTTTTTCCCCCAGTTGAATATGGAAAAAATGAAGCACTGTTTTATTCTTATTTATATTTTCATTTTTGTTTTGTTTTGCTTAGGAGTTTAACGACCACCTTGAGCAACTCAATGGGATATAAGCAGTCGCCCGTCCCTAATTTAGGGCTACTGGCTCCACGAAAAGGAGAGAGCCAGTGCCGTAAGACAAACACAACATCCATGCGTCACTAGGATTCGAACCCGGACCAATCTGGGATGAATAGTCAGAAGCATTATATTAAAAGTACAATTGTTTCCCAAAAGGGCATGGAAACAAACAAACGGAAAATCAGATACCGTGATTTTATTTGAATTCAGTAACATATAGCAGTTTGAGGCAATACCTGTCATAGTTCCTGTAATTTTTATTTTTGTTTTCTATTTTGGTACCTATACACACCGATTACGTTTCTTCAGTTTGATTGGAAAGCTGGGATTTTACAATGATATAAAAATATACATTGCTGAATAAAATGTCAAAGTGTTGGTACTGAACTGTTCAACGAAATAATTTTCAAGGAACTCTCGTTTTCGACTCACTTACAGAGCATTTCCTATTTCTCAAAATCAGAATTGCGTCCAAGGCTTGAGGATGTAATTTCGATCCGCTTTTTTTTTTATTAACAACATATCCACTGCACTCAAGATTCGATCCCCTGCAGCACTGCTAGATGACTTGCACAAAAACGCCAATCTGGAAAAATTTTGAGTTTTCTGAAAAGACAGGAAACTCTTAGGAAACTTTTATAATGATTCATTCCCATTCTCAAATCGATGCGACTGCGAATCTCATTTATTTCTGGATCATCTACCTTAAATTCTTCTTCCAGTTCTTTAAATATACTTGATGATGCATTCTGTGTCACAAAAGATTTCGTTATCGTCGGCAGAAACTTTGTTATCTTAGTCGATCATTTGTGCATGCACATTTCATCTTACATTTTCCGATAACTTCTTTAGAAATTTCAAGTTCGGATATAAAGAAAGACTGCCATCTTATATAAATCGCTAACTACTGTTTTAACTTTTCCCTTTTTTTTTTTTTTTTTTTTTTTTTTGTCTTTTTCTTCAGAACTACCTTCCCCCCATAGCAGAAAGTTCCTGATCAGTTAGCGACAGATATAATGCTGCCACTATAAATCTGCGGGTGATTACTGGGAAAGATAACTACTAGATGTGAAAAGCAATAAAAATTTGCAACGGGTAGTGATTAAAAAAAAAGAAAGAAAGAAAGAAACTGACCACCTTAAATTTTTTTTTCAACATAAAAAAAGGGAAAAAGCTTCCTAGGTACTACAGCAATTGCCATAACTACGACTAAAAACACTCTGCCCTCTGTACTTAGAATTTTCCCTCCATTTTCAAGCTGAAACACAAAGATTTATGGAATAAAATTATATTTAGCAACCTTATTCTACTTCCGCTTTCGAAAAGTTTTTCTCTAACTTTGATTTTAAATACAAACATAATACAGTGCAACATGTATTTAAGTGATGTTTAAACCATAATACAGTGCAGGGAAAACACCGCGAAAAAAAAAAATAATAAGAAAAAAAGGAAAAAAAAAAAAGAACGATTACAGGAGAAATCTTTGCTGCCTTTAGCTTCCATTGTCAATTTTTTTTTTGCCTCTGTTTCACGATTACGGGGCCTCTCCGATGGCTCAGTGGTCTAAGCTGTGGCTTCTGACCATTCGTCCAAGATGGGTCGGGGTATGAATCCCGGTGACGCATGAATGTTGTGTTTGTCTTACAGTACTGCTCTCTCCCTTCCCTGGAACCAGTGACCCTGAATTAGGGACGGGCGCCTGCTTATAGCCCTCTGAGTTGCTCACGGGGTCGTTAAGAATAAAAAAAAAAACAAAAAAAAAAAACCAGACGATTGCAGGAAAAATCTTCGCTCCATCCAACTTCCGTTTGCGGAAAATTTTTCTCCATTTTCAATCTTAAATACAAATATTTGCATAATAAAATGATATTTAACAACCATAAGAGCAAAGAGGACATCACGAGGAAAACAAATAAGCTTAATTGGCTCCGTCTAACTTCCGTTTTCAGAAATTGTGTTGTCCATTTTCAAATTGAAACAAGTATTTATGTAATAAAATGATATTTAACAACAATACCGAATACACAGAACAATCGCGAGAAAAAAAATTACTGTTACACGAGAAATCTTCACTCCGTCTAACTTCCGTTTTCGAAAAGTTTAGAGTTTTCCGTCGGAAGGCGGAATACTTGCATCCACGATCAGGAATCTGCAAGAGAGGATTTAATAGGGGTCTGGGGATATCACTTTTATCTACAGGACCAACATAAAATCTGCGACTTACGTTGCCCGTCGCCGCAATTCTACTACGGGGCCAAGGCATCACCCCTAATAGCTTAACAGGCCCGCGCACTGAACACCGGAAGCTGCGTGACGTAGGGGAGAGTAGGCTGGGTGGTCGAGCATGCATGAGCTTGCTCACTCTGTGTAAGCGTGACTGTCGATGTGCGTGGTTGTTGTTGTCAAGTTGTCAACTAAATTTATTTTCATAGAGGAATATTAAAATTATTCAAATTCCCTACTAATGGGGAGGTTCTCAGAAAATGGATTACAGCAATAAAGCGTGAAAATTTTCAAGTGACCAAGAATTCTAAGGTAAGTGGAAACCTTTTGTTAACCTTATTTTAAACTACTCGTAAAATAAAAATTTCGAACTAGAAAATTTAAATTTGGCTAATTTTATAATCTAATGCATCTCACAGCGGGAAGTCAAAGCACTGAAAAGATTTTTGAAAAATGAAATTTATGTTTGTAATGGAAAGAATAGATTACTTGTGTTGTTATAGTAACCCATAACATGTTTTTGCCAATGTATCAAATAAGTTCAAAGTAAAATATGTATATTTAGGAAGGGATTTTAAACTTTATTATGGACACAGAATAATAAGGGTTGCATGTTTTTGATCCCAAGAGTAATATGTTGATACATTCGTACTTAGTTATTTAAGTGTTTAGGCAGCGCCAGATTAACTTTTTTGGGGTCCCTATTTCTGGGCACAAGTGCTTGTAAAATACCTATATCCTGTACGAAATATATGTATGCCATGTACACATCTAACATGCCTATGTCCTTTATATAAATGCTAAGGCCTTGTTGCCATGTGAAATACATCTTTTGTGTTTGCAGATATGGAGAGTTGCATTGAATTATCATTTTTAATATTTATTACTAAAGGAACACAAACACTGAATCAAGTATAGACAGCAAAAATTAGATATGAATACACAAAAACAGACGTTCACACATAGTTCAAGAGTAAGTTTGCCTTTAAAATGTCCGTTTAAAGATTTTGAAGCATTTTTCTACAAACCAACACATTGAAGAACTCTCGTGTGAGCAGTGTGTATGCTCTATCTGTGGTAGGATGGGAATTTATCAGAACCATTCAATTTCTTAAAAATTAGGTGAAATATATCAGTACTATCTGGGCAAGGAATTATTTACTTGCCCAGGTAGTAAAAGCTGGATGCGCAGGAAAATTTATCTTTTAAGATAACAAACCAGAACCCTAATTTTTTTTAAGTTAAAAATATGAACTGTTTTAACATGTTTGCACTTCCATTTTAAGGGTCTGTATTACAAATGTTCAATGCACAAACGTGTGTATATCAATTTTTAAGATGCTGATGCTAAAATTGGTATGAAATGGTACGATGATGAAACTGGTGTTTCGGAAATTTAGTGATTCTGCCATGTTCCTTTTGTTAAAGTTTTCTCCCTTTGTCACTAAACATGAGAGGCCAGTTACATCAGAGGCATGCAAACTGTTGTTGATTATAAACAAAATTTGGAGCAAAACTAGGTTTCCGATTTCTGGGCGTAGAGCATAACATAATTAAAGATGTGATATTACTCTTTCCTTGGTACTTCGTAACAATAATACAACTTCCATTAATTAACAATGACATGAAACACGGCATGTGATGACTGTCTTTTTTTTTTCTTGTGTAGTAGGAAATTTTATTACAAACTTTTTTATTTTAAAATTTAGTTACCATGCACAGGCAATTAGATGTTTTATTTACCTGCAAAGACGAATGATTTACATGCTCTGGGCATCTCGGGCATGGTATTTTTAAGACTTGGATATTGTTATTTTTAAGAGAAAAAAAGTACGTGGATCGACATGAATCCACATATTGTGGAAACTATGTTCTAAACAAACAAGATTTTTAAAATACAAGTAGAAATATATACTCGCTTCTTTTTTTTTCTTTTTTTTTTTTTGAAAACATTTGCTTAAAACGAGAGATCAACTTTTTATTCATTTATCTAGACTTATCTGTTTCCAGACTTCCTGCACTGTGTCTTCACAAGCTACAGCAATAATAACTGGAACTAATATATCTCATATTATCCGATAACTACTGGAAAGTGTGCTTCCAAACGTGGGGGTGAGTGTCAATTTTTGTATGGGGAAAACTTCTTCAATCCTTCATAGAATTTATTTTGAAACCAAAATCATAAAAAAAGGAAAAAACAATCTTTTTCAATAGCTTTAGTAATGACAAAACATTTGTGCAAAATTTTATACCATTGCTTTTTATAGTTTCTGAGAAAATGGTACATCAAGTTAGTCAATTTATAATGAAACATGTACATCTTTTAAAATACATCCTATAGTACCAAAACAATCGCTTAGATTTATTCAGTACAATAACTGCATGTGCATTTGTCAGGTTCTCAAAAAAAATATAATAATTATCTGAAAAAATACTTTAAGAAATTATTGGAACAAATTTCAGACTTTCTTAGAAACGTGTCTTTGAAATTCTTCAAGCCGCCCCGGTGGCGCAGTGGTCTAAGCGATGGCCTTTGATCATTCGTCCAAAAGGGGTCCGGGTTCGAATCCCGGTGAGGCATGGATGTTGTGTTTGTCTTACGGCACTGGCTCTCTCCCTTCCCTGGAGCCAGTGACCCTAAATTAGGGACGGGCGACTGCTTATAGCCCATTGAGTTGCTCACGGTGGTCGTTAAATATTCAATCAAAAAAAAAAAAAAAAAAAAAAATTATTCAAGGAACAGCTAACGGACACATAATCAAATTGTGTTTGTGATACACAAAGAACTACACAACCATAATTATTTGTACTTTGGCAGTTTTCCTGAATACTTCTTGAAAATCAAATTTCAGGAAATTTCTGCCAATAAGTTACTTGTATTTTTCCAGATAAAAAGAAATACTTATATTGTGGATCCAAATAGTTTTGCTTAATGCTACTAATATACTTAATACAGATGTGTTAAACTTTGACAAGGTAACTTTTTTGAAATAGTGCTCTGGAAAACAAAAATTATAAACTTTATATTTGCTTATCAAAATGAAGTTGTCCAAACACGTAACTAGATGGTACTAAAATTAGGAAAACTTGTTATGCCATTTTTGTACGTTTAATAATGTAGCAATTGCATAATTTTCTTGAAATCTTAATTTATTTTATGCAATCAGTGGATCATCGCCGTAATGCTCCTCTCCGCAACTACGGACTACTCCAGTGACGTCACAAATCGGTGCGCGGGCCTGTTAAGCTATTAGGGGTGATGGCCAAGGCCGTTGCTGCTGGACGTGGGTGGGTGACCGTTATCCCCCAGAATGGTCATACCAGGGACGTAAATGCATGCTGTTATGGACATAAAAAATAGAAATGCACAATGTGCGAATAAATTTATTGAAAACTGTTGCTCAGAAAAAAGTTCTACACTTGGTATTTTCTTTTTTAAAGATTTAAGTTAGCCGCATACATTATCCCGCACAGCTAACCACGGCACAGAGTAACGTACTCAGTGAGGTGTGGACCTCTCATATGTATGAAAGGAATTGTCCGAAACAGCCGAGAGAGCCATATAGAGCAATATGCAGATAAGCATAACAGTGAAGTAACTATAAATTTTCGGCCCTTATCAAAATTATAAAAAAGTCCACACCCTCCTCTGCTCTATTTACAAAACTAACAAAGAAAATGAAAATATACATATTTCAACTGTTAAAAATGTTTATTTCATTAAAAGAAATTCTTATACATAGATATTATAGGTAGATTATAGAAGCTCAAATAAAAAAAAATCGTTCTTCGTACATTTTGCTTTCTAATTTAAAACTTTGGTATTTAATTTTTCTGCCTCTTTTGAGCTTCAGTGGCAAAGATATTTTAGTTGTTCCTGACATATTGTATTTCGCAAATAATTTTGACTGTTTTCAGCTTGCTGAATGATCTTTTAGAAGTAGCTACTGTACAGCTAGGGTTAGGTATATAAATGTTGTTTTGCTGTAGAGACGCTGGGTAACTACGTGACAAATTGTTAGACTTTATAATTAAAAATCCTGCGAATTCTTTTATTGATTTATTTTCTTCTTTAATACAGCTACTGAAACCATTTGCAAAAGTTGAATGGAGAACTTTTTACGTAGATCTTTATGGTGATGTATTTTTTGCACATTGTTTGCACATTTTAAAATATTACTTTCCGTTAGTGTAAGTAAGTTCTGAGGATCCAAAAATGCGAAATTATGGACAATTTTCTGCGTACTGATAATTTTTTTGATTTGTGTTATACATTTGTCAAGAATTCTGTGAGACACTGTGACGTACTACAGAGGTGAAAACATGTGTCAAGACAACAAATCTGCAGGGGACATTCTGTCCGCGTAGCTCAGTTGGGAGAGCAATTTACTCCGGAGTGAGTGTACACGGATTTGATGTCCGTCGTGGAAAAACTTGTGTTTTCACATTGGCGCCCGATTGTGGAAAATGGATCCACTGGCCGTTGGGTTCTTCGAAAAACGTGTGATGTTTGTTCCACACATTATTTGGAATTAATGAAAAATTCCTACTTCGCTTCAAAGATTTAAAAAACAATTAAGAGGGAGATAGTGTGACGTACTACAGAGGTAGAAACATGTGTCAAGACGACAAATCTGCAGCGAGACATTCTAAGTCCGCGTAGCTCAGTTGGGAGAGCACCTTACTCCCGAGTGAGGGTACACGGATTTGATGTTCGTCGTGGAAAAACTTGTGTTTTCACAACGCATTTACCCTGAATGTGTCTTTAGCTCTTTTAAATCTGTAACGCAGTGTTTGTCATCATGCCAACGATGTTTCTTGTACTACTGACAAGACAGCAGACGAGCAAACTGTAAAGAGCTTTTCCCTGGCTGTTTGCAATTATTTTTGTTTTCCACCGCATCTCTCATTTTTCTCTATTTTTCTTTGTCGGTAGTTTTGAGTTAAAATTTTATTTTTTTGATACTCTTTGGGGCCCCTAACGCCGCGGGCCTTTTAAGCATCGCTTAACCGAGCTTAATAGTAGTTACTCCAGTGAAGAATTTCCGAATACGCCATTGTGATGAAGCGCTAATTAGTCATTTGTGTTCTCTGAGCGTTTAACCTTGAACGGAAATTTTCCAAGCCCTACCCAGAAAGCATCTTCCTGTTATTACGTTCATTATCTAATTAACACGAGTACTCATTCACTCTGTGCTGGTTCGTTTTCCATTCTGCATTTCTCCTGAGTGCTGTTTTGTCGGCGTTCACACAACCTTTAAGTTTTACTTGATATTTACCCACGTTGGCTCTTGGGTATTTACCCATTTTTTACGTTTTTAGTAAAATTGTATCAAAAATCAGAAAAAATATATAATACTTTTCTATAACGGATGTATAAGAAAATAAATACTATACAGTCTTTCGGTGGAAGTGGGGAACTTTTAACTCGAAGAGGTAAAAGAAGTTTGCTCTGGCCCTAAGTATATAAGAAGTTTCCAAGAGAGAAATAATGCCGTGCTTCAGGAGCCATAGCCCTATATAGAAAGTGGTACGCCTCTCGTACTTACTCCATATGAAGATCTCCCTCAAGATGGCTAGTGGCTTCTTCATATCATTTTAGAAAATTTGTCGAAACAAACAGAATATCAGAATTTCATCCTGCCGTACTTCACTGGTCGGGTCCGTGCTCTTCTCTACCCGACCACTGGGCGAGGAGGAGGTTTTGTCAGATTTTTTTTTTTTTTTTCAGAGCATCTATAGAAGAAAACCTGTTCGGATGTTTTTCTAGACTTCTCTCTTATTATAATTTTAGCAAGAGGCCTTCCTAATCCATTTCAACCAGCTAGTCCAGCGAATAACCGTCTTAAACAGCAAACACCACTTATGATTAGTTACTCTCTGTATTAGTTTGTTTATTTGGGAGTTTAACGACCACAGTGTGCACCTCGCCCTAATTTAGGGCCACTGGTTCCAGGGAAGGGAGACAAACACAGCATCCATGCCTCACTGAGATTCGAACCCGTCTCGGTAAAAAAAGTGAAAAACTTCCAAATACGTGGAGACAATGTAAATAGACAAAGTCATCGCTCTTTCCACGTTTTTCTTTAATTAACACACAGCAACCAAAAAATTGTATTTCGACACCGCTGGGATCAAACCCCAGATCTCTCTATAACTAGCCGAGTGCGTTCGTTTTACGCTACGGCGCTATGTGTGTTTATCTGTCAGCATCTGACTTCACAAATCCGTAGGGATGGGCTCAGCAACTGAGACGTCTCCATCTGGTGGGGTTTAACGGCACAAGCTATTTAATTCACATCCCTACTTACGTGGGGCTTAGTGGCACAAGCATCTGACTTCACATCCTTACGGATTTGTGGAGTCAGATGCTGGCAGATAGACACACATAGCGCCGTGGATTGTTGGCACCGTAGCGCAAGGCGAACGCACTCGGCTAGTTATCGAGAGATCTGGGGTTCGTTCCCAGCGGTGTCGAAATACAATTTTCCGGTTGCTGTTTGTCAATTAAAGGAAAACGTGGAAAGAGCGATGACTTTGTCTATTCCCATCTCGGTAGAATGGTCAAAAGCCAGCGTTTAGACCACAGTGCCATTCGAGTGGCGACCATTAGTTTAATCAATCCTTTACAGTTAATTAAACAAGACGTTATTTATCATTGATTCATTCAGGCACCATTATGATTAATAATTAATATATTAATGACAACTAATTAACTGAAGCACTATTTACAGCTCATTAATTAAGGGCCATTATAATTAATTCGCCATTATTTATGACTAATTCATGAAGGTATATTTTATGAATAATTAATTAAGACGCCCTTTATAGTTAATTAATATGAGCACCATTTATGGCTAATTAATAAAGATTTAATTGATGACCAGTCAATTACGGAGTCATGTATCAGTAATTCATTTCAGCTTAATTTACCGCCAACTAATTTTAGGCGTCATTTATGGCTAATTAATTAAAACACCATTTATGGCTAATTATTTAGGGCATTATTTATGACTAATTACTTAAGATAACATTTCTGTTCAATTGATTAAAGTACCATTTATGATAAATTCATTAAGGAAGCATTTATGACTAATGAATAAAGCATAATTTTGAGTAATAAATTAAGACGTAATTTATTATTAATTATTTTTGCCACTGTTTATGGCAGATAAATTAAGGTGTCATCTATGCTTAATTAATTAAAGACATCTTTTATGAATAGTCAATTTACGTATAATTTTTCATTCATTAGTTAAGGAAGCATTTGTGACTAATCAATTAAGGTGCCATTTTGGACTAACTGCTGAAACCATTATTCATGAGACAATTTATGGTTAACTGATTAGTCATCATTTATGTCTAATTAACTTAGGCATGACTTATAACTCATTAATTTAAATATTATTTATGGCAAATTAATTAACGGCTTCATTGATGTATAATTACTTGATGTGTAGCTTATAGTCAATTAATTAAGGTGTCGTTTATGGCTAACTAACTGGGGCATCATTTTATGACCAATTAATTAAGGCGTTATTCATTGTGGATGCTTTAACCTGATTCATGTAATACTGTATAAGAGATTTCAAGTTACTTTCGCAAAGCAAAAAGGGTGACAGCTCATTTCCTAGTGAAACGAGGATGCATTTTGACAGAAGTCTCAGACTTCTACTGCGCTGTAGGAATTTTTTTTTTTTTCTTAAATTTTAGACTACGTTGTCAGTAGTATTCTTTTCTAAAGCAAACTGTTCGTCATACTGAGAGCTATCCGATTTATGCGCACTCATACAGTATTTTTTTCAGTCGTGCCTGTACAGACGGAGATACGAGGGTCGTCCAGAAAGTAATACCCGTTATGAAATAAAAGCAAAAGAAACCGACGTTGCCGGAGTTTTTGCATTTTCACTAATACTACATATAATCAGTCATTTTTCTACATAATCACCCCCGGTGTTTAGGCACTTGTCATGTCGCGAGACCAGTTTTTGAATACTTTCATCACATACCTCTGCCGCCAGTCCCTGCAACCACTGTTGCACTCCGTCTTTCAAATCAGCGTCACTAGCGAAGCGCCCTCGTCCCAAGAAGTCCTCCAAATTGGTGAAAAAATGGTAATCACTGGGAGCTAAGTCCGGACTGTAGGGTGTATGATCCAGAACCTCTCAACTGAAACCTGAAACGGGTGTTGGGTCTGACGTGCCACCTATGGTCTCGCATTGTCGTGGAGAAACACCACTCCCTTAGACAGCATGCAGCTCCGCTTGTTTTGGATGGCCCAACGCAGCCCCTACAGTGTTCCACAATAGGCATCGGCGTTGATGGTTGTGCCTCGGAGGATGAATGAACTTAACCAGCAAGAGACCTCTGCGGTCTCAAAACATTATAGCCATGACCTTCTTTGCCGAAAGCGTTTGCTTACACTTGCGTGGTTTCGTCGGGGACCGGGAATGGTGCCACTCAAGCGACTGGTGTTTGTTCTCTGGCGTGAAATGACTGACACACGTTTCACCTCCTGTCACTATGTGGCCAAGAAATTCATCGCCCGTTTATGCGTAACGGGTCCAAAAATTTAAAGCTGCATCTAGACGGTTCCTTTTGTGGCCATCAGTCAACATTCGTGGTACTCACCTCACGCAAATTTTCCGGTAGCCAGGATGTTCCGTTGCGATTTCATAGAGCAGTGCGCGAGAAACTTCCAGGAAACGGGCGTGCAATTCATCGAGTTTGATGCGACGCTCATGTCTGATGACATCATCGACACGTTCCTTGAGGTGCGCTGTAACGAGCAATGGATGGCCGGTGTGCTGGCCATCACACATACTCTATATTGACAAAAGTCACCGGAGACCCCTTCAAAAGCAAATGAACGGATCCGCTGCGTTGTTAAGATGCGCGGTATAGCTGTAAACGGTATAAAAACAAGCCTGCAGCTGACCGCGATCATATTGCACTGTGTGGTTGAATGAAAATGGCGCTGCGGGAGAGAACTGACTTTGAGAAAGGAAAGATTGTTGTGTGTTATATTAGTGGGTTGTCCATAAGAGAAACCGAGAGGCGTTCAAACATACCCAAGTCAACTGTTTTGGGTGTACTGAATAAGTGGAAGACACATGGCGTGCCTGAAGCAGCAAAACGTACCGGCAGACCACAGAAAATCAGTGACATAGGACGTCGAAGCCTCAGGAGAGTCGTTACAGCTAATCGACGGAGTAGTGCACAAGACCTCAGTGTACAGGTGAGTAAAAATGCTGGAACCTCGGTATGTACACGTACCATTCGCAGAGAACTTCATTCCATGGGTTACCGTGGTCATGCGGCTGCTCATAAACCTTTCATCTCCACTCGGAATGCTACTCGTCGTTTAGCATGGTGTAAAGAACATTTATCTCGAACCGTAGATCAATGGAAACGGGTCCTATGGACCGATGAATCCAGATACACGATCCATCAGTCTGATGGCCGTGTGTGGGTATGGCAGCAGCCGGGGGAACGCTTTTCACCGCCGTGTGCTGTTCCTACGGTCAAGTTTGGAGCTATTAGTGTACTCGTGTGGAGGTGTTTTTCGGGGTATGGTCCTGGCCCATTGGTTATCGTGGGCAAACCTGTTAACCAGCACGTCTACCTCGATATTCTGGGCAATTACGTTCTACCAACTCTGTGGCAATACTATGGATCCGAGCATTGTTAGTAATAGCAGGTTAATGCACCGAGCCATAAAGCAAGGACTGTTACAGCGTATAATTCCGTATCGTGTGTGGACTGGCCAGCACAGAGCCCTGATCTTAATGCCATAGAGCACCTATGGGATGAATTAGAGCACCGCATAAGAAGTTTGGAAATAAGGCTTACTACTAAGCAACAGTTAGCGGCAACATTATGTACTGAACGGAAGCGCATACCTATAGCTGTGTTCCAAAATCTGGTCGAAAGCATGTGTCGAAGGGTCAGTGCACGCATTAAGGCCAAAGGTGGGCCGACACCGTACAAATGTATGTCAATAAATACTATGTTGTGTTTCTCTTCTAGGTGTCCGGTGACTTTTGTCAATATAATGTATTTGCTCTCCCTGCATTAAACATCCAAACCCATCGTAGCACCGATGATTCGTCCATCACCCCTTCAACGTAAAGAGCCGTAATCCGACGACGAATGTCTTTCGGACGAACGTTTTAAGCATTCAAAAAGCGAATCACAGAACGCACCTCGTACTCCGAGGGATTTTCAATTGGCTTCGCCATTTCAAACAAGCACAACAACGGTTCCAATTACTTCATTAACACGAAACTTGCCACGAGCCTCACCAACGTCTCTGACAGACGATGGGCGACCTTGCCCGAACGGCGTCCGCCGCCTCGCGCGCCTTCTATGCGCAAACAGGTATTGCTTTCTGGACAACCTTATGTATCTTCGCAAATTGGAAAATGTTCTTTTCCATTCCTAGCGTAAAGCTATGTATGACGGAAGATAATAAAATTTATGTAAAATATTCTTTGTGGTAGAAGTTATCCGACGTGAAAAGAATTTTTCTAACCAGAATTCTAGAAGCAGAAATAGCAAGACAAAATATCAATATAAATTTAAGTTTCCTAGAGAGAAAGCTCCACAACACTAGAAGACATATGCAAAATATTTGTCAAAAAGATGGAGACCGATACAAAAGAGATGTTTCAAGGCGATATTGTAGGAAGCCGTAGTGTGACTTTGGGAGGGTGGGGTTAAAGATCACCGTGAGCAACTCAATGGGCTATAAATAGTCGAACGTCCCTAAATCAGTTCAACCGCTTCCTGGAAAGGGAGAGACCCAGTGCCGTATGATAAGACAAATACAACATCCATGCCTCACCGAGATTCGAACCCGAACCCATCTCGGATTAATGGTCAGACGCCAGCGCTTAGACCATTGCGCTACCGGGGCGGCGGTAATATGACTGCAAATAGAAATATAGATTTTCTCCCCTAGCGATTATTCATAAGTATGTGTTATAGTGACAAGTATACAGTGTAAATAGCAGGGTTTTTTTTCAATCGACAGTTTGGAAGCAAAGTGAAGCCGCCCCGATGGCCGAATGGTCATAGGCGCAGGTTTCTGGCCAGTCGTCAGAGATGGGCCTACGCTGCGCTTTCCATACAGCGCTGGCTGCCTCTCCTCGTTGGAACCACTGGCCCCGATGTAGGGACGGGCAACTGCTTCAAGGCCTCTGGAGTTGCTCACGGTGATCGTTAACATCCCTCCCCCAAAGCTGTCATTTTAAATATTAATAGTAGCTTCTTTTTACGTGATCTTGCTGCCGAACTGTACAAGGAATGTTTCTCATACTGAACGCTGTCCGAACAGAATTTTTTTTTTCGATCGGTCGTTTAGAAGCGGAGATAATCAAAGAAATGGGATATGCATTTACTCCCCATGGCGGGAAACCAAATATTATTTGTATTGTAAAATGTTCTTATAGTATTAATATCCTTCTTGACAGAATTTTTATTAGTTCTTTTTCAAAAGCAGAAGTACAGTGGAAATTAGAAACGTGCAGCTGTAAAATTGTGGTTATAGTAGAAAATGTACGCATAAAGTTCCCCATACTAGAACGTTCTTTACTATTTTACTACGTTTAACTTGGTTTAATTATTTATTGTTCTTCATTGGACTCATCTGTTTGTGTTTGCAACTACAGGTGTTTACTATTCCCTGGATTTTGGCAAGGATAACAAAGAAAGCTACTGTAAGTTCGAATGACCTAATTTTAGTTTTTGTATTGTATTGGGTAAATAGAAACACGGCTGAACCCCCATCGCCACCTCGGTGGCGCAGTGGTCTAAGCGCTGGGTTATGACCATTCGTCCGAGAAGGGTCTGGGTTTGAATCCCGGTGAGGCATGGATGTTGTGTATGTCTTACGGCACTGGCTCTCTCCCTTCCCTGGGACCAGTGACCCTAAATTAAGGGACGGGCAACTGCTTATAGCCCATCGAGTTGCTGACGGTGGTCGTTAAACGTCCAATTAACAAAAAAAAAAAAAAAAAAGAACCCCCATTAAGATGTTATAATGATTAAGTTTAATTTAAACTGCTGTAAGTAGTTTAGTGCTTGTGTGAATAATGCTTAAATATTATCTCTTTTTTTTTTACTTTTTTTGATTGGAGGTTTTACGACCACCGTGAGCAAATTAGTGAGCTATAAGCAGTCGCCCGTCCCTAACTTAGGGCCACTGGTGAGAGCCAGAGCCGTAAGACAAACACAACATCCATGCCTCACGGGATTCGACCCCGGACCCATCTGGACGAATGATCAGAAATCATCGCTTAGACCACTGCGCCATCGGGGCGGCATATTATTCCTGCTAATGTTCGTAATGAACTTCGTGAACATACAGTATACCACTCTTTGTCAAAATTATAACAAAACTGCCAGGAAAAGAATCAACATGATTTTACAACAGTCCCGCGTCTTTTACTTGTCCACCATTGGAAGTCAAGTGACTCACTCATGCGCTTTATGTATTCGTCAATAATTATATTCGTTCGTCAATCACATCGATCTCAATGGGTTTAAATAACGTTTAACAATTGTGAAACTCAAATTCTCTCTTTGCCGGTGGCGACTCTTATATCCACATCCTTCTGCTCCTAAGCTCCTGGGCCAGATGCTTTCCCAATTAAGCCATGCCGGCTAAGGCTTATCATTGCTACTTGCCACCTTGATATGTGCATCTTCTGTGCAGTACGTTACGTACAGGGGTTAGACAGAATAATGTAAACACATAGGAAAATAACTTTGTACGTACCTAATAGGGTGTGGGACCATCTTTGGCATTCAAAACCTCCTGAATCCTCCTCGGAACGGGATCATTTTCTGTTTTCCAACACAAATCACAGCGGCTCGATGATGTTTAACTCTGGTGATTGGGGAGACCAAGAAAATTGTGAAAGTTTGTCCTCAGATTCCTCAAACCATGATTGGACATTTTGAGCTCTGTGACAGGCCTGAGCGGCGAGCGCGAACTCCGGTCCGACCTCTGACATCATCACCCTCAGGTATGTCTTGTCAGGGAGCGGCTCGGATGTGACTTTCGACCTTAAGTGACCGGCGAGCACGCCGGTAGGAGCAGAACACATTACCGTAGCAAGCGTTTTCATTATTACTGTCTCTTGTTCTGCGTGAAGTTATAATTTGTATTTTAGTAGTCACCAAGATGCAGTACACATGATGTGTACCGAAGTGTAATGGCAATTATTTAAATGGTCGAAAAGTCTCATTATTTTCATTTAGAAAGAATACAGCACTTTGAAAGCAAGGGATTAACCCGACAAAATATAGTAAGTAATGTACAGATTTTTTTCTTCATTTCTTTAACTGAAGTTTAAATTATTAATGTGTAAGTTCGGAAACTTAACAAGTAAGTGTGTCTCATATAGGTACATATTTGAAAGTTGTTCTCATAAGCAGCATTCCTTAAAAAAATCGGTAAAATTGCTTTGAAAGATGGGAGGACTGTGTTAGCTTGAGTTGTGGTGCAAAGAATGGAAATTTAGAAGTACAATGCTGCATAATAGGAATTACAAATGTTTTCAGTGCGAATTGCTAACTTCGGCATGAGATATCTGGACAAACATTGTTAGAGCGAATGAAAGGTATCAATTCTGTGTTATATTTCTCACCCTGTGCTGTTTTTAACAAGTCTGTAGCTTAACACAAAGTTTTTGTGGTACCGTATGATTACATGCCTTAAATATGTACAAGCTTCCAATACAGCCTTTAGAAGTCTCATTTAGAGCCTGTCTTAGTGACACAGCCTGAAATTTTTATTTCTGGCGAATGTTCCAGTACAAGTTCATAGGTTCAAACGTATAATTCAAATACTGGCTAATAAAATACCACAATAAAGAATAAAATTAAATGTAAAGAGAATGTATCTTGTTTCTCATTTAACACTTGTTTGCTTCCTTTAAACTTTAATTAATACCTACAGAGGTAAAACATTTTTATTAGTTTTGCTGTTAACTAATTTTTGTTGCATGTTGTTTAAAAAAAAAAGAAAGAAGAGAACTGTAAAAGAAGCAATGGTACCTTAACATGTAGTTTACCTATAGTTGATCTTCTGAAATACTAAAAACAAATATTAATTTTTTAGGTGTGTGGTCTTCATTTTATTATACTGATATTGAACGCGAAACAATTGCTTTTGATGAAATTAATAGTTGAATTATATTAAAGAACTTTTTGATAATTTTAGTTCAAAACATTTTCCATAACTTTTAAATAAAACACCTTTATTAGCCTAAGACCTTACGAAGTTAAACATACTTTTCCTATGTAAACTGTTAAATGATGGGTCTCTTATAGCTGATGTTCTAACTCTAAACATATGAACGTGGCTTGTATCTGTTTTATACACATGCTTTTCAATTTCTTAAGATTTATATTTCATTTCATATCATTTTGTAATTACAAAAGGAAAATTATCAGTTTCCTAAGTGTTGCATTCATCTGTTAATCGTTTGAAATAGTAAACAAGTATTTCAACCCTTCAGTTAACATAGTTTGCTAATATTTCATCTTTCTGTATATGTCATATGAATAAGGACTTCAGGCAATTCAAATCTATTCTAGCTTAGATTAATAAAAATTCACTAGTACTTAAATTATCATGGATTTGAAGTACAATAAATTTTTGTGAAATAAATCATTACAAACCTTTGCTGATTGGAAACGCGTGAGGTTAATCAGATCAGGTACCATTTCTTTAGTCTGTAATCCAGATTATGGTATGGAAGGAATTAATTCTCAAGACCTTATTTTCATAAGACCAGGACACTTTTTGGTTGGAAATTTTTAAAGCAAGTGTTATGAAACTTTGTATTAAGGAGATATGCCTCCTGGGGAACCCGCCATGCTGTAATGCAAAAATGGGTATCGCGTTTCAAGCATTGTACCTCTTGGGTGACGTGGAAAGCAATGCAAAAATAAATTCATATAAATTTTCAGATAATCAGCATCTTCTTTAGAAAGGATTAGGGCAGTAAGTTGTAATTTTAAATGTATACTCAATGAGAAGTTACTTGCCCTTTAAGCTTGCAGTCTCGTGCCCGTTTCGATTCATCTAATGGGAATGAACGTCCCTATTATTTTGTTTCATAATTCAACCATGATAACGTTGAAAGATAATATCTAAGGTTGATGATGGGTATTTCAAATACCATGCTCATCAACCAAAAAATAGTTTAACGTAACTTCTGTCAGTGCACATAGGGGTATTTTGGATCTCTCTACAACTTCCTTTTTTTTTTTTTTTTCACTACACTGCAGAAATTTTCCATATCTTCAACAATAATTTGAGCGCAAATATATTCATTGCTATTTTTTACTCTAATGCAAGTTCATTTACCTTACTTTCGTAGTTAGGTTATAAAGTTTAATTGTATCCATACGAAACGAACTTTATTTTTTTAATTGTGTACCTTTAGAAAACCACATGTTCTGTTTTCAATACATACACATAATTATCATACGATAGTGACAAATTTATGTTCACAGTTTGGGAGATGCTCAGCTGCGCAAAGGCGCGACAGCAGAAAAGTTCTTTGATATTTTGTGTTGCAGATTATTTAAATTTGACTCGTCTCTACATTTTAACAGAATGCATTTTTCTTTCCTGTGTAAGCAAAAGCAAATAAAATCTCCTGATTGAAATTAAGCTGTATGAGAAGGAAACTTTACGCATCAGCAAAAACTGTCCGATATAACAGTTTCCTCCGATCATCAGCGTTATGCGTAGCCCTCTCGTACGTGACGTCACAAACTGGCCCGCAGGCCTGTCTACGTAGGTCACGGTTCAGGGCCGAGCAGATCACGTTTGCAGGAATTAATTGAATAAACAATTTTCGCACTCTTTAATTTTTCTCACTTTATATATGAATTACCATTGAAATTTTTGCAGTAACAGAAATTTTAAATTTTGTTATGGATGTTTTGATGCTTTCGTAATTACTTCGTTTTCCACAGACTTGGAAAAAAAAATGAAATTTGAGAACATTTGGATTTCCTTTCTTACTAAAAGCGAAGAAACTTGCAATTAATTCTGAATGCAGCTATCGCAATATAATTCGCACACGAATGGAATAAAATTTCCGGCAGTTTGTTGTAGAAAAAGTACTATTGCTTGGGAAAAGGAAGTGTTTTATTTTTTATATACAGATCAAGTTTTACTAGGGGTATCTTCAGCTGCAATCCAGAAACATGAGTAAAACCTTATTTTTTAAATACAAACAATACAATAATTACAATAATTATCAGACTTTTGGAAATGGTGATGTCAGCATACCGCTAATTTTAGGTTTGGTGCACTTGAATATTTTTTGCAAACAGTGAGCCGCAAAAAATCTGCTTCCAGGGCTGTTTGTGGATCGCCAGTCCGATACTGAGCGTTCGTATGAAGATATGATATTTACAACAGCTATTTCTGCAGATTTTTTAGGAATAATAATTCCGGGTACGTATAAAATAATCTATGAGGAATTAAAAGAACAATACATGAAAGTAGGAATGTTTTCTGGGGAATGATATTCTTTACATCTTCTAACTAATTGTTTTTATGTGGTTGTAATAAAGTCAGAACATGAATAAGCTATTCTTAAAAATGACAAATGAATCAAAGCCATATTATTATTTAATATTTTCTGAAGATCTAAAATTCAAGTGGGAGAACCCGCGAGTCCCCAGATACGCGTTCAAAACACTGAAGTTCTGTCGCGTTCAAACTGAAGTACGTACTTTGGTACAAAGCAACTTCTTTTACGGTGTAGAGAAAATGCATTTCCGTAGTTCACTTGATCGTCACAAATACTACCCATTTCGTCACACCGCATCGTCACCAGCTCCGTCTGATCTCCTTTCCTTCCCCATTCCTCTGCGTTAAACCGGTCTCATCTACTACCATTTCAACCCCTGTCGCAAATACGACTGCTTCGATCAGGGAAGCTGGTTAAAACCACGACACGACCGCCCAGAGCATGACAGAACCACCACCATGCTGCACTGTTGGGAGCATACAGTCTAGGTTGTACGCTTCTGACGGTGTTCTCCACACGTAAACACGTCCTGCGGTGGGGAATAATGTGAATGTGGATTCATCCGACCACATTACACGCTTCCATGCATCGCTAGTCCACGTTGTATGTTCCTGGCACCACTGCCGTCGCCTTTGTGCTCTCACCCGGGTCACCAGAGGTTTTGCAATAGCAGTTCTGCCATGAATTTCTTGTTTATGCAGTTCTCTGTGCACTGTTTTCGTTGATACTGGGGTCTAAAGACGCAGATTGAGCTCCGCACTAATTTTTGGCGCCGTGGTCTTCTTATTAAAGATAACAATCCTATGCTCTCCTGTCTCGATCATTCAGGGTCGTTTTCCGGCAGCTCTTGTGTTTCGTAGACGAGGTTTTGCCACGAACACGGTATGCTGTCGTAACGCCAGACAGAGTAGCTCTCGATACTCCCACTACTTTGGCGACTATTGTCATGAAGGCACCAACTAGCCGGCCACCAAGAACTAGCCCTCTCTTTAAGTTCGTTAGGTCGCTCATTTCGTCGTCACCCTGAAAGAAATTTTGCAACAAGACACTTTAAATGCACTTAAACACGACCTTCAGGTTCTAAGCAAAGCTATTACAACCAAAAAGTGGTGGTTACCTTTGCGTATTGCGACGTACGCAGCTGCGTTGAAATTCACGTCTCTGACCGAGGTGTTCACATTATTCAGTCCAACCTCTGTATATCCCCCGCTTGAAAAGGCGGGGCACGAAATCGCAGGCTTCGGGTCCCCGCAAATAATGCTTGAAGTAACTCTCTGTAGAAGAAGGAATTTTCATTAATTCCAGACGATGTTAGAAGAAACATCACTTTTTTTTTTTTTTTTTTTTTTTTTGAAGAACCTAACGGCCAACACATCCATTTTTACGTTTGGGCCCCAAAGTGAAATTCGCAACTCTTCTCTGCAAGAACTCGAACACCCATCCTTCTGCTCCGGAATCGAATGCTTTCCCAACTAAACTACGTCGACAAGGACTTATCACCGCTACTAGCCGTCTTGACATGTACGTCACTTTTGCAGTACGTCTCACAATGTACTTTCAACAACAATAACGCTCTTCACTATAAAAAAAAGTGGTGTGAATTCACGGAAAATTTCTGAAAATAACATGCAGCAAAGTTGCCGGTAGGTGCCCCGTCTTTCAACGAAATTTCCGTTTTTAAAAATGCCTGTTTATTTAAACTTTCGTATTTTCATAGGTTTTCCGTAGTCAGAAATTCCGTTGATTTCAGAAAAGACAGTTTCAAGTTCTTCCGTATTTAAACTGAAATTTCGCAAAAGCGAAGACCCTACACTTTTTAGCCCTTTCACCAGATAACCCTTCCGCAGCACCCAGGATCGAACCCCAGTCGTTTGGGTAGGCTCAACAGGTAACGCTCGCCTTTAACCACTGAGCCAAAAACACTCGGAAAACAGGATCACGTTAATCGTAAAACAAGTTACGCGACACATCTCTAAAACTGTAATTTACCGTCAATATAAGAAAAAAATTCGGAAAGGTTTCTGAAAATTAAAAATTTTTCTGTCGTACGAAAAATCCGTGAATTTCAGGTTTCTTTCCATCATTTCACGGAGAAGGTTGTTTCAGAAATATGCTTCGTTAATTCACGAAAGGAATGACGGAAAGTGGCTCGTAAATTTCAGAAAAGATTTTACAGTGCTGCGTAAATCTCGATACATATAGATCATCAACTATTACGCCCAACTCTCTTTTCGTATTCTTCCTCTCTGCATTCAGTGCTGACATTATATGCTATACCCTTACTCACTGTCAGTTTTGCCAAATTGTAAAAGCTTTTCGGGGAAGTAATGCATCGTTCAGTTGGAAAACGTTTAACGAGAAGTAACGAAATGTACGTAAGAGAAGAGAAACTCAACCGGAATGTTGTTTATAGGTATACCTCACAACGCGATATAGCATACTTCTGAACCTTGGATCAACATACCCGAGTCTCTGACCATTTGGTGGCCACGGAGGAAGCTTTCTGTTGCTTGGATCTTCCTGGTGATGAACGTTATACAACAGTTTTTCTCATTTCTCCCTATTTAGAACTTTGGTCTTTTGCTTTAGTGCTTCAGGTAGGTCAAGCCCCCTCCCCCCTCTTTCTTTTTTGTGGCTGGTTTAGTTCTTTCTCTGTTACTTCTCCAACTCACAAGTTTTTTCAAATGCTTACCTATCTACGAATGTTACTCATCCGTATGTTCAACAATAATTACCGACCTGAGGAGCAGTTTGACTTCTGTAATTTTTCTTCGAAGTTCGTTTGCCTTTTTATCAGTTCGTTTTATCCAGTACATTTCACTTCAGCATAACAATCTCCGACAGTGATACATGGATCATATCTCCTACGGCGATCCACTTCCCAGGTTTCGCATTCATAAAGTACTGGGCAGAGCGAAGTGTTATCGGATGTGGGATGGCTATTACCAGATCTCCTCGTCGGGAGGTGGGGTGGGGGTGGGTGTGAATTATAAATATGTACACGAATAAAAAACTAAAAGTCTTTCGAGAATTCTCAAAATCGTATTTGCAGTTGTTGCTGATTTAAACGTGGTCAATTAATCCAGCAAATTTTCCTGAATGATTGGTATGAATAAAGAATGGCGTTACATATTCAAGTATAATGGTATAATTTCATTAAATGCAGCTACATAATTATGTTAAATTAAAATATAGAAATTATATACAATTTGTTTTTTCTGTGACAAAAATTCAGTTCGCACTTCTCAGCATGGGCGGCGGAACCTAATATTTTCAGGGGGGAGGGGGGATCCACCTTTTCCGAGAGCGAAAACAATTTAAAAAAAGTAAGAAGATAGAAACAGAGAGAGAGAGAAAGAGAAATGAAACAACTTAGGGTAGATGAGTATATACTCGTACATATCATCAATCATTGTCAATCCACTGCTGGGTGAAGGTCTCCCCAATTACCTTCCATAACTTTCTGTCTTCAACCTGTCTCTTTCAAGTCACTCCAGCAGGCTTTGGCATTTCATCCACCCATCTTCCACGTGATCTCTTTTTGGGATTTTTTCCTGCCCTTCGGTATTATATCTAATATTTCAGTTGCTCAAGACGTCCAGTTTTTCTAGCAATATGCCCAGCCGATTGTCACTTAAGCGTCTCTTCAATTTGATCATAACGTCATCAACTTTTTTCCTTTCCCTAATCCATGTGTCCCTTTTCCTATCCATGTTTTTCTGAATTGTCTTCATCCTCTGTATGTCTTTTTCAGTTAAGGTTAATAGCTCTGCTCCATATGTAAGAACTGGAAGGATGCATTGCTTAAACACTTTTCTTTTAAGACATAATGGTAAACTGCTCTTGAAGAATGTATTTTTTCTTCCAAATGATCTCCAACTAAGTTTGGTACACCTATTTACCTGGGCGAGTCAAACGTTTGTCCCAGTTTCAGCTCCACATAATGTTGAGACTCCATTCCTGTGCGAAACGCGCTCCACCGTCGACTGACGTGGAACACAAAAAGCTAATGACGTGCGTTTGGCACGGAGCCAGATTGCGTTATCAGCTGATCAGCGGATGGAGGTCGAAAAACGCACTGTTTAAGTGCATCTACGCCATTATTGAAAAAATGGGTAAAACGCAGCAGCAGCGAGACACATTTCTGCACTTGAAGGTGAGAAAACAGTGGATAGAGCAGCACTGCACGAAAATGGTTCCTGCGTTTCAATGCTGCGGACATCAGTTTCGAACACAAGTCGAGGTCAGGAAGTCCATCGATCACCAACACCGACACTATGGTGGAATCTGTGACAGCGAATCCCGGTACCAATACATGACAAATGGCAGCTGAGGTGGTGTCTTCCCAATTCATTTTGTTCGTCACCTGCACAAGCTTGTTTTCTCCTGGTGCCATCGAATGGTTCTCCATGCATTGACACCCTAGAAGGCGAAACAAGGTGTTGTTCTTTGTCGAAGATTGCTGTCAAATCCACAAGACGATAGGTTTTGGCGTCGTATCGCCACAGACGATGAAAAGTGTATAATCCTACGTTATCCTACCACTGGGCATCAGTGGCTGAGGGCACACCAGAAAGCACAGCCAGTGGCGCAAACGTAGAATCTCGAGTGGAAAGTCATGCTGTGCATTTGGTGGAATTGTGAGGGTCCCCTACCCTGGGAACTTGTGGTAGATATTCAGGCTCCGTACGGAATCTCTATGCGAAACAACCGCCGCTACCTAACACTCATCAATAGAAAGCGGCCGTGGATTATACCCCCAAGGCACACCTACAGAAAGGTCCGCTTGAAACTACAGGAATTTAAAGGGGTTACCATCTTCCATACAGCTCTGACTTGGCCCCATCTGATGGCACCTGTTTCGCTCCGTGAACTATTTCCTACGAGGGAGGCACTTCGCTTCATTGGTGGACGTGGAATCTGACATGAGATAGTTTCTGTCCTCGAAACTTGCCGAGTGGTACCACCGTGGGAATGTGGCTCTGGTGGAACGTTGGCAAAGAACTGTAGGAAACAACAGCCTGTACTTTGCAGAATGAGGTGAGCGTGTATGGCTATCCTGCATCATTCAACTTTTTAGCCGCAAACTGGACGAACTTTTGACTCACCTTCGAATTTCTTCTCTATGTAGACCTTGCTTGATATCTGTTGTCCAAGGTAAATGTAGGTATAGATTACATCCAGATTTGCCTCATCAACATCCTAATCTTCAGTTTTTGTAAAAGCATTGTACATGAATTTGTCAAATGTAAGTTCATTTGTAAACCACTTTCTTTGCTCTTGTCAGCAAGTTCTTGGATCACACACTCTGGCTCTGAGGGGGTACTCTCAAAAATGACTATATCGTCAGCAAAAGGAGGGTGGATTGAATAATCTACATTAATCTTTTCCTCCTTGTCTTCCCAGTTCAATGATTGAAACACATTCTGCAAACATGGCATTGAAGAGTTTGGGAGATGTGCTATCACCTTGTCTCACTCCCTTTCAAATTTTTATAAAGTGTTGTGTCCTCAGACAGTCGAACCTTCGTGCTTGCATTTTCATATATGTTATTAGTGATGGTTATGTATTCATCTTCAATACCGAAGGATTTCAAAGATGTCAAAACTACTGATGATTTCACGGAATCAAAAGCCTTTTCATAATCAGTAAAAGCCAGGATTTCATATTCATTCTTCCTTTCAATTAGTTCTATCAGTACGTGTGCTCTTGAATCCAGCTTGTTCTTTTAGTTAAGTCAAGTCCAATTTTTTCTTCAAGTGATACGACAGTGCCTTCCTGAAAATGTAGTGAACAACTGATACGAAGCTAATGGGTCTGACGTTCCTGAGGTCATCAAGGCACATTTTTTTATGTGACAGGATCAAAGAAACATTGTTCAGTCATCAGAAATCTTTCCTTCTTTGAGGCATTTAGTGAAAATTTGGGCAAGTGTAGTTTGTTTTTCCATTGGCTTCATGTACAATACCCATGGAAATTCCAAATTCCATCCTCTTCTGGAGTTTTTCCCCGTCCTATATTTCTAATGGCATGAGCAACATGAGCCGGAAGGACTGGAGGGACTACTAGCAGAAGTTGCGCACGCAGTTAAGAACATGAAATGGGGCTCATATACTGTATATGTACAGGGGTTTATCAAAATAATAGAAACACTTACTGTTTGTGAAGATCTTTTTTTTTTATAAGCTATAAGCTCAGCTCGAGCTTTCAGAACAGAAGTAATTCGACTTGGAATAGATTTATACAAATCATGTACATACCATAATGGAATTTGGGGCAATTCTTCTTGTAAAATATATCCCAACTGTGCCAATGAAGTTGGAGTTGGAAAGTGGTATCGACTGACCTTTCGCTCCAGATATTCCCACAAATGTTCAATAATAATATTAAGGTCTGGAATAGCTGTTGTACCTCATCTTTATGATCTGCAAACCACAACTTGACACGTTACGCCTAATGCACGAGTGTATTATCTGCTTGAAATCATCGGTGGCCATTAGGGAATAATGCCTACAGCATTGGGTGCAGGTGCTCCCCAAGAATGGATTAGTACATTGCAGATGTTACACGACCCTGCAGAACAACCAATGGCTTAAAGAAATGCCATGATGTGGCACCCAACAGCATCAGGGATCCACCTCTGTGCTTCACAGTGTTGAATCAAACAATCGGGCTGTAATGCTTCTGCAGGTTTTTGCCTGACGTACATTCTATTGTAGGAAACAATGTGAAGAACGATTCACCAGAACAGATGACACGTTGCCAGTCTTTAGCATCCCAGTTTTTATGTGCTTTGCACCACCTTACCAGTCTTTAGCATCCCAGTTTTTATGTGCTTTGCACCACCTTACATGTTTTGTTGCACTGATGTTGGTAATCAGATGTTGTGGATTGCAAAACTTCCATTAATACCTGCACTATGAAGTTTCCGACGAAGTATTATGACGGAAACGGGATGATTCCGATTGGTGTTCAACTCCCCTGTTATTTGCAGTGCCATGGTCTTGTGATTCTGTTGTACAATCCGTGCCAACGATCGCCTATTACTATCTGACATCTTCAAATGGCGTCCATAGTTTGCACGTTTGGAGGCAACCCCATATTATTTTTGTTAGGTATTCATAATCTTCGATACGATTCCTCGTGTTACAGTACTGTTTCTACCGTTCTAGTTAGTAAAGCCTCTGCAAGGAGCGCACCAATGATCATGCATTTTTTGAGGTTACTGAGAGCTGGTGTCGTCGACAATTACTCCACAACAGCGGTTTCACCTGCAACTATGCCACCGCTACGTGATAACCGACATCGTACTACGCCACTTTATATACCTCACATCGCGAGTGACATCGTCGCCGTGATTTGCATACAGCGCATTGCGTGTACTCCAGTCGCAGTTCTTGTTTCCATTATTTTATTAAACTCCTGTACATATACACAGTGGGTTGCAAAAAAAAGTATTGCATGCGAAAACCCTGCAAACCCCCTGAATTTTTAAGTTTGACTCTTTTTTTTTAACTAACTAATTTTCATAGTTATTTCATCATTTGTATTGATTAGATGCAAAATTTAATGGAGATTTCGAAAATGTCTTAGTTTTTCCTGTAACTACTGCTGTTCTGAAGATATGTCATAAAATAGGGGGTTTGACAAACACATTGAAATTCCCGTTAGCTGCATATCAGTTAGCCAATCATAGACATTCTTTTACCTGATTGGCTGCTTCCTAATGCTATCCTAATCCTACTCCAGCCTTTATAAGGGTTGACGCAGAGCTACTAGAGCATTGTAGGCAGCGTGTGGCCTAGTGGTCAATGTTCGTGACTGCCACGGAGAAAACCTCAGGTTCGATCCCAGGCAAATACGAACGCTCGAACCACTAAATACCCGCCGTGCGTTGAATGGGCACGTTAAGCCGTTGGACCCAGGGTACCCCCCCCCGGTAATAAATAAGGGCGTCTTCTTCTCCCTTTCTACCTCGCTTCCGTGTCACTTTCCTGTCTGGCACTCTAGATCAAATCTCGTAGCTTTCTATTTCTAAGAGTTGTTTAAGACCTGAGCTCAGACATTCCCTTCCTAAAATCCTCTACATATGATCTGATCTGATCTACTAGAGCATTGCATTGGTCGCTTCTTGTTGTTATTAGGGTATAATTTGTGTACATTCTCAATAATGGTTAAAACTGTGGAATTGTCCACAGCGGACAGAATAAAAATAGTTGTTCTGCATGAAGAGGGATATTTTTCAAGGCAAATCGGCTGAAAGAGTGGGCTGTAATCAATCTACATTTATTAGGCTACTGAAGAAAGTAAAAGACACTGGTAATATTAAAAATATGCATCGCAGTGGAAGGCCCAGATCCACTACAACCAGACAGGACAGAGTGCTCAGAAAGCTAAGCATGGCAGACAGGAGGCTCAATTCATCTGATTTGCTTCAAAGATTGTCTGAAATGACTGATGTTACTGTTAGTACATCTAATGTTAGAAAGAGGCTGTTTCACTATGACTTACGTGGCTGCAAATGCAGGCCTAAACCACTGTTAACTGCAAATCAAATACAGCGTAGACTTCAGTGGGCAAAACAGCATGCCTCAGCATGGACAACCAAGCAATGGGAAAATGTTCTTTTCAATGATGAATCGGAGTTTTGCCTAAATGGGAATCAGAGTAGTACATATGTAAGGAGATTCAAGTATGAAGAATTCCATCCAAGTTTCTTAGTGGCTACTGTTAAGCATCCGGTGAAGGTCATGGTTTGGAACTCCATGTGTGCACATGGCGTTGGGAACATCCATATTGTCGATGATACGGTACATGCCGAGAAATACATCTGGATATTAGAAAACAAGATGCTACCATCATCTACAAGATTTTATTTTAGTTTTCAAGATGACAATGCTCCCTGTCATATGCTAAAGTAGTGAAAAAGTGGTTTCAGGAAAACAATGTTCAGCACCTTGATTGGCCACCACAGTCACCGGACTTAAACCCGATTGAAAATTTGTGGTTTAAAGAGTTTTTTGAACTGTCAAAAAAGAAGACAACAACCAAAATTCAACTCATTGAAGATTTAATTCAAATTTGGAATCGTATTGTTCAACCCAATCTTTTATAAAATCTTGTTCACAGTATGCCATCAATATGCAAAGTTGTGATTAAAGCTAAAGGCTAAGCAACAAAATATTACGTACACTGTATAATTTTGCTTCACTATATTTTTGTATTTAAATATTCGACTTGGTCATGATTTTTTGCAATGTATCTTGAGAACAAGAGTAGCTACAGGAAAAACTAGGACATTTCTCCATTAAATTTCGCATCTTATCACATATAAATGATGAAATAGCTATGAAAATTAGTTTGTTAAAAAAAGTTAAACTTAAAAATTCAGGATTTTTGTAGGTGATGCAATAGTTTTGCACACCACTGTATGTGTGTTGACAGAATATACATATTGCAACCAAGCTCAGGGAAGAAAAAAATAAAAATTTATATCATTTTCCCCAGCAAATTTGAATTTTTAGGGAAAAAAGCAGTTTGACAATTTTTTTAGTACAAAATTGAGGGACAGACTGAAATTCGACAGACTGTGAGCGTCAAAAATTGTAATAAGTTGAGAACATTAAGTTGTACCATAAATTTAATGTTTTAATAAAATTTTATACATAGTAGCATGTTATATGTTGATTTCTTTTACAGCGTTTGAACGGATTTTATGTTTATTTAAGAAGAGTTCACTAAAAGAAAAAAATTCTCAGTGGCAAAAAGTTTCATTACTCGGAATTTAAATTTAAGTACAGAACTAGCAATTAAATTAAAGTGAAAACAGCTTAAAAAAACTCTTAAAATTTTTTGATAGTAAAAATCTACATGGCACTGCTAAATAGATAAGACAAAATGAAGACACATACTGCTCTAGTTATTTAGGTATAATAGTAAAATTAAATTAAAGGTTAAATTTTTTATCTTCAGCCCATATGTTAGTATCAGTGTCGATAGCACAATGCTGTTCATTACTGATAAATACAGAAGGTTGTGAAAATAAGTCCTTTTTGCCAGTGTTGGAATTCAAATCCACAAATCTCCTCGCTCTGGAGCCAGTTATTCTTCCAACTGAACTACACCGACTTCGGCTTATCGCTGTAACTTGCCATTCTGACTCTTGTGTCATGATCATGATCATATGTAGAGGATTTTAGGAAGGGAGTGTCTGACCCCAGGTCTTAAACAACCCTTAAAAATAGGAAGTAAGGAGATTTGGGCTGGAGTGAACGATAGGAAAGTGACACGGAAGCGAAGTAGAAAAGGGGAGGAGGACTCCCTTATTTATTACCGGGGGCCAGTACCCGGGGTCCGACGGCTTAACGTGCCCATCGGACGCACGGCGGATATTTAGTGGATCGATCGAGCGTTCGTACCTGCTGGGATCGAACCTGAGGTCTTCTCCATGGCAGTCACGAACGTTGCCACTAGGCAACCCGTGGCCAAGTCTTGTGTCACCTCAGTGGTACGTGATATATCCCCCCCCCCTTGTGAGAAAGGCGGGGTCACGAAATGGCAGGTTTACGATTCGCCCCAAACCAGAAATGGCTCGCTGTAGAAAAAGGAATTCTTCCTGGAGTGTTTTCACCTAATCATTTCACCTCTCATGTACTTTTTACATTAGATCTACATCATTGATCACAGGCTTCAGTTATTTTTTCCGACATTTGACGAAATTACACAGAAAGGATTTGTCAAACAATAAATCTCAATATCACTTCATATTATTTGTTTCATAAAATTTTCAGTACTTCTTTCCGTTTATTTGTGTATTTATTTTTGTAGCACATGCTTTAGACACGTGTAGTAACTGTACATTTATCGTAAACGGAAATGCACAAATATGAGAGTAGATAACGTAAATTGAGAATAAGTTAACATCTACAAACCTTACCTATTTTACAGTGTCAGCGTTCGTTTCGTCAGTTCGAGGTTTACGGACCCTTCTTGGAGAAAAGTCCCAAATACTAGCAAACCCAGTGACTCATTCAGTGTGTGTGTGGAGGGGGGGGGGGGGGTCGAGCCTTACCCATAAGGTGTCGCTTGGTCCTTCGTGCTTAGTTATGTGTCATTCGCTACTTATTTTTAAATAAATTTGTATTAATTTTAAATACATATTTTACGAATCATTGGAAACTCATTTTAAAATAGCGGAGATTTTTTAGTTTATCGCTCCCCAATGTTTCAGGTGATATTTTCCCTAAGTTATTTTATTCGCATCTTCAATATATTGTGCCACCCTCATAAGGAAATTCCTGTTGCGCCACTGAACAGATCTTTCATTTTCTAACAAAAATGCGTACCAAAACTGAACAACTTGACTGAAAACAAATATTAGAAAATGTTGGGCGCAACTGAAAATGTGTTGTATCACCTGTCACCTGATATCCAGAAAGGAGTGTACTCCAAAGCCCGTTCGTTGCCTTGTAGCATCTGCCTGTTATATTGCAGGCGTCGGACTCAATAGGCGGCCAAACGCTTAAAGAGGTGCGACGATTGGGAACTCCCTCCCCCGTTCCATCCTGTGAAATACGAAACATGTAAAGTTGTAAAGCACGCCGAAATCCTTTCATCATCTGACTGACAGTAAATGTCATAAATAAATTAAAAAGAGTGACTGAATTTTTCGGATGTTTACTGCAGCTAACAAACATCAAGATCTGATAAGCTGTAGTTATTCACTGAAGAGCATTTGAATTAGAGACAGCTGGCGTTATGCAAATGTGGCGCTGTGGGCGGCCCTGTAAACGGAAACGACATGACGTATGCAGCGATCCTACAATATAAGGAGGCATGCGACGGGAATTAGTAAGAGTGGGACGCAGTGTGGGTAAGACGAAGGATCTAAGCGCATTTGATCGTGGGCAAATTGTCGGGGCCCGATAAATGGGTCACTCCATTTCGGAAGTCGTGCAGGCACTGGGATTTTCACGAGCCACTGTGTCATGGGTGCACCGTGAGTACATCGAATCCGGTAAAACCATCCCTGCAAGGGCCAACTGCCGTGGACAACAGCGTGTGGATGAGCGGGGTCATCATCGTCGGCTTGCCCGCATTGTAACAGCGGATAGACGGGCCACAGTGCAAGAAATCATTCGGCAATTTAACGCTGGTGCACTAAAACGTGTAAGCAGCCACACCATCCAGAACCATCTCCTCGCTATGGGGTACAGAAGCCATCGTCCCACGAGGGTACTGCTGCTGACCGCACATCACAGGGTGCAAAGATTAGCATGGGCGCGGGAACATCGCCACTAGACCCTAGACATGTGGGAAAATGTTGCCTGGACTGATGAGTCGAGATTCACGTTGGTACATGCTGATGGCAGGATACGAGTACGGCGCAAACCACATGAAGCGATGGATCCTTCTTGCCAGCAGGGTACTCTTCAAGCTGGTGGAGGTGGCATTCTCGTCTGGGGACTGTTTACGTGGACTGAAATGAGACCCCTGGTACGTGTGACATCGTCCCTCACAGGTCAACGTTACCGGGGACCATTTGCTCCCGTTTGTGCGTCTTCAACATCCCACTGGGGACCTCATCCTGCAACAAGACAATGCACTGTGCCATCGCTCCCGAATTGTATCCAAATGGTTGGATGAACACTCCACCGACGTGACCTCGCTTCCTTGGCTAGCTAGGTCACCTGACCTCAATCCCATCGAGCACATCTGGAATGTCATCGAGATAGATGTTCGAGGCTCTGACCCCCTCCATCAAATCTTCGTAAACTGTGAGAGCTTGTTCGGGGGTCGTGGATCCGTATGGCTTCCCAACGCTTCCGGTGTCTTGTCGAGCCCATGCCGAGACGAATCGCCGCCATCATCAGGCCGAAAGCTGGTGCTACACGTTACTAGACAGGTATCTCTAATTCAATTGCTCTTCAGTGTATATGAACGCCTAATTATACCTGGGATGACAACAGCCATTTAGTATTGCAATTACATATCTCTTGGGTTAAACGAGTATGTCCGTTGTTGAAATGGCAGGAGCCCGTTCCTACCCGGGCGCTTTGAAATTCACGTCAAGCCCAGTGCCTAAACAAATCTCTTAAGTTTTTTTCTACCACGCACAAGCATTGCGCGTAAAGAAGACGGGTGAAAACACAAACATCATGGAAATGCCGATAGATTGTTTCCACCCTCGGCAAAAACACCATCCAGGACGCCCCGGAGTGTGAGAGGCAAGCGATTTCGATGCTCTTATTTCGATAATAGTTGTTCTCGCAGCAAAAACACGCACAATCGTCCAGAAGCGTTTACCTTCTATGTGACAAACCACCAAGAAAGGCCTGCGCTCTGTGCACAACAAGTAGTATACTCACCGCTTAATTTGAGTTCGAGTTCTTTTGTTCAGTTATTTATATCTCAGGTGTATTTAATGGGTTTTCTAATCTCTAGTAAGAGCCGACCCGGTGGCGCAGTGGTCTAAGCGTTGGCCTCTGATCATTCGTCCGTAAGGGATCCGGGTTCAAATCCCGGTGAGGCATGGAGGTTGTGTTTGTCCTACGGCACTGACTCTCTCGCTTCCCTGGAACCAGTGAACCTATATTAGGAACGGGCGACTGCTTATAGCCCACTGAGTTGCTCACGGTGGTCGTTAAACCTCCAATAAAAAAAAAAAGTTCTCTGTAAGACACATTTGAACTTGGATGAAAAAAAGAGGAACGCACAGAGGGAAGGAAAGATACTCCCTCTTGGTTATTGCTTTAAAGAATCTTTAACTATCTTTTTTAAGGAGAAAAACAGAGCGTTGAATTAAATTTTCAGTATATTTGTGCAAAATCAATTTTCAAAAGTGTACTTGAAGAGTTTCCCAGAAAACTGCGAAGCATGGTGACGGTATCCAGGAAATCGTAAAAAAAAAAAAAAAAAAAAAAAAACTATAAATTATATGTGAACCACATATTTTTAGAAAGTTTCCTGGCTGGACCCCCTCAGTGAGGGGGACCATGAAATTCCAGAGGGAGTCTGGACTCCCGCGTCCCTTACCTTCCGCCGCCCATGGTCTATTCTCACCATGGGGTCTAAAGTCTCTCATGAAAACATGGCCCACATCATTACACTGCCTCTGACATGCCAGAAAATTGTGATTAGGCAAGATGGATTCTCTCGTGCTGTTGTCTCCAAATCCTTCTCTCGGCATGGTGCAATTAAAAGTGCGATGATTAGAAGGTGTGCGGATAGGTCTTCTGCGATTCTAACGGAGACGACGCAATGGATATCATCCTCTCACCTCAGGCGGTTACTAGGCGTTTCGGACCACAAGTCATATGCACTCAATACCACTGCGTCAGCCACATTTTTTATACTCTTATTAGTGTTGTTCTTCCATGTTTCACAAGTGCAGCAGTATCACTGAGAATCACACTACTACTTCGAGCACCCGGTATCACTCCATGCTCAAAGTCTGTTTGATAGTATCACTTTCGCATTAAACTTATGGTAACTTACGAACTACTGAAACTTTTTCGTTCAATTTATTATGTAGCCGTAATGATGTCATGACAAAGGAAGATATATCAGCACTACTGATCCTACTAAACTGGCCATTCAGTATACATTTTCACTTGTCGCTGTGTCTTCACTTCCAAAAGATCTATTTGAAAAATCTTTCTTGCATTTGAAAGCTGTAGATACTGAAAAAATACACTGCTCGACATAAAAAAAATGTCACATCAGGATGTATTTATCGAGCGCCATGCAAACTGGTGGGTATATGTCGACTGTTGGGTTAGGTAAACGGTTGCGAATCAATCACGTGATAAGAGAAGGAGATAAAAGGGCAAAACGGCTTGGCGTAGCTAAGTTTGGTCGCCCTCACCTGGACGTGAGGACCACTGCATCGGAGTGATCTCGGTGGCAAAAACACGTGTAAGGAGTGTAAATAATCAGCGTATCTAAGTTTGGTCGTCCTCACCTGGGCGTGTGGACCACTGCATCGGAGTGATCTCGGTGGTGAAAGCACGTGTAAGGAGTGTAAATAATCAGCGTAGCTAAGTTTGATCGTCCTCACCTGGGCGTGAGGACAACTGCATCGGAGTGATCTCGGTGGTGAAAGCACGTGTAAGGAGTGTAAATAATCAGCGTAGCTAAGTTTGATCGTCCTCACCTGGGCGTGTGGACCATTGCATCGAAGTGGTCTCGGTGGCGAAAGCACGTATAAGGAGTGTAAATAATCAGCGTAGCTAAGTTTGGTCGTCTTCACTTGGACGTGTGGTTCACTGCATCGGAGTGGTGTCGATGGCGAAAGCACGTGTAAGGAGTGTAAATAACCAGCGTAGCTAACTTTGGTCGTCCTCACCTGGGCGTGTGGAACACTGCGTCGGAGTGATCTCGGTAAGGAAAGGACGGGTAAGGAGTGTAAATAATCAGCGTAGCTAAGTTTGGTCGTCCTCACCTGGGCGTGTGGACCACTGCATCGGAATAGTCTTGGTGGCGAAAGCACGTGCAAGGAGTGTAAATAATCAGTGTAGCTAAGTTTGGTCGTCCTCACTTGGGCGTGTGGATCACTGCATCGGAGTGATTTCGGTGGCGAAAGCACGTGTAAGGAGTGTAAATAATCAGTGTAGCTAAGTTTAGTTATCCTCACCTAGGCGTGTGGACCAGTGCATCGGAGTGATCTCGGTGGAGAAACCACGTGCAAGGAGTGTAAATAATCTGCGTAGCTAAGTTTGGTCGTCCTCACCTGGGAGTGTGGACCATTGCATCGGAGTGATCTCGGTGGAGAAACCACGTGCAAGGAGTGTAAATAATCAGCGTATCTAAGTTTGGTCGTCCTCACCTGGGAGTGTGGACCATAGCATTGGAGTGCTCTCGGTGGAGAAAGCACGTGCGAGAAGTGTAAATAATCAGCGTAGCTAAGTTTGGTCATCCTCACCTGGGCGTGTGGACCACTGCATGGGAATGGTCTCGGTGGCGAAAGCACGTGTAATGAGTGTAAATAATCAGCGTAGATAAGTTTGGTCGTCCTCACCTGTTCTTGTGGACCACTGCATCGGAGTGATCTCCGTGGGGAAAAGACGGGTAAGGAGTGTAAATAATCAGCGGAGCTAAGTTTGGTCGTTCTTACCTGGGCGTGTGGGCCATTGCATTGGGGTGATCTCGCTGGCAAAAGCAGGTGTAAAGAGTGTAAATAATCAGCGTAGCTAAGTTTGTTTGTCCACACTAGAGCGTGTGGACCAATGCATCGGAGTGATCTCGGTGGTGAAAGCACGTGTAAAGAGTGTAAATAATCAGCATAGCTAAGTTTGGTCTTCCTCAACTGGGCTTTTGGACCATTGCATCGGAGGGATCTCGGTGGCGAAAGCACGTGTAAGGAGTGTAAATAATCAGCGTATCTAAGTTTGGTCGTCTTCACCTGGGCGTGTGGACTATTGCATCGGAGTGATCTTGATGGCGAATGCACGTGTAAGGAGTGTAAATAATAAGCGGAGCTAAGTTTGGTCGTCCTCTCCTGGGCATGTGGACCTGCGCATCCGAGTGATCTCGGTGGCAAAATCACGTGTAAGGAGTGTAGATAATCAGCGTAGCTAAGTTTGGTCGTCCTCACTTGGGAGTGTGGATCATTGCATCGGAGTGATTTCGGTGGCGGAAGCATGTGTAAGGAGTGTAAATAATCAGCGCAGCTAAGTTTGGTCGTCCTCTCCTGGGCATGTGGACCAGTGCATCGGAGTGATCTCGGTGGGGAAAGGATGGGTAAGGAGTGTAAATAATCAACGTAGCTAAGTTTGGTCGTCCTTACCTGGGCTTATGGACGTCTGCATCGGAGTGATCTCGGTGGTGAAAGCGTATGAAATGAGTGAGAATGACTGGGCGACGTCATCGAGAATCCTACCATCTCACGGACACCTTTACCTGAGGCTTCATCATAGGGCTACGTACTATTGCTGGGTCCAGAATCTCATTGGGATGCAACAACTGTCTGCCGAATGTGGCCACAGTGACAGACAGTTAACGTGCGTCGCCGTAGTAGGGCTTGGGCACGTAGGCGGACATCCGAACGCTTTGATCGCCGCATTTGTCGGAAGCCGTAGCAGCTCCACAATTCTGAGCGGACAACATTCGACGAGGTGTACAGGCAGCTATGATCATCCCTTTTTCGACACAGACTGTGGATCGCCCGATGTCGAAATTTTCTGAAACTGAACGAAAAGATCGCTGGTTGGAACCCCTGGTGAGTTTCGAACTAGCGACCTTTTCAACAACAGCTGTGTGTGCTACCGTAGAGCCAGAAAGACACGTAACGCAAGGTCACGTATGAGGTAGAACTCTAATCGCACTACAATGAAATGTTTTTTGCTATTATTGCGGGTGAATTAGTCATTTTATTTTCTGTTGGAGCATGTTATTTTTCGGAATAGGTTTGTAATCATTCTTTTTTTTTTTTTTTTCTGTAGGAGGATTTAGTACAAATTGCGTATTTTTTTAATCGTGATTTTTGGGAGCAACAGAATGTTTTGGAACTTGAGATCTTTTTAAACTGACAATGATTTTCAATTATCTTTAAGAAAAGGTGAAATGTACTGCTTTATAGTATTATTTCGTGAAATTCCTTAATATAAAATTTACTCTTGATAGCTATAATACTACGTAGCTTTTATCTTAAGGAATCCACAAACTGAATACTCAAGAAACTCATATAGCGTATTAAATCCGTTTATTTTTGTGGTGTAATAAGCTCTGTCTACCATTGCCTTGAAAAAGCCTCTCAGTGGATTGCGAAAACTTGGCGAATCTTGTGCTTATTAACCACAAAAATAAACGGATTTAATACGCTATATGCGTTTCTTGGGTATTCACGGTCTGGTGTATTTAAAATAAAGTCCACAAGCTGATGCACAGACATCATACAATTGCCTGTATAATGATAATTCAAGTACGGGATTTCTTACGGAAACACAATATACAAAGCTGGTGCACAAAGTCGGGAAGAGGGGAAGAAATACCCGATGCCACAATAATCAATATTTCATACGATATGCTATCCACAATATCCGATCTCGCTACAGAACTTCAAAATCAGGTCCTCCAACAGTCGATTCAAATTTAATAGTTAATCAAACCTCATGTATTTCCGCGAATCGGTCCTTTTCCATCATGTGGATACGGAAAAAGTGAGAACAGAATTTTTTCGTTAACATACGAAAGGAATTGCTGAAAGTTTTCTGAAAATTCAGAATTTTCTGTTAACACCTCTTAAAAACGGCAGTTCACCGTCAATATACGAAAGAAATTGCTGAAAGGCTTCTGAAATTTTAGAATTTTCATGGCGTACAAAAAATCCGTGAAATTCAGGGGGAGGGGGGGGGGGTGCGTCATTTCATGAAAAACGTTGCATCAAGCATATGCTTCGTTAATTTATGAAAGGGCTCACGGAAAATAGCTCGGGAATTTAAGAATTTTGTTACAGTGTACACTATCTTGACTGCAGGGCGTTGTTTGGCACAAGAGCTTGAATGAAAGGACAGCTTCTGGAGAACAAATTCAAGTGTTTCCAGCCCGAAAACATGAATTTACGCACGGTGATTACACTGTAAAAAAATTTCTCAAATTCACGAGCCATTTTCGTGATTCCTTTCGTAAGTTTACGAAGCATATTTCTGATACAACCTTTCGCGTGAAATTAAAGGAGGAAACCTGAATTTTACGGTTTTTTTCGTACCCCAGGAAAATTCTGAATTTTCAGAAACCTTTCCGCAATTCCTTTCTTATATTGACAGTAAATTGTCGCTTCTAAGAGGTGTAAATGGAAAATTCTGAATTTTCAGACACTTTTCTGGAATTCCTTTCGTATATAAACGGAAAATTCTGTTCTGACTTTTTCCATATCCATATGAAAGAAAAATTCCGGTAATAAGAACGATTCGCGGGAATACTTGCGGTTTAATTAACTATTAAATTGATTGTATTATGTTTATGTATCAGTCTGTAGACCCAAGACAAAAGCTATTAGATCTATCAAGAGTAAATTTTATATTAGGAATTTTGTGAAATAATACTATAAAGCAGTACATTTCACTTTTTCTTAAATATAATGGAAAGTCATTGTCAGTTTAAAACGATCTCGAGTTCCAAAGCATTCTGTTACTTCGAAAAATCACGATGAAAAAAAATTCGAAATTCGTAATAAGTCCTCCTACAGAAAAAAAAAATATATATATATATTACAAACGTATTCAGAAAAATAAGCTCCAGCAGAAAATAAAATGACTAATTCTCCCACATTAATGACAAAAAAAAAAAAAAATCATCATCGAGCAATTACAGTTGCACCTTACACGAGAGACGTCTTAAAGAGAATTTCTCCCTCAGCAGTAAGACACGCGCTTTCAGATCAGAAGACCGCTGGTTCAAATCCCACCAGAGACGAATAACGAAGGGCTCGTTCACGTATTACGCCGGGAAAGAAAAAAGTCAGAACTGAAATTTCAATAGAAATACGCAATAACACAAAAGGGGGTTTTCTGAAACAAACGGAACTAGTCGGAATCGACAGTTTCTTTGTTGTTGTTTTTTTGAAAAGAATAAACTCATATGAAACAACAAATGTAAACTTTATTTGATTGACAAATTCATTCAACCACTTTAGTAAAGACAGTAGTCCAGGTTCGTGACGTTTTTGTTTTGTTTTTTTGACTGAAGGTTTAACGACCACCGTGAGCAACTCAATGCGCTATAAGCAGTCGTCCGTAGTATTTTCACTAACAATGGTCAACGGAATGTTTATTTACATCTTTACATAATGGGAAATGTCTTACCTACGTAAATAAACTGGATCGAATGAATATTATATTGTAAATATACATCACACAGTTCAACGGCATAACGCAATCAGGTGTTCGAGAGTGTTCGCTGTTCCGACGAGAAGAACTTTGATACCAATGCCTGCTAGCGTTGTTTTGCGCAACGGTTCGCTCAGAAAAGAGCCTTCGGACTATCTCAGTCCCTCCATACTTCCGCTTTCAACAGCGCGTGAGTCAACCGCAGGCGATCGTATGTCAACCGCGCTCTTCTCCCATAGACTTTACATGGGAACTTTGCCGCCCCACAACGCCCGAACCGTTGCTCCAATCTCATTTTTCTCTTCGACTGGCACATCCACATGGTAAGACCTTTATTTTGATACCTCAACCATATCTTTACGTTCAGCCGTTCTCTCAAAATAGGATTCACAGTAAAAAAACTTATAGAATTAATATACAGTATAGATTACTGACTACGGAAATTCTGACAAAATACTGAAGTTAAAAAAAAAACCGGAAACTTTTAAAACGGAAATTTCGTTAAAAGACGGACACCTATCGGCAACTTTGCTGCCCATTATTTTCAGAAATTCTCCGTGAATTCACACCGCTTATTTTTTACAGTTTAAGTTGAAAGACGTGACGCACAGTGATTACATTGAAAGACGTGACGCACAGTGATTACATTGAATGACGTGACGCGTGGTGATTAGGTTGAATGTTATTACTAGCGATACCAAAAGAAATATTTGCATTTGCAGCAATTTGATGCAAAGTCACTCGTTTATTTTCTTGCACCAGAACATCGACACATACCATGTTGCTGTCTGTTGTTATGTTGAAGGCCTGTCCCTGTGCTTTTCATCCGTCAATATATATTACGCCCATGTGCGAATTTTGAAAACCATTATGACCCGCTACGAATACTCGTGACGCGACGACTAGACTTGTTGCTGTTGGCGATTAATCTCTGCTGCCGGCGTTTTCTGTGCCCAGACAAAATCAATTACCCCACATACCACCGAGTCAAACTTTCTTTTCAAGCGGGACATCATTTTCTCTTGAATCTGTTTTCCATCACGCCGCCCTTTTATTCTAACTCCTGTGCGCCGTCCCGGTGGAGCAGTGGTCTAAGCGATGGCTTCTGATTATTGGTCCGCAAAGGATCCGGGTTCGAATCCCTGTAAGGCATAGATGCTGTGTTTGTCTTACGGCACTGGCTCTTTCCCTTCCCTGAAACCAGTGACCCTAAATTAGGGGCGGGCGACTGCTTATAGCCCATTGAGTTGCTTACGATGGTCGTTAAACCTTCAATTAAAAAACAAAACAAAAAATAACTCCTGTGGCAAACAACCCCTTCCAGTTAGGAGAGTGTAATGACATTTTGACTGACACACCGATTTATGAAGTAGTCTCTTTTTCGGCCGTTGCATTTGCTGCCAGTGTTGAAAACCGTAGCATATGCGGCCGCTGGTACTTTGACTACAAAAGAGAACAGCATTTACTTTTTTTTTTACACTGCCGGATAATTGCTAAGGACGGATGACAATAGCAACGATAGCAATCATAAAATGGAAGGCAGGAAAATGTGGAAATTAGCATAAGTGCGGGATACAGTAAGACGTGTTGTGCGTATGCAAATTTTGGATTGCCGAACTTGTTCGTGACGTCATAGCGCTGCTAAGAGATATAAAGGATTTGACGCGTATTGACCGTTGTTGTTCAAACGCAAAGTTGAAAGGGAAAGAATCAATTGACGAACTTGCAATTTTCAGTATGTCTTCAGGACATCACCTAGATGATTTTACGCGTGGCCCTATTATTGGCAAGATTGAAGAAGGGCGAAAAATAACAGATGTTGCCAGGGAGTTCGACGTCAGCCACAGTGTTGTTTCAAGGCTTTGGAAATCATTTCAAACAAATGGAGAGTGTAGCAAACGTCACGGGGGAGGTCGTGTTCGCAGTACGACACCTGCAGAAGATCGGTACATAGTGCTATCAACAAAAAGACACCGGCGCAGCACAGCTAGTGAGGTAGCAAATCAGTTTATGGCTGCTACTGGCAAGCGGTTCTCCCGAAAAACTGTCGCCAGACGTTTGCATGAAGGAGGACTATACGCCCGCCGTCCTGTTGTGTGCATCCCATTGTCCAGACGTCACCGTACCGCCCGTTTGCAATGGTGCCATCAACATCGCAATTGGACTGATAACGACTGGTCTGCTGTCCTCTTCTCAGATGAGAGTAGATACAGTCTATCGTCTGATTGTCGACGACAACTGATCTGGCGTGATAGTGGTACTGCATATTGTCCAGCAAACATACAGGAAAGGGACCGATATCCGACATGTAGTGTCATGGTATGGGCTTGCATCATGATCAATGGCCGTACGTCCCTCTATGTGCTTCCAACTGGGACTATGACTGGCCAACGATACATTAATGATCTTCTGCTACCTCATGTTCGCATGTTCCGTGGTGCTGTCGGTGATAGATTCATTTTCATGGACGACAACGCAACATGTCATCGAACAGTCGCTGTCCAGGAGTTTTTTGAGAGCGAGGATATTCAACGCCTCGTATGGTCAGCACGTTCTCCAGATCTGAATCCCATTGAAAATGTGTGGGATGCTTTAGGGAGGAGTCTTTCTGGTCGCCAATGCCTTCCAATAAACAAGGACACCCTCATACGTGCACTGACAGAGGAATGGGATAAATTACCCCAACAGTTGTTTGATAATGTTGTACAAAGCATGACACGACGTGTGGAATCTTGCATCGCCCTCCATGGTGGCCATATCCCGTATTGACATCTTACGCCGGAACGCCTGCGGACGGTAATTGCATTTTTTTCACGTTTACGTATTCTGCACAAAATGGCCTGTTTGTCCCTTGAACCCGTTCCAAAGCCTTCTTGATTTCAGAGCACAATAAATTGTCTTTCTTGTAATGTCCTGGCATTCTGACATTATTTTATTTCACTTGGCATCCAACCACACTTACTTTTTTATGCGCTATATAGCCGTTTATGATCCGTCCTTAGCAATTGTCCAGCAGTGTATTATTCCGAGGTTTAACGATCTCAATGAGCAACTAAAGATTATAAGCAGTCGTCTGTCCGTAATTTATGGCTAGTGGTTCCAGGGAAGGGACAGAGACAGCGCCATCAGACAAACCAACCATGTCTCAGCCTAGACTCGAGCCCGGTCTTATCTAAGCCAATTGATCTGAACCCAGTGCGCCAGACCATTAGGCTACAAGAGCGGTTCATCGTTGACTGGACATGCTGTGAAGTGAGATTCTTTGAAATCTCACGACTGAGAAGTCCTCTGTCTTTTGAAATTTCTGAAATCGGGAAAGGAGATTCATTTGAAGTCAAGATACCCAACGCCCCCTAACGGAACTAGTCAGGACCCCGATGGTAGGGCAGTAGTCTAAGCGTTAGCGGCTCTTCTGAGATATGTCCGGGCTCGATTCCCAGGTGAAGTACGGTTGGTTTGTTTATTTTACGCAGCACTGGCTCTGTCCCTTCCCTGGAGCCAATGGCCCTAAATTAGGGACGGGCGACTGCTTATAACCCACTGAGTTGCTCACTGTGGTCGTTCAACTCCAAACAAACAAAACTGGCTAAAAACGTTTATAGTAATTGGGTTCGTGATGCTACAGGTCGATGTGAAAGAGTTGTTAGATTCTCTGCTGTGCTGCACCCGGTGGCCGTACTGTCCGAGGCGCGGGCGTCAGGCCAACTGTCCGAGCTGGGCCAGGTACCAGATTAGGCACGGATACAGCACCTGCCTTGTGACGACGCTCCGAGTTCTCGGAAGGCGCAATTCCCCATACTCTTGATGCTCGTGGGGTCCAGTGGGGGTCGAAAACCGCGGAATAAAATAATATGCACACTGCTGTATTCACGTCAAGTTACTTCATGGATAAAAAATATATATCCGCTGAAACAAAAACGTTTTTTGGAATCGTTAAACACTACTAACTTCATTAAGTCGCACCCTTTGAGAATTTTTGTGGTTCCTTAAGACAAGATGGGCAGTCATGCGTAGTTTGGAGGGGCTCAAGGGGGACAACTGCCCCGATATTCTTCACTTTCAAAAATAATTATATTTTTATTACTTTCAAGTAATACATTTTTGAAGAACTAACACGAGCTCCAACTTCATTAAATTAAAATTGTGAATGAGAATTCATTATTGAATAGCCAAAAGATAAGAATTATTATTTTTTAAATGTTATGTGTTAAGATTTGGTTATTCCCCTCCCCCTAAAATAATATAGAATTGCTCAAGTAACACTTATGTGGGCAGTAAATACGGTCAGCTATATTTGCATGCGAGAGTCCTCTGGCTTTCACACGAAATGACTGCTTGACTCCAGTGTTCGGCTTTCCGTTTCTTTCCGTGAATTTTCTCTGTTTTTCGGAGACGGTTCTTCCACTTTCCATTTCCGTCCACTGCTTGAGTGTTGCACTGCTGTCTTTACTTGCATTTTTCCCAAACCGCCAACACCTTCACCACCGTACTGCATACGCGCAGATAACTCCTAAACTGGACACAAGGAAGCTTCTGCTCATAACTCTATGAAGTTCCATCCATTTTATTCCCATATCTGGTGCCACAAACTTGCCACACTGTCACATCGAACTGCTGTGTCTCTATGAGATTTAAAATGAGAGAAAGACTACGAATTCAGTTCATGAGCGGGTAACAATTTCTGGCCATTCGTACTTTCCCAGGGATTGAATTCGCTGCCCGTGCGACCTTGAGCATGTTGAATCCCTACTCCGAAACTCTCGTATAAGACTAGTCTGCATTAGAGATGAGCTCGGGCTTGGGCGGGTTCAGGATTCAATAAGAGCCGAAATCCCCGGGCCCGGGATTAGCATTACAACGAAGTAAATTTCTCCGTCATTTCTGTCCACGCCAGGATTCGAACCCGGATCCCCTCATTCCGGAATAAGTCACTCTACCAATTGAGCTACGCGGACGTTTGTTCTGACTGCTATCTGTCTTTATGTCGTGTGCGTCCTGCTGGCAGGAACGTCACCCCCCCCCGGAAAGAGGGCCGGGGGCATGGCCCACGGGTCATCCGTGACCATGAATCGTTGCAGGCAGCCATCCGCTGTAGAACGTGCACTCGAGAACTCCCAGTCAATCTAGTGTGTGGAATGCAACATCACACATTTTTATTTTTCGAAGCGCTGGAGAAGAGATTCTCTGATTTTTCCTATCTCGCGGTGTGGAAAGAACATCACACCAATGCGAGATTTTGAACGGCCGGGTCATCCGGAAAGTTCGGGCGCCATTATAACGAAGTATATTTCTCCGTCATATTTGTCCACGCCAGGATTCGAACCCGGATCCCCTCATTCCGGAATAAGTCACTCTACCAATTGAGCTACGTCCGATCTAACTGCTATCTGCCTTTATGTCGTGTGCGTCCTGCTGGCAGGAACGTCACAACATGTTGAATTTCATTACTGAATCCTTTATTGTTTATAAGTTACCTTCACGAAAAACTGTAATAAAAAATAATTTCCTGGATATTATTGTTATAAACTGGTTACCAAAAATTAAAGAATTTCTAGTGTTAAGTACATGGGTGGTGCCACTTTTAGATCTGTAGCTTGATTTCTTCAGCAATGAGTTTTTTTTTCATTTTTCTGATTTTTTTTTCCGGAAAAAAAATCAGCAGGCTTATTTAAAGATTTGGAAGATGAGTTTGAAATTCATGATCCTGTTCCAGATGAAATTTGTAAGTATGTGGAACTGCGCATGGGAGAAACACACTTTGAAGCTGTGGATTTGTTACCGTGGTGGAAGAATTCTCAATTTTCTAAGCTAGCTGCCATTGCGAGATGTGTACTATGTATACCAGCATGTAGTTCTGCTAGCGAGAGGGTATTTAGTGAAGCAGGTCAAGTTCTAGGGGAAAGAAGATCAAGGTTAAGCGCTGAAGCATTAGATGCAATTCTTTTTTTGAGGAGTTTCTAGAGGCTTAAACGGTAAGCAATTTCCATGATGAACTTGCTGGAAACTGCACACACATAGAATAATATCGTGGTTATTACACTATTATGTGAAAACTTTGTTAATGTTACAAAATGCAGAATAATCTAGTCTGGAATGCTTATACTTTTTTTTTCTTTTGGAAATTTTCTTACATGTTTTTTTTTATACTCTACTACATCACTGTAAACTATCTGTACAAGTTAGCATATACGTAAGTTATATTGCAAAGTTTAGCATTCTACAGTCACTATTTAAAACACATGCGACTGTCTATAAAGAGTTGTATGTTTTGTAATGCAATTTATTCAAAATAAAAGTAAATTTAGAATTCCAAAAGAAATAACGAATGGATTATTTTGTGTTTCTAAAATATTTTCTTATCTTCAGCTTTTATCAAAATCACTGATTCCCATGGTATAGTCGAACGGCATGTGCATCGATTATTTATTTATTTTCTAGTCCACGTTTTAGAACACCTGTTTTTATGCATAGTGTTTCGAAGAACATATTAATATTATGAAGTGTATTAACTGCAGTAAACTTTTTAAACTAATCCTTGATTGGGCCATAGCATTGGCCTGTGCATAATGCAAGCCTTGCTAAGCCCAATTTTCTGAAAACCCGGGCCCGGGCTTAGCAAACACATGTAATCAGAGAAAGCGGGCTGGGCCCGGGCTCCTAAAATTGAGCCCGAACTCATCTCTAGTCTGCATGCATCACGCGAACGCGTGAATCTATTTGACTTCAGTCTGTGGTTTGAGGTGTTGCAGGTGATCCGCTCATTTGACCAGACATCTTGCTGCTTCGTTTAAACGCCAATGCGCATGCTCCGTAGTCGGAAGATTTACTTTCTACTTCCCATAGGTATTGCATAGTGTGCGAGCAAATTTGTGGATTCAGGTAACTCTGCTGTTCCATTTTTGCGCTTCCGTTGTGCGTACACAACACCTGACTTTGCTCATTTTTAGCAACTGTGTAACGTACCAGGAGATGTGACGTACCTGCCAGAAGGACGCACACGACATAAAGGCAGATAGGAATCAGAATAAAATGTCCGCGTAGCTTAATTGGTAGAGCAACTTATTCCGGAATGAGTGGACCCGGGTTCGAACCCCGGCGCGGATAAAAATGACGGAGAAATTCATTTCGTTATAATGGCGCCCGAACTACCCGGATGACCCGACCGTTCAAAATCTCGCATTGGTGTGATGTTATTTCCACACCGCGAGATAGGAAAAATATGAGCAGCACTTCGAAAGAAAAGAAGAAAAAGAAGGGGGAGATGATGTAACGTACCAGGAGATGTGACGTACCTGCCAGCAGGACGCACACGACATAAAGGCAGATAGGAATCAGAACAAATGTCCGCGTAGCTTAATTGGTAGAGCAACTTGTTCCGGAATAAGCGGCCTCGGGTTCGAATCCCGTCGTAGACCAAAAATGACGGAGAAATTTACTTCGTTATAATGGCGCCCGAACTATCCGGATGACCCGACCGTTCAAAATCTCGCATTGGTGTGATGTTATTTCCACACCGCGAGATAGGAAAAATATGAGCAGCACTTCGAAAAAAAGAAAAAGAAGGGGGAGATGATGTAACGTACCAGGAGATGTGACGTACCTGCCAGAAGGACGCACACGACATAAAGGCAGATAGGAATCAGAATACATGTCCGCGTAGCTTAATTGGTAGAGCAACTTATTCCGGAATGAGTGGACCCGGGTTCGAACCCCGGCGCGGATAAAAATGACGAAGAAATTTACTTCGTTATAACTGCACTGCACAAAAGAGGTTTGGCTTATGATCTTTTCGCTAAGATATTTATAATGAAGTTCACTCTTGTATAAGGACTGTTTTATTTCATATCATAGCATCATACAAAACTGTTTCTTCATTGTAGTTAAGCAATTACCGGCAGGCTCGGCCTTAGTGATTTGGTGGCTTCTAATAGTATTTTTGACTGAAAAACGTGTATCGTTAAAATTTTAAATTTTAATTAGATTTGAGTAACATATTTTTCTTCAATGACCGGAAGGTAAAATTAAAGAAAAATGCGTATAAATTACAGAATATATGATACGATCATCTGAATCCTGTAGCCATTAGCGTAACGTGACTAAAATATTTAGAGGGGAGACGAATAAAAGTAAGCTACTGTTTTCCTTTGGGGGAGCGTGGCACGAATAAGTGTAAAGTGATGTTTCCTTTTGGGGAAAGGCAATTCTTGGATGCAGTTTCTCCCTAAATGTCGCAAAATTTGGATCTTTCAAGTGCATAACAAACTTTTTTTTTCGTTACGCATTTAACCACTGCTGTTAGTGAACCATGCTGTTTTAACCACTGCTGTTAATGAACCGTGGCAAACAGCCCATCGTATTTTTGACAAGACGCTAAGTTTTTTGAAAATAAAGTCCTCTCTTTTATTGCAAATTCTTTTAAATATCACAAAACGTTTGCCTGATACATGAACAATGTTATATAGTGAGTTCTCTGCGTTGCTAGCATTTTGCCGTGGTTTTACTTCTTTACAAAAGCGAATCACAGTCAGATCTAAAAGGTGTGTGTAACAGTGTGCATGTGTTTATATAGCTCTTGGTTTTTCCTCTTTGAACTTCGTAGCGTCTCCATTCATCAAATATTTGCCGGCCCATTGTAAGCTTGCCCTGGCATTTAAATTTTCTAAAGTTGGGGGAAGGCACTACCCCCCCTCGACGTTACGCTTATGCCTGTAGCCGAACATGTGGGAATTGTAATCCTCTTAAATCAGAAGATCTGAGACCTTCTGCTTATCATTCAACCCAGGAAATTTTTATAAGCTGTTTTATTTATTGACTAAACATTCTTCCTCTGTTATTGCCGTTTTATTTCTAAAGCCGGAAGAATAGATACCAGCAGGGTTCGGTTTTTGACTTGACGAGCGTCTAAAACTGGTTTAAACCGTCAAAAACTGGCAAAAACCGTCAAAATTTCATAACTAATGCTTTTAAACAATTTGTAAGTGTTAATAGATAGACTGAATAGTAAGAAACTTATCTTCAAGCAAACTGCAATGTTAGTCTTTCTTTTTATAATTATTATTTTATTACAATCATTAAAAGCAGAAAAGTGGCAAAAAAAATTTATTCTTTAAAATTTCTGATCAGTACAGAATCGATTTCCTTGATCTAAAATTGTGCAACTGCCAATGAATTGCAGAACTAGTAGTCTGGTTCATTTTTACCTCGTAGCATCAGATAGCACATAACTAATTTTGTACATTTGTTGATACCTAAATTATTCCTGAGCTTAGAGTGTATAAATCCATAGTTAGAAAATACTCTTTCAATTGAAGCTGAGCTGGCAGACTTGACAGCAAAAGCATCTCTAGTTCAGCGAGTTTAGTGGTAGGGTCAGTTGTAAAGCCATTACATTTAGAAATTCCTTTCCACCAAATCATGGGATCCGTATTCCTTCCAGTAGCGCTGAAATAAGAAGGGGGGGGGGGGCGTTTCTTCAGCTTCGTATGCAATCAGCACAGTCAAACATCCGTCTGGATCCCTGCTCGGGATGCTAGAACTTCTGTTTTAATTCTCAAATTGACAACCTGTTTCCACACTAGTGTATTACAGCTTACAGTTACAGTGCCTAGCTAATCCTGGATTTGTTGTGGACGCACTTGGAATGCTATTTTGTTTGGTTAACAAAATACATTCCATGTTAAAACAAACACAATTTTTGGTCCAGAAGATATGGGTTGATTCGTAATATGCTTGAAGTTACTGTATGGTTTAACAAGAGAAATTTTACTATATTGCTTATTTATATATAAATACTTAGAAAGTAGAAAATTTTATTCTTTAATAATTCTATATTAGTTATTTATTACTCACACATTATTGACATTTTAAACATTACATGCAATGTAGGTTTGTTATCTTAAAAAGTTATTTTTATATTGAAACACTTTTGAAGTTTTTGACGGAGGTTTTTGAGAGAGGTTTTTGAAGTAACGGTGTAAACCATGGTTAAAACCGTCAAAAACTGTCACGCGTCAAAAACCTGCCAACGCTGGATACCAGCCTTCACTGCGAATGAGGGAAAAAGCTTCTTCATATCGCTTCAGTTAACAACTTCCTAAAAAACAGTGGGAGAAAGAAAAGCTAAACCGGGCGTACTTCGATTATTTATCTTTTTAGTGATTTCATTCATTTCTTTTCTTTCCGAAGATAATACAGTTTAAAAATAGGAGAGTGATAAAAAAAAATCAACATATGATTAAAATCCCCGGCCCCTAGAAATCCCCGGCCCCTGATCATAGGGAAGACACAGTGGCGCACCCAGGATTTCTTTATGGGAGTGGCCCAAAATATTGGAGATGCAAATAAGAATCCCCTCGAGAAAAAATCTCCCAAAATATTAGGTAGCGATAAAAATATCTCCGCCGTATTAAAGTGCGTTTTCAATTATTCGTAAAATGTGTATTTAAAAGCATGTACAAATATGTTTAAAAATAAGCAACCAATAACAAAGAACGAAGGACCAAGTGTTACCTCATGGGGAGATCCTAGACTCCTGGGCCACCCTCACTGAGTCAAAAGCGTCTTTATTTTGTACTAGAGACAGTTTTGACTGAGTGTGTCTCTAATAAAACATATGCTTATGTTACCTTCTTAACACACTGGCTCTATTTTTTCTTTTGTTTCGAGTTTTAACGACCTCCAAGAGCGCCTGAGGTTACGCAGAGTAGTAGTCCATCCTGATTTAGAGAGGACGGTACCAACACGTTACCAACAGACCCTCTTGTAAGTTGAGAGGTTGAGCCGCCGTAGATCAGATTTGCTGTTCCCACATAAACCACAGACGCTCGACTGGATTGATGTTTGGAGAATTTGGAGCCCAGGGCAATACCTGGAAGTCTTCTTAATGTTCCGCGACCCATTCTCGACCAGTCCGGGCAGTGTGTCATGGTACATCTTCCTGCTGAAAGCAGGCATTATTGCAGTGGAAAGCTGTTGCCATAAAAGGATTTAGAAGGTCTGCAATGAAGTTTAGATAGGTGGTAGACGTCGTAGTTTCCTGCACATGAATGACTGGACCCAGGGTTTCCCAGTAGAACATCGCCCAAAGCCTTGTATTTCTTCCACCGGCTTGTTTTCGACCCACAGTGCATCCAGATGCCAATACTTTCCCAGATAAACGACGCACACGTACCCTGCCGTCCACATGGTGCAACAGAAAACGAGATTCATCAGACCAAACTACCTTCTTCCAATCATTCAAGGTCCAGTTTTGATACTCGCGTGCCCATTGTAGGTAGTTTCAGCGTGAACCGAGGTTAACATGAGCACTCAGAGGTGCCTGTGGCTACGCAGCCCGATTTTCAGCAGAATTGGATATACTGCGTGTTGTGACACAATACTATCGTCAACAGCACTCGAATTATCGGCGAGTTACTCCACAACATCCCTTCTGTTGGTTCGTACCATACGGGATAACCTTCACTCACCTCTAGCATCGATGAGCCGTGGTCGACCCACACACCCTAATGGTTCTGCCATCCTCGGACCACTTTTTGAAGATACTAACATCGGCTGACCGTGAGCACCCTACAAGCCATGCTGTCTCCGAAATGTTCTGACTCAGTCGTCTGGCCATTACAATTTGGCCTTTGCCAAACTCGCTTAAGTCCGTTGCCTTTCCTATCTAAAGAGCAAGAATAACAACTGATTGACAGAGCTTGGTATCAGGTGTTATTTACACCGTTTCATGACCTTCACACTCGCCGTCGTTTACCTGCACTTGCTTCGAATTTCATAAAGACGCGCTGATCATAATGTTTTGGCTCTTCGGTGTACATATACGAGCAGTCCAGAATTCTGTCGCATTCCTGGGTGGCGGATCCAAAGCTCGAACGGAAAGGCCATTCCAGGATGGCAACTTCTACGGAATGCTCCTTTAACCATGATCTAGTCACTACTGCTTTGTGGGGAGGCGCATGGTCTGCTGGAAGATCCATTGGCCTGTGGGTGCATGATGACCATGAATAGATGCAGATGGTCTACAAGGAAAGACACGTAGCCTGGACCGTTCTAGAAGTACCAGAGATCCCAATGTGTACCAGTTGAACACACCATATACCATAACTGTGCTTCTAATAGCCTGAATAGCCCCTTTGTCGACATGCCGGGTCCACTGCTTCGTGCGGTTTTCACCAGATCTGCACCCTCCCGTCTGCGCGGAATAACTGGAAACGGGACTCATCGGAGCAGAATAACCTTTCTCCTATCATTCAAGGTCCAGTACCGTTGTTCTTTCACCCAGTTGAGGTGTACAGTACAGTGATGTGGCGTTAGCAATAGGATTCTAGTGGGTCAGCAGCTGCCATAACCTATTGCGACTAATGATCTCCTGATGGTTTTGGTGGAGACGTTTCTGGCACATCCTTTGTTGAAGTCGGTAGTGATTTGTGCCACTGTCGCTCTCCGGTTAGTTACAAATATGCGTGTCAGACGTCAATGGCCACGTTCATCCACCACCTTTCTTCGCCCACAGCGTTATCCACGATGCGATATTATTCCGGAAATGGCGTATTCCCGATACGCTCTTGATACTGTCGAACGGGTACACTGCAATTTTTGTACCACTTCTACGATAGGGGGATCCATGAGTTAGACAACCACTGTTATCTCTCTTTCAAATTCTGTTAACTCACGACGTTTATCCTTACTGACATCGAATTACCGTCTACGTGTATGCAGTGATGTCCTCCTACCAATATTCCTGCCTAGTGATGGGTTCGTCCATTAGCGAGAGGGTGACAGCATCGCGTTGCCCAGGAACCAAGTATCCCATGATTTCTGCTCCTCGCTGTGTGTGTATATATACAGTATACGTATATTTCCTTCTAATTAACTTTTGCATGAAGTGAGGGCGCAAATTTGATTGTGTATTAGTTGAAAAGTCATAGGATTTTATTAATAATCCGTGGATCTGTAATAATAATTCTAATAATCATAGA